>OZ012659.1:30657328-32057858 GCA_963942545.1 Oxycera nigricornis
CAATTGAAAAGAATCAAGGAGTGCTTATTTCTAAACATATACAATCATGGCTAACTTTACCAACGAGGAATATGCTGACATGCATTACATTTACGGATTTTGCGATGGCAATGCCGCATGTGCACAGGAGGAATATCAAACGAGGTATCCGACCCGACGATTACCGGATACCAGAACCTTCATGAGACTGCATAGGAACTTACGAGAGTTTGGAAGTTTCCAACCGCAGCGTTTGGACAACCGACCAGGAACTTCCAGGGACGCCGATCAGGAGGAGCGCATACTATCCATAGTACGCAACGAACCAGACGTATCAACTCGCAAGCTAGCTTTGCGGCTGGGCTTATCGGCGACCACAATTTGGAGAGTTTTAAGCAAGGAAAGGATGCGCCCTTACCATTTTCAACCCGTGCAAGAGTTACTTCCCGAGGATTACGTGAAAAGGGTTGAGTTCTGTGAGTGGCTTATCGAACGGGATCGAACAGACTCCAACTTCATTAGTAACATTTTGTGGACCGATGAGTCACATTTTTCAAGGGATGGTGTCAACAACTTCCACAACAGCCATCTTTGGGCTATTATCAATCCCAGAGTAACCAGGGCCACCTCTAAACAGCGTAGATTTAGCAGAAACGTGTGGGCAGGCGTCCTGGGGCGTAGGATAATTGGGCCATTCCGTTTGCCGGATAGGCTGAATTCTGCCGGATATCTAAATTTTTTGGATAACGAGTTGCCAGCTTTACTGGAAGATACACCAATAATCAATTTGAACAGGATGTATTACCAACACGATGGTGCTCCAAGCCATACTGGCCAACAAATCACCCATTGGCTTGCCTCAAGCTATCCAGAAAGGTGGAAAGGTCGAAATGATCCAATTGGGTGGCCACCGCGGTCTCCAAATCTATCCTTGATTTTTATGTGTGGGGTGTAAGAAGTGTACAAGACACCTGTGTCATCAGTTCAAGAATTAGATTTAAGAATTGAGGCAGCTAATGAAAAAATAGGAGAGGACCTCATGCATTTCGATGTAGTCACAGAAATGAAGAAAAGAGCTCTTCTTTGCATTTCTGTGGAAGGAAGACACTTTGAACAGTTGATGTGATCACAAGCAACACAGTAATACTGCTGTTTAATGATAAGTTCAAAATAAATTGTTACTTTGGATCTTTAGTTATTATTTTCCAAAATAAAGTAAGTCGGCAAAATTTCACAAAATTTTAGTTTTTATTTTTTGAAGGAAACAAAGGAAAATTTGCAACTTTTTTCTTCGGAAGTATTCAAGCAGAAAGTAAGGCTTTCTGTCAAGATAATAATTTTTATAGGTTAATACATCACTTTAGCGTTTAACACGGTCGCGAAAGTCCAAATTAGCAATTTTTTCCGGTTGTTTTAAGTTTCTCATTTTTTCATGTAAAACTGGCAGCTTTGGGGGCACTTGTTAAAACGTTTCTAAAAAGATACATTGACAGGCTATCAAACGCATCCTTTTTCAAAAGTCTACACATAACAATAAAAAAATTATGATGGTTTACACGTGCCAGGTCGTGGGTGAGGAGCGTGGTTACTCCCCCCCTTATATCTCGAAACCCCATCCGATTTACCACCCCCCTCCCATACGATTTTTTGCTCAAAAGACTTCAAGGATTCCGTGGTTTCATTTAATGCCATCAACTCCGAAACACCCTGTATATATATATATATAACAAACTTTTGGATATAGAGAAACACTTCAAGTTTTTATTCACCGTTAAAACAAAGTGAAACAAAAAATAAAACCTCGCATCATTTTTTTTTTGTACAAACTACAAAACATACATAAAATCCTTATCGGTTGGGTGCCTATTGTAGTTTCCATATCTCAAGCATTTGGAGCAGGAATGAGTTTGGAGATGTGAAAAAAATTCGATTCTGCTTTTCTATGTGTTGTGTCAACTTCGTATATAGAGTTCGATACTTTGTTCAGGATTCTATAGGGTCCAATTCTCAACAAGTCTAGTTTTTTTCGATTTAGTCGGTTACCATTTTCAACATATACCAATTCTCCGATCTTGAAGTTGTAATTTATCCTGTCTTTGTCGTATATCTTTTTATTGTAGTCATGGTTTTTTTTGCTGTTTTCAAAGGCTATTGCTCTATCATAATCTAGATAATTTCCATCCTTCTTTTTTTTCAGTTCATTTGGTAATACCGATGTATCTTCACCTATTAATAAATATTTTGGACTGAACCCTGTTACTGTATGCTCGGTTTCGTTGTATTTATTGACACAGTTATGTGCTATGGTTGTCCATGCCATTTTTTTTTTCTTCGTTTATTTTACACCTAATCTTATTGACCAAAGTTTGATTGAGTGTTTCATTTAACCCATTCGAGAATGGTGAATTAACCGCCGTAAAGATCATTGTGATATTTTTATTTTCTGCGAACTTTTTGAAGTCTTTTGAATTTATGCCTGGATATTGGTCTGTTAAAAGTATTTCGATATTATGATCTTTCAGAACATTTTCTGTCAATTTAATGAAGTCTCCCGTGCTTTGTGTTTTGGAAGTTAATATGTATATACTAGAAGATGCAAGTATTTTTTAGTGGATCGTGAACCGCCGAATCCACCGATTGTATCTATGGAAACAATTTGAAACGGTTTTGCTGCTGGACCGAGATGTGACATCAGACCAATTTTAATATGTTTTCTCGTTTTGTTCTGTATGCAAGTTACGCAATTTTATATATAGTAAGGCAGTATTTTGCTCTGCATTTGTCTTATCCCTATGTGGCAAAATTTTCTATGGATATTCTCGATTAATTTCTGACAAAACTCTTCTGACAAAACGATTTTTTTCTTCTTTCTTTCTTTTCTATAATATAGATCATTCTCGAATATTAAATTATTAACTTCCCAGTATATGGGAAGTTCTTGTAATCGCCTCGAAAATCGAAATTGAGATTTTCAACATTTCTTTACGTTTTGAGGTCTTGCGAGTATATTTTAAGTGTTTTTAGAAAGAAGTATGTATGTGTGTGTGTGTGTGTATGTACGTACGTCCGTACGTACGTATGTGCGTTCGTGGACAGTTTTTTCTACGAGCATAACTCACGTAAACAAAGTCCGATCGACTTCGTTGAGGTGTCAATCGAAGCGTCTTTGCAATCTTAAGAGCTGATTAGTTTTTGGAAAACTTCGGTCGGGGGGGTTTGCTGTTTTGCCCGTTTGAAGGTCATTTCTGTCATGCGTTATGTCTCCCGAACCAAACATTCGATTTTCATCATTAAGGTGTCAATCGACGCGTATTAACATTGTTGTGATTCTATCAAGTTTTTAAAAAATTTATGCAGGCGGTTTTTAGTTTTTTTGAAAAAAGTGCAAAAAATTAGGTTTTTTTCATAAACAGTAAATTTTTAACCTGATTTTCGAAACGGAGTAATCAATATTTATAAAATTTATATACTCCAAACAGTTTTTGTGCAAAAACCAACAAAAGTTTTTCTCATGATTACAAAAAAAATTAAATTAAAAATCAAAAATCATTAAAAGTCATCATGATTTCAAGGTCATTTCTGCCATTCACTATATCTCACGAACCAAATATAATATTTGCATCACTTAGGTGTCAATCGACGTGTATTAACATTTTTGTAATGCTTTTATATTTAAAAAAATCGTTGGAGGCGTTTTTAATTTAACAAAAAAAAAATGCAAAAATTTAGGATTTTTTCATAAAAAATAAATTTGTTAACCAGATTTGCACAACACGGTAATAAATGTTTATAAATTTTATACATTCTTGTCAATTTTTGGAGACAAACCAGCAAAACGCTTTTCCATGATGTTTAAAAAAATTAAATTAAAAATAAAAAATCATTCAAAGTCGCCATGTAAAAAGTGTTCATATGAATGATTTTACCCGACTACTCTTATTCTGAAGACATTGTTGTTAAGCCAATCACAGTTTATTAATATTTGCATAATTTAAGCAGATTTTTAATAGTCTTCATAGCACCGTGTTTTAATTTTTATATCAAAACTGCTTAAATTTTGAAAATCAAAAAAAATTAATCAAATTTGCATTTGTCGCAATGAACGCTTTGAATGGTAAAATGTTTCGTAGTCAATACTTTGCTAGATCATATGCTATAAAAAAAGCTTTCATCAATATGAAAATAACAAATAACGTAGAACCCCGCCCCCCCCATTGATCCGCGTGAATATCCAATCAAATCAATCTGTCCCCATCGACCAAAAACCTTACGTAATTAATTGACGCTCCCGTAGATGATACGATTAACATTAAGTCATTCCAGTTACTATTATGAGAGGTACATTATTATTATTTAAAGTAGTATTATTTTCATAATTATTATTTTGTTTAGTATTTTTAATATTTATGTAAATATTACTGGGAAGTTGACCGTGTGGTCCTCAAGGGTCGAACCTCGCGGCTTGTTTTTGTTATTTTCTAAATTCTTGTTAAATTTTTGGTCTTGTATGATGTCGTCTAGTTGTATTAGATTAACAATTGTTAATATTTCTTCTTCGCCTTCTTGAGACTCTAGTACTGCGTTTCTGCTTAAGCAATCTGCTTCCAGGTTCTCCTTTCCCGGACGGTATATTATTTCAAAGTCGTATTGTGATAAATAATAAGTAAGATCCCCTAATTCCTCGTCTGTTCTGGCTTTAATATTCATTCTCTCTAGCGGCTTATGATCCGAAAATACTTTGAAGCGTTTTCCCATGAGGAAGTGTTGCCAATACTTCACTGCTTCTTTTATTGCTAGGCATTCGAGGTAAATAGCTTTTTTCCTTTTTTGGGATTCATTCAGTTTCTTTGAAAAGTATGTTATTGGTTTTTCTATTTTTTTTGAGTCATTCAGTTGTGGTTGTTTCATTACAGCTCCTATACCTTGTAAGCTCGCGTCTGTATAAATGTGTACTGGTAGTTCAGGATCAAAAACTGCTAGTACTGGCTGCTGACAAAGGAAATTCTTCATGTATTCGAAGGCTTTTTGACATTCTGTTGACCAAGTAAATTGTTGACCTTTCCTTAATAAGTTATGTAGTGGTTCCAGAATAATGGAAATCTTCGGTACATATTCATTATAAAAATTGATCTTCCCTAAAAATTGTCGGACATTTTTCTGATTTTTTGGAACCGGAAAATTTCGTATTGAGATTAGGTTATCATTTAGTGGTGAAATTGAGTTATACCCTATTTTATGTCCTAAGTATTGTATGGATTCCAACGCAAATGTACATTTAGATAGCTTCAATCGAAATCCTTCATTTATTATTGCTTCTAATAATCTCGATAGATGATCAATATGTTCTTCGAAGGTTTTTGAAAAAATCAGTATGTCGTCTATATAGTTGACTGCGAAATCTGATAATTTATGTTTTCTCATTATGTTGCTCAATATTCTTTGAAATATTGCTGGTGCTGTTTTTAGTCCAAATGGCAAACAAGTCCACTGGAAGTGGCCCTCCTGGGTTACAAATGCCGTTTTGCTTCTATCTTATATTCTGAGGGGAATTGACCAAAACGCTGAATTTATATCAAGTTTTGAAAAATATTTGCAATTTCTTGTTTTTGTTACTAGGTCCTCGATTAATGGAAAGGGTTGTGATTGAGGAACTATTATCTTATTCAAGTCCCTAAAATCTACACATAATCTCGATTTTTTGTTTTCATCCTTCTTATAGGCTAAGGTTACTGGAGCCGCAAAAGGGCTGTATGATTCTTCGATTAGTTTTCTTTGTAATAATTTAGAAACTTGTTCCTCTATTTCCTTTTTATCGTCTATTGTACATTTATAGGGTCTTTTGCTGCAATATTTATCTACCACGAGATCTATTCTGGCTTCGTAATCTTTTACCCTACCTATATCATATTTGTCTTTTGCGAATATATTTTTATATTTCTCTATGAGTTTTTCTATTATTTTTTCTTCATAAGAACTTAAGTAATTTGTTAAGATTTCAAAATTTCCTTGATCTATATGTTCGTTGAAGTTTATTTCATATCTTTCTTGGTTTTCTGTGAGATTACCCGTTTTTTGTTCTATTTCTAGTTTTTCATTTTGTATCAGTTTAAATTTTTTTATGCAATCCAGCCCTATTAGGAAGTCGTGTTTGAAATTTTCATTATTGACTATGAATACATCCATATTTTCTTCTGTATTGAATATTTTCACTTTTAATGTTATCATACCATCCGACTTGTGTACACCATTAATTGTCCTCAAGTTTATCATTTTTGTAGCGTTGTTTTTTTTCAAGTGTATTAATTTTGAATTTATCAATGAGACATTTGCGCCTGCGTCATAAATGGCGACTACTTCTAAAATGTCATTGAGTTTCACCTTCAGTCTAACTAATGGTGGGATTAGTAGTTTTTTGGATCATTATCACTCAACTCTACTTCAAGTGTGGAGTTGTTTATCTGTCTTGTTTTTACTTCATTGCTTTCTTTATCCTTGAACCAGCATTCGGTTTCCGGGTGGAATCTAGTGCCTTTGTTTTTATTCTTACAGATTTCGCAGGTTTTTTTCCATTTTATCTTTTGTGGTTTTATACTTTTTTGTATCTGAATTTTTCTTAAATGATAAATGTTCTAATTTACCTATTTCATTATATAGGTCTTCAGTTTTCTTTACTTTTTCTCTGTCAATTTTATCAGCTATGAAAATTGGCAAGCCAGTTGCGATTAAATCTATTAATGTTCCATTATCAATGGATTTGCGTACTTCTAATAAAAGTTTTTCTTTTCTTAGCGCATAATCAAGCAAAGAGCCTGATTGACATTTGAATGACATTGCATATCTTATTAAAGACCAGCCTTTGCTTGAAAATGTATAGCAAAAATTTGTTTTCCAGTCTTCCCATTTTCCTTCGATAGTGAGTTTTAAAAATGTGCTGCTATACCAATCTGTAGCCCCTTTATCCATGAATGACTTTAAGATTTCAATTTTTTGTCATTTTCTGTTATATTGAATCTTTCGCATTCCTTTTCAAAGCTATCTATCCATTGATTCGCATTTGAATTTGTTCCATTAAATTTGTCGATTGTAAATTCTTTAGCTATTTTGCCTATATTCTTAACTGCTGATTGTTCATTACTTTTTTTAGCAGTTGTTCTAATAATTGGATCAGCGATTGTTCTGAAGAACTTCCTTCCTTAGTGCCGTCTTTCTTTTCGATTTCTTCTTCTAAATATACATCATTAATTTGTAAGTTGTTACCTTCATCTAAATACGTTTGTTTCAAATCTTCGTTGAGAGGAATCCAAATATTCCTCATTTGGCCTCTTTGAGTCAACGTCTTTTTTAATTTGGTGAATGTTGTAGTTTTCTTGAGCGCTTCGTGACAGCGTGCATCCAAATATTCATTTGGCACAATGTACTTGTGTCCGTTCGGTGTGCCAATTGAGGTTATGCACAGCGCATTCGTCTTGCCATCTGCAGCACCAAGTACTTTAAATGAGAACAGTAGCTTGTCCATTGTGAATTTCAGCATGAATTTTGTTTTATGATGCGAGGTTATATTTTTTGTTTCACTTTGTTTTAACGGTGAATAAAAACTTGAAGTGTTTCTCTATATCCAAAAGTTTGTTCATTAATAAAATACAATTTGAATATTTTAAACTAGATTACCTATATCCAAAAGAAACAAAATTCAAAGTCTATAGTCACTCTTCGCGTACCGATCCCACATTGTCACTGTCACTGTCACTTGCTTCGCGAAGTGATCTACGCGTGGCTCCAACCGGTGCTACCCATCTTAGTTGGTTGGTAATTAAAGGTCTACCTTGCCGATCCAGTCGCGCGCCGAATTCAAAAAGGAAAGATCATACTTTCCTTACATACATATATATATATATATATAAATTTTTTTTTGGAGGTGGAACCCCTCATAGGCACTCCCCCTAAAGAAGGCCGGTTACGGTTTCTCCTGGGAGAGTAGTGTGGGACTTTAACCGCATTAAAACCACCCCCTCTACCTCTTCCTCTCCTCCACGGGACTACCGTTAGGTATTACGTCGTGGAGGCGGCTCCGCCACAGCGGCAATCCTGATCTTAGGTGGAGCCTACTGACTTCCCAAGTTGCCTCGGGAGCGCCTCATCTCACCCTGCACGTGCGCAATTGTCGAGTTTACCATCGCCCAATTCTGCGCCGACTTCAGCATCTCTTCCACAAAGTTGTGCGGGTTGATGTTCGTTCCCAGCACACCCTCCAAGCATTGCCTCGCCACATTAAATCCGGGGCAATGGAACACAACATGCTCCGGGTCTTCGGGAGCATTAGGGCAGCTAGGGCAATATGGTTAATAGTCCAACTTGAAACGATTCAAATACTGCCGATAACCCCCATGCCCTGTGAGGAACTGAGTCAGGTGGTAGTTCACTTCGTCTTTGCCATTTTCGGATCGATTCTTCCCTTTCCGCGTTTTTTATTCCCTGCCGCATCGCGGACGGTTCCGAACGCCTTCTCCGGTACAAGCGGCTCATTTCATCCGCAAGTATGTCGACGGGGATCATTCCTGCGACCACGTACGCGGCCTCGCCGGAAACAGTTCTAAAAGCGCTGCACACTCTCAATGCACTGAGACGATAGACTTCTCCTATCTTTCTCCTGCTCACTTCAATTTTAAGAGTTTCCTCCCATACAGGTGCTGCATAAAGCAGAATAGAGCTCACTACTCGAGAGATTACCCTTCTACAGCTACTTTTTGAGCCCCCAACATTTGGCATCATGCTTGTAAAAGCTGCGGCAGCCTGTCGAGTCTTGAAGCTTGCATAATCCATGTGGGCCTTGCAGCTAAGCTTCGAATCAATCAAAACCCCCAGGTACCTAATGAAGGGTTGAGAGTTGATGACATGCCTCCCCACCCGGACACTAAGGATATTGTTTTTGCGTCTGTTGCTTATTAGAACTGCCTCCGTTTTTTGTTCCGCCAATTTGAGTCCAGACGTTTGCAGCCACGACTTTATAGCACTGATAGCTTCACTTGTGTAAACTTCTACATCTCCTAGATGTTTAGCAGCTACTACCACAGCTATATCATCCGCGAACCCAATAACCGTCGCCTCACGTGGAATGGGAAGTTCAAGCACTCCGTTGTACATCACATTCCACAGAAGGGGACCAATCACAGAGCCTTGCGGGACTCCCGCGGTCACAGTGTATTCTCTAATCCCTTCGTCCGTTTCGTAGAGAAGCGTTCTTTCCGATAGATATCGCCTTACCAATTTTGCCAAATAATTCGGGACTCCTATTTTAATCAAGGACGCGTTGATGTTCTTCCAGTTTGCCGAGTTAAATGCGTTTTTGACGTCCAGAGTTACTATAGCGCAACATTTCTTGGATGCCATGACATTCTTTGCCAATCCTATCACCGAGTTGATAGCGCCAACTGTAGAGCGTGCTCTACGAAAACCATACTGAGAGTTGGATATACCACCTCGGTCTTCAATAATGGAAGCCAACCTGTTGTATATGATACGCTCCAGCAACTTACCTGTTGTGTTCAAGAGGCAGATGGAGCGATACGACGAAGGTTCTCCTAGTGGTTTGTTTGGTTTCGGTAACAAAACCAGTTTCTGCATCTTCCAGATGGTAGGAAAGGTCCCTTCACGCATGCACGCATCAAATGTGGTGGCGAATACATCCGGCCTTGTCTTCACCGCTACTTTCAGCGCTTTGTTAGGGATACCGTCCGGGCCTGGTGCCTTGTTGTCCCCCAACCTACTGCACGCTTTGATCAGTTCCTCTTCAGTTACCGGTGGAATGGATGCCAGGAACATAAGTTGCCGACAACATTTCACTGCAACTTCTAAGTTGCCGACAACATTTCACTGCAACTTATAAGTTGCCGACAACATTTCACTGCAACTTATAAGTTGCCGGCAACATTTCACTGCAACTTATAAGTTGCATTTCACTGCAACTTATAAGTTGCCGGCAACATTTCACTGCAACTTATAAGTTGCCGACAACATTTCACTGCAACTTCTAAGTTGCCGGCAACATTTCACTGCAACATACAAGTTGCCGGAAACATTTCACTGCAACTTATAAGTTACCGGCAACATTTCACTGCAACATACAAATTGCCGGCAACATTTCACTGCAACTTATAAGTTGCCGGCAACATTTCACTGCAACTTATAAGTTGCCGGCAACATTTCACTGGAACTTATAAGTTGCCGGCAACATTTCACTGCAACTTATAAGTTGCCGGCAACATTTCACTGCAACTTATAAGTTGCCGGCAACATTTCACTGCAACTTATAAGTTGCCGGCAACATTTCACTGCAACTTATTAGTTGCCGACAACATTTCACTGCAACTTATAAATTGCCGACAACATTTCACTGCAACTTCTAAGTTGCCGGCAACATTTTACTGCAACTTATATGTTGCCGGCAACATTTCACTGCAACTTATATCTTGCCGGCAACATTTCACTGCAACTTATATGTTGCAGGCAACATTTCACTGCAACTTATAAGTTGCCGGCAACATTTCACTGCAACTTATATGTTTACGGCAACATTTCACTGCAACTTATATGTTGCATGCAACATTTCACTGCAACTTATAAGTTGCCGGCAACATTTCACTGCAACTTATTTGTTGCAGGAAACATTTCACTGCAACTTATAAGTTGCCGGCAACATTTCACTGCAACTTATAAGTTGCCGGCAACATTTCACTGCAACTTATAAGTTGCCGGCACCATTTCACTGCAACTTATAAGTTACCGACAACATTTCACTGCAACTTCTAAGTTGCCGGCAACATTTCACTGCAACTTATAAGTTGCCGGCAACATTTCACTGCAACTTATATGTTGCAGGCAACATTTCACTGCAACTTATATGTTGCAGGCAACATTTCACTGCAACTTGTAAGTTGCCGGCAACATTTCACTGCAACTTCTAAGTTGCCGGCAACATTTCATTGCAACTTCTAAGTTGCCGGCAACATTTCACTGCAACTTATATGTTGCAGGCAACATTTCACTGCAACTTGTAAGTTGCCGGCAACATTTCACTGCAACTTATAAGTTGCCGGCAACATTTCACTGCAACATACAAGTTGCCGGCAACATTTCACTGCAACTTATATGTTGCCGGCAACATTTCACTGCAACTTATATGTTGCAGGCAACATTTCACTGCAACTTATAAGCTGCCGGCAACATTTCACTGCAACTTATATGTTTACGGCAACATTTCACTGCAACTTATATGTTGCATGCAACATTTCACTGCAACTTATAAGTTGCCGGCAACATTTCACTGCAACTTATATGTTGCAGGAAACATTTCACTGCAACTTCTAAGTTGCCGGCAACATTTCACTGCAACTTATAAGTTGCCGGCAACATTTCACTGCAACTTATAAGTTGCCGACAACATTTCACTGCAACTTATAAGTTGCCGGCAACATTTCACTGCAACATACAAGTTGCCGGCAACATTTCACTGCAACTTCTAAGTTGCCGGCAACATTTCACTGCAACTTATTAGTTGCCGGCAACATTTCACTGCAACTTATATGTTGCCGGCAACATTTCACTGCAACTTCTAAGTTGCCGGCAACATTTCACTGCAACTTATTAGTTGCCGGCAACATTTCACTGCAACTTATAAGTTGCCGGCAACATTTCACTGCAACTTCTAAGTTGCCGGCAACATTTCACTGCAACTTCTAAGTTGCCGGCAACATTTCACTGCAACTTATATGTTGCAGGCAACATTTCACTGCAACTTGTAAGTTGCCGGCAACATTTCACTGCAACTTATAAGTTGCCGGCAACATTTCACTGCAACATACAAGTTGCCGGCAACATTTCACTGCAACTTATATGTTGCCGGCAACATTTCACTGCAACTTATATGTTGCAGGCAACATTTCACTGCAACTTATAAGTTGCCGGCAACATTTCACTGCAACTTATATGTTTACGGCAACATTTCACTGCAACTTATATGTTGCATGCAACATTTCACTGCAACTTATAAGTTGCCGGCAACATTTCACTGCAACTTATATGTTGCAGGAAACATTTCACTGCAACTTATAAGTTGCCGGCAACATTTCACTGCAACTTATAAGTTGCCGGCAACATTTCACTGCAACTTATAAGTTGCCGGCAACATTTCACTGCAACTTATAAGTTGCCGGCAACATTTCACTGCAACTTATTAGTTGCCGGCAACATTCCACTGCAACTTATAAGTTGCCGGCAACATTTCACTGCAACTTATATGTTTACGGCAACATTTCACTGCAACTTATATGTTGCATGCAACATTTCACTGCAACTTATAAGTTGCCGGCAACATTTCACTGCAACTTATATGTTGCAGGAAACATTTCACTGCAACTTATAAGTTGCCGGCAACATTTCACTGCAACTTATAAGTTGCCGGCAACATTTCACTGCAACTTATAAGTTGCCGGCAACATTTCACTGCAACTTGTAAGTTGCCGGCAACATTTCACTGCAACTTATAAGTTGCCGGCAACATTTCACTGCAACTTATAAGTTGCCGGCACCATTTCACTGCAACTTATATGTTGCATGCAACATTTCACTGCAACTTATAAGTTGCCGGCAACATTTCACTGCAACTTATATGTTGCAGGAAACATTTCACTGCAACTTATAAGTTGCCGGCAACATTTCACTGCAACTTATAAGTTGCCGGCAACATTTCACTGCAACTTATAAGTTGCCGGCACCATTTCACTGCAACTTATAAGTTACCGACAACATTTCACTGCAACTTCTAAGTTGCCGGCAACATTTCACTGCAACTTCTAAGTTGCCGGCAACATTTCACTGCAACTTCTAAGTTGCCGGCAACATTTCACTGCAACTTATATGTTGCAGGCAACATTTCACTGCAACTTGTAAGTTGCCGGCAACATTTCACTGCAACTTCTAAGTTGCCGGCAACATTTCACTGCAACTTCTAAGTTGCCGGCAACATTTCACTGCAACTTATATGTTGCAGGCAACATTTCACTGCAACTTGTAAGTTGCCGGCAACATTTCACTGCAACTTCTAAGTTGCCGGCAACATTTCACTGCAACTTCTAAGTTGCCGGCAACATTTCACTGCAACTTATATGTTGCAGGCAACATTTCATTGCAACTTATAAGTTGCCGGCAACATTTCACTGCAACTCATAACTTGTCGGCAACATTTCACAGCATTTTATAAGTTGCCGGCAACATTTCACTGCAACTTATAAGTTATCGACAACATTTCACTGCAACTTCTAAGTTGCCGGCAACATTTCACTGCAACTTATAAGTTGGCGGCAACATTTCACTGCAACTTATAAGTTGCCGGCAACATTTCACTGGAACTTATAAGTTGCCGGCAACATTTCACTGCAACTTATAAGTTGCCGACAACATTTCATTGCAACTTATAAGTTGCCGGCAACATTTCACTGCAACATACAAGTTGCCGGCAACATTTCACTGCAACTTATATGTTGCAGGCAACATTTCATTGCAACTTATAAGTTGCCGGCAACATTTCACTGCAACTCATAACTTGTCGGCAACATTTCACAGCATTTTATAAGTTGCCGGCAACATTTCACTGCAACTTATAAGTTATCGACAACATTTCACTGCAACTTCTAAGTTGCCGGCAACATTTCACTGCAACTTATATGTTGCAGGCAACATTTCACTGCAACTTATATGTTGCAGGCAACATTTCACTGCAACTTGTAAGTTGCCGGCAACATCTCACTGCAACTTCTAAGTTGCCGGCAACATTTCACTGCAACTTATAAGTTGCCGGCAACATTTCACTGCAACTCATAACTTGTCGGCAACATTTCACAGCATTTTATAAGTTGCCGGCAACATTTCACTGCAACTTATAAGTTATCGACAACATTTCACTGCAACTTCTAAGTTGCCGGCAACATTTCACTGCAACTTCTAAGTTGCCGGCAACATTTCACTGCAACTTATAAGTTGGCGGCAACATTTCACTGCAACTTATAAGTTGCCGGCAACATTTCACTGCAACTTATAAGTTGCCGGCAACATTTCACTGCAACTCATAACTTGTCGGCAACATTTCACTGCATTTTATAAGTTGCCGGCAACATTTCACTGCAACTTATAAGTTATCGACAACATTTCACTGCAACTTATATGTTGCAGGCAACATTTCACTGCAACTTATATGTTGCATGCAACATTTCACTGCAACTTGTAAGTTGCCGGCAACATTTCACTGCAACTTATAAGTTGCCGGCAACATTTCACTGCAACTTATAAGTTGTCGGAAACATTTCACTGCAACTTATAAGTTGTCGGAAACATTTCACTGCAACTTATAAGTTGCCGGCAACATTTCACTGCAACTTATAAGTTGCCGGCAACATTTCACTGCAACTCATAACTTGTCGGCAACATTTCACTGCATTTTATAAGTTGCCGGCAACATTTCACTGCAACTTATAAGTTATCGACAACATTTCACTGCAACTTATTAGTTGCCGGCAACATTTCACTGCAACTTATATGTTGCCGGCAACATTTCACTGCAACTTCTAAGTTGCCGGCAACATTTCACTGCAACTTATTAGTTGCCGGCAACATTTCACTGCAACTTATAAGTTGCCGGCAACATTTCACTGCAACTTCTAAGTTGCCGGCAACATTTCACTGCAACTTCTAAGTTGCCGGCAACATTTCACTGCAACTTCTAAGTTGCCGGCAACATTTCACTGCAACTTATATGTTGCAGGCAACATTTCACTGCAACTTGTAAGTTGCCGGCAACATTTCACTGCAACTTATAAGTTGCCGGCAACATTTCACTGCAACATACAAGTTGCCGGCAACATTTCACTGCAACTTATATGTTGCAGGCAACATTTCACTGCAACTTATAAGTTGCCGGCAACATTTCACTGCAACTTATATGTTTACGGCAACATTTCACTGCAACTTATATGTTTACGGCAACATTTCACTGCAACTTATATGTTGCATGCAACATTTCACTGCAACTTATAAGTTGCCGGCAACATTTCACTGCAACTTATATGTTGCAGGAAACATTTCACTGCAACTTATAAGTTGCCGGCAACATTTCACTGCAACTTATAAGTTGCCGGCAACATTTCACTGCAACTTATAAGTTGCCGGCAACATTTCACTGCAACTTATAAGTTGCCGGCAACATTTCACTGCAACTTATTAGTTGCCGGCAACATTCCACTGCAACTTATAAGTTGCCGGCAACATTTCACTGCAACTTATATGTTTACGGCAACATTTCACTGCAACTTATATGTTGCATGCAACATTTCACTGCAACTTATAAGTTGCCGGCAACATTTCACTGCAACTTATATGTTGCAGGAAACATTTCACTGCAACTTATAAGTTACCGACAACATTTCACTGCAACTTCTAAGTTGCCGGCAACATTTCACTGCAACTTATTAGTTGCCGGCAACATTCCACTGCAACTTATAAGTTGCCGGCAACATTTCACTGCAACTTATATGTTTACGGCAACATTTCACTGCAACTTATATGTTTACGGCAACATTTCACTGCAACTTATATGTTGCATGCAACATTTCACTGCAACTTATAAGTTGCCGGCAACATTTCACTGCAACTTATATGTTGCAGGAAACATTTCACTGCAACTTATAAGTTGCCGGCAACATTTCACTGCAACTTATAAGTTGCCGGCAACATTTCACTGCAACTTATAAGTTGCCGGCAACATTTCACTGCAACTTGTAAGTTGCCGGCAACATTTCACTGCAACTTATAAGTTGCCGGCAACATTTCACTGCAACTTATAAGTTGCCGACACCATTTCACTGCAACTTATATGTTGCATGCAACATTTCACTGCAACTTATAAGTTGCCGGCAACATTTCACTGCAACTTATATGTTGCAGGAAACATTTCACTGCAACTTATAAGTTGCCGGCAACATTTCACTGCAACTTATAAGTTGCCGGCAACATTTCACTGCAACTTATAAGTTGCCGGCACCATTTCACTGCAACTTATAAGTTACCGACAACATTTCACTGCAACTTCTAAGTTGCCGGCAACATTTCACAGCAACTTCTAAGTTGCCGGCAACATTTCACTGCAACTTCTAAGTTGCCGGCAACATTTCACTGCAACTTATATGTTGCAGGCAACATTTCACTGCAACTTGTAAGTTGCCGGCAACATTTCACTGCAACTTCTAAGTTGCCGGCAACATTTCACTGCAACTTCTAAGTTGCCGGCAACATTTCACTGCAACTTATATGTTGCAGGCAACATTTCACTGCAACTTGTAAGTTGCCGGCAACATTTCACTGCAACTTCTAAGTTGCCGGCAACATTTCACTGCAACTTCTAAGTTGCCGGCAACATTTCACTGCAACTTATATGTTGCAGGCAACATTTCATTGCAACTTATAAGTTGCCGGCAACATTTCACTGCAACTCATAACTTGTCGGCAACATTTCACAGCATTTTATAAGTTGCCGGCAACATTTCACTGCAACTTATAAGTTATCGACAACATTTCACTGCAACTTCTAAGTTGCCGGCAACATTTCACTGCAACTTATATGTTGCAGGCAACATTTCACTGCAACTTATAAGTTATCGACAACATTTCACTGCAACTTATATGTTGCAGGCAACATTTCACTGCAACTTATATGTTGCATGCAACATTTCACTGCAACTTGTAAGTTGCCGGCAACATTTCACTGCAACTTATAAGTTGCCGGCAACATTTCACTGCAACTTATAAGTTGTCGGAAACATTTCACTGCAACTTATAAGTTGTCGGAAACATTTCACTGCAACTTATAAGTTGCCGGCAACATTTCACTGCAACTTATAAGTTGCCGGCAACATTTCACTGCAACTCATAACTTGTCGGCAACATTTCACTGCATTTTATAAGTTGCCGGCAACATTTCACTGCAACTTATAAGTTATCGACAACATTTCACTGCAACTTATATGTTGCGGGCAACATTTCACTGCAACTTATATGTTGCATGCAACATTTCACTGCAACTTGTAAGTTGCCGGCAACATTTCACTGCAACTTATAAGTTGCCGGCAACATTTCACTGCAACTTATAAGTTGTCGGAAACATTTCACTGCAACTTATAAGTTGCCGGCAACATTTCACTGCAACTTATAAGTTGCCGGCAACATTTCACTGCAACTTATAAGTTATCGACAACATTTCACTGCAACTTATATGTTGCAGGCAACATTTCACTGCAACTTATATGTTGCATGCAACATTTCACTGCAACTTGTAAGTTGCCGGCAACATTTCACTGCAACTTATAAGTTGCCGGCAACATTTCACTGCAACTTATAAGTTGTCGGAAACATTTCACTGCAACTTATAAGTTGCCGGCAACATTTCACTGCAACTTATAAGTTGCCGGCAACATTTCACTGCAACTTATAAGTTATCGACAACATTTCACTGCAACTTATATGTTGCAGGCAACATTTCACTGCAACTTATATGTTGCATGCAACATTTCACTGCAACTTGTAAGTTGCCGGCAACATTTCACTGCAACTTATAAGTTTCCGGCAACATTTCACTGCAACTTATAAGTTGTCGGAAACGTTTCACTGCAACTTATAAGTTGCCGGCAACATTTCACTGCAACTTACGAGGGGTGATCAAAAAGTAATGATAATCACAATAAAAGACGGTGATGACAATTACAAAAATAATTAATTTTTATACATAGTCTCCTAACAAGGCAATACATTTAGTCCATCTTTTTTCAAAACCCAGGATTTCCTGAGAAAATAATTTTTTGTCTTGACCCTCCCAAAACGTCTGTACAGCGGCCATCACTTCACTATTGTCTTCAAATTTCTTGCCTCGGAGGTGTTGCTTGAGACGAGGAAAGAGATAGAAGTCACTGGGAGCTAGATCTGGCGAATAGGGTGGGTGTTCCAGCAGTTCGAATCCCGTTTCTTGAATGGCAGCCATCGCAACTGCGGCTTTGTGAGCCGTAGCGTTGTCTTGGTGAAACAGCACTCCAGCTCGCAGTTTGCCGCGTCTTTTTGCCTTAATGACTTCCCGCAATCTTCGTATTTGGTCCGCGTAGTAAGAGCCCGAAATAGTGGCTCCCTTTTCCACATATTCCACCATAATTATTCCTTCGGCGTCCCAATAAATGGACGCCTTAACCTTTCCCGCCGAACTTGACACTTTGAACTTCCGGTGTTGGTGAGGAGGCTCGCTTCGAATTCATCGATTGTTGTTTGGTTTCAGGATCAAAATGGTGGATCCAGGTCTCGTCCATGGTCACGAAACGTGACAGAAATTTTTTCCGATCTGCTTGGAACTTTTGGAGATTCGCCCTTGAACTATCGACTCTGCAATATATAAGTTGCAGTGAAATGCTGCAACATATAAGTTGCAGTGAAATGCTTCAACATATAAGTTGCAACTTATAAGTTGCAGTGAAATTCTGCAACATATAAGTTGCAGTGAAATGTTGCATCATACATGTTGCAGTCAAATGTTGCAACTTATAAGTTGCAGTGAATTGCTGCAACATATAAGTTGCAGTGAAATGCTGCAACATATAAGTTGCAGTGAAATGCTGCAACATATAAGTTGCAGTGAAATGCTGCAACATATAAGTTGCAGTGAAATGCTGCAACATATAACTTGCAGTGAAATGCTGCAACATATAAGTTGCAGTGAAATGCTGCAACATATAAGTTGCAGTGAAATGCTGCAACATATAAGTTGCAGTGAAATGCTGCAACATATAAGTTGCAGTGAAATGTTGCAACATATAAGTTGCAGTGAAATTCTGCAACATATAAAATGCAGTGAAATGCTGCAACATATAAGTTGCAGTGAAATGCTGCAACATATAAGTTGCAGTGAAATGCTGCAACATATAAGTTGCAGTGAAATGTTGCAACATACAAGTTGCAGTGAAATGTTGCAACATACAAGTTGCAGTGAAATGCTGCATCATACAAGTTGCAGTGAAATGCTGCAATATATAAGTTGCAGTGAAATGCTGCAACATATAAGTTGCAGTGAAATGTTGCAGTGAAATGTTGCAACTTATAAGTTGCAGTGAAATGCTGCAACATATAATTTGCAGTGAAATGCTGCAACATATAAGTTGCAGTGAAATGTTGCAACATATAAGTTGCAGTGAAATGCTGCAACATATAAGTTGCAGTGAAATGCTGCAACATATAGGTTGCAGTGAAATGCTGCAACATATAAGTTGCAGTGAAATGCTGCAACATATAAGTTGCAGTGAAATTCTGCAACATATAAGTTGCAGTGAAATGCTGCAACATATAAGTTGCAGTGAAATGCTGCAACATATAAGTTGCAGTGAAATGTTGCAACATATAAGTTGCAGTGAAATTCTGCAACATATAAGTTGCAGTGAAATGCTGCAACTTATAAGTTGCAGTGAAATGCTGCAACATATAAGTTGCAGTGAAATGCTGCAACATATAAGTTGCAGTGAAATGCTGCAACATATAAGTTGCAGTGAAATGCTGCAACATATAAGTTGCAGTGAAATGCTGCAACATATAAGTTGCAGTGAAATGTTGCAACATATAAGTTGCAGTGAAATTCTGCAACATATAAGTTGCAGTGAAATGCTGCAGCATATAAGTTGCAGTGAAATGCTGCAACATATAAGTTGCAGTGAAATGCTGCAACATATAAGTTGCAGTGAAATGCTGCAACATATAAGTTGCAGTGAAATGCTGCAACATATAAGTTGCAGTGAAATGTTGCAACATATAAGTTGCAGTGAAATTCTGCAACATATAAGTTGCAGTGAAATGCTGCAGCATATAAGTTGAAGTGAAATGCTGCAACATATAGGTTGCAGTGAAATGCTGCAACATATAAGTTGCAGTGAAATGATGCAACATACAAGTTGCAGTGAAATGCTGCAACATATAAGTTGCAGTGAAATGCTGCAATATATAAGTTGCAGTGAAATGCTGCAACATATAAGTTGCAGTGAAATGTTGCAGTGAAATGTTGCAACTTATAAGTTGCAGTGAAATGCTGCAACATATAAGTTGCAGTGAAATGCTGCAACATATAAGTTGCAGTGAAATGCTGCAACATATAAGTTGCAGTGAAATGTTGCAACATACAAGTTGCAGTGAAATGTTGCTACATATATGTTGCAGTGAAATGCTGCAACATATAAGTTGCAGTGAAATGCTGCAACATATAAGTTGCAGTGAAATGTTGCAACATACAAATTGCAGTGAAATGTTGCAACATACAAGTTGCAGTGAAATGCTGCAATATATAAGTTGCAGTGAAATGCTGCAACATATAAGTTGCAGTGGTTGCAACTTATAAGTTGCAGTGAAATGCTGCAACATATAAGTTGCAGTGAAATGCTGCAACATATAAGTTGCAGTGAAATGTTGCAACTTATAAGTTGCAGTGAAATTTTGCAACATATAAGTTGCAGTGAAATGTTCCAACATATAAGTTGCAGTGAAATGCTGCAACATATAAGTTGCAACTTATAAGTTGCAGTGAAATTCTGCAACATATAAGTTGCAGTGAAATGTTGCATCATACATGTTGCAGTCAAATGTTGCAACTTATAAGTTGCAGTGAAATGCTGCAACATATAAGTTGCAATGAAATGCTGCAACATATAAGTTGCAGTGAAATGCTGCAACATATAAGTTGCAGTGAAATGCTGCAACATATAAGTTGCAGTGAAATGCTGCAACATTTAAGTTGTAGTGAAATGCTGCAATATATAAGTTGCAGTGAAATGCTGCAACATATAAGTTGCAGTGAAATGTTGCAGTGAAATGTTGCAACTTATAAGTTGCAGTGAAATGCTGCAACATATAAGTTGCAGTGAAATGCTGCAACATATAAGTTGCAGTGAAATGCTGCAACATATAAGTTGCAGTGAAAAGCTGCAACATATAAGTTGCAATGAAATGCTGCAACATATAAGTTGCAGTGAAATGTGTCAACTTATAAGTTGCAGTGAAATTCTGCAACATATAAGTTGCAGTGAAATGCTGCAACATATAAGTTGCAGTGAAATGCTGCAACATACAAGTTGCAGTGAAATGCTGCAACATACAAGTTGCAGTGAAATGCTGCAACATATAAGTTGCAGTGAAATGCTGCAACATATAAGTTGCAGTGAAATGTTGCAACATACAAGTTGCAGTGAAATGTTGCAACATATAAGTTGCAGTGAAATGTTGCAACATACAAGTTGCAGTGAAATGTTGCAATATATAAGTTGCAGTGAAATGCTGCATCATACAAGTTGCAGTGAAATGCTGCAATATATAAGTTGCAGTGAAATGCTGCAACATATAAGTTGCAGTGAAATGTTGCAACTTATAAGTTGCAGTGAAATGCTGCAACATATAAGTTGCAGTGAAATGCTGCAACATATAAGTTGCAGTGAAATGCTGCAACATATAAGTTGCAGTGAAAAGCTGCAACATATAAGTTGCAGTGAAATGCTGCAACATATAAGTTGCAGTGAAATGTGTCAACTTATAAGTTGCAGTGAAATTCTGCAACATATAAGTTGCAGTGAAATGCTGCAACATACAAGTTGCAGTGAAATGCTGCAACATACAAGTTGCAGTGAAATGCTGCAACATATAAGTTGCAGTGAAATGCAGCAACATATAAGTTGCAGTAAAATGCTGCAACATATAAGTTGCAGTGAAATGCTGCAACATATAAGTTGCAGTGAAATGCTGCAACATATAAGTTGCAGTGAAATGCTGCAACATATAAGTTGCAGTGAAATGCTGCAACATATAAGTTGCAGTGAAATGCAGCAACATATAAGTTGCAGTGAAATGCTGCAACATATAAGTTGCAGTGCAATGCTGCAACATATAAGTTGCAGTGAAATGTTGCAACTTATAAGTTGCAGTGAAATTCTGCAACATATAAGTTGCAGTGAAATGCAACAACATATAAGTTGCAGTGAAATGGTTCAACATACAAGTTGCAGGGAAATGCTGCAACATATAAGTTGCAGTGAAATGTTGCAACATATAAGTTGCAGTGAAATGCTGCAACATATAAGTTGCAGTGAAATGCTGCAACATACAAGTTGCAGTGAAATGCTGCAACATATAAGTTGCAGTGAAATGCTGCAACATACAAGTTGCAGTGAAATGTTGCAACATACAAGTTGCAGTGAAATGCTGCATCATACAAGTTGCAGTGAAATGCTGCAATATATAAGTTGCAGTGAAATGCTGCAACATATAAGTTGCAGTGAAATGTTGCAACTTATGAGTTGCAGTGAAATGTTGCAACATACAAGTTGCAGTGAAATCTGCAACATATAAGTTGCAGTGAAATGCTGCAACATATAAGTTGCAGTGAAATGCTGCAACATATAAGTTGCAGTGAAATGTTGCATCATACATGTTGCAGTCAAATGTTGCAACTTATAAGTTGCAGTGAAATGCTGCAACATATAAGTTGCAGTGAAATGCTGCAACATATAAGTTGCAGTGAAATGCTGCAACATATAAGTTGCAGTGAAATGTTGCAACTTATAAGTTGCAGTGAAATGTTGCAACATACAAGTTGCAGTGAAATGCTGCAACATATAAGTTGCAGTGAAATGCTGCAACATATAGGTTGCAGTGAAATGCTGCAACATCTAAGTTGCAGTGAAATGCTGCAACATATAAGTTGCAGTGAAATGCAACAACATATAAGTTGCAGTGAAATGGTTCAACATACAAGTTGCAGGGAAATGCTGCAACATATAAGTTGCAGTGAAATGTTGCAACATACAAGTTGCAGTGAAATGTTGCAACATACAAGTTGCAGTGAAATGTTGCAACATACAAGTTGCAGTGAAATGCTGCATCATACAAGTTGCAGTGAAATGCTGCAATATATAAGTTGCAGTGAAATGCTGCAACATATAAGTTGCAGTGAAATGTTGCAACTTATAAGTTGCAGTGAAATGCTGCAACATATAAGTTGCAGTGAAATGCTGCAACATATAAGTTGCAGTGAAATGTTGCAACATATAAGTTGCAGTGAAATGCTGCAACATATAAGTTGCAGTGAAATGCTGCAACATACAAGTTGCAGTGAAATGCTGCAACATATAAGTTGCAGTGAAATGCTGCAACATACAAGTTGCAGTGAAATGTTGCAACATACAAGTTGCAGTGAAATGCTGCATCATACAAGTTGCAGTGAAATGCTGCAATATATAAGTTGCAGTGAAATGCTGCAACATATAAGTTGCAGTGAAATGTTGCAACTTATGAGTTGCAGTGAAATGTTGCAACATACAAGTTGCAGTGAAATCTGCAACATATAAGTTGCAGTGAAATGCTGCAACATATAAGTTGCAGTGAAATGCTGCAACATATAAGTTGCAGTGAAATGTTGCATCATACATGTTGCAGTCAAATGTTGCAACTTATAAGTTGCAGTGAAATGCTGCAACATATAAGTTGCAGTGAAATGCTGCAACATATAAGTTGCAGTGAAATGCTGCAACATACAAGTTGCAGTGAAATGTTGCAACATACAAGTTGCAGTGAAATGCTGCATCATACAAGTTGCAGTGAAATGCTGCAATATATAAGTTGCAGTGAAATGCTGCAACATATAAGTTGCAGTGAAATGTTGCAACTTATAAGTTGCAGTGAAATGCTGCAACATATAAGTTGCAGTGAAATGCTGCAACATATAAGTTGCAGTGAAATGTTGCAACATATAAGTTGCAGTGAAATGCTGCAACATATAAGTTGCAGTGAAATGTTGCAACATACAAGTTGCAGTGAAATGTTGCAACATATAAGTTGCAGTGAAATGCTGCAACATATAAGTTGCAGTGAAATGCTGCAACATATAAGTTGCAGTGAAATGCTGCAACATATAAGTTGCAGTGAAATGTTGCAACATACAAGTTGCAGTGAAATGTTGCAACATACAAGTTGCGGTGAAACGCTGCAACATATAAGTTGCAGTGAAATGCTGCAACATATAAGTTGCAGTGAAATGCTGCAACTTATAAGTTGCAGTGAAATGCTGCAACATATAAGTTGCAGTGAAATGCTGCAACATACAAGTTGCAGTGAAATGCTGCAACATACAAGTTGCAGTGAAATGCTGCAACATACAAGTTGCAGTGAAATGTTGCAACATACAAGTTGCAGTGAAATGCTGCATCATACAAGTTGCAGTGAAATGCTGCAATATATAAGTTGCAGTGAAATGTTGCAACTTATAAGTTGCAGTGAAATGTTGCAACTTATAAGTTGCAGTGAAATGCTGCAACATATAAGTTGCAGTGAAATGCTGCAACATATAAGTTGCAGTGAAATGCTGCAACATATAAGTTGCAGTGAAATGCTGCAACATATATGTTGCAGTGAAATGTTGCAACATACAAGTTGCAGTGAAATGCTGCAACATATAAGTTGCAGTGAAATGTTGCAACATACAAGTTGCAGTGAAATGTTGCAACATATAAGTTGCAGTGAAATGCTGCAACATATAAGTTGCAGTGAAATGTTGCAACTTATAAGTTGCAGTGAAATGTTGCAACTTATAAGTTGCAGTGAAATGCTGCAACATATAAGTTGCAGTGAAATGCTGCAACATATAAGTTGCAGTGAAATGCTGCAACATATAAGTTGCAGTGAAATGCTGCAACATATATGTTGCAGTGAAATGTTGCAACATACAAGTTGCAGTGAAATGCTGCAACATATAAGTTGCAGTGAAATGTTGCAACATACAAGTTGCAGTGAAATGTTGCAACATATAAGTTGCAGTGAAATGCTGCAACATATAAGTTGCAGTGAAATGCTGCAACATATAAGTTGCAGTGAAATGCTGCAACATATAAGTTGCAGTGAAATGTTGCAACATACAAGTTGCAGTGAAATGCTGCAACATATAAGTTGCAGTGAAATGCTGCAACATACAAGTTGCAGTGAAATGCTGCAACATCTAAGTTGCAGTGGAATGTTGCAACATATAAGTTGCAGTGAAATGTTGGCGGCAACATACAAGTTGCAGTGAAATGTTGCAACATATAAGTTGCAGTGAAATGTTGCAACATATAAGTTGCAG
The DNA here is from genome assembly GCA_963942545.1 of Oxycera nigricornis. Lineage (NCBI taxonomy): Eukaryota > Metazoa > Arthropoda > Insecta > Diptera > Stratiomyidae > Oxycera > Oxycera nigricornis. Next base: position 30,682,527 of record OZ012659.1, read on the forward strand.
TGAAATGTTGCAACATACAAGTTGCAGTGAAATGCTGCATCATACAAGTTGCAGTGAAATGTTGCAACATACAAGTTGCAGTGAAATGCTGCAACATATAAGTTGCAGTGAAATGCTGCAACATACAAGTTGCAGTGAAATGCTGCAACATATAAGTTGCAGTGAAATGTTGCAACATACAAGTTGCAGTGAAATGCTGCAACATATAAGTTGCAGTGAAATGCTGCAACATACAAGTTGCAGTGAAATGCTGCAACATCTAAGTTGCAGTGGAATGTTGCAACATATAAGTTGCAGTGAAATGTTGGCGGCAACATACAAGTTGCAGTGAAATGTTGCAACATTTAAGTTGCAGTGAAATGTTGCAACATATAAGTTGCAGTGAAATGTTGCAACATACAAGTTGCAGTGAAATGCTGCATCATACAAGTTGCAGTGAAATGCTGCAATATATAAGTTGCAGTGAAATGCTGCAACATATAAGTTGCAGTGAAATGTTGCAACTTATAAGTTGCAGTGAAATGCTGCAACATATAAGTTGCAGTGAAATGCTGCAACATATAAGTTGCAGTGAAATGCTGCAACATATAAGTTGCAGTGAAAAGCTGCAACATATAGGTTGCAGTGAAATGCTGCAACATATAAGTTGCAGTGAAATGCTGCATCATACATGTTGCAGTCAAATGTTGCAACTTATAAGTTGCAGTGAAATGCTGCAACATATAAGTTGCAGTGAAATGCTGCAACATATAAGTTGCAGTGAAATGCTGCAACATACAAGTTGCAGTGAAATGTTGCAACATACAAGTTGCAGTGAAATGCTGCAACATACAAGTTGCAGTGAAATGCTGCAATATATAAGTTGCAGTGAAATGCTGCATCATACATGTTGCAGTCAAATGTTGCAACTTATAAGTTGCAGTGAAATGCTGCAACATATAAGTTGCAGTGAAATGCTGCAACATATAAGTTGCAGTGAAATGCTGCAACATATAAGTTGCAGTGAAAAGCTGCAACATATAAGTTGCAGTGAAATGCTGCAACATTTAAGTTGCAGTGAAATGTGTCAACTTATAAGTAGCAGTGAAATTCTGCAACATATAGGTTGCAGTGAAATGCTGCAACATACAAGTTGCAGTGAAATGCTGCAACATACAAGTTGCAGTGAAATGCTGCAACATACAAGTTGCAGTGAAATGTTGCAACATACAAGTTGCAGTGAAATGCTGCAACATATAAGTTGCAGTGAAATGCTGCAACATACAAGTTGCAGTGAAATGCTGCAACATATAAGTTGCAGTGAAATGTTGCAACATACAAGTTGCAGTGAAATGCTGCAATATATAAGTTGCAGTGAAATGCTGCATCATACATGTTGCAGTCAAATGTTGCAACTTATAAGTTGCAGTGAAATGCTGCAACATATAAGTTGCAGTGAAATGCTGCAACATATAAGTTGCAGTGAAATGCTGCAACATATAAGTTGCAGTGAAAAGCTGCAACATATAAGTTGCAGTGAAATGCTGCAACATTTAAGTTGCAGTGAAATGTGTCAACTTATAAGTAGCAGTGAAATTCTGCAACATATAGGTTGCAGTGAAATGCTGCAACATACAAGTTGCAGTGAAATGCTGCAACATACAAGTTGCAGTGAAATGCTGCAACATACAAGTTGCAGTGAAATGTTGCAACATACAAGTTGCAGTGAAATGCTGCAACATACAAGTTGCAGTGAAATGTTGCAACATACAAGTTGCAGTGAAATGCTGCAACATATAAGTTGCAGTGAAATGCTGCAACATACAAGTTGCAGTGAAATGCTGCAACATATAAGTTGCAGTGAAATGTTGCAACATACAAGTTGCAGTGAAATGCTGCAACATATAAGTTGCAGTGAAATGTTGCAACATACAAGTTGCAGTGAAATGTTGCAACATATAAGTTGCAGTGAAATGCTGCAACATATAAGTTGCAGTGAAATGCTGCAACATATAAGTTGCAGTGAAATGCTGCAACATATAAGTTGCAGTGAAATGTTGCAACATACAAGTTGCAGTGAAATGTTGCAACATACAAGTTGCAGTGAAACGCTGCAACATATAAGTTGCAGTGAAATGCTGCAACATATAGGTTGCAGTGAAATGCTGCAACATATAAGTTGCAGTGAAATGCTGCAACATATAAGTTGCAGTGAAACGCTGCAACATATGAGTTGCAGTGAAATGTTGCAGCATACAAGTTGCAGTGAAATCTGCAACATATAAGTTGCAGTGAAATGCTGCAACATATAAGTTGCAGTGAAATGCTGCAACATATAAGTTGCAGTGAAATGCTGCAACATCTAAGTTGCAGTGAAATGTTGCAACATATAAGTTGCAGTGAAATGTTGGCGGCAACATACAAGTTGCAGTGAAATGTTGCAACATATAAGTTGCAGTGAAATGTTGCAACATATAAGTTGCAGTGAAATGTTGCAACATATAAGTTGCAGTGAAATGTTGCAACATAAAAGTTGCAGTGAAATGCTGCAACATATAAGTTGCAGTGAAATGCTGCAACATACAAGTTGCAGTGAAATGCTGCAACATACAAGTTGCAGTGAAATGTTGCAACATACAAGTTGCAGTGAAATGCTGCAACATATAAGTTGCAGTGAAAAGCTGCAACATACAAGTTGCAGTGAAATGCTGCAACATATAAGTTGCAGTGAAATGCTGCAACATATAAGTTGCAGTGAAATGCTGCAACATATAAGTTGCAGTGAAATGTTGCAACATACAAGTTGCAGTGAAATGTTGCAACATATAAGTTGCAGTGAAATGTTGGCGGCAACATATAAGTTGCAGTGAGATGCTGCAACATATAAGTTGCAGTGAAATGCTGCAACATCTAAGTTGCAGTGAAATGTTGTAACATATAAGTTGCAGTGAAATGTTGGCGGCAACATACAAGTTGCAGTGAAATGCTGCAAGATATAAGTTGCAGTGAAATGCTGCAAGATATAAGTTGCAGTGAAATGCAGCAACATATAAGTTGCAGTAAAATGCTGCAACATATAAGTTGCAGTGAAATGCTGCAACATATAAGTTGCAGTGAAATGCTGCAACATATAAGTTGCAGTGAAATGCTGCAACATATAAGTTGCAGTGAAATGCTGCAACATATAAGTTGCAGTGAAATGCAGCAACATATAAGTTGCAGTGAAATGCTGCAACATATAAGTTGCAGTGCAATGCTGCAACATATAAGTTGCAGTGAAATGTTGCAACTTATAAGTTGCAGTGAAATTCTGCAACATATAAGTTGCAGTGGAATGTTGCATCATACAAGTTGCAGTCAAATGTTGCAACTTATAAGTTGCAGTGAAATGCTGCAACATATAAGTTGCAGTGAAATGCTGCAACATATAAGTTGCAGTGAAATGCTGCAACATATAAGTTGCAGTGAAATGTTGCAACTTATAAGTTGCAGTGAAATGTTGCAACATACAAGTTGCAGTGAAATGCTGCAACATATAAGTTGCAGTGAAATGCTGCAACATATAAGTTGCAGTGAAATGCTGCAACATCTAAGTTGCAGTGAAATGCTGCAACATATAAGTTGCAGTGAAATGCAACAACATATAAGTTGCAGTGAAATGCTGCAACATATAAGTTGCAGTGAAATGCTGCAACATATAAGTTGCAGGGAAATGTTGCAACTTATAAGTTGCAGTGAAATTCTGCAACATATAAGTTGCAGTGAAATGTTGCATCATACATGTTGCAGTCAAATGTTGCAACTTATAAGTTGCAGCGAAATGCTGCAACATATAAGTTGCAGTGAAATGCTGCGACATATAAGTTGCAGTGAAATGCTGCAACATACAAGTTGCAGTGAAATGCTGCAACATATAAGTTGCAGTGAAATGCTGCAACATACAAGTTGCAGTGAAATGTTGCAACATACAAGTTGCAGTGAAATGCTGCAATATATATAAGTTGCAGTGAAATGCTGCAATATATAAGTTGCAGTGAAATGCTGCAACATATAAGTTGCAGTGAAATGCTGCAACATATAAGTTGCAGTGAAATGCTGCAACATATAAGTTGCAGTGAAACGCTGCAACATATAAGTTGCAGTGAAATGCTGCAACATATAAGTTGCAGTGAAATGCTGCAACATATAAGTTGCAGTGAAATGCTGCAACATATAAGTTGCAGTGAAATGCTGCAACATCTAAGTTGCAGTGAAATGCTGCAACATATAAGTTGCAGTGAAATGCAACAACATATAAGTTGCAGTGAAATGCTGCAACATATAAGTTGCAGTGAAATGCTGCAACATATAAGTTGCAGTGAAATGCTGCAACATATAAGTTGCAGGGAAATGTTGCAACTTATAAGTTGCAGTGAAATGCTGCAACATATAAGTTGCAGTGAAATGTTGCATCATACATGTTGCAGTCAAATGTTGCAACTTATAAGTTGCAGTGAAATGCTGCAACATATAAGTTGCAGTGAAATGGTGCAACATATAAGTTGCAGTGAAATGCTGCAACATACAAGTTGCAGTGAAATGCTGCAACATATAAGTTGCAGTGAAATGCTGCAACATACAAGTTGCAGTGAAATGTTGCAACATACAAGTTGCAGTGAAATGCTGCAACATATAAGTTGCAGTGAAATGCTGCAACATATAAGTTGCAGTGAAACGCTGCAACATATAAGTTGCAGTGAAATGCTGCAACATATAAGTTGCAGTGAAATGCTGCAACATATAAGTTGCAGTGAAATGCTGCAACATATAAGTTGCAGTGAAATGCTGCAACATATAAGTTGCAGTGAAATGCTGCAACATATAAGTTGCAGTGAAATGCTGCAACATATAAGTTGCAGTGAAATGCTGCAACATATAAGTTGCAGTGAAATGCTGCAACATATAAGTTGCAGTGAAATGCTGCAACATATAAGTTGCAGTGAAATGCTGCAACATATAAGTTGCAGTGAAATGCAACAACATATAAGTTGCAGTGAAATGCTGCAACATATAAGTTGCAGTGAAATGCTGCAACATATAAGTTGCAGTGAAATGCTGCAACATATAAGTTGCAGGGAAATGTTGCAACTTATAAGTTGCAGTGAAATTCTGCAACATATAAGTTGCAGTGAAATGTTGCATCATACATGTTGCAGTCAAATGTTGCAACTTATAAGTTGCAGTGAAATGCTGCAACATATAAGTTGCAGTGAAATGCTGCAACATATAAGTTGCAGTGAAATGCTGCAACATACAAGTTGCAGTGAAATGCTGCAACATATAAGTTGCAGTGAAATGCTGCAACATACAAGTTGCAGTGAAATGTTGCAACATACAAGTTGCAGTGAAATGCTGCAACATATAAGTTGCAGTGAAATGCTGCAACATATAAGTTGCAGTGAAACGCTGCAACATATAAGTTGCAGTGAAATGCTGCAACATATAAGTTGCAGTGAAATGCTGCAACATATAAGTTGCAGTGAAATGCTGCAACATATAAGTTGCAGTGAAATGCTGCAACAAATAAGTTGCAGTGAAATGCTGCAACATATAAGTTGCAGTGAAATGCTGCAACATATAAGTTGCAGTGAAATGCTGCAACATATAAGTTGCAGTGAAATGTTGCAACATACAAGTTGCAGTGAAATTCTGCAACATATAAGTTGCAGTGAAATGCAGCAACATATAAGTTGCAGTGAAATGCTGCAACATATAAGTTGCAGTGAAATGCAGCAACATATAAGTTGCAGTGAAATGCTGCAACATATAAGTTGCAGTGAAATGCTGCAACATATAAGTTGCAGTGAAATGCTGCAACATATAAGTTGCAGTGAAATGTTGCAACATATATATATATACATCTCCCTTTCTAAAAACACTTTATATATACTCTAAAGACCTCAAAACGTAAAGAAATGTTGAAACTTTCAATTTCGATTTTCGAGGCGATTACAAGAACTTCCCATATACTGGGAAGTTAAAAATGTTTTAGTTTATGCGCTTGGCATAAGGAATTGAAAAAAAATTAAATTTAAAGTTTTGAAATGAATTTGAATGAATTTTCGTCTCACATATTTTTAACAATTTTCCGATTCTCATCGTTTTTTAAATATTATTTACGTATAAAACAAAAACGAGTCAACCGAATGAAAACTCTTTCGTTCAAGCACGAGTCAATACTACAAAAAGGATTTGTGCAAAGTTTCAGCAAAATCGGTCGATTCGTTCTCGAGAAATCGTGCCTACCGCAAAGGAAAAACAAAGTTTCGAGAAAAACGCGTTTAAAGTGTTTTTTTGCCGCGATTTAATGAATTAAAGTTATTTTCTAGCGACTTACATCGAGTCGTCGATTCCAGGTCCATATAGTAATTCGTTCGCCTCATTCGCGATGTTCAGAGCATCCTTTTAGATATTTTGATGTTTTTAGAATAAGAAAGAAGCTGATGTTACGCGGTAGAGCCTGCATGCGTATCATACGCTAGGTAGGGCAGAGCGTACGAATCGATCACGCGGTATTCAAATCTCTATAATTCCGGTATTTTGACTCGAATGTACTTCAATGTGTGAATACTTTTGAAGTACTATACTTTCATATGGAATAAAAAAATTTCGATCGATTTTTTGAAAATACAAGACCTATATAACCCCCTTAATGCTTTTCTTCTTTGATCGGTACATTCATAGATCAATCTGTTCAAGTATATAAAGTGGGACATTTTCTGGTTTCTTTTTGAAGTGCATGTTATTTACACATTAGCAACGGTTATGTGCTTAACAAGTCTTCGCTGTAATGATGGTTTGACACTTCTCACTTTCGGAATGAAATGAATTTCTAAATGACATCAATTTTCGCGAAATCACTGCTTTTCGGACGAAGCTCTTTTCCATCTTGGGTATTATGTCAATAAAAAGAACCATACGATTTGGGGTCCGAAAATCCACACGATCTCGTCGAAAAGTGTATGCAGAGTAACTGTTTGATGTGGGGTTTTATATGGTGTAATTGTTGGTATTTATATCTTTGAAATAAATATATTAACAGCGCTACGGTAAATGAAGTGCCAGATTTGAACTAATTAAAAGATGTATTCTCTTGATCTAAACAAAGGCGATATATGGTATTGAGCAGCTTTCATAGCGATTTTCAAAAATAAAACTCAACAGGAACCATTTTATAGCTCAAACTACAAACAATGTCAAAGCCAAAATTCAAGTAGAAACTTTCAATGCGTAATTGATTCATTGAAAACTCTCGTTTAATGCCTACAACTTTTAATGTGATTCAAAACAAGAAGAACACATATATGCAGCATCATCTCCAACGAAATATACGTACATGAATCCAACCTTTATTTGATTTAGATTGCAGTGATACGATTTTTGCAATTGCATATTCCTTGCCAGATATCATAGTCAAAGGAATCTACTTTTCAGGTGCATTGGGTTGAATTTCCCTTTGAATTTCCATAGCAAAAGGCGAATGTAAACTTGGTAGATGCTATTCACATGGCATATGTTGAAAATATTCACTGATATCCTTTGAGTGTGGTTTGTGACTGAATATTTTAAAATAGGCAATCGTTGATGTACGAAGGCAAGGAAATGTGTAAATTTACTGTGTCATATAAAGCCAGAACATGTGAACAATTTGAAGAAGACTGTCGTGAACGTTATGTTGGAAAACTAATAGAAACCAGTAGTTTTTTTTCTCCATTGTGTATCTTGATCACACCATACAACTATTTCAAAAAGACACTAACAACTAGGACCGTTTTTGTCCTCAATCTAATTGTACTTTTCTCGTATAGACTTTGTTTGAACAAAGGTTTTCATCATTTTGTTGATATTGCTTTGAGTTCGTGATGAACTAGTCAATTTTGTTCTTCATTGGTTCTTCATTTGTTAACTTCCCAGTATATGGGAAGTTCTTGTAATCGCCTCGAAAATCGAAATTGAAATTTTCAACATTTCTTTACGTTTTGAGGTCTATAGAGTATATATAAAGTGTTTTTAGAAAGAAGTATGCATGTGTGTGTGTGTACGTACGTACGTGCGTTCGTGTACACTTTTTTCTACGAGCAAAACTCACGTAAACAAAGTCCTATCGACTTCGTTAAGGTGTCAATCGAAGCGTCTTTGCAATCTTAAGAGCGGATTAGTTTTTGGGAAACTTCAGTCGGGGGGGGGGGGGGGGGGTTTGCTGTTTTGCCCGTTTGAAGGTCATTTCTGTCATGCGTTATACGTCGCGAACCAAACGTACGATTTTTTTGAACAAGGTGTCAATCGACGTGTATTAACATTTATGTGATTGTATCAAATTTTTAAAAGAATTCTTGGAGCCGTTTTTTAATTTTTAAAAAAAAAGTGCCGAAAATTAGGTTTTTTTTTCAAAAACACAAAAATTTTAACCTGATTTTCAAACCTAAGTAATCAATGTTTATATAATTTACATACTCCAAATAGCTCTTGTGAAAAAACCAGCAAAAGTTTTTTTCATGATTACAAAAAAAAATTAAATAAAAAATCATTAAACGTTCAAGGTCATTTACGTCATTCATTATATCTCGAGAACTAAATATAATCTTTGCATCATTAAGGTGTCAATCGACGCGTATTATCATTTTTATGATGTTTTTATATTTTAGAAAATCGTTAAAATGGTTTTTTTTTAATTTATTAAAAAAAATGGAAAAGTAGTGTTTTTTCATAAAAAAATCATTTTTAACCTGATCTGCACATCGTAATAATAAATGTTTGTAGAATTTATAAAATTTTATCAATTTTTGTAGAGAAACCAGCAAAAACTTTTCTCATGATTACAAAAATAAACAAGCCGCGAGGTGCGACCCTTGAGGTCCACACGGTCAACTTCCCAGTAATATCTGCATGAATATTAAAAATATTAAACACAAAAGAAATTATGAAAATACTACTACTTTAAATAATAATAATGAGTGGTACTCATAACCGTAATTGAAATGAGCTAATATCACCCATATCATCTACTGTAGCGTTCATTGATTACGTAAGGCTTTTGTTGGGTGGGGGGTGGATTGGTTTGATTGACTATTCACGCGGATAAATCGGAGGGGGCGGGCTATAAAGCCTTTTTTACGTTACTTGTTATTTTTATATCGATGCTTGAAGGACAAAAGAGCGCTAGCAAAAATGAATGCATTCTTGTTATTACGCCCACTGAAGAGGTTTTCTCGCGAGGTGTCCATTTTAAATAATTTTGTTCAAAATTGCCATGACTTCGGCATAATCATTGAATTTGTGTTTTTTCACGAGCCGGTTTTTAGGTTTTTTTTCGATCATGCAAAAAAATTTGACCAGTTTGTCTTTGAAAACTATTAGGAATGTATAAATTATATAAACATTTATTACTGAGCTGTGCAAATCAGGTTAAAAATTTATTTTTTATGAAAAAAAAATCTCAAATTTTTCCCGTCTGCCGTTTTTTCCATTTAATAGAAATTAAATGGAAAAAGCAGCAGAAGGGATTTTTTATAGAGTTAAAAACATAACAAAAAAGCTAACACACGTCGAATGACACCTCAATGATGCAAATATCATATATGGTTCGTGAGATATAGTGAATGATAAAAATGACCTTAAAAATCATGATGACTTTTAATGATTTTTTATTTTTAATTTAATTTTTTACGTAATCATGAAGAAAAGTTTCGCTGATTTTCTTACAAACACTATTTGTACTACATAAATTTTATATACATTAGTTACTGGGTGCTGCAAATCAGGTTACAAACTTATTGTTTATGGAAAAAAACCTAATTTTAGCACTTTTTTTTAATAAATTAAAAAACGGTTCCAGCGATTTTTTTAAAAATTTGATAGAATCACACAAATTTTAATACGCGTCGATTGACACCTTGAAAATCGTATGATTGGTTCCGGAGATATAACGCATGACAGAAATGACCTTCAAAGGGTCAAAACAACAAACCCCCCCGACCGAAGCGTCCCAAAAACTAATCAGCTCTTAAGATTGCAAAGACGCTTCGATTGACACCTGAACGAAGTCGATACGACTTTGTTCACGTGAGCTATGCTCGTAGAAAAAAGTGTCCACGAACGTACGTACGTACACACACACACACACATATCTCCCTTTCTAAAAACACTTTATATATACTCTATAGACCTCAAAATGTAAAGAAAAGTTGAAAATTTCAATTTTGATTTTCGAGGCGATTACAAGAACTTCTCATATACTGGGAAGTTAAAAATAGCCCCTCTCCTTGGCTTAAAATATCGAAATTAAAGTATGGTTTTGAATGCATGTAAGTTTGCAAGGATTGTGATTTGTCATTTCATAATGCAATCAATGTTGAAAACACATTATTATTGTATCTTGTTAGTCGCATCTAAGGTTTTGTTTTTGGTGAAGCCAAAAGTCAACTAAACTCTTGCTGTTGAGCCTTAAACATAAATCGATTGCGCGCTCTGCAGACATGCAAGACAAGCATTTAAATCACATCCGTCCAACCCTTATTTGTAACAATTCTATTTTGATGCTTTGTAAATTTATTTCACCTAATCACCACTACAAATCTGTTATCGAATTACCTGACCAATTGGCAATCATGCAAATGCCAACACTTGGGCCGTTGTAAGATATTGAAGGTGACCCGACAACGTTGATATCATGGCCGGTTTCGACACTCCCATCGCATTCAAACAAGAATAGGTGGTAATCTGGATCGGTCCAGCTATTACTTGACACATTTCCGTTTAGCTGGATGTGAGCTGGCTGGCCGCAAGGATTGGGGATGGAAGAGACCTCTAGCCTCGACTCGTGATGAATTACAATGTAATTTACCGGCCTCCGGGATATAATACGTTTCGAGGGTAGTTTGTAGTCATCGTTCGTGAAAGGTTATCTTTCCAAGAAGGATGTTGTTGGCGCCGATGTTAGTGTGCCTGCAAAGTAGTAATGTGCTGTATTCATCAATTTCAGGGTATTCAATATAGAAATCCTACGGGATAAGGTGAGCATCACAAGATATGTATATCAGCATCAGGTCCATATTCATTTTCTGTCGCCGCGCTTCAGCTGAATGTTTGTTTTGACTGGTTTGCTGAGCTTATCAATCCACTTCTTGAATGGGAACTTCCGACAACATTCTCGGATTTGATGTTTTCAGTGCAAATTTCAGGTCCCGATACGATCAAGTGACTTCAAGTTTGTTTCATTTACTGTTTTTTTACTTCTGTGGGGATTCCCTTATAAACCAGTGCTGTGAAAACAGTGAACAGAGTGTTTGATCGCTAAATCTTTGAAATTCGATCGTTAATTTTGATTATTTTATTCACAACAAAATACTTTACGATCATCAATCAGTTATATGTATACATTATGTATTTTACTATTTCGATTGCAAAAAAATAAACCCATAAACTATAAATCGCAGGTCTTGTATCAATTTGAAACAGTGTACGTCTTTAGCAAGATTAGCTTGTTAGCAACTTTCAAGCCTGAGTTTCGTAGAAAAACCAAACATGTTGTCGATAAATTAATGGAACTGTAATCATGCTTTCATATTTACCATAACATTCAGATTAGCGATCTTTGCGTGATTCCCATATAACATGTTGTTATGGTCACAGGTCATTCTATGGAAAAGTACGTCTGAAGACGATTATCATAGTTTGTTTAATTTTATACCGATTAAGAAGAAATGATGACATACAGAATGAGAATTTGCTGCACAAAGTCCGGGAAAAATTAGCATAGGTAACGCTGATGTTAATTGACAACTGATAGTTGTACGTCAATAAAAAAAATATGAAAAAGCTATCTAGTGTTATTTTACCGCAAAATATTATATGTATATATAGGGTTTTCCAATAATAAGTTTCATTTTAATATTGAAAAAAAAAACGAGTATTTTTTAAGAGAAATCAATGGATGTTTATTTCATTGTAAAGAGGAAGGTATGCCATCAACAATGGAAAACGATATCATTCAAATGGCCACCACGGCTACGCTTGCAGCACCATATCCTTTTCATGAAGTTTTCCATGACCAATCCGCACATTTGCGGCTGTATGTCCTCGATAACTTTACGAATTCCATCTTTAAGGTCTTGTATTGATTGTGGAGCATTGGCATACCCCTTATCTTTCACGTGGCCCCAAAGAAAAAGTCTAAAGGTGTTAAATCACAAGATCTCGGTGGCCAATTGTGATCACCTCATCGAGAAATAACACGGTCAGGAAACTTTTCTTGCAAAATTGCGATGGTTTCGTTGCTTTTATGGCATGTAGCGCCGTCTTGTTGAAAATAAACATCGTGCACATCTATATCTTCCAATGTCGGCCATAAAACATGATTAATCATAGCTCGGTAGCGCAATCCATTCACCGTAACAAGTACGCCAGCCTCATTTTCGAATAAGTAAGGTCCAATCACACCACCAGCCCAAAACCGCACCAAACAGTGACACGTTAAGGATAGAGAGGCTTTTCAACAATAATTCTTGGATATTCCGAGCCCCAAATTCCACAATTCTGCTTATTCACGTAGCCTCCGAGGTGAAAATGGGCCTCATCACTGAATATGATTTTTCGATGAAAATCTGGATCGTTTTCATGCATTTCAAGGACCCAATCGGTGAAGATACGACGTTGCTGGTGATTGACCGGCTTGAGTTCTTGTGTTAACTGAACTTTAAAAGCCTTAAGACCTAAGTCTTTATGCAAAATACGGTGTAATGTCGTTTGTGGAATGCCTAATTCCAAAGATCGACGAGGATACGACAAACCTGGGTTTTCGTCAACACTATGGGCTACAGCAGCAATATTCTCAGTTGTTTTTGAGCGACGACGGTTTCGATCCTTCACATCACTAACTTGTCCCAACAGCTCAAAGACGACCAAAACGTGCTTTAGTTTTGCGAACTGTGACTGCAAAATTTTCACCATTTTTGTAGTGAATTTTTACAATTTCAATGCGTTGTTGAAGCGTGTATCGTTCCATTTTTAATAATGGCGTAGTTTTTACTTGTCAAATGTCAAAAGATGACAGCTTCAAAAGTGACAACTGCCCAAATAGCGGGCGATTCAAAATGAAACCTCTTATTGGAAAACCCGTTATATGACAACTTACTAGACTAGACAATGTTCAGCATTGCTAATGTCATTTCCTTAAAAAATAGCTTCTAGCCTTGCAACGATAGTTTATGTGCCTACATTTTCTGGTAGAACAATCCTTTTTTACTTACTCAGTGTATGTTTAAACAATGATTATCGACCAATGTTTTAGGTTTCCGTCCATCACTATTAATTTTATGACATTTCTTAAATACTGATGCATTTCGCATTATGTGTCGCAAAATTTATCGAAAAATGCATACATACAAAGTCCAGTAAAATTCTTAGTACCTTAAATGTTTCAAAAAAAATTCACGTTTTTATAGTTATGGAAAAATTTTTATTTAACGTAATAAAAAAAATGCGTTTTCTCAATATTGTTCATCGTTTCAAGTGCAAATATTTTACGTAAAAATGGAAAACAAACGAATTAAAATTTCAAAACAACTAAAGGCCATCTTTTGAGCCCTCAAAAATCTTCGTAACATCCAATTCGAAAGCTATTTATTCTTAACTAAGTATTCATCTTTTTGCGCTTATAACGACCTCTTATCTTCAATTCAATCTTTATTCGTAGTTCCAGGCCAATTTCGCCTTGATTCTTGTAGAAGCATTTTTTGAAAATCTATTTTGCACAGAGATATGATATTTTCTCATCCTTTTACCAATGTGCCTCGTGAATTTTGTACTACATGAAGGTCTGGAAACTGAGAGAGAGTTTAAGGTTCTAGATTCACAAACAATGTGTGTAGTATGATCAGGATCATTATCTTGTTGAAATCAATTGCTGCCATTTAGTTCTTGGTCTCAAGTTTTTAAGTAAAATATTTAAGTAGACAAAGCGATCAAAAGTTTCCTCGATAATCCTTCAATTTTCAGTTCCAGCTGCAGCCATACACTACCAAACCATAAGACCGCCACCATCAAGTATTTTATCCAGGCTTGAAGGATTTTTTTGACGGCAGGAAGGGGGTGGTAATTGCATCTCATACTCCCTATTATAAATATCAAATTTGGATTCATCTGTAAACAGAACGCTATTTCAAAAGTTTACGGATGTATCTAGATGCGTGTTAGCAAATAGAATACGATTTTTTCAATTGACCTTACCAAAGTAAGTTTTGTTTTTCGAGCCACATAAGATATAAACACAGCCCCTTTTATGACTCTACACGCACTGTATCATTCCACATTACAGTGCCATACTATCGTTGTACCGACAAGGCAATTTCTGAAGCTGTTGGTTTTCCAACCTATTGGGACGCTTAGATTATTTAAGGTCAAATTTTTGTTTTTCTAATAATGGAAGGCAGATTGTAGTTTTGGAAATATTGTAACGTAAGTAACGTGTGTAATGTATGTGATGAGATTATTGTTGCGTCATCGTGCAAAATGTTTATTGCACGTGAAGCGCGTGGTAGGCCATGTGAAGGGCGTCTTCTTCTATAATCCTCTAAAGTTATAATTTTCTTCTCACTAGAAAGAAGCTATACTCGGAAAGGATAACAATATATATATGAGGGGGACCTACTGGCATTCCGAAGATTGCCACATGTTTGGCGCAGTCCAAAAGAACAGGCGGCCGATATTTCTAATATTGTAATTGCCAAAATTCAAGGCAACTTGTAGTCTGCCAAACTTTCCAAGGCAGACTTTGCTCAAACGTTCCTTTCAAACACCTTGCCGAGATGAAGGCAAGGGTTGCCGATTAAAACTAGCAACTTTGTCTGGCTATGGAACAATTCTGATCGAGTGCTAGCCTCGTTCCTTCCTTTTATTCACAATTTTCTTTGTACATTAAATTTGCGTATTCTATAAAATTCCTACTGTAGTTTTAAATCTACTTACCATAACCAATCAAACGCGATTCAAATAGGTTCCCACGGAATTCGTTGCTTGCAATATTGCTTGCATTGCATTGACCCAATTGTACTTTTGCTTACTCTGGGTTCAATGCTCTACTAAGAGTTTCTCACGGTAAATTTAGATTGACAGGTGGGTTCGAGAATGTGCTTAATAGAGAGCTTACTGAAATTTGTGTGGGACATCACAAAAGCTTGTGTGGGACATAGTTGTGTATTGGCTAGTTCCAGGTTTGGAACTGAGAATACACTACAATATCACTAAAAGTTCCGTTTTTATGCAGACAATGATTTTGCGTTTCAAACAATTGATCTCGCGTAGATTTTCTGTGCATTCATATTGTCACGTTCCCTTTTAAATTTACTGAAAGGAGTTTTCCGGTTGCCTCCTTGAAATTTTGCTAGTAGAATAAGGCAATCTACAACGAAACATTGTACATATCTCCAAGCTTGTACGCAATACCATAGAAAGATTTATGTCCACGTGTACTTTGTTGGACAATGTTCATCCAACACGAGCTCGTACAGTGCGTGCCGCGACAGCTATCGCTGCTGTAGAGGGTAGTGTGATTGAATATCCAAATTTAACGATTCGACGCCGTTCTCAACAACTTGGCCTATGTCCGTCCACCGTACGAAAATTTTTGAGAAAACATCTTGAACTAAAGCCCTATAAAAAGGGTCAAGGTAGATATAAAATATATATGTTTGGTTCGGAATCGTGAATTAAAATGGAAAATTAAAAATAAAGTCTACATATATTGAATTTTCACTTACTATATGTCTTTTTGGTTAATGGACATCAATAATTGTGCTTCAAACCGTCGATATTGTAAATGTCAGTAATGTCTTGAAAAGTCATTTCATTTTCAAAGGTTATCTGTACCATTCTGCACAAAGATATCTGAAGAATTAAAAGGAAAAAAATATGCTCTACATTTTGGCCTTGATTATTCTATGATTCAGAAATTCGGACCTTCAATGAAAGTTTGCATAAATCTAGATAAGTTTCGCAAAAAAAAAACAGCTGTCAAAGCAAAATTTCTTGATAAATTTTTCTAATTTCAGCATTACACAACTCATTGTTGTGTATTGTGTGTATTTGTTTTCTTAGCCTATCCAATTCTTCCTCTGTTTGTAGACGAAACAAATCAACTGTGTCTTATCATATATTCAAGATTTGATTGGTTTTAGTGATTCATATCAACTATTTTTCGTCTCTCATCAGACGAATTGGTTTCAATTTATTTTTTATGATAACATGGTTGACATCGTTTTATAAATTATTTTCGAATTATCGCAATTGATTCTAAAAAATTGCTGAAAATCTCCCGTGGATAAAAGATTAGAAAAGCGGCTCAGGTAGACATTTCCTAATTGTCATGGCTTACAAAAATTAAATCCTTATCCATAGTAAATTTGAATTTTCGCGATTTCGATTAAGATTGCGAGAATTGTGCATGATTACCTGAATGTGCGTCAAATTTAGTCTGAGTTTTTAGTTTTTATTATTGCAGTTAAAGAAATATATTGTAAAATAATATAACATATATAATTTATATTGAGCTGTATTTTTTTTATCGGTTGTAATTGAAAAAAATGTTACGCTTGGAACGAATTACGAAATAATAGTGTTATAAAAATTATGATCTAAAAATAAAAGTAAATGTTAAAATAGCGCAAAGGTTGATTTTTTGATAGCCGAAAAATACCATCAACTTTTTATTTCGTCGTCTTATTCAATGATAACCGCAAGTGATTTTTTTACACTGCTTAGATAATATCCAATGTCATAGCTTGAGAAAAAATGCAGGAAATAATTTACGGACGGTTTTTAAAAATTTACAAAGCGTTGGAAAACTTTTGCGATTAGGCAGAAATACGCATATTTCAGTAAAAGAGCTGCTTCCTAAAATAAGATTTCTGAGTTTTCCTTCATATGTTGTTTTGAATTATTCAATAGTATCGCACGGCGCGTGTTAATTTAAGAATCTCTTGAAAACTCGCTTTTATGGTTGTCACGAAGGTGCTGATAGCTTCTAACTGATGCTAGATAAATCCATGCCTCAGCAGATTGTTTTATAAAACAAGCCATTCCCTATTAAAACTGTTCGATGTAATTGGTTGTCTGTCACTGTTCCTGTAGCGAATGCTTTAAAGGATCAAAAAATGACGGTCCCAAAATTTCAAAATTTTTAAAAGAGGCTTAAACAATTTCGCAAAAATTGCGAGGAGTTTTGGGTGTTCGTGGCAATTTGCATCGGTTAAAACCAAAAATTTTATTTGCCGTCCATCAAAACTGTTTTGCGAACGATTTTCTGATTAGCACTGCATCATTTGTATTGTTTTGTTTTTTTCTTCCGTTTGCATTTGACTGATTTTTCGTTATTTTATTTCATGCAGCTTTAAGATTGTGTACTATCTACAGTTTGTTGGAATTTTGTTTCATCAAAATCTATATATGTACATTCATGATAAATAGAATGTAAAAGAAAATTTTGATTCCAAAACGTTGTACATACATGATCTATTTACTTAATAATATTTTTTTGTCAACCATTTTTTTCTTATTTAAAACTCACATCACTCATAATACTAAAGTTTCAACCAAACCATAACCAAAAGAATCTTCGTTTTTTAAAAGTGCAACGCTACACATGTTAAGAGGTTAAGGCTAGTCAGAGGTGTAAAGAAATAAACATTTTCAAAATCGAATTTTTTGAACAGTTGGTCAATGTTTTTTGTTTTTTTATTGACCGTTTGAAGTTTATAAACCATGTTTTAAGTAGCTTACACGAAAACCACATTAAGTATATTACTTTTGGGTCAAGTTATCAGCTCAATCATTGACCGTTCTCTTACATTTGCGGCAACTACTAGCACTTCTAAGTGGTTTATCCAAAATCAATAAAACAATTTTAACTTCCCAGTATATGGGAAGTTCTTGTAATCGCCTCGAAAATCGAAATTGAAATTTTCAACATATCTTTACGTTTTGAGATCTTTAGAGTATATTTCAAGTATTTTTAGAAAGAAGTATGTATGTATGTGTGTGTGTTTGTGTATTTACGTACGTATGTCCGTACGTACGTATGTGCGTTCGTGGACAGTTTTTTCTAAGAGCATAACTCACGTTAACAAACTTGTATTGACTTCGTTGAGGTGTCAATCGAAGCGTCTTTGCAATTTTAAGAGCTGATTAGTTTTTGGAACATTTCGGTCGGGGGGGTTTGTTGTTTTGCCCCTTTGAAGGTCATTTCTGTCATGCGTCATATCTCGCGAACCAAACATACGATTTGCATTATTAAGGTGTCAATCGCCGCGTATTAAAATTTTTGTGATTCTATCAAGTTTTTGAAAAAAAAATTCGAGCCGTTTTTTAAGTTAAGGAAAAATAAAATATATAAAATTTATATACACCACACAAGTTTTGTCCAAAAACCTGCAAAACTTTTTCTCATGATTACAAAAAAAAAAAATTAAACAAGCCGCGAGGTGCGACCCTTGAGGTCCACACGGTCAACTTCCCAGTAATATCTACATAGACATCAACAACATTACAACAATGAGAGGTATTCATAGCAGTAACAGGAATGAGTTAATATGAATCATATCGTCTACGGGAGGGTCCATTGATTACGTAAGGTTTTTGGTCGATGAGGACAGATTGAATATTCACGCGGATCAATCGGCGGGGGCCTTTTTGGTGTTGAAAAATTTTGTTGGTTTTCAAAATTTAAGCATTTTTTTTTAATTAAAAGACTATAAAAACTATTAAATATCTGCTCAAATTATGCAAATATCTTAAAACTATGATTGAATTTACAACAATTTTTTTAGAATAATAGATATAAAGTAATAGCATTCGTATAAACCCTCTTTACATGATAACTTTGAATGATTTTTTATTTTTAATTCAGTTTTTTTATAATCACGGAATATAGTTTTGCTGGTTTTTCTTCAAAAACTGATAAGAATGTATAAATTTTATAAACTGGTATTACTGTGCGGTGCAAATCAAGTTGAAAAAATATTTTTTATGAAAAAAACTATAATTTTTTGCATTTTCTTCTATTATATTTAAAAAAAAGCTGAAACGAGTTTTTATAATGTTAAAAGATATTAATACACGTCAACTGTTACCTTAATGATGCAAATATTATATCTGGTTCGTGAGATATAGTGAATGATAAAAATGACCTTGAAAATCATGATGACTTTTAATAATTTTTTATTTTTAATTGAATTTTTTACGTGATCATGAGAAAAAACTTTGATGTTGTTTCCACACAAATTGTTTGGAGTATATAAATTTTATAAGCATTGTCTACTAAATTACGTGAATCAGGTTAAAAATTTATTGTTTATGAAAAAAAACCTAATTTTTTGCACTTTTTTCTCTTAAATTAAAAAACGGCTGAAACGATTTTTTTTAAAATGTGATAGATTCACACAAATGTTGATACGCGTCGATTGACACCTCTATCATGCAAATTGTATGTTTGGTTGGCGAGATATACCGCATGACAGAAATGACCTTCAAAGGGTCAAAACAGCAAACCCCCCCGACCGAAGTATCCCAAAAACTAATCAGCTCTTAAAATTGCAAAGACGCTTCGATTGACACCTTAACGAAGTCGGTACGACTTTGTTTACGTGAGTTATGCTCGTAGAAAAAAGTGTCCACGAACGTACGTACGTACGTACGTACGTACACACACACACACACACACATACATCTCCCTTTCTAAAAACACTTTATATATACTCTATAGACCTCAAAACGTAAAGAAATGTTGAAAATTTCAATTTCGATTTTCGAGGCGATTACAAGAACTTCCCATATACTGGGAAGTTAATAAAAAATAAAAAATCATTAAAAGTCATCATGATTTCAAGGTCATTTCTGTCCTTCACTATATCTCACGAACCAGACATAATATTTGTATCATTTAGATGTCAATCGACGTGTATTAACATTTTTCTTATATTGTTGCAGTAAAAAAAAAATCGTTGGAGCCGTTTTTTTAATTCAACAAAATAATGCCAAAAATTAGGATTTTTGCATAAAAAATAAATTTTTAACCAGATTTGCACAACACGGTGATAAATGTTTATAAAATTTATAAATCCTTATCAATTTTTAGAGACAAACCAGCAAAACCTTTTTTCATGATGTCTAAAAAATTAAATTAAAAATAAAAAATCATTCAAAGTCGCTATGTAAAAAGTGTTCATATGAATGATTTTCCCTGACTACTCTTATTCTAAAGACAGTGTTGTTAAGCCAATCAAAGTTTATTAATAATTGCACAGTTTAAACAAATTTTGAGGAGTTTTTACAGTACCGTGTTGTTATTTTAATATAAAAACTGCTTAAATTTTGAAAATCAAAAAAAAATTAATCAAATTTGCATTGGTGGTAATGAACGCATTGAATGGTAAAATGTTTTCTAGTCAATACTTTGCTAGATCATATGTTTTAAAAAGCTTTCATCGATATGAAAATAACAAATAACGTATAATAGGCTTTGTAACCTGCCCCCACCCCTCCCGATTAATCCGCGTAAATATTCAATCATCCCCCTTACCTACGTAATCAATTGACGCTCATGTAGATGATACGATTAATATTAAGTCATTCCAATTACTGTTATGAGAGGTAAATTATTATTATTTAAAGTAGTATTATTTTCATAATTATTATTTTGTTTAGTATTTTTAATATTTATGTCAATATTAATGGGAAGTTGACCGTGTGGACCTCAAGGGTCGCACCTCGCGGCTTGTTAATTTAAAAAATGGTTCGACGAAGCACTAGACAAACTAACAATTTCTTTTTGTTTTATTGGTTCTGGATAAGTGACTTAGAAGTACTAACGACCACCGCGGGGTACCTGCATCATACGGATGAAGTATCCTGTATTTCTGTGTGTCAATAAACAAATTCTAATTTAAAAAATAATAATTTCACGGTTTGTTTGTTTGTTTCACATTTGCATTTATTCTTACCATCAACATACGCATTGCAATAAATCACGTTTATTTTAGTTCCAAAAATAATGAAGGCTCAACGTCTTCAAGCTGCTTTCGCACGTCGAAGAGAGGCTGATTTCAATCGAATTGAAAAATCCGAAGCGGTTAATAAGTATTTTGATCATTGGTCCAAAGTAACATCTCGTTTTGAAGCCTGGACTGATCCGGACTACTATCAACAGGCCGATGAAGCCCTGCAAAAGGAAAAGGAGAAAAAGTTGAAGCAGCAAAGCTTGGATGAACGTCGCATCAAACTGAAGCAATTGCTTGATAAAGAGGATGCTAAATATCAAGATGAACTAAATAGACCGAAATCAAGAAAACTGCCAAATGAGTTGCTTGAAAAAGTCAATAACGATCAAAAATACATTGCCGAGGAGAAACGAAGATTGGAATTAGAATCGAAACTGTACGGAAAATGGAGATATGGCATAAACGACGAAAACATCATTTTCAATTCGAAAAGTGACAATCAAACACTTGCTAAACTTAATTGGCTTGATAAGCAGGTATTATTTTGTTTATTTAATTTTATAGTTTTTTAGTCATCAGTTGATTTTGTTTTTCAATAGTTTATTACTCACAAGTGTTTGTTTTTCACGTTTTATTCTACAAGTTTTATTCTACACGTTTTATTCTACACGTTTTTTTAACATGTTCTTTACATTCAATACTTACCGCATTGTCTTTCAACAATATTAAATTTCCTACTTAACCTGTGAACATTTTCATGCCATTAAACAATACCTTGCTTAAATTTCCAAATGTTTGAAACACATATCCATCTTTACAAGCTGGGTGACAAAAGTTTCACAACTAAATGATTCGGATAAATCACAAAAAGGGATACTTTCTGCAAACAACAGACGCATTTCAACCTCTTCAACCCTTTTTCATTTAAACTAATGGCAATTCAGTCGTAACTCTTTAGACCTAGTCAACGAATCCTGATGTATGGATGGATGTGAAGAAATGGGATTCAAATGCTGACATTCGTCTCCTTATTTGTCAGTTTCTTGCTTAAGTTGAAGGTGGACTCTTTAAAATGTTTGTAAAATGTTAGTCAAAAATGTTGACATGCCGAATAAATGAATGTAATATAAAACTAATCATTTAACTTCACAATAATATATCATATTCAATTTTGCAAATTAAATATATTGGAAAATATCGGTTCATCGTTCCTCACGAGTGTGCCTCAGCCGTATGTCGAACAGTCGAAGGCCTCACCAATTTGAGCACCATGTGCCACCGTGAAGAATGACCAAAACAGTTCCGAGTTAAATTTTTACTATCCTGTTTAGCGCATCGAGTCGTGGTTTAGAGGAAGAGAAACGAAAGAAATAGAACAGATAGTTTAGAGAATATACGAACACTATATTTATAATCTGCAAAAACTATCAAATCAAATCATTTGTTATCAATGGGACGCCTATTAATTGGCAAATTTATAGCTTTTTTTATATATACTCCTGAATCAACCACAGAAAATGTAAAAGAATAGCTTTGCACAACAAAGGTCACCACATACATTACTAAAGCAAGCTTTAAACTAAGATTCTATACGGAGGAAATATGTGGATATGTAGGCAGCCCACAGAAAGGGTGTGTTATCAGAAGCTTTATAACGGTTTTTGAAACAATGAGCTGACGCATTGCTATAAAATATAAAACAGCATATTTCACAGATATTGTACGTAGTACAATGAAGAGTTAGGGCTCGTTTTCTGTACCTTTCCCATCGAATTTCCTTGGTCGCAACGCGAGGCAATAAGTCAAAAAACTAACATATATATAACTAAATTTTCAAACAGTACCACTTCCACGTTTTAACCAAATAATAACCGAAGTTTATAGTAAACATTGATAAAAAAGATGCTATATTCTGTCGGTGAAGTCATTGGCTAAGGTGATGAATTATGATTGAAATGTTCAAAAATCGTTCCTTCAATTCTTGTACAACTAATGTTCAAATCAAAAATAATTATGGTGCTCGTAGAATATATTTTAAATTACCTTTTGACTATACATGCTGTAATTCTATGCCTATCTTCATATTCAAGCTAATCTATTCTCTTGTATTTTGTAACTTGGAATATTCTTGATCCCATTTACAAATGAAACATTGAATTGAATCTTGAATTCTCTATTTTCAGATTGAAAACCGTATGCTGCTGGAGGAAGAAGAACGAAAGTCGCAAGAACTGCAATTGAAGCGGTTGGAAGAAACACGTAAACGCGAAGAAAATCTCAAGGAGCAACAGAAGATTCGTGAAGTTGAAATCAAGGAGCTAAGAGCTATGCAGGAGTCAAATTTGTCGGAGCTGAAGGCACGGGAGCTGCAAAGCAACCGTCTGCGCGACGAAGAAGCAGCGTTGCGACATGAACTCGACAAAATTGAAAAGGAGCTGACGAAACTTGCACACAGAAAAACTCTGAAGCTTGAAATGAACGCGCCAAATAATATCAAACGCGTCAAAATGTTCTTCCGTCGGCAATCGGAGCAATATCGCCAGGATTTGAAAGAGGACATCAACGTGCTGAATCGCATTCTTGCTGATCATCAATTCGACGAGGACTCGAAACGCTTAAGAGATTTATTTGAGACGCTGCTTGAGCGTGAAATCCAAAGACAAACTACCGTGGAGGCGATGTACGAATCAGAAGCTAAGGAAAACCTATTGAACTATCAGACGGAATGGGCGGAGCTGTTCAAAGAACGCGAGGTACAAGTTTCAATGGTCCTGAAGAAAATCAAGACTAAGCTTGAAGGGTTGCTGGCTCCAAACCTGGACGAACAGAAGCGAATGATTGAGATTCGGAAAACACTGGTTGCTTCCATTGAAAATTCCAACGGGAAGTTAAAAACCATTGTAAGCGAGCAGGAAAGCTATGCGCAAGCCAATGATTTGAACGATCCATACAGCCGTGAAGTGGCTAGCAAAGCTGGGACGGCTGGTGGATCAAATGCTAATTCTAATATGGGTGGTGAAATATCACCCCGACCACCACAATTCGGACGGAAGAAAGTGGCATGGACATAGTTTGGAGTGGTTTTAAGAGCTTGCCGCGCCAAAGAGCTTAGACGCTCGTTTTTCAATTTTTATTTTCAGATAATATTTATTTGATTTTGATTTGAAAAGCTTAATGCGTGAATTTTGTTTGTGATTTCATTGATAAATGGCTAAGAACCGAGTTTACCATTGTATTTACAAAAGTTTTGATCATAAATACATTCGTTTGATTGAGAATCGTTGGTGATTGTACGAATTCTTATATAATAACTATGCAAAGATTGTTTTTGTCCGGCATGTGAACAGGTAATGAACTGTATATTCTAAAGTATCTTTGCTGTTCAAAATATAGTCTATGTTCGGGATGTCTTTTCAAGCAAAAAAAATTAATCCGTGAAAAAGATACTGGTCGAAGAGATTGATCGGTAGGCATGACTGAAATAAGCATAAAACGAATTCTAAGCTTTCACGAATTTTATTTTTCGATTCACCTCAACGACAACAATAAAGCTAGAACACAAACATATTAGACAATTTCAATTTACTTACTTACTTCATGACACCTATTATCTGAAAATTCTATATTGTATTAAAGTTTACAGGGTGCCGTTGCATCCACATCCAGATAGAATTTTTAAGCCATCAACATTCAGAAGACATTGAGACGCTACGGCAGAGGAAAGGTCATTTATGTAGCGTAAGAAACGAAGAAGGCCTAGAATAGAACCCTGAGGAACGTCAAGCTGCTAAGAAAGGAAGTTTTAGGTATTTATTAAGACGAAACCATTTGATAAACTTACTTGAAACTGCTTATGTGCATTTTCAACATGCATGAACTATCAAAATCATTTTTTTTTTGATTTTTCACTTCCTACTGGAAGTTCTTGTTACTTCCTATGGGAAGTTCTTGTTAAATATAGCTACGTACAATAATTTGATCAGAGATGGATTTTGCCTGAGTTATTCTAAGGCATACGACCTAGTATTTGCTGATTCAATGAGAAACATCAGAAATAATTTAAAGGAGTTATAGGACCCATTTTCTCGCTGTGTACTTAACAAATCCATGAAAAAATAAAAAATCCTGAAAGTGTTGCGCGTTTAATTTTTTTTTAAATTTCTTATGAGATTTTTTCAATAAATTCACAAAATTTTAGGTGCACATCTAAATCATTGATGATAGCTGAAGTTAAGATACTTATCAAAATGAGCGATCCAATCGTTTTTGAGACATCTTGTAAGATGTTAACGAGGAAGTAGTTTTGTCGGAAATGCGTGCAAAATTTGCTTCGTATTCCCAAGCTCAGCGAAGATCAGTAGCATTAGTTTCGAAAAGACTGCGAATTTCGTTGTAACGTTTAAGGACGATATTTACACATGTTTAGCAAAGAATTAATGCAAAAGTTCAATTCCTGAAAGTTGAAAATGGATCTCCACCTCCATTTTAGTTTGGTTTCATTTGGGTGATATCATTTTTCTTGTTTCGATCTCTAGAAATCAATGCAGCTCTAATCCAAAACGGTGAAAAATCTCTCTGGAAAATCCCAGCTGTTCGTCATATTTTCCTCCTAGTTGAGGTGGAAATACCGTAAATCTAGAGTGCAAAACCTAAAGCCGGTATCTTTGATTTGAAATGATCGTTTATGATGTGGTTCGTGTTTTGCTGCTAAACAGGCGTAATTTGCAACGTTTTTGTTATTTCTTATTCAATCGAACTTTACTTTCGATATTTTTCAAGAATTGAAACGATTGACGATATCTGTGAATATAAGCCTTTCGAATAAATAGAGTGTGGTTAAATGTTGACGCCACTATATCATTCAAAACCAATACATAAAAATCAATAAATAATACTTATATGCTAGAAATTTTCAAGCGTGAAAACGAAAGCACGTCCAAGTGACGCACTCTTGGAGTAATGGAAGGAAAAACGTCTTTATATTATTGTTTTTTATTAAGAAAAAGTGATCACTACACTTATCTTACAGAGCTTTTTAAATTGTTAATTCCGTAGATAACGAATCTATGGTCAACTACAAATGGATATGAACTTTTTTTCAACTTCACCAGCAAAACTCATTGCTTTAAAATAAGCTTTACAGGTTAATTAAATAAATCAGCACAGTTTTTAATTAATCTAACTTTCTTATCTTTCGCACAAACCCAACACTCCTATTATTAACGGTGGTAAAAACGACGATGGTTGAGTGTTGCACGTCTTTAATTTATCCAATCCAACGAAAATGCATTTTTGCATGAAAGAACATTCCAAATTCGCATTATTGCACATCTTCTGGTTCATTAGCTTCAAAATTTACTGGCGGTGTCGTGTGATTTGAAAAGCCAACAGCAGCACCCGTGCTAGTTCGAAGCATAAATCATCTCGTTGAGATTTAAGGAATAAAGATATCCTTAACGGACCATTAGATACATTCCCTGAACTTCCGTTCGGTTTGGTGTTCAATGCATATTCTATATGTGCATAGATACAATGTTCCATTTAGCTACTTTTGTATGACCTTCCTGTTGGCTATTCTATGAGATTGAGATATTAGGCAATGCACTATACGTTATCCTTGCAGCAGGTGCTCATTGTTATGCAGACTAGGCAATCATTGATACCACAAAGTTACGAGAGGTCGATGCGAGAAGGATTCGTTCATGCAGACAGTCGTAAATATAGTTGCGGAAATCGTTTCGGAAATGTCCTTTGATTGATTGGTTGATCTGTAAGATAAAGTATAAACAAAAATTTATTGAAAATGAAAACGATAAGGATTTCAAGTCATTTATGATTGGTAATATTTTGGTATCCTCACCCTTGCGTTACTTATGAACACTTTATCTATTGAGCGGACTTATTCAAAAGCTCTTTTTCGCCAACGTTTTTTAACCGATATTCAATTAATAGATCATTCCATAATTATACTGGAAAAAAAATAGTTCAATATTTTTCTTTTCCAATTTTACAGTCGAATATTTTATTAGTTTGTGCTTAAAAGCTCTTGTTTCTTTAATATTTTTGTCCTACGCTCACATAGACACCACGTGGAGATTTCTTTTTGGGTTTTATTTTACTTTAGCTATTATTTGTTTCACTGTTGATATGTCTACGGCGCGCGGACACGTTGGTTACATAATCCAGATTGTTTTTGGTATATTTGTGCCAAATATGTCTTCGAAAAATTTCGGAAATTTATTTCATAATTCGTTGAAATTTCGTATTTTATGAAGAGGGTATTTTTTAGAGCTATAAAATTTTCAATAAAGATATCTGTCACTGAAGTCAGGAAATCTCGCATTTATTTTGAAATTGTATTTAATTTATTTTGACGAATTATCACGCGAAGATTTACATCCAAAAAACGTCTTACAATATTGGATCCCCCCCCCCGCCAGATTTGTTTTCTGTGCGCCTAACTTATTGAGCACTTCTGCCAATTTATAGTGCTCATAGTCGTCCATCAGAGCAGCGCATACGTCATACGTTGAAAAGATTTATGGTCACGTCTACTCTGTCGGACAATGTTCATCCAACACGAGCTCGTACAGTGCTTGCCGAGGCAGCTAGCGATGCTGTAGAGGGTAGTATGGCTAAGGATACAAATTCATCTATTTGTCGGCGTGCTCAATAGCTTGGCCTCTGTCCACTACATGGAAACTTATGAGGAAAATTTTTGACTAAAGCCCTATAAGATTCAAAAAATGCAGCAATTGAAGCCATTGGAGCATCGTTTGTGTCATAGGTTCAGTGAATAGGCTGAGAATGGGTTGGAAGTTGAACCGCATTTTATCGTCAAATCGTTTTCAGCGATGAGGCTCATTTCTGGCTTAATGTGTTCGTAAATAAGCAAAATTGCTGTTTTGATGTGAGAACAATCCTCAAAAGACCTTAAAAGCTCCATTACATTGCAAACAAGCCGCGAAGTGCGACCCTTGAGGTCCACACGGTCAACTTCCCAGTAATATCTAGATAAACATTAACAATATTAAACACAATAATAATTTTGAAAATACTACTACTTTAAATAATAATAATGAAAGGTATTCATAGCAGTAACAGGAATGAGTTAATATTAATCATACCATCTACGGGAGCATCCATTGATTACGTAAGGCTTTTGGTGGATGGGTGATGATGATTGCAAATTTGATTGAAATTTTGATGGTTTTCGAAATTTAAGCCGCTTTTTTAAATGAAAAGACTGCAAAAACTATTAAAAATCTGCTCAAATTATCCAAACATTTTAAAACTTTGATTGACTTTACAACAAAGTCTTTAGAATAAAAGATATAAGGTAATATCAATCGGAAAAACCCCTTTCATATGGTAACTTTGAATGATTTTTTATTTTTAATTGAATTTTTTCAGAATCATGAAAAAAGTTTTGCTGGTTTCTCTTCAAAAACCGATAACAATGTATAAATTTTATAAACATTTATAACTGTATTGTGCAAATCAGGTTAAAAAAATATTTTCCATGAAAAAACCCTAAGTTTTCTCATTTTTTTCTATTAAATTAAAAAAACGCTGGAACGGATCTTTATAATGTTAAAATAATCAAAGAGATTTTAAAACACGTCGATTAACTACTTAATGATGCAAATGTTATATCTGGTTCGTGAGATATAGTGAATGGAAGAAATGACCTTGAAGATCATGATGACTGTTAATAATTTTTTATTTTTTATTTAATGTTTCTTATTTTCACGAGAAAAAGTTTTGATGATGCTTTCACAAACACTGCTTGAAGTATATAAATTTTATAAAAATTGAATACTATCTTTCGTAAATCAGGCTAAAAATTTATTGTTTATAAAAAACCCTAATTTTTTGCACTTTTTTTCTTAAATTAAAAAACAGCTCCAACGACTTTTCCCAAAATTTGATAGATTTACACAAATGTTAATACGCGTCCATTGAACTCTTAACCATGCAAATCGTATGTTTGGTTCACGAGATATGTATAACGCACGACAGAAGTGACCTTGAAAATCATGATGCCTGTTAATGATTTTTTATTTTTTATTTAATTTTTTACGTTATCATGAGAAAAAGTTTTGATGTTGTTTTTACAAGCATTACTTGAAATATATAAATTCTATAAAAATTGAATACTGTCTTTCGTAAATCAGGTTAAAAATTTATTGTTTATAAAAAACCCTAATTTTTTGCACTTTTTTTTTCTTAAATTAAAAAACGGCTTCAACGATTTTTTAAAAAATTTGAAAGATTCACAAAAATGTCAATACGCGTCGATTGACATCTTAATCATGCAAATCGTTAGTTTGGTTCGCGAGATATAACGCATGACAGAAATGACCTTCAAAGGGTCAAAACAACAAACCCCCCCGACCGAAGTATTCCAAAAACTAATCAGCTCTTAAAATTGCAAAGACGCTTCGATTGACACCTCAAAGAAGTCGATACGACTTTGTTTACGTGAGTTATGCTCGTAGAAAAAAGTGTCCACGAACGTACGTACGTACGTACACACACGCACACACACACACATACATCTCTCTTTCTAAAAACACTTTATATATACTCTATAGACCTCAAAACGTAAAGAAATGTTGAAAATTTCAATTTCGATTTTCGAGGCGATTACAAGAACTTCCCATATACTGGGAAGTTAACAAGTCACTGTATGGTGCAGTTTGTATGCCGTTATGGTTCAGTTGGTTCTTTCTTTCCAAATCTGTAAACTGACCGCCCAGATCATGTGATTTGACACAATTGGACTACCTTTTTGGTAGGATACGACAAATCACTTGTCTTTGCTGATAAATCAGCACTTAACGATGACTTGAAAGCCAACATTTGACGTGGTATTGGTGAAATAAGGACGGTTATACTGGGAAAAGTGATGCAAAATTGGACCGACAGGATGGCCTTCCTAAGATGCAGTCATATGGCGGAAACTATTTTAAAACACTAAATGCCATAAAATTTGTAAGCTGATGAAACCAAAATATTAGCCATTCCAACAATTTACTTGTGTTTTATTTGTTTGAAAAGTTATATGGCTTGAAAAAAAGGTCGAGAGACAGTAAATGTCTTTGTAAGATTAAAAGATACGATCAGAAGACTTACACCGGCATAGAAAAGTAATGCAGCCTCTGAAAATCTTGAGTTCTCTCAATAACATGGACTTTATCGCCCTCATCCTTCGTGAGGAGTATCCTTCTCTTTAATTTGACATTTTTAGTGTCCTCTTTAGTAACGATCTATTGTAGGTTGCAAGAACATTATTCATGTAAATTTTTGTTTTATAGCTTTGCAGTTCCTTTTGTTTTTATATTCGGGAAGCTGTGCAAAATTTATTGAAAATGATGATGACTTCAAATCAACATTAAATTTACTATCAAAAAATATTTACGCAGAATGAGTTGATTGATTTCTTCAGTCAAAGATTTATGCCCATTAACGTAAAGTTAAATTCAATTTTCGTATTTTGAGACCAAACACGAATGATTTATAATCATTAAATATACATATGTATTAGTTTAAGATTTTGATTTACTATTTAATAGTTTTAAATCACTTTCGGCTAATCACAAGAAACCTATCGAACTACATCCTTGGGAAAAATTTCATTCTATCCAAATTCAAAGTGAAAAGTGACCTTCCAAATATTGGAACGAAGAATAATAATATTTGTTTGATACTAAATCAATTAATGAAAATATGATGGGTTAAACATAGTCTTGGGAGCGTTTTATAGGAAGAATTCAATGGGAAGGATATTTACGCTTGGGGCATTAATGACGATTTTATGTGTGTCAGCCT
The DNA here is from genome assembly GCA_963942545.1 of Oxycera nigricornis. Taxonomy (NCBI): domain Eukaryota; kingdom Metazoa; phylum Arthropoda; class Insecta; order Diptera; family Stratiomyidae; genus Oxycera; species Oxycera nigricornis. The sequence continues at coordinate 30,713,366 of OZ012659.1, forward strand.
CTGATGATTAAATGTTACTGATGACCAGTTTGATTGTCTACCTTTTTTGCTATCTCGAATTAGTACGTTATCTGTAAACCTGAAGGCGACAAGGCACCAGAAAACGTGATTTAACTACATTGTAAAGCACGATAGCCGATATTCTGCGTCATTTCCCCGCCAAACTTTTATTTTCATATCAAAAACAGTACAATAGGAAAACATCTGAAATTTTTCGGGAAATTCCCAAGGTTGATTATTTGCTGGGGATCAGTGAGCTGAAATTTCCATTATGCACACATATAGTATTATAAATAGCAATCAACTACACCACACGAGCTGACACATCTTATGAAAGGCTTCAATATTCAATTCAATTAGTGATAACATTATTTTGGTTTAACCATAATTTCATTAATCCTTTAATATAGTACGGCGAGTTGTAGCCACATAATTGATAAAAGCCAGAAAAGAGCGTTGTTAGGCTTGACGAAGTGATTACTGGCGAAAACAATTTGGTTTGTAAATATTTAATATAGATAAAGATCGTAGATACTTTTAGCATGAAACATAATTGTTTTTTTTTTATAGAATGAATACTGTGGTGGCCTTTCTGGGATTACTATTGGAGCAGATTAGGGTACCTGTATTGACAGAGATAACTTGAAAAAAAAATCTTTTTATAACTGGTTGTAATGAAAAAGAAGATATGTTTACATAAACGAATGTAAGGAATTATTTTATTTAACCTATGTTGGAAAGAGTCCAGTAAAATTAAACTTTAATTACCTGATAATTCTAAATTAGTTGAATTTTCGTACAGTTGAATTTTGTTCTATCTACCGCATCCGCATGGAAGACTTTTTCTTGAGTTTTTGAACGACGAAAGTGCCGGTGACGATTGCACCCAACAAGATTTTCTTCTCATTACTTTCATAAGCTTTGAGTCCCGACAATGAAAAACAAACACTCGATGTCGTGCAGACAAGTTTTTTTTGGCCTTATCCCAAGAGGTGCAATGACTGCTGGCAGGCTACTTCAATGTTATGCATATTGTCGTGGGTCTATGTGGGATAATCTCAAAAGGTTCAGGTACGGCTCTCATCAATATAACGGATGCGCCTAGGGAACAACTCCGACATAAATTTTTCCCGGAGCTTGAGATTACGACTTCGTTGCTGGAAACTGTTATTCTATTCGTCTGCATTAACACACCAAATTTGTTCGGCTGACCTCTTAAGGCGATTTGTCAGGTTAGCACATACTGCCTTCTTCTCGCCATGCGTTTTATTTTTGAACTACTTGCATCGATTATGTTATAATCTTGGCGATGAACAATATTTGAATAAAGTCAATTGATCTCTTTAAACTTTCAATATTGACTTTATGCTATCAAGCCCCACTACTGCGTCCTACGCAGCCTTAGGCTAACATTATCTTAAGCCATAGCAATTTTTTTATAATTCCAGCATTGCAGAAAACATGTGAATTACACGTGATATTTAACTACTTAACAAAATAATGCGTAGATATTAAAGCTATTCTTTTGGTTCAAAGAATGGTGTCTTAAATAGTATTAGAGAATTAGTATTATTTTGTTCAAATTTAATTCCTTTGTTATCTTGAAATTGAACTTGTTGATAATAATCAGATCAGTAAGTGGTAAAATATTTAGAGATCAAGTAGTAGGAAACCATACGACGTTTTTTATTACCTAGTATGGAATTTCTTTTGTATTGTGTCCAAAAATTATAAAAAATCCAAAAAACACCCAATTGTATATTTAGAATATTACCTGGAGATTTTCTTTTTAACAAATTTAACACAAAGCTGATGTTGCTTAACATATTTGTTTTTGATCTTGACCTTCACTTTAAGGTCAATGCATTATAATTATTCGTGTTGATGGATTATTTCTTGGTCTTTTGGTTGAAGAGCTCTCAAATTGGTGAGGCGTTTGAATTGTTGTCTGCGGAAACCATATGCTGAAAAGTAAGAGCACAAGGTAAAACATGGTATGATATTGGGCTTGCTTATTTATTTCTTCCTCGCACAAATACTTAAGTCGTGACGTCAAGATGCTGGGTTTTGTGCGTAAGTAGAGCTGCCGAAATTAAAAATTAAGTTTGGTAGAATCCATCAGGAACTTATATTTTTGCAGGCTTTTATGAAGACGCAGCGCAAAGGTTTGCAGACATTTAAAAATAAAATCGAAACAGTATACTTTTAGAAACTTCTTATCGTCCTTTGGTTATGTTAATTTTATTATTACATATTATTATTTATTTTATTTTTGAAGATTTTTTCAATTTACCTAAGTTAGGATAGTTACAATAAATTTTCAATGTGATCATAAAATGCGCAAAGTGGATCTACTTCTGATCACATCACATACAGAAATTAATTGACAATTTTTTTTTCGTAATTTCAGGGCTGTTTCTTAAATTTTTTGCTTCGATGACGTCGTGACAGAACATCGTAAACAAATATTTGATAAATCCCCATACAATAAAATTTAAAGATGTTAGATCTGGTGATCGTAGAAGCCAATCCGTGGGAACCTTTCTTCCAATCCAACGTCCAGTGAATTTTGAAGCCAGTTTTTTACTGTCAAACTAAACTATATTGGGGTTGTGTTCAATCTTGTTGATGCGTTACAGTATTTAGAGTGCTAAAGGATCAAGTAAATCGGACATAAAATTTACAATGAACTCCAAGTAGGACTTCCCAGTTAGTGTGGGACAGGTAAGTAGGTAGTGTTGGATTCAAAAATTGTGGTTCAAGCATTGTCTTTACAACAATGCCTAGCCAAACATTACGCCTTAATCGGCGCAGAAATCTCCTTGCTTTTTTCATGTGTAAGTTAGCATGAATTTAGTGATGTAGGTTATAGAAATTGGAAAGTCCATCTCTAGTAAACTTGGCTTCGTCTTTTTGCAATCACCGTTTTCGTCCCTAAGTATTACTCATCTACAAAATTCAATCCTTGGGCGTTTGTCATCTGCAGAAAGTTTTGTACGAGGATTAAATGGTATGTATGTAAATGGTTCAATTGAAGTGCTCTCCACACTTGTGCTTGGAGCATTCAAAGAAGAGTACCTTTCTGCCTGCTCATTCGGGGGTTCGCCCTCACCACATACTTCATTGAGAATGGCGCCCAACGTGGGACATACAGTTGAAAGGTGAACATGATTCAGGTGAAGGTCATTACCGGGGCCTAACGTTAGAATTGAACTATTAAACCAACATCACATAATTCTGAAGCCATAAAAACTCAATGTATGCCGAGAATCAAAAAAAAAAGCTTTATAAAGAACAAATTTTAAGTTAAAAACTAATCTGAACAGTATCATTCAACAGTTTTATTTTGAGTTTTTCTTTTTATTGACTTCAACATTTTCAGTTTTCGCTGTATACGTAAGTATCATTCACATTCAAACGATTTCAATTTAACTCATATCAGTTCTATCTTTTATGATTTTCCAAGAAGAAATTCTTGTTGACTTCTTCGGTTATATGATTTTGAATTTTGCATGTAGTTCATACTGATTTCATCTGTCGAAAAAATAGACGAAGTTCAATAATATTTGTAATAGAATATGCCAATCATACAAGCGTATCGTGTATATGTTGTCACCCGACAGCATCAGACTATAACTTATTCCTTATCGTTTCCTCAGGACCGATGTTACGACCGCCCCAAAAACAACAAATCAACGACACAAAATCGACCCACTAGTGAAATGGCACCCTCCGCTTGAGAAAAATATGGAACGAAAAATAACTTTGCTAGTATTTCTTTGCAGTTGCCATCTGATTTTAAGTGAACATTTTTATCTAAATACAATGACTTCTTTTCATCAAGATATCATTCGCTTTTCAGTTGATGTTATGACGAGAGCCCTTGTCCTTTTGAAGATTCATTTTGTTGGAAGTTGTACTTGTTCAGCATTATGTTACTGATACTGTGGAATACCCTCAAGTATTTTCGATATTGTGCTCGAAATATTATGAACTGACCTCCCATTTACGTGTCCGTTTAGAGAGAATAAAAAGCCATTCAAAAATGAAGTTATTGCAACAATGGGAGACACACTCAAATTATGTTTTTTTTTGAAAAGTAAACTTGAAAACAATATTTTGATGGTACGATTTTCAAGTGCTGCTTATCAATCCCTCCAGCGAGATATTTCATATCCACGTTATTCAAGAATAGTTGCTAACAGCGATCGTACTATCCTTGAAATGTTACCAATGCAAAGAAAATTTAGTTTAAAGGATGAAGGACTTTCGTGAGTTCTTTCATTAAGAGTATTTTTTTCAGACTGTTAATTAGCAAAGATTACCTGAATCTATGTTTTAGGTTGACGTGCTTTTTTGCAGCCACTGCTGATTCCGGCAGAAGCTAGCAAATGCCTACAACTGTCTGACTTCTGTATGCTCAGAATCAGCATAAAAGATTCAACAGTTGAGCCGCAGAAATAGCAATGAATTTCAGGGTTAATCAATCTTCAATACGTGTGTATGCAGCTTGTGACACGCACAGGCATCCTAGTGCACGAGGATTAACATCATTTTATTTTGAATAAGCCTCAACTCAAAAACATAACATACTTAAGTGTTTGGGTATGATTCTAAATCTAAATCGAATTAATTGCCTAGTACTGGAGATAACCTTTCAACTGAAACTTCTGAGCGTAATCAGCACAAAACGTGTTAACGAATGTATGTCAGCTGTAATATAGTCTAATTTCATACTAATGTAACCACTGAATATTGCCAACAACGTTAAACTTAGCCTGAACTGCACGATACAAACTTCACTGTTCGATCGACGAGCTTCCTAAATAAATTTCTTGACTACTGTCCTAGAGCTCTTTATCAAGACCCTCAGAATTTTAATTTACAATGTTTGCAGGTGATTGTAGACAACGCCCCAGCAAATACCGATACTGGCAACTGTGTCGCTTCTTAGTGAGAAACGATATTTGCATCTGGTCGGTAGTGCAAATCTTAATATTGGATTTGCTCTTAATTTTAGCATTCCTACAATGCCCTTTCAAAATGACGCTGAGATAAACAGATAATGGATGCGTCGAATTTTAAAAAGATTTATTAAAAGGTACTTAATTCCTGAAAGAGTAAATGTCGGAGACTAATTAAGTGAAAATTTCAAATTTCAGGAATAGTGCAGTTCAAATTTTACACTGTTTCATATTAAGAAGGCACAAGAAAATTTGAAAGTGCTTAATCTTCGATTACCATTTAATTTATTCTAGACGACTTAGTGGTTGTAGAGCTTTCCTTCGGTGCAAATTTTACTGAAGTTCCTGAAGGAATAGCGGTAAATGATTTACTTGAATGAAAAGATGATGGAATCGGCGGATTGAAGAATCATCAGAAATAAATGGTATCCTAGCGTAACAATTTAATGTGTTAAAGCATCGTGGATTCATGTGATTTTTCTATGAATATCAGTAATATTATTGAACGTAGATCCTTTGTCACCATCTGCGATTGATATCATTTACTGGATTTTGTCAATTATGTTCTCAAGTATCTATGTGTAGAATCGCTCATGGTAATCAAAACGTGACCACAATTTTTTTTGTTAGTTTGTGTTTCTTGTGTCTGAACATATATTTTATCAGTAAAATTTTATGGACATTCAAGCGCATCAACTTTTTTTTCAACTCTGCACGTTTATGGATGAAATTCGACCAACTCGACTACAACGGAACTTTCATAAACGCTCCATATCTTTTGAATATCGTTATCTCCTTCGCTTCCATCACATAATAGTCGAATTACTAATAACGACCTCAAATAGACCCCAGATCCATTATTTTCTTGTTATTGTTATTATTATCTTGTTAGAACATAAGATAAGTAACTTTCCTAATCGACATTCTGTATCCGAAACCTATTAGATAGTTTCATATCATGTTCGTAACATACTGTCAGTTACATACAGCTATTTTGGCTCCTCAACTTTTTTTCGATTCATCCATGCATGATATGAATAGCAAATTCAATTCACATGCTTGTTCCGCCTATATTTGGTTGTGATCCTTTTCTAATGTTTTAGGAATCAGGTATCATCCGTTTTAGATAAATTTTGGGACCGTGTTTAGTGGAACCGAAGGGTTTTAAGAGAAGCTGAACTGGTTGTGTAGTGAAAATGCTCCACGATTTATATAATGATTTTTTTTACATAGATGCATGGACATGAAGTGTGGATGAACTGAAAGGATTGTACGAATTTACGTAAATAAAAACCTTTAATCTCAATTTTTGTAGGAAAATGTTGAAGAAATTTTTGAAACTTAATGAAGAATGAAAAGCTATAACACTCATTTCAAAAACGTGGTTTTGTTTGAATGAAATGCATTAAACAAATGGCAGATGGTTCTTATTTATTTCGATTCCAAACCGACCGTCACGCTGTCACTTTCGATTGCGTTCTGCTTCACTTTCCTAATTGACAGCCTCCGTTGCTTCCGTGTTGTCATATTGATCTTTGTTCTTCGTGGGCATGCCATACCTAAAGCTGAATATAAACAGGCATTGCCTGCCCTAATTTTATTACTATTACATACTTCCGTGATAACGAAATTTCGTTATTGGCACATCTGAAAATCATTCATTTTATAAACGAAATTTTCACAACGTGCAGAACTTGTTGAATTTATAGTCTTAAATCGTTCCTGCTTGATTTGTTCATAAACTTAACTTTGGGGCTCCTACCTCGTCTTCTTCAGAATATTGAGAAAGGTATTACATCCTTTGAAAATTTAAACAAAAAAGATAAACATACATAAATGTTATATATGGAAGAAAGCATCACATAGACCTTTTTCAGCTCAACCATAAAATCAAAACATGTCCTTGCTTGAGGGACAATAACATCTCGATTTGTTTGAATTTCAATTCAAAGAAAATTCGATAGATTAGAAAACGATTTTGCCTGAACATTTTACGGTTGGACGAAGTTTTTTTGGACTGAAGCGATATTCGTTTCCACGTTACAAACTACTTTCCCGGTATTTTCGCCATTACCGGGAAAGTAGTTTGTAATGAAAATTTGCTTTTGAATGGACCGAATTTAGAATATTATGAAATGGTTGTGCATTAAGGAGTCAGCTGTTGAACAAATCACTATTTGGCACTATTTTGGAAATTTTTTGAATATAAAGAAATCTCAGTCAATAGATTCCTGAGATTTATATCACTAATTGTTAGACTTCTGAACATATGAGTGAATTAAGAAAATAATTCCAGTGAACCAAAGGCAAGACAGATTTAAAAGGCAATCAAGGTTTTCTCGTATTATTATTGAGTGACTTATTGAATTATTTTTTAGAGAACACCATTTTCTAAAATAAATTCCTGTAGAAATTTAAAATTGAAATTTTGTTGATTTAGAGCAATCCTCTGATTCACGTTAAAATGAATTTGCAAAATTTACGTTGCAACATTTTTTAAATGTTAACTTTCCGCTGAGTGGTTTGCTACTCGTGCAAAATTCCGGAAAAGATTCCTACACAGTATAACAACAAAAAAATTCTTGCTTAAATTCTGTTCTTGCTTACAATGTTGATTTTTATTTCCTAGAATTCTATGAGCAGGAAATTCTAATACGATTTGAACGTTGTTAGTTGGGAATACGTTCGTTTTTCTATGAATTATATTTCCCTGAGTTTTCAAAACTGACTTTTCAAGGCTAAAACGTATTTTGTGTTGTATCCTTTTCGCTTCGGCGAAATCTTTTTTCGTTACGAGCGTGACGAAAAATTATTTGGTTGGATGGTACATGTGCCATTAAATTGTTTCTTTTGACGGAACAGTTTGGAAAGAGATTTCAAAATGTGTAGACCATTTTTAAAATTGAATTGAATTGAATTTAAATTTTTAACCGATATCAATGCAACTCCCAAATAAAAAGCTATTGCGAAAGTATGTAATTTGTAATTATTATTGATGTTCTATTCAAAGTTTAAGTGAACTAATTTCAAGTTAAGAACTTTAAGGAGTCTTTTATTTGACTTATTTCCAAATTGAAGAGAATAGCCAATTTCTTTGAAAAAACTATTGCTCCATTTGTACATTTTCTTTCGAAGCTTCTGATGAAAATGTAAAGAAATCCTGATGATCTCGTCGACAGTATAATCTCATTATTTAAGGCAGACAAAATTGTTCATGAGTTATTATTTTCACTATAGCAGGAGCTTCGAAAATGAGAATAAAGCTGTTCGCGTTGTTCCAACTTTCAAATTTGTTTCCTCGGTAAATATTCAACACAACGAAAAACTGCTTGCGTTGTTGAATTGAATATCAGTTTTCAAAAAAATCTGTGTCCGTTCTTTCATAGAGTCTGGAGAAAAATCCGGTTCTATCTGAAAAACGTTACTTTTCAGAAGAGGCAAAAACACTTTGATTCATATTTTCGGCTGTTTCTGACAACTTTAATTGTTTTTCTGTTCTGGATTCAGTCAAATGATTTGTTTAAATTATGTAAGGGTGCCAAAAACTCAGTTTCCTTACACTTTTTGGTATATAGGAAGGGTAAAAGCAGTTATCAGATAACTTTCCTTGGCAATTTCTGGTCTTTTCGTGTGCATGTTCTGTTCCTTGCGTTTAATTTATAATTTGTTTTTCTCACGATGCATTGTAACGTGCCAGCTATTAATAAGTGAACATCAAAGTTTATTCGTAAGCGATTTCAAGAGTTTTCTTCTAAGGAAACACCTGAAGCGTCTTCATCGCCTCAACACGAAATTGTTTTATTTGAAACCACTCCTGTATCAAAATAATTTAGTTTTGCTGTTCAGAGTTTTCAGGTAATTCACCTTTTTTTAAAGTTGAGTCTGATTCGGACAGATAGGGGAAAATATTTTTTTTATTATTTTTCGATGGCGTATCTTCAATTTTAATAGTTTTTGGGGCATTTAAAAAAGGAGGCTGAAAAATTTTCAAAGTCATAAAAATAATTGTCTTACTTTCAAGTCATCTGACTTCATCATTCGATTTACAATGCCTGCCCAACTTGCTTCTTTTGAGGGTTGGAAGCAGATAATAGTCGCTGGGGGCCAAATCTGGCAAATCCAGTGGCTGAGAAAGAATTTCAAAACCCAATTCATTCTTTTTTGGCTGTGCAATGAGTGACGTGTGACATGGTACATTGTCGTCTTGGAAAATGATTGTTTTCTTCTTTAAACGAGGCCGCTTTTTGTTTATTTCGACATTCAATCGAATCAATAAAATGATAAATATGCATCAGTTATCTTTTTTGCTTTCTCAAAGTAGTCGATAAAGATTATGCCATGTGCGTCCCAAAAAAACTCTTGCCATATCCTTCTCAGACGCTTCAGTGCACTTCCACCAGGTAAAATCCACACTTTTGATTGATCACAAGATTCTGGTGAGTATTGGTGTATGCATGTTTCATCCATGGTCACATATCGACGCAAAAACTTGGATGAATTCATGTGGAACAGTTCCAAAATTTCTCATAAAAGTGGTCTCACGAACGCGTTTATGGTTGATTGTGAGCAAACGTGGCACCCATCTTGCACAAAGCTTTCTTGCCTTCAATATTACAGCCTCACGTACTTTTATTTTTTTATCTTCCAATACAATATCGAGGATTTTCCTAATCATATCTGATGTTGGGGGACCTCGCGTACGACCACGTTTGAATTCAGCCATCCAGTATTTGCCAATTTTATTTGACGGAACAGATTCTCTATAATGTTAAACGAGCTTTTGTTTCTTTTCAGGTTTTACCCTTCAATAGTATTTAATTACAACGCGAAATCCACTTATTTTCCATTGTGAGAAGAATAATCAAAGTTGTTCACTTTCTACGGCTCCCACACAACGACTAATGTACAGCATGTCATGAAATTTGACATGCGGTCGTCTGAAGGGTGCTTTTATCTGGCAGCAAAGTGATTTCTTTGTTTGTGGTGCCCTCTGTTTCTTTTTGAGCAGCCTAGTATCTTACAAAATTACAATCACAAGCAGTTCATATGCTTTCTTGTTTTTTATACGACTAGCAGTCCAATCACATTGTCACATACTATGAGCATCAAAAGTGAGTGCACACCTATCAAATTTGACTAGTTCCACATATTCACTAACAAAAATCTTACAAAACATTAAATACAAAAACTCAATAAAATATGAACCAAAAGTAAGTATACAGTCAATATAATAACAATTCTACTAATACATTTAAGGAAAATTAGTATTTGGTTTGACCCCCTTTTGCCTTCAAAACAGCTTCCAATCTCCTAGGCGTGGATTCGACTAGTTTTTCGGAATGCTTGTCTGTATATTTTCCCATTCTTACTTAAGCGCAATTTTCAAGCTTACCCTGCTTGTAATCAGACGTTCCCGAATTTTCCTGTCTAAATAATCCCATAAATCCTCAATGTGATTGTGGTCTGAAGATTATGGAGGATGATCTAATACTTTAGGAGTTCTATAAAGCAACCACTCCTTGACTAAATAGGATGTGTGCTCAGGATCGTTATCTGGCTGGAAGATCCACGTCCTAGGTAGTTCCAATTTTGAAAGACTTTCCTCCATATTTTCTTGTAAAATTTTGAAGTAACCTTGCTTATCCATTGTCCCATCAATAAATGCAAGATTTCCAACTTTCGTTGCTGCCATACACCCCCAAACCATAACAGATCCTCCCCATGCTTGACCGTGCCGGAAACATTTTTTTCGTGGAACTCTGTATTTTTGGTTCCCCAATTTTTAACTTCCCAGTATATGGGAAGTTCTTGTAATCGCCTCGAAAATCGAAATTGAAATTTTCAACTTTTCTTTACGTTTTGAGGTCTATAGAGTATATATAAAGTGTTTTTAGAAAGGGAGATGTATGTGTGTGTGTGTGTGTGTGTGTGTGTGTGTACGTACGTACGTTCGTGGACACTTTTTTCTACGAGCATAACTCACGTAAAAAAAGTCCGATTGACTTTGTTAAGGTGTCAATCGAAGCGTCTTTGCAATTTTAAGAGCTGATTAGTTTTTGGGATACTTCGTTCGGGGGGGTTCGCTGTTTTGCCCGTTTGAAGGTCATTTCTGTCAGGCGCTATATCTCGCGAACCAAACATACGATTTTTATAAACAAAGTGTCAATCGATGCGTATTAACGTTTGTGTTATTATATCAAATTTTTAAAAAAAGACTTTGAGGGGTTTTCAAAATTTTTAGAGAAAAGTGCAAAAAATTAGGTTTTTTTTCAAAAACAATAAATTTTTAACCTTATTGTCAAGTCTTAGTAATCAATGTTTATAAAATTTATCTACTCCAAACAATGCTCGCCAAAAAATCATCAAAACTTTTTCTCATGATTACGCAAAAAAATAAATTAAAAATAAAAAATCATTAAAAGTCATCATGATTTTCAAGGTCATTTTTATCATTCACTATATCTCACGAACCAGATATAATATTTGCATCATTAAGGTGTCAGTTGACGTGTATTAACATCTTTGTGAAGTTTTCAACATTATAAAAATTTGGTTTAGCCGTTTTTTTAATTTAATAGAAGAAAATGCGAAAAATTATGGTTTTTTTCATAGAAAATATTTTTTTACCTGATTTGCACAGCACAGTGATCCAGTTTATAAAATGTATACATTCTCATTAGTTTTTGAAGAGACACCGGCAAAATGTTCTTCCATAATTATGAAAAAGCTAAATTAAAAATGAAAAATCATTCAAAGTTACCATGTAAAGAGGGTTCATACGAGTGCTATTACTTTATATCTTTTATTCTAAAAAAATTGTTGTAAATTCAATCAAAGTTTTAAGATATTTGCATAATTTAAGCAGATTTTTAATAGTTTTTATAGTCTTTTAATTAAAAAAAATTGCTTAAATTTTGAAAACCAACAAAAATTTTCAACACCAAAAAGGTCCCCCCGATTGATTCGCGTGAATATTCAATCTGTCCTCATCGACCAAAAACCTTACATAATAAATGGACCCTCCCGTAGACGATATGATTCATATTAACTCATTCCTGTTACTATTACCTCTCATTGTTGTAATGTTGTTGATGTCTATGTAGATATTACTGGGAAGTTGACCGTGTGGACCTCAAGGGTCGCACCTCGCGGCTTGTTTTTCATTTTTATGGCCACTTGAGCGTGGATGACACCTAATTTCTTTCACTATATTTCTTATATCATTTTTATTTAATTTTCTTGGTTGTCCGGATCTTTTCAAATTCTCTAATGTTTTGCATTTTTTAAATTTGTCAATAATTTTTTTCACTATGCTGTGTGGTCTTTTCACAGTTTTTCCAATTTCCCGTAAACTTTTTGCTTCACAATGCAAATTCACTATAATTTTTCTTGTTTCCGGTTCAGTTTCTTTTCTCATTTTGGGCCAACTGTTTCTAGCACGTTTTAAACCAAACTACTTTCCAGACAAATTACTTTACTAAGAATTCCTGATTTTTTTGTATAATGTTCTTGACAAATTAACGTTTAAAAATATTTCATTGAAAATATTTTTCAATATCCTCATTTTTTTAAATTGAAGCCCAAAACAAATTTCAAAAGTTTGCGCTCACTTTTGGTGCTCATAGTATGGTTTACATTACGAGTAATTAGAGTAATTGCAAAATCCAAAATATTTATTTCACCAATCACCAAGGTCATCTTGCAAATATTGGAAAATTTTTGCACCGGTTTTTGACTTCCCAGTATAAAGGGAAGTCATTGTATTTGGTCCGAAAATCAAAATTTTCAAAATACCTTTTTATCGTCTTATGAGTAATTCGAAATTATTTTTCTAGATAGATATATGCATGTATGTACGTACCTGGTCAATAATTTCAAATATGATATTTCACGAAGTCACAGTTTTATTGGCTTCTAGTAACGAATTAAGTTGATTAGATTCTGATAAGTTTCGGTTCAAAATTTTTTGGGTTTCTGACATTCAATTTTATTTCTGATACGCACGATATCTCACGAAAAGAAAACGTCATATTATCGTCGTTGAGGTGTCAATCGAAGCGTATGAACATTTTCAAGGTTCAAATAATTTTTCATAGAATTTATTTACTCTATTTTTAAATTCAACGGGCAAAAATCTACAATTGTTTTTCAAAATTTAATTTTCACTTCCCAGTTAAATATTCATATTTCCGAGTAAACTGATTCATGGTGTAAAGACGGCACCATGAATCAGTTGACTCGTTAATTAATGTTAATGTTTCTTATCGAGGTTCTTTTCTACATTCCTTTTTTTCTTCTTATAATTCTACACCGTCTGAATCACGTTGGTTGGTTTGAACTAATCGGTCCCAATACATGCTAGGAAATTTTCAGCTTGGATTAGAAGAACAGAAGGTATAGCTTTCACAAGTGCCGCAAACTTCGTTTTGAGTTAATAAATCCTTAATTAAATTCTGCATATTTACAGAATCGCACACGTTCCAAAAATCTTTTTCTTTTGAATATCAATTTTAAAACGGATAAGGTCACACGCGTGAGTCTTTTTATCCAGTCAAATAAACAAAACCTTTACGCCCAATCAATTTTAAATACAAAATTCACAATTTTCTCAGAATTGTATTCTTAACGAAAAGATACCATCTTTTGTCTGATTATTCTTAGCGACGCTGACAATTTCAAGTGTTCCACCATACATGTTGCCGAATCACATCAAGGGAATACATTCCTCGGGAAAGCATTTTGAGGCAAAAAGCCTTTTTATTTGGCCCCGTCTTCGTCGTAAATCTCTTTTACGGCTTCAATAGACATGTGTTGCGAAAATTGGAAAAGCTACGAATCAGCACTTTTCTGCAAAGGGATTATGTGGCTGCTCGATTGTTTCACTGACGTATTATCATGTTTCAGAGGAGTGAATAAAGATTTCAAGTACCACTCCGATAGGATCGTGTTTCAATTGCGATACAACATACCTACAGTTGAAGATTGAGTCGCTGAGAAAAGATGGTTTCGCTGGGAGTTGCATCAAATGTTACTGGAATTAAGATATAAGAATCCATTTAATCATGTCTAGCCCCGAAGGACTTGTTGACAACAGACAGAAACGCCCAACATTTTTTGCTTGTATGATTGGCATGATGCATCAGGTTGATCTGGAATTTGTTGAATGTGGGCGTATTTTTCAAAGCACCAAACTTTCCTGACATGTTTAGAAATTTAACAAGCCGCGAGGTGCGACCCTTGAGGTCCACACGGTCAACTTCCCAGTCATATCTACATAAACATCAACAACATTACAGCAATGAGAGGTATTCATAGCAGTAACAGGAATGAGTTAATATGAATTATATCACCTACGGGAGGGTCCATTGATTACGTAAGGTTTTTGGTCGATGAGGACAGATTGAATATTCACGCGGATCAATCGGTGGGGGCATTTTTGATCTTGAAAATTTTTGTTGGTTTTCAAAATTTGAGCAGTTTTTTTTAATTAAAAGACTATAAAAACTATTAAAAAGCTGCTCAATTATGCAAATATTTTAAAACTTTGATTGAATTTTCAACATTTTTTTTAGAATAAAGGATATAAAGTAATAGCATTCGTATGAACCCTCTTTACATGGTTCCTTTGAATGATTTTTTTATTTTTAATTTAGTTTTTTTTTCGTAACCATGGAAGAAAATTTTGCCGGTGCCTCTTCAAAAACTAATGAGAATGTATAAATTTTATAAACTGGTATCACTGTGCGGTGTAAATCAGGTTAAAAAATATTGTTTATAAAAAAAACCATAATTTTTCGCATTTTCTTCTATTAAATTAAAAAAACGGCTGAAACGAATTTTGATATTGTTTAAAACTTCACAAAGATGTTAATACACGTCAACTGACATTTTAATGATCCAAATATTATATCTGGTTCGTGAGATATAGTGAATGATAAAAATGACCTTGAAAATCTTGATGAGTTTTAATGATTTTTTATTTTTAATTTAATTTTTCACGTAATCATGGGGAAAAAATTTGATGGTGTTTTTACAAGCATTGTTTGCAATATAGAAATTTTATAAAGATTGATTACTATTTTTCGCAAATCAGCTTAAAAATTTATTGTTTATGAAAAAAACCTAATTTTTTGCAGTTTTTTTTCTTAAATTAAAAAAACGGCTCCAAAGATTTTTTTAAAAATGGGACAGATTTACAAAAATATTAATACGCGTACAATGACACCTAAACGATGCAAATCCTATGTTTGATTCGCGAGATATAACGCGTGACAGAAATGACCTTGAAGAGCATGATGACTGTTAATGATTCTTTATTTTTTATTTGACTTTTTTTGTTATCATGAGTAAAAATTTTGATGAAATTTTTATAAAAAGTGTTTGGAAAATGTAAATTATATAAACTTTGATTACTTGAACTTGACAATAAAGTTAAAAATTTATTGTTTTTGAAAAAAAAACACAATTTTTTGCACTTTTTTTTTAAAAATTAAAAAACACCTACAACGATTTTTTTTAAAACTTGATAGAATCACATAAATGTTAATACGCGTCGATTGACACTTTGATCAAGGAAATCGTATGTGTGGTTCACGAGATATAACGCATGACAGAAATGACCTTTAAACGGGCAAAACAGGAAACCCCCCGACCGAAGTTTTCCAAAAACTAATCAGCTCTTAAGATTTTAAAGACGCTTCGATTGACACCTTAACGAAGTCAATACGACTTTGTTTACGTGAGTTACGCTCTTTGAAAAAACTGTCCACGAACGCACATACGTACGTACGGACGTACGTACCTACGTACATACACACACACACATACATACTTCTTTCTAAAAACACTTATAATATATACTCTAAAGACCTCAAAACGTAAAGATATGTTGAAAATTTCAATTTAGATTTTCGAGTCGATTACAAGAACTCCCCATATACTGGGAAGTTAAAAATAGTTTGTCCTTTAAAGTTTGCCATTCGTCAGGATATATTCGTTGTCAAAAATTTATAGCCTAGTAAATTAAGACATTTGACGCCGCAAAATACACGAAATGAAAGAAAACTTGAATGTAGGTAGTTAAAAGGGTTACTTTAGGGTAACAAAAATCTTTACACTGCTGGGTGTGCAAATTTCCGGAAAATTAATCAGTGAAGTTTGTTTATATTTTTTTAAGTTTGTTTCTAAAATTTGTAGCTGATGAATTTATCTATAAATTTCGCTTGGAGAGTTTGTTTGTAAATAAATTATTTCATGAGATACGATTAATTATATTAGAGGTCAATTGATGGGTGCGCACGCACGTCCAGTGGATCGAATTTTGTTATCGCTCGAATAAAGAACCAAAATTTGTGCCGTTTGCTACTCGGGAAAAGTAAACAAAGTTATCTAAAATCTAGAGAAAGAACTCAACTTTCTAATAAATATATTTTAAAAATTCTAAAAACACCTTATCTAACTGTAAAATCTATTTATTTATCAAAAATGTGGTCTAAGTGCGACCTTTGAGGCCCACACGACTAACTTCCCAGTGGAGTGAATAAAAAAGCTATAATTTATTACTTGCATTTGGACGGCACGATCTTCAGAATGGTATTTAAAAATATGGAGATTTCATCGTGAACGTTTGGAAAATTGTGTGTATCCTTGAGGAAAATACATATACAAAAGAAATTCAAGGAAACATTCAAGATTAAACCGCAACTTTTTGAAATGTGGTATAAACTAACATTTGATTTTTATGTTTTGATTGTTTTATAGCAAACGATTGACAAATCAATAACTTTTCACTGGAGGTTTATGTGTAAAATCGCTAATATTTTCTAGAAAAACTAAGATATTGGTAAAAATTCAAAATAACGTTGTAGATACTTTGTTGTACTGCAACTAAAATTTGAAACATATTTTTTCTAAATGTGATTGTTTAAAAGCTATAACCAAAAATAAAACCTTCAAAAATTATGATGTTCCAAAAATCATCATCATCAAAAATCATATGTGAACATTTTTTATTGTATTTTCAATATTTTAACTGACCAATTTTCCGAAAAATTGCATACTTAGCAGTGTACAGATTTTTTTTATCTGAAAGTTACCTACATTTAAATTTTATTTTATTTATAATAAGACTGCCTAGAAATATTTAATTTACTAAAAGTTAGTCTAGAAAATACCAATATTTTGTTGCCAGACCAAGCTGGCCATTGCTCATATTCTCAATGTGTAGTGTAGCTCCATAAATTATTGTATTCGTACCAATATGGAACTTCAACTCGAAATTTCCCTCCAGGCTAAATGCCTTCTCATGAGATTCTCAGAAATCGTATCGCTTCTAAAATATGTAAATTCTCAAAGCTGCAGTCAACCTGCCCATCAAAATTAGATTATCATAATCAATGTTTCTTTTATTTCTCCAACCGCCTCTGGGTACCCAGTGCCATTTCTTTACATTTAAATATCGCTCCATAAAAAATAATCACCCGCTTCGGGTGGAAAAACAGTGATTTTTATCAGAAATAACATGTATACATGGTGACGTTACCTAAAGTTCTGTTTTATCGAAAATCTTGGGGGGCGCATAAACATCAGCAAGGATCAGGACGACAAACGGTGGTGCGATGATAGAATAATACCGATGACAAGTTGACAATATATTTGCTGACATGCTGATGTGATATCATTAATATTCTACAGCAATACGAGCGGATATGTAAAATACCTGAACTGTCTCTGCCTGCTGGCTAATAGGCACAGGGTGAGCAATACGTATTTATTGTATAGCGATATTTCGTGTGGAAGATACTATCTGATACGAAGTTTATTGGATTCATGAACTGTTAGGAGCAAAGCTAAGCAGTGAAATATTTTGTGTTCAAAAATATATGTACATTGGATATTTTTATGAGGTGTAGAAATTCCGATAGAGATATCTGTCAACGTGGCTATGCAATTTTGCTGTCTTTTGAAAATTATCATAAATTTATTTTTAACAATTATCATGCAAAGACTTACACCCAAAAAATGTCTTCAAATTTTGGAAATTTTCTCCCTCAAATTTGCGTTCTGTGCACCAAACTTAGAGAACACTTTGTCCTATTTATGGTGCTTGAAATCGTTCATCTGAGCAGCTCATACGCAATGCAATGGAAAGATTTATGTCCACGTATACTCTTCAAGACAATGTTCATCCAACACGAGCTTCTACAGTGCGAGCCGAGGCAGCTATCGCTGCTGTAGAGAAGACCATCTTTTGCGTTAAATGTTTGGTGAATAGGCTGAGAATAAATTGGAAGTGGAACCGCAATATTACCGATATTCAGCGATCAGGCACACTTTTGGCGCAATGGGTTTGTAAATAAGAAAAATTGCCGTTTTTGCTGAAAGATATATAATCCCAATCCATCTCGAGAGACGTCGTCGAGAGACTTTGGAAGCCCCACTACATCCCGAAAAGTCACTGTATGGTGCAGTTTGCATGCCGGCAGCACAATTTTTTAGTGCAGGTAAGTCAAACTACTGGTCTTTGCTGATAGGGCAGCAGCTCTTGATGATCTGAAAGCCATCATTTCACGCATTTTTGACGAAATAAGGCTGGCTATGATGGAAAAAGTGGTGCAAAATCGGACCGATAGGAAGGCCTTCCTAACACCCAGTTTCGGTGTCATATTCCCGAAATTATTTTCAAACACTACATACCATAAAATTTGCAAACCAAAAAAGCCAAAAACTTGACCATTTTAATAATTTATCTGCGTTTTATTCGCTTAAAAATTGTATGCTTCTCAAAACACCATATAAAAAGGTTGCAGCGTAGATCTTTTTATCAACTTATCGACAAGGAAGCTCGAAAACGAAAGCCACTTTAATATACAATTTTTATTGAATGTCATAAAACGTTTTATCGATAACAGTACGAAATATTATTTATAATATGTTATTAAGTTTAAAGATGTAAAGTCATCAATTAATGTTAAGCTTTAAGATAGGCTGTCTTCCTGTTCTTACATGCGTCCTGTTCTTCTAAGGATAATATGATAGGATTTTAGGAAATCATTACGTGATGGAATCTTTTTATTATTTTTACGTTCATTGATATCATAAAGCTTTTTTAAAAGGACGGACAAGGTTAAAGATTTTTTTTTGAACGCAGTCCTGTATAACGAATGCTTGAACCTTGCCAAAACTGCACGATAAGGATAAGGAAATCATATTTTTGGCAACAGCTAGGAATCAAATAGTAGACTAAATTCAGCTACAGGAGTTTTGATAAAAAGGTAACCTTTCTTTTAAGAAACACATGGTTTTCAGTAATTTGAATTGATTGAAATCGTTTTTTTTAGCATTTTGTTTCATTTTTCTACAAAAGTCGATCGTTTTCGAATTTGAAAAAGGAATATTTTCAATTCAAAGGTAAATGGATTTTCAAGAAAATAGCATCTGCATTAGAAAAAATGGGCAAATATCAGTTATCATTCAAAGTTACCATTTAAAGAATGAATGATTTTACTTTATATCTTTAATTCTAAAAAAATTGTTGTAAACTCAATCAAAGTTTTAAAATATTTGTATAATTTAATCAGATTTTTAAGTTTTTAAAGTCTTTTAATTGAAAAAACTGCTTAAATTTTGAAAACGAACAACATTTCAATGAAATTTGCAGTTGCGATATCAACGTTTTGAATGGTAAAATGTTTTGTATTCAATACTTTGCAAGATCATATGCTTTAAAAAGCTTTCATCGAATAAAAAATTGTAGTTTTTAGTAGATCCATTCTTTAGTAATCGTAAGATTTCAATAACCATCATCATTTGTAATACATTTTACTTTTTGCATGCAATTGAACCTATTTTTGACTGCATATACAAAATTTTCAAGACCAAAAAGGCCCCCACCGATTGATCCGCGTGAATATTCAATCTGTCCTCATCGACCAAAAACCTTACGTAATCAATGGACCCTCCCGTAGACGATACGATTCATATTAACTCATTCCTGTTACTGCTATGAATAGCTCTCATTGTTATTACTTATAGTAGTAGTATTTCCAAAATTATTATTGTGTTTAATGTTGTTGATGTTTATGTAGATATTAGTTGACCGTGTGGACCTCAAGGGTCGCACCTCGCGGCTTGTTTATTTTGAGGCCCTTCCAAGCAACCAAACGATCAGTTCAGATGTTTATCACCAAGAAATGAAACTGGAGGAAGCATTCAAAAAGAAAAGCATTGGCAAATCACAAAAGAATTGTGGTCCACCATGACAATGTGAGGCCACATACATCTTTAGCAACACGTATGAAATTATTGGAGTTTGGTTTGGGTAGTGATGTCACGTCTTTCATATAGCTCCGACCTTCCACGAACGGATTATAATTCATTTTGATGTTTACAAAACTTTTTCAACTGAAGAACTTCAACAAAAAATGGGCTCCAATCGCACTTGGTGGAGTTTTTTTTTGGACCAGCAGTTCTATGAGTGCCGAATTATTGATCTTTAAGAGAGATCGGAAAAGGTCATCGAACAGAGTGAACAATATTTGACCGATTAAAGTTTATTTTATGAATAGAAAAAAAAGTAGTTTCATTGCACACTAAAACCGAAATTAATTTCTTGCCAACCTAATATTACTTTTATATCACACTCCCAATAACATAGCGAATGCAATCTAAGATCTATTTTTGTTGAGATAAATAATTGAGTGCTTAGATGCTTTAAATAGTCTTTTGATCATAGTCACAAAAAGGATAACGAACCAAACTCCAAATTGCAACATCATTTCCAACTGATTTGCTCCTCATGGACACGAGGCGTGATAGCATAAAGACTGAAAGCCATCTTTATTGAAGTCATTCACTGAGATTATTGAAATTTACCTATACAATGGAGGGCTTTCAATTCAAGGATGAGCTGTGTTATTGATTTTCCAGATAGTGTTAGAACTTTTGCAGTTAAAAACAGCAACAAACAAGGTGTCACGACAATCGAATCTCAAAAAATGAGCAATAAATTCTAAGCTTTCGTTTGCATACTTCCATCAGCCAAATACTGACTACAAACTGTATTATTAGCCAAATAATCTAGGAGTATCTCCGTTCTGAAAATCGAGAAAAACGTATGGTTTCGCGCAGCTGCGGATAAAAATTTCCCCAATCATCAGTAAAAAATCTCACATTAAGTTCACCTTCTGCTCGAATGAAATACTTTCGTAAGTGGCTTTAGTCTTCCCATGAGTGTCCTGAATTCAGTTCGCTAGAGGATCATATGCACAAGTTATTCCCAGCGCTGAGGACTGGTAGGTTCGTAGAAATAAACATTTATTGCCATCAGCTTCTGGTTAGTCATCTAACATGGCAAGCTATATAGTGTTAGTGTTTTCAAAAAAAGAATTCAGGCAACAATATCTCCTAGCTAGACTGGAGTGATTCTTAAGGATGCTTATTTCAACGTTGGCTAGGCAGCCTGTTCCGATAATAAATCAAAAGTTTCGTGCAGCGTAAGTTGTATTTCACGCTGTCTCGACAAGAATTGGGTTAACACGCAAATGCCACAGAATAGAGTTATGACCATGAATTGCTCCAAGTGCCGGAAATCCCTGCTGATGATAAAATGTTGATAACTGATTTGATTGGTATATTACCGCAGGTATTTGTCTCCGCAGTTGGACATCCTTATGCGATTTATTGAAGTGTTGCACCATTATTTTTGATTAGGAAAAATTTAAGGTGCCGAAATTGTTTAAGCCTGATTCAGATATTTGAAAATATTGTTTTGAAATTCAGATAAAAATATTTTAACACATCTTAGTAGCAATTTCACTCCCGAAATTATTCGAAGTCTTTTAAAAGTCTCGAACAATCGAACATAGCAACAATTTTTCTCAAAAATGAAAAATCAATTAATCATGACAAATATGCTTTCAAAGTGTAATTGTATGGAAGTAGAAGCTGTTAACTGACGCATTAGCCTTGTTTTCGTTGACTTACACTTGTCAATATGCACATCAATATTACCTAGAAGAATTCATGAAAAATTTATAACACATTCAAGTATTACTATGCCCACCACGTGTAAGTCTGGGGGGTCTCATAAAAGGTGTTTTTTAATGCCATAGAATTTTTTAAGCAGATAAAATACAAATAAACAAGCCGTGAGGTGCGACCCTAGCGGTCCACACGGACAACTTCCCAGTAATATTTACATAAATATTAAAAATATTAAACACAATAATAATTATGGAAATAATACTACTTTTAATAATAAAAACGTCCTTCTCATAAAAGTTATTGGAATGACTTAATATTCATCGTAACATCTACGCGAGCGTCAATTGATTACGTAAAGATTTTCGTGGATTCGTTTGATTTAATATTCACGTGGATCAATCGGAGGGGGGACAACTTACAAAGCCTTTTTTACGTTATTTGTTATTTTCATTTCGATGCTTGAAGGACACAACAGCGCTAGCAAAAATGAATGCAGTTTTTGTTATTACGACAACTGAAGAGATTTTGTCGCGTGATGGCCATTTTGAATAGTTGCGGTCAAAACCGCTAGCACTTCGGCATAATCACTGAATTTGTATTTTTTCACGATTTTACATCAATGAAACTCATAATTATTTTTTATTTTCTGTTGATTTTGAGAAACACTGTTATGCAGTCAAAAATAGGTTCAGTTGCATGCGTAAAAAGTAAAATATATGTATTACAAATGATGACGGAAGTAACTGAAATTTTATGAATACTAAAGAACAAAGCTCCTAAAAACTACAATTTCTTATTTGATGAAAGCTTTTCAAAGCATATGATCTCAAAAAGTGTTGACTACAAAACATGTTACCATTCAAAACGTTGATTATCGCAATTGCAAATTTGATTTGATTTGTATTGGTTTTCAAAATTTAAGCAGTTTTTTTGTTAAAGTTAAAACACGGTTCTGTGAAGACTATTAAAAATCTCCGCAAAGTATGCGAATAATAATAAACTTTGATTGACTTTACACCAATGTCTTTAAAATAAGAGATTTAAGGTATAAAATCTCGTATGAACCCTTTTTACATGGAGACTTTGAATGATTTTTTTTATTTTTAATTCAATTTGTTTTGAAATCATGAGAAAATATTTTGCTAGTCTCTACAAAAATTGATAAAAGTTTATAAATTTTATAAACATTTATCATCACGATGTTAATTGTGTTAATTATTAATTAATTCTTTTATGAAAAAAACACTAATTTTCAATAATATTTTATTAAGTTTAAAAAATGGCTACAAATATTTTTTTTTAATTTAAAAACATCATCAAAATGTTAATACGCGTTGATTGACTTCTTAATGATGCAAAGATTATATTTGGTTCTCGAGATATAATCATTGACATACATGACCATGAAGGACATGATGACTTTTAATGATTTTTTATTTTTAATTTAATTTTTTTTGTAATCATGAAAAAAACTTTTGGTGATTTTTTTACAACAAGTGTTTACAGTATAAAATTTTTATAAATATTGATCACTGCAACTTGAAAATAAAGTTAAAAATTTGATGTTTCTGAAAAAACTCCAATTTTTTGCTCTTTGTTTTTAAAATATAAAAAAACGGGTCCAACGATTTTTTTAAAAATTTGATGGAACCAGGAAAACGTTCATGCGCGTCATTTGACAGCTTGATAAAGCAAATCGTACGTTTGGTTCGCAAGATATAGCGCATGACAGGTTTCACCTACAAGGGGTGAAAACAGCAAACCCCCCCGACCGAAGTGTCCCAAAAACTAATCAGCTCTTAAGATTGCAAAGGCGTTCCGATTGACAGCTCAACGAAGTCGATACGACTTTGTTTACGTGAGTTATGCTCGTAGAAAAACTGTCCGCGAACGTACGTACGTACATACACACACACACATACATATTTCTTTCTAAAAACACTTAAAATATACTCGTAAGACCTCAAAACGTAAAATGTTTTTCATATGTTGAAAATTTCAATTTCGATTTTCGAGGAGATTACAAGAACTTCCCATATACTGGGAAGTTAACAGCATTAACGGTAACATTGGTTCGGTCTTCAGCTTTGAAAATGAAAGGACCAATTATGCTCCCGGCATGGAAACCGTACCATACAGTGACTATTCGGGATGTAGTGGGGCCTCCGAAGTCTTTTGAGGACTATATTTAAATCAAAAACGGCACGAACCCATTAATTCAGAAAGCCAGAAATGAGCCTCATCGCAGGAAGTGATTTAACTGTATAAATGCGGTTCAATTTTCAACCCGTGCACAGCTCATTCACGAAACGTACGACGTAAACGATGGTCTAATGGCTTCAATTGCTGCATTTGTTGGATCTTGTAGGTCTTTAGTCAACATCTTTTCTCAAAATTTTACATGTAGTGGACCGACAGATGCCAAGTTTAACGGTGTCGAATCAATGAATTTTAATCATCAGAAACATTAGCTTCTACAGCAGCAAAAGCTGCTGCGGTACGCACTGTACGAGCTCGTGTTGGATAAAGATTATCCAATAGAATATACTTGGATACAAAGCTTTCTATCGTCTCACGTAAGAACTGCTCAATATGAATGATTATGAGCACCATAAATTGGGGGAAGTGCTTTATAAATTTGTCGCACAGCACGCGAATTTCGGAGATAAATTTCCACGTTTTGGATATTTTTTTCAGGATGCAAATCTTTACATGGTAATTTTCCAAAGATAATAAACATAATTTTAAAATCATCATTAAGTTTATCAGCTACATTGACAGATATCCCTATTGGAAGCTCTATTCCTCTAAAAACACACTATTATCCGCAGAGATAAAGCAACCATTTTTCATTGCAGCTTATTTTTTCTCACAGCGACAATTCCATGGTTTTTTAATACTACTAATTTATTGATTTTCATTTCAATACACATAAACACATATATTGTATGATTGTTTATAGAATTTAATAGTGTCGTTCATTCAGAACGTGTTTTGAAGTCTTCCTTTCTTGAAATCGATGAAATATTATCAAGAATCAATTTATTGGTGGTTGAGACTCTTATTTGTCTTTCAACTTTCATATCCACCTTTTATATCGTGAAAAATACTTCGAATTTCATACAAAACACCAGAAAAGCATTAAAATTGTACGCTTAAGAACACATTCTACGTTCTATCGAGCTAACGAAAGCAGCGTAGAAAATTCAAGAATTGATATTGCAGTACTTTTCCCTAAAAGTTTTCATTCTTCGCTATTCTTACGAAGAATCTTACAGAGCACCAAGCAATTCTTGAGGTAATTTCCTGGTTTGCTGATTGCTGCTCAGTACTACAATTCTACTACATATACTCGTACATGTGCATGGCATCCTTTTAGTGTTAAGTGCATTTTTCTGCAGAATGTAATTTACATAAAAATGACATAGCGGTGCAGTATTCACGTATCATGAGAAGTATGTATGTGGTGATATTTAGTGCAAGTGAAGATTGGTTAAAGTTTTCTAGCATCGAGCTGTGGATGGATAGGAAAATCTCTTTGATGTATTCCGAAAATAGTCGCACAAATTTCAAAGGCATTTCATTTTAAGGAGAAATTCTACACATAAATTTTGTGACTTACAGTTTTTCAGTAGCTTTAATAGCCTTTGACCACAATTTTTTTTGTCATGAATTTTTTTTATTTACTGAATATGGGAATCAATTTATGCTTAAATCATCGTATTTGCTTTGTTTCGAAAATAATTATAGAATAAATATCAATATCAAATAATGCAATGAATGATCAAGAGGATATTTCGTTTTTGCGAAGATTTGTCGAAGTTGCTTTACTTACGGTAACAAATCAATTGAACCATATATGGAAGGTTCAATGGATGTGCTGCATTTTCCGGCATTGAAACCAAGTGGATATTTCAATTTTGATATGAGGGCTTACCGGACGACCAAAGCTTACTTATTTCAATATAGTACCATAGAATAGTTCTCAGCCAAAGCAAATCTTCAGCGTATTTCTGCACCATTCGTATGTGAAGTCTTATATTTACTATCATTCAAGTATTAACTCCAGAATTAGCCACTTTTTATCTTCTGCAGTTTCTTTGATATTGTTAGCACTTTCAACTGAACGCATGTAACCTGCTAAGTATATAATCAACAATGCACTCCTAATCTAATTAACAGTGAAATGCGAACCATAACGAGCTTAATTAGACATAATGAGACTGATTGAGTTTCCATACAGAGCAGTATATCCAGTTTTGATTCAAAACGAGTTGTTGGCTTCATTATAGAGTATCTCATTTCCGCTAACGTCAGAAAAGCAAAATTTTTGGATGAAAATTGAAAATGGAAATCTTTTTATCTCGAATCTTGGTGTTAGTGGGTATTCTTCCTATGCCCACAGTATGTAAAACAGTGACGACACGAATAGTTCCGCCTTTGGAAAACTACTCATGTTTTGACCAGTGATGAAGTAAGGAGCGCATTTGTTTATTTTGTAGAAAATCATTCCTTGAATTTTTTTGTAAGAAGGAATTTGCATCATCCCGGAAAAAGTTTTGTGGATTGCAACACAAAATATGTACTGCATTTTATTGTTTAAAACAGATTGAATCAACTTAAATTAAACCTTTTTAGATTTTCCTAATGAGAAGAGATTGTGAAAGGAGATGAAACAATTGTCATAAAGAAAGCATAAGTTTTGGCAGTTGCACCTTCGATGCTGATAAAATATCTGAAATCGTTTTCTCACAGTATTTTGATTTAATTTTGAATTGCCTTTATTTCAGCTCCTTTAATTGAAATGGGAAAGGACTTGCTGGCCACTGGATAACCTATATATCGTTTACCTGATTTGAATCTAAAAATGAATGATTAAACGGTCAGATCAAACCCTATCTACTTTTGGTGATAACTGCGTCGTTCGGCCATTTTACCGAAGGTCAAACTTTCTATCTCCATAAGCAGCCCCCATTTGGGTGGTTAACATGAATAACGCTTTAATCGCGACTTGCGAGAAAATTGAATGCTTTACGCTCCACTCTTGACAAGGAGGTGTGGATTGGATGTGAAATTAATTGAATACCTGCTGGCAAGTTTAGAAATTATAAGGACTTTCCATCATCATCACCTCCATCATAAATGAGTGCACTTCATCTACTTATCCTATCCAATTACGTCTGGAATTTTGTCTCTTGTAGCTATCTTGACTACATTCATGTACTGTATGTGAAAGTTTCTTAAGACGAACTTACGATGCTAAGTTCTGTTGAATGAGCGTCGAAAATGATTGAATGGCTCTAGGGAATAGTCCTTGAAAGAAAATTATTCTTGAGTGTGTATTGGATTGTAATACAACTGAATACCATGTCGAGAAATTTCGCTAAGAGTAATGACGCAATCAATTTCAGAAGTGATTTTATGACCCATATTTCTCACGTCACACAACAAGTACGAACATTCATAGTTGAAACTAGGATTTATGATTACGGTGGGCTGTGTATCTTGACAATGGCCTGAAATTCGCACGTATACCGTTGAATTAAAAACTTTATTGCTAGAAAAGAACACTGATATAATAGACCAATTGTGTTGTTAAACAAGCCGCGAGGTGCGACCCTTGAGGTCCACACAGTCAACTTCCCAGTAATATCTACATCAACATTAAAACAATGAGAGGTAATAGTAACAGGAATGAGTTAATATGAATCATATCGTCTACGGGAGGGTCCATTGATTATGTAAGGTTTTTGGTCGATGAGGACAGATTGAACATTCACGCGGATCAATCGGTGGGGGCCTTTTTGGTCTTGAAAAATTTTGTTGGTTTTCAAAATTGAAGCATTTTTTTTTAATTAAAAGACTATAAAAACTAT
Organism: Oxycera nigricornis; assembly: GCA_963942545.1. Taxonomy (NCBI): domain Eukaryota; kingdom Metazoa; phylum Arthropoda; class Insecta; order Diptera; family Stratiomyidae; genus Oxycera; species Oxycera nigricornis. The sequence continues at coordinate 30,741,189 of OZ012659.1, forward strand.
TAAAAACCTGCTCAAATTATGCAAATATTTTAAAACTTTGATTGCATTTACAACAATTTTTTTAGAATAAAAGATATAAAGTAATATCATTTGTATGAACGCTCTTTACATGGTAACTTTGAATGTTTTTTTATTTTTAATTTAGTTTTTCTTCATTATCCTGGAAAAAAGTTTTGCCGATTTCTCTTCAAAAACTGATAAGAATGTATACATTTTATAAACTGGTATCACTGTGCTGTGCAAATCAAGTTAAAAAAATATTTTTTATGAAAAAAACCATAATTTTTCGCATTTTCTTCTGTTAAATTAAAAAAACGGCTTAAACGAATTTTTATAATGTTGAAAACTGCACAAAGAGGGTAATACACGTCAACTGACACCATAATGATGCAAATATTATATCTGGTTCGTGAGATATAGTGAATGATAAAAATGACCTTGAAAATCATGATGACTTTTAATGATTTTTAATTTTTAATTTATTTTTTTACGTAATCATGAGAAAAAGTTTTGATGACGTTTTTGCGAGCATTGTTTGGAGTACATAAACTTTATAAACATTGATTACTAAGACTTGACAATAAGGTTAAAAATTTATTGTTTTCGAAAAAAAACCTAATTTTTTGAACTTTTTTTTAAAAAATTTGAAAACCGCTCCAAGATTTTTTTTAAAAATTTGACAGAATCACGCAAACGTCAATACGCGTCGATTGACACCTTGTTCAAAAAAATTGTATGTTTGGTTCGCGAGATATAGCGCATGACAGAAATGACCTTCAAACGGGCAAAACAGCAAACCCCCCCCCCCCCCAGACCGAAGTTTTCCAAAAACTAATCAGCTCTTAAGATTGCAACGACGCTTCGATTGACACCTCAAACAAGTCGATCGCACTTTGTTTACGTGAGTTATGCTCGTAGAAAAAAGTGTCCACGAACGTACAGACGTACGTACGTACACACACACACACATACATCTCCCTTTCTAAAAACACTTTATATATACTCTATAAACCTCAAAACGTAAAGAAAAGTTGAAAATCTCAATTGCGATTTTCGAGGCGATTACAAGAACTTCCCATATACTGGGAAGTTAATAATTAAAATGCAGTTTAAAATAAACAAAGTCTTATTCAATTTAGAAAGTACGTACCAAGCAGATTCATATAGAGAAAACTATCCTTACATTTTTGCCCTTTCCTCTGAAATTGCTGGTCACAGTTTAGTGAAATTCTTGAGGAGGTGTTTATAATGTAGTCTTCTTGTTAAAGACAGAATAAATTTCTCTAGAACTAGTGTTTTGCATACGGCATATCCATAAGAAATTTTTTTTCAATTTGGATTTTTTTTCTCGGTAAATTTTCAGTATTTCAATATTAATGCTTGGTATGTTTAAGCAAATAGCTTTATTTCAGATCCATAGACAATTTGAATCTATTGGTTTATCGAGTCTCAAAAAAAGTGGTTTTCATTCTAACAAAACTTGATTTTTTAGAAGACACAAAAACACTTTCGTGTTGTTTTTCTTTCACATTTAGTACATTGAACGAAAAACATGCTGTTTTCATTAGGTAACCTTTCTTTTGAATATCTGTTTTTCTCTCTTGTTTGCATGCACCGTATCTTTCGTTTGAATACTTTTTTTCTTACGTTGCATTCAAGAGTGATGGCTTTTAATAAGCGAACAAAAGTGTTTATAAGTAGGAGATGTTAAGAGATTTCTTCTGAGGAAATACCTAAAGCTTCTCCTTCGTCCGCAGTTGGATCGGTTTCATTGGAAACAATCTCGAAGTCTTAAACACCCAGAAACAGCCGATTTATATAGCTTGACTTTCTAATGGTGCTGAATCATATTCAACGTTCAGTTGATGCTCATTTTTGTTTGGTGGTGTTACTTTTCTTTTGATTTTTGATTTCTTCACGGAAAGTCAACCTGGATAATTTTCCTCAGGATTGCTCACATTTTAATACCTAATGGAATGTTAATAGCTGTCGACTTTTCGAATTGTAGTTCTCTATGCTGGGTGATGATTTAATGCAGAGTTTAAATTTCAAATGTCTGTAGCACGTCTGCATCGTTTTTGTATGGTGGGTCCGCACCACGCCCGCAGCGAGTAAACAAACTCGACCACAAGGCGTTTGCACCTAACCAACCTAAGAAGACCCGCACTGTCTCATCACTCGTTTGCATGGAGCTTGCATCATATATGAGTTGCTGGGTTCTAATTTCATTATATCAGCCTGAGGTTCAGTCTCCGATCACGAAAAATTCACACAACGAATGGATTCCAATTAGAGTAAAGATGCTTTTTCGGTGTGAATCATTTCAAACGAGACAGAGAGGGGTATCAACAATCAAGCAGATAGCTTAATCTATAAGTAATATTTTTACCTGAAATTTCTGAGAAGATAATTTAAGATACATATGGTTAGACATCATAAAAGTTTTAATGGAGTAATTTGGAAAACGTCTTTGAAATCATCTATTTATTTCTTGCTTGTGACTCCCTAACACCTTAAGTCCTATTTATGTGTTTGAAATTGGAATGTTTAGTGTGGAGACTGAATCAAGTATTCAAATGATTTTCAACATGTTACTGACTTTGATGTCATTGAAGTATAGCAAAAAAACCATCTTCCGAGCAATGAAATGACAAATGTTAGAGCCAAGTGAACTGAATTTATTCTTGAACAAAGCTAAGGAAAAGAGCACAGACCAAATTATTGGTTGGATTGAAACTACTTCAAAGTCATTAAAATAAGTGAAGTTAAGTAATAGTATTCGCATCACATCAACCCTTATTTATTGTAAATTTTAACTATTTATTGTTTTTATCCTATTTTCCTATTAGACCACAAAGAAGTGCTGATGTTCACCACTAAACGAGTTGATAATTTGGTCCAGAATGAATATTTTTGTTCGAAAAGTCAAAACTACTTAAAATACAGTGTAAAAACTTGGTATTTATATTCACTAAAATAAAAAACACTACCAATAGTTTAAGAAAATGTTTTTGAAATCGAATATCTTTTCACGTCGCTCTGACTGATCTCTCAAGTAAAATTTTGTTCCTCCTACACTGCAGAAATATTCTAATCATATTTTTAGGCAGGAACAGATTCCAGAAAATTGGGTGCGCAAGAAAATCTTGCAATTCTGAAGGGACCTGAGGATCGAATTTTGAACCACGATGTGGGAAATGTGCAATTGAAGCTACTGTGGGCAGTAGCAAAGGAAAGTGGAAATGGACTGAGGAAAAAAGGCTGAACGATCTCCAAAAAGATAGTATCGTCCACAATTGGAAATCTCCTTGCCAGGAAAGATTATATAATTAACCAGTTGAGCTAGGTTTTCCGTTCCAAAAAAGATCGCATCTTAGTATTATAATTAAGTTCTAATTGTGATACCTCTTCTCTTTGCTAAGGTTTGGTGATATATATTGACCCATCCATGGCTGTCTGTACTGAATTAGTAGTAAAATATACACAAATGGTGCTCGAAACACGTATCTACGAAAAGTAAAATAACAAGCCGTGCGGTGCGACCCATGAGGTCCACACGGTCAACTTCCCAGTAATATCTACATATGTAGATATTAAAAATATCAAACACAATAATAGTTTTGGAAATAATACTACTTTAAATAATAAAAATGTACTTTTCGTAAAACTTATTGGAATGACTTAATATTAATCGTAACATCTACGCGAGCGTCAATTGATTACGTAAAGATTTTGGTGCGTTGGTTTGATTGAATATTCACGCGGATCAATCGGAGGGGGGACAGGTTTCAAAGCAGTTTTTTCATTAAAGTTAAAACATGGTGCTGTGAAGACTATGGAAAATCTGGTCAAATTTTGCAAATATTAATAAACTTTGATTGACTATACAACAATGTCTTTAGAATAAGAGATTTAAGGTATAATGATTCGAATGAACCGTTTTCACATGGTGACTTTGAATGAGTTTTTATTTTTAATTTGATTTTTTTTAATCATGAGAAAAGTTTTTGCTGGTTTCTCTACAAAAATTGATAAGAGTTTATAAATTCTATGAACATTTATTATTACGATGTGCAAATCAAGTTAAAAATGAATTTTTTTATGAAAAAAACACATCTTTTCCAATTTTTTTTTAATAAATTGGAAAAACCGCTTTAACGATTTTTGAAAATATAAAAACATCATAAAAATGTTAATACGCGTCGATTGACACCTTAATGATCGAAAGATTATATTTGGTTCTCGAGATATAATGAATGACGTAAATGACCTTGAACGTTAAATGATTTTTTATTTTTTATTTAATTTTTTTTTGTAATCATGAAAAAAATTTTTGCTGGTTTTTTCACAAGAACTATTTGGAGTATATAAATTATATAAACATTGATCACTTAGGTTTGAAAATCAGGTTAAAAATTTTGTGTTTTTGAAAAAAAACTTAATTTCTTGCACTTTTTTTAAAAAAATTAAAAAACGGTTCGTACGATTTTTTTAAAAATTTGATTGATTCATTAAATTGTTAATACGCGTCGATTGACACCTTAACAATGAAAATCGCATGTTTGGTTCGTGAGTTATAGCACATAACATGGTTGACCTTCAAGGGGTGAAAACAGCAAGCCCCCCCCCCGACCGAAGTTTTCCAAAAACTAATCAGCTCTTAAGATTACAAAGACGCTTCGATTGACACTTTAACGAAGTCGATACGACTTTGTTTACGTGAGTTATGCTCGTAGAAAAACTGCCTGCGAACGCACATACGTACGTACGTACGTACGTACATACACACACACACATACATACTTCTTTCTAAAAACACTTTATATATACTCTATAGACCTCAAAACGTAAAGAAAAGTTGAAAATTTCAATTTCGATTTTCGAGGCGATTACAAGAACTTCCCATATACTGGGAAGTTAATAAATATTCCGTCTAAGGAAAGCAGCACAGCAGTTTGTTTTTGATCTATTGGAAAAGGCGTGGAAAACATCGATGACAAAATAATAATAGTTTTGATTCCACGAAATTATTTTTGAAAATTCTGAAAAAAGAAAGAAAATCTTTTGGGATTTATTCAAACTAATTTTGATGGTTTCGATGCTGTTCACCTTAAGTGAAATCCATCTGGAAAATTTTTGGATGTTGAGCGATTAGGATTTTGTAAATATTCAGTTCGATTTTGTACTGAGGCGTATCACCTATACAATTTTCGGTAACATTATTTTGGATTCCTTAACGAAATGCCCGTAATGTTCAGTTTCCTTGCATTTCAAGTACAGATGAATTGCACTTTACGTCTAAATATTTCGGCTAACATAAATGCACTCTGTCGTTTATCGTTTTGTCCTTGATTTGTAAACTTCCGACTTCCTCAAATTTCAAGTTTTCCAAACTAGGGAGAATCACGCCTGTATTTTCATTTTCTAACAACTTTGAGGACTGGCGACAGAAAGATTAATTTTTGCGCAAAGTTGGCGTTCGTTCATTTTAAGAACATATAGTACATATTTGTTTGTGAATAAATTCAAGTTCATAAAGCTTTCTCGTAGTACTATGTCTTTGAAAACGGGTTATAAAAAATGTAGCGCTCTGCTGAACACATTTTATCTATTCCTACCCGAAGATGCAAAATTAAATATTTAATAAGAGCTGTTTGTCAAATGAAGCAAGCAAGCGAGCAATAACAAGAGAAAGAAAATATAGTTTTCCTACTTAAATTTGATAATAATTGTTTGCCTCTGAACGTCCTTCAGAAATAACTAGTGCACTTTTCGATGGGAAAGACGAAAGGAGAAGGAAGTGGATGGCTTAAGACAGTTGGTTTTCGCTGAAATTAAAATTTAAGCTCAACAATTGCCAATCTCCATGACTAGCTCTTGCTTTTCTCCTCAAGCTTGAGTAGAAAGAAAATGAAAATCGTTCTCTTAATATGTTTTATTGCATTTTCCGAGCAATGTAGTTGTGGCAAAAAAAAACAACAAAATGAAACGAATGAAGAGATAAACTGTTTCGACATTAACGATAGAACTTTCCACATGAAGACTCAACTGTTTTGACTAACGAGGTTAGGAAAAGTTTGTAGTAAAGCAGATGAAATATTGCACTCATCTTTGGGAAAGCGTACTTCTTTTTATATTGATGACGCTGCCTCTAATCTTTTAAGTTAAATGTATTAATCATATATACCATAAGGTACTTTTTAATTAAAAAACAATACATACGATTAAAACATAAGAAAGCTTTCATACAAATTCTGAATAATCTATATTTGATATGGCATACAGGGTCTGTATAATAAGGAACCGGACTGACCTCAGGAAATTTTTTATTGGCAAAATATGTACAATTTGATATGGCACCAGCGGACTTCTTTCTGTTCCCCAAGATCAAGAGACACCTTAAGGGGACGCGGTTCGGGACTCTGGAAAACGTTCAACGTGCTACGACGAGGGCTCTAGACAGCATCGAGGTTGCCGACTTCCAGGGAGCGTTCGGGGATTGGAAAATCCGGTATCAGCGTGTTATCGACTCCAATGGGGACTACTTTGAAGATTTCTAAAGAAAAATTGTACATATTTTGCCAATAAAAAATTTCCTGAGGTCAGTCCGGTTATTTATTATACAGACCCTGTATAAACTGTATTTGTTGTTTGCGTTCCATGTATGCGGTCCACCTTACCTACATGGTGTTCCCGTGGATGAAGGCATATATACGAGTACTTCTAATCTATAAGGCATCCGTCAAGTCAGCGGCTGAAACCTACACCACGACAAACGGAATTTAGTAAGAATTGTGCTCCACATTTCTCATCATGAACTGAACAAAATAAATCAATTGCGTAACACTGTCAACCGTTTTAAAGTGTTTACTATAAACCACAAAGGATCATTCACAAAACAAATATTTTGAAAAAAAAAAAACATTTCCTTACAAACGTCTTTTGATTTTTCTTGGAAGATAATTGTTCTGTAATAAGAATTTCTTCAGCGGTGTTAAAAAAGAATATTGAACAAAGAAGGAAAAAGAGCTCGTTGTGGATTTAATTCAAAGAACAATCATCTCTGATTTCATGATTGCAATGAAAACAAAAAAAAAAGAATCAAAAGAAGGAACTAATGAAGCAAAAAATCGTAAGCTTTTTGTTATCTGATTCGCTTGTTGTCATTGCTGGTACTTTGTGAACTATTGAAAATCCTTTATTTATTCCTTGGACAAAATGTTTTTCTATTGGGCAAATAGGCAACAGCAGAGAAATAGCAATGAATAAAATGGTAGATTTCTATGATGGAAAGCGGTATTACGAAAGACCATTTCACTTTTCGGTTTGTGTTGCATATCGAAATGCTTTTTACAGAAGTTAAGAGCACTTGAAAAATAAAATCTATGCTTAAGACTCAATGCAACTTCGCCAAAATCGTAGTGATACTGCGAAATTGATTTAAAATATAGAATGCTTATCTCAAAGAGGAATTTGATATTGCGGAATTTCTGCTTCGGCTGGTATTGATGATACCATAAAATGAAATTGGAAAAGTAGAACTCAATGATTTAAATCTTCCATCAGTCATTTACTGATCCTAATATTGTAAAACATTTTAATATGAAGTTGTTGTTTGGATTGAAATCAAGTCTCGATTTCATAAGAATTGTGATTATAATTACAGTTTGTACACTATTAATGTTATTCATTGTGTCAAAGAAATCAAAAGTTTTGCTTACACTGTTTTGTAGAAATTGATGATGGCTACTGTTCGGACTGCATAGAAAAAATAATTTGGTTAAAGTTTTAAAAACGATCTTGAGAAACTGTTTTATTTGTTAAGAAGAAATTTTTGAATATCCTGATTCGGAAATATTTTAAAGTTATTTTTCTTTTGAGAAAAATGCAGGAATATTCTTCTTCAAATCCCCCCGGAAGGTGAAAAGATCCATGAATCAAATTCCACGCTCCATCTGCTTTCGAATTCAGTTAATGGTGCCAATTGATCAGCTCGAGTTAGAATTCTGCCATTGAATGAACAATACGTGGGAAACGAATACATCAACAGCAAAAATTGCTGAGAAGCAAACAGGATGTTATCACTTCTTATTTGAACATGTCTTGAACTATAAAATCCTACACTTTTCAAAATTCAACGTTTACTGAGCGCGATTGGAACTGCCCACACACTGATTTGTTGCTACGCATAAGTGCCGATAACTGTGTACTCCGCACATTGGAACGTCAAGACTATGGCTGCGGGTCATTAGTTTATGAAATGCTGATTTCATTTTGTCAAATCTATATCAATTCGAAAAAAAATAAAACTCTGCGCGGTTGTGCAATATTATAATTTAGATTCTGAGAACCAAGCCCAGCAAAATTGACATTCTGTTTCCAAGAAAATTAAGTTAATTTTACTACTCGTTCCTTCAATTTGATCTTACAAGGAACATGTAAAAAGTCCCATTCAAAATCTTGTTTGCATTACGAGTTATTCAAGGTAAAAGATGAAATAAATCAATTATTTGCAATTTTTCCGCACTGTATAGATTGTATGCACATTCTTGTTAGGGTACGAAGTTTCATCACAAAATTGACCACAAAAAGGTTAGCATCGAATTTTACGCACGACCAATATTTTCCGAGATATAAAGCGACCAAGGCTAATGAAAGACTTAAAATTTAGTATTTGCAAAAAATATATAATATCAAATATTTACACTATCGTTAAAGTAGCGCTCACGAAAATTTTAAAAAAAAAAGATTCTGATTGACCGGTCTCTTACATCCGCGGTGGTCGATAGTACTTTTAAGTGGTCTATAAAAATTAATGAAACAAAAAATAGTCTTAAATCTTATCTAGTCTTTAATCGAAGCCTTTTTTTGGTGCAAAACTTATTATTATAATTAAGGAAACGCAAGCATGTCGAGAAAAATTGGAATTTAGATTGGGCTCTTATCTGTAGTTATTTGACTGCATTTTTGCTAGCATTTGCAATCCAAACAAATATTCAGCGGCAACATCGTAAGTTCAGTTTTCTTAAAATGAGAAGCGTGGTTTCGGGGTGACGGACGGCGTCCTCTTCAGGTGCTGTCATTTACCATCCTCCACCAGACAGCACGACCACGGTTAGGTTTGTTGATGGATTAAGCTCGTTATACTTCAAATATTTTATAAATTATCTAATCCGCGCAGTATAACGGCTGTCAAACACTGATGGGCGGTGGTGTCGACTAGACACGGAGGTTTAAATCAGATAAATTTAGTTTTTTATGTTTTACGAAACTGCGAACTTCTTGGAAACAGGAATTGGTGGTTGAAACTACAATTATTCCAATGAAATTTATAATGGATTCAAATAGCTTTCTACTGCCGTTTATATAAAATGCTTTGCGAAAAAATGTATTTTCCATACAGAAAGTCTATAAAGGCAATCTTCAGAATCGAATGCAAAAAGTCTTCTGATTTTTTTGATTTTCTTTTGCCAGTCATGTTCAGTATTTCAGCTCGTCTTTATTCCATTTTATACATTTTCGCACGCCAGCTTCGTTCAGCAAATTTTAGATACTTGCATGAGCTATCCTGAAATTATGTTTTCCAGGAGCTTTTGAAATTGTTTCAGGGTGAATAAAACTTTAAACTGCTAAGTTTACGGTGAATTAGACTAATTTCAGTTTTGATGGAGCAGTGAAGTGTTAAAAGGCGGAAATTGAAGTGCTACACTCCTTCTCGGTCGGGCGAAGCTTAGGGTGGTGTTTGTTTATTGACGCTGGGCTTGGAATATGAAAGGGGTACATATAAGCGAACTTTTTTGGCAAAGAACTCGAAAATAAACTGTAGCACTGTAGCAAGGACAAATAAGGAATTATCGTTACATTTATACATTATGAAAATGAAATTTATGAACGCGATCAGAACTTTTCATTCCTTCCATATAATGAACAATAATTAATACAAAAATTAATTAATAAAACGTAAGCATTGTGATTAAGCATTCTTGAAGATTGCTACTAACCAAAAAGTGGCGCATGAAATGAACATCGAAGTTTTCCTTATTTTTTTTAATAGCTCTTGAATTTCGTTTAAAAAGTGTCTCTAAATGATACATCAGTAATAGCTCAAGTAGACTTAAGGAAAATTGTTATTAGATTTAGAACGTCCATGAAAGACTAACGACAAGTATTATACGTTACGATACGAGCCATTGGGTTTCAGTAGAAAAGATTATTACTAGAATGCATATTTTATAGATATTTAATGAAATTTTTGTAAAAGATAGCTTTCGCTTTGCAAAATTTTGTTTGCGATAAAAACAAGAAGTTGTGCTTATTTTGTCGTATTATGTGGTATTTGTATTCGTTGTGATATGCTAGTATATCAAAAGTTGCATAAACGACATCAAAAAAACTAGCTAAAGTAAAACGGTAGCGCCATACACTTATTAAACCTAAATCGATAAGTGCATGGATTTTTTTACATGACAACAGAATACTGTGTCAGCTAATACTCCACTTGCTGTAGACTTATACCGCCACATAAACTCGACTCTGAAGTTGCCATTTCTTGTAGAGCTGTTGACACACACTAATAAGTCGTATGCCATGTTGAATCCAACTGTTTTTATTTGAATATGTAAACTGGCTGTACATTATCATAAAAAACTCCAGCAATGAGTTTCAACTATTCATTACGCTTCTATTTACAGTTTACGAAAACCATACGCCTGAGCTAGTTTAACTCATAAAATAAATTATAAAATATAACCTAAGGAAGCCTAGAAATGATTGACACATGTTTCAAAAAAAAAAAAACAATTGATATTTTAAAGCCTCACCTTTAGAAGCGCACCATGGGCGTCTTCACAAATTTGTAGCAATCATCATTTGCACTTTTTGATCAGCGAGCAAAGTCAATCATCTAATTTCCAATTTTTATGCAATGAAACATTGATTTGAGATACTTCCAAATTTGGATCACTTCGCAAATCATCTGAACTAATCCTAAACACTATTAAACACTTGTGAAATTGTGGTATATGAAATATATGCCCATACCAAAGCAGATAATATTCTGAACTCAAAAGGCTTTGAAGTGTATTCACGTCGATTTTGGGGTTTTTTTCCCGGTCATGGTGCGAACATAGATCACACAGTAGACGTATCCAAATAATATCATTTCCATCTCATTACTTCAAAGAATATTTTTTAGTGCTTTGCTTGCAATTTAAAGTGGATTCGACCAATATATATTTTTTTTTCACGTGTGGCGAATGTTACCTTTTGTACGCCTTGCATATAAATTTGCTCTTATCATTCGTTTTCTACTATTTGACGTGTCAAATTCTAGATCCAATTGATTTCAATTTTCCTTAGAATTTATTATAGGATTCTTTGCCACAGTAAGAATAATTTTCTTATCTGTTTTCTGCTATTTTTTTCTTTTTTTACCGTAAGTTTCAACTCGTTCCTAATTATCATCTCGTTTGAATTCTTTCAGAAACATCTTGTAAACTATTTTTCGATTTCCATTTTACTTTATATCGACGTGAAATAATTTGTCTTCATTCTTCCTGTAGACAGTTCACTCCAGCAGTCCATTTTGGATGTATTAAGGAGATCCATAAGGAAACGTCGTAATTCCATTATAAATAATATATTGATGCTTGGGAAAATCGTTTACGTTCACATTAAGGGGCGATATACATGTTACTGTGAAAAAATAGATTTTTTCTCTTACATTAAAATGTTTCAAATACTCTAAGAATACGCCAAAAATGTTTTGAAGCGATATGTGCATTACTTTTCGAGTTATAGTCCGTTTTAAGCAGCGCGGCGTTCCCCAGTAAGTCGAGCACACCTGCCGCGTGTCCCTGCCTACTTTATTTTCGGCGCTATGGACGGTTCTCCAATTGTGTATCCCATATTCTTATAAATCTGAAATTCTAAGGAAATAGGACCTGGAATCGTTGATTAATGAGTAAGTTATAATAAAAACTAATAATCAATGGCTTTTAACTACTGCAAATTTTAAAGGCGTTTTTCTCAAAGTAGTACTTTTTCAACTTCCGTAAAAAACATCTCAAAAAATGTTGAATCGATCCGGCTCAAATTTCCACCATATCTACAGAAGAGTCTTATGTACTAGTTGAACTAATTTTTTTTGTAATTTCAGAGAAATAATTCGTTTATTAATGTTTGAACCGCGACTATTTTGAAAAATAATCGATTTTTTGGTTTAATCTAGAATTAATGTAAAAATTACATTTTTTTTTATAAATTTTATTGGTCAACCTATGAACTATATATCTCATTCACATACTTTTCTTCTTCTGAATGTTGCAGGATATTCGGAAAAAGCGTTAAGTTGTATGAGGCATTTTTTGAGGTGTTTTTTTCATTCACTCGCATCGCCGCCATTTCGTGTTGAAAAATTATCAAAACAATATTTACAAGTACCTTGAAACATGTACTTTAAGGATTTTATGTTTAAAATCTTCTGAATAAACAACATATATTTTTTAAATCTATCTGAAGTTAGCATTTTTCAAAAAAATTAACATGTATTGCCCCACTTAAGTATTTTTGTCTGATAAAATTATATACATTAGAAAAGACTATAATTTATATAGAATGTTGAGGTATTGAACAATCGTCCTCTTACTGTATATCAAAAGATAACAAACCAATTTCCGTTGAGGAAATTAAAAAAAATCTAATATTCAAAATTTTAGATTTTTGCTCAGGACTTTCTTAATAATTATGCATAACATCTTTTTTAATTCTTATCACACTGTAATGATTTTATTTTAATGAATGATGGAATGATGAAAACATTCGCAGTTAGTAGCAGTCGTCTTGACAAAAAAAACCGTATTGCATTGTATTGAGTGCTTCTATAAATAAAAAATAACTCTGGCATGAGTAAAGGATCTTTGAAATGATTACATAATGAACATTAGCTGATGGGATTAAGAGAAGGTGAAAATTGAATTGAGAAAACATGTCATTGATTGTGCTCACGAACGGGAGGTGTGAGTATCTTTACTATAACGTCAGGATATCAATATGTTATCTCCTTTACTGATGTAAATTGAACATTAAAAGCTCGACAATGAAGATGCTCATCCCTTAATATTCTTTTCAGGTGCCTGGAACGATTTTCTGCAGGATAAATGTGGGTAGCGTTTGTAATTCGTATATAACTCTTATACTATAAATAACAATCTTTTTAGGTTATTACAATATTGCCTATTTCCACCGGAAAAATATACATATCTATATGTATGATTCATGTACAAATGTAAATGCGTAAATATCGAGCTTATTGAAATCAAATCCAATTATCTTCACACGTATTCCTTTCACTATACATAGTAAGGATATTCCTCTTATATCATTCAAATTCTATAAGGTTCTGAAGCTATGTGATTTCCTGTTTATTTATTGACTGGAAAAGATTCTTCATGACGTTATGATCCGCATAAGTAAATATTCATCACATGAATGGAGTTTGCGTTATTCATGGTTAATTCCACCTTCATCAAAGTAGGTTGTACCTAAAATTAGACTGCAATGATATGGTTGTATCGAGTGTGTGATTGTTCTGCTATTTCCGAATATGTATATCAATTATAAGGTGAATATTAGCCAAAAGTGAAACTTTGTGGTAGTCGTGAATGCTAAATATGGGGGCGATAAAACATAGAACTGGGATTAGTTAGAAATTTCAACGTACATGCTAAAAATTACTTATGAAATAGAGCGATATTGAACCGAATTTTATGCTTCTAATTAACAGATACATACCTACCTGTTATGGATAAATCAATCACCAAAAATTTGAGCATTATTCAGCTTTTTGAGGGGATCATGAAAATTTCTGCGAAAATGAAATTTAAGTTTATATTTATTCCATAAGTCCACTTTAAAAGACACTCAATTCACGAACGAGCCAAAAAATGAACGCTGAATGTCGTTCAGAAGGATTCGTTAAGAGGATTGTTGATTGCTGACCGTCTATTTCAGCTTGAAGGTTGTCTAGAATCTCAATCAGCATGAAATGCTTTTATACAAAACATACATATATCTAAACATGAAGTAGCAACAACGAAAAATCCATCAACATTATTGCCAACTTTACTCAATGCATGTTTTTTTTGGGTGTGGTCTTATTTATTGCTATAAAAGGACATTGTGAGAGAAAAAATCCTTGGCTTTACTTGATACTCCAGCTAAAGAGCTTATAAGCAACTTGGTTTTATACGGAGATATCCCAAATGTTTTAAACGATGTTCCAAAGAGTTTAAACATTTGGTGGTAACCGAAACTCTATACACATCATCATCAATCCGAAAGAATTCAAAAATCTGGATACAAATATAGACTTGCATATTTGAATTCGAACTCATTTGTATGTCAAACAACTATGTTATAGAGCAATCCTTCAACATTCGTGGGGTTATCATGCGTGGTTTTCATTATTCACGGTTGAAAAAATGAGGAAACATTTAACGGTCTTGGTTACTCGCGCTAGAAAAAAACTTGAATAAATAAATATTAATTAATAAATAAAATTGAAATCGTTTTATCTTGCTTGGTAAAATAAATATATTAATTAATAAAAAACAAGATGAAATATACGAACCATGAGTGATATATGGTTGCCATACATCAATCCTGGACTACATGGCGTTTGTTGGACTCGTCATTTATTCATGTCATAGTCTGGGCCCACCATTCCATGGCTTACCACATGTGGTAATGCATTATGTGTTTGATGAGAATCTTCTTGTCTGAGAATATTCGTTCTTAACGACTCATCAATATGAAACGATGAGAACGTTTTGTTTTTCTATGGTGTCACCGACAAGCTTGAACTCTAAAATGTAACCTCTGGCTATACTATCAGTGGCAGGATTACCATCAACGGTTCCTTTTTATATTCCAAAAAGCGACTGCAATATTACTTTGACGAAACTTTTGAAAAATTTAGTAGGCAATATATTTACACTGGCTGTCCCTTTCGAGATCTTGAAACAATGGTTATAGGGGAAGCCACTTACCATGTACTGGAAATTTAAAAAGAATACTATAGAAGCCTTAATACTATTCTGCAGAACAATACCGTCGGGACGCAAATCTTTACTCAATTAAAGCGCTGATAGCTACCTAAATGAATTTTATCTTATGAAAAACTTTGCAAGGCACTCAATCTCTCATTCAGAACATCTCGTGTGGAACATTAAATTGCCAGTTGAAAATTTTTCAATCATTAGTAGGATAGTTCAAATTTGTAGATAGTTTAAAATTAAACAAAAACAACTAAAATATTAAACCTCTTATTCGTATTTTTTTTGTAATCATAAAAAAACTTTGGTTAAGGTTTAAATAAATTCTTTGAAGGGATCTGCATTTTGTTATCATTGATTGCTAGAAGTGCATATCAGATGGTAATTTTTTTTTTAGAAAAAAAAAACTCTAATTTTATCAGCTTTTTGTAAATGAATAAAAAATCGATGTACTAAATTTCTTTAAAATATGATGAAGTAATAAAAATGTTAATTCACTTTGATTGACACCTTGTTGACCTAAATCCAACATTCTGTACGCGTGATATGGTGCATGACAGAAATGACCATGAATGGATCCAACAAAAAATAAATATCAATTAAACAGACCAAAATTTACCAAAATATAATCGGCTGGTAAGATTACAAATACGTTTTCGCAACTAATCGAACTCAATGCGACTTTCTTTCGAGAGCTACCGTAGTAGAAAAATTAATCCACACACGAACGTACGAACGAACACATGCACACACGTTCGTACGTACGTACAAACACAAACATACAGACTATACGGAAAACACTTTAAATTTACTCTGAAGACTTTAAAAAGTAAAGATATGTTGAAAATTTCCATTTGAATGTTCAAGGCGATTGCAAGAACTTCCCATTTACAGGAAAGAAAGTATTGTTGTTGCCGAATTTCCCACGTGCAGGATGAAATAATAGATAGAAAATTTAAAATCAAAATGTAAATATGAACTATCATGGATGAAAGGGTCTCACATTAAAATCACCTATAACTCATGAATCAAATATCTGTATTATGCATTTAAATAAACTCTTTTATCTATTTATGTATCTAAATGATGATATTTATTTTTCTAAGAAACAGGCTTTCATATATCCTGCATTCGAGGTCATAGAAATAGTTAACAAAACGGTGTTCTGCTAAATTAATTCACATAAACAATATTTCCAAATAATTTACATATTCAACGGGTTTTCCCCGAATGTAAAGTATCCAGTTCCTTGAAACGACTAATCTTATCTTACCAAATAGCTAAGTATTGAAGAGGAAACAAAATTTCGGGCGCCTAATTATGAATTTAGTTATTAGGGACTTCTGCTGGTAACTGTCGTAAAGCATACTAATCGTATTTAAATTTTAATTAAAAAGCGACTTTCAAACACAAACCGACAAACTGACGCTTCAAGCATAATTAATTAATCCTAAACGAAATAAATAGCTCTGTAATATTGAAAAACTGACTAGAATACGGCAGTGGACGAACTACAACGAGGAAAGGAATGATTGGAATGTCGATGCGAAAATTTATTCTTGCGAGTAAGGAACCCAATGTTGATTTTTGAAAGCGGAATCCAGAAACTCTTTTGCAGATTTAATTAAAAATTTGCTGTGCTCTTGGAAGGCACAATGTAATCAAAGGATTCAAGAATAAGTATTTACACATGCTTTGATTCTGATCCGTATTTTGGAGTTGTTGTAATATGTATTTTCAATCGAGCAAATTATCTTGAAAATGTAGACAGTAGTGTTGATTTAGGCACTCGTACCAAAAAAGGTGTTTCAGTAGTCAAATCTAAATTAAATCCCATGAAGAATGGTTGTAGAGAAGTCAGTGGTTGAAAGCTGCAAAGATTTATGCTTCTGAGAAACACATTCAATACAATTTGAATTTTTCATTCAGCTAACTGACATTGAAAACGGCTTGGCCCAAAAATCAATATAAGCCGCATGCTCATTCTCGAAGCAACGAAATCATTGTGCCACGCGTGAAGCTGTTCCAAAATCCATATATCCTTTTCAAGCCTCCAACGATTCAACTAAAAATGATTTGCAAGGAGCGGTATCGGCCACTGTCGAAGAAGGTCAGAACTGAAGCCAATTCAATTCGTTATTCATACCATGCGTACCCCATTCCAAAACGAGCAGGTCGAACTGAACTATCTCTGAGGGTATCTGGAGTGAATGTAACGAAATCCTTACGAAGTCTTCAACGTTTCGGATATCTAATTTCATGCTTGAAGAAGGGTTCGCCTTAATGTTTTAACAAGATATTAATAACAATCATAGAAGTTTAATGGGTTTGCGACGTAGTGATATTGCAAATAACAATGTGGATGCCATGTAAGGGAAGCGTGTATGGTAATGATATGCACAAACTATTGGGAGTGGAAGTTTGTTTTAGACGATTCGATTAGACTTCAGATCTGAAAATCCTTCAGCTGCTTATTTGTCCATTGAGTTTTATTGGCATAGAGTAATGTTTAGGCAGATGACATCAAAAAAATTATGCTAAGTATTCTCTAAAAACAACTATTCTTCAAAAGCCCACAAATAGCATTTCAAGATGAAATCTTCCATTAAATTAATCAGTCTAAATATCTTTTTAAGTTTTTCAGATATGAATGACTTCCGTCGCAACGAATCAATTTGCTGAGTTGCTCTTCCCTCCAAACTTATTTTATATTTGTTTTGATACATGACTCATGTTTTGATGTTTTTCTAATTAGTAATAATTGGCAATATTTTGAGTGTTAGTCACAGTACAGATACATTCATCATATCACAGGAAAAAGTCTATGATATTTTATGGTCTGTATGTTCTACACCGATAGCTTTCCAAGCAGAATAAAAATTCCGGATGGTCAGATCACATGCGGTACCAATAAGAATTTTTTTTGCAAAATGGAAAAGCACATTTTGAAAGTTGTTTGTAATATTGCTGCATCTATGTAAACCTGAAAGTATTGTTCAATGAAAAGGTGGTGAATATAAAGAAAATTTTGTAGTTAATAAAAACATTTGTATTGTACTAAGGTTACACTTAGATCTGACACACATCCACTAGACATACTAAATCATTCATAATTTAAATGGCGATCAGCCATAAGGATAGTTATTTTGATCAAGCATGCACAATTCCCACGTTCCACGTGCTGCATTGCTCAGCGTAATGCTCTAGATAATTCATGGCATGTCAACGACTGGACAAGTGTGAAAGGATCATTTATGAACCATAAACTTGAATCATAATAACTAATAATATATAGATTTAAATATTTTATATAGAGTTACATCCTTTCCTTTAATTTTGGAGTACGATTTTTGTACATTGATGCCATATTCGGCAAGCGTTTCACTGAAGAATACTCTTTTGCGACGTTCGGTAGAACCAGTTTAAATGCAAGGCTTTAGAAAAATTGGCATTTCGCGTGCAATTAAGGCTAGCGCTTGTCGCTGGTACTAGGAAATTTCCTAGACATTTATTCAAGAAATAATTATAATCTAAACGTATCACACATTGGTCGTTTTTTTTTGTAATAACGAAAATGCAATAAGCCACGAGGTGTGACCCTTGACATCCACACGGTCAACTTCTCAGTAATATTTAAATAAATATTTAAAATACTAAAGACAATAACAATTATGAAAATAATACTACTTTAAATAATATTAATGTTCCTCTCATAACAGTAATTGGAATGAGTTAATATTAATCGTATTATCTACAGGAGCGTCCATTGATAACGTAGGTAAGGGGAATGATTGAATATTCACGCGGATTAATCGGGAGAGGGGAGGAGAGGGAAGGATACAACGCCTTTTTTATTTTATTTGTTATTTTCAAATCGATACTTCAAGGACAAAAGAGCGCTAGCCAAATTGAATACAGTTTTTGTTATTACGCTCACTGAAAAAATGTTGTTGAATGGTGGCCATTTTGAATAGTTGCTGTCAAAAATGCGCTCACTTCGGCATAATCATTGAATTTGGAAGGGAAGGGTAATTTCATTCCGATGGTTTTCCTTTCGCTTTGTGACCCGCCTAATCTCAAGGCATTCCAGGTAGTCCAACTTTTTCTCCTTGCTTATTTTATGGAGGATATTATAATTGTTAATACTAAATACAATCACTACTTTTTCAACTATTAATTATTTATTAGTAAAACCAGGAAATAGTTGTACACTGTATGTAACCTGAAGATGATCTAAGGATCGAAACGCGTCGTATTAATAAAAATTTGTGAGTCACAAAAACCAAATGTTTAATTTTATAAAGATTTTACGTTAAAGACTTAAAAACGTGAAGATATGTTGAAAATTTCAATTTCGATTTTCGAGGCGATTACAAGAACTTCCCACTAGAAAGTTAAAAATACTAGGAAGTTAAAAATTATTCTATAAGGGTCAAGGCTATTTAAAAAAGATAATAATTAATAAATTCAGATACGAAACGTTTAAAGTTTAGTAACACAAGCTTTTTATTGTTTCTTGATATACATATAATACAATAGAATTGATACACAAGAATCTATAGTACAAAAACTATTCTGTTGTGATTTTCTTCAATATTTCAGTGTCTGGTTGCCTGTTATTTCAATGATCAAAAATATCCTTCTTACTTACTTTGACTCGAATTGCCCTGATAATGCACTTCCATTGCTTAAATTTTCTGGTGGTTTGTTTTTTAATAATTTCCCAAATTTACAGGAAAAAAGACTAATTGAGAAAATATGAAATGAAATTTTAAGGACATATTTCATCGCAAAATACAGGATCAATCACAGTGTTTCCTACTACAATCACTTGATGTTTCAGCTCGGAGATTCGGAGTCTATAATACAATTTAAATAAATTCTTTAAGGACTCGTTGCCCAATGCGGCCAAGTTTTGATTTTATCAAACAAAGCATTTCCTGGGCATGCAGTCGATCCGGCTTGCCGATGACCGATTATTTTGTAACCGGAACTAAGTTTTCCATCCGAAACGGCTTCCGAAATGAAATTTTTGGCTGCATTTATCATCGCGGTGGGTGGAGGAGACTCTGGAAGAGGTTACTTTTGTTATTCAGCCATTATATACCCAATCGCAAATACCTTGGAAATTCCCGATGAAGACAAGACCAATACTTTTGATATTATAGCCTGGCGCGTGGCTTCCAATGACATTGAATCCTCGTCCTTGATAAATGTTTCCGTCACCTCCAACCGCAAAACTGTAACCGATGTCTTTCCAGTTTTTCGTAGTCATGTGATAGTTCTGAATAGTTCGCATTGCAGTCTTGCATTTATCCGTGGTAGTGCAAATGCCAGGTGAATCAGAATGATGAATAATAACGTAGCGAATTGAGCCTCCAAACTTTTTAACAGACAAAGGCGATTTAGCACCCCAATCCGAGCGACTAATTAAGATGGCATCGTTTTCAAGTATGAAACCTGTAAAAAAAGTTGATTGTACCCTATACAAATCTTGACTTGCATATTCACCTGCCAGGATGCAAACGAAAGTCCCGATTCCAAACATTCTACACGATTTGCTTCTCTGTTGGCTGAGTTGTTAATGAGAACGTGCTACGGATCATTCGATCAAGATCAATTTGACTTGAATGGCCACAATTGAAGTTGCCTTTGGTTTATATACGCAAATGAGTGACAAATTAGGGGAATCCCTACCGAAACTACAAGACTTGTTTCGTTTAGCTTCCACCGAAATATGTACATTTCGATAACTGAAGAGATAAAGAAAGTAAATTTAGCTTTCGAAGAAACGAAATAAAAATAAGCAACATTTGCAAGTCACACTGTAAATTTGATTGTAATATAGACTAGGCATCCAACAGGCAATTTTTTTTAATGAAAGCAGTAAAAAACTGGAAGTAGCAACTGCTGACTCGTTTGTTAGCCACTTTCAATGTCATCAGCTTTAGAGGCTCTTGTTTCTCATGTTATTGATAGCGAATGCTTCAGTTGAATTTAAAGAACCATAATGATAAAGTGGATGCTAATGAAATGTATGTGCGTGGACACCAAAGATGCAGAGGGTGATTTTTAATTTAAGATAATTTTATCTGTGAAAACATTAGAACGAAACGAAGAACCCAATACTATTTACATAAATATTCAAAATCATAATAAATATTAATTAGATAAGTAACATCAAAAATATTCCTACCCAAAATAATAATTATGATAAGAATGCATTACAGTCTGTGGTATGAATTTATATTAATCGTATCATCCCCTTAGGGAGCTTCCATTAGTAACGTAATGCTTTTCGTGGGAGGTGGTTCTGATTGAATCCTTACGCGGATTGATATCAGAAGTGGGGTACAAAACGTAGGTGGCTATTTTATATCGACGTTTGAATAACAAAAGATTCATTATTTAAGTTTTTATCATGGGTTAGAACCTCCTGGTCTATTCGACAACTTTCGTCTCTTAGTGTGCTTTTTGGTTAACGACTTGCTAACACTATTGTTGCAAATTAGTGGAGGTTCTTGTTTCCAGGCATTGGCCCGTACCATTGTTAAAATGGGAAGTGTGGTTTCGGCGTACCGAGTGGCTAAAAAGGCAGCACCTGAAGAGGAGCCACTCGGTACGCCGAAACCACACTTCCCATTTCAACAAAAGATTGTAAGAGAAATCATTGGAGAAACCAAAATTTCAGGGCTACCGAATGCAATTTTTGTTTCAACGCTAACTTAACTAGATTTTGTAGTTGCGTCCGAGATTCCCATAAATGCTGCATACACATCGCATTTTACCACTTCTTCATTTTGCACATGGAAAATTTATAATAATTTTTACTTTCCAGCTTGTAGGGGATTTTTTGTAATTGGTTCGAAAATAGAATACGAAACGTTCAACACATTTTCACATTTAAATATTTTTGGAATAATTTTAAAGCATTTTTTTTTAAAAAGAAGTATGAATGCATGTATGGGCCATTCCTTTCAGGAACGATATCTCACGAAGATAATGAATTATTGATTTGGTTGATTGGTTAATCAAAACGTTTTAATTTTGATCTGACCTGATACGATTTTGGTAAAGTTCGGCTCGATAGTTTGTTGGTTTTGATATGTAGTAGGCATTTCTGTCACGCATGATATCCCACGCATGAAACGTTGTACTAATGTTGTTGAGCTGTTAATCGAAGGGTGTTAAAATTTTAATGTGTTCACAAAATGTTCAGAAAATGCAATACAGTCGTTTTATAATTCAATAAGCAAAATGAAAAATATTGAGTTTTCCATGATTATTATTTTTCAAACCACTTTGCATTTCTGGCAATCAATGCTTTTAAGACCAGGTGCTGCACAGCGACCTTATTAATTAAAAATGGAAAACATAAATAAAAAACCATCAATAGTTACACTGAGCTAATGATATTTGTTTTAATTATTCTAATAATTACTGAAAAAAAATAATGGAGGCTATTCCTTGTGTTGCACAATATTTTGAAGCTATTTCTGATATGGATAATAATACACAATTTTCCTTACTCTTATGATATTGTTGTAGTATTGATCAATTTCTATTATCAAAACCTACTATCTTTTACAGGGTTTGATAATTTTTCAACAAATTTATTCGACTGTTTTTTTTTAATTAAATGAAAAAAATCGAAATGAATCACTAAATAAATTTTTAAATATCACTAAATAACTTTAGAAAATTCCTAAATAATTTTTTTCTTAAATCTGATGTACACTTGCAACAATCAGTGCTTTTAAGGATCAGATGATGCAAAAGTGTTTATTAAAAAAACATATTTTTTTTAAATTGCTGCATATATTCACTGTAATCAAAGTATTTTCAACTTCCCAGTGTATAGAAAGTTTTTGTAATCGCCTCGAAAATCGAAATAGAAATTTTCATCTTATTTTTAAGTTTTGAGGTCTTTCGAATATATTTTAAGTGTTTTTAAAAAGAAGTATGTATGTGTGTGTATGTATGTAAGCACGTACGTGAGTTCGTGGACAATTTTTTCTACGAACATAACCCAAGTAGAAAAAGTCCTATCGACTTCGTTGACGTGTCTATCGAAGCGTCTTGAAAATTTTAGGGGCTGATTAGTTTTTGGAAGTGGCTGGCGCTGGGGTTTGCTGGTTTGGCCCTTTGACTGTCATTTCTGTCGTGCGCTATATCTCACGAACCAAACATAGGATTTCATCGTTAAGGTGTAAATCGACGCGTTTTGATGTTTGCGTTATCATTAAAATTATATTTTAAAAAAAATCGTTGGCCCCCTTTTTTAATGTAATAAAAAAATGCAAAAAATATGGTTTTTTTCTCCATTTACATGCTAATGTGTATTCGGTGGAAGACAAGGCCAAGAAGGATTATCTTGGGTTACTCCTATACTATGTGTAAAGCTACTGAAAGTTTTACATGTCTCTAGTTTCAGTTTGAAAATGCTTTTTTGGTTGAAATGTGGTGGTTTTGGTTACAGTTCATATGTGAGTAACGTTTTATGATTTCACTTCTAACGAAACTTGGAATCAATTTGCATGAAAACAAATGGATACTTAGCCAATAATGACAGTAATCGAAGATTTCCTTTCCGATACCCATCTCTAGATGGGTTACACTTACATCCAGCAACATTATTGAGCCCGTTAGCAGCATCTACTTGTACTTCCACGTTGAGTAGAAATGAGCTGATTGTCGTCAAGTTAAATCCATCCGAGAAGTATGCACATTGAATACAGGACGATTCTGTCCTTTCAAATGCCAAGCAAAGTATCTTTCTTCCATTTATTCGATTCATCCAACCATCTTACAAACTGCGTACCTGGAATTATTGACTTATATTAATAGTTTTGACTTTCGTCGTCTGATACATATCGTTCAGATATCCTGTATAGTGTTCCCACAATAATTATGCTCGCATGACTCAATGGTCATGTCCAATGAAAATCAGGTTGATCTTTTGACCCGCACACCTCAGAATCAAAGAACCCTTACGAAAGGACACAACACATGAAAGTAGATATATTGTGGTGATAATTATCCAAAAGCTTATATCTATCTTGTCTGTTTCGTTGAAGTCATTGATAAAGGTGTTGGAACGTAATTAGTATAGATTTATGGAAGCCGGTATTACTATATTCCTGGTAATTTCAGTTTGCCGTGGAGAATGTCCTTTTTTAAGATAGATTATTTGGACTACTTTGACATTCTTTTGTTGGCAATTTATCTAAATTTCACCAAGCACTAATTAATATTTGTAAGCGTCGGATTGAAATGTCAAGCGTATTGAAATCATTGTATTACAAAAATCTCAAGGTAAATTCAATTCATCTTTAGTCAACGAGTCATTGGTACATTCATACGGGGCATTGAAAAGCACCCCTTTTCAGCTTCAATAATCCGATCAGTCCCTTTTCTCATAGTATCTATCATCTTGGACACGATTTAAAGATTACGCTTCTTCGTGGGGCGCTGCGTCTTCCTTCTTTCCAGGTGTACTCGTATGTTCTGCGGTAGTCGTAATAAATAGCTGCTGGGTTGGCCTTTGAAGAGCTTATGTTAGCTTTCATGTCAGATTTCCAATAGAAAGGAGGTACAAAGGATGTACCAACTTTTCACCGTATGGCGTCATTATTACTGGCATAGCACGCATCTCACGTTCGGACGTGATAACTTTTTTTTGGAAGTTGCACAAAGACAATACATCTTTATTTTGCTTCATCCTTAACATATCTTCGTAATGCTCTACCGGCAATGCTGTGTATTTCGATTCCTTGGCAAAACAATATCATTGTAGTCGCAATTGTTTGAGAATCGATTTTACTTGCTTGCCAGTTAGATTGAGTTTGATAAACGGAGCCTTCATTGTTTCAGGATTTCACCCACTCAGGAAATGAGGTTTGGTGTGACAAATGTGTGAGTGGGGCGTTTCGATTTAATGAACTTAACAGCTTCGGTTAGCTACGCATGAAATGATTTATTCCAGCAAGGAATAGAAATCATTTCCTCTATAAACTGATTAGGATAATAGATGAAGCAGAAAGTTGGTTTGTTATATTTAATTCGAAACCACAACCGTGTTTGGTATAATAGGTAGCTGCATTCATTAAGGAAATCTATTGTGGTGTCAGGCGAGGCAATAACTTTGAGGGATTGACTGGTTTTGAATGAATTTTTATGCTCTACATTTCACTATGTTGTATTATAAGATATTCTACTACATCTATGTTATTTTAAAGAAAGAAGATAAGTCGAACTTAAAACGTTTTTCTCATAAATCCTGTATCAGTGATGTTCACAGCTACGAACAGTTTTTCACCTGTAGGTTAGTAATTTTAGCACAAGGAAAGTTTTACGATGAGAGCAATTCGAGACGGACGTGCGAGTGAATCAAGTGCAATAACAATCAAAGATTTTTTGACGCGATTTATCATAAAATTTGGTTAAAGTACACATCTTACCGAATTCATTTCTTTAGGGTACAATTTTTGTGCCTCGTATGGCCCGATTCTTTCATAAATCGCACTTGTTTTCCCCTAAATAGTCCTGAATATTAATTTTGTTTTTTATTGCCGAGCTTGCCTTTCACTTCAATAGTAATTGGAATTGGTCGTAGGTTGTGAATTTTTTCTTTTTTCTTTGCTGAAATTTTGATTCAATATTGATTTTTTTTGTTTTTAATTTTGTTATTTTTTTATCATTAAACCCTCACAGTCACTCACAAAAGCATAAACCCACTTCGGACTTGGTGCTCAACTTTAATTTTCCGAATTGGATTCGTGACCTAAATGTGTATATATCTTAACAATATTATCTACATTACATAATTGTTACTTCTCAGTAAATTGCATGAACACATGTTGTAGTTCAGTCAAATGGTAGTTTAATCGTGCATTTTCCGTTGAGTGTGTCTTACTTTTTCTGTTACAAAATGGCGCCCAGATGATTGGGGCTGTGACCCCAGAAACTTAAACATAAGCTCACAGTGAGACGCACTACAACCTTCAACAAAAACCTGCCTGCTCACCAAAATGCTCCGTGAGATTTGCACTGCGGGTATTGCCATACAACACCTCCTGACAGTGTACAGTGATTAAAACAAACAATACCGCAAACGGCTTGTGACAAAATTATCTGGAAATAGATTCTTAAAACGAAAACAAAGAAGTTGTGGCGTACGAAACAAAATCTCCCTGTTCCTTCACTGTAAAGTAATCTATGTAAAAGTTGCAACAAATTTAACTTTATAAAAGTTTATCATTTTCAATTTTTTTGTGGGAGCCATGATTTTTGGAATATGAGAGTGTCGTATTTTTTTTGTTTTCAAGTTGGCGCCCAAAGGATTGCGACCACAAACACTTGAAATTAGGCTAACTGTTGAACTGGCCACACATTGCAACAAAAATCTGTTTGCTAGCCCAAAATTCACGATTGACGTCATTTTAAGGAAAATTTCACTGCATTGTAGGCCATAAAAAGATTGGCGAGGCAAGTATCATAACAGATGTGAAATGGGCGTCACAAAACTATTGACTCACAAATGTAAACTTGGAAGTATCTTTTTTAAAAAAGGGCAAAATTGGCAGTGATCTTGAGATGCCACAGAGCACAATGAAAAACCTGATAAAATGGAAGGACAGTGTCGCAAGTAAACCCCGAACAGATTGAACAAAAAATTTGAATTTTGAACACCAAAACGGCGACGCTAGGAATTTCCGCTGATATTGCAGTGGTATTGAAAACTAAGATAAAAATGTATGATTAAGATTTGGATTTAAGATAAACATAATGTTACAATGTTGCTAATATTTTTTATATAAACTTAGTGGATATTTCCTTAGATGCAGATGTATTCTGGGTAGGTGTAATTTATGCACGATAAATCAGAAAAATATTTCTTTTCTCTTTATTGTTTTACATTTACGTTCTTTAGAGTTTTCCGAATGTATGTACGTGAAATATAGAGCTCTCTACTCTACATTAACTGCGTTTGTTTTGAGTGAACGTGTGTACGCATACACACATGTATGTGCCTCATTACAGTCAAATCTAGGTTCGTACTCGAGAATTAGAACAGCAATGTGTGTTGTTTGGAAGTCCAATACAGGTCTAAGATTTAAAAAAAGCCGTTTTTCACAGTCATTCAAATCAAAAGCCATTACAAACAAAATGAAGTGATCAATTGGAAAACCCCATGTAAATAACTATTCTCAATTCAAACAAGTTTTCAATCAACCTAAGCTGTTCTGATATTTACATATTCCAATTTCGAACTTACATGAAAACTGCGAACGGAATTCAGGACTCTGAAGACGTATTTGTAAACTTTTGTTGACGTAATGACAACATTTACATGCTGTTAGAGGCATTATTTCTATTAAAAGATACATTAAAAAGTTTGCGTGAGATGCAGATGAGGAAACTTTTTCATTCACTCTCGTGTTCACTTCATCATAATTCTCAGTCAACGTGATGTGCTTTGACACTGGAAAAGATTTAGCGGTGCCAGCCCATTAACATCCTTTTGCTGGCGAACAGAGAACGTCATGGGATCCATGTTGAGGCATGTAATAACTTCTTCTATTTAACAAGACAAATCGGCAGCTTGGCTTATGCTTCAGGCCCACTTCGCCGGTGAAAAGCATCTTTCTCTGGTCGTTGATATGAATATATTTGCAAGGATATATAGCGGCTCCATATCGGTATGACTGAAATGGCTGTTCTCTACTTAGAAAATTAGTTGACAAAGTGGTTTAGTCAATATTGCCCAATTAAGTGTCTCGGAATAGTTCTCTTTCTTGTTCCCTATACGGCGGCATTCATTCATAACGCAAACTTTAAGTTAATAATAATTTCATCAAGACACTCTAAGTTTTGACCAACTAACTAATTGGAAGTCGCAATAAGTTTTCATGACTCATAAATTTGAAACGGTTGAAGATGCATGGTGTCCAAAGCATGATTTCTTCAGGATATTCTGGTCGATTGTGAAAAAGTTGCGGTGCGACCAAAATCTTTTTTAGTTTTTGTTCGACCTATAGTTATTTTCTACGAAAATCAGAAGAAACATAAGCCGGAAAAGTTTTGAGAAATATTCAGTTTTCATTCATTTGATTTTATTGGAATTGTTTCTTATTCCCAATAGCTCAATTTACTCTCGAATGAAAATTGGTATGGTCAAATATTTTACAAAATTTGTCTTTTGAAAAAGAAGGCTATGAGTAATCATCGTGGAAATTACTATTAGAGTTTAATAAAACCGACTTCATTTGTATGGAGCCTAGTATGGATATGTGATTTTTCATCAAGTATGAATAAAGTCCACAACCTTTTCAACTTCCCAGTGGGAAGTTATTGTAGTGATCTCAAATTTTGATATATCTCTACACGATTTAAGGTCTCTAGTCTCTAGAGAGATGTATGTGTGTCAATGTACGTATGCGCGTATGTTCGTTCGTGAATATTTTTAATCTCGATTATCTTAAGAATCAATGATGATAGTGGAATAAGTTTCATTCGATGCATAAAAACGTATCTTAAAACTGAGTGAGTTTCCAGCAAAATCGGTTTAGCCGTTTTTATTGAGCATGAAAAACTGAAAAAAACGACATAAAATAGCTTAAGTTTGAAACTGATGAAATGCACCAATCATTATCTCTGCAGATCCAAAATACCTTCATAATAATATTTTTAATTAATGTGTGTTTTAGCAAAATTTTCATCAGTGTTGAAAATGTTATGTAAAAAATAGTTTTAAACAAAAACAAGATTAGTTTATAGAATCCTAAACTTTTATTATCAGGTTTGGAAGAATGGCAATGTTAAAAAAATGTTCCACACATATTAGGGTTTTTGAACCTCCGTTCCTAGTTGACAAACTCCTACCCACTAGTGTGCTTTTTTTATTGGTTCGCAACTCTGCGAACACTATTATTACACATTAATGGAGGTTCTTGTTTGCAGGCTTATGGCCGGTACTATTATAATTCAATTGGAAGTGTGGTTTCGGGGTGTCGGACGGTATCCTCATCAGGTGCTGTCATTTACCATCCACCACCAGACAGCACGACCACGGTGAACCTCCATTAATGTGTAATAATAGTGTTAGCAGAGTTGCGAACCAATAAAAAAAGCACACTAGTGGGCAGGAGTTTGTCGACTAGAAACGGAAGTTCGAAAACCCTAATATGTATGGAATTTGCTAAGTGTGCATAATATACGAAACTTGACAGTCGTTATACTTCACGGATACAAATAATAAATATAGTTGAAGTATAATGAGCTTAATCCATCAATAAGCCTTACCGTGGTCGTGCTGTCTGGTGGCGGATGGTAAATGACAGCACTTGATGAGGATGCCGTCCGTCACCCCTAAAACAACACATCCAATTGAAAAAAATGTTGTTGATAATAATGAAATGCGTCAGACTTAATGTAAACTAATGATAGCTCAATAAAATTGGATATGAGGATATTGTTCGAAACGAAAAATTCAACAATCTCAATGCAATTTAAGATTGGTTTATTATGAAGCAATTAAAATAAGAATATTATGTTTAGAAAAACATTCGGAAGCAAGAGTATAATGCAATTTAATTGAATGTTGAAATAAAAAAATGGCCTCATACACCATTTCAAACACCGCCCATTGCATAGGCAAAACAAAATGATTTAGGTTTTGAAATTCTTTCTCAACCATCAGATTTGCCAAATTTGGCTCAAACCTCAAAAGGTGGCAGTCCAGCAAGTGATTCAAATCGAATGAAGGAGTCGAATATGAAACCAACACGTATTTCAGACTATTCGACAAATCGTATTATTAAATGGTGTTAAAAATTGTAGGATCATTTGATTCGGTGTATCGAGCTAAAAAGATAATATGTTAAAGAATAAAATCAAATTTAGCCAAAAAAAAGTATTCTAATTGTGTGGTCCCTAACTTTCTGAGCAGCGTAGTAGGTTACCTAAAGAGATGTATTGCAAATAGTAAGTATGCATTTCAACAAAAATGTACGGAGCAATGTTTATGCAACCATTTTAAAGGAGGTTACATTCAATTACTTTTGGTCATACATAACATACACCGCTTGGTATTTCATACATGTTGGGCTGACCCATACCATAATAATCGAGTCGCTTCACTAATTTAGTCGAAATGACCTTAAAGTGACTTTAAATTGTCCAACAAAGTAAATTTTCGGAACCGTTTTTGCTGTTTTCCTGGAAATGTTTCCATAGATGCGATCGATTAATTCAGGTGGTGTTTTCAAATTATAAACATTATTAGAGCGACGGAGAAAAAGCTTCTTGAATTTGATTTTCTATTTTCTTTTATACTTCAATCAATTCTCTTCCTGAAAATAATACTAACATTCTCGTAGCTGCAATTTGAAGACCCAAAATAAAAACAATATTATTCATAGCCTATCGAGGTTTTCAAATGAATGGAGAAACCTATCAGGCGAAGGAGCAGTATCAAATTTAACTCAAGGTAAATATTCTCCGTTCTCGTCAGCCTCAAATTCAGGCTTTTGTATTGTTGGGCTGGGTTTTCTATGCCAGCTACGGTAAACAGTTGTCCGGGCTACAGGTAAGCAAATCAAGCATTGATTGCCGTTAAAGTATTTTGAGCACCTAGAATACCTGCTCTCCTGTTGCCAGGACGAGGCAAACAATCGATTCGCTGTAGTTTTGAATAAACGAGCTCAAGTGGATATGTGCGTAAAACATGTAAGCGAACATGTTTGAAAGTCAAGTTTACTTACCCATCTGTATGGTATGAAAAGAAAATAACAAATACCTGGAGAAAATTTTGTTGAATAATATCAAGCATGCTTTGAACCGCTTTATGGCCACGAAGCTTCCATTTTTTGTCATTGAATTGTTGTGTTTTGGGGGCTTTAAACTAAGACCGAGTTGTGTTTTCGGTTGAGCATCCATAAAATTTAGATTTTCGCAAAACCAATTTCAATGTACTGTCGATGCATGTATTTAAATTTAAATAAAGGATATCGTTGGCTTCACGTTACCATGAAACTGTTTCTATCCTTGACATCCTTGAATTTATTGTAGCTTCGGAAAATGATATCGTTTTCCGCATGTAACCAACAAATATTGACAATGTTGTTCTGCTGATTTATTACACATTTGTATGTTATATATAGAAGTTGGGCGACTATCATGATAGAAAAGCGGATATATGCTGAACGGACTACGAGGACTCAATTGTAAAAGCATATGTGAACGCAAATACAGCATTTGAATTTCCATACGGCGTTACCATGGTATTCCCAGGCCGAGGAAGGACAGAAAGTGGGCATAAGTGGTGATATTACGGAATTTATTTAAAAAACGAAAAGCATGTAATTCCCAAGGGTTGTGTCGAAGCACTGATAAATGATGTAGCTACATATCGTAATGATGAGAGGATGTCTTCATACATGGATAATTTGATGGCACTGGAATGCTTTTACTGATGTTATTGATGTGAAAACATTTGCTCATAATAGTAATCGGAATTGGATTTAGTGTTGAACATTGACAGATAATGAGGTGTTTTGTAAAAATATTTTAGAGATACAAACGTATTCGCAGCAGCATTGAAATGGTTTGCCTTTAATGCAGTAATTCGAATGGACGAAAATATCTAAGCTACAATGCTTGCAGAATATTGCATCATATTTCTGATTGTGTTCGTAATATTCAACGTGAAAATATTGAGAATAAACAAATTATTTTGAGATAATGACTATTTCTTGTGATTTTCATATCAGACGAACGTATGCTACAGTAAACGGTAACATCCAAAGAAATTAGCATCACAAACCATACAGAAATCTTCTAAACACTTAATAGGCCGCTAATTTTGGGCCAAAACAATTAAGAAAACCCTCCCGATAATTCGTGAATTTGGAAAATACATGTGTATTTCAAAATCTGTAGCTCAAAAACTCGTATTTTATCACCTGTAAACTAAACTGCATATTCATTCAACCAATGAGAACTTTTAGATACTCACAAGACACTATTTGGTCGACACATTTTATTTATAGGTATCCATGCAGTTGTGCGAGCGTATTTTAAATTAACACATATTGATAAATTTCCGGTCTATTCAGTGTTAATATCAACATCATGCACAGACCAAAATCGACGCTACATATCACAGTAGAAAGAAGACACAGTATACCAATGCGTAGGTCTATATCTTTCTCCCTTCAATGAAAATCCGACTCGTGACGTCATGATTGACGGTTTTCCCGCAAAGGCGGGGCTCCGGTGGGCACATATCTATGAAGGTGACGTCATGCGTCAGGCGATGCGTAGAACTATCCAATTAAAACAATCAGAATAGCATACCATATCATTTTGTCAATATTTGTATCTTGTAGTTACAATGTCTGATATCCAGATTCATTTCAAGTTAAATTTTTTTGTATAGAATGTATATCCTGAATTATAAATCGAGCCCAAAGGATTCTAAAATTCACGAATTAGGTACTATTTCATACACCGATTCTTATCGTCTGGAGAGTGCTATGTACTGCAACCTAAAAATGGACAATTAATGAAAATTGATTGAGTGAGAGTGATTTGGAAGGGAAGGAGGTGGTTTCAGTCAAATGAATGGTTTGCAGATAAGTCTGGTTTATAAAACGTGCATAGGAATTCGACATGTCAAAAGGCAAGAGCAGATCGGGACCCCTTTTGAAAATTTCCACCTTTGTGAAAAAAATTATTTTGCTTCGACTCTGTGAAGTAGTTGCAAGGATGTTAAGGGCGAACAATTTTTTTTTTGATATTTCAAATTATAAGAATAAAAATGAATTGATGGCCAACATTTAATAGAACAATATGAGCTTATGACATCTGTTTAAGTTCAAGTAGTTCGACGAGAACTCCAAATATACATTCGATTCGAAGACATATCGTTTTTTTAGCTTACTTAAGCTGAGTGGCATGTTACTTAAAACAAAGAGTTGATTAGCTATAAGGAAGTCAAGGCCGATAACGAAGCTCATTTTAACATTTTTCGCATAGCTTTCTTCACTTTTGAGTCGATAACTGTCACCTTTCGCACTCAATAAAATAATGATTTTGATTTCAAACAAAAGACCACAAAATGTACTTTCTATACTAATGATAAAAATATTGTGTATATCCAGAGATATGTTGGAATATATTAATACAAATGGCAGACAGCTCTTATTTATTTCGATTCTAAACCAACCGCCATGCTGTCACTTCTGATTGCGTTCAGCCTCGCTTGACTTATTGACAGCTTCTGTCCTGCCATACTGACCTATACCCGACGTGAGTATGCCATACCTAGGGCTAAATATCAGCAGACATTGCCAGCTCGAATTTCACTACAAAATATCAGGAAGTCATTTTTTCTTCTTTCTCTCTCATGATATTTTAATTTTTCTGTGTATTGTTTTTCTTGAAAAATACTTGTCGTATATGATTAATGCAGGAAGTCAAAACATATTTCATTTTTGAAGATATCCTTGTACAGAAAGAATGCAAATTTATAAGATAAATAATATGACAGCTTCTTATGACTTAATTCGTCTTCACAAATTGCCAAAAATGAGATAACGATTAGTTCAAACTCGTCTAAATTTCTCGCAATCATCAATGAATCTACATCAGCAATGATTTGGGCTTAATTTTAAGTATTTAATTTTTTAAAGAGGTTTTTATTAGAATATGAATAACATAGACTTCCATGCTGAATTTTATTTTTAGGTAAACTATTTGAAATCCTTTAAGTAACTATTGTCCTCTATGCCGTTTGGTTTGGAAATGCCGT
This sequence comes from Oxycera nigricornis, assembly GCA_963942545.1. Taxonomy (NCBI): domain Eukaryota; kingdom Metazoa; phylum Arthropoda; class Insecta; order Diptera; family Stratiomyidae; genus Oxycera; species Oxycera nigricornis. The sequence goes on from OZ012659.1 coordinate 30,775,056, forward strand.
TCATTCCAGGCTACAAACCATTCTTGCTTCTAACATGTATAATTGACCTCTGGAAAAATAATCCAATGTAGCCTGTCCCGAACATTATTCACATTCAGGAAGCTTCTCCCTTTGAAGGACAAGAAGATAAACTGCTCAAATATTTGAATTGCCTTGGCTATTGTTGTATGAATGTTCTCGTATTATTTTACGTCAAGTTATTTTTATGGTTTTTTGTAATGCTGCATTACCTAATGTTTTTGTTTTGCTTTAGAATTACTACTCAACGTCAACAGGGACATAGTCAGAACGAATATCCCATTTGAAAAATGATGTAGCCACCATATAAAACTGAGGACAGTAAATTTCCATTCATGTTCTAAATTTCTCACTTTATTCGCCATTTTCAGTCGTTTGAATTCATATTTTGGGCTTTCTCGACGAAAATATATAATGTTGTTCATTGGGGTCGGATTGTGACAAGGACGAAGCTGAATTGTTTATCATTCATCATACAATAAGATGTGGCCACAAAAGGTCGCCTGTGCTGGTCCAGAAAGCGAGAAAAATGGAATGGAAATGCTAATAAATTGGCATTAATGCGGGGCTGGTAATTTTGAACTGGATGAAAATTATGGTGTCGTCCACGATTGGTTCGGGGTAGGTTTAATGATGCGGAAACAACATGCTAAAATGAGTCTTTCGGTTAGTTGACTTTGTTTTTCGATTGCACTGTTTTCAAATTCTAAACGAAAATATTCACATTGGAGCAATCGATACAGCCAATGTGTTTATTCTGTAGCCTTTTTTTATTTATGTTAGTTGTTCAAACAGCTAGCAAAATATATCTAAACAAGCCGCGAAGTGCGACCCTTGAGGTCCACACGGTCAACTTCCCAGTAATATCTAGATAAACATTAAAAATATTACACAAAATAATAATTTCAAAAATATTACTACTTTAAATAATAATAATGAGAGGTATTCATAGCAGCAACAGGAATGAGTTGATATTAATCACATCATCTACGGAAGGTTTTTTTTTTTGGACTTCCATCATTTAAGCAGTTTTTTTATTAACACTAAAACACTGTAAAAACTATTAAAAATCTGCTCAAATTATGCAAATATTATAAAACTTCGATTGAATTTACAACAATTTCCTTAGAATAAAAGATATAAATTAATGTCATTCGTATGAACCCTCTATACATAATAACTTTGAATGATTTTTTATTTTTTATTTAGTTTTTTTATAATCATGGATTATGGTTTTGCTGGTTTCTCTTCAAAAACTGATAAGAATGTATAAATTTTATAAAAATTTATTACTGTGCTGTGCAAATCAAGTTAAAAAATTATTTTTTATGAAAAAACCTTAAAACCCTAAAAGCCTAATTTTTTGCATTTCTTTTATTAAATGAAAAAGCTGCTGTAACGATTTTTATGTAATGTTAAAAAAATTGCAGCAATGTTAATAAACGTCTATTGACACCTTAATGATGCAAATATTATATCTGGTGCGTGAGATATAGTGAATGATAAAAATGACCTTGAAAATCATGATGACTTTTAATTATTTTTCATTTGTAATTTAATTTTGTACGTAATCACGAGAAAAAGTTTTGAAATTGTTTCTTCAAATATTGTTTGCAGTATATAAATTTTATAAACACTGATTACTATATTTCGCAAATCAGGTTATAAATTTATTGTTTATGAAAAAAATCTAATTTTTTGCACTTTATTCTCTTAAATTAAAAAACGGCTTCAACAGTTTTTATAAAAATTTGATAGATTCACGCAAATGTTAATACGCGTCGATTGGCACCTTAACAATGCAAATCGTATGTTTGGTTCGTCAGATTTAAAGCATGACAGAAATGGCCTTGAAGAACATGATGACTGTTAATGATTTTTTATTTTTTATTTGATTTTTTTTGTGATCATGTGTAAAAAACTTTGATGTCATTTTCAATAAAACTGTTTGGAGTATACAAATTTTATAAACATTGGTTACTGCGACTTGACAATAAGGTTAAAAATTTATTGTTTTTGAAAAAAAACCGTTATTTTTTGCACTTTTTTTTAAAAATTAAACTTGATAGAATCACATAAATGTAAATACGCGTCGATTGACACCTTATTCAAGAAAATCGTACGTTATTTTCGCGAGATATAACGCATGACAGAAATGACCTTCAAACGAGGAAAACAGCAAACCCCCCCGACCGAAGTTTTCCAAAAACTAATCAGCTCTTAAGATTGCAAAGACGCTTCGATTGACACCTTAACGAAGTCGATACGACTTTGTTTACGTGAGTTATCGTCGTAGAAAAAAGTGTCCACGAACGTACATACGTACGTACGTACGTACGTACGTACGTACGTACATACACACACACACACACATACATCTCCCTTTCTAAAAACACTTTATATATACTCTATAGACCTCAAAATGTAAAGAAAAGTTGAAAATTTCAATTTCGATTTTCGAGGCGATTACAAGAACTTCCCATATACTGGGAAGTTAATAAGTGCGGTAGCACACTACGCAGTTTCAGTTTGTGTGATCGAATACAAGATAATTATTTATTATGTTGAAAACTGTTTCAAATTGATTAAAAGATCCCAATTACTTATCTTAATTTCCATTCAAGTAGCAAGAATAAGTGTGTCCATATTCACTTTGCACGATTTAATCCTTGCGATCGATTTTCCATAATGAAATTTTTGGCTGAATTCCTGCATTCTTCTACACCTTCGAAAACGTTCTACCAAGAAAATTATATTTAGTTGGAAGCTCGTATAGTGAATGTTCAATCACATAATGTGTCCGTATCGTGAATATTAATTCATCAATGTCGGTTCCGCTTTTTCGGCTTTCAATCAGGATATGCTTATTGGGAACCTACTCGTTCACAGCGAAAATCAAGCACCCTCTCAAGAAGCATGAACGTACCACGAAACGTTTCAGCTTACCTGCACACAATTTATTGTATCCTTGTTCAATTATCCAAATTTCATGTGAGCTGATTCGTTCGTTCCGTTTAAAGATGCTTGTCGAAAGATATTTAACAAATGAAGCAAGTTCCAACAGCACATACATAAATAAATGTCCTCCCACTACATGTGAATCTAACATTACCCAAATAATTGTGGTTTCACATCTATACTAAGTATAGATTCGCCGAGAAGTGTAAAAGCTTCGTCCTAGTTAGGATGCAAATCAATATTTAGTATAGATTTTCTTCCTACTGTGATTTTCATTTGATTTGGAAAGCGACTGATAACGTTTTTTCTCTGCTGCAAATAGGACTCGCTGTCCGAACGAATAAATTCAATTAAGTATTAATTGAAAAGATAGAACAGTTTTAGGTTTTCCCTGAAGTTCTCGTGCAAAATTAATTAACATCTGTATATTTGTTTCGGCAATCTAATCATTTGCCTTGGTTGAGTTTGTTTGATAATAGATAAAAGTTTTGTGTTTTTATCTTGATTTTTTTCAATGTTATAAAACATGAAGTGCTTGGAATAGTGCCGAAAATTATTTACTAAAATAAGTTTTTACGTTCACACCATGAATGAGTGGCATCTTGTGTGACGAAGTTGCTGTTAATTTCTCAAAAATTTACTGTACCTAAATTCAAAAAAATCTTTGCTGTATGTCTTTATAATTATTTGAAGCTGAAAAACGAAAATTGCAGGATTTCGAATTAAGTGTTTCAAATAAATTTAATACTCCTTAGCTTTCCTTTGCTTATATAGTTCAATTTGTACATAGTAAATTGGGTTAAAATTTTAATATAAAAAAATGTTCAGTCGACTCCTTACTTTGGATTGCCAGCATTGTCATTTATTATTTAATTGTTTTATACATAAATACGCATATGTTTCTCTAAATGTCATTGACAAAAGCATATAACGTTTATCCGTGAACAATAATGGATAGTCATTAATCTTACTACACTTGATGCCAAAAACACACATAATTTTGTAAGCAGTAATTCAACCATCATAAACAAATTTTGAAATTAAGCTATCGTTGTTTTGAACATGCATCAATATTTCAGTGCTATTCTCGAAATCAATTGCCATAAAATTTTAATGATCGTGAAATATCTGATTTTGCTTTTGATTGACATATATTATACTGGTTAGAATGCTAATAAACAGCCTAATTTTCAATCCTTTTTTTCAGCTCCTTTATCGCATATAAATTTTGAAATTTGCATGGGTAAAATAAACGTTTTGAAGATTACAAAAAAAAATATTCTGTTTTTTTTTTAAATTTTTCTACTCATTCATAGAGGGTGCCAAAGATGATGTCTCGAAAAATACTTCGTCCCACTGCGGACAAATAATCTCAGGAATGAAGAATTTGAAATAAAAAAACCAAACGCGTTGGTCAAAAAAAATAACGATTGTTTGAAATTTTTTCTTTCGAAAAATCGCTTTTTTCATTTTGTTTCACTTGCCAAATTTTTTGGAATTGATTTTTGGCCTATGTTTTGGTGGATTACCACACAAGATACTTGAATAAAGTAGCACACTACCTTTGCCTGAAATCGGATCGGCCAATCCGGAGAATAAGTGTCTGCAGTTGGAAAAACGTCATTTCGAGAAAAGCGCGTTTAAAGTTTCGATTATCGAAAATATCGCTTACCAAGCGAAAAAGCTGTGCGCGCTCAAATTGCCGTAACTTTTTTATTTTTGAGAGTATCTTAATGAAATTTTGATTCCTGAAGGTTTAATAAATTGACAAATGAAAAAAAAATTTCGACATTAGAGGACTATTTTTACGCTTTTTTCGTGATTTTTTTTTAAAAAGAAGAAATGATCAGATCTTATTGAAATTGATAGGCTATTTTATTCATATTTTGAACTGCATTTCCTACTTTTTTCAAATGATTATCTTCAAAATTCGCACAGTTAGAAGCTCATTCTCCATGGTGGTCTTCGTACGAGTATCTGATTACCGTGCATGCTGGAGTCCACAATTTTAATGTGAAAGAAAACCCAACAAGTTCTTCATATTCTCTTTATGTATAATTACTCTATGAACCAGATTTTGAATGAAAAATTTTGAAAATTGAAAATTTGTGACGTGTTGGAAAAAAAATTGAAAATTTTTCGTGCTTTTGTCACAAAAAAACTCTAAATCGGAATTTTTTATCCCTATTTCAGGTTCAGACGCAAGTATGATTCAAAAATTCTTTGAGTTTTTAATGATCGGTCTCAAATTCGCACAATGTACGCAAGCCGCATGCATTTAAAAGCAAATTACCAAAAGCTGAGTATTGACGTGACTTGTGTTTTACTTCTATATACACAGGGATACCAGAAAAAACACATCTCCTTGTTTGTAATACCTGGTCCAATACATGAAAAGTAAGATATATTCATAGAAAGACAGCTGCGTGGTCCCGCCCGGTCTGTCTGCGATCACACTTCGTTTTTTTGCCCCAAAAATATAAGAAGGAATTAATTAAATGGGGAAGCGTGGTGGTGTCATTTACCATCGGCCACCAGACCAGAAACCACGCTTCCCCATTTAATTAATTATGATGGTACCAGCCAAATCTGGAAATATAAGAACCTACATTAAAGTGCAAAAATAGTGTTAGCAAAGTTGCGAACCAAAAAGCACACTGGTAGGCGGAGTTGTCGACAAGGAGGTTCAAACCCAAAATAAAAATGACTAATATAAGAAGGAACTCGTATACTCAAACTTTTGAGCATATTCTTGAATAGCTAAACTGACGATTTCTGCAATAAAAAAAGTCGAGTCATTAAGGTACCAGTTCACTTTAGAAGGCGAAAAAAGACCATTTATCAAAAATTTGTTCCTCAGATACTTCATCATTTACTGACATGAATTTTTTTAAAGTATTATTTCGTATTTGAATAATACAAAAAAGGATTTTTTTATTTTTTATCTATTATTCTCTTTTATAGAAGGCACCGCAATTAAGCTCTAAAAAATCGTTACTCCACGGCAAAAGGATGACCTATGGATTGGTCAATCTGAAAAAAAAAAAATTTAATGACACTTTAAAAAGCAAGGTGACTCACACCGTAAACTACCACCATTTTCAAAAAAATCGTTTAAAAAAATATGGCTGACTTGTGAAAAAAGGTCCAAAATTGACTTTTTTCTAAGTTTTTTTAACGACAAAATTGTTTTCTTCAATTTGTTGCTCATATGCTGTTGGATTACGGTGTAATATTCTCTAGCAAATAAAATGCATGAAAGCTTTTGAAAATCGATTCAGTAGATCCGGACATATTTTTTTTTGCCGTGTTAAAAAATGTTGTTTTGCGAAAAACGTGTTTAAAGTTTTTCTATTATTTTGCTGATAAATATTTTGTAAAAAATTAGAAATTGGACATTTTTCAAAAACACGCAATTTATATGTAGAAGTCTAAATAGGCAATAAGCACATGCAATAAAGCCACAAATATAATATATGTATATAAGAGAAACCGGTATTTTAGAGAAAGGAAATGAAAGAGACGCTACGCAGCCAACAGCTGTTCAAAAACCTGCAAAAATTCAAAAGTGCGCACACCTTCAAAGTCGTTACTTATATATTAAACTTTGAAATTTAAAAAAAATATTTCTGCAAGTTGATTTTGAAGTTATAGCAAGTCGAAAAAAGCAATAAAAAATATATAAATTTTTTGAAATTTATAAAGTGGACTAGTACTTTAAGCCATGCGTTTATCTTTTAAACAAAATAAAAACAATCTAGATAAAAACACACAACATCTATCCATGACTCTTGATTTTTCAAAATTATTCAATTTTTTTTAAAAGTTTTGAAAATATTATTACTTCTTCCGTTGACATTTTACTACATATGCTACGAAAAGACTAATTGATACGGTTTTTCTCCAGAGAACAGTTGTAATATAAATCATGTAAAATCAGTCGTATACAAATCTGTAGGAGCATTAATTATTTTAGCATCATTTTAACCTTCAACTTGAAACGTCCATTTTTCAGACAATACCAGAGATTTTACATAAAAACTACTTCCATGAATGAATGTAGAAAAAATACCATAACCTTTTTTTATTTATTCAGTAGTTGTTTTTAATAAAAAAGTAAAACAACGCTAATATAAGCTCGGTTAATTCGAATACAATATATTAATACAAACGGCAGATGGTTCTTATTTATTTCGATTCTAAACCGATCGTCACGCTGTCACTTGTGATTGAGTTCGGTCTCATGTGACTGATTGACAGATTCCATTTTGCCATACCGACCTGTGCCCACCGTTGGTATGTCATACTTACGGCTGAATATGAACAGGTATTACCTGCCTTAATTTTATTACAATAATAGTTTTTCGGTGCATGAATTGTTGAAAGTTAGTTTGTAAAATTGTAACTGTAAATTTAACCTAACTCATTTGCCTCAAACAGAGACTACTCATAATATCTACTGCCTCACTTTCACACAAAAATTAAGATAAAGTATTCAAAAATACCAATCACTTTGAAAATTGACATGAGATGTTCACTAGACTATAGTTGTGGAAGCACTGAGGGATTTTGAGTGAAATTCGATAGTGTTAAAAATTATGATCATCTCCGTTTAAAAGATGAAATTATGAGGGCTTCGTCAAAATAAAAAAAAAGCGAATTTTCCTGAAATTTTGGAAGTAATCTACACCGCGCCAAACTAGTTAATAGTCCACAAAAAATATAAGAAGATCCTGAAAATTGTTTGGAAAAATTGTGAAGCTCGTCTATTGTCGTGACAGTATTTTTGTGATATTGAAAACGTTTCCAACGAATTTTTAAAATTGTAAAAATATCGAAGGTAAAAAAATTTTCCCAAGGTTTTTTCTTGAACTTTGACATTGAATTTTACCTGACCTATTGCAATGTTAAATTTGCTACTTCCGACACTCGTACGCTATAAGCGTAGTATGTGACACCGCAATAATACGTAAAGATATTTGTTGGTCCTGGACCCGAACCAGAACCTGAAGGGTCGCATCTTGCGGCTTGTTTTTAATGTTTTTCAACACTAGAATCATTGCATTCAAGACTATTCTTTCCTCTTTCCTAAGGTTCCTGCTATTATTTTCTCACTGCTTTGATTTTCTACAATTTTTTATGCTCTACGTCGTTTCATATCCGTTTAATGAATTCAAAATTGTCCTCTACAAACATCGCCTAGCTCTTTTGATTCATACGATTTTCGGAAAGCATTTCAGTTATGGGCATAACGAACGACTAGAAGCAGACCTTCCTGGCCTGTCGTCGTACGTTTTCCTTAGTTTTTTTTTGTGAATTTTCCATAATTTGCAGCTGACGAGCATGTTGAAAGTAAATATTCTGCATGATAGTGAACTGATTTCCCGGAAAGCTGTCCTGTAGTTAATTTTTTTTAGGTAACCTAGTATACGTATTTTGGTAAATTAATGCTTATCATTTCAGCTGGTTATGTTATATTTGAAGTTCACAAGAAACTCATAGTGCAACCATGAATAAAATAAGACCGTTTGCTCCAAATGTTGAATAGTACTAGTTAATTTAAACCATTCTTCTACTATGATCCATATATAATTGTTAATATTTTCCGCACTGTACTATAATTTTTTTTGCATAGTTTTAGAATTTTCGTCCCTGATCACATGCTCTTTTCTCAGTCTTTTTGATTTCAAACATGTGTTTTAAATCATAATTTCACACTTTTCCAGAGCTGTTCGCATTGAAATTTGCTCACTTAGAAGCGGACTCAATTTTTTTGTGATGTATTCTATGCAGCAAAAGTGTGATGTGCTGAGATTATTATTAGAAGTTTTATTATTTTAACTATTCATTTTCGATCAAATCGATCAAATCTTGGATATAATAAGATGGTTCATATTTTAAAAAAACATATCATGTAGGTTGCCATTTTAACTAACAATCCTTTGCGTCAGCAAACATTGCATACTTTAGCAATAGCAAAGATAAAAACTAGCACTGACTCTAGAACGAATTGGTCGAACAGCTTTGATACAACCAGGCTATGTGAAGTTTCGCACAAATGTTATTGCTCAGACTGCATCGGTAACCGAGCCACTCTAATGTTACATACACATACATATACAGGAACCACTGTGATACAACGACAATCTGGCCGCTACACATTCGCAAAATTCCACATGGGGAAACTTTGCTACGCGTTTTCAGCCGTTTTTCTTCTTCTCTTGTTTGAGTTGAGGAATAAAAGCAGAATGCTCTTTTCCGCTCTCTCACTCTCTCTCTCTCTCTGTTTCTTTGAAGGAAAGCTATCATGTAGTATTCCCGATGATGTCAATAAAATATTAGGCGATGCCGGAAACACGAATTTATTTGAAATATTTGCAATGCAACAAAGTAATTATTCTGATTTCAGTAAGAAGATTTCAAGGCTGAATAAAAACAAAAATTTCAAAATAACTGCAACCACAATGGTTTCAAAAATGTTTGGGATAGTTCATATACGATGAGTAAGTGGCAAACACATAGTATTGTGGAGTTGTGGAAAATGAAGAAACGGCAAATGATAAAATTCAAATATTTCATCTTATTTGCCACAATCTAGAAATGAACATGTCGAATTTCAAGTTGGAAAATTGAAGAAACTCCGAGATATGTGCCAATACTTAGCGTAAAATCCACAACGAGTTAAGTTAAACTTCATAAGTGAGTCAAAGATAAGTCTCTTGAAAAAGTATGCTTTGTTTAGAGTAGATACCAACCCAATTTCTGTACAACAAATATAACTACATTTGTATGTTTTGCTCTGAAATTACTAATCAAAATGTAAACAAATATCGACGATCTCTTTAACAATTTAATCTCATTATTTAAGGTAGACAAACTTCTTCATGGTTTAGTGTTTTCATTAAGGCAGGAGCTTCAAAAATGAGATTATATTATTTATGTTCCCCCCCCCCCATTTTTTTAATTGTTTTCCTTGGTAAATAGTTAACACAACGAAAAAAACTGTTGTGTTGAAAAGTGTTTTTATAAACTTACAAAAAAAAAAAAACAATCTGTGTCCATTGATTCTTAAGGTTTCGAGAAAACTGCTGTTTTATCTGAACAACATGATTTTTCAGAAGAGGCAAAATTACTTTCATTCACATTTCCCACTCGTTCTGATTTTCTGCACTCGATTCAGTAAAATGATTATCCATCGAGCAAGGATTTCGCTTCGAGCACAGCAATTCGAAATTGTGGAACTGTTAAACAATCATGTCCCTAGTAGCTGGACGCTGTTCAGGCTAACAGATGGCCCCATTGCCGAGGGACCGGATTAGCTTTGAGTTTTCCTTTTCGTCAACTGGGCTAGAATATGCGGGCCCATTCAAAATAACACCCTCCAGAGGTCGAGGCATAGTATCCACTAAAGGATATCTATGCGTTTTTGTTTGCCTCGCGACAAAAGCGGTGCATTTGGAGATTGTCTCCGATCTAACATCTCAAGCATTTCTCGCTGCTTTTGATCGGTTCACCAGTTGGCGAAATTTACCTCACATTGTGTACAGTGATAATGGTTCTACCTTTACTGGTGCGGAGAAGGAAATAAAGAAGCTCTTTTCAAAGAATTGTTCTCTCCTCCATACGGCCCTCATTTCGGCGGTATTTGAAAGGCCGCGGTAAAGTCTTTCAAATACCACTTTAAGCGCGTGGTAGGTCAAACTCCCCTCACTTACGAGAAAATGTCAACTCTAGCCACGAAAATTGAAGGGTGCCTTAATTCCCGCCCCCTTTGTGCCATAAGCGCAGATAGTCGAGACATGGTACCTCTCACTCCTGCTCACTTTTTAGTAGGCCGTCCCCTCAAGACATTGCCTCCGTCTTCAGATGAAACCGACTTCAGCAAAACTTTCGCCAATAGATGGAAGTTACTATTGGCGATGAGGAATAGTTTCGTTAACTCTTGGAAAAAGGAAGTAATAAACCAAGTCATGCAATACAGTAAGTGGCGGTTTCCTAACAGAAATTTCGAAGTGGGCGATCTCTTCATATTGAAAGACGAATCGGAGCCCCCTCTATTGTGGGCATTAGGCAGAGTTACTGAAGCATATTCCAAAGGCCCAAAAAGATTAGTTCTTGTCGTTGCTGTAAAAACTGAAAATGGTTCCACATATATTCGGCCGATACACAGGCTAATTTACTTGCCAGTGGACGATCATGCTTCTCAGACGTTCCATACCTGCCTTACCGCCCGAAGCCGCGCGGATTTACTCGGTGACTGAGCACGGAAATAGGCCTTACATGAATCTTCAAAACCTCACTTTTAATCTTTCCCTTTGTTATCGTATATAAATAGGAGTAATTTGTAATCTCTAACTTAGTTTGTATCGAATCACAGCCAAATAAGGGCGTCATGTAAATCTTCAAAACTTTATTTTACTTTTTCCTTTCTTTTTCAATATATATATATAAATAGCAGTAAACTTTGTAATCTATAACTTAGTTTGTATCGAGTCACCGCCAAATAAGCAAAACGCAACCATGATTTTAATTAATATCTGACACATCCTTTCTTGCTTTATGACAACTGTAGATTCCTCTAGTGCGTTCCATTAACGTTAGTATATTGCACATTCGTGCAAGGGGGGCAGTATGTTCCAACGCCCAGTGCCCTCCGTTAGGTCGAGAAACCGGTCAGTCATCAGCTAGAAATTGGGCAGATTCGTTCGAGAGTTCAAGGAAGGTGGACGCACCGACGGTATCTCGGTTGTTTCGTTAATTATATATATAATAAAGTAGTCATTGGATTCACCCACATAAACACATGGTTTTCTTTTGTGAATTCCATATAGTAAAGTGGTCATTGGATTCACCCGCAAAAATACATCTACTATATGCCACAATTACTCGACACCATATAATTTTTGGCTAGCCACGTTGGGCGTCATCTTGGTTTATTGCTTTTTGCCAAGTTGGCTATGAGACACGAAGAGGACACAGAATTGATTCTAGAAACAAGGGATGATCCTACCGTCAACTATGATATTGCTTCGAATACAATAGTTTTTAATAATTCAACCGTTCAACAATGAGTTTTAAGTATAATTTACTTATCTAAATGATCGAATATTTTGCTGATTTCTAAAAATAAATGTATTTGTATTTGAACATTGCTGATTTACCATTAATTAGCTACATCAACAATTATTCAAAAAAAAAACAATACCGGCTTGGGATCGAACGCAAGACCTCATGATCGCGAGCTAGTGGCGGTGCTTCCTACAATGCACCGCTTCTGTCAGATGCAAAAACTTACCTTTAGAAGCGTTTTTTTTTTCACAAGAAGATGGAGGGGGGTGTTGTGGTCATATTTTAAGGATCGAATATCCTTGATGTCTTCTACTTATGAGCCAAATTTCATCCAGATCTGAGAGGACAATGCCGTACCTTCTCGTTGTAAGTAAAGTTTGTTCTGATAGACACTCAAAATTATAGGTTACCAATAATCTTTGGTGAAACTCAGATCATAGATTTAAATTTTAGTATAGATGACACAGTTAGTAGTCATCAGGGAGTAGTAATATATGAATATAATAAAAATCAATTCAAGAGTGTTGATGTGGCAGCTGTAATTTTAGTATTTAAAATTCTCCCAACGCGGCTTTAGATTCAAAATAAATCAAATGCCAATTTCGCGAACATAAATGATTCTTTAAATTGCATAATCAACTTTGGTGTCGAATTTTATTCTAATATATAGTATATAAGATTTTATAAAAATGGAATTTCAGAAAATTTTATTTCTGATGATATCTCTTCATTTTGTTTCATTTTTCGTTCATTTACTTCGTATGTTCGCCAGGTAGACTTTTTTTTTAATTATTTTGGATAACTTTTGTTTGTTGTGACGGAAATTTGAGCTGCTGATTAGACACCTACTGTGCAAATTTAAGGCATGCGCATCTACATTTTTATCAATGATAATATCACGGAAAGTTCGGACCACATGAATGATGAAAATCGATGCATCAAATACTGTTTACATGTGATGCCATATGAAATGTATTTAGAATTTGTATGGATTGTTCAATTGTTTTTATCGAATGCATTATTTGTGGTTTTAAAGCATATTTATATTATTTAGGCGTGGATGTCTTGCAGTTTACGCTTAAATTTCCATTTGAATATAGTAGCTTATTTAAAATTTGTTTCTTTATTTAGAGTTATCAGTTTTTTAATAAAAATTGTACCCGATACGCTAATGAGCGTATCGGGTATGAAAATATTGGCATATGAAAATTTATACTGAAATTTTGAACAGTTTATTGATTAATTTTATTAAGTGCGATGCAAACATTTAATCGCAATGAAATCATTATATTCGACTATTTTTTCATTTAAAATAAACCTTGATAAACTAAAATTAGCCAAATAATGGTTTCTTCAGTGTATCTAGAGATTATTTTTTAATTACGAAAATGTTTAAAAGTGGTGCAACATTTTCACATTCAAAGAACTGCAAATATTTCATAATTATTTTACGTTATAACTGAAACAGAAAGTGTAGTTGAATATATTTTCAACCCTTAAACGGACAAACAAAAAAGCCAGGAATTTTTCTTCTTCACAGTACTTTCAGAAAATTGTTTTTCCTTGAGTGACGTGTCACTGCCAGGAGGTACATGTAATATCAAGGTGGTGGAGTGTGAAACAAAATGATGAAATTTGAAGAATAAAGGAAAAAAAGGAATAGTTATCATCTTTGTAATATTTTTAATCATGCATCAAAAAAATGAAAGAATATTGTTGACCTAAATAATTAAAAGCTAAGATCTAAGACACCACTTAACGTCATATTTGCAGAAGTCAACGCTTCGTTGAAGATGACGAAAGAAATTCGAACCACACCGAAATTATTCCTCGTAATATTTTCCCGTCTTCTGTGGTTATCTTACTCTATTTTCCGGGCGGAATAGTTAAATACTTAATTCTGACAAGAGAATTTCCTCTGTATATATTTTATTGTGATAGCATAGTTGGATCCTAATAAGATTATGGTATCGTGTTTCTTTGATGGCAGTTTGGCATCAATTTAATTAAGAAAGAGTTACACTTAACTAAAATGTTTCTTGCAAATAAAGTTACAAAAGTATCTACGATTCAGAAGTGGTAAGTTGGAGCTAGTGAAAGAACTACCGAAAGAGCTTGGTGGCTGAGATAGTTTATTGGCTGTAAGAATTTATGAGTTGTTGTTGCCATCCATCGGAAGTCCGATGATAAATCGCTTGTTAATTACATACAATAGTATCAAGGAGGACTCTTCATCATTTTCCTTAGTAACAGTGTGGAATAAAGTTTGAGAGAAAAAGGATACTTAGGGTGGAATTCGTTTTTGCTGTACAACTTTTTGGGTCGTTTTTTTTTCGAGGAAGATATTAATTCTTATCATCAGTTTATTTTGAACATTAGTTAGGGTTTGTTTTCAGTTGAATTGCAAATTGAACAGGAAAAATTAAGGAAAGAAGAATGCTGTATACAGTCATTTAGATCTTGCTTGTTTTCGATGTGGCGTATTTATTTGAAATGCTTGTGTATGTCTGCTGAAATACGTTTTCTCCTTGACTATGAATCAAACTACTCAAAAATTCGTTGACACTTACTATAACTTATAGCCCATCTACACTGCCTTGAAAATACGTCGATGGAAACGTTGTTTTGATCCGTGATTTTGTTCAAATTACGTTGTGAAGGTAATTTGGAAATATATGTAAAAATACGTCGTTTTGAACCCGATAATGTTCAAATTCACGAATGGTGCCAAAATTACTAATTTTCGTGGCGGTTTAAATAATAATAATATAATGTGATATTTTTTTTAACGCCTAAAACGTGCTCAATTTTGTTGGCTTATATGGAAGCTGCTATTGTTATTTATGTTGTGGAGTGTTGAACTCGATTTCTATCATTGTCATCGCGTCATAGTCATGGTTTTTAAGAAACTGTAGAAATAGAACTCCCTTTTCAACTTGCAAACTACTAAACTTCCCGCCAACATGTCCTTAAAAAATATGAAAAATATTTTATTTTCAATCAAAATGTGTTGAAAATTCCATATTAGTTTTTTAAATTTATTTATTTATTTAATTAAATTATTATTGACAGGTTTTTTTCCAGTGAGACAGCTTTAGATGCTAGAAATTCAATGAGCTCAGCATATATCCTATGAACTTACTAAGCCAGAAAGAAGCATCTCATTTTCCGTAATATATAGAATCAATTCGATTCAATTAGTTAATAAGGTTCATAATGCTCAACAGCATAAAGGTCAGGTTACTCATTTAAAAGATAACTTTTGTTAGGCTCATCAAGAAACGTGACAAAGAATAGAAGTTCATGAAGAACATGCAATTTATTCGTTGATTTTCTCGATGTTGAAGTACAATTGAATTTTTTTCAGGAATGGATCAATGGTGCTTTCTTTAGCTTATCATCAATTTTTTCCGGATTGAAAATAACTCCTTACTTGTAAAAACAGGTAAAAAAATGAAGCACCTGGAAGCCCAAAGGGATAGGCTCGTTAAATACTAATTTGGTATTCATACAATGCGACTGCAGATGAAAACATTCATAGTATTATGTAGAGAATCCACTTTGAAAGCTGTGGAGACGATTGCCCATTGTTGTTGAATGGATATTCAAATGAAAAACTTGCTTCAAACATGCCTGCAGATATTCAAGGAGAAAGGAAATTGCACGTTTCAGACGAACAGTTGAATTTGTAATTCGAAAGTATACCTTGCTTTAGGTTTTACTTTACGGAGAGTACGTACCACACCAATTCCCATGCAAAAACTATTCCTACATTTGTGCATTTTGTTCAGAAACTGCTGATCCAAATTTAATCAAATTTAGGCGACCAATAATGTTATCTCTCTATTTACGTCGCACAACATTTTTCAAGATAATATATTTTTAATATTGTACCACCTTCAAACATGAGTAAAAATTTCAACTATTTTTTAATTTTTTATCTCAGTAAATATTTAAATTCATAAAAAAACTGAGTGGTACATTGGATTAAATAGCTCTATTTTATATCCACAAAAATGTCTCCATTAATTTTCATGGTTTCATAAAAAGTGCTATTTCATGTAAAAAAACATAATTTCTTAGGAGAGACAAAAACAAATCCAAAATTTCGTAGTCGTACAGGAAATTTTAATAGGTTTTCTTCACTCGATTCAGTAAATTGACATTTTCTTTTTTTATTAGAGTGCAAAAAGTTTCCTTATCCTTTTTTGGTAAATTGGACGGAAACCCCTCCGGTAATCATTCGTTAACCTTTTTTTTGGGAATTTCTGTTTTTCTTCTTTGCGTGCAATTTTCCATCCCTTTGACTACATTTTACTTTTTAACGATGCTTTCCAACGTGGCAGCTTTTAATTAGAGAACAAAAATGTTTACTAGTAGGAGATATCAAGGAATTTCTTTTCCAAAATAATCTGAAGCTTCTCCGTTGCTCGCGGACGAATCTTGTTCATTTGAAACACTCCGGTGTCAAAAAAAACTAGTTCTGCTTTTTCAAACGACTCAATCAATTCACCTTTTCACAATGGAACCCAATTTGAACGAATAAAATCCAGTAAAATATTTTTTGCCATTTTCTTGTATGAAATACAAATCTTCAACAATTTTCATGGCCCATTTTTAGTTAAAAAAAATCTTGAAGTCATCCTTGGACTCTCCTTAAGAGTTGTTTTAAAGGAATAAAAAAGTATGCATTTTTTCATGTGTTGTTACCTACTCCCTGTAAATTGATGTATTCGAATTGCGAGGACTAAATGCATTTTTGCCAAAGGACATTTCTAACCCGGCATATTTGTAATGCAAGCATAACTCTTAGTTGAGTTGCGTTTGGTACATTTAGTACTACCCAGTTTGTAACCCCGTGCCACCCAAATGATAAAACAGTCTAATTCCGGATCTAGATAAATGTAAAATGACCGCCGTCCCACGGGCAATGTTCGGCAAACATTACTCAAGTCCTTTGATAAGCCACATAATTGGAATGTATCGGTATCTAGATACATCGCGGTTTCCGCGGATGTCCAGCACCTAATCCGACATTGTGTATCGAATGCATAATTCGAATTAGGACGACGACAGAATTACTGGTGCATATTAATGGGATAAATATGGTTTTACTGATTTACAAAATTGAAGCAGGACTGGAAAATGGATTATTTATTTACAACTTGCTCATTAGTTAATGTCTCAGCATCGGCATTTGGTGGGATTTGGTTGTTTCGTTGCGGAGTGTCAAACAGCGTTGCAGTCTATTCTAGCATATTAGTATTCTATTCAGGATGATTGTGCGTATAATTCTTCACAAAATCTGGTATATTGTGGTTTTATAAAACGAAAATGCACCTGCGTGTTGAAATCAAAGCTGAAAGGTCAAACTATTAACAGCTTGATTTTAATCATAGGCAATAGTATAGTTAGCTTAAGTCCAATTTCCTGGGGTCGCAGCTCCAATCCTCCGGGCTCCATCTTAAAAACAAAAGAAAGTGGGACACTCCCATATCTCCGAAACCATGGCTCCCACAAGAAAGTTGTGTATGGCAAAAAATAAATTAGCAGGTCGTCTATATATCACTTTTATGTGGTATCAATAATAAAAAAGTTACAAGTCAAAAACCATTCCCAAAAAGGGGGGAACAACTTTCGGGAGTCTTAACTTTTTTAACTTCACGTTCAACGCTGAACACGTTTGGATATTTTTTTAAGACAATTTTTTCATAAATCGTTTGCGCTATTGGTCAGCAAATTCCCCCGACCTGAATATAATGAAAAGTTGCAGGTGGATCTTAGCCGCGCAGTTTATTCGATAGTCTGTCAATTTAAACCAATAAAAGACTTGAAATTGTGCATTTCGGGCCAATGGAGCATCCATTGGTCCAAAAACCAAAAAAAAAACATCAAAAGTTGCCTAAATTCGTCCCGAAAAGAACGATAGTAGTAACGAAAATTAAGGAAGCTTCAATTCATTATTGAAGAGGAAGTTTTTCTACTGTGGTTGCTATTTTGAATTACTTTCTTGACAGTTTATCCATAGTGTCTTATAGTTTTGTCGCACTAATATACTAATAATTTTGAGTTTACTTTCCTTTAAAGCATTAATAATTAATTTTACGTAATTTGTATTTGCAAACATGTAGGCTCTATGTTATTTGAAAATATTTCTAATAAATATGTACCACGAAAATTCCATAAAAAATGTTTTATTTGAAAATTAAGCAAAAAGTAAGTCCTGTCTTAAATTTTTGTCGCTGAGCATATATAGCTGGCGAACTAAATAATGGATGCTTTTCCTTTGGAATTATTGAAAAATTAGCACATCCGCATCGGAGCTGAAAAATATCTCACCGTCGATCAACTCATTAGCATCAAAAAGATTCTTCTAACACTGAGCAAAATACAAAAAAAAAAACAGGAGGTGCAGGTGAGGCTTGAGTTTCTTGCTTTTGAAATTCACTTTAGTTACTACCATCTAGCATATGTTTTTCTGACTATATTTCAGGCGATGCTTTCATCTACCAGATTCTACGTTAGAGTGTCATATCTATGCAAATCGAGTTAACTTCTGCAGAAGTATGCAGTTTTCAGTAAAATTAGCTCCTGTACATTTACAGTAGGGAGAAGAATCGAGAGTCGCTTTCCACATCCGGAAAAATCCGAATGTAAAAATAGTACAAGTTATCGCACAATATCCATGGCGCATATCCAAGTGTCCTGCGAGAAGTTCAGAAAGGAATTTAGTATGTAAATTATTAATTCTTTTTTGATTTGTATTGCCACCTATAAATTCTTTTATCTATATTTTAGAACGACATTCTGCATGTGAATTGAATACAGGAATTTCCTAGCCATAGACATTTTAAGTTAGAATTAAATGACGTTATCGAGCTGCTCGCTAAGAAATAGTGATTTTTTGTAAGATTTTGAGTCATGCATTAAACCATTTTTAAAATATGAAGGTGACGGTGTATTTTCTTTATTTGCTCGAGGAAAATAAGTAACTTCTAATTTCAAAATTTGGACATGAACGATACAAAAATGGAAGAGTAATTTTAAAGTAACACTATGTCAAACTTTAAAAAATATTTTACAATAATTGAGTGGACCGGAAAACTCTTTCGGATTTACATCATAGATATCAAGGATTATTTTCATTCTTATTTAAAAATGTATATTTTTTATATACATATTGTTTAATTTTTCATAATAGCCAGTTTTTCAAACAGAAAATCAAAGCCAAAATTTTCGACAATTTTTAAATATTTTCCATAATAAAAAAGTAATAAAAACTGCAGAACACATAGTAAAGGTTATTGCAGAGGCAAATTTACGTCTGGTTGATTTCGTTTCATATGAAAACACAGTGCTACCCAACTGTGCTGCAATGAAACAGCCATATGTGTTTTTGATATATTTGGTTGACAAAGATGAACTGTTTGACACTGAAGTCAACCTAAGATATGTGCAGTTTACGGTACGAAAGAAAAAAATCGAATTCATTTATTTGGTTTGGAAAATTCCGTTCAACCACTAATTTTGTTGATATGGAAGGATTACGATACATACAACTGATTCTAGAGTGTATTGTCGTCAAAATATCGAAATAAAACGATTCCTTGAAGCAGAAATGAATTGGTTTTTTCAAAATGTGTTACGGTGCATTACGACCAAGTACAGATATACACTTCGCTTGTGACTCACCAGAAATCCTTGAAAAATTTGTTACTAGAAAAGATCAGAAATTTTATGAAGCCGAAATTATGATATTTTCTAGGAGATGGCAGCTAATCATCATCATGATGGTGATTAATTTATGCATAACAGATTAAATTGTTGTCTTTGCAAAAATACGTGGCTTTTATTTTACAGCAAGAAAGCGGAAAACATTTTCCAGACAACCCAACCATTTGTTTGATGATAACACTAACTATACTATATATGAAGAGTATCAACGCGGAAGATGGATTATTGGGTTCATGCTTGCAAGCAACGCTGGGATGTTGCTGTAATTTGAGCGATCAATACCGCTGTGAGTGAAGATTGGACTACGGATAGAAATGCGGTTCATGTGAAGTGGTCTTTACTTCAGAAGCAATTCATGTGCAATGCATGTAACGATTTCATAGTGATACGTTTCAAATCTGAAAGCAAGTGAAGTGATAATTGAAAATATCTCGAAGCTTGTATGTTAATTGATTGTATACGAGCTCAGGTTAGTGAGTATGTGATTTTGATTTGTTTTTATCGGTTTTCGAATTACATCGTTAGCTGAATTGAAACCACCATACAATGCCTATTTGCAAAAATGAAATACTTAAACACAATCAACCATCCGCATGGCGGGTGGCTAATTCCAGTGGCGGCTCGTGGGAGTTAAGTATGGTGGGGCTACTGGTACGAATTTTTCTATCACCAATATAAGTTCTTATGTGAGTTTCCACTCCACCCAAGTGGTACCACATGTGGAGGGTTAACCGATTTTGAGTGATCGGTTTCCCCAAAAGCAGATTCGCTGGCAATCGAAGATATATTCCTATTATCGTGTTTTGAATAAAATTTAAAGCTTTAATAAAACTTCAGTTCACTCTGAATAAAAAAAAATTTGTTAATTATTTATTTAATCAAAATCATAAATACCATCACCTGAAGAACCCTTTTCTGGAACAAACTTTAAGCACTACAAAACCTTAAAAAATACTAAACACTACGAAGGCACACTAAGTACGAATACCATGAACTACACTGATGAGACTACTTTTGCATTAAAAGTCATCACCTTCGGCCCGTCGTAAAAAAATGTTGCTCATGCCTGCTCAAAAGTATTATCCAGACCATGCCAAGACTAAACGTTGTCGAAGCACTGAACGGGCTGCATAAGATTAGCCCGTCCACGATGCCTACACGTGTTATTTCAAACACGCACACTCCCGCCGCTTTAGCATAGAATTCACGCAGCCATTCAAATCGAAATACTCTTTTTCGGGGCAAAATCCATGTAGCCCCTTGCTCTTAGTAAACATGGAAAATTGTCAAAGAGAAAATAAGTTTGAATTTTACTCTCAGCTTCTACTCGATGCAGGCACAACGAAGCGATTCGAAGAGAAAAATAAAGTGTTCTAGAGTGCGCGGCAAGAAGACTATGTGAAAGTAAACTACAGCATGGGCGAAAAAAATTCTACATTATATTTTGAAATGAAATTACATTATGAAAACTATATTGAAATCTATAATGATATTTTATTGCATTTGCAATAATATAGGCTCATCAATAAGTGGTGGGGCTGAGCCCCACTAGCCCCAAAGGTAGAGCCGCCACTGGCTAATTCACTTCGGGGTAGATTGCTTGAAAATTGAGTAATTTTGCATGAGGTGAAAATCATTCGAGGCTACTTTTTTATTTGGTTTGTTGAGCTGCGTGGCAAACTTCTATTAAAATGGTATCGGAAAGTAGAATTTTACTAATTGTCTGTAAACGTTGAATATGATTAACTAAAATCATCGAAAGATCTGTAAATGAAATTTAATATGGGTGAAGTCTAAATATGTTTGCTGTATATGTATCAATAAATATTGTATTGCTAAATTTTAAGCTAATTGAAAAATTACTCAAAAAGCTGTTGGTTGAAGTTCAGTTTTATCACAAAACCATACTACCTTCAAAACAAAATTGCAGGTTTCTCTATAGTCTGAACTGCATTAAAAATTTTCTAATTTTATGGATACTCGTATTCTTATTTTCGATGCAAGAAAATGAATTCCTTAAAACAATCCTAATCCAAACTTTACCCCAAACACTTAAATATCTTTCATTCCAATTGTATTCATCCCAGCGTGTACGTTGAGTACGTACGTAAGGAAAAAATCAACAAAAGGAAGTTAACATATTGTGAGAAGTAAATTTTTGCTGAAATGTTCTCAACTTACAACACTTTGAAATACGTTTCCATCTTCTGCTATGCTCGAATTTTAGTCACAGTTGATTCGTTTTCACTCAAAAGCTTAGAGAAAGAATTCACTTAGAAGAGCTGACACAATCCATCATTGTCAGGATGTTGTTGTAGCACGAAACCCGGCACATTGAACTGGGCTCATGTTTGTGATTTTAATATTGTTTGCGATTCATTCAGCTGGGAAAGTTGAACTAAAATGCAAGGATTATTTTTTTGAAGAATACTACAGAAACACGCCATGTGAGCGAAGGATTAAACCGACGACGACTTATTTTGGTTGCGTGTGATATAAAAAACGCATTAGACGCCTAATGAACAAAAACAAAATATTGTGCATCATCATCAATGGCGTGTCAGCCCAAATCGGTTGTTGGTTTCTTGCAGTAGATTCTCGATTCAGCGATCGAATCTTCCAGTTTTTTCATTAAAATAAAAACACGGTATTGAGAAAACTATTGAAAATCGACTCAAATTATGCAAATATTAATAAGCTTTTATTGATATAGCAACACTTTCTTGAGAATAAGAGACATCAGGTAATATCATTCATGTGAACCATTTTTACATTGTGACTTTAAAGGATTTTTTTATTTTCAATTATTGACTTCCCAGTATATGGGAAGTTCTTGTAATCGCCTCGGAAATCGATATTGATATTTAAAGTGTTTTTAGAAAGAAGTATGTGTGTGTGTATACGTACGTACGTACGGTCATACGGTCGTACGTGTGTACGTGCGTTCGTGGACAGTTTTTTCTACGAGCATAGCGAGCAAACAAAGTCGTATCGACTTCGTTGGGGTGTCAATCGAAGCGCCTTTGCAATTTTAAGACCTGATTAGTTTTTGGGAAACTTCGGTCGTGGGGGTTTGTTGTTTTGCCCCTTTGAAGGTCATTTTTGTCATGAGCTATATCTCGCGAACCAAATAGAGTATTTGCATCATTGAGGCGTCAATCAATGCATCTTAACATTTATGTGATGTTTTCAAGCTAATAAAAAAAATCGGTGGAGCCGTGTTTTTATTTCATAAAAACATTGCAAAAAATTAGAGTTTTATCATAAAAAATAAATTTTTAACCTGATTTGCACAACACAGTGATAAATGTTAATAACATTTATACATTCTTATCAGGTTTTTGAGAGAAACCAGCAAACCCTTTTTCCATGATTACAAAAAAAGTTTAAAATAAAAAATCATTCAAAGTCATATTCAATAATCCTCCTTACCTACCCAATCAATGGACGCTCCCGTAGATGATACAATTAATATTAAACTATTCCAATTACTGTTCTTAGTACCTTTAATTATTATTATTCAAAGCTGTATTATTTTCATAGTTCTTGTTGTGTTTATTATTTTTAATATTCATGTAGATATTGCTGGGAAGTTAATCGTGTGAACCTCAAGGGTCGCACCTCACGGCTTGTTTTTTTTTGAGGTCATGAAAAAAATTTTGCTAAATTTTTTCAGAAACTTTTTAGAGTCTTTAAATTTTTCAAACATTGATTAGAGTGCAAAACAGGTGCAAAATCAAATTTTTATGAAAAAAACCCAATGCTTTCCACCTTTTTTTAAATTTAAAAACGGCTCCTATAATATTTTTCATAAATTTGATAGAATCACACAAATGTTAAAGCACGTCGATTGACACCTTCATAATGCAAATACTATTTTTGCTTTGCGAGACATAGTGCATGACAGAAATGACTTTCAAGGGGCCACAAGAAACACTTTCCGTGACAGAAGTTTTCCAAACATTAACAGTCGATACAACATTTTTTACGTGAGTCATGCTCGCAGAAAAAACTGTCCACAAACGCACGTACGTGCGTACACACACACACACACACACACATACATCTCATTTTCCGATATGTTGAAAATTTAATTTCGATTCTCGAGGCGATTACAAGAACTTACCATAAATTGAGAAATTAAAAATTACACTTCTACCTTTGTGAGGCAGTCATAGTTGTTGCTAAGATGAAAATGCCAGTAAAATCAAACAAAATTACCAATTTTACAGTTGCAAGACCATAAAATCTCATAAAGATGTTATCAGACCATCATTTTCATGTGCGTAAGATCTTTCTTTCATTTCCGAATCAGATAACGAGAAATATATCTTTGAAACGCTAAGCTATCGGGACAAACGTATTGCGTTTACCGCAATTGCTTTAAAATTTTTGAAACAGGCCAAAATGATGGTTTTTGAGAACGATCAGGATCTTTCGTAAAGATGGAAAAACATTTAGATATGAATGCACATCGAATCATCTTTTATTTATCTGAAAACTTGTCTTGGCTCCCACGCTTTTTCGAGGGAAAGCCCATGTCGCACAAGAAAAAAATGCTAAATAACTCAAAATATTATTATTATTATTATTATTTTTTTCTCGTCGTTGGGAGATGGAAATCTTCAAAAGATACCGAGTTGCTCCTGCTTCTCGGCATGTCGGATTTCTACCGACTAAAACCACCTCCGTTTCCTCCAAAAAATCTTTACTCCATAATTCATTGCTTGCACTGTCCGTGAGCAATTATTTCCTGAAAGCTTGTTCATTTAAATAGTACTTCCCAGACGATGTATATCGGTATAAGGGATAGTACCAGTATCTCAAAAGTTTTATTCAGAGTTCAATATATCTAATTTTGTTTCACATTTGTAGCAGGAAAAAAAATATTAGCGTTCTTAAAAAAAAGAAGATATATATATATATATATATATATATATAAATAAAGGAAAAAGGAAAAAAAAAGAAAAAAGAAAAAAGAAAAAAAAATTTAAATTAAATTAAAAATTAAAATTAAAAAAAAAATTTAAATAAAAAAAAATAAAAAAAAAATTAAAAAAAAATTGATAATAAAAACAACATTACCGTTCTTAATTATTTAAATTGAATTTTCAGTAAATGTTTACGTAGCATGATTTTAAATGTCATTATGTTACGCGCTTCTTTTATTGTTTGAGGTAGCTTATTGTAAAAATTTGATGCGGTGTTAATCGGATCCATCCTCAGGCGCTCTGTCTTAGCAAATTTTATTAAAATTTCATTTGCGTTTCTCATATTGTAGTCGTTTTTTCTCCCATTTATGTCTAGTTTCGTTGTTTTCATTTGTTCAATGTGTAAATTTTTAAAAATGAATTTTCCTTTTTCCATGTGAATCAGTCCGTCTACATTAAGTTCTTGTGCTGTTTTATATACTTCAGATGTAGCGGTCATCCTTTGCAAGTTATATATGGTTTTGTATGCTTTAGTTAGTAGTCGTGACATGCTCATGAGGTTATTTTTGGTAGTTTGGCTCCAAATTATAATCCCGTATGTAATTCTTGAAATTATGTATGCATTTTTAATTTGTATTTTATTTTTAATTGAGAAATAGCTGAAACGATGGAGCAAACCAACGATAGCTGCAATTTTTTTACTCATATCATTTATATGCGGTGTCCACGTTAGTTTTTCATCGATTGTAAGTCCAAGGTACTTCATATGTTCAACTCTCTGAAGAGTTTTATTTTCTATTTTTATCAGTGGCTCAATATCAGTTTTATTTTTTTTTTTGTTTAAAGATAATGTATTTGGTTTTGTTCGTGTTTAATGTCAATTTGTTCCGTATGAGCCATTGGGAATATTTGTCTAAGTCATTGTTTATCTTTTGTTCTAAGTCAGTTTCATTTTTACCTGAGTAAATCAGTATCGTATCATCAGCGTACATCACAACTTTCCCGTCGATTCCTGAAGTCACCAAGTTGTTTGTATATAATAGGAAAAGAATCGGTCCTAGTATAGATCCCTGTGGTACGCCAATAGTAATCTGCGCTATTTCACTGTTAACGTTTCCAATTTCAGTCCTTTGAAGTCTTTCTGCCAGGTACGTACGTACGCATAAGTTCTCTTGGCATACCAACAATTCCCAAGTTCTCAAGTTTACTTATCAGTATATCGTGCACTACCGTATCAAACGCCTTTTTTAGATCGATAAAAACTGCATTGATATGTCTGTATGTCTGTATTGATATGTCTCATCACTTCTACAATCGCATCTGTTGTTCCTTTACCTTCCTGAAACCCAAACTGGTTTCTATCTATAATCCTATTCTGCATTAAGTATTCTTTAATTCGTAAAGCTAATATTTTTTCTATGATTTTACTCAGTGAGTTTAATAATGTTATTGGTCGAAAATTATTTGGGTCAGTTTCCAGCCCTCCTTTAAATATGGGTATTACCTTGGCATTTTTTAGATAGTTCGGAAATTGTCCACTCTTGAAGCTTATATTTATTAGAGTAACCAGTATATCTGCAATATTCTCTTTGATTATTTTGATATCATCAACGCAGATACCATCAGGATCCGGCGCGGTGTGTTTTTTCAGAGAATCAATAACATCAATGACTTCTTTTCTAGATGTTAGCCTTAAGTGAAAAGAGCAGATGGGTGACACGCTTTGGCATGCTGAGTCGTTTTTAGGGAGTTCTGATACAATTTTCTGTCCTATTGATATGAAATGATTGTTTAGTATATTTGAGATTTTTACTGGATCTTTGAAATTTTCGCCCATGAAATTTATTTCCTTTATATCCTGGTTTTTAGTAGTGTTTGTGTCTGCCTTTCTAAAAACTTTATCTACTAACTTCCAAAAATTTTGTGATTGTTAGAACCTTCTTCAAGTTTTCTCGAATAGTAATTTTCCTTTGCATTTTTAATCGTATTGTTGCATTCGTTTTTTATAATTTGATAGTTCTTTTGTTTCAATATATTTGTTGGATCTTTTTTTAGTGCTTTAAAAGCTGTTCGCTTTTTTCTGGAAAAGTGGATTACTTCCTTATAGGTTTAATTTTTGTGGCTAAAAATTTCGCTTGTAAAATTAGCTCAGCTAACTCCTGGAAGTTAATTGGTTTTCTACTTTCAATTAGCTGTTTTTATTTGTTTCTACGATGAATTTTCTTAGCTTCTTCAGCTTTCAAAAACTGGGCTTGGTTTGAAAATCCCATTTGTTTGCAGTTAATTTAACTAAACGGAAAGTTAATTAACTAACGTCAAAATACAAAGTGCCTAGACCACAGCATAGATAGTGGGAAAACTCGTGATCGGGAAATTAAACTATAAAATGAAGCAATAGAAACAATTAAGAGAGATCTGTGAGAAACAGATATACAAAGCACACATGTAAAATAGAGTAGAGCATATACTCGCTTGTCGTTGATACCAACAACCCAGGCGATAAGAATTGATAAACTTTTTACTGTAGGTTTAACGACTTATATACTAAAGTCTAAAAATTTCACGTTTTTGGTACTTATCTGAGGGCTGAACTGAAACTGCGCCAAACTGATAACTGAGCTAATTTATGGTTACATATAATTTTCTCTGCCTTATTAAATCGAATCAATTCAAAGTTTCCTATTTCTTTCCATACGGTACCTATGCAACATATCTGATTAAAATGTATCTGATTTGTTCAATGAACCTTTCAAACCAATTTCGTAAGAAGCTTGTGTCCTCATTTCAAAGTCCATGCATAATTTACGAGGCATGTCTTAATTTCCGCAATCTCCTTCCATACACACTTTCTATTACGAATATTCTAACATCATAATGTAGGAATATACGAAAAGAAATTGCAGACTGTAAAAATTTTCATAAAACGTATGTGGAGATGTGGATCCATATTTTTCGATTTAACGTGGAGTGTGGCTGTGATGGGTGAAGGCTTTAGTGGAATCTCCTGCGGCTTTTTAATGGATTAAGCTTCAATTTATTAATGTTTACTCTACTGGTTTTTAATAATATGTAGCCTAAGGGCGTCGAATATGTTTGTATTATGTTATATGTAAAAATCTGTAATTAAATTCAAACAGCGAAAAAGTTGTCAATAATTCGGAAAATTTGATTTGAAATCAGGAAAAATGATTCTACACTAAGAAGATTCACAAAGAAGGGCTTACTGGTAGAACCACGTTTCAAAATTTTTTTCTTTTGAATGGATTCCTGCTTCTGGATTTTTGAAATGCATGCATAATTTTTTAATAATAGAATATAAACAATTTAAAAAAACAATTGAAATGAATCCTTACATATGATAAGGGTATAATTTGTAATCAAGCCAAAGAGCTAGGTGAATATTGAAGAACCATTTTTATAGCTCCATCTAGGAAACAATTGGAGATACTCAGTACTAATAATGGACCATTATAATTATTAAGTACTAAATACATTAATACAAAATGCGTTATACTGTAAACGTATATGTTAAATCCCTTTCTTTCAAAAAAAAAAAATATGCAGTTTGTGATAGTTTTACTGTTGATGTCCACTTAAATTATAACAGGTATCATTTATTTATATTTATGAAAAAAAAAACTGTTTCGAATATCAACGAACTGTTGTTTTGAAAAACTGAATAAACAAGAATCTGAAGACCACTTCAATATATCTTGCCCAAGAGGTGGCTCCTTTTCGAATGTTGGATATGATCTTGAAAATTTCCTTGGATTACTGACGACGTCTTCGTTTAGTCATTCGTCATCATCATGTTCATTAATTTGTTTAGCAATTTCAATTCTGCAAATTGCTTTGTTCCACGTCAAGCCACTAATCGCAAAGGATGAATCCTTTTTCAGTTCGAAGTGCTTGCTTTCTATATATACACATTTTTTTACGTGAAAGTTGCTGATTTTTAGGGGCATGTTAAATATCACGTGGATGGCAAACACTATTACCAAATTCTACTTTGAAAGAGATATGAAAATAATTATATAGAAATTGAAAAAGTTCTTCACAGTATATGTGTATTTTGGGAGCTAGATGTAGTGTGGTGAATTTGGTGCTATACCTGCTCCGTGCAGGTGAGGGTTCCGCTTTCTATACTCATCTATAGAGATGATGAGTCTCTTCCTGTAGAAATACAGACTTTAGTTTTGGGAAGGAGGAGGAACAATTAGAACCTACGAGCAATCTTTGGATTGCATCATGTTTGGCGCCGAGCAATGCTCGTGCAGCCGATATGTACCGAGTTAAGGGTTGCTAATGTAGAAGCAACACTTTGCCACTGTGAGGCAAAGTTTTTACTTTGCCGATGTTAAGTAAAGTATCGCAAGGGGTTAGGCTGCCGATAACAAGGCAGGTATTAATTTAATCAACACACTTCTTGCGAGGTCTAAAAAGACTATCTTTATTTTCTTAACTCTTTTCCTTTTATACAATTTAGACTTACTCCCTACTCTAAAATCTATAACACAAATTTCCAATACTTAATTGAAATTCGCTTACTTTGCATTTTAATATCTACAAAGAATCCAACACTTATCGTATGGGTTCTCATGAATACAATTGCCCTAATTAAAACTCATGTTACTTTGTCAAGGGCATTACTCTAGAATTTATCGTTACTAGTATTCATGATTCATATCCATTGTAGGATCATATTCATTTCATTGATAACCATTAGAGCTAAATATGACAGTGTAATGAATAGATCGGTTCGTGTACGTGTTAAAAGCTTTAGCTCAATGCATTGTTTGTGTACATGCTACAAAGCTTTGTGTGTTTTTTAACGATGGTTTATGACCATACTACAGTGGACTGACTTGTTATATTGACTTGCCTGAAAGTCCACAAAATTACTTCCTTAAAGAGAAATGCCACCTATTTCCCTTAATTAGTAACAATTTTTTTTAAAAGAAAGTAATTTTGTAGGCTTTTTGCCAAGCTAGTATCACAAACGGCTTTCGAAGCTTTGAGAATATCTAAATTATTGATATACAATGCCGAAAACAGAAGCATCCTAAAACTGTGAAGTAGTGAAAGTTTTCTATGATTAAAGTGCCCCACCATAATTTTTGTCTGCTTCTTTTAATCGTCATTTATTTTGCATCCTTTAAACATGTTGTGACTACAAAATTTACTTTCACTCAAAATAGGCATACTGATGGTAAGATTGGTATGACGTTCGTAGGTATGAAACGCTATCCAAAAGCGAAACCAAGGAAAAAACAAAAATAATTACCAGTATTTTAAACAAATTGATAATTAAATGTTAGTCTTTTTTTAAGTTCAAATGTATTTGTTTTATCATATAAAAAACTGAACTCAGGTTATCAGTTTATTCTCATTTATTATACAAAAAAGTATTTGGGATAAAACTGCAAACATGTTCCGTAATACCTCCATCAACTATCCCTGAAGGAACTCAACTGGTTTAGCTTGTATATGCAAAATATTACCAGAGCAATAAAGTTGATGATGAACAGCCATCTTTCGTTGGATTTAAATAATTATTCATTGTAGTATTTTCAAAATTTCTTCGTAAAATAAAAATGGACTCATTTCTCTTTACACTTCTAATTTTAATTTATTTATTTCTGTTTACATTTATGCCTTTTTTAAAAATTTTTCAAGCTTTTCAATTTGATTCTGATAAATCTGCAGATTTCATGGAAGTAGCTCATGAAAGCTATCCAACAAGTGAATCTAGAATTCTCTGCCAAATCTTAGCTTGAACGGCTTCAATTTTACTCGTATTTAACCAAAAATAATTTCGATATCTTTATAGTAAATTGTTAAAATACAACACTGAATGAATGCTCAAAATTATCAACTGATGGTTTTCCTTAAAATGTGTATGATGGTAAATCGTTGCTTCAAATTGTCTATATGTAACTGAAGGTATAATCAAATGAGGGCATAAGCTCCTTGGGGCATTCATTTTCGAGGAGCTCAGTGTAATAAGCAACATAACATAAATGGACCGGCTTAACCTTAAAAAATCAGGATTGTTCATTGAATAAATCAAAAGGTTTCCACGTGTGTAGGCCACGAAAGACCAAAGATGGTTTAAGTGAAGTGAAAGCTGTTTAGGCTTAACACCCTCATAATCTAAGATATAAGCTGTGTTTTTTATAGTTCAAATAGTTCTGAGATGTGCCAATGACCATTTACTCTGCGAAGTAACGAAGAAATTGTTGTGTCTACAATAAATATTTAACTGCAAGCGCTTCTTCTACATTTCTACAACAACTCGAGAAAAGCGCATTTATCTGCAGACATGCCAATGTTTTTAAAAGAACGATTTGGATACAGTGGAAAAACGTTTTGTGCACTCAAAGAGGTGTTTTAAAAGAGCTCTTGCTGTAAATACGAATACTTTAATTTCCCGATGGAATGCTATTTTTTACGTACGCCGGGAAATGCAATTATTTATTCCTATCCCGTCAGAAAAAAAGAAAAACGACTACCTTAAGTGGTTGCAACGTTCTGTATAGATTTGTTTATCCTGTGAATATTTTTGCATTGTAGACATCATAAGTAGCTTTAGCCATTTTATTTGAAGAGCACCTGTAAGCATATTATGACCCGGTATTTTTCAAGATGAATATTTTTTTCATCCCATTTTACTCTATTTTCTGAAAGTGAAAAATTGATGAGAGATAGTTTTACCATCCAAAATTGTTCTAAAAAACTATTCAAAAGTTGTAAAAACTACTGATCCTACTGGCAATATAACTAAACAGATTATGGTTGAGGAGAATTTGAATTTGAAAAAGTGATTCTTATAGTTATCTTTTTGATGGGCTCAATATCCATTGTAAACTGTATAGATATGTATCTATCGCCTGAATATATTACATAATTTTCAAAGCAATCGTCCCACATCAATTCAGCAATCATCCTCGATTGATTCAATAATCGTGTTTAAAGAGAACGGTGTGGAAATTGAGAGAATCCTTTGAGCTGCACAATTGAAAATTGACCAGCCCTTTCGAAAGGATACGACACGTGTTCACGTAAGTTCGGATGAATATTTCCCAAAGCTTCATATCCATCTTTTCTGGTTCACTGGCATTTTCGACAAAGGGGTTGAAAGGTTGTGAAACGATAGCAAGTGTTTGCATAAATTTATGTCGAACGAGTTGTATGATTATGTGTTATTCAGGGTTTGATAAAATTATGTTGCTGTTGTTTGTGGTTTTCATTTAATTTTCAGAGTGATGCTTCTAGGAGAGATAATTTTAGAATACTTTCAAAAGCAATCCATTAAAGTTTGTGTCAATAATCTACACAATATACGCGGGAAAGATAGATTATGATCAATATTCTTTAAAGCTATCATTATTAGGGACGAAAAGTTCCACGTTTTGAAAGTTTCTCAAACAGACACCACTAATCAATCAAGTTTTTGCCAAGAAGCTATTGTTAATTTGTTTATCAAAAACTGAAAGTGTCACTTTACCTGGGAGCGATTAACCCTAGACTACATATCTAAGTTATTTTGATCTCAGTCTACCTCTTTCTAGAGCCTAGATTGGTTGCAAGAGATATGTTTGCCACGTAGGTATTTTTGTGGTCAGGTAAAATAGTTCTGCATTAAGGAAAATTTTCCGGTCAAAATAAAATATTTTTTGGGTTAAAAAAATATTTTCGACACGAGAAATGTGGTCAGGAAAAAGAATTTGGAGCCCAAAAAAAAATTTTTTTGGTAGAAATTTTTTTTTACAACATAAACAATAAAAAATACTAGAGAAAACACTTTTGCACTAAAGTGAAATATTTTTTTTTCGTAAGGAAAAATTGTGTGGTTTTACTACATATTTTTGCAGTTTGTAAAAACGTATTTGTGGTAAGCAAAAATATTTTTGTGGTCAGATGTCATAAAAATTTTCTTTTTGACTATAAAAATAATGAAAAATGTCTGATAAAACATTTTTGGAGTAAAGCAAAGAATTTTGTTTAGTCTAGAAAAATATTTTGCTATGAGAGAAAATTTTTTTTCAGTCAGTATAAATATTTTTCTGACCATGAAAAATATTTTTTAGTTCAGAAAAAATCCCATTGAGATCAGAAAACAACATTGTTTTTGATCGAGAAAATATTTTTGTGGCTAGAATATATCTTCATATCCAAGAAGGTCATTCTGGCTGGAAATAATGTTTTTATGGGCCCAAAAATATTTTTGACATGGCAAGTGTTTTTGTGTTCAGGAAAAATGTTTTTGTGGTCAAAGCTTTATTTTTATGCTCAAAAAAAATTGTTCACCAAATCATTATTTCTTAGGTCGAAATAAATATTTTATTTTCAGGAAAAAAGGAACTTGGTCAGGAAAGATATGTTTGTCGTCAGAAAAAATATTTGTGCGGTGAAGAAAAATAGCATTTTTTTATTAGTTTATCCAATTTTGGGGAAAAATTAATTGGGAAGTTTAGCAATAATAAAGTACAGGCGAATGATTTTATAAAAGTATGTTGATGTTCATTGTTCAGAAGTTGTGTCGTTTTGGCAAAATTGTAGATAGTGTAGCCCACCAAGGTTTTATGTTGAATAAACGTGTGAAAGATTTAATGTCGTTATTGGGTGTTTTACTGAGCTTTGCAGACAATCAGTTTTTCACTTGTAATCCATAACACAAAGACTAATAAAAGATGCTTTTCTGAAAGGCATCAGAGTCATTTTTTGTTAGAATGACGACATTTGCAGAGTAAGAGCAGTGACATTTGTAGAGCTATTAAAAGGACGATTGTTGTGAATAATTAAAATGATTTGTAAGTGAATATAGTTTCATAAATTTTAAGAAAATGGTTAATTTGAAACTATAATGAGAATATACATTTATGCATTCTGAATTTCCTCCCATGTTTAGCACTTCGAACGATTGCTTGATATTTTTACTATTCCTTTCCATTAAAACGCTATAGATTTTAATTTTTTCCATATATATATTTCGGGAGTAAGTTGCTCCTTTCTTCAGTGGTGATTATTTTCTAAGAATACAAGGCCCTTGTTTGGAATTTTATAATGTTAACATTAAGTTTCTACCTGGTTCTAATTATATCTCCTTTTATAAAATTATCCCTAGTCTGTTTGCTTATACTAATCCCTTATGCCTATAATTAAGTGTAAACCTTATTTAATTAAATCTAATAGATTGGAGTGACCATTTCCAATGTCTTCGTTGAGCCTCTTTTCTGCTGGCTGCCTCATAATCCACAATGTTTCTAGGGTATCTAGCTTCCTTATACTCCTTGTCTCCTTCACGACGGTCACATCTGCCCATTCTATATCGTGCCCTTCGCAAACATGTTTGGCTACCGATGACTTTAGCTTACTCGTATCTCCTCGTCTCCTTGCTGCCTGTGCTTCTTTAGTGTGATCTTCGAATCTGATCTTAACCGTTCGTCTCGTTTGTCCTATGTATACCTTTTCACAAGATTTGCATTTAATTTTGTAGATACCGCTCTTCTCTTCCATTTTCTTCTTGTCTTTAACATTTTTCAAAATTGTTTTTAGCTGGAACTGCACGCTGCTTGGGACCAGCTTTGACTTCCTTTAATATTCTGCTGAGATCTCCTGTCAGGTTCGAATTTGTAACGGCTGCTCTTTGTTGTTCGCTCTGTTGTTGCCTTCTCGTTTGGTAGTATAGTGTCGTGAAGCTATCTCGTTTTTTCCTAATTTCGATTTTCTTTTTCATATTTAGAACCATCTGTTCCTCATAGCCATTTTTTCTTGCGGTGTCCAAAATATATTTTTCCTCTTTTTTCCGGTTTCCTTCACTCGTAGGTACAGACAGCATCCTGTGTATCCACGCTCGGAACGATGATACTTTTTGCGAGTATGCATGGTTTGATGTGTTCGGTACTGTCCTCTGGGTGTTCGTCGGTTTTCGATAGACATCCATTTCCAGGTTGCCATTAATTCTCTTCATCTTTGAGTCTAGGAATGGGAGCTCGTTATTAAATTCTTTTTCAATTGTGAATTCTATGTTTTTGTGGATCGTGTTTAATTTAGCCAGCAGGCTTTCTGCTTCTTGCTTTTTAACTATAGCGAAAATATCGTCCACGTATCTGAGCCAGACTTTTGGCATTATTCCTTGCTTCACCATATTTTCTTCTATCCATCCCTATCCATCCCTTGCTCTTGCTTTCCGTTTTCCTTCAATTGTCGTGTCCTAAGCTATTAGCTGGTCTTCTAAGACTGCTAGTGCTTGTTTGATGGGTACGCTTGGAAACAACGCTTTGACGTCGAAAGATAAATAAAAAAATAATAAATATAAAGCATACATTTATGGCTTTTTTTTAAAACATAGAAACGTACGTGCCGAGAAATGAATTAAATGGAATCATGAATAAAAACTGTACCACTTCATTACGATGAATGAGATTCCAGACTTCATGATAGCAGATCAGCACAAAGAAAATTCACACAAAGTGAAATATCTTCCAATACATGTGTAACGATAAAAGTGTGCTTGAAGCCTGGAGTTTTAGGCAAAGTACTTAAACCTGAATTTAAAAGAAAAAATGAAATACCTTTGTACGTAAAAGGAAATGCTAAATGCACCCTGAGGAAACCATGCACCAAACAAACAGTGGGACGCCTTAAGGGGGGGGGTAAGGTTTGTTTCGTCTAAAAATACCTTTTTTTCATGAATTTTTTTTGAAAAAATTATTACTGTAGGTTTATTTTACATATTATTATCTAAAAGTACAACATGTGAAGAATATTTAAAAAAACAAGCAAGTAATTGCGACCCTTGAGGTCCACACGGTCAACTTCCCAGTAATATCTACATAAACATCAACAACATTGCAACAATGAGAGGTATTCATAGCAGTAACAGGAATGTGTTTATATGAATCATATCACCTACGGGAGGGTCTATTGATTACGTAAGCTTTTTGGTCGATGAGGACAGATGGAATATTCACGTGGCCCAATCGGTGGGGGCCTTTTTGGTCTTGAAAATTTTTGTTGGTTTTCAAAATTTAAGCAGTTTTTTTAATTAAAAGACTATAAAAACTATTAAAAATCTGCTCAAATTATGCAAATATTTTAAAACTTTGATTGAATTTACAACAATTTTTTTAGAATAATAGATATAAAGTAATAGCATTCGTATGAACCCTCTTTACATGGTAACTTTGAATGATTTTTTTATTTTTTATTTAGTTTTTTTCATAATCATGGAAGAAAATTTTGCCGGTTTCTCTTCAAAAACTGATAAGAATGTATAAATTTTATAAACTGGTATCACTGTACTGTGCGAATCAGGTAAAAAAATATATTTTATGAAAAAAACTGTAAGTTTTCGCATTTTCTTCTATTAAATTAAAAAAACGGCTGAAACGAATTTTTATAATGTTAAAACCTTCACAAAGATGTTAATTCACGTCAACTGACACCTTAATGATGAAAATATTATATCTGGTTCGTGAGATATAGTGAATGATAAAAATGACCTTGAAAATCATGACTTTTAATGATTTTTATTTTTAATTCAATTTTTTACATGATCATGAGAAAAAATTCGATAGTGTTTTTAAAAACACTGTTTGGAGTATATAAATTTTATAAACATTGAATACTACATTTCGCAAATCAGGTTAAAAATTTATTGTTTATGGAAAAAACATAATTTTTTGCACTTTTTTCTCTTAAATTAAAAAATGGCTCCAACGATTTTTTTGAAATGCGAAAGATTTACAAAAATATTAATATGCGTTCATTAACACCCAAACGATGCAAATTTCATGTTTCGTTCGCAAGATATAACGCATGACAGAAATGACCTTGAAGATCATGATGCCTGTTGATGATTTTTTATTTTTTATTTGATTTTTTTTTGTAATCATGAGAAAAAGTTTTGATGGTTTTTTATGGAAACTGTTTAGAGTATATAAATTATATAAACATTGATTACTTGGACTTGAGAATAAGGTTAAAAATTTATTGTTTTTCAAAAAAACCACAATTTTTTGCACTTTTTTTTAAAAAATTAAAAAACCGCACCAAGAATTTTTTTAAAAACTTGATAGAATTACATAAATGTTAATGCGCGTCGATTGACACCTTGTTTGAGGAAATCTTACGTTTGTTTCGCGAGATATAAGCCAGCCTACAGCATCACTGTAACATCTGAAACCAAAAAATCAAAATGCTTTTTTCAGTTTATTACTTTATCTCTCCAGTGACGTCGAGTTTTTTTAATTATTCAATTTTTTTAATTTTTGGCACCATTTTTAAGCCAAAATAACGATTTTTGACGAAAAAATCGACCTATTTGTTATTGTAAAATTCTTAGTAGTTATTATTTTAAAAAAAAACCTCAACGTCACTAGAGAGCTATATATATGTAGAATATGTGTACAAAATTTCAAATCGATCCGTTCAGTAGTTTTTTCTGTAGGCTGGTCACCGACTTTAAAAAAAAATTGAAAAAAATAGTTGCCAAACCTTACCCCCCCCCCTTAATAACCAATTTCGAACAAGTGGAATTCGAAATCAAAACTGGACTAGAGTTGGGAGGTTTTTGATAAGATTTCTTTGAAAACTTCACTGGTATTGTGCCGCAATGCGCATGGTAGGGAAAATTTTGCTACCGAAAATTCCTTAGGTTCATATATTCTAATTTTATTAACGCTCCTCTGAGCAAGTTACTCAAACTAGAATGTAGCTCAAAGAAAAATCTTGATTTAATACACTAATTTGCAAAAGTATCTTGATGACTATTCCGATGTAGACCTACGAAATACAGTAAAACTAAATTTTCAGAAATGGCATTAAATTTTGTATCACAGTTTCGAATTTAGTCTACTGTGGAAGATTTACTAACAATTAAATCTAGGAGACTTTGGTATAAACAATTCATTCAAATTAATATTTTCGATGCACAAATTAACTCGTTATTCATTATTCGAATCTCATCAATCTTAACTGATGAAACAGCATACGAGAATTTTCATGGAAATTGATGATTGGTTGCATTTGTTCAAAGTTTAAAGAAATCAAAATAAGTTGAATATATCCAAAATGCACGGCTTATCAGAATTATCTCAAAGAAACGCACTCATAATTAATAAGCCGTGTCAAAATTTCCACAATAAATGTTAACAATCAAAGCTTAGAAAATATTTAAGAAGAAATTCTTGAAAACCCTAACATCCCGAATTCCGTGTATTAAATATAACTTACTTGCGATAGAGGCTCATTTTAGTATAACACATTTAGAGCCACCGTTGACTAGAATTCTTAACATTAATTTTGCGATTAAATGGTCAGTTGCGGTTAATTTAAATACTACCAAAGATAATATTAAATACGAAAACTTTTCTGATAGCAAACCTATACCTATGTCTATACCATCAAAAATATTTTTTATTGTTTTTGATAAAAATTCATACGCCACAAAATATTGAAAGCTGCAATATGCAAATATCTTCCAAATAGATTATAAATTCATTTTACACATATCCACTAAGCGCTGCAATCAACGTTAAGTTAATATTTTGCAACCAATGAAAATCTTTATCTTTACAGCAACTCCGTTCCAGAAAGATTAAAGCAGCATTATAGCTATGTCGTTTATTTTTACGGATCCCAATTGGCTATTAAGGAAGTTTCCGGGCGATGCTTCGGTTCTACCCTCCTGAGGCCCGTAAACCTTTTAATGCTACCATAATTGCTTGCACAGCATTAATGCGTCCATTATCATCAACTTTTTCGTTTCCGCATTCACTTCTCACATTCAGCCATCATCTAAGTTACAGTAAAGTACCTACCATTGCATGAAAGTAGATTTTTTTTCAGTACAGCAACAAAATAAATTTCTGGTTTTTGTACCAATGGTGAGAGCCAACCTGAAGAATCCTTATAATGGAAACACAACCTGGATTTTGAGAGAGAATCGGAATCGATTGGATCCTATTTTAATGTGAAGCTATTTTCTCATCAACTTACGTTTATTTTAGTATTCATGTATTTTCGCTGTATATTCTGTGTTATTAACGGATAACCCGAATTAAGGGTTGATAATGCTTGATAACAATTAATGCGACCTTTTACAGGCGTGATCTTAGGCTCGTATTTTCAGTGTCTTCCGTAAACAGTCACTGTTTAAGAAGGTTACTTGGAAGATACTATAAAATTTGGTGATTGATAAGCACCTCGTAAAATTTTGCTGCCCCAAAAATGATATGTTGATGGTATTGGCCAACACCTCAGTCCTGAGTTTGTTGTTTAACGTTGATGATGACATTAAATTCTATCTTAAACGATAAATAGGCCACGTGATAGACGACATGTTTCCAGTTTTCATAGATTATCTAGTAACATATAAATATAAAAGGATTTACAAGGACGTCCAGGAACTTTCAGCAAACCAAATTACTTGGAAGAATGAAGAAATTGAAGAGTAGTTAGTAGCTGTGGTTCACTGCTGGCCAGTGAAATGTGCTAGACTTCTTACAGCAAATTTAATGCTTTATAGTGTAAATTAGGATTTCTCCTTTTCACATTAAATGTCGTGAAGAAATTCCACAAATATTTTTCGTTTGAACAAACGTTCTAGCGCAATTGAATTTCAAATTTTTAATTCAGATTTTTTGGCTTAAATGCCAATGTCGAATTTGAAGAAAGCATTGCTATATTCAAAATCATGAAAGCCTAGTAACCTTGCCAGCGATTGCCGACAGTACAAGCAGAACTTATTTAGTCTGTAACAGCCGTCAAATTTGCAGATGCTGTGTCAAAGTATTTTGTAAGACAAGAATAGATTCATTAATTTAGTTGAACTAGCAAATGGCTTAAATCTTTCATTTATTTTGTATCAAATCATATCAGATATACATATATAAATATAACCATCCTATTTTAAAATACTCCGTCCCGCGATGTTTTTTGTACCATTCCTATTTTCAAAGAGATCCAAATGTTACGCAAAGTTTTGGCGATTTTATTAGCTTTGTTTAGATTCATTTATGCTCTGGCCTAGAGATAAACAATTCAACTAAATAAACAACTCATATTTAAGTTTCTCATTGCTTACTAATAAAATGTACTGGCTGGAATAAAAATCTGGTTTGAGAATTTACATCCTTTTGAAAACATATTTTTGTATGAATGCTAAGTTGAATTCATTTACGTTTTCGTAAAATCAAGGCAAACCCAAAGCTAACGGCTCCAAAACTAGTTACGGAGATACAGAAAGGACTGGGTAAGTCATGCAGTGCAGAAACTGTCCGTCGAGTCCTCCGAGACCACAACTTCAATGGTCGAGTAGCTTAAAAGAAGCCATTCATAAGCAAAAAAAACAACTGAGTCGACTTTCCTTTGCTAAAGACCACGCCGACAAAAACACGGACTTCGGGAACAGCGTCATATTCGCGGACGTGTCTAAATTTAATATCTTTGGCTCTGAAGGTATGGCATACGTATGGCGGAAACCTAACACTGAGCTCCAAAAAGAAAATCTAAAACCTACAGTGAAACATGGCGGCGGAAGCGTAATGGTTTGGGCCTGTATGTCGGCAGCCAGGGTTGGAAATTTGGAGTTCATTGAAGATACCATGGATAAAAACATGTACCTCAAAATTTTTAAAAAAAAATTTGCTCCAGAGTGCTGCGAATCTTGGAATACCAAACTTATTCCGTTTCTA
The DNA here is from genome assembly GCA_963942545.1 of Oxycera nigricornis. NCBI lineage: Eukaryota > Metazoa > Arthropoda > Insecta > Diptera > Stratiomyidae > Oxycera > Oxycera nigricornis. The sequence goes on from OZ012659.1 coordinate 30,815,467, forward strand.
CCAAAAAACGACCCTAAGCATAAGTCTGGTATTGTGCAGTCTGGACTCATTTGGAACTGCCCCCATGTTATGGCGCCACCGACGCAGAGTCCAGATATGAATGTAGTAGAGAATTTATGGGCAATTTTGGAAAATAATATTCGACAACATAGCATTTCCAACAAGGAACATTTTAAAAAAAGCTATTTTGGAGGAGTGGACAAAAATTGCCTCAGCAATTACCCAAAAACTTGTGAATTCGATGCCAAATAGACTTAAAGACGTAATAAATGCAAAGGGCTACCATTCTAATTACTGAATTTTGTATAAAACTTGTTTTTTTTTTTGTAAATTAAGGTCTAAGTTTAAGTGCATGAAATAAGATGTGACATGAAATTATGCAGTATTTTCATAATTTTTGTTTATTAGTTATTACAACAACAATTTTGCTATTTTTGAATTCCCCAACTTAAAAACTAAATATTTTTCTAAAACATGGCGTTTTAATCTTGTCAATATTTTACATAGTTTTTCAATAACAGCGTGATAAATTATAAAATTGGAACTGCATGAAATAAGCTGTGAGCCACTGTATATGAAGATATTTTCACGTAAATTTCAAATAAGAGTCATCAGCTCATTTGTTGATCCCTGCTTTGAAAACATCAGTACTTTTAAGATGCCTGTCTAAAATTCAAGAAACAAAAAAGGAAGTTTGGTCTAGTAGTTTCTGTAGTGCTCAATTGAAGTTTTTTTCTTTGAATTCAAATTGAACAAAGTAACGGTTCAGATACTTTATGTAATTATGCAATTTCAAGAGAAAAATGTTCGTTTATTATCTATTTATAGAAGATGAAAAAAGCTTTGCTAAAAACACAAGCATCATTTAAGCATAAGATAAACTTGATTATAGTAAACTTTATTAACAATTTGTTTTTGTTTCATTGATTTTGCATAAACCTCTAAGAAATATTGATGATCACCAAGACGTTAAAAGAACGGTCAAAAATCGATTAAATCACGTATCATGAATTTTTTAAAATTTAAAATCGTTTTTTTTTTATTTAAAATTGTTGTGAATGACACTAAATTTTTTTGCAAAAACTTGCTTTTATATATAAAATATTGAACTTTATACAACATTTCACAACATTTTATTTGAAAATGTCTGTTTTTTCAAGCCACTGACTAGTCTTAACTCCGTGTAAAATCTTTTCATATTAAACGAACAGCTTTTCATTGATTTCACCAAAAAAAAAACGAATAACTATGATTATCTTCAAAATTTCTAAGGCCCCTAAAACTGCGATAAGTCAAAAAGGACTGGTTTACAATTTAAAATAAAAGATTAGCAAGAAAAAATATTTGGGGAAGATAAATTAGGCTCTAAGTGTTAGGATGTGTGGGAGAAAATATCCTCATGATGATTTCTTTTCTTTCTTAAATGAATTGCTTGCTGGATTTTTTTTTATTTTGCGGATAGGTTGTTTTGGAAAAAACCTTTGATTTTGGATTATAAAAATCACATCATATCTCGTCAATCTCAGCACTTTTACTACACCAATTAATTTCAGAGTGGCCTCTGCGAACGATATATGTATAAATACCATTTTATTTTGTTTATATTTTACAATTTTTTTGCGCAAAAGGATACTTTGTGCAATTGATCCTTCGCAAGAACCGCTTAGGTTTGACAAAAAAAAAATTATTGACAAATTATTGGCCTTAAAAAACTATACAACATGTGAATTGTATTTAATTCTGAAACTTTAAATAAATTTTATCAGAGGGATCCGGAAAATAGCAAAATGAGTTGCAGCGCAAAATATTTACACGCAATACCTCCGAGTGGTTAACACGACTGCGATTTAAAAATATTGTAAACCAAACTCAAGTTTAAAATTGATTGATTGATTAAAACTATGTGTGTTTGTCGTCTGCAATATGGATCGCATCTTTTTTTTGAATTTTCCCAACTCTGAGTCCAGCCGTGGCATATTTTAAACACCAACACAGATTTCACACAGCACCATTTCCTTGAATAGTTCTGTAAATCGATCCTTAATAGGATTTTCTTCTACAAAGCTTATCTGACACCGTTTGGAGAGACTCCTCACCAACTTTATCTTCTAGTGGAAAACTCGAAAACCACTACTTAGCTAATTGCTATTAGTTAGGCAACGTGTAAGAGCATTGAGGAAACTTGGTAATGTTTTTCCAAATGCTCACTCATTTGAAAATGCTACCTGAACTCGGATTACCACAACATATATTCTGTCTATGTTCTATTGAAAATTCCGACTCAAATTTGTAGTTGATGATTGTAACTTATTTATCAACCGAAAGCAAGAAAATAACTTGCGGGTGACTTGTCTACGAGGGGGTTAAAAAAGGAAAAGCATTAACCCGAGGAAACTAGTGAGTTTGTTTTAAATGTGTTGGAATTTATGTACGTAAAACTTTTAGAGCGGAAATTAAGCACTCTTTTCATGATGAAGAGAAATGCGCTTTCCAGATTTTGAAGAAAGAATTTTTCGCTTCGTTATAAATTTATGTTATTGAAACGCAACTTTATTGTTATAAATAATCAGAAGTATTTACGGTGATACATGAAACTTGAATCATGTAGACGCTGTTACACTTAAGAATTTCTCTGATTCTTCCTCCCATAGTTGGGCATTTTCTATCCTCGCTTGATTAAGTTCTATCGTTCCATAAAGCTAGGATTTAAGCAGTACTACGTGGAGGCTGCGAATAGGGCCTGGCTGCTCGAAGAAACATTTAACACAGGCAAACTTGGCACGCACTGTGCTCCAAATGCACCAAGCAGCTCCTCAACACAAGTCGTGAGACCCAGAGCTTCATCGTTTCCGTACTGACGGGACATTTTCTGATCAGCAGGCACGCAAAAAGATTGGATGTCCCTTTCAATTATTTCTGCCGAAGTTGCAGATCGGAGGAAGAGGAAGAAACCATTAAACACTTTCTGTGCGCATGAAAACCTTAGGCATGCCCTTCCTAGACAACCTCACGGAAGTAGCTGATTTGGACATTGGCTGCATAGCCGGCTTTATTCGCGAATCTGGATGGTTCTCGTCATCCTGCATGTTCTAGTGCCGTCCTTATATTCTGTGATATCACAATGAGCCTCTCGTGGCCTAAGTGGATAAAAAGGAGCTGCCACTACAACCAACCAACTTCCAGCTTCATCACAAATCATCGGAAAGAAATTTGTGAAAAGTTCAGAAAAAAAAGATATATATAAAACTTTACACCGTGCTCATATTTTGGACTGGACATTTAGTAAGGAATCATCCGATAGGTTTTCATCTAGAGCCACGATTGAGGGTTGGGAGAGGTTTGGCGCAGGATTTGTAAAAGCGGAGAAAGTTACTGAGTCTTGTGAGGAAGTTTCAATGAATATTTTTTCATAAAACTTAAGGATCCAGAATCGCAACGCGGAATACTAGAGTCGAAACAGCACAACTATATGTACATTACTAAATTTGTTGATAGCTCCGCATTGGTTTGCCATCCTTAATCGTGACTTTAAATACTCTAGAACACAAATTCATCAGTGCCACTTCAAAACAAACATTGCATTGACTATTGAGCTACGATGCAAACAATTGTTGAAGCCTAGTCCCTAAAATAAGCAAAAATTGGAATAGAACAAATTTATTCGTTATTTCACGGGACAGAAGGATCTCGATAGTAATTTCCAATAATATATATTTATGGACTGCTAGACCAATGGGGCCAAGTTTTGATGGCATTGAATAAAGCGGTACCAGGACATGTAGTCGCTCGAACTTGACGGTGCCCAAGAAGTTTGTAACTGGGACTCAGTTTCCCACTCAAGGCGGCATCCGAAATGAACTTCTGCGCAGCATTCATCATAACGACCGGTGGCGAAGATTTTTCAAAGTTCCCGATGAATACAACACCGATACTTTTACTATTATAATTCGGTGCATGGCTACCGACGACATTGAAACCTCGTCCCTCGTAGATATTCCCATCACCGCCAACAGCAAAACTATAGCCAATATCACTCCATTTCCTGGTGGTCATGTGATAGTTCTGAATGGACCTAATGTTCGCTTTGCACTTATCAGTAGTTGCGCATACTTCAGGTGAATCGGAATGATGAATGATCACATACTTAATGGGTCCTGCGAACGGCGTGACCGATTTGGGAGATTTAGCTCCCCATTCCGAGCGACGAACCAAAATCGCATCACATGAAATGATAATACCTAAAACATTCGATCAGACACTTATCGTGATATGCTCAAAAAAAAAAATTTACCGGCTAATATGCAAGTCCAAAATCCAGTTCCCATCATCTCGAAGCGTTCACTTCCAAAGTTAACTAATTCTTTTACATCAGAGAACGACCTTATATCCAGCAGAATATGTACACGGCTGATCAGTTTGGGGGTGTCAATAAGAAGCTGAACCTATGCAAAGGATATTTACACAATTGTGTGACGGTGTTTAAAGAGAAAAAAGCAAATAGTTGCTTAATTGTATTTAAATTAAAACTTGTTTGACTATCACAAAGGAACGTGCGAATTTGAGGTACAGAAATGTTGGAGTGTTGTTAGTTTTTTGTTGTTAGTGTTTTCATCTTGCCTAACATTGCCAGCTTATCAGGAATGAATACATCTTCTCAATTAGCAGTAATTTGAATGGCAAATTAAAAAAAAATCTTCTTTATTAAACGCATATTGAAGAAAATGAAAGCGAGAAATATGCCCAATCAATGTTTAGTAAAACTAATCAGTCTTCAGAGGTCAATCATATGCTTATATATTTTAAACCAATAGAAGCTGCGTGTTGGCGAAAGTACGACGAATCAAAAGATGTTTTTGTAATAAAAGCACAAGAAATGAGAATATGACTAACCGAGAACATAACTTATTCAAAACTCACGAGTCCTTAACAGATTAATTAGCATTTAATTCGTTCAGTTTTGAAATTTTTGGATTCCTACACAAAATAATATAAAAATTTGAAGGATTCCCCCTATAAGGATTTGCTAGTGTTGCAAATATAAATTGATAGTTGAAATTGATTTTTAATCAAATCAAATTTATAGTTGATGTCGTTAGTATTATTTGGTAACACTTTTCAATTTCTACATTATCGTTTGTAATTTTATCTGAAGACAGAATCAGTTTTCAAATCACTACATATTGTTATCAATTAGTCAGGGAGGTCAAAAAATACTTTAATCGGAAAATACTTTTTAATAATATATAAGCAGACATTCAGTCAAACTTTTACGATTCAACCGAAGATTTTATGAAAGTTAGTCATGGCAATCAAACATAGATCATTTATAAAGTTTCACTTTAAAAGCGCTTGAAGCGTTTTCATTTGTAGTTCCATTTCTTTTTACTGAAAAGGAAACCTTTAATGGGAAGCGTGGTTTCGGGGTGTCGGATGGCATCCTCCACAGGTGCTGTCATTTACCATCCGCCACCAGACAGCATGACCACGGTTAGGCTTATTGATGGATTGAGCTCGTTGTATTTCAACTGGTTTGTATAATTATTTCTATCTGCGAAGTATAACGACGGTCAATTTGTTTTTCGTATATCTGGCTACGTCGCTATTCTATATAAGTTATTTAGCATTGGTTAGAACCTCCTAGTCCAGTCAACAACTTCGCCTTCTAGTGCACTTTTTGGTTAGCAAGTCACTAACACTATTATTGCACATTAGTGGAGGTTCTTAGGTTCCAGAGTTTATGCTGGTTCATCATTAATTTAATGGGAAGCGTGGTTTCGGGGTGTCCGATGGCACCCTCTTCAAGTGCTGTCATTAACCTTCCACCTTATTGGAAGACAAAAAGGATTCTGTGATCACCAATTACAAAAGTAATTTACCCAAGAGTAAGCTGAACTCTCATATTTGACCATGCACGACTAAATGGCGTTCGGTAGACTTCTGTAATTCGCACATCCTTTAATGTAAAGCATGGCAGACTATCGTGGTTTAAAAATCAAATTTGATATTCCACAAGCTTTGCAAATTGTAACAATAAATAAAATATTTTATGTTTAAAGCTATTATCTGTCAGTTTTCTTCTAAAAAAACTATGTCGTTTCCATCATTATTCAAAAGTTATATTTAAACACTTGTATGTTTTATTTTGTTAAGAAATAAAACTTAAAATAGAATGGTTAACCATTTTTATTTCAAATTTGTGCACTTGATGACATTTTAACAAGGAAAAAATTGTAATGAAATAAAAAAACTAGTTTATTTTTTTTCGGGACTTCTGCCTAGTGATGCATTTCCCTATAATCAATGCACCTAAGTATAACCAAAAATACTTTTTCGACATTTATTCTGGTAGACCTAAAGCTAACTTTATAATTAATTAAATGACAAACTTATCAATGAGAAAATTTGAATAGATTTGAGTCTTTGGTTATGAATTGATAGAGGATTTGAATTTTGGCACATAAATTTTATTATAATTTTGGAATGATCCATAAATTTGTCAGACTTATCAACAATGATACATACATCATATCTTGACAGTTTTGCTCAAAAAAATGTTTTACGAGACAGAATCGCTACATGGGGTTTAAAGATTTGGGAGAATCTGTTTCTGACTGAAGGAAATTCAATTAAGTATTGAACAAAAAAATTTATGATATAACAAAAGTAATAAATAAATCAAAATAATAATGATAAAAACTTATGTGAGTAAATCTTGTCGTATCACCCTTTTCATGGTTTAAAATATTTACTTTTTATTGTTTTTATATGAATGTTTTTTAAAATTATTAAAACCTATGACTTTTTATTTAATTAGAAGTCTTTGAACATCTGACCTTTGAAATCATTGATTTCCACACGTTTGAATCAGATCGAATTTTTTTTGAAAAATAAATTAATTGTTATAGTTTTTCATTAAACAAAAAATGGCAGTACTAAATGTATTCAAAATTTCATTGAAACATACAAATATTGATATGGTTTGAATGACATCACAAAAATCTTTCAAGAATAAAGAATATCAAAAAATACAGGTTATACAGTCCATGTTAACCTCCTACGTATCATATTGTAATTATTAATTGATTGATTTCGTTCGAATAGTTCTGCAATTATTATAAGCTCTGATTTTTTTGAATTTTTTGATTTTTTTCAAATGAAATTTCTGATTTGATAGTAGTTTTGTAGTGGAATATGAAACGGCCGAACAAAATTTTGTAAAATTCAAGCAATGTTAATGTTGATACGCTCTAATTGGCACATTTGTGACGTCAATACGTCTTATTTATTACAGTGATATGTCTATATATATGACCACGCATTTAAGTATATATCAATAAATAGTCATTTATATATGCATGCCCCTGAAAAAATTTGAAAATACTTCAAAGACCTTGAAAAAGAGATATTTTTCCGGGTTCCAATTTTCGGACAATAAGTTTTTTATATACTGGGAGGTTATAAATTTACAAATTTTGTCGTCGTCGTATTTTCCTGAAAAAACGTATTTATGGTTGACACATTTTAAAATACCTCGGACCGTTTGTAGTGCATTGAGATGACATGATCCACATTTGCAGTCTCAAAGTAGGGATGCCTAGTTATTCATAAAAGCTTTTATGTATGATGATAATCTCAGGAATGTCATTATTTTCCTTGAAAACCAAAGAAAAAATCGATGAAAATATATTTGAAGCAGTTGTATGCATTCGTCCCTGTTTGAATTCGTTTTATTTTTCATACAGTGGATAATCTTTTATTAGCATCATATTTCTTCAAATAGAGTGTTGAACACGATTATATTAAAAAGCGACATCTGTTGCCTATATGTCAACTTCATTATTATCATGTTTTCATACGTGATTTTGGCCAAATTACGTTTCGAAGATAATTTGAAAATGTATGGAAAATACGTGTTTTTGATCCCGATAATGGTCACAATGACGAATGGTGTCAAAACCACTTAGTTTCGTGGTATTGTAAATAGGTTGTTTGTACATTTCATTTAAAGTGTCAGTATCGAAGGCAAGGCTTTACCACGAAAAAAGTATAGCTTGTTCTTTGACCATAAACAAACATGTTTTCCGTTTTTCGATTCCTGAAAAAATTTCCATTGAACTTCATTGCACCCGAATCCAAACCAAATTGCGGAGAGAATAACTACTTGATATTTCGCAAAGACAACATTTTCGAGCCTCTAAATTTTTCAAATTGCTTGCATTATCCTAGCATGAAAGCTGCATTTATCTCTGATCTGAAATCTAGTAGTAGAAGTAGTTTGAATCGAGTTTCGGGCGTGACTATCATCATAAATGGCATGCTGTGTTGATTCTACTGACTAATTTCCATAACACACGTTTTCCTGTTAAATCGCAGTCTTGTCCAGGTTTGTACATTGCAAGGGTTGATTACATTCCAAAGTCTTCGTTCCCCATCCTCAAATACATTTACAGCACAATAGTGTTTGTTTGACCTAACCAATAAAACAGGATACAGTGTGAAAAAGGAAACTTACAAGCAACAGACCAGGCATCACGAATACTTAATTAGTAACAAAGCAATTCTTTGTTAGGAACTGCGAAAAGGATTTACGGCAAGCAATATATTGGAAACGGTGGAGCAGTGAATTCCATTCTAGCGTCAAACTGGCGTGGTGCAAAAACTTTAGTAAAAAGCGATTAAATCAGCAGAGTAAGTAGTATTCCTCAGGTATTTTACACACCCGAGTGGCAATTCCTTATTGGAAAATCCGTTTTGGATATATAATACATATCTGCCCCATATTGAGGTCACTGCTGGATGTGACCACTATCTTCCGTGTGAAAGTTATCACTTCGAGGTGATTAAAATCTGGTTGCAACAAAATGGTCGCTAGAAGTGTGCAAAATGTACATGTTTCGAGTTTGAGCTTGGAAATTTGTTAGGAGCTTTCAAGTAATTGCACGGTTATTGTTTGCTTTTTGTTGTCTTGAGAGTCTTAGAGAAGAATATCTTGAAACGTAAATAGATTTGTTTTGAATGACGCTTATCTTTATTTGTCGAATTGTTACGCAAACCATTCAGGTTTTTCTCATCATAATAAAAACAGTTAAAATTTGCTTTGCGTGTACTGTACAAAATCCAGATTGCTAACAACAAATTCATCCCTTGCTATCATGTTTCTTAGGCTTTGATAATGGATAACTACAGCCGTTGTCGCTTTGCTGCAGGCATTTGTCTGGAAATGAAACATCTGCTGAATACTAAGACAACTTCCATCAGGACGAGTGCTAATCTAAAAGTTGTAATTTATATGCCCGGTTGAGGATTTAGTGCTGCGCTTACTCATAAAATATTCGTGAATGTTCATAATTCAAAGCTGGCCAACGAAATTTATGATATCCCTTTCCACATGTGAGAAGTTTGAAAAATATAGTGAATAGTATTGCGAATGCGGTTTTTGCTTTGAGTAATGAATAGTAGGCTTCCTGGTCACTTGAGGTACTAAAAGATATAAATAAGTTGATTTGAGTATGAATATAGCACCCAGCGGCTGTCCGAGGCTAATTAATATCCAGAAAGCTGGAATTATTAGTAAAAAACTGAACAAGCCATGATGTCCACGCGGTTAACTTCCCAGTAATATCTACATAAATATTAGAAGTATTAAACACACTTATAATTATGAAAATAATAATATTTTGAATAACAATAATGTACCTCTCACAAAAGTTACTGGAATGACTTGTTATTGATCGGAAAATTTACTGTTGACTGCAATAAACTCTTTTTACATACCAATGAAGTAACCAAAATTAGCTTTCTGGGAATCAATTACCCTTCAAATCCTTTGTTGCCTGGCCTATAATTGAAATAATTATAAACACAGCTACAAAACCTTCAACTGCAATTCAAAGGTTGGTATGTAGCATCAATAAGCTGCTTCCAAAAAGATGTGTAACTTGCTTTTATGGAGTTCGCAACACACACTGAACTCATTTAATTATCACTAATCGCAACACGATTAGTTTAATTGAGCTAGGGTATGTTTATCCAATAAAAGCTATATTATCAATTATTGCATTATCAGGATTCAGACAATGGTGAAAATTTGTTCGATTTGTAGCTGGTAGTTCTGTTTCATTGCACCACTAATTGCAACCGACAGGTACAAACAAATTAGAAATGAAAATATTGGACGTGGGTGTGTGGATATGCCCAGCCGAGGGATGTACTGGATAATATGGTGGAGCCAATTTGCAATATGATGAAAATCTCATTAGACTATGTTTAACATTGCGGAATTTAGTACCAGGAAGGCTATTTTAGAGGGATTTGCAAAGCGTGTTTAGTATTGTTTACAAGTTTGGGGAAATCGTTCTATCAATTGAGAAACACGTTTTCCAAAACTTGTAAATTTGGAATATTCCACTCGAAACGTACACTCTTGTAATGTGATTATCGTAGGATCGTCAAGCAATGTGTTTATTGCATGTTGAACGCGTGGTAGACCAAGTGATGGACGTCTTCTACGATATTCTTCTAGAGATATAATCTTCTTCTCACTGCGAAAGAAGTTATTCTCAGAAAAGAAAAGAAAAAAAAAACAGTGAAGATTTCTAGAGACCTACCGGCAATTGATTAATTGCCACATGTTTGGCGTAGTCCAAAAGAACAGGCAGCCGATATTTCTGAATATTGAAATTGCCGAATAAAAAGGCAACTTGTAGTCTGCCGAAATAAGACAGACTTTTACTCAATTATTCCTATTGAACGTTTTGTCGATGTTAAGGCAAAAGTTGCAGTATAGAAGCAAACAACTTCGTTCAACTAAGGAACAATTCTGTCCGAGTGCCAGCTTCGTTCCTTCTTTTTATTCATAAATTTCTCTCTTACTTTTTATGTACATTAAATTTGCTTATTCTATAAAAATTCCTACTCTAGTTTCAAATCTACTTACCATAACCAATCTTACGCGATTCGAATTAGTTCCCACGGCCTTCGTCGCATCCAATATAGCTTACTTATCGTCGCATAAGTTATATTTTTGAGGATGTGATTTGCCTTAATAGAGAGCTTACTGAAGCTTGTGTGGGAAACACAAAAGCTTGTGTGGGAAATTAGTTGTGTATTGGCTAGTTCCAGGTTTGGAACTAGGAATACACTACACTCTTTTCCACAACACCTTCATGGTAGACTACACACTTTTTGCCACAATAATTTCGAAGTGGAATACAAAATGCATACTTTCCATAGTGTCAGAAGGCTTTATTCAAAATCGTTTTGGTTGAGAAAAGGTTTTTTAACAAAAAAGACAATTTTAAGGAGTTTATAGTTGAATGTTGAGAACGAATTGAACCAAATTACTAGTCATAGTCGAGTCAACGAAGGTTTTTATTTCTAGGCTCAGGAGAACACAAATCAAATGAATTTCATGATTTTCTCTTTACATTTTTGTTAATTTTAATTATACAAAACCAAATTCACCTCATCTATCGCAAATTAAAATTTTTAAAAAATTGAAGAAGAAAATCAAATTATATTTAACATGAAGTTTTTTAAATGAGTTTTTGGGCAAAACAATTTTTGGTCAATCTGTAGATAAGAACCGTCCTTCTGAGGGGTTGGGAAAGTAAGTCAATCAGTGCAATATGGTACTCAATACACAAAATGATTGTTCGCGAGTGGAAGCAGGTGATGTAGCCGCGGTGGTCAACCAATTTTAGTGAAGATTCGAGTGAAAAGCATTGAAATCGGAATAACATATACTAATACGACCCCTTTCACATTACGTAACGTTCCTTCATATCATCATGGATGAGATTCCGACGAACGAATGACGAACTTTCAAATTTCAAAGTAGTACATCATTTGTTTGCACATACATTTAAAGGATGTGCTACCACTTGTCAGTCTGCATTTTATGGAATATTAACCTTTTTAGTAAGGATGAAAATCAATTTGCGGAAATATTTATCGACAAAAAAAGAAATTGCATGACGGTGCATAAACTTTTATCAGTGAACAGAAAGATGAAACACAAATTTTTCGTACTCATATCAAATGTGTCCTTGCACTTTACAGCACCAAGAAAGCTAAAAGCTAAAATGAAGTGCGATTCAAAACGTTTATCATTATAGTTTTTAAAAATAAATATGCACAATTTCCTTCGCTAACATCATCAGAAGATGCAACCAAACAGCATCTGAAACGAGTGAATTCGCAAGTTCAGCCGTGAAAATGTAATTCGTTTATATTCCCCGAGCAATGAAAATGAAAGAAATGTAATTTTATATTACCAAAAGGCATGGAGGAGCCCGCAACATTGGACAATATGTTAAAAACCATCTTCTACTCTTGCAAAACTGAATGTGGTTTGGCAAACGGTTGTCGGAGTGAAGGACCATTCTCCATGCGTTGTTTGCAGGAAAACCGATTATAGCAGATTGGCATCAAGGGATGATAATATAATTTTAAATTCTACATACTTTAATGGATCTTAAAAGTTGAAATTCTTCAGTGTAACTTTTGGACCCGCCTGAGGCATTGGTATAGCAAACCATCTTAGTTGTGTCCTTCTTCAACTAATGTCCGAAATGTGTATTTGTATTTTTAATAATAAAATCGTAATCGTAATGAAGGAAACAAGTGCCTTTCCTTATTTTTTAACAAATACGTATTGTAGAAACTCGTTGATACTTCATTGATATATCCTGGCGACCAAGTCTTACGACGAATTCATCAATTTTCTGAAGCTGAAGAAATCCATGGCAGGAAGTCGAGAAAACATAATGTTCTTAAAGATATGTGTAAAATATAAAGTGCCTCCTATAAGTCACACCATACGGATCCAATGATCATTACCTCAGACAAACAAACAAAAAGTGGCGTTTGCAATGATGAGCACCAAGGATAATACTAGCAGCTTCTATGCGATATTAAATCAAAAATCGTTGCAAACCTACAACACACTCTTAAGCCTTCTGAGTATGAAGAATAACAGGAAAGGTGACATCGTAGAGATTTTGAAGACAATAGATCAAGCGTACAACTGGGACAAACTCAGAAAAAGGAAGACACTCAACTAGAAACTCAAACACTTCAACAAGGGAACATCTAAGCACCGTGAAACTCCTGGGGTCCACATCATCCCCGATCTGGTAGTAAACAACTCGACAGAAAATTTTACGAAGGAACATATGGATTTCTTGAACAAGGGTCTAGTATTCGCGATAAAGAGAATAACTTTTCTAAAGAAGACATAGTGATAGATATTGAAACAGCGATCAAATTCTGCAGCAACAGTGATAAGGAAGACATTCGTAAACAAGTAGGCAAGCTGCTGGAAAAGCAAACAAGTGGTTCAACAGAGCCCAAAAAAGAAGAAAAACTAATCAAAGAAATGGGAAGTGTGGTTTCGGGGTGACGGACGGCATCCTTTTCAGGTGCTGTCATTTACCATCGGCCACCAGAGACCACGGTTAGGCTTATTGATGGATTAAGCTCATTAGACTTCAACTATTTGTATTATTTGTAGCCGCGAAGTATCGAAGATCGTGCTGTCTGGTGGCGGATGGTAAATGATAGCACCTGAAGAGAATGCCGTCCGTCTTCCCGAAACCAAACTTCCCATTTAATAATGTACCGGCCAGAAGCCTGGAAACAAGAACCTCCATTAATGTGTAATAAAAGTGTTAGCAGAGTTGCGAATCAAAAGAAAAGCACACTAGTGGGCAGGAGTTTGTCGACTAGACACGGAGGTTCGAAAACCCAAATATGTAATCAAAGAACTTGAGGCGAAGGATGTCTATTACGTGAAGCCGGACAAAGAAAATAAGATTGTCATCGTGAACAAAAAGGACTACGACATATTTGTTGAAAAAAAACTGGGAGGAGAGCAGTTTTTTGCACTCTGAAATAATCCTTTACTGGACTCAGTGACAAGAAAGGAAGACGTACTAAATAAATGCGAATTTCTGATTGGTAACATTTCGTCTTTGCGAGTCCAGAATCCGACGTTCCCAAGAATCAAATGTCTCCCCAAATTACATAAAGAAGGCAATGAATTGAGAGAAATTATCACAGCAAACAACTCATCCACTCACAAAATAGCCAAGTGGCTTGTAAAAGAGTTTCAGAAACTAGAGACACCTATTAAATATAGATCAATAAAAACTCATATGAATTAGCTGATGTACTATAAGGAGAATCATTTAATGATGACCAGATCACGACATCGTTTGACGTGAAAGCCTTGTTTCCCAGGATCCCGATCAAAAAATCGCTACATCTTCTGGAAACGTGGTTCTGGGATCAAAAGAAGACGCCAGAATGGAGGAATAAGGTGAAGTCTTACGTGGAATTAGCTGATCTTTGCATGCGAGAGAACTACTTCACTTTCAGACGGCAATATTTCAAAACGACAATGGGCAACCCGATCTCTCCTTTCATAAGCGCAATCTTCATAAACTCAAAAGAAGAAAGAATTAGAGAAAAGGAACTGCTACCAAGGATCTGGATACGTTACGTGGATGATGTGTTCGCGGTAGTCAACAGAACAGCATGGTGAGATTGCTTATTTAGATTTAAAAGTAATAAGAGCAAACAACAGTTTTGAGTTTGACATACACAGAAAATCAACTCTCACTCAAATTATGACACCATATATATCCAATCACTCATTCACACACAAAATGGCCGCATACAACTCAATGGTTATATGAGAATGTAATTAATTAGTATGTAAGCCAAGTACATTTAGTAAGATTCTGCCATGTCTTCTCTTCAAACACAGTAATACACTGTAGAAGGACACAACTAATGTCCGAAATGTACATTTGGTAATAATAAAATCGAAATCGTATAAGAAAGGAAACAAGCCATGAGGTGCGACCCATGAGGTCCACACGGTCAACTTCCCAGTAATATCTACATAAATATTAAAAATATTAAACACAATAATAATTATAGAAATAATACTACTTAAAATAATAAAAATGTACTTCTCGTAAAAGTTATTGGAATGACTTAATATTAATCGTAACATCTACGCGAGCGTCAATTGATTACGTAAGGATTTTGGTGCATTGGTTTGATTGATTATTCACGCGGATCAATCGGTTTTTTCATTAAAGTTAAAACATGGTGCTGTGAAGACTATTGAAAATCTGCTCAAATTTTGCAAATATTAATAAACTTTGATTGACTTTACAACAATGTCTTTAGAATAAGAGATTTAAGGTATTATGATTCGAATGAACCCTTTTTACATGGTGAGTTTGGATGATTTTTTATTTTTAATTTAATTTTTTTGTAATCATGAGAAAAGTTTTTTGCTGGTTTCTCTACATAAATTGATAAAATTGTATGAATTCTACAAACATTTATTATTACGATGTGCAAACCAGGTTAAAAATGAATTTTTTTATGAAAAAAACACTACTTTTCCATTTTTTTTAATAAATTAAAAAAAAACGGTTTAATGATTTTTTTAACATATAACAACTTGATAAAAATGATAATACGCGTCGATTGACACATTAACGATGGAAATATTATATTTAGTTCTCGAGATATAATGAATGACGTAAATGACCTTGAACGTTTAATGATTTTTTATTTTTTATTTAATATTTTTTGTAATCATAAAGAAAAATTTTGTTTGTTTTTTCACAAGAACTATTTGGAGTATCTAAATTATATAAACATTGATTACTTAGGTTTGAAAATCAGGTTAAAAATTTTGAGTTTTTGAAAAAAACCTAATTTTTTGCACTTTTTTTTAAAAAAAATTTAAAAACGGCTCGAAGAAGTTTTTTAAAAATTTGATAGCATCACATAAATGTTAACACACGTCGATTGACACCTTGCTCAAAAAAATCATACGTTTGGTTCGCAAAGTATAACGCATGACAGAAATGACCTTCAAAAGTTCAAACGGGAAAAACAGCAAACCCCCCCGACCGAAATTTCCCAAAAACCAATCAGCTCTTAAGATTGCAAAGACGCTTCGATTGACACTTCAACGAAGTCGATACGACTTTGTTTACGTTAGTTATGCTCGTAGAAAAAACTGTCCACGAACGTACGTACGTACGTACACACACACACACACACATACATCTCCCTTTCTAAAAACACTTTATATATACTCTATAGACCTCAAAACGTAAAGAAATGTTGAAAATTTCAATTTCGATTTTCGAGGCGATTAAAAGAACTTCCCATATACTGGGAAGTTAACAAGTGTCTCTTCTTATATTTTCAAGCAAATTTTTCTGATCGGGAAAATTTATTTACTCAAGAAACGATTTTTTCCAAATAGAAAGAAAAAGGGTATCATTTTGAAATTTCATACATTTGTTAATTGGTACGTTTAGTATAAAAACATATTTTTGTAGATTTTTTTATTGTTTTTTATACCCATAACATTTTTTAAAAAAACCTTAAAAAATAACGGCGGACGTGATTTCAGGTGACTGGATCATCTGGAACCAAAAATATCGCCAAATCAATCCTTGTTTAAGTGTCTATGGCAGTTACTGGAGGCTGTAGTCATGTATGTGTACAACACATTAAACATTAAAAAAACATAGTGTTGAGTAGTTTTTCTAAAATCGTGCCCGCCAGCTTAAAAAGCATGAATTCGAGAAAATCGCATTTACTTTTTTTATACGAATTAGGAAGTATCTTTTCAATCAATCATTTCAAGTTTAATCTTCGCATATTGGCTTCAAAATTTCTTGAGCGTTTTGATCAAGAGGTGGACCATGCTTACACTTTTGTAATTCAGTCGAGAATACCGAAACACAGCTGAGATTCAAAAATGCTGTCTCACGGCATCTCGCTATACACGCTTGAAAATACTTTAAAAATTAAAATATCATTTTTAATCCTTTCAAATCGTATTCTTGATGAAATTTACTAAAGAAATCTGTAAAAAAAAAAATTTTTATGTTTTGAAAAATTGTAACCTAAAAGACCTTATTAATGCTTACCTAAGTTCGTATTAAACGTGGGTTAATTTATTTTTAAATTTTCAAATTATTGAATAAATTGATGAAACTGTAGCCGTCACATGAATTTTTTAAATTTCTTTTTGATAAAAGCCGCTGCATAAATTTGTGGAAATATTTTAATTTTTTGTGATATTTCTGGTCACCTTCCAAATCAATGGATACAAAATCTTTCGAGACGCTATTCTCGTTTTACGAGCTTTGAAATCAAGAGACGCTTTATTAAGACCAATTACTGCAGACAAAATAATAAAATGAGATAATCTGCTGCATGAAACTTTCTGTTGTACTGTTTCTACATATCAATATTATGAATGGATTCTGCGTATCTCTTGGTACTGACTAGAGTTAACAACTTTAAATTATTTCATTTGAGATGTTTCCATTCTCATTAGAATTTTGATTTAAGGGAGATAGTCACTGTGATGGGTCAAAAATAAATAAATTTTTTTTTTGGTTTTAAATCAAAGTTTATATGTTCAAAAATATGTGTACAAAATTGCAAGTCAAAATTTCAAAAATTGACTAAGTTACAATGATTGTAGTGAGAGCAGGTAGGCCGATCACCTGCTCAGTATCGCATCGAAAAAGTTAATAAAAAAATTAAGAAAGTCAACAAGACCCCTGGAGATGAAGAGGAAGAACCGTCATATGGTCCAGGTCTCGATAGTTTAATAAAGGTATGAAAGTTTTAATTTTTTTTATACATGATTTCATTACGAGAGAAATGGACTAAAATCTTTAAACGCATTTTTCTCGTAACGACTTTTTTGAACTGGTCGCATCAATAACTCGAACAATTATTAACCGATGTCTAATTTTTTGTTTTTGTTTTGTTCGCCTTAGTAGTGGTTAAGGTTGAGCGTATCCGATTTGAATTTTTTTGTTTTTTACTATTTTTTAAACTATTTGAAAACCAAAATTAACAGTCGAAAAAATTAAAATATTGTCAATCGGTCACCATTTTGTGAAAAATCAAAATAAAAAATAACGGCTACGTACAACGATAATTACATTCAGACAGATTACATTTTGTTTTTGTTTTTTTAGAGTACCGGCTTTTAAAAAATCGATGCGACCATGGAGGGGGAATTTTTTTTCAGGCGCTACGGCATCGTTTATATTGTTAGAACTATTTAATATTTTTTAATACAAATTTGTGGAAAAATTATTAGATGTGTACTTAATGAAATAAAAAAAACCCGATCCAAAAAAATTTCTACTTACTCGGTAAAAATTTTTTTTAAAAATCACTAATTTTTCGGCCGTCACAGTGGCTATCCCCCTTAATGTTATTTTCAATATATAAATGTTATTGTGTATAGTTTTCATGTAGCTTAACTCTTAGAAATCAGTGAACAATATAATATTTAGTTGAAATAAAGTTCGGATAGAATTTAAAATAGGATCAAGATCGTAATCAAATCGAAATAAATATATGGAAATGCAAGTTGAAGACAACTAAGCTCCAAAAATGAAACTCTTATTTATCAGCTTCGTTGCTCTTAGTGTTACTATTTAAATAAGAATGTCAACAAGCCCAATCGCAAAACGCCACTAATTAACCACTTAATTGTTTCATCTTTCAATATTTAATATGAAAATAACCTTACAGTACAACAGAAGTCGATTTTTGACCTTGATAACCTCAAAAGGACATTCCGAACTCAAATTCACCAAAGTTTGTAAGGTCCTGAAATAAATATGTAACAATTTTTTTTATACGTATAAACAGATCTACACAGGTTTTCAAAGATGCTAATGTCTTGCTTGGAATTAGAGCTCAAATTAAGCCAAAACATCTTTTGAAATGCAAGTTCTAGATGCATTAAATTGTCTGGTTGAATTTAGAGTGCGGTGCATCAGATTTGTGAGAATAGTAGCATTAACTTACATCAGAAGCTAGCTTTACAAGATTATATAATAATCATAATAAGAATTTGAATTGCCAATAATGATGATTCGAGTTAAAATACCAAAAATGCAATATCATATAAAAAGAATAGGATATTTTATACAATATCTACTACACACGAAAATAAAATTCATTCTCTGCTTTAAGGAAACTTAATAATTTACCACTTTTCACAGCTTTTTGCTTCTTTTGGCTGTCAGCTTAAAGTTAATATTTCATACAAAACAAATTTATCCCGAATATTTTTCACCTACTCTGGTTTTTGCTGTTGCTTTTCAGCAGGATCCTTTCACAGAATCAAACCATTAGGGAGATAACATAAAGATTTATTATACCCCTATATTTTCGTCTTGTGTGTAACTTGAAACATGAGTGTGTTATTAATCCATCAAGTGATTTGACATTCGGAATTTATTTAGTTTTTTGCTTTCGTGCTTTTTTGATGTAATTGTATGCGTGAGGTAGAATATCTTGTGGAGTACAAGACCTAAGCAAAAAGCCTGCGGAACTATGGTTAATGTTGTATAATAATTTTACTGAATGGCGCTAAGTAAGTATTTAAAACGATTTTATCGTAGTTGCTATTGTATTTCATACCTGATTTATCTTTCGAAAATAATTGTTGCATCATGAAGCACTCATATTGTTGAGACATGAATAACCCAATAATAAATTAAAGTGATTTATCATTTGTTTCCGTAAAGCGAGATGCATTTTATACATTTTTAACTTCCCAGTATATGGGAGGTTCCTGTAATCGCCTCGAAAATCGAAATTGAAGTTTTCAATATTTATTTACGTTTTGAGGTGATTTAAGAAAAAGAGGTGTATGTGTATGTATGTACGTACGTACGTACGTTCGTGGACATTTTTTTCTACGAGCCTAACTCACGTAAACAAAGTCCTATCGACTTCGTTAAGGTGTCAATCGAAGCGTATTTGCAATCTTAAGAGCTGGTTAGTTTTTGGGGCACCACGGTCGTGAGGGGGGAGGTATTATTTTTTGATCCTTTGAAGATAATCTTTGTCATGCGCTTTATCTCGCGAACCAAACATATAATTTGCTCGATTAAGATGTTAATCGACGTGTATTAACATTTAGTAGACTCTATTAAATTTTTAAAAAAACTATGCTGGAGCCGTTTTAATTTTTTCTAAAAATAAGTGCCAAAAATTAGGGGTTTTCACAAACAAATTTTTTCCCCTGATTTTCAAAAGATAGTCATCAATGCTTCTAAAATTTATATACTCCAAACATATTTTGCAAAAAAACAGCTTTTCGTCATGACTCCAGAAAAAAACAAGCCACACGGTCAACTTCTCAGTAGTATCTAGATAAAAATTACAAATATTAAACACAATAATAATTTTGAAAATAGTACTACTTTAAATAATAATAATGAGAGGTATTCATAGCAGTAACAGGAATGAGTTAATATTAATCATATCATCTACGGGAGCATCCACTGATTGCGTAAGGCTTTTGGTGGATGGGTGATGATGATGATTGATTACCACAAATGAAAATTTGATAGAAACTTTGATGGTTTTCAAAATTTAAGCCGCGTTTTTCAATTAAAAGACTGCAAAAACTATTCAAAATTGGCTCAAATTATCCAAACATTTAAAAACTTTGATTGACTTTACAACAAAGTCTTTAGAATAAAAGATATAAGGCAATATCATTCGGAAGGACCCTTTTCATATGGTAACTTTGAATGATTTTTTTATTTTTAATTGAATTTTTTTCAAAATCATGAAAAAAGTTTTGCTGGTTTCTCTTCAAAAACTGATAGGAATGTATAAAGTTTATAAACATTCATTACTGTGTTGTGCAAATCAGGTTAAAAAAATATTTTTTATGAAAAAACCCTAAGTTTTCGCTTTTTTCTTCCATTAAATTAAAAAAACCACTGAAACGGATTTTTATAATTTGAAAATAATCAAAAATATGTTAAAACACGTCGATTGACCCCTTAATGATGCAAATATTATATCTGGTTCGTGAGATATAGTGAATGGAAGGAATGACCTTGAAGATCATGATGACTGTTAATGATTTTTTATTTTTTATTTAATTTTTAACGTAATCAAGAGAAAATATTTTGATGTTACTTTTACAAACATCACTTGTAGTAAATCAATTTTATATATATTGATTACTGTCTCTCGCAAATCAGGTTAAAAATTTATTGTTTATTAAAAAAACCTAATTTTTGCACTTCTTTTCTTTAAATTAAATAACAGCTCCAACGATTTTATTCAAAATTTGATAGAAGCGCAACAATGTTAATACGCGTCGCTTGGACTTTTAACAGTGCAAATCCTCTGTTTGGTTCATTAGATATAGCGCATGACAGAAATGGTCTTCAAGGGGTCAAAACACCAAACCCACGACCGAAGTGTTCCAAAAACTTATCAGCTCTTAAGATTTTAGATATGCTTCGATTGACATCTTAACAAAGTCGATACGACTTTGTTTACGTGAGTTATGCTCGTAGAAAAAAGTGTCCACGAACGTACGTACATACGTACGTACGTACGTACACACACACACACATACATCTCCCTTTCTAAAAACACTTTATATATACTCTATAGACCTGAAAACGTGAAGAAAAGTTGAAATTTTCAATTTCGATTTTCGAGGCGATTACAACTACTTCCCATATACTGGGAAGTTAATTAAATAAAAAATAAAAAGTCATTAAAAGTCGTCATGACCTTCAATGTCATTTGGGTCATTCACTATATCTCACGAACCATATATACTATTTTCATTATTGAGGTGTCAATCGACGTGTTTCCTTATTTTTGTGATGCTTTCTATTTTAAATTAAAAAATTTGTAAAAAATTGGGTCTTTTTTTATAAGTTTTTTAACCTGATAATAAATGTTCACAAAATTTATAAATTATAATCGATTTTTGTAGAAAAACTAGCAAAGCTTTTTCTCATGATTACAAAAAAAATAAACAAGCCGCGAGGTGCGACTCTTGAGGTCCCCACGGTCAACTTCCCAGTAATATCTACATAAACATCAAAAACTTAATGTTTTTGACGAATGATATTACTCTACGGAAATTGTTGTAAATTCAATCCAAGTTTTATAATATTTGCATAATTTGAGCAGATTTTTAATAATTTTTACTGTGTTTTAGTTTTAATGAAAAAACTGCTTAAATTTTAAAAACCAATGAAAATTTAATCAAATTTGCCAGTGTGGTAATCAACTTTTTGAATGGTAAAATGGTTTGTAGTCAACACTTTCCATGATCAAATGCCTTAAAACGCTTTCATCAAAACAATAACAACCAAATATTTGGCAACAAGTTTTTAGATTTACTGGCTGTACGGCCATGAATGTTGAATTGCATTGTCACTTGAAAAAATCACAAGAAAAATAAGGAAAATCTATGGATGTGTGTTTCCATTTCGAAAATTGGATTGAAAATAATAAGCACACTAGCTTTATCCTATACACCGATAGCTACATTTATGGCAATTTCCAACTGTATCCGATTTCCAATTCAACCATACGAAACTTCTAACATGCTCGCCATATTTTAAATAAATTCGATCATATTTTATGAGAATCAACTGCAGATAATATTGCCCAGTTCAATATATTCCATGTCGATGTGCAATCAGCATTAAATATACTTTTCCCTTGTTTTATGCATTGTTAGCCACCACTCGTTTTCGCTTGGCAAGGGTAACATGCTGTTGCCGCAACACGTCACAGGCTCATAACTTCAATTTTATGTCCACCGAGATATACTCCTACAATATGATGGGTCCTCATCGACCATTATATTTAGTATATGTCCACCATTCCTCCGTTTTAATGGTCCGTCTCTCATGTGTGATGCAAATCGCCAGCTCAACATGGTCAATATTTTTAAGGTTGCTAAAATGGGCGTAAAAAAATTAGGAAACGATTCCAGTTTTCAAAACTACGATAATCTTCAGAATGCCAAAAGTATATATGTAGATGTAGTCGAGAAACAAGGAGCACCTTGAGACATTTCCCATTTATAATTCGATCGATCGAAATTGGTTTTTTATATAATCGTCGAATGAAAACAAAATGGAAATTTTGTTTGTTTTCCCAATTATGGAGCAGTTCAACGTTGTGGATAATGTTGCGTAAAGTTTTCACTTGGTTTTGTGTTTATCTTTTTTATCATACTTGTCGCTATGCAAATTCTCCAGTCGGATATGTCCTCCAACAAATCGTTCGCTTATATGCCTAGCCATGAAACTCATTTATTCAAAACTACAGTGAAATAAAATCGATTTTCACCACGTCCTAGCAACAAGGGATGCTATATCCACCAGTTTTTAATGGCAATCACGAACGGTCTGCCTACCTGTTAGCGAAGATGGTAGTTTATCATGGCAGAATTGAAAAGTTAGTCAAGCAGATAGAAATCAGCTTTCATGCTGAAGAGAACAGCACGAAATTATGTTGAATTAAATTAAATGCTGATTAGTTTTCTTCCTGCGAATTCATCAATATTGATTGGCCGAGCGAATTTTTCAGATACCTCTTTTAACAACGGTGATAAATTTTTTCGCTAGCACTTGCTTGAAGAAAAATGCCTCCTTTTTGAGCTGAATTTTTTCACGAATGATTAACTGGCAAGGATTTAAAAAAAATTGTCTATTTTCAAATCACGAGAGCTTATTTGCTTTTCAAGAATTTCCTCCAATTATATTACATAAAAGTTCTAGTCCAGCCAGTCAAAATCGCCCGAAAAAGGGTTGAGTTTGCAGACATCATAATTTTTTGCAAAGGCTGGTGTTTTTCAAAATGAGCCAAATAAATCGTTCCTCGATTGTACCTCTTCAATACTTCCAAGTCCATCAAAGATTTCTTGGAATGATCAACACTCATAAAATTCTAAGTATACCCAATGAATACAGCCAAAAACAAAAGAATGTTTGTCAGACAACTGTTGAAAACTGATACAACAGTAAAAATAAATTGCAGCGAGTGAGCTTGTTAACTTCCCAGTATATGGGAAGTTCTTGTAATCGCCTCGAAAATCGAAATTGAAATTTTCAACATTTCTTCACGTTTTGAGGTCTATAGAGTATATATAAAGTGTTTTTAGAAAGAGAGATGTATGTGTGTGTGTGTACGTACGTACGTACGTACGTTCGTGGACACTTTTTCTACGAGCATAACTTACGTAAACGAAGTCGTATCGACTTCATTAAGAAGTCAATCGAAGCGTCCTTGCAATCTTAAGAGCTGATTAGTTTTTGGGATCCTTCGGTCGGGGGGATTTGTTGTTTTGACTCTTTGAAGGTCATTTCTGTCATGCGTCATATCTCGCGAACGAAACATACGATTTCCTTGATCAAAATGTCAATCGACGCGTATTAGCATTTTTGTGATTCTATCAAGTTTTTAAAAAATTTCACTTAGCCGTTTTTTAATTTTTTAAAAAATGTGCAAAAAATTAGGTTATTTTTAATAAACAATAAATTTTTAACCTGATTTACGGAAGACAGTATTCAATTTTTATAAAATTTATCTACTTCAAACAATGTTTGTAAAAACAACATCTAAACTTTTTCTCATTATCATGTAAAAAATTAAATAAAAAATAAGAAATCATTAACAAGCATAATGATCTTCAAGGTCATTTCTGTCATGCGTTATATCTCGCGAACCAAACATACGATTTACATTGTCAATGTGTCAATCAACGCGTATTAAAATTTTCGTGAATTTTTTGAATTTTGAAAATAAAACGTTGGAGCCGTTTTTTAATTTAAGAAAAAAGTGCAAAAAATTAAGGTTTTTTTATAAACAATAAATTTTTAACCTGATTTACGGAAGACAGTATTCAATTTTTATAAAATTTATATACTTCAAGCAATGTTTGAAAAAACGTCATCAAAACTTTTTCCCATGAAAGCAAAAAACATTAAATAAAAAATAAAAAATCATTAACAATCTTCAAGATCTTCAAGGTCATTTTCTCCATTCACTATATCTCACGAGCCAGATATAATATTTGCATTATTAGGGAGTCAATCGACGTGTTGTAACATAATTTTGATTATTTTAACATTATAAAAATCCGTTCCAGCGGTTGTTTTAATTTAATAGAAGAAAATTCAAAAACTTTGGTTTTTTTCATAAAAAATATTTTTGAAACCTGATTTGCACAACACAGTAATAAATGTTTATAAAATTTATACATTCCTCTCAGTTTTTGAAGAGAAATCAGCAAAACTTTTTTCATGATTCTGAAAAAAATTCAATTAAAAATAAAAAAATCATTCAAAGTTACTATATGAAAAGGGTTCTTCCGAATGATATTACCTTATATCTTTTATTCTAAAGACTTTGTTATAAAGTCAATCAAAGTTTTAAAATGTTTGGATAATTTGAGCAGAATTTTAATAGTTTTTGCAGTCTTTTCATAAAAATAAGCGGCTTAAATTTTAAAAACCATCAAAATTTCAATCAAATTTGCATTTGTGGTAATCAATCATCATCAATCATCCACTAAAAGCCTTGCGTAATCAATGGATGCTCCCGTAGATGATATGATTAATATTAACTCATTTCTGTTGCTGCTATGAATACCTCTTATTATTATTATTTAAAGTAGTATTATTTTCAAAATTATTATTGTGTTTAATATTGTTAATGTTTATCTAGATATTACTGGGAAGTTGACCGTGTGAACCTCAACGATCGCACTTCGCGGCTTGTTTTAAAGCAATTTCAGAATTTAAAATTATCTGGACCAAGTCCTTGTTTTGTAAATCGGACATTTATTGTTGTGTTGCAATTTACACCGATATGTAGCACTTGATTAATGAAGAATTTTTCTGATTCAATTTAGACGACCTGTAAGTGAAAGTACTATCATTGGGGTAAAGTTAATTTTAAGAAAGCTCTGGAAACACAAGTAGATCCAAGCGAGTGTTCAAGGCTAAACAAAATACTGAAACCTAAGCTGAAGGAATACATTTTGAAGCATAATAAAGTGGACAAAGAAGGACATCAATATTTAATCAAAAAAGTTGAAGATAAATTCATTCAGCATGTTGTACATTTTAGCAGGTTTCAAAAAACCTCTTGAAGATAATATTCAAAGTTTTATGAAAGCCAAACGGGGAAAAATGTTAACAAAATTCAAATGAGATTCACAATTACATCAAGTTTTTGATTTGGCGGTATAATATATTGACCCTTCCCTCCCATCATTTTAATTTTCTTCATTTTTCAATGAAACCTACATATTTAATGTGTCCAAATGAGGTTGAATCACCTTTGTATCTAACTTTTAGTGAAAACAAAAAAAAATTCAGCTTGCGAATGTCAAAATCTTGATTTTAGGATATTTTGATGATTTTAGGAGTGCATCAATTTAAAAAAAAATTAAGTAATTTTAAGTGAATGTGTTCAAGTGGAGAAACCCTTTCGTGGCCACCGTGCAAAGATTTGGCTAGACATGTCTACTTTATTTGCATCATCACTGAAACTGCGATGGCTGATGGCAGGCCAACTAATGACGGTTTTTAATGAACTGGGTAAGTTTCGTCAATCTCATTTCCGACGTAATCAACAACAACCAAAAGTCAAATTCAAGGCTGAACCTCCTATATAAATTTATTCTAAAATTCTCGTGCAGATACCGAGAAAAAAACTGGAAACAAGATCTATCAGACAACGAACCCACCGAATTACTTTACAGTTGTATTGTAATCAACAATCGATTCGAATACAAAATATAGCGCCTGCACGAGCAAACTAACTTTCGGCCAATCTCACCAGGATGACGGACATCAGTGGAGCTCGTCAGTTAAGATCTTTCTGCTTGGGCTAACCCTAACATGACCTAGCACTTGCCGTCCATCAATATTTGCGTCTGTCGGGGTGAGGCTCCTACTTGCTGAAAATTAAAGGAACATAAAAAAGCTCACTGGGCTTTTGTTAGTTTAATTCGTTTCTCTTTCTTTATTAACTTCCCAGTATATGGGAAGTTCTTGTAATCGCCTCGAAAATCGAAATTGAAATTTTCAACTTTTCTTTACGTTTTGACGTCTATAGAGTATATATAAAGTGTTTTTAGAAAGGGAGATGTATGTGTGTGTGTACGTACGTACGTACGTCTGTACGTTCGTGGACACTTTTTTCTACGAGCATACCTCACGTAAACAAAGTCCGATCGACTTCGTTGAGGTGTCAATCTTAAGAGCTGATCAGTTTTTGGAAAACTTCGGTCGGGGGGGTTTGCTGTTTTACCTGTTCGAAGGTCATTTCTGTCTTGCGTTATATCTCGCGAACCAAACGTACGATTTTCTCAATCAAGGTGTCAATCGACGAGTATTAACATTTATGTGATTCTAACAAATTTTTTAAAAAAATTCGTGGAGCCGTTTTTGATTTTTTTAAAAAAAAGTGCAAAAAATTGTGATTTTTTTCAAAAACAATAAATTTTTAACCTTATTGTCACGTCCAAGTAATCAATCTTTATATAATTTATATACTCCAAACAGTTTCTATAAAAAACCCATCAAAATTTTTTCTCATGATTACAAAAAAAAATCAAATAAAAAATAAAAAATCATTAACAGGCATCATGATCTTCAAGGTCATTTCTGTCATATGTTATATCTTGCCAACCAAACATACGATTTTCATCGTTTAGGTGTGAATGGACGTGTATTAATATTTTTGTAAATCTGTCGCGTTTTCAAATAAATCGTTATAGCCATTTTTTAATTTAAGAAAAAAAGTGCAAAAAATTATGTTTTTTTCCATAAACAATAAATTTTTAACCTGATTTGCGTAATGTAGTAATCAATGTTTTGAAAATTTATATATTCCAAACAGTGTTTGTGAAAACACTATCAAAACCTTTTCTCATGATTACGTAAAAAATTAAATTAAAAATATAAAATCATTAAAAGTCATCATGATTTTCAAGGTCATTTTTATCATTCACTATATCTCACGAACCAGATATAATATTTGCATCATTAAGGTGTCAGTTGACGTGAATTAACATCTTTGTGAAGTTTTTACCATTATAAAAATTCGTTTCAGCCGTTTTTTTAAGCGAAAAATTATAGTTTTTTTCATAAAAAATATTTTTTAACCTGATTTGCACAGCACAGTGACGCCAGTTTATAAAATTAATACATTCTTATCAGTTTTTGAAAAGACACCGGCAAAATTTTCTTCCATGAATATGAAAAAAACTAAATTAAAAATAAAAAAATCATTCAAAGTTACCATGTAAAGAGGGTTCATACGAATGCTATTTTTTATATCTATTATTCTAAAAAAATAGTTGTAAATTCAATCCAAGTTTTAAAATATTTGCATAATTTGAGCAGATTTTACATAGTTTTTATAGTCTTTTATTTAAAAAAAATGCTTAAATTATTAAAACCAACAAAAATTTTCAAGACCAAAAAGGCCCCCACCGATCGATCCGCGTGAATATTCAGTCTGTCCTCATCGACCAAAAACCTTACGTAATCAATGGACCCTCCCGTAGGTGATACAATTCATATTAACTCATTCCTGTTACTGCTATGAATACCTCTCATTGTTGCAATGGTGTTGATGTTTATGTAGATATTACTGGGAAGTTGGCCGTGTGGACCTCGCTGCTTGTTTATTGTTGCTTGAGATCCCAAAAACTTGCAGACGAAAGCAAAGTAGGAGCCTCAATAACAAAAGAAACAAGGGCTTCCCATAGACTGGGAAGTTAAAAACTAATAAATGCTGTAGTAATATAATTAAAATAAACGCAAAACAGGAAACGAATATAAAAATGTAATAATAACGAAAACATTAAAGAGTTAGCATAGTATCAAATAAAAAATTGTGATAATTCATTTTTCAAAATTTATTTATGATAAAAAGCTATGAGTCTTAGCCAAAAAAAATCAATAAAGAAAAAAATGTAATCAATCAAAAACATCTTATCATTATTTATTAAAATATAATACTTGTAAAAATAGAAAGTCATTGAAAAACCAGTAATATACCTTTTCCCTTCTGTAACAGAACAAGAGTTGAACCGAAATAGAAAAATCTAGCAAAAAGTAATAAATATTTAAATGATGTTTTTTAATTATAATTTTTATTTTATGGGACTCCCAACTGACGATGAGCGTTCTCCTTCGATGGTGCTATATTCAAACATAATTAAAGTGTATACTTGCAATATTCGTTTGTTTTCATCCTTGATTTTTGATTGCTTGAATTCGTTACAGCGACTTTGAGAAATGAGACTATCAATCGTTCTTTAAAGTTTAAAATAACTTGCGTATTTAACAATGAGCCTATTTTGGCCTAAGTGAGCCACAGGTGGCTGCCACTACAACCAGATAGGGGTCGAACACAGTGCTGAAAACCCCATTATTGGGCATTCAAAAATTCATATGACCCGCATCCACGTAAGAATAGTCTTTCCGTCGGCGTGGGACAATCACTGAAAATTGTAACAAACAATTGAGTTTTTCAGAATTTCTTGTGTCTAATATGGATGAAAATTTCCAGGAATGGCAACGCTAGCATTTAATGACATCCCTTTCCGATTGTATTTGAAGCTCAATCGCAAACTGTTCTGTCTTTTCTCACGAAGTGCCTGGCTGAGTGGGTTATCTTGTTGCTTCTCATCTGATTCGTCTTGTGTTGGTGGTGATAATTCTTTGAAATAAGTGGAATTGACGAAGACAGCACTACAATAAAAGTCACATCCTGGAATCATACCCTTTGTACTTCACTTTAACACTCAAGTGTCGTAAGGGCGGCGATAATTGTTTGCTCGCACATATTTTTCCACATAGTGAAGTTGTTATTGACTATACGACCCTCATATCCTCGTTCGAATCGGGGATGGTCCTGCTATCTCGTAAGGATGCTTTGCTGCTATATGCTGTTGTTAGGGATATTCATTAGTTTCCAGACTAATTCTTTTGACCCTTTTGCTTCGTTGACTCGACTGTAATTAAAGTTAAGCGAAATAGTACTCAGGACGATAACCATAGAAATATTCTAATTGAAAGTTGCTTTGGAGCGGAATACCAAGAAGTAGCCATGGCTGAGTGTGCTCGGCTACAGGGACTTTAATATTTTATTGTGATGCATTCATCATGTATGTATGCAAGTTGCCTGGATTCCTTAGAAAATACCTACCAAACAAAATTCACGAATTACCACGCTGTCCCAAATCTGAACGCTTCTGATTTACTACACATTCCTCTCATGCGTAAAGGTCTCACATCTAGAACTTTAGTTCCAAGCTGGAAACTTACAAAACCCATTCCTTCAGCCTTTACTTATTTGAAATGAGAAAATCTTCTTATTAAACGGTGAAGCGACGAATGTCGCTGGGGTATTTCAGTGTGGGAGTAACTATAACTCAGGACTTAGTAATTGAATGGCCTAAGATACCTGCTTGTGAATTGAAGAACGGAAGAAGAGTTTAAGCTTAATTAATGATTTTCAGAGAAGTTTTGAAGCCATCAGATAAAGTTATTTCTTCGGGCACGTTACGGTGTACTTGGGATGTTGAGAGACTGGATGAGGTTCGTTGTTTGTAATTATATGACTGTTAAATGTAGGAGTATCGTTTAATATAATACAACGAAAATAAAGGCTTGGATGATAAGAGGAAACTAAGTTAAATTAAAGCTAAATTTTTCAATATTGATGTGGCGTCACTTTATATTGACAAACTCGAAATTTTTCATGATTCTGAAGGAAAAAAATGATGCAACTTCAATAAACTGAAAAAATGTTACCAAAAATTAGAAATAAACAACATTATGGATATATGTCTTGTAGATGATGAACAATGATAACGTCAATTCATCGAGATAAATATGAAATTTTGTTAGTGTATGTATAATGATAATAGAAATGATTGATAAATGGATAACAATGAATAAAACTAATATGAAAATAATGAAAATTAAAAATTTGTACAATTTCAAAGTTATCCTGTAAATTATTTGAATTACTTTAGATGGTTGGGTCTTGTTGATAAAATATAAAACAACAAGCAAAATGGAAAAATTTAAGTTGTTTTACTTTTTAGAACCAATTTTGAATTCTTGCTTAATTCAAAACCGTAAAGAATGATGACTTCTAATCAAATACACAACATTGACAAAATAATAATAAATTTTCTTCATCACAAAAATTTCAAACGATACACATTGACTTCTTATTTTGCAAGAAATGTCCTCATCAATTTTCGTTTCGTCTTTATTTGATACCATAACGAGGAATTTTTGGGTACAAACAAATTTTCGTGATAAATATTGGTAATTATGGAGTTGAACGAAAAAATTCAGAGGGGCGTACTACGAATAAATTTTGAGTACCATCCTTTATACCGATTCTTATCGTTTGGAAAATATTATTTACTGAGATATAAATAAGGACAACTAATGAAAATTGATGGAAAGAGTGATTCGACGGAGATGTAAGTGGTTTAAGTGTAGAAATCCGGCATGTCTAAAAGCGGGAGCTGATTGGCATCTTTTTGAAGATTTACGCATTCCAATGTTGAAAAAAGATATGTGAAAATTTTTTCTTGAAAACAAACTTAGATATAATATTTATTTTGGACTTTGAAGTCAGTAACAAAAACCAAATGAAAAATCAGTCCAATCATACGTTGAGTCTATAAAAGACAATATTTTCGATATGAAATCTTGATAAATTGAGATAATTATGGAAATAAATTTTAAACTGGTTTTATGTGGGTGAATAGGGTGGGGCACCTTTTGAAATTATTGCAGAGCAAAAAAATTGTCTGCAGGGCTCTTCATCCAGCTAGAAGCAAATCAAGGCTTAGGCACACATAGCTGGATGAGAGGAAAATGATGAAGTATTTCATCAGTGAAGTTTGATCATAGGTTATGATCGACTAAAACCTTATATATGGCAAATAGATCAAGGCGGATCTGTTTTCGGTTGGTTTTTGCAAAAAAAAGTTGTTGATAAACTTGTATAACAATAATTGACTTCTCAAAAAGTCGGAAACATTAATAAATAAACGGAAATGTTTAAAAAAATTTAAAAAATCGATTTTTTCCTACTTTTCTCACTCCTAACTTTAAAACTATTCATTTTAAAGCAAAATTGAAGGGAAATGATAGTTGCGTAATAAAATTTTCTTTAAGATATGATTAGCTGAAAAATTTAAATTTTTTTATTCTTGTCACGAAATAGCAATTAATAATAATAAAATGAGAAAACATTTTTGTTTTATTTTTGTAACCACTTAGAATGCATTCAGGACCTTCATAGTTCGCCTAGAACATTTTTATAATATAATAAAAGAGCACACATTTTCATCAAAATCGATTTAGTAGATTTTGCATAATAATTTTGCAATCTAAATTTATTTAAAAAAATTCAAAAATTTTAAAATCTTGCAAGTCAGATACTATAGAATACAAGATATTTTCCATAATATATCTTTGAATAAATCTTCTCACAGACAGAGCTTTTTTGAAATGTTTAATAAGTAGTCAGTCGACGATTTCAGGTTTTTGTAGTGCTGTATCAAAAACTTATTTTTCGGTCAATTATCCAGCAGAAAACCTATTATTATTGATGCTTAACCATTACATGACTCCAAAATGTGGGATGCGAACACAAGAACCATTTTTCGGTGGTATTTATGTTGATGAACCAAGTCATAGAAATGTGGTGCCGTGGTATGTACTATTTTATGCTACGTATGTTTCATCACAGGTATATGATCGTTTCTTCGATCATTCATCATATTTCTATAATATGATGCAATACGTACTTCATTCAAGTCGAAGTTGTCGAATATCAATCGGAAATTTCAATGAAGGTCAGCTTCATTAATTTTTTTTAGCTTCCAATCTCCAGCTATCTAAAAGTGCTTTTTAGATTAGCCTTCTGCCAGAATTATTATAAAATCTTTTATTTTTGTTGAAGTCGAAGAATTTTCTAATTTTTAATGCTACTCAGAAGTATAAATAGGTGCGTTAAATTTTCGTTTATTTTTATTTTAATCATGCATTACATGTGTTTGTGGCTTTTAAAACTACAAAACAGATTACCAGCTAATTCAGGAAAAATCGTGCTAGAATTTCATAAAAAATAAAATATGGAGTGCAATAAGATTTTGAAATTGGTTTAAATTTTTTTAAAAGTTCTGAGAGCATTCTTTTTCTAAAAATTAGCTCATGTAATTTATGAATATCCCAAATATGAAATACGTACTACTAAAATGATGCAAACACTTATCATTGTGCTAACTCAAAGTCCTTGCGTGACCTCCAAATATTTGGGTTGCTAGCTATGAATGTTTTCATGTCCTTCATTTTCGTAGCAATGTTTCATTTTTATTTCATACATCGTATGCGAAAATACTTATGGCTAACATAGTGTTGATCTTGTTTTTATGCAAATAATATTTTTCACTAGTAGACATTGAGTAGCCAATATTTGTTTGTTTTTTCAATACAAAATAATAATCTTTATTTCATTTTGCCGACAAAACGATGAAACATCATTTTCTCATCCCGCTACTAAAGAAAAACCGATGAACGAGGCATTCGTTCAACATTTCCTTTCCTGCTTATGGTCAAACAATAAATTTTATTTTGTCACATTTCCTCGTTTTCCTCTTTTTCAATATGTATGTAGGTATCTACTGCACAAACGGCTCTGCTGAATTCGTATTTAATTCCAATATGGTGAGATTCCCTTCGTCCTTTTTTTATTACTCTAACGCGCTGCAGGCATCTTTCCATGAGTTTGAGACATCGGAACTTTTTTTCGCATGTTCTTTTACTTTCAAAATATAGTCAATATATGTGACCCAGTTTGTTTATAAGATCCGATTGAAGATTGCGATTTTTCAAGAATTCATATAAATTTAAATGTTCGTCCAACATTCCAAATTGTGGCATAGAAAGGACCAATCGCTGTCACATTTTCGACAGATGCATTGATCTCAATCAATCTTACCTTGACTATGGAAAAAAATTGCTAGTGGCTACAATTCTGGATAAAAGTTAAATTGCATATAGCATATTTCAAATTCTTTCTGTACACTTCTATTATTACAAGGATTGCTAGAAAAATTGAAAATGCATGTTTGCTGTAAAATATGAATAAAGCTGATAGCAAGTGGCTTAACTTTTCCAGCTTCGTTCGAATAATCTTCAATAAGAAAGGTTGAGTAAGACGCAGTATGGCCTTCGCAACTTACTGGCGAAGTAATTTTTGAAAGATTTATTTACAATACCAAGACTTTATCCAGGAAAAAAAATTGGACCGCATAGCTATTGCTGAGTGAATAATATTTTTTTTATCTTTTGTATCTTTAAGAAGGGTCAACTCAGCTCATTTTCGAAACACCATCTTTATGTACTTAAAAGCATGCAAACCAGAATAATAAGCTATGCTAAATATTTGAGTGTCGAAACACAGGATTACGTGTGAACAAAACAATCCTTCATAGAAAACACTGTCCAAGATTAGGCTTATAGATGCAACACCAAGTCCAAGTGCGCAACAACAAAAACCAAGCCTAGCATAGTAGTAAAAGATATCTTCTATGTGAATCTAAGGTTCGGCAAAATTTATAAAAACCATAACAGAACCAAGACCAAGCCTACCATAGTCTTGCAAGTAGTTAGAATATAAGGCTTCTAACTCACTTTTTCCCACGGTCCCCATTTTTTTCCCACGGGTATCGGATTACCGCCCCCACGGGTACCGCCCCCCACCGCCCCCCCCCACGGGTACCGCCCCCACGGGTACCGCCCGCCCCCCCACGGGTACCGCCCCCACGGGTATCGGATTACCGCCCCCACGGGTATCGGATTACCGCCCCCGCATGACGTCACCTGTTATCGCTTCCGGTGGCGCCATTTCTTATCGCTGTCTGGGGCGCCATTTCTTATCGCTGTCGGGGTGTTTCCCACGGCCAGGTGTTTACCAACCGCGATGAGTCATGCTGATGAATAGGTGTGATAAGAAGTCAAGGTCAAAGTTCAAGGTCAAAGGAATTTTCCCAACCGCGGTGAGAGTCATATCCCAGGAAACACCTATGACATCATTTTCAATTTCGCAACAACACGCAATATTCTGATTTCGCAACAAAATGCAATATTCTGAGTCATATCTCAATTCTGAGTCATATCCCAGGAAACACCTATGACATCATCTTCAATTTCGCAACAACACGCAATATTCTGATTTCACAACAAAATGCAATATTCTGAGTCATATCTCAATTCTGAGTCATATCCCAGGAAACACCTATGACATCATCTTCAATTTCGCAACAACACGCAATATTCTGATTTCGCAACAAAATGCAATATTCTGAGTCATATCTCAATTCTGAGTCATATCCCAGGAAACACCTATGACATCATCTTCAATTTCGCAACAAAATGCAATATTCTGAGTCATATCTCAATTCTGAGTCATATCCCAGGAAACACCTATGACATCATCTTCAATTTCGCAACAAAATGCAATATTCTGATTTCGCAACAAAATGCAATATTCTGAGTCATATCTCATTTCTGAGTCATATCCCAGGAAACACCTATGACATCATCTTCAATTTCGCAACAACACGCAATATTCTGATTTCGCAACAAAATGCAATATTCTGAGTCATATCTCAATTCTGAGTCATATCCCAGGAAACACCTATGACATCATTTTCAATTTCGCAACAACACGCAATATTCTGATTTCGCAACAAAATGCAATATTCTGAGTCATATCCCAGGAAACACCTATGACATCATCTTCAATTTCGCAACAACACGCAATATTCTGATTTCGCAACAAAATGCAATATTCTGATTCATATCTCAATTCTGAGTCATATCTGAAACACATTACCCCAAATACCTACACCTTGAATCATCTACATAAACATCCTGCACATAATATTCCCATAAACACAAAAATAATAACCATCCACTTGAAATCCAATAAGATCAAGTAAACTTTCCAGAAACGAAAATGCCAACCGCCGGAAATTCCACTGATAAGGTGGAACACAAAATATCGTATTACTGCACTAGTTGCAAATCGGATCGGCATAACGTAAACAATTGCCCTTATTTGAAAGATAAAGATAAAAGAAGGACTAATAAATAAAGATTAGCGATGGGCTAAATTGATGAATATGTGAGATGTGTTTTAAAATAGCAGCTGGATTCATTTCTTATCGCTGCAGAGGTGAGTTTTTATTGCTGACGGTTGCGTAATCTCTTTTATGGGGTTCGAATATTTTACAAACATTTCAAAATTAGAAATTCGATATGTTGATAAGAGCTTGAGTGAGGGCTATTTTAAATGATTAGACGTTGGAATTTGAATAGCGTGCAAGAATTTTTTGTGAACGACCGGATGTTTTCTCTGCCATATAAAATAAACAAAATTATAGTAATTATAATATTAGGTTACCCTTAAGGAATTTATAAAATAAACAATAGAATTATATAAAAAGACAAGACCCCAACAGGAATCATTCCAGTTGCTATTCTGCGTTGTAAACCAGTATTCATCGAAAAAATATAAAAAATTGCAAAAGATAAAAAGTGATTAAAATTTAAAAAGTTTATTTTAAATATAAAATAACTAAGTTTTTATTTAAAGTGGAAAAGGAAGAATTAGATCTTTCAGATATCCAATCCTCTGCTTTCACTTTGCATCTCAATTAGGAAAGTTTTTATTTTGAGCTCAGTGAAAAACACAAAGTGAATTGTATTCCTTAAAATGTTTTGTGAATTTTGTAACATCGAAGTCAATAGTGCTTGTTGGAACTATCATGTGCGAACCAATGCTCACAAAAATAAATCTATAGAGCCCCTCAACGAACATTTTAAAAGGGTAAAAAGTTGTTTTGGACAGCGAATGGAAACTCTTGTTTTTGAAAACAAAGATGAGGGTCTTTTAAATTCGGCGGAGTTTTTAAAGATGATGGAAGATCCGTTAGTGAATTATCTGATGAGTGCACTAGATGAACGCGTGACACTCAAATTCAACATTGAACTCTTTGCTGAATTCATTAAAATGAATGATGATGATGAAAACGATTGCATAATAAGCATTAAGTCTTTCCATACAAAAATGCAAGCAATAATTCAAAAAAGTGAGTTGAAATTAGCTTTCGATAATATGGCTAATGAAATTCGAATCAAAATGGAGGAATTCCAGGAGAAAGACAGTGGATGGGCTCTCCTTAGAATTACGCACTGTGAGTTAAATATAAACGATTTTAAACCATTGAGAGGAACAAGTTATATTCCGCTACCAAAACAATTGGCCAATAAGCGTGCTTGCATTAATATTAAGAACCGCGACAGTTATTGTTTTAAATGGTGCATAATCTCCGCAATGTGTCCGATAGATCATAATTCAGAAAGAACTACATTATACCGAATTAATGACATTGCAGACAGCGTTATACATCTTCAAAATGGTATAGTGTTGAATTTTCGGGGACTCAAGTTTCCGCTACAGGTGCAAGATATTGACAAATTTGAAGAATTAAACCAATCAATCAGTGTCAATTTATTTGGATACGATGAAGAGTTAAAAAAAGTTATCGGTCCATATCATATCGCAAAGCAAGAAAAATCGCATCACATCAATCTGCTCCTGCTGCAATCCAATGAAGATTGTCATTATGTTTGGATTAAACATATTTCAAGGTATGTAATAGTGAATAGTGTGTGTGTGTGTGTGATTACATGAATTATTTTTCTTCTTCTTCTTTAAAGGTTGATTCGCAGTCAACAAACGCTATACAAAGGCTCTATATATGTTTGCAATAAATGTCTGCAATATTTTATGTCGAGTGAGAAACTGCAACTGCATAAAAACAGCTGTAGCAGAGTAGTCACGAAAATGGTGGAACCGGAGAAAGCAACGCTGCAGTACAAAAGCTATGGACGACAACTCGAGGTACCTTTTGTCATCTATGCAGATTTTGAATGCCTTCTTCAAGACGTCGATACATGTGCACCCAATCCGACACTTTCATCAACGTCAACAATCCAAGAACATACCCCTTGTGCTTTCTCTTATTTCATCAAGTGTTCATTCGATTCAAAATTAGACAGATTCAGATTATACAAAGGTCCAGATTCACCCAAAGAATTCGTTAATTCCATTGTAAATGATGTAAAATGGTTTTATATAAATCATATCAAGAACCCAAAGTCAATGGATGCTCTATCGTCGGAAGAAGAAAAGGTTCAAAGGGAATCGATTTTCTGTCACATTTGTAAAAAAGAGCTTGACAATGATAGAGTCCGAGACCATTGTCACTTTACTGGAAAATATAGAGGTCCCGCTCATAACGAATGCAATTTATTGTATCGAGTACCGAAATTCTTTCCAATATTATTTCACAACCTCTCAGGCTATGATTGTCATTTGTTTGTGAAAGAATTGGATAGCATTGATGGGGAAATATCTATTATACCCATTAATAAGGAATTATACGTTTCATTATCTAAACGAATTAAAGTCGATTTGTTTGAAACGATTGAGCTTAGGTTCTTAGACTCAGCCAGATTCATGCAGAGTAGTTTGGATGCTCTAGTGAAAAACCTTTCTCCAGTAGATCTGAAAACCGTAAGATCAGTATATGAAGATGGGGAGAAATTTCAACTGCTTACAAGAAAGGGTGTATTTCCCTACGATTATATTAACTCGTGGGATCGATTGAATGAAGTTTGTTTACCACCTCGAGAAAGCTTTTACAATAAAATGACAAATAGCGAATGCAATGAGATTGACTATAATCATGCTGAAAATGTATGGAAAGTTTTCAATTGCACAACGATTTGGGACTATTTGGAATTATATCTGAAGACAGATGTGCTGCTTCTGACAGACGTTTTCGAAAATTTCAGGAAAGTTTGTAAAAATATCTATGGACTTGACCCTTGCCAATACTATACAACTCCTGGTTTATCGTGGGATGCCATGCTCAAAATAACATCTGTTAAACTTGATCTTCTAACAGATATAAACATGCATCACTTCATACAACGAGGAATCAGAGGTGGTATTACTCAATGCTCACATCGTCACTCAAAAGCTAACAACAAATACTTGGAAGATTATAAAGAAGAGGATCCTTCCAAGTATCTGATGTATGTAGACGCAAACAATCTATATGGTTGGGCAATGTCACAGCCACTTCCCCATGCTGAATTCCAGTGGGTTGAAAATATAGATGAGGTTGACATTCTCAATATTGCAATAGACGCAGACATTGGATACATATTGGAAGTTGATTTGGAGTATCCATCAACAAAGCACGATGAGCATAACGATTTACCTTTCTGTGCAGAAAATAAAAAGGCACCTGGTTCGAAAACTGCGAAATTGATCACTGACTTAACTAACAAACAAAATTATGTGATTCACTATAGAAATCTACAGCAATGCATTGCGAATGGTTTGAAATTGACCCGTGTCCATAGAGTTTTACAGTTTAAACAATCGACTTGGATGAAGCAGTACATAGACTTGAACACCCAATATCGCAAAGCCAGTAAAAATTTGTTTGAGAAAAACTTTTTCAAGCTTTTAAACAACGCAGTATATGGCAAAACGATGGAAAATGTGGATAAAAGGAAAGATGTGAAGATTGTGACGGATTGGGAAAGCCGAGGCAGACACTCAGGCGCACGAAGTCTTATATCCAAGCCAAATTTTCATAGTGCAGCCGTTTTTACCCCCAATATGGCAGCTATTCAAATGGATAGAGTATTCACATGTTACAACAAACCGACTTATCTTGGTTTCACCGTGCTTGATCTATCAAAATTGAAAATGTATGATTTTCATTATCGTTTCATGAAGCCCAAATATAATGAGAAAATTATTCTCAACTATATGGATACGGACTCATTTATCTACACTATTCAAACAAACGACTTTTACAGTGATATTATACCGGATATAGACAATCACTTTGATACTTCTGAGTACCCCCAAGATAACATATATAATATTCCGCTGAAAAATGGAAAAGTGTTGGGTATGATGAAAGACGAAAATAGTGGAAAAGTCATGAAGGAGTTTATAGGATTAAGAGCTAAAATGTATTCTTTAAGTATAGAAAATGGTGATACAATTAAGAAAGCAAAAGGTGTAAAGAAGCTTATTATGGATGGACTAAATTTAGATGATTATAGAGATTGCTTGTTTAGAAAAAAGATATTTAGAGGTAGTATGTACGTGTTTAGATCTAAGCTTCACAATTTATATACTGAATGTATAAATAAGGTTTCTTTAAGTTATTTAGATGATAAGCGATATATAAGGGAAGATGGGGTTAGCACATATGCTTGGGGACATTATAATATTGTAATGGATGTAGAATAGGAAGATTGAAATAAATAATAAAATTGAATGAAGCAGAGAATGGAGTTTTTGAAAATATTTGTTGTTGTTTCGAGTATCGGAATACCTTTTCTTCAAGGTAATCCCCTACCAGTGGTGACTCTTAGTGAAAATGAAAGTACTAACAATTTAGCTTTCAATCTCGCATTACCTGATAACAATACGGTTCAAGTAGCATTATCTTTCCGACTAATGACTGTAAGTACAGGCTCAACAAGAACAGAAACAGCAATTCAACCTCAATTATAGGTCAGATGTAGAATTTTTAGATTTAAAGAACATGAAGCAAACATATACCATGAGTATTACTTGAACCGTCAACCGCTTCACAACGATGGATACTAAAGACGATAATGATGATCTTCAGCGTTCTATTGAGGAATATAAACAATTTTTTGTTGATAGCAAGCAACTAATTTTAACGGAGCACTTTGATAAATTTGTAAACAATTACACGTTTTTGAAAGCCTACGCTGACATGCAACAAAAAGTCAACAAGTTTGGTAAACATTATGTGAACTGTCCTTGGGCTTATGATGATGCAGAATGCGGTCCCGATACTTGTGAATGTTACAGTGTTCATAGGAGATTGTGTGAAGTTAAAAGGCTTGTTCAATTTTATAAACGATTAACAAATAAATAAATTTTATTTTTCAATTATTATAACCACAATGTTTTATTTTGAATCTTAACACTAAAACAATGAATGAGTTATTCCATATCTTTAACATTTATCCAGGAATTATGTTCTTTTGAAAACCCCAACCACTTTACAAATGCTTTATTTCCCCTCCTTTTTAAAACTTTTTCCACAAGATAAAACGACGGATTCTTAGCTTTTAGCAGTTCAAGTTCATAAAATCCTCCTTCGATTGGATTTCCTTCATAATCTTCCAAAAGATATGTGACGGGGTTGGTTATTTGAATTTGACGAATTTTAAAAATCTCCGTTGTCCAGTTTGGTGTATATCCTTTTTCAAATATATGCTTGTATTTACTAATTCGTACATAGTCACCCACTTTATATTTCGACTTTCCCATTACTTTAATATTGTTGTACACGGTGGACAGAAGTGACAGTTCATTTGAGCTATTTACAGCAGAAGGAGCCATTTTTATTGTTCGATGTTTTTTGTTATTATACTCCTTGGTCAAATCATCAACGAGACTAATCCACTTGTAATTTCCATTCATGCTAAACTCCTTCCACATCATGTTCTTCAGTGTACGATTGAATCGTTCAACAATTGACGCCTTAAGAGAGCTATACGTGGAATAGTGGTTTATTTGATATTGTTCCATAATGTTTTTGAAATGTTTGTTGTAGAATTCTTTTCCGTCGTCTGTTTGCAAGTTTTTAGGAATGCGTCCCTGTTGAAGTATGTGTTCAATTGCGTTGGCAACTTCTTTACCAGTCTTCGTTTTGATAGAAACCGTCCACGCAAACTTAGAAAACGTGTCAATGATCGTAAGAAGGAAACGAAAACCTGTATTTTCGCTAGCATATGCTCCCATTTCAACTAAATCCGCTTGCCACAAGTCATCCAAACCTTTTATAATAACACGCCGTCGCTTAAAATTTTTTCGAGCAGACGCGTGCAATTCGTTAATAACTTGTCGTTTGCTCATGATAAAAAAGACTAAGCTTGTTTACTTGTATTTTTATTAATATATATATGTAACGTTAATTCAAACAACATCAACATTTTTATTATTATTATTATCGCAGTGAATCTGAATTTGCTTGTCAACATATGCCTTTAGCTTCTCAACATATGTATCAACGTAAACTTTTGTTGTAGCATCATCATCATCTAGGGGCGTGCCAAGATGCTTTAATCGTTTGAATTTAAGAATATAATCACTGTTCTCCGCTTTGTCGAATCCTACACCTGGAGCCCCCTGCGCACCTGGAGCCCCCTGCGGACCTGGAGCCCCCTGCGGACCTGGAGCCCCCTGCGGATCTGGAGCCCCCCGAGGACCTTCAGGTCCCTTGGGACCTGAAGGCCCTCGTTTGCCTCCACCTTCCTTTGAAAATCGACCAAATTTGTCAACACTCATTTTTTGAAACAGCTGGTGATTTCTTCGTATTTATTCTATTATTTGCGCTTCTTTCAACTCTTCAATGATCGATATAATTTCGTTGTTATGATTATTGTGACCGGCTTGTTGCGATCGAATGAGTAACTGCAATCGACTCACTAATTCATTCGGATCATCCCAATATATGTAGTCTTTCTGTTTGTCGGATGTTTGCATTAAACTATAATCTTTGTGTTTAGGTGTTTGTCTTAGCCCTCTTCCTTCTTTGTTGATGTTATCTAACAGTTTCGAAATTATTTTTCTATATTTAAAGCTTCGGTTTCCATTTATTTGACTATTGCTGTCGTAAGAACGTCTGTAAGCATTAGTGTGCAGAATAATACTTTTATAGTCTGCTAAATCTTCATTGGTATATAATTTTTCATCTGGATACTTCATAAAAAGCAGTTCGTATAAACCTCGAGTTCCTATGTAGGATTTCTCATTTACAAGTATTTGATTGCCATTG
Organism: Oxycera nigricornis; assembly: GCA_963942545.1. NCBI lineage: Eukaryota > Metazoa > Arthropoda > Insecta > Diptera > Stratiomyidae > Oxycera > Oxycera nigricornis. The sequence goes on from OZ012659.1 coordinate 30,858,365, forward strand.
ATTACGAAATTCGAATTTCCTATTTTCCACTGCTCTCCATCATCATCATCATCCCTATATATTCCATAAACACTGTCAATTGCAGACGGTTGATTTACATAAATATCTAGATAATGCCTAGGAATCTCCGGAAATTGGTTTTGCTTCATGTACTCTTCAAAATATTCTCGTCCTTTCGCAGTGGCAACATATTTACGAACAACTTTTGTAGAAGAAGAGTTGGATGTTGTGGCGGCGAGATTTCGTTTCAAGTTTGGTGTAGGAGTTTTAAAACTGTCTTCTTCTTCTTCTTGGTGACTATTTCCCTCATCTCGTATTGATGGAGGCTCTTCTTTAATTCCATTTTTTATGTCTTTATTATTTTGCAACAACTTGGTTCTTTTAACTAATTCTTTGAGAGGGCGCGTGATTGGTTTAAATGTTTCCTCTAGCTGAATCACTGTTCCAGCTTTGTTAGCTTTCAGCTGTTGATACTTTTTCCTTATCGAATTAGTTGTTGCTACAATATCACTGAGTAGCTGCGTCTGTTGTTGCTTATCAGACATTGTTTTTTTCATTTTTTATGAATACAACAGCAGCATTTCGTCGTCAAATTTCGAAAGGTATCTACAATATTTTGAAATATTCTTTCAATAGGTTCTAATTTGAGTTTGAAATGGTTTTTGCTGTACCTGAATCGATTTGTGTCTTTTTCGAATTGTTTGGTACTGTCTTCACTGTTGCTGCTGTACTGAAACCTTATTGAATTGTTATCAAACTGTATTGAACAGCTATCGAGCTGCATCAAGCTGGTAATCTGAACTGCTATTGAACTGCTTGGAACTGGTATTAAACTGCTTTGAACAGGTATTGAACTGCTTTAAACAGGTATAGAACTGCTTTGAACAGGTATTGAACTGCTATTGAACTGCTTGGAGCTGGTATTGAACTGCTTGGAACTGGTATTGAACTGCTTTGAACAGGTATTGAACTGCTTTAAACAGGTATAGAACTGCTTTGAACAGGTATTGAACTGGTAATGAACTGATTTGAACTGCTTCGATGTTTTTATAGTATTATGAATACATCAAACCCCTTTCGATATCGACCCTTGTCTAAGGGACTGTCTTTATCAATTACACAGAACCCATATTTATCGCTCCAACATTTTCCACAGATGTTTCTAAACTGATCGAAAGTCATGTCTGTGTTTACGTGATTATTGTAAATGTGTCTTAAATTCATATCATCCTGTTTGAATATAATCAAAAAATTTGCATTATCGCGAATAAGGTGTTTCGGTATTCTCGTATAAGTTTGACACAGATAAAAACTATCAATATTATGATGTCTTCCCATACAGAAATATAATCGAACGTTATCTTGTTTCTCGTTGGCAATATCATCGAAAATGAAAACAGAGTTAGACTCAGCTTTATCTGGTGGAATCACTGCACTATTGTTTGAAAATGTATAGAAGCCTAGTCCAGAAATAGGTTTTACAGCCTGCTTTAAATGTCTATATTTGGATTGATGTAATGATTTCGAGTAGATGTAGATGTTTTCAAATTTAACGCCATTGGGATGTTTCAACAGGGATATCATAACGTTAGTTTTACCACAGTTGGAGGGACCCACAATTATAGCTCGAATACTATTAGGCAATAAATTGCTATGTTTATTTGTAAAGGGTTCATTTGCAATGTCAACATTTTCCACCAATAACTTTTGGTGTTGTTGTATAAACCGCATCCTGATAACTAAACATCAAACATGTAAATGACTAGGTTTTAACGAAAGTTTTACAGTCGGCGATGAGTTGTTAAACAAGGTGTATCGCGATCAGTATAAAATGATTGATCATAAAAAGAAATGTACTAGTAGTTTACGAAAAGCCGTGAGCGGAAGAGGGTTCATTAATACTCTGATTAATAAACTACCGATTGAACTGCATTTGCCTGGCTATCAATATTGTGGACCTGGCACGAAGCTTCAAGAACGACTTGCCCGAGGAGACGCCGGAATAAATCCCCTTGACGAAGCGTGTAAAGAGCACGATATTGGTTATTCACAATTTAAAGAAACGAGCGATCGTCACAAACTAGATAAGATATTAACTGAAAAGGCGTGGCAACGCGTTAGATCAGCAGACGCAGGATTAGCCGAACGCACTAACGCGTTACTAGTAGCCAATATGATGAAAGCTAAAGTAAAATTAGGAATGGGATTGAAAGATAAACAGAAATTTGGAACAGTTATTTCCAAAGTCCGAAAAATCATTAAACAGAAGAAACCCAACAGTATGAAGGCGAGTATTAAGGTAGCCTTAGCTGCTGCAAAAAATATTACAAAAGGACGGAAAAAAGCTATCAAAACTCCAAGAATAATACCCATTCCTAAAGTTGGTGGAGTTTTGCCGTTCCTAATTCCTCTTTTCGCAGGATTATCTGCTATTGGTGCTTTATCAGGTGGAGCTGCGGGAATAGCTAAAGCTGTTGATGATGCTAATAATGCCAAAAATACATTAGAGGAAAAAAAGCGACATAACCAGAAAATGGAGCAGATAACATTAGGTCGAGGATTACATTTGAAGCCGTACAGAAAAGGCTTAGGGTTGTATTTAAATCCTGTTCCAAAAAACTTTTAAAAACGCTACCCAAGAGAGCATTAAATGAAAATGATTTGAGAAAGTTTGCAAGATTCTTACCAACCTTCAGAGGAGTTTTTATGCGAAATAATTTACCAAAGGGATCTGTCATGCAAAACGAGTGTGGTATAGTAAATTTAGATAATATTCAAGGCTCTGGTACCCATTGGGTAGCGTACAACAAACAAAATCGTTATGTGGAATACTTTGATAGTTTTGGTAATTTACCTCCACCGATAGAATTACTAGATTATCTGGGATCTAATATAAAATACAACTACAATACATATCAAAGCTATGACTCATACAACTGTGGACATTTATGTTTAAGATTTTTATACAAACGTTTGTAAATTGTCTAGTGCATTCATATAAATAAATACTTTACTAAAAAACCCAATCATTGTGTTATATACTGCCATGGCACTAACATTAACTCTCAGTGGAAACACATCCATTCTTACAACAGAGTATTTTCCACCTATCGAATTACAAGATGACTATGTGTGCGGACTTGTTGATTTTCAAACATATAATTCTATACCTAACGTGGATGAAAACAATAATTTATTACACATTGGAAAGCACGTTATAGAAATACCCGTTGGATCATACGAAATCGATGATATTGCAAATTATCTATATAAACAGTTGGCGAAGATCAATGACAAAATAAATTTTTCAATACGTGCCAATAATAACACTCTCAAAAGTGAAATCAAGTCAACTGCTCCTATTTACTTCAACAAAGAAAGATCCATTGGTCAATTGCTAGGATTTGCTAAACGAGAATTAAAAGTCAATGTCAAACACTCTTCTGATCTACCTGTAAGCATAAGTAAAGTGAACGTGATACGGATTGATTGCAACATAATTGGAAATTCTTATATTAATAATATTCCCTCGCATACAATCCACGAATTCTCACCTGAGGTAGGACCAGGCTATAAAATAGTGGAGGTTCCTAGTAATGTCATTTATTTGCCGGTAAACGTTAAACGAATAAGCACGCTAACTCTTAAGCTGATTGACCAAGACGGAGATCTAATAAACTTCAAGGGGGAAACAATAACTATCAGACTTCATTTGAAGCCGCAGAATGTTGTTATATAACGATGATAAATACCTGTCCAACAATGTAGATACAATCAGTTCAACCAGGAAAATCGGTCGAGTAAGACCCCGACTAACATTACAAAATAAACAGTTCTTGAAATTACTGGGGTTCAAATTAAAAAAACAAAAATGAGTGAGATTCTGAACGTTACACGTAAAGTCATCTATGACAATAGTATCTCGAAAATTGAATACCATAGCTACTCTCCATTTCTATCATCATTCAACTGCAGTGATGAAATTAGAATACCTCTACAACAGCAGGACTTGTGTATTTTGCCAAGTCAAAGCTTCATCTATATTGAAGGTGCTTTAATTAAATCGGATGGAACAACATCAACAACTGCTAAACTTACGAATAATAGCATCGCTTTTCTATTCGATGAGATTAGATATGAACTGAATGGAGTAGAAATCGATCGAAACAAGAATGTTGGAATAACATCGACACTGAAAAATTATGTATCACTTAGTGAAAATGAAAGTAAAATGCTTTATAATGCCGGTTGGTCGCCAGATGAATCTATCATGCCATCAAGTGGCTACTTTAACTTTTCTGTTCCGCTAAGAAAATTTTTGGGATTTGCCGAAGACTACAAGAAGATTATCGTAAATGCTAAACATGAGCTAATTCTCATTAGATCTAGAAGCGATGAAAATGCATTTCTTTCGCCCAGTGATGATGTATACATAAAAAATTTTAAACTGCAATGGAAGGTGCCACACGTTACCCCAGATGGTTCTGAAAAATTGTCAATGTTGAAATATATTGAATCAGGACAACCAATTCAAGTAAGTTTTCGAAATTGGGAACTGTACGAATATCCGGTTTTACCATCAACGACAGATCATGTATGGAATGTGAAAACTTCAAGCCAACTCGAAAAACCACGATATATTATTTTAGCGTTACAGACAAATCGAAGAAACCTCAAAAGTGAAGATGTCAGCAAATTTGATCACTGTGATTTAACCAATATCAAAATACATTTAAACTCCGAATCGTATCCTTACGATGACGTTAATATAAAATTTACACGTGATCGATTCGCTCTGCTTTATGATATGTACTGCAACTTTCAACAATCTTATTACGGGGTGCAAGCACAACCATTACTCTCACGAAACGAATATAAGAACTCAGCACCAATTATAGTAATTGATTGTTCACGTCAAAATGAATCTATAAAATCAGGTTCAGTTGACATAAGGGTAGATATCAAAACATCTGTAGATGTACCTGCCTTAACAACAGCTTATTGCTTACTTCTTCATGATCGTGTAATAGAGTACAATCCTCTCACTAGTTCAGTTCAAAAACTTGTATAAAAAATAATTCTCTAATCAAATCGAATCATTCAATCATGGCGCCTTTCATCATTGACATGCAAGGATTTAGAGGATACAACAACAACGCCTTTATCATCAAAGAACTATCTATCGTGGATGTGAACAAGGATTTTCATCGACATTTTTTACTGAAACCCCCCTTCAGCATAACAACACTTTCGAAAGAGCTGCAGTTTCAAGCCAATTGGCTATACGAACATCATCACGGTTTGCAATGGGAAATCGGAAATACAACGTTTACGGAAATGAAAGAATATCTATATCAAAACATGAAGGGTGCCTCAATATATGTGAAAGGCTCGGAGAAAAAACACTGGCTTGGTAGTTTACTGGGGAACACTATCATGGTTTGCAATTTGGACGACTGTTGCTGTCCTAGTCTGAAAACACTGAAAAAGCACTATCCTAAAATATCAACCTGCACTTTACACGATGGATGTTGTGCGCAACAAAACGCATTCCTTCTGAAAAAATTTATTATACAAGAAAATCTAATTGAATAAAAACACTTTGACTTAACCGAAATAATTGTTTTATTTAAAGAAGTTTTTAAAATACATTTGAATCGATGACTGTTTCATGGAAGTGCAAGTCCTTAGAATCATGACTGCTGCAGCTCAACGATAACTTTGCCGCATTGAAGTCCTCCATAACCTTATCGCTGCATTTTTGGTAACGACCAGGTAGAAATAGCCTCATGATATTGTTTAGGTCTACAACAATAGCTTCGCCGTACCTTCAAAACCAAAAAATGAAGAAAAAAAATCAATGTTATTTCATTTACAAAGCTCTGTCTTACCTCGTTTCCATTCTTTCTGCAGCTGTAATGCGGTATCGTTTTCCAATCTCCAAGTCGGAAATTTTTGTAAATACCCGGGGTTTGCAGCTAAGTAGTTCGTTTAATGAATCCATACTTCACTTTTTATCTTTTGCAATTTTTTATATTTTTTTCGACAAGGTATAAAAATTCACTTTGAATGAATACTGGTTTACAACGCAGAATAGGTACTGGAATGATTCCTGTTGGGGTCTTGTCTTTTTATATAATTCTATTGTTTATTTTATAAATTCCTTAAGGGTAACCTAATATTATAACTACTATAATTTTGTACTTAGCCCATCGCTAATCTTTATTTATTATTTCCTTCTTTTATCTTTATCTTTCAAATAAGGGCAATTGTTTACTTTATGCCGATCCGATTTGCAACTAGTGCAGTAATACGATCTTTTGTGTTCCACCTTATCAGTGGAATTTCCGGTGATTGGCATTTTCGTTTCTGGGAAGTTATTGGATTTCAAGTGGATGATTATTACTTTTGTGGTTATGGGAATATTATGTGCAGGATGTTTATATAGATGATTCAAGGTTTAGGTATTTGGGGTAATGTGTTTCAGATATGACTCAGAATATTGCATTTTGTTGCGAAATCAGAATATTGCGTGTTGTTGCGAAATTGAAGATGATGTCATAGGTGTTTCCTGGGATATGACTCAGAATTGAGATATGACTCAGAATATTGCATTTTGTTGCGAAATCAGAATATTGCGTGTTGTTGCGAAATTGAAGATGACGTCATAGGTGTTTCCTGGGATATGACTCTCACCGCGGTTGGGAAAATTCCTTTGACCTTGAACTTTGACCTTGAACTTTGACCTTGACTTCTTATCACACCTATTCATCAGCATGACTCATCGCGGTTGGGAAACACCTGCCCGTGAGAAACACCCCGACAGCGATAAGAAATGGCGCCCCAGACAGCGATAAGAAATGGCGCCACCGGAAGCGATAACAGGTGACGTCATGCGGGAGCGGTAATCCGATACCCGTGGGGGCGGTAATCCGATACCCGTGGGGGCGGTACCCGTGGGGGCGGTACCCGTGGGGGCGGTACCCGTGGGGGCGGTACCCGTGGGGGCGGTACCCGTGGGGGCGGTAATCCGATACCCGTGGGGGCGGTAATCCGATACCCGTGGGGGCGGTACCCGTGGGGGTGGGCGGTACCCGTGGGGGCGGTAATCCGATACCCGTGGGGGCGGTAATCCGATACCCGTGGGAAAAAAATGGGGACCGTGGGAAAAAGTGAGTTAGAAGCCTTATATTCTAACTACTCTTGCATCTTACTTTATTCTTGTTTTCATGTATATCAGAGAACCATAGGTTTACATAGGAGAAAATTATGTTATCTAGAGTATGACCACTTTAAAGTCAGTGATCTTATAATTTTTGAGTAATTTGTTACGAGATTCACGAAAAAGCGGTGTTAAGAAAAGAGTGTTTGAATTTTTTTTCAAACCAAGCGTAAATCGAAAGCGTTTCCTTCATTTCAGTTTAGTTTCATTTACATATTGTGCAGATTTCATTTATCTTGTTAAGGTCTCTAAATATCAGTATAGTTGTTATGAACCCATTCGCTGCCAAGCCCAAATCATATGTATGAAGTTATTGCCATTGTCAATTACATTTTAAGTGCAATTTTTTTAACCTAAGTTATGCTTTTTCTTGGTGATATCATATATAATCAAAATCAAAGACGTGTATAATTGTCTCCAGAAATCGGAAGGACACATGACTCGATATCCTTTTCCGTATTTTTGCATTTTTTTTTTCAGAAAAGCAGGACGAGTATACTCGTCTCGGCGATGCATAACACCCCGCCAAAGACGGGTATACTCGTCCTCGGCAGTGAATGGGTTAAAAGTGAAGAAAAAAAATGTTTGAATACCTCTAAATAAAACCCCTAAAATTTTAATCATTCTTTAAACTCTAATCATCTCCCCTCATCTGCCAAAAAAAAAATCTAGGGAGAATATCCTGGTCTGGTATCACTGATCCTGTAGTCCTTGATTTGAGTGAAGACTTTTTTAACTTCCCAGTATATGCGAAGTTCTTGTAATCGCCTCGAAAATCGAAATTGAAATTTCAACATATCTTTATGTTTTGAAGTCTATAGAGTATACCATATATAAAGTGTTTTTAGAAAGGGAGATGTATGTGTGTGTGTATGTGTGTCGGTCATGGGGGTTTGCTGTTTTGCCTCTTTGAAGGTCATTTCTGTCTTGCGTTATATCCCACGAACCCAACGTACGTACGATTTTCTTGAAAAAGGTGTCAGTTGACGTGTATTAACATCTTTTTGAAATTTTAATATTATAAAAATTCGTTTCAGCCGTTTTGTTTTCAATTTAATAGAAGAAAATGCGAAAAATTGTGTTTTTTTTTCATACAAAATATTTTTTTAACTTGATTTGCACAGCACAGTGATACCAGTTTATAAAATTTATACATTCTTATCAGTTTTTGAAGAGAAACCAGCAAAATTTTCTTCCATGATTATGAAAAAAACTAAATAAAAAATAAAAAATCATTCAAAGTTACCATGTAAAGAGGGTTAATACGAATAATATTACTTTATATCTTTTATTCTAAAAAAAATGTTGTAAAGTTAATCAAAGTTTTAAAATATTTGCATAATTTGAGCAGATTTTTAATAGTTTTTACAGTCTTTTAATTTAAAAAACTGCTTAAATTTTGAAAACCAACAAAATTTCAATCAAATTTGCATGTGCGGTAATCAACGCTTTGAATGGTAAAATGTTTTGTAGTCACTACTTTTCAAGATCATATTTTCATCGAATAAAAAATTGTGTTTTTTAGTAGATTCATTCTTTAGTCATCGTAAGATTTCAATAATCATCATCATTTGTAATACATTTTACTTTTTAAAAGCAATTGAACCTATTTTTGACTGCATATGCAAAATTGTTCAAGACCAGAAAGGCCCCCACCGATTGATCCGCGTGAATATTCAATCTGTCCTCATCGACCAAAAACCTTACTTAATCAATGGACCCTCCCGTAGACGATATGATTCATATTAACTCATTCCTGTTACTGCTATGAATACTTCTCATTGTTATTACTTATAGTAGTATTATTTTCAAAATTATTATTGTGTTTAATGTTGTTGATGTTTATGTAGATATTACTGGGAAGGTGACAGTGTGGACCCCAAGGGTTGCACCTCGCGGCTTGTTTAACCTGATTTGCACAACACAGTAATAAATTTAATGGAAAGTGTGGTTTCGGGGTGTCGGATGGCATCCTCTTCAGGTGCTGTCATTTGCCATCCGTCACCAGACAGCACGACCACGGTTAGGCTTGTTGATGGGTTAAGCTCGCTATATTTCAACTATTTTATTATTTGTATCTGCGAATCATAACGACTGTCAATTGGTTCGCATATATGCTTACGTTAGCTATTATACCATATAACCAAAAGCACAACAAGAAAAACGAAGTTGTTGACTAGACTAGGAGGTTCTAACTCATGATAAACTAACTTATACAGTAATAAATGTTTATAAAATTTATACATTCTCATCAGTTTTTGAAGAGAAACCAGCAAAATTTTTTCCATGATTATGAAAAAAACTAAATAAAAAAAAAATTCAAAATCTCTTCAGTTGTCGTAATAACAAAAACTGCATTAATTTTTGCTAGCGCTGTTTTGTCCTTCAATCATCGATGTGAAAATAACAAATAACGTAGAAAAGGTACCCGCCGATTGATTAATCAAATCAATCTACCCGCATCCACCAAACGACTTACGTAATCAATGGATACTCCCGTAGATGATATGATTAATATTAACTCATTCCTGTTACTGCTATGAATACCTCTCATTATTATTATTCAAAGTAGTATTATTTTCATAATTATTATTATGTCTAGTATTTTTAAAATTTATGTGGATATTACTGAGAAGTTGACCGTGTGGACCTCAAGGGTCCCACCAGATTGTTTCATTTGATCAAAAGTTTTTTTTTTCATTCGGGCAAAGGATTTTTCATATCGGAAATAAATTTCATCACTGAAAAAGCCTAATTCAATCAGGAAATGAAATAATAGCCTTTCTAGAGAAAGTTGTTTATTTTAGAAAGTAAAATATTAAGTAAGTTTTGTTCGCTCGTAGGAATGATTTTGAAAGCAAAAGCCATTGTTTTTACATTTCGTCTTTCAGTTTGAAATGATGACTCTAAAAAACAATTTCTGAACGGATATAAAAATGAAAGAAGATCCATTCCCAGTAATAAGGTGTTCATATGAATACTTCAGTATTTATTGCAAGCAATTGAGTTTGTAAAGTACCTTTTTGAAATAAACCAATATAAGTTTACGTATTCACTGAGATGCCAGGGCTGAAAATTTTAAACAATAAGTATAGTGTAATGTATAAGGTTCACATTCTGGTTCAAATAAAATGGTTCCAAAGGAAGCATCTGCGAACGGACGATTTGACATACTTAATATCAAAACTTTGCAATGGAATTTTCTTAGAATATTGCTGGGATCGAAAAAACTACAAAAAAACGTAAATGGATTTGATAGCGGAACTTACCTTTTTCTAAGCTTCATAAACAACGATATAATATCGAACATATCATACAATTGAAATTTATATGCATCGCCATTTCTTTCATATCTAGGATTGACAGAGGCTAACGTGCATTCCTATTTTTGAGACATGAGACGTGAAACAGCAGCCCTTTCACAATTTGGAATTTTCTGGAATATTTATTTCTAGCTCTTGAAAATTGAACTCAGGATTGGCTTCTCTTGTTGATTTTTTCTTCAAAGAAAAGCTGGTTTCGTTGAAAAAACTTGACACACTAACGAATTATTGCAAATTTGGCAAAACCAATTCAATTATTCATAGTAAAAACAAACATAAAGAAAACTAATGGTAAAGTAAATAAAGAGTACCTCACAGATGTTAAAATCATTTTGAAATTCAACTTTATTATGATTTTTTATGGTTCCCTCAAAAGTCATTTTCTTAAAAACTTTTGAAATTTTCAATAGTAACCCAAACTCGGCTTGTTTTCCCTGTCATACTTACTAAATTAGCTGGATCGTTAATCATTAGCATTTTTGTGTCCTTGCATTCTCCATTATCCTATCCTTTTCATTATCCTATTTGTCTAAATTAAATAACCTAAAGCTCCAAACTTACAATATTTAATCTTCAAAGGAACAAAAGACACCCACAATGCGGCTAGTGGCAGTGCACCTAACCCTATTAGAGTTCATAACGTGTTGGCACGTTCTTTTCAAGGTATTACTAAATAGCTTTGCAGCTGGAATAGTCTTTGCCCCTACTTATCCCCGGAATGGGAGATCTTTTTCTATTATACTCTCAGAGCTTTTATCCAAACTAGACGTGAAAGGCACATCCCTATCATAGGACTTCATTTTTTGTGGGGATCGTGCGCACATTTACCAACGAAGGACATCACTTGCAACAGAAGGACTTTAGTAGGAGTTGCCGAGAGACAGGCTTGTTTGCCGAGGACGATGGTATGTAGACCTAAAATAGGGTACATGAACACCTAAAATGTGGAACTTCATCTGAGCATACGTTTCGAGTTCGTCTAACTATGTAAATGAACTGGAAGGAATTATTCCTTAGATTATCATTATTGAGGCAATAAAAACAATTTTTCATTGCGACGTTTTCGACATAGAGCACAAAAAACACACTTGAAGGTACTACAACGCCACTTTTTGAATGTGATCATAAAACGTGACAGAAAATATACTAGCTTGCTTGAATATTGAACTCATGGTTCCGGAATTTTGATGAATACCTAACAAATTATTTCCTTCAAATGTTTGTTGTAGGCTTTTTGTACCCTTACAAGTAATTCATTTTTAAAACGTAATTGAAACTTTTGCGTAAAAGAAATATTGTGGATGCTCTTAATAAAATGCAGTGGATTCGTTTGAATTGATTTTTCAATTGTAGGAGTTTGATTCTACTATATATATGAGAAAACCCACTGAAGCAGCCATTTTTTTCTTTATTTTATATAATATTATATTTTATTTGATTGTATTAAATAATATCATATTGCATTATATTATATTATATATTTTCAAAAAAGAGAATATGTTGATTTTATATATTGATATATTTGATTTGAATCTTCAAAAGATTTGGACTCTAAAGATCTAAACCAAATGTAAAGTTCGACTTAAGTAAGTTGTATCTCTCAAATTTTGAAAGAAAATATGTTGTTTTCAAGGAAAACACATTACTTTTTATTTGATGACATCAGATACTTATTTCCAATTGACTCCTTTGCGAGTATTTGATACTGTTTACAGTGCAATAATGTATCAAACCTTGGCAAAGGAGAGCACTAGATCCCAAAATATGCATTTGATATCGTAAAATTAAAAAGAAAAGTGTATAAAATTTAAACAAGAGTTTTCGTTTATAAAATGTACGAACTGAAATGATAATAAAACAACTTAATGAAAGCCTTATCAATGGAAGCAGAAACAGAGGAACGTGTTTAAAACAAGGGAAAGAAAAACGTACATACGATCTGATTTATATTTGGAACCCTTAATGCGAGGTATACTTTAAAACGTAAGACTTTGAAAAATTCAATAGAAATTTTTGAACCGATTGCAAGAATTTTCCATACACCGGGAAGTCAACAATCACTGATTCTGCCCACAACGAGTCAATTTCCTAAATACAAAACTCCACAACTTGCTTCTCAACTTCAGTTTTGTCGTCCTTTTCAAATGCATATTTCACTGAATTTAACAAAACCAACCACAATTACCATTCTTTAGAGAATTACGTCTATCAAAGTATCTAATTCATCCCCTGGAAAGATATAAATCACTTGACTACGTTTAATATCCATTTATAGTTTGCTTATACTTGTCAGCTTCAATTAGCGGTGCATTGAAACAGATCTAACAGCCGTAAATCTAACATATTTTCCCCATTGTCGTAGTCCTGATGGCGCGATAGTTGTTAATTTATGTATTCAAATACAATCTCGTTGCATTCAGTGATAATTAGTAAAGTCCAGCGCTGCTACGAAGTCTATTCTGTTGAGATACATTTATGGGAACAACTTATTGTTACTAGAAGCCTGCAATTGCTATTGTGGCGCTTCACATTTGCATTTATAATTATTTCGATTATTATTTCCGCGGTTAGTCCGGGCTGGTTTCTGTTTTATGTTCCTTGAACATAGTAATTTGCTTCATTGAGTATTACGAAAAAGGCTTAGGTCCATATTACTGCATCATATTTAGGTATGTTGTGAAATTTCTCATTATCGATGTGTGATCATATATATTTGAGAACTGTGGATATTTATCGTACGCTTGGAAAGTTGATTCCCTTAGATGCCTATTTACAAAGTTTACATCGTAAATGTTGCTCGTCGGCGACAACACGGCCTGTGAAAAAGACCTTCGATGTGGTCAGACGTGACGATTTATATCTTTTATAGAGACAAATGTATGTGGTCGCAGACATTGGGTGGGATCTTAAATATTTGTTGAAAATGTAAGAGTTTTTCACTGACCCGAGATATTTTTCCAAAATTTTATCAATTATCTGAAAATTTTAGCCATTTTGCATTATGAATATGAAATAAATAACTAAAACGACAAGAGCATGTACGATAAAACCAATCTGCAGCACATCTGCATCGGTACCTACACATGTCGTTCGCACACTAACTTAATCACGCTGGGTATATATACATGATTTGCTAGAAAAGAATAGCGACCTTGTCACAACACATTTGCTCAATTCCACATGGACAAATTTTGCTGCACGTTTATATTCGTTCTTTCTCGCGCGAGCTAAGGAGCTTCATCTAACACTCTAATAAACGGATCTCATTATTTATTTGAGTATACAAAAACATTTTCAACAATACTTCGTAAAAACACTTTGAGTTCATGACTTAATGTAAAAATAGAATTAAATGGTCATCGCGTTGTTTTTAATGGTGTCAAGAATGAAATTTCTAGTAGTTCTGCAGCGAAAAAATTAACAGAATACAATAATCTGGTTCATTGAATTTGTCAAGGTGGTTGTTTATATATATATATATATGGTTCTTATAAAGCCATTACCATTTTCACTATAGTTCTGTTACAACGTAAAATATGTGTTTCAAGAAATAAAGAATGTAGGGATTTTTAACTGATTTTTCGGATGTCTTGTAGGGGAACTTCGTCACAAACTTGTGTCACATTGGAAATGAAAATAATTGTATGCAATAATATACATTAAAACCAAACAACGAGCATCGCATAGCGGACAACCACAACAAAATAACAAACTACTATCTAGTGTGAAGAAAACGTCTTCTATCATGGCTGGTCCCCGCAAAGAACTAGACCACTACCCTCTTACTGAAAGGAAAGGAAAGCGTTGAAGATATTTAGTTCGACATGTTAGGTATTAAAAATGAGAAAATTATGTTAAAAAATAATTGAAAACCACATACCATATACTATATTCATGGTCAACACAACGAAAAAAACCGTGCAATTGCAAATTTGCTTAGTTTTTGTTAAGGCTTTATTTAAAACCACCTACCTCCAATCTGTAATAGGAACATCGATGGCAATAGAGTGATTTTCGGCGTGGTTTTAAAAATCCTAAAACGCTAAATTTTGAAGGTGATTATCTCAGAGCTTCGTGGTTTTGTAATTTTGCCGACAATATTTTGCACCAAAAATAAGAAACAGTGAGATCGTTCGTTTTGGATTGTTTCCGGTTGCTTCAACTAAAGGCAATCCCGCTATATTATCTATGAAGGACTTTATATTTACTAATTTATTGGTTTTGAACCTCCGTGTCTAGTCGACACCACCGCCTATCAGAAAAGGACGCCGTCCGTCAGCCCGAAACCACGCTTCCCCATTTAATTTATATTTACTATTTAACATTTTACATTGATATAGAATAGTATATGTGATTTTTTATGATTGCAAGCCAAACACGACAAACAGTGTGCTTTCTTGGGAACGTGCGTTACATATGAGTATGTATTAGAATCGCTTCATCTATGCTTATGTAGTATCATTGTGACTCTAAATAATGATTACAAGAGAAAGAATGCTCAGCATTAGAAAATTTGTATAAAACCGGTTCATTTTATCGTTTTTCTATTAAATGAGAAATACCTTTTTATATTACCATCAAACCTTTGAAGCTGATGATCTGCAGTCATAGGAAAACAGAGTCCATTACTCTTTGATTATTCATATTCTAGCATTTTGTGCTCACCGACATATCTTCAAAAGTACTAATAAACAACTTCGGAAGAAAGTGGTAAGTAGCGCAACCTAATGAACAATTTCTTCTTTAGTTTCGTTGGTTGTTCTGCAAGAAGATACAAATTTTTTTTTGCGTTTTTCATAGTTATCTATCAGTATAGCATTCAATAGTTTTATTTTGCTTTCATCCGAACATTCTTTCCATGAGCATCGATTTAATAAAACTATCCTTTTACTGATGCAAAACGTCAACAAGCTTCAAAATCGTCCTAACATTCCATTTCAGCCGTAAATAATTCACAAAGAACACTTTCTTACCTACTGCCGTTTCAACGAAGCGCACACAAGCTTCAATGAAACTTTAAGACCATCTTGAAAATAGAATATCCTTCAAAACTTTTTGCTCAACTTCTGTTGGCTTGGGTAATGGGTTCGCATTTAATAATAGCTGGAAAATTTCATAAAGCGATTTTTCTTGGGTGATTTTGTGGACGGCAGGAAGAGAAGGCACACCACGTATTTTGGAGAACCATTACACTTCGATTGTTACGAACAATGGTGGATTTTCATGTAGTATCAATATCCATTGTGATTCCCAATTAACAAACTCATACTCTACGTTGTGGATATCACAATATCATAAACAGAAATTGTATATAATGGAGAACTACCACCATAACACCAACAAGGATAACGAATACTTTGAGACACTTCATTAAGCAATGTTGACAAGGCAACTTTGTTAACTCCACGCCAAATAAGTGATGCCGTCATCAGCAGTTTTGTGGCAACTTGATGTAAATAAGTGTATTCCGATTTCCCAAAAAGTGATACATTTCATGATTCAAGTAGATTTCAAGACAATGACATCCTTACGTGAGCTCCTTTTTCTCACTGTGAATCCGACGAAAAGCCATGTTTGTATGGAAAACGTCGTATATGGAATGGCACCACCAAATACCTCACAAAAAATTGCGATTATGAGGCGACCATCACTAGAACCGACGAAGAAGTTTTCGCATCAACGTCCTAAAGGCACTTTTAATGTATCTCATAATAGAAATTATGCCTTAAACAAGATATAAATTTCGTCATCAAAAATCAACAAAACTTTTGAAATACGTCTCCAGACATATATTTTTTTCTTTGTATTTTTCATGTCGCTTCGGAGACATAATGAATGTTAGACTCGCTAAAACGGACAATAAAACTTCTTTGAATTGATGAAATTCATTCAAAAGGCACAAAACAATTGAAATAGTTTGTTTACTTATTTTTTTATTCTTTTTATTTGAATTTTTTTAAGAGGTAAAAAGAAGGCGTGACAATATAGTTGATATTGTTGATAGCTGGATATTTTAATTAAGGATTAATTTATTGTTCATGATGCACGATTAAGCTTAATGTTCGGGGGCTAAACTGGAGTTGCATGGCTCGTGAAATGTGTTTTTATGACAGTGACAAAACTATAATGCTTGCACAATAAAAATTAAATGGTCTAAAGTTGCTTCAGGTGTGACGAACAATCACCTGAAATTAACTCTTTCGAGTTTGTTAGAAACCGGGTTTGCGGATACAACACAGTATCCTCCAACACAGCAGGTAAACCGAGAGCTTGCATAATTGTAAAGGAAGGCTTGAAGTTTTTAACCTTGTATAATTTCAGTGACCGGGACACCGTTGCGATAGCAGTGGAAAGGCAGTCCAAACCCCTTTGGGCTGTCTCCTGCTACATGGCGCATGATCCTCCAACTAGCCTGCAGAGGATTACAAGGGAAGCCACTGCAAGAGGCATCCCATTAATAGTCGGAGCGGACGCCAATGCTCATCATCGCATCTGGGGTAGCACCGACACGAATAAACGGGGTGAGTCACTATTTGAATTCATTTTATTACATGACTTAGCCCTAGCTAACAAAGGTGAGGATCCTACCTTCATTACGGCAAGCCGTAGAGAGGTTCTGGATATCACTCTGACGAACGAGCACTTGAACCAAGCTATCAAGGGATGGCACGTATCACAAGAGTGCTCGTTCTCCGATCACCTATACATAAAGTTCGATCTGGCATCTGACCCTCCGACAAATCCAACCTTCATTAACAAAAGGAGGATGGATTGGGTCAAATACCAATCGGTATTCGAGTCTGCGCTAGAAGGCGGACCTCCAGAGATTGTAGACATACCCGGTCTTGAGGAAGCCGTTGGGACCCTTACATTGGCCTTCAATGACGCAGCAAGGTCTGCATGTAGTCCAACGAAGCCTAGAGGGAAGTACAAGCCCCCATGGTGGAATAGTGACATTGCGAAGCTGCGGAAGGAATGTAGGAAGTCCTTCAACCGAGCTAAAGAAACTAATGACTGGTCTTCTTATAAAACAAAACTGAAGGAGTTCGAATCCTCTATCAGAAAGGCTAAACGCACCTCTTGGAGAAGCTTTTGTACAGAAATAGAACACTCCAAGGATGTCAGTCGCCTGCAAAAAGTCATGACGAGCTCCCCCTCATTTTTAGGGTCCGTTAAGGACGCAAATGGAGTCTGGACGAAATCCAGCTCCGAGACTCTGTCTGTTCTCGTGGATACGCACTTCCCGGGCAGTGATGATGTGGCTGACAAAACGGATCCACACACGCTCCCGGATTGTATGCCAACTACTGTGCCTGTAAATGACAGGCTCCTACGCTGGGCAATCAGCTCATTTCAACCCTTTAAATCCCCTGGCATGGATAACATCTCACCTATTGAGATCCAGCAGGGTATCAATATAGCACTGCCATGGCTGAACGCCATTTTCAAAGCATGTGTACGGATGGCTTACATTCCACAGCAGTGGAGAGAAGCAAAAATAGTTTTCATACCTAAAGCGGGTAAAACATCCCACTCCTCACCTAAGGATTACAGACCTATCAGCCTCACCTCCTTTCTGCTAAAAACTCTGGAGCGACTGATAGAGATCCATCTGAGAGCTATTCTGAAACCACTCTCTAATGCGCAGCACGCATACACAAAAGGGAGATCGGTTGAAACAGCTCTTCACTCGCTCACCAGCTACATCGAAAAATCGCTAAGCGTTAAAGAATACACGCAAGCAGTTTTTATAGACATCGAAGGGGCTTTCAACAATATCAGCCATAAGGCTATTGGTAAAGCACTCGGGGAAAGCAATGCCGATGACAACCTGATAGGGTTCATTGGTCAACTCCCTAGCAGCAGGAACATCAACTCCACGCTAGGAAACAGTACCTTACGAAGGAGGGTTTGCAGAGGAATGGAATCTAGTGGTGGATGAACTCCTGTCAAAAATAGAAGCGACTGGCTGCAAAGTCGTAGCTTATGCCGACGATGTTGCAATAGCAATATCGGGAAAATTTGTTAACACCCTATCGGAAAGACTAAACTTTGCCCTAGGTATTCTTACCAAATGGAGCAAAGAGTGTGGTCTAAAGATCAACCCGCAAAAGACGGAATTTATGCTCTTCACAAGAAGGTATAAAATTCCACGATTTGTCCCACCTAAGCTTGAGGAGATAAGTCTCAACCCATCTCATCAGGTCAAATATTTAGGTCTAATTCTGGACTCTAAACTCGCATGGAAAGCGAACACAGCAGAAAGAGCACGCAAGGCTGCATGCGCAATCTACTGCTGCAAACGAGCTATTGGGAAATGGTGGGGATTAAAACCCAAAATTGTATCATGGCTCTATACGGCGATAGTGGAACCAATCCTTCTGTATGGCGCAGTTATTTGGTGGCCTGCTATGGCGAAAGCATCAAATGTAAACCTGCTAAACAAGGTCAGAAGGAGTGCGGCTATTGCAATCACCGGGACTCTACGGACTACCCCGACAAAGGCATTATTTATGCTATTAAATTGGCTTCCGACAGAGCTACTTACGAGACAGCAGGCCAAGTGCACTGCTGTTCGATTAAAAGCTCTGCGACTATGGCATGAGGATAACTTTGGTCACTCCACAATACTACGGAGGGATGGGCCAACGTCAGGGAAAGTGGACCTTGCATCTCCGATTCCCTGTTTTCACCATGGTTTCAGGTCAGTCATCCCGAATAGGGAGGACTGGACCTCAGAAAGAGATGGGATACAGGAATCGGTCGACATCTACACTGATGGATCAAAAACGGAGGGAAGAGTTGGCTGTGGCGTGTTCTCAGAACAGCTAGGCCTGAAACTATCCTTCCGATTACCAGACCACTGCAGCGTCTTTCAGGCAGAGGTCATTGCGATTTATAAGGCAGTTGACTGGCTGAGAAGTCAGAAAATTTCCATAAGAAATTTAAACATCTTTTCTGACAGTCAAGCTGCTATCCAATCATTATCCAGCGTGTATACTTCATCTAAAATTGCGATGGAATGCCGGTCACAGCTGAACGTGATGTCGCATCACTGTGAAGTGATTCTTTGTTGGGTACCGGGGCACAGTGATATACCTGGAAACTGCGAAGCAGATGCCTTAGCGAGAGCTGGCACCGAGCTTCAGGAATATACACTTAACCCCGAAGTCGGCCAACCTCTAGCTTCCATAAAGCTAGGATTTAAGCAGCACTACGTGGAGGCTGCGAATAGGGCCTGGCTGCTCGAAGAAACCTGTAGCACAACCAGGCAAACTTGGCACGCACTGTGCTCCAAACGCACCAAGCGGCTCCTCAACATAAGCCGCGACACCCTGAGTTCCGTCGTTTCCGTACTAACGGGACACTGTTTGATCGGCAGACACGCAGAAAGACTGGGTGTCCCTTTCAATGATTTCTGCTGAAGTTGCACATCAGAGGAAGAGGAAGAAACCATTAAACACTTTCTGTGTGAATGTCCGGCGCTGTCCAGGAAGCGCATGCAAACCTTGGGCACACCCTTCCTAGACAACCTCACGGAAGCAGCCGATTTGGACATTGGCTGCATAGCCGGCTTTATTCGAGAATCTGGATGGTTCTCGTCATCCCGCAGGTTCTAGTGCCGCCCTTATATTCTGTGGTATCACAATGGGCCTCTCGTGGCCTAAGTGAGCTACCTTTGGATAAAAGGGGGCTGCCACTGCAACCAACCAACCAACCAACCAACTCTTTCGAGAAAACTAGAAATTTTTGCTCGATTTACAATTTAGCGATACAAAGTCAATATTGAATGATCTGGGTTTAGATTTGCACATGACTCATTGGCACTATTATAGTCGAAAGAGCGTCAGCATATGGTTGAGTTGCATGCTACCACCCGCATAGAATTTTAAAGTACTGAACGATCAGTACTGAAAATCGGATTTTATTACGCACTGCGAATCCATTATAAATCCCGGCTAAGTGACTCAATACGATACTGATATTCATTATAAAACTAGAACTTAGGTGATACTGAAAACTCAAAAAAAATTGTTACCGATATTCATAACTTAATCAAAACTGAAGCGGTATTGAATGTCTGCATCACTGCAATATTGGAATTCTGGATTTCACCGGAACTTAAGCAATACCCGAAGTTTAAGCAATCCAATACTGAAATTCTGGATCTTATCGGAGCCTCAGCAGTACTCAAAATTCAAGGCAATGCGATACTAAAATTCTTCATCAGAACTTAAGCAGTACTCAAAATTGAAAGAAAATGCAATAATGAAATTCGTAGATTCATCTAAACTCAAGCGGTACTGAAATCGGTGGGTCTTATTTTTCTTTGAAATGGGTGTTAATTTTCATAACTTGGCTACTTGCTAATTTTTGCTTATGGGGTTTTGCCAGTAATATGGAAATAATCTTTTTGCAAACACCCTCATCAACTGAATGCATTTCATCTATTGAAAATTGCTTGATCATATCAATCGGTAGCGTTTCCAAAATAGAACGGAAATCTTTATGATGGCTAACATCGGAAGCTGCATCAAAAGTTGACGTGCTCCTGAAACTTTCATCATTTCGCAAGGGTGCTGTTACTTCTGGATGTGCTATTTTGCTCCCTCCACTAGCTGTGAAGAATCTTTGACCTTTCGTGTAGCATTTTTGACAATAGAAGTAACCACCATGTGTTTTTTTCTTTGCTTCACAGCTGCCATCGCCGGGGCGTCACAAATGAATGAATGAATTTTAATAGTGTACGACTTTGATTGCACGTTAATTCCAACTTTAAGGAGCTGTAATACATCAGCAACGAACCTTTCCAGCACTACATTAAAATTCTTCGGTTTACCAGAGACCTTGAATATCCCTATCGGAAAAACTGAATTACATAGATTGTTGACGCATCCGGCAATTATCCAAAAACTGTGACCACTACTTTTTGAAGAAGGTGTTCCATCAATGTTGAATGAAATTTCAAAATGCGTGATACCGTTCTTTATAGTTGTACGCATGTTGGCTTCGATGCATGAGATCAACGAGTCCTTCAGCTCAAAGTGAGTATATTGACCATTGTCCATGTTTTCAATGTAATGCTTTCCAGTTTTTTTTGGAGTCTCTAGCATAGATCTGACATCCATAAAAGGAAAATTACACTCTTCTGAGAGAATTTTCAGCAGCTTATTGATGTCACTATGACTAAGTGATACGAGACATGCCCAGCTTCTGATCCTATCTACGAATTATGCAGGACTCCGTTCAATTGCGTCTTCTGCAACATCCACCACTTGTTTTTCGTGCTCATTACTTAGAACGCCACTCCCGTTTATATAATCAGCTAAATTGGGGTACTTTAGTCTTACAACCGCCTTAAAATGTTGTTAAATTACCGTGAGGGTGGCTTCCTTCTGAATCTGTAGTCGTTATTTTGTGATACATATGTTCGGAGCAGTTCTCACGTGGGTTCACTTTGACTTTTGTATCAGAATTGGTTTTGGTAGGCATTTTTAAAATATATCTTTCACTAATAAGATAATTGTAAGTGCCAGTGGCTCAGATCGATGCGCGCTCACTTCTTGACAATAAGGAACGAAGGCAACGTGTTCAATCTAGAGGTGGCAAAAACATATCTTTGTTGTGAATGGATCATTTGAATCCGGCTCAGTAAAAAGATCCAGATCAGTGATATGTATTATTTGAATCATTTGGATCATCTAGATCATTTGGATCATCTAGATCATTTGGATCATCTAGATCATTTGGATCACTGAGTCAGAAGAGATATGGTACGCCGTACACTCTGCAGAGTTACCATACAATTAGGTAAATCTGTAGATGTTGTTTACTTGATTTTTGAGTTCATAAAACTCCATTCGGAATACTTACGATCGTAGCTTTCCGAATCTTTAAGCCCATATTTGACTGAAAAAACCTTAATAAAGTTACATTTTTATATGAAAAATATATTAATATATAATTTCCACACAAAATATATAAAAGCACAATTGCGTCTTTACTGTCTGACAATGACAAAAATCTGTACTTTCAACTACGATCATATTGTATAATTTCACATTTTAAATTTCTACAATCGAAACTTTAAATTGCATCTTAATATATGCATCTACTTGTAAACTACTGCTGGCAGCCCTGCAAATTATTTACAAACATATCATCTCATGTGCACATTCATCGTTATGCCCATCCAAATGCGAGTTGCACCGTCTCTTCGCGTGGAAAGTGTATTTCTCTTTACCTCTCTTACGGAGGAACTTGTGAGAGATTACTGAATGGAACATGATCGCGTTTGTGTCTTGTGCTTCTGCTCCATGAGATATGAAAGATCCACTGATCCAAATGAACCGATTTCACTGATTCGAATCATTTGGATCTCTAAGATGATTCGGATCACTGAATCATATCCGCGATGAGCTACGCATGCCTAGTTCAATCCCAGCTGAATTCATATAAAAAGGTAATTGAAATTTAACATATGTCCAAACCGAACTACATAGATTTGATAAGTTGTACAAACATATGATACTGAAAAGACCAAGTGAATAACTAAAAACAAAAAATGATTACGTTTTGACTTAATATTTTGATTTATTTTTTATGAGACGAATACTGTAACAGAATCCGCAAACTGAATTGATTCAGAACTTTCACAAAATTCACCAGTACCAGTGATGCAGTACTGACGCAGTATAGAACCCAGTTCCTAATGCAATACTGTATCTGTGTCGATATTAGAAACTTATCCAGTATCCAAAATGTTCCGCTACAGTTCTGCATGTATCAGTACTGCCCCATACATAGGGAATACCCAGGGCCGGACCTAGCCTAATTGGCGCCCTGTGCCAAATCCATTTGCTGCGCCCCCATTTATAAACGTATACGTGACTTTTTATCGAGGAACCTTCAGGAGTGCCCTCTTACAGAGCCCTCCAACGATAGTCATGTATGTATCAAGACAAGAATAATAATAATAATAATAATAATAAAAGTTCAGTTCTAAAACAAAATTAAAAGCATGTAAGCCGCGAACGAAAATATGCTGAAAATTTCAATTTACGGACCAATTACAATAACTTCCCTACAGTAGGAAGTTGATAAAATTCAACAAAACTAAGAATTCACAAATACAGGTATTAAGTGCCTATCGTAAATTTAAAGAAATTGGACTTTCCTAGCCTTCAATTTTGCGAAATCTTCTATTAGATCATCATATTCTAACGATTCTACTAGCTCCTTTTCTATTGCTAAAATGGACAATCCTACCAAACGATCTTGAGTCATTGTTGTCCTTAAGTAATTTTTTATGATCTTCATCTTCGAAAAACTACGTTCTCCCGATGCTACTGTTATTGGTAAACTGTTTAATATTTTGAGAGCAATAACTATATTTGGAAATACTTGATCCAAATTTGCATCAAATATGTAATTCAAAACTTCCAAACTCGAATTATCCGATTTAATGAGTGGCGAAAGTATTAACAACTCTTGATATAACTCTTCATCATTTAAATCTCTAGAGTCTTTATGGCTTAAAGCAGAATCTAAATTTTTGCACAAAGTTTTCAAGTTATTTAATTTGCACGCTTCATTTATATTATATAAAAAAGAAAATATGTTATTGTGATTTCGCAATTGCTCAAATCTTTCATTAATAGAACTAATTGCCTGGTCGAGTATTTTATAATAGAAATTAATTTTAAAACTTAGTTTAGGATCAAATATTGTTTCAGAACATTCATTTATGTACATTTTTTTTCGGCGACGAGAACGTAAAGAAGAGGGACTTGGAAACTGGGAGGGTATATCTAAATCTAAAGCAATAATCTCGGTTTTATGAATATATTCGCTAAAAATTTCATCGGTGCGCATGTCAACTAGATAGTTACGAGTTTGTTCAAGGATTTCAATACTTGCAGGCAAATTAACTCGTTGGCCTTGTAAATACTTACTAGCAATGTTTATTTTTTGTAGAATATCATACCATACTAATAAACTACAAATAAATTTGAAATCCAATATCTTATTTCCTAAAGATTCAGCTGTGACCTTAACTTCTGAATTTCCATTTTCAGCGATTTCAATTAGGGCTTCATAAATGTCTCCTAAATTATTTTTAAGAGGCTTCAAAGCATCTATTCTACTCTCCCATCTCGTTTCGGAGAGTGGTTTAAGGGTTAAATTAGGAACATTTTTTTTGTATGTATCCCACCTGTTCGTCGAACTTGACACGAATACATACAAATTTTGAACTACATCGAAAAATTTAACAGCGTCTAATGAACAACGAGCAGAATCATTTACAACTAAATTTAAAGAATGAGAACAGCATGGAACGAAAAATGCTCTAGGCTCGAGAGACCTTATTCTGTTTTGCATTCCACACTGTTTACCCTTCATGTTGGACCCATTATCGTAGCCTTGACCTCTACAATTGCTTATTAATATATTCAAATTAGTCAGTTCTTGTAAAATTAAGTCCGTGAGTCCTTCACCAGATTTATTTTTACATTCCAAAAATCCTAATGAAAGATACAAACATCACACATGTGTTTTGTAAACGTGCAAACGTATGCACTCCAGTTCAAAGTCGCCGCTATATTATGCGAAGCTGAACAAATAGATGAAAACGGGCTCATCTCGTTATGTTTAGCTACGCAATAATATATGTTTGCATAGCCGCAATAAAAGGTCCCGAGAAGGATACTCGGATATATACTTGGTATATTGAAGTGTGAAAATGTTACCATGTGTATATCTTTTCAGATTGAAGGCACGGAAAATGACCAGGACGGCGGACACTTGGTCAGCAACAGTAGATGCGATTAGGCGGCGTGGCGTACACATTATTGCAACAATTCATAAACTTGTCCTTTTTTTTAAAAATAAAAATATATTAACTCAATTTTATAGTTCAGAAGTGAGATAGAACTGCGCGCGTGATATAATCGCGATTGCAAAGTGAGTCTGTGGCAAATAAGATACAGAGCCTTTATTAAGTGAAATAAAACAGTGTCAGTGATGGGACGTGAAAAAAGAAGGCGCTCTTGTTCAAGTGAATCAAGAAGTGAATATTCATCACGTGATGAATTCAGAAAGCATAGAGACGAAATACAGCGATACGTTTCTGAAAGGGGAGAATCAACTGTAAGAAGTGAACGTCACTATCGAAGTCGATCTTCTCCAAGAAATAACCAGGAGGATATGAGCACGCGGTTACTTCGCCTTGAATGTTTGTTGGAGACATTTATAAAGAAAACTCCAAGGATCGCAGAGGAAAGACGAGGCCACTACGCAGTCAGAAGTGACTGTATACCAGAGTTTGAGCCGGGAAATCCAAGTTTAAGTGCAAGTAAGTGGCTCGACAAAATCGACCAGCTTGCTTCTGTAAATGGTTGGAACGAAGCCACCACAATATACCACATGCAAAATAGGCTAACAGGCTTAGCAAAAGAGTGGTACTCTAATTTAAATTCCTATGAAAGATCCTGGAGTCAATGGAAGAGGCTGATAAAAAGTTTCTTCTCTGAACACCATGATTTTGCATCTTCCCTACGCAAACTGGTAAACAGGAGAAAGGAACGAGGCGAAACAATGACCGCATATTACTTCGGAAAGATGAGTTTATTGCAAGCATGCAAAATCACGGGGAAAGACGCTGTTTCTTGCTTGATTGATGGATTAGAAGATCCAACCATAAGAACTGGCGCGAAAGCTGGGCGATACAACTCTCCAGAAGAACTATACAGCGAGTTCCTTTCAAGTGTAGATGAGTGCACAAAACGTTTTGATGTTTCAAAGAATGGCATCAAAGACAAAAAAGCAGAAAAGGACGGACGATGTGAGGTACGGCAGCAATCGTTTTACAGAAAAGATTCTGCAAAACCAATAAAATGCTTTAATTGTAACGAAAGAGGGCATGTGTCTACGAAATGCGAGAAACCTAGAATCGAATGTAAAAGTTGTGGACGTTTAGGGCATTCTACTAATAATTGCCAAAAACCATCAAAAAGCGCTACCATCAAGTATGTGGAGCATTCGACGAGTAATAAACAATGCTATTTTGTGGAATGTAAAGTGAATGGGAAAGTTATGCAAGGTTACATAGATACAGGTTGCAGCGCGGTGTTAATAAAAGAACAAAATGCACGTGATCTAAATGTGAATAGAGTCCCTTGTAACTTGATCGCTAAAGGGTATGGAGGTGGATCCATTAAAATATCCAGTAAAATATCGATCAAGCTAGAAGTAGATCTAGCGGTGGCCAAAGTAGACGCGCTCATAGTACCAGATGCAGTTCAGCAAGTACCAGTGTTAATTGGACAAACGTTTATAAACAATAAAGATGTGAATATGGTTGTGCGGGAAGATAGAGTGCGGCTTTTTAACAAGCAAAATATTAGCCTTCCCCAAATTGATTGTTTACCTCCCGAAAAAGTTATACTTCGGGCAAAAGATTGTGCGGTGATACCGCCAAATAGTGTTGGTTTTGTGGAAGTAAGCAGCGACGTTGAATGCGATATGTTTATCGAACTCAAACATTGCCCTGTCCCAAACAAAGAATACTGGTGGCCAAATTGCGTGACACGACGTGAGACTGGAGTGATTCCCATGGTGAACATTTCCCAACAGCCACTGGTGTTTAAAAAGAACCAGATCATATCCAGAGGAATACCATGTAAGGTACAATCATCTGATACAACGGTGAGTACATTGTTAACAAACGTAAACGAAATGAAGCCATTTACATATTCCGATATATCGAATCAAGTTGACTTGAATACAAGTAAAAGTATTCAGGACCGATTATTAGCCTTACTAAACCAATACCGAAACTGTTTTGCTCAAAATCTAAATGAAATCGGTAAAATTGTTAGTAGTGAATTGCAGATAAAGTTGAAAAAGGATGAGCCAATAGTATATAAAGCTTATAGAATGGCACATTCCGAACGTGAAGTTGTTCGGAAAATAGTTGATGGGCTTTTACAAAATAAGATTATAAGAGAATCGAATTCATCGTTTAGTAGCCCGATACTCCTAGTTAAAAAGAAAACTGGAGAGTATAGAATGTGTGTTGACTACAGAAAACTGAATGCAAACACAATTAAGGAACATTTTCCTCTTCCTCGAATCGATGATCAAATTGAGCGTCTGAAGGGTTGTTGCATCTTTACAACTTTAGATCTCGCAAGCGGATATCATCAGGTTCCCGTTGGTGAAGAATCTGTCGAGAAAACAGCGTTTATAACTCCAGATGGGCATTACGAATATTTACGAATGCCGTTTGGTTTAACTAATGCTCCAGCTGTTTTTCAAAGGATTGTCAATGCAGCGTTGGGACCCTTAAGATTCAATACTGTTTTGGCATACATGGATGATCTATTAGTTCCCACAGAAACCATAGATAAAGGATTTGAGGCTCTTGAAAAGGTTTTCAATTGCCTACAAGAATCTAACTTGACACTAAGGCTTGAAAAATGCTTCTTTTTCAAAAACAAAATTGAATATTTAGGATACCAAATAAGCCCTGAAGGAATACAGCCAGGGGACAGAAAAATAATTGCTGTGAAGGACTACCCTAAACCAATAAGTATTCATCAAACTCGTCAGTTTCTTGGATTAACCAGTTACTTTCGTAAATTTATATCTCATTTTGCAACGATTGCCATGCCACTCACAACGCTATTAAGAAAAGACAATCAATTTCGCTGGGAAAATGAACAAGAAGAAGCATTTAGCACCCTAAAGCGAAAATTATCAGAATTTCCCCTTCTAGCGTTATACGACCACGAATCACGAACTGAATTGCATACAGACGCATCGAAAGTAGGAATTGCGGGCGTATTGTTACAAGAACAAAAAGATGGCAATCTTAAACCCATTTCCTATTATAGTCGAATGACATCAAATGACGAACAAAAGTATCATTCATATGAATTGGAAACGTTAGCAATAGTTTGTTCTCTCAAGCACTTTAGAACCTACTTAGTGGGTATAACATTTAAGGTGGTTACCGACTGCAACGCAATTCGAACTACGTGGTCCAAACGAGATTTAATTCCTCGCATAGGGAGGTGGTGGTTAACTGTGCAAGATTACGATTTCACTGTGGAATATCGAGCAGGAAATAAAATGGCACATGTTGACGCTCTAAGTCGAAATCCAACAATGGAAGCCAATGACAAACACACATTCATCGTCGATATTACAACTGACGATTGGATATTGACGGCTCAATTGCGAGACGAAAATTGCAAGCAATTACTTGAAAAGCTTATGACTAAGCCAGAAACGAAGCAAGAAAAGGAAATTCATAAAATGTATTCGTTGAAAAATCATAGGTTATATAGAAACACGGAAAAGGGGAGACGATGGGTGGTTCCCAGAACATTAAGGAAAGAAATTGTCATGTGCCACCACGATCAGGCGGGACATTTCTCTTTAGACAAAACCGTTGCATACATTTCGGAAAAATACTGGTTTTCGTCTATGAGAAAATACGTGAAAGATTATATCAGTCGCTGCCTTGCATGTGCTTATAACAAGGTGCCCACCGGAAAATCTCCAGGATATCTCCATCCGATTGGGAAAGAAAGTTGTCCGATGCATACGTTGCATACCGACCATCTTGGCCCATTTGTGAAAAGTTCACGAGGTAATTCGTTTCTGCTGACGGTAATCGATGGATTTACGAAATTCATCTTTATGAAAGCTGTCCCCAACACGAAAGTTGGACCAGTCATTAAAATGTTTGATGATATTATAAATATGTTTGGGGTTCCGACTCGTGTTGTTAGTGATAGAGGAAGTTGCTTTACTAGTAAAAAGTTTACAGAGTATTGCAAAACCCTAGGTATAAAAAGTATACTGAACGCAACAGCAACTCCGCGAGCGAATGGCCAAGCGGAACGCTACAACAGGACGATTTTAGGCTGTCTCACTACATCTAACGAAGATGAAAGAAAATGGGACCAAGCAATAACCTCGATCCAATGGGGATTAAATATCACACATAACAAATCGACGGGAAAGTCCCCATACGAATTGCTACTGGGTTACGTACCCCGAAGCGCGAACGATTCTTACTTGTCCAATGAAGTATGTGAAGACGTTCGCAAAAATTTGGAACATGTAAGGGCCGAAGCGGTCACTTCTATAAAAAAACAGCAAACGTTGCAGAAGAAACACTTCGACAGGAAGAGGCGTGCGGCTCCCACTTACGAAGTTGGACAGCACGTGCTAGTAAAAAGATCAAGGGGATCTAATGACGGTATGAGCAGGAAGCTACTGCCCCACTATAGCGGACCTTATGTGGTCAAAAAGGTTTTAAGTCACGATCGGTACGCCATTGAGGATTTACCTGGGTCCAAGCGGTCCCAGAAAAAGTATAATGGAGTTGCCGCCGCCGATAGAATGAAACCTTACGAGGTAGCATGTGATAGTGACGACTCCACCGAAACGGAATAACCCTTAAAATCCGTTTCTCGAGTTGTCATACTGGTTAGGTATGTACGCATGTTAATAGTATTATCTCTTTGGCCAGGAGTTACATGCGCATTGTACTGATTGAAATTTTTCCTCGAGGACGCGGCAAAGTCAGGATGGCCGAGCTGAAAGATACAAACATCACACATGTGTTTTGTAAACGTGCAAACGTATGCACTCCAGTTCAAAGTCGCCGCTATATTATGCGAAGCTGAACAAATAGATGAAAACGGGCTCATCTCGTTATGTTTAGCTACGCAATAATATATGTTTGCATAGCCGCAATAAAAGGTCCCGAGAAGGATACTCGGATATATACTTGGTATATTGAAGTGTGAAAATGTTACCATGTGTATATCTTTTCAGATTGAAGGCACGGAAAATGACCAGGACGGCGGACACTTGGTCAGCAACAGTAGATGCGATTAGGCGGCGTGGCGTACACATTATTGCAACAATTCATAAACTTGTCCTTTTTTTTAAAAATAAAAATATATTAACTCAATTTTATACTAAGAAATGCTCCCTAATTTCAAATGTATTATTATGTCGATGAACAAATCTGATGATCAAGGTAACTTGTTCAACATGACTTTTGTCAGGAGTTGAGTCGACAATAATTGAAAAATATTTTGCTTCTTGGATCATGGAAACTATTTTATTTTTAACCGCCTTAGATATTATGTCAATTAATTCATTTTGAATGGTTTTGCTGAGATATTTATTCTGCGATTTTTCATCATTAATTCGTCTCAAATGTTCCCCTAACACAATATCGAATTTCCCCACAGCTTCTACAAGTTTCAAAAAATTGCCATTTTGTAAGTCATTCAATTTTTCGGAAGTGCCTCGAAATGCTAAGGACTGGGTACCGAGAAATTTCACAATAATTAACAATCTATGAAGGACGTTATTCCAATGAGAAACTTCGGCCTTCATTGCACTTTCCAAGCCATAATCAATAGTTTGGTTATTTTTAAAACCTAATTCTAACGTTTTCCATGACCTAAAATTGTCCATATGAAGTGAACTGTTCTCATGGCTTTTAAGTAATTGACTAATATGACTCCAATCCGATGCTCCACAACTAGACAATGCTTGAGCGGCTTTGTTTTTTGAAAACAAGAAACAGCAAAAACAATAAACGGCATCTTTAGATGTAGAATAAACTAACCAAGGTCGTGAAACTTTATCGCCATTTGCTAAAGTTCTTTTATATAAGGAAGCACTAAATTTCCTATTATTGTTTTTGGGGAAATTAAAGTCTGCTATTTGCGTTGGGCCCATAAGTACTATTTTCCTAACCAAATCATCAGTTAAATGATCCCAATTATTTGGATCTCTTAAGTCTAAAATACCAGGTAAAATTGGTTCAGTGACTATTTGTTGAACAACAATTGATTCGCATTCTAGATCACGAACACTAGTCGACGCGCCAGCTAATTCAGACACATTAACTAAAGTTTCGAAGGGGTCACTAAAAGTTTCACTTCTTCCCGGTTCACAAAATAATTTTAACTCTTTAGAAGTAACACTTGTTCCCGGTTCAGATAATAATCTTAACAAGATTCCCGATTGTTTTTTATTTTCTTCATCGTGAATTTTCCGCCGTTTTCTATACTCAGCTCCTGATAATTTAGCCTTTTTCATTTTTATATATTTATTTATTAATTGCTTATTTTATTAATTTGCACAACGTTTTTCAAATCCTTCGTCTTACTTTTGTCACAAAACAAAACACGATTGGAGAATTTCGTCTCTCCCTGCTGGCTAATACTTGACATAGAATTGCTTACTATGATCGGGGCTTCCATCTTCGTGGAATTCCACTAAATATAGAAGATTTTAGTTGTCGTTGAAATTTGATGCGCAACAATAAATTTCTAGCCTATCCTTAAAGTTCTTAAATTCTACGTATTAAATCATCCTCAAGCCAAGATTACAACCTTTGCCGAAATAAAATACAAAATGTATTTCAAACATGAATTGTAGTTGCATGAAATTGTGTAGTGGCAACTCTGACTTGGATGTCCAAATCGTAGAGATTCGAAGCGATGTGCACTTTTAAAATCTGCACAACAGTCGCCCATATATGTACTCCATTCATACAATCGAATTCCATGCCGGGCTTCGATATGGACTGAGTGTGCAAGTTCTAAAAGTCGCTCATCTAGCGCCCCTTGTGTATGGATTGGATGTCGACACCGAACGTACATATCAATCGGGGCTTTGGGCTTTGACATGGACTGAGTGTGCATGTTTCAAATTTGCTCATCTAGCGCCCTTTGCATACGAATTTTGATGTCGAAGCCATTCTGAGCGGCACGTAAAGGGCCAAATAGACGAGAGGCGACTGATATGGACATCTGAATTAGAGTTGCCACGAAAAAATTCACGCAACTCAAAATTATGTGTGAAATGCGTGTTGTATTTGATACCGATATTATACAATAGATTAGAATTAATTTTGTAACTTGCCATTTGTTCGTGTAGCAGGCTGGCGCCCTTATTAATTGGCGCCCTGTGCAAGTGCACGTTTTGCTCATATGGCTGGTCCGGGCCTGGGAATACCGATTTAATTCCGTAGGAGTACCGATGTGTTATGCGGGCAGAGCGCGTCACTATGACAGTACATTAGACCTCTTTAATAATTGTTCGCCACTGACTCTTAAACCATGTGCATCGTAATGACGTTTGCTGTGTGCGCCATGTTGCAATAAACTCGTCGATTTCATGTTTCTTTGTTCTCAATTAAGTTTAGTCCACAATACAATGCGCAGACAAGTAACTTATAAAGGTTTAAAAAAACAGGCGTGTAAAATTGTATCAAACAGACAATTATTTCGCTGGAATTCTTGAAGTCCTTGTTCCAACAAGAATTCAATAGATTTTCATTAATAAATAAATACAAAACATCTCATGATATATACTCATCAGCTGATACGGGAAACTATTTTTATTTTTTGCTAGAATATGCATTTCATTTCCAATATGCGGCTCAATTAACTTTATTTAAGTCCTTACATAAACACCACGCCGAAAGTTTCCTTATTACCAGAGATTCGGCCTTAATGAGGATGTTGTATATCGAACGCAATTTGGCTTCGGGTCAGCAAAATCGATATTCAAGAAGATCCTGGTGACGACGATTTGGTTCCTTTCGCACGGAATCTATACACTTGACCTACATAACAAGATTTTCGGGGATAAAACAAAATAAAAATGAATTGCTCTTGCAGAACTCCCAAGTAGCGCATCACCTTGGAACGTGAGACGTGTGAAGTGACAATAATAATGGCGCCGTGCGATGATGTCCTTTGTTTGTCCCCTTTATTGGTCATCTGATGTGAAAGCTAAAATGAACGGCCCCGAAGGTGTATCCAAGAGTAATTTATCGTGACTATGGCAATTCATTCTCACCTGTAAGAAAGAGCTGGCGGAATATTAAGAAGGATAATCTTTAAATTGAGTCCAAAGGTTGGTGTTTTGAAATAAAAGGACTGATAATCCCATTGAAGCTGAAAGGTTCCGTCCTATCAAGGCTCTCTAAAAATTTACTAGCATTTTGTTTGCATGAAACATTATTTTAAGGGGCTTTGGATGTGTTAAATTTATAGCGCTTAATGTCGAAAATAGTGGGAATGAATGTTTGATTTTACTTACTTTGACTATGAATAATGCTATTTGAGAAATTACTTGAAAATGTTTTATAAAATCTGGATTGATAGGATAATGATATGCACAATTTTTTCATGACTCGACATTCCAATGGAACAAACTCATGCATTTTGAGTGGTAAAAAAATAAATAAACAAGCCGTGAGGTGCGACCCTTGAGGTCCACACGTACAACTTCCCAGTAATATTTACATAAATATTAAAAATATTAAACACAATAATAATTATGGAAATAATATTAATTTTAATAATAAAAATGTACCTCTCATAAAAGCTATTGGAATGACTTAATATTCATCGTAACATCTACGCGAGCGACAATTGATTACGTAAAGATTTTCGTGGATTGGTTTGATTTAATATTCACGTGGATCAATCGGAGGGGGGACAGGTTACAAAGCCTTTTCTACGTTATTTGTTATTTTCATATCGATGCTTGAAGGACAAAATAGCGCTAGCAAAAAAGAAAGCAGTTTTTGTTATTACGACAACTGATGAGATTTTGTCGCTTGATGGCCATTTTGAATATTTATATTTTATTATATTTATTTTTTATTTTGAATAATCACTAAATTTGTATTTTATCACGATTTTTCATCAATGAATCTAATAATTATTTCTTATTTTCTGTTGATTTTGAGAAACATTGATTAAGCAGTCAAAAATAGGTTCAATTGCATGTAAAAAGTAAGATATATTTTTTACAAATGATGAAGGAAGTAATTGAAATCTGACGAATACTAAAGAACAAAACTTCTAAAAACTACAATTTTTTATTTGATGAAATCTTTTCAAAGCATATGATCTCAAAAAGTGTTGACTACAAAACATTTTACCATTCAAAACGTTGATTATCACAATTGCAAATTTGATTTGATTTGTATTGGTTTTCAAAATTTAAGCAGTTTTTTTATTAAAGTTAAAACACGGTTTTGTGAAGACTATTAAAAATCTCCGCAAATTATGCAAATAATAATAAACTTTGATTGACTATACAACAATGTCTTTAGAATAAGAGATTTAAGGTATAAAAATTCGTATGAACCCTTTTTACATGGTGACTTTGAATGATTTTTTTTATTTTACATTCAATTTGTTTTGAAATCATGAGAAAATATTTTGCTGGTCCCTCTACAGAAATTGATA
Organism: Oxycera nigricornis; assembly: GCA_963942545.1. NCBI lineage: Eukaryota > Metazoa > Arthropoda > Insecta > Diptera > Stratiomyidae > Oxycera > Oxycera nigricornis. Next base: position 30,893,221 of record OZ012659.1, read on the forward strand.
AAAGTTTACAAATTTTATAAGCATTTATTATTACGATGTTAATTTTATTAATTATTAATTAATGTTTTTATGAAAAAAACACTAATTTTCAATATTTTTTTATTATATTCAAAAAATGGCTTTAATGATTTTTTTTAAATTTAAAAACATAATTAAAATGTTAATACGCGTCGATTGACTTGTTAATGATGCGCAGATTATACTTGGTTATCGAGACATAATGATTGACATAAATGACCATGAAGGACATGATGACTTTTAACGATTTTTTATTTTCAATTAAATTTTTTTTGTAATCATGAAAAAAAATTTGGTGGTGTTTTTACAACAACTGTTTGGAGTAGATAAATTTTATAAATATTGATTACTGCGTCTTGAAAATAAAGTTAACAAGCCGCGAGGTGCGACCCTTGAGGTCCACACGGTCAACTTCCCAGTAATATCTACATAAACATCATCAACGTTACAATAATAAGAGGTTATAGTAACAGGAATGAGTTAATATGAATCATATCGTCTACGGGAGGGTCCATTGATTATATTTTGGTCGATGAGGACAGATTGAATATTCACGCGGATCAATCGGATTTTTGGTGTTGAAAATTTTTGTTGGTTTTCAAAATTTAAGCAATTTTTTTTAATTAAAAGACTATAAAAACTAATAAAAATCTGCTCAATTTATGCAAATATCTTAAAACTTTGATTGAATTTACAACAATTTTTTTTAGAATAAAAGATATAAAGTAATAGCACTCGTATGAACCCTCTTTACATGGTATTTTTGAATGATTTTTTATTTTTAATTTAGCTTTTTCATAATTATGGAATAAAATTTTGCCGGTTTCTCTCCAAAAACTGATAAGAATGTATAAATTTTATAAACTGGATCACTGTGCTGTGGAAATCAAGTTAAAAAATATTTTCTATTAAAAAAACCACAATTTTTCGCATTTTCTTCTATTAAATTAAAAAAAAAACGGCTAAAACGAATTTTTACAATGTTAAAAACTTCAGAAAGATGTTAATACACGTCAAGTGACACCTTAATGATGCAAATATTATATCTGGTTCGTGAGATATAGTGAATGATAAAAATGACCTTGAAAATCATGATGACTTTTAATGATTTTTTATTTTTAATTTATTTTTTTACGTAATCATGAGAAAAAGTTTTGATGCAGTTTTTGCACACATTGTTTGAAGTACATAAATTTTATAAACATTGATTACTTAGATTTGACAATAAGGTTAAAAATTTATTGTTTTTGAAAAAAACCCTAATTTTTTGCACTTTTTTCTAAAAAATTTGAAAACCGTTCCAAGGCTTTTTTAAAAAATTTGGTAGAATAACACAAACGTCAATACACGTCGATTGACACCTTGTTTAAAAAAATCGTATGTTTGGTTCGCGAGATAGCGCCTGACAGAAATGACCTTCAAACGGGCAAAACAGCGAACCCCCTCAACCGAAGTATCCCAAAAACTAATCAGCTCTTAAGATTGTGAAGACGCTTCGATTGACACCTCAACAAAGTCGATACGACTTTGTTTACGTGAGTTATGCTCGTAGAAAAAAGTGTCCGCGAACGTACAGACGTACGTACGTACGTACATACATACACACACACATACCTCTCCCTTTCTAAAAACACTTAAAATATACTCTATAGACCTCAAAACGTAAAAATATGTTGAAAATTTCAATTTCGATTTTCGAGGCGATTACAAGAACTTCCCATATACTGGGAAGTTAAAAAGGCTCTTTCTCTTTTTGTTTTAAATATTTATTGCTATTTTTCGGCAAAGGTTAAATGATTTAATTTTTTTCACCATTCATATCTTATAGAAATTTTTATTACGCAACATTTATTCTCACATAACTTTGCTCTAAAATGAACCATTTTGAAGTTAAGAGTGAGGAAAGTAGGAAAAAACGATTTTTTAAATTTTTTTAAACATTTCGACTTTTTTAATGTTTCCGACTTTTTTGAAAAAGAGGATAGGTCAATTATTGTTTTACAAGTTATTACGCAACTGTCCCTGCAAAAATCAGTGTTCCCCTTCCCCTCAACGGTCAAATGTACTCGTTGTTTTACAGATTCGCCCTGGCCTATACCGCTTAAACGAAAAGTATAAATCCGTGAATAATATTTCTCTTTCTTCTGCAATATATCTTCTTAAAAATGGGAAAAAAATCTATCGATTTTTGCCTCAAAATCAAACTCGCTTGAAGATAAATTACCCTGAAATCTACTATCAAGCGAAAGGTATCCAAATCGACCATCACCAAATATTACCGCCACTCTTCACCAACTTTTTCTTATTTCACGCATGTAAAAAGTGGTGTCATAAATTTTGTTGGCCAACCTTGAATAATTAACATTCCTGAATATTTTATGAGTAAATCTAGCAGTAAATTTTCGACGGCAAATATAAATTACAACTTTTTGGTTGGCTTTTGTCTGAGTGAAAGTTTTTGCAGAGCTCAACAGGAGCTCGTTTTGTGGTTCTTAAGTAAGTACTGCACCACACCAGCTGCCATTGTCGTCCTTAGGTCGGGCTTCAGCAGCATGCAGGAATCGGTGACTAGCTAGGCTGTGCATAGTCAGTGGAAGACTTTCAGCTAATTCGGTGAGTTATGATGTGTCGCAGTTCATATTCTGATCAAACGACCAGGTCATTGCTGGGTGCAAACTGCTTTGCTCACAGTTTGATCTAGAAAAATATAGAAAGGATTGTAAAATGTTCGTATTTATTGCATAAACAACTTTCAAAACGGTGACAAGATATTCAAAATTTTCAACGTTCACGTTTTGAAAACAACAGTGCATACCTCATCCTTTTTCAAAAATTCTTCACTATTTCTAATTATATTAATATAACAACTTACGACACATTAGAATGTGCATCATGCACTTCTATCGAAAAGATTCAAATCAACCCAAAAAAATAAATAAAATAGAAGGCTTTTAGATTGAACGATTTTATTGTACATTGGTATTGGTATACTAACAGCTTGAAAATAATTATGGGGGAATTAAATGGGGCTTTGATCAGAATAAAATATTATGGAGGTCATTCCAATAACTGTTATGAGAGGTACATTATTATTTAAAGTAGTATTATTTTCATAATTATTATTGTCTGTGATATTTTTAATATTTATGTAGGTACGAGTATTACTGGTAAGTTGACCGTGTGGACCTCAAAGGTTGCACCTCACGGCTTGTTGTATAACGTAACCTGTTGGTTTGAATCTGGAATAGAATCAATCGTTTTCAACATACAGTTTTTCAAAAATCCGTCCGCAAGTCTCCAATACATAAATGCAATTTTAAATTTTTTTTCAAAAAATTAACCGACATTTTCATATGATAAAAATAGGATTTAAGCTCGTAGTTGTGCATCTAAAAGAAGTTTCAAACAATTGTTATTCAAAATGATTCTTATTGGATTTGAACCTCCGTTTCTAGTCGAGACAAATCGCCCACTAGTGTGCTTTTGTTGGTTAGCCACTTGCTAACACTATTTTTGCACATTAATGGAGGTTCTTTTTGTGCCAGATTAATGGTTGGTGCCATAATTAGATACACACTAGTGGGCGATTTGTCTCGACTAGAAACGGAGGTTCAAATCCAATAAGAATCATTTCAAATTGCAACGTATGCACAATATACGAACGAAAAAATATTGACAGTCGTTATACTTCGCAGATGCAAAGTTTAAAATAGTTGAAATATAACGAGCTTAACCCAACAACAAGCCTAAACCGTGGTCGTGTTGTCTGATAACGAATGGCATATGACAGCACCTGAAGAGGAAGCCATTCGTTATCCCGAAACCACGCTCCCTATCTAATTGTTATTCAGTCAATAATCAAAATTTACCTAAAGGAAAATTTAATGGGTGTGAAAGCCTGTTTCACTATGAACCAAAAAATATCAAACTCAATAAATTTTGCTACTAAAAACTGTACCGGAATTCCGGTATCAAGGATGAAATTATCTATTTCAAATCTATTACAGATAGAAGTTTTAAGATTGTTTATCTATAGTCCTTTTCGAATGATTAAAAACGCAAACGGATAAAGTTTATCTGCCTCCAGATATAATTTCTTGAACAAACTCCAAAACATAATTTACTAATTTACTTTTATTTCCCATGATCTGATCCTATCTTCCTAGAATACAGAAAATTTTAATTAAATACGGGGAAAAAAATTTCAATTTCTCAGCGAAGATCAACATTGGCGTCGTTACTTGCAAGAATGAAATCATACAACAAAATTCGAAACAACCCTACAGTTGGTACTTACTGACGCATTTTGTGTTGTAGATCGTCGTTCACTACGCAAGGGGTATTTATTTCGATTAAGAATAATAATTTATGCTTCAGGCGACAGAGTGATGTTTTGGCTTTAAGAGATGCTTTTCGATTAAATTTCAGATACGATTAGGGCGCATCACAGGAACTAACAGTGGCATGTTTAAATAAATACTAGATATGATGTATTGCGAGCAACAAAAATATTGCAGTTGTTCTACTCGGCGCTGGTTTTCCTGAAATGATGATAGATTGGAAACAAGCCGCGAAGTGCGACTCTTGAGGTCCACACGGTCAACTTCCCAGTAATATCTAGATAAACATTAAAAATATTAAACACAATAATAATTTTGAAAATACTACTACTTTAAATAATAATAATGAGAGGTATTCATAGCAGTAACAGAAATGAGTTAATATTAATCATATCATTTACGGGAGGGTCCATTGATTAAGTAAGGTTTTTGGTGGAAGGGTGATGATGATTGATTACCAGAAATGCAAATTTGATTGAAATTTTGATGGTTTTCAAAATTTAAGCCGCTTTTTTTAAATAAAAGACTGCAAAAACTATTAAAAATCTGCTCAAATTATCCAAACATTTTAAAACTTTGATTGACTTTAGAATAAAAGATATAAGGTAATATAATTGAAGATATTAAAAGAGAAGAGAATAAAATATATAAGCTAATATCATTCGGAAGAACCCTTTTCATATGGTAACTTTGAATGATTTTTTATTTTTAATTGAATTTTTTTCAGAATCATGAAAAACATTTTGCTGGTGTCTCTTCAAAAACTGATAGGAGTGTATAGATTTTATAAACATTTATTACTGTGTTGTGCAAATCAGGTTAAAAAAATTTTTTTATGAAAAAAACCTGAGTTTTCGCATTTTCTTCTATTAAATTAAACAAATCGCTGAAACGGATTTTTTTGTTGGAAAAGTTTTATAATGTTAAAATAATCAAAAAGGATTTTAAAACACGTCGATTGACACCTTAATGATGCAAATATTATATCTGGTTCGTGAGATATAGTGAATGGTAGAAATGACCTTGAAGATCATGATGCCTGTTAATGATTCTCTTATTTTTTATTTAATTTTTTACGTAATCATGAGAAAAAGTTTTGATTATATTTTTTCAAACACTGCTTGAAGTATATAAATTTTATAAAAATCGAACACTGTCTTCCGTAAATAATGTTAAAAATTTATTGTTTATGAAGAAACCCTAATTTTTTGCACTTTTTTTCTTAAATTAAAAAAACGGCTACAAAATTTTTTTTTCAAAATTTGATGGATTCACAAAAAAGTTAATACGCGTCGGTTGACACCTTAACCATGCAAATCGTAAGTTTGGTTCGCATGACAGAAATGACCTTGAAGATCATGATGCCTGTTAATGATTTTTTATTTTTTATTTAATTTTTTACGTAGTCATGAGAAAAAGTTTTGATGTTGTTTTTACAAGCGTTGCCTGAAATATATAAATTTTATAAAAATTGAATACTGTCTTTCGTAAATCAGGTTAAAAATTTATAGTTTATAAAAATCCTCAATTTTTTTCACTTTTTTCGCCTTAAATTAAAATACAGCACAAACGATTCTTTTCAAAATTTGACAGATTCACAAAAATGTTAATACGCATCGATTGACACCTTAATCATGCAAATCGTATATTTGGTTCGCAAGATATAACGCATGACAGAAATGACCTTCAAAGGGTCAAAACAGCAAACCCCCCCCCCCCGACTCAAGTATCCCAAAAACTAATCAGCTCTTAAGATTGCAAAGGCGCTTCGATTGACACCTCAACAAAGTCGATACAACTTTGTTTACGTGAGCTATGCTCGTAGAAAAAAGTGTCCCGAACGTACAGACGTACGTACGTACACACACACACACATATACATCTCCCTTTCTAAAAACACTTTATATATACTCTATAGACCTTAAAACGTAAAGAAATGTTGAAAATTTCAATTTCGATATTCGAGCTGATTACAAGAACTTCCCATATACTGGGAAGTTAACAAGTTTGAATATCAGACTCTCCAAATCCGCGAAATTTTGAAATTCCCGTTATTTTTTGAACACACGTCGTATACGGTTTGTTCAAAAATATGAGAAAGGAAACAAAAATATTGTGCGCCCGGCTATGTGTATTAAAGCTTGCAAAGAGGAGTACTTTATAACGTATAAAGACAATATAAAAAATCATCACAAAACTGTGTAAGGATAGACTAGAAAGCATTTAAGTTTCTTTTGGTTTTCTTCTTGAAAAACTAAAAAACTCACTTAAGGAATTACACCACCGCGTCGCTCGCAAAAATTGATACAAAAAATGACACATAAATTAAATTTGACGCAAATACACTAAATTTTAATCAGCCCTTTAAAATACAAAATATGTTAAAATTACCGACAATCTTTTGGAAATTTTTGTAAATTATTTGTCTTTGGTGGAATTTCTTCCCCCAATAGAAGTCGTTCTGGAAACAAAACAGATTTGCTTTTACAATTAACAAAATATTAGATGAGCCATAGCATAAAGATAAACATATTAGCAAATTTTATAGTATTGAGTGCTGTTTAAAAAATTTATGAGAAATGAATGCAGAATCAATATTTTCAAAAAATATTTGATATAAATACCTGGTGGACATCTAAAAGCAATATATCTTTCAAAAAAAATTACTGAAATTCTGAAAGAGGTGTATCTTATCCCTTATGAAAACCGATTAGTGTGTGCCGGTGTGTGTGTGTACTTGTCGCAGTTTTGGAAGAGTTCAATTTAATACTTGAACTTGTCAAGGTACTAAAATTATTCCAGAGACATTCTTTGGTATTATTGTTTTTTTTATATATTTACATATATCATCATTGTCTGCTTGTTAATGTATTGGCTTCTCATTGCTTTCCATGCTTGTCTATTTTTTGCTGTACGTGCCCAGGTGATGTCAGACAGCTTCCTTATGTCGTGGTCCCATCTAAGTTTCGGACGTCGTCTCGGTCTTTTGATTCCCCTTGGGTACCACTGCATGATTTTCGCGGTCCATCTAATGTCTGATATCCTCGCTAAGTGACTTGCCCATTGCCACTTGAGAGTTCTTATTCTTTAGATCACATCAGTTACTTGTGTTCTCGCTCTTATCCAGGTTAATCTTTTTCTGTGTCTCCCTGTGATGCCCAACACACATCTCTACATTGCCCTTTTGGAAACCTGTAGCTTCCTTTTGGTGTCTGATGAAGCCATACGTCATGACTGGCAGGATGCATTGATCGAAGGCCCTCTTTTCAGGTGGCATTTCATTCTTGACTTGAAAATTAAAGAGTTCTTCGCGAATGCACTCCATGCTAGCTTGATCCTTCAGTTGATTTCTGGTATTAGCGATCCCGAGTTGTGTACTGATTGGCCCAGATACACATACTCGTCTACAACTTCCAGTTCGGTTTTGTTAACTGATAGAGATAGTGGCTTCTCGTTACGAACTCATTGTACATAGCTTTTGTTTAACTAATGTTCATTTTAGGCCTGCTATCTCGCTGGCTGCGCTGAGATCTTCGAGCAGCGTCTGTAGCTCATGTTGTTTTTAGGCGATAAGGACTATGTCATCTCAGGTGATTTAGTCGCTCTCTATCTATGATTAGTCCTTTATTATCCCATTTCGGATCTCGGAAGATTTCCTCTAAGGTGGCATTGAACAGTCTTGGCGATATAGTATCCCTCTGTCTGACCCCTCTTTGCGTGGGGAATTCCGGCGTGTCATCAAGCACTTTAACTTTCGCTTTATCCAAAAATCCGGACAAAATTCAATTTAAATTTCCCCCCTTTATATAAGGTTTCGAATGGTCGCGATTCGCGTACAAATAGTTTAACACATGTGTTGAACATTCATAACCTCGAAAAAGTCGCAATGTTGAAGCAGAGTATAATCGAAGAGCCGCGATTATTGAAAGTATTCGCGCTGGACGGTCAGCACGGGAGATTATTCAATTTTTCCGATATCCGAAATCAACTGTATATGAGGCTGTTATTAAGTACAATGCTCAAGAACAGTTAGGTGAAGGTTCGAGTACACCGGCAAGAAAGCGGCACTCAAAAAAACACACCGTGAGAACCCCTGAAGTCACCAAAAGGACTTAAGAGCTGATTCTGGAAGAATCACTTACGAAAACTGGCGTCTATTGTGAATGTGAGCGAGCCTACCATGCAGAGAATCGTTAAGGAGGAGCTTCGATATTATTCTTACACGATCAAGGTTCCAGCATGACGGGGCTCCAGCTCACACGAGCCATTTGGTCCAAAACTGGCTCTCGGACAATTTTGAAATGATCTGGTTTTAAGGAATTTTGGCCTCCGAATAGTCCAGATTTAAATCCTTTGGACTATTACGTATAGAGCGTGATTGAAAGGGTTACTAACAAGTCTCGACATCCAAATGTGGCATCATTAATGACCGCCATTGAGGCAGCTTTCGCCCATATTGACAGCGCAGAATTGCAGAGAGCGTGCGAGCGCTTCAGGCCACGAATGGAGGCCGTGATTGAAGCTGATAGAGGTTTTAAGGTTTCTCATGTACATTTGGTTGGAATTTTTCATTATGACTAAACAAGAAATGGCCAATAGATTCAGGAAAATCTCAACACTGAATACAAGTCCATGAGCGGTGTTGTGTTTCCCGTAAGTGTGCCTCAGCGTGTCGACTTACAGCCAAAAACTTCACCAATTTGAGCGCTCTTCGACTAGAAGTCCACGGAATGATACATACCACGAAGAATTGCAAAAAAACGAAAAAACCTTTTTTTGGACTCAACGAGTTGTGGGTAAGAAGAGATAAATGAACAACAACAAAAAGTATCACCATTTTTCTCATAAAGCGATACCAGAAATGCGTAACTTCAACTGTGAAATTGGTAAACGATCATTTTATAAACTATTCCCATAAATTGAATATACGATATGCATTTGTTTATTAGAAAAATCAAGTGCATATTAAATCTTAATACAGCACCGTAACAATTGTTTAGAGTAATTTAGGCGTGAATTTGCAATTATTACGTATGATCATGTACCTTTTAGTCTAAGTAATTCACCAAACCTCAAACTTTTGTCGATTAAAACTACTATGTAGAGCTAATAGAAGTATTTTGTCATTTGCATTCAATATAAATTTACGTTGTCCCTTTTTATTGTCTCATCTTTAGTTACGCCGCTGGTTTTGAAATGATTTAAAAAAAGTATATAAACATATCAGCTCTGACTGTACGAGCGTAAAATTCCATTTACGTTTTTGATTATCAAAAATGAAAGTTCGCTTCATCTTTGCTATCCTTTTTTCAGCTACACCCGAATGGAAGCATTGTTTCAGCTGCTTTGCATAACAAAATCTTGAAAATATCCCAGTCAACGCGGAGGGTAGAAACATTAATAAACTCTGTCGAAAGTCAAGACAGACATAAAGTTGATGGTTGGAAAGCTGTTTCCAACTTTCTTTGCAATCGGATTAAAATTAAGGAAATTTTTCGCTTTTCCACCACATATTGCAGGAGTCTAACAAGCTTACAATCGCAAGAGAACAGCAGGCAATAACTCAAGGAGCAACTTCTAATGAAATTGCCTGTAATAACTGAAAGTTAGCCGTTAATATATGCAATTTGAGGTTTTCCGAAAACCACCCGAGAATCCAATATGGTTGAGTATGGATGCAAGAAGGGTTTCGTATAAAGCACAAGTGTTACTTCTATGGTTTGCATTTCAAATCAGAATAACATATTCTTACATGTAGACATCTCAACAATAAACAACTGCAGGATATTGCGCTGATTAGTTTGAAGAAGCAATTAATGTTGCAGCAACTTTAGTCAACAATTGTTTAGCAGTTGTTGCAGCTAATTGGAAAATTAGTTTGTGTAATTTATCCCAGAGCGTTATTGTTATCGAATTCAATACTCAATGATTATTTTGTCTATGGAAATATTATAAGCATTTTTTTTTGAGATTTTTGGTTTTAACGAAACGACTGGCACTTTATCTACAAACAAAAGAAATTTCGCTTTCTTCAATATTTCACATTTTCGTAAAATTGCTTTAGATTTGATGCGTTCACCCTTATTTTTTGTATACTTTCGCATTCTACACACATTGTACGGATCACTTGTTAGAACAGACGATGGTTGCGCAAAGTGTTAACCCATCGATTTAATCAATATTTCATTTCGGTTGTGGGCGTTTACTATTAGCAGATATGAGAAAGCTTAGTCTGCCAAACCGTATTCTGTTGTATTTGTACCACTTTGAAAAGAAGATGAAAATCAAATACTTTTGTACTTCGAGAACCATGGCTCACACGAAAATGTTGTGTATGGCGTGACTCCAAATTGGGGAGAAGTCCTGCGAAAAATGCATATTTAACCCATATATCCTTTAAAGGCGCAATAACTCCCGTATAAACATTGATCGCATCGAACGATGCTGCAAACATTTTTGTGGTTTTTAATTTATAACATTATTAATATTGCAGCTTCGTAAAAATAAATACATTCAACTTTTTTTTTCAAAAGTGTGGCTTCTGTGACATTGAGTGATCTAATTTTCATTTTTTTTCAAGATCGCAGCCAAATAGTGGAGTCTGTGGCCTCACAAACTTGAATTTAAGCTCACCGGTAAAACTGTTTTACCTTAGAGATAAATTCGTCCGAATAAAAATGTGTTCGCGAGGCGTTTAATAGTACAATTACATTTTTCGCATGAATTGTATCTTTTGGGACGCAATAAATCCCACCAGAGTTGTCTGATTGCAACAAACGACACCGCATGCATTTTACGGTTCAAAGTCGAAACAAATAAAATATGATGATCATCTTTTTTTCCGAAAAGTGTTTAGGTCGTGAATGTCACAATATTATCACCACTTTTAAAAAGTTCATGTACAAGTTGTTGGTAATTAAATTTAACACAGCATTGTTAACTTCCCAGTATATGGGAAGTTCTTGTAATCGCCTCGAAAATTGAAATTGAAATTTTCAAAATTTCTTTACGTTTTGAGGTCTATAGAGTATATATAAAGTGTTTTTACAAAGGGAGATGTATGTGTGTGTGTGTGTACGTCACTTTGTTCGTGGAAACTTTTTTCTACGAGCATAACTCACGTAAACAAAGTCGCATCGACTTTGTTAAGGTGTCAATCGAAGCGTCTTTGCAATCTTAAGAGCTGATTAGTTTTTGGGAAACTTCAGCCGGGGGGGAGGTTGCTGATTTGCCCGTTTGAAGGTCATTTCTGTCATGTGTTATATCTCGCGAACCAAACGTACGATTTTTTTGAGCAAGGTGTCAATCGACGCGTAATGACATTTAAGTGGTTCTTTCAAATTTTTAAAAAAATTCTTGGAGCCGTTTTTTAATTTTTTTAAAAATGTGCAAAAAATTGGGTTTTTTTATTCAAAAACAACAAACTTTTTAACCTTATTGTCAAGTCCAAGTAATCAATGTTTATATAATTTATATACTCCAAACAGCTTTTAAATAAAAAAACATCAAAATTTTTGTCTCATGATTACAAAAAAAAAATCAAATAAAAAATAAAAAATCATTAACAGTCATCATGATCTTCAAGGTCATTTTTGTCATGCAATATATCTCGCAAACCAAACATACGATTTGTATCGTTTAGGTGTCAATGAACGCGTATTAATATTTTTGTGAATCTCTCAAGTTTTAAAAAAAATCGTTGGAGCCGTTGTTTAATTTAAGAAAAAAAAGTGCGAAAAATTAGTTTTTTTTTCATAAACAATAAATTTTTAATCAATGTTTATAAAATTTACATACTCCAAACAATGTTTGTAGAAACATCATCAAAACTTTTTCTCATGAATACGTAAAAAATTAAATTAAAAATAAAAAATCATTAAACGTCATTATGATTTCCAAGGTCATTTTCATCATTCACTATATCTCACGAACTAGATATAATATTTGCATCATTATGGTGTCAGTTGACGTGTATTAACATCTTTGTGAAGTTTTTAACATTATAAAAATTCATTTCAGCCGTTTTTTAATTTAATAGAAGAAAATGAGAAAGATTATGTTTTTTTTCATAAAAAATATTTTTTTAACTTGATTTACACAGCACAGTGATACCAGTTTATAAAATTTATACATTATTATCAGTTTTTGAAGAGAAAACAGCAAATTTTTTTTCCATGATCATGAAAAAAACTAAATTAAAAATAATGATATTACTTTATATCTATTATTCTAAAAAAATGTTGTAAATTCAATCAAAGTTTTAAAATATTTTTATAATTTGAGCAGATTTTTAATAGTTTTTATAGTCTTTAAATCAAAAAAACAGCTTAAATTTTGAAAACCAACAAAATTTCAATCAAATTTGCATTTGCGGTATCAACGCTTTGAATGGTGAAATTGTTTGTAGTCAATGCTTTGAAAAGCTTTCATCGAATAAAATATTGTAGTTTTTAGTAGATTCATTCTTTGGAAATCGTAAGATTTCAATAACCATCATCATTTGTAATACATTTTACTTTTTACATGCAATTGAACCTATTTTTGACTGCATATACAAAATTTTTCAAGACCAACAAGGCCCTCACCGATTGATCCGCGTGAATATTCAATCTGTCCTCATCGACCAAAAACCTTACGTAATCAATGGACCCTCGCGTAGACGATATGATTCATATTAACTCATTCCTGTTACTGCTATGAATACCTCTTATTGTTATTACTTAAAGTAGTAGTATTTTCAAAATTATTATTGTGTTTAATGTTGTTGATGTTTACTGGGAAGTTGACCGTGTGGACCTCAAGGATCGCACTTCGCGGCTTGTTTCACTCAAATTTTACGTACAAACTACGGATCTCGAAATAGACACCCTTAGTAAAATTGCGCAAATCCGACAAGAATATGGAGTTGTAGAGCAAATTTTTCGCATCCAACTACCACAGCAAAATGATTTTTTCATTGAAATGATGGAATAACACTTTGTGCAGCCACTGTTGGGATTTGAATTGAAGATAAATCTGTGATTTGCGCAAGGAGAACAGATCTAATTTCTGCTTAAGAAACTTTTCGGGACTTGATGGCGTCTTTAAAAGACTTTTAGTCATGCTAGGTTTTCGCCATAAAATACTTCTGATATTTCTAAAAAAAATTAATAAGTTTTCATTGTGCTTTATTTTATCACATCTTAGAAAAGTGATAATACAGATGATAGCAAATGACAATAATTCTGTAAAGCGTGGTTGATAAATATTCATTGCGACGAACTTGAATCATTCGTGCATAAGAATGCAGACAAAAATTTCGTTATCGCTTCTTCAAGATGATTCTGATCCCAAAAAAATATTATATTCACTACAAAAACATTTCAGTTAAAGGTTTAAAGATGCAAAACTGCTCTCAAAACTCAGGGCTGAGACAAATGCCATCGAAATTTATTTCCAACGCATCATCTCTGGCGAGCGATACCAAACAGGAAAAAATATTATAAACCAAAAGAAACCCAAAGAGGATCTAAGCTAGGCGCCTTACCATTTCATCGTCTTATTCAAGCATTTCACCTTTTTTAAGGGTTTTACCTTTAACGCCAATAGTTCCATTGGGACATATCATAGAAGGAAGAATATATTGAATTCTTGATTTATTAGATGCTTGACGGAGTGACGGAGATCCTTTTTTGTGTTCGTACAACAAAAAGATATGTTCGAATCGTCTTCCGACCTATGCTGAATAGAATTCAACTCGACTAAATTTGGATTTAACCTTTTTGAAGACCCAATATGTTGCGGATAGCATGGTTGAAACTCTTGTGGAAGGTATCATTTATAAAGTTTTTGCCGTTTTACCAACGAAATCATTTATATTCATTATTTAGTGATAAGTTTAAAGCAGCAAAATATCTACATTGTTTTTGTTTCGTATTTTTAAAAGGTATTCGTGATTGGAAAGTGATATCTTTTATGCAAAAGGTAAATTGATAACCTACTAAACAAAAAAAAAATTTAATGGGTTTATTGAATTTGGTGGTACAGGAAATGATTTATTAACAAATTTTGAGGGAATTTGCACGTTGGATTGAACAATGCTATTCGCGGTAAATGACCGGGACAACGTGAGCTAGGTGGGAAGAGCAAATACGGAAGATGTATTTATTGCGTGAAAAGGAGCTGTGTTTTGGGAAAACTTTCACTGTTCGCTAACAACACAAATTGATTGGTAGCTTTCAAAATGTATAGGTATTTTAAATAGGGAGTTAAACCTTATGATCAAAGAGTGATACATAAGATTCCAGGATATATTTTTATAGAAGAGAGTTTGTGATGGATGGATGGAGTATTTACTGACCTCTCAATAGCTCATGACTCTATTTTAAGGACAAAATATTGTTTATGTTGAAGTAGATACTTAGTTTATTAACTTCCCAGTATATGGGAAGTTCTTGTAATCGCCTCGCAAATCGAAATTGAAATTTTTAACTTTTCTTTACGTTTTGAGGTCTATTGAGTATATAGAAAGTGTTTTTAGAAAGGGAGATGTATGTGTGTGTGTGTGTGAATGTACATACGTACGTACGTACGTATGTACGTTCGGGACACTTTTTTCTACGAGCATAACTCACGTAAACAAAGTCATATCGAGTTCGTTGAGGTGTCAATCGAAGCGTCTTTGCAATTTTAAGAGCTGATTAGTTTTTGGGATACTTCGGTCGGGGGGGTTTGCTGTTTTCACCCCTTGAAGGTCAACCATGTTATGCGCTATATCTCACGAACCAAACATGCGATTTTCACTATTAAGGTGTCAATCGACGCGTTTTAACATTGATATGATTCTATCAAATTTTTAAAAAAATTCTTCGAGCTTTTTTTTAATTTTTTTAAAAAAAAGTGCAAAAAATTAGGTTTTTTTTCAAAAACATCAAATTTTTAACCTAATTTTCAAACCTAAGTAATCAATGTTTATATAATTTATATACTCCAAATAGTTTTTGTGAAAAAACCAGCAAAATTTTTTTTCATGATTATGAAAAAAATTAAATAAAAAATAAAAAATCATTACACGTTCAAGGTCATTTACGTCATTCATTATATCTCGAGAACTAAATATAATATTTCCATCATTAAGGTGTCAATCGACGCGTATTATCATTTTAATAATGTTTTTATATGTTAAAAAAATCTTTAAAGTGGTTTTTTAAATTCATTGAAAAAAATTGGAAAAGTAGTGTTTTTTTCATAGAAAAATTCATTTTTCACCTGATTTGCACATCGTAATAATAAATGTTTGTAGAATTTATAAAATTTTATCAATTTTTGTAGAGAAACCAGCAATAACTTTTCTCATGATTACAAAAAAAAATTTAATTAAACATAAAAAATCATTCAAAGTCACCATGTAAAAAGGGTTCATTCGAATTATAATACCTTAAATCTCTTATTCTAAAGACATTGTTGTAAAGTCAATCAAAGTTTATTAATATTTGCAAAATTTAAGCAGATTTTCAATAGTCTTCACATCACCATGTTTTAACTTTAATGAAAAAACTGCTTTGTAACCTGTCCCCACTCCGATGAATACTCAATCAATGGACGCTCCCGTAGATGAAACGATTAATATTAAGTCATTCCAATAACTTTTAAGAGAAGTACATTTTTATTATTTGAAGTAGTATTATTTCCATAATTATTATTGTGTTTAATATTTTCAATATCTTTTAGATATTACTGGGAAGTTGACCGTGTGGACCTCATGGGTCGCACCTCACGGCTTGTTTTATTTGTAGTCAAAATATAAAAACACTTTTTTAAAAAATTCAATGATGAAGAAATAAAGATGGAAATTTGAAATGGCCAAATCTAACTACTTGTCCTTTTTAACTTAAGTAACATGAAATTTAAGCTTATTGCTCACATTGTTTTTATTGCTTCGTTTCTTCTTCTTCAACTTCAAACCCGACCTTGTTGGTTTGGCGAATTTTTTCTTTCTCTTCTAATGCACCCTTATCAAAATGAAATCTTTTGTAAACGATACTTTTGCCAAACATACAGAAGACACTCGAATAAATGAGGCCATTTGTCATATTTTATGTTCAATATTGATATTATTTTGATTTTTCATACAAAATGTTCAATAATAGAAAATCAAAAATAGTCTGCGATGGATATCTTTCTTGTTTCCGAACGCACAGAATTAAATTTTCTTGCTACAAAGGGCCATCCAAAGAGAAGTGTACTTGACATGATTTTGATGAAACAACAGATCCTGCCAATGAATTTTCTTAAAAAAGAACGAGAAAATGTTCACAACTTTTTGATTTTAGGGCACATTATTAAACTGGAATGATAGAAAAAGAGCGGGAATGGGGGAGGGGGGGTGGTACGCTTTTAATGTAACTTTATTTTCCATTTTTTTAGTTTCATTCAATATTATAGCTCTTGAAAGGTATTCAATATTTGAAATTTATCAAAGCAAAACTGACAAAAATGTGAAAGAAGACTCTTGAAATGTTGCACTATTATGTCCTTATTTTCAAAAATAACCCTTAAAATTGTATTTTAAAAATGAAATTGGTCCTTGAGTACGTCATTAATTACATATTGATTGTGTGGTTTTGTTGAAGCAAACAAGAGATATCAAAACCCAAAAAACTTAGGCTGCGACTATAATTTACTATCCATTATTTTCTCTTCGGGTCCTACCCACGGTTTGAAGTAGCTCAAATAGTGCTGTTAGTTCTATGCTGTAAACATATTGACCTCACACTACATACCCATTGAAAAATTGAAAGTGTCAAGTGTTCATAGCATACTATCAAGCGTTCAAGAGAGATTTGCATACATTTCATAATTGAATTTCATCACAATCATTACTTTGCTATTATGTTCCTTGAATACGTGCTTTATGACGGTATCAGTCCACGTGTTGCCTTTCCCTACTCAACTTGTATTCAAATCCTTCCGCTGCAATCATCACCTTCTTTGCTGCATGTGCGCATGATTCCACTGAATCCTGGAGTTGATATGCAGGGGCTGCGTGATTCTCCTACAATCAGGATAAAAGCTTGGAAACGAGGAACAAGTGTGCTCCTTATCGGATGAAATTAAACAGAAGTAGATACTTAGCTGTTAGGTGGTGGAATATCTTGCGAAATCTGCTAAGGATGTGCCGACACATTTAGCACTCCAGGCAGTTTACATGCTATGCTGTGCATCACATCGTGGATGTTATTTAGTTCTTTGAAAGGATAATATCAGGAGGTTTCAGCACAAGACGACATGGATTCGCTAGATTTCGATAACGTTTATAAAAGTAGTGTTAAAAGAATGTGTTCCATGATGGCATTTGAGGTTAGGCAAGTGATCACGATGTATTTTAAGTTCAGAATAAATATCCTGATAATTGACGAGGTCAACAAAAGTCTAGCCTGAGCAGCAGTTAATTAACACTTCAAATCAGTGATTGACAAATCTGTAGGAATAATAACATTAGTTTGTGTATTTCATTGCAATATTTCATTATAATCTCGCTGTATTTTTTCATAATACTTCAACTCCTGAATGCCTGTTTTTTGTCAGAATACTTTTTGACATTTTTTCAAAATTATTCAGCTTTTGGTTCGTCAATTAAACACAATCGATTGATGTCCGTTTAATTTTTTTTGGCATTAAAATGATTTTCGGATTGTCAAACAGGAACATCAAGTTTCTTTGATTTGGGTGGAAAGTATTTTTATTCTTATTAAAAATAAAACTGCACCATATTTTGAAATGATTATTTTATTCAATGATATAATTACCATTTATTATTACTTAATAGAAGTTGTGTAGCTCTGAAGAAGAGCACAACCCATGAACAAGCTGCTGTCTGAGGTGGTGCCATCTTGTAACAGTGGCACACAATAACATTCTAAGAACAATCTTCGAGAAAAGAATTGAATCTTCCGCAATCTTGCTATTCGAATTCTCCTTGATATATTTGAATAAGCTTTATAGAATGCTTGCTCTGAGGGTCCATAAAACTAAATATCAACTTAATGAGATACCTTGCAAGTAAGGCACCATGAGCGCGATTTGTGGTCTATTCGTGGTTCAAATAATGAAAATCTCCCCTTGAATGATACATTGAATTTTTAATGATATCTTGTTTTTCAGCAGCCTGTACTTTATCCTTCGATATAACACCAACAAACTGATATTGGATAAAAAATTAAAAAACATCATTTGAAAAATCAATTTACCGAAAATTATAGTCCAAATGCCATAAAGAAATTCATATATAAAATATATAAACATTTTTGAAAATTTGTTCCTGCCGACCAAAATTCTTGCTTTGATTATGAAAAATAAATAGTATAAATATAATGATTAAATAATATCACTTTTCATTATACACTCAAAATAATGATTAAACTAAATTTAAATAGTTCATAAAACAAATGAACTAAATTTCCACGGATTAGTTTTTTCATATGCGGAGAGGAATATCCGAGTGCAATTTTATAAGTAAGGTAAAATACATATTTTATTTTGTCAAATCAAACCTTTTTTCTTATCGTTTTTGATGATCAAACTATCGGTACTGGCTTTGATGGGAATTTTGAATATGGTATCAATTGTCGATTATCAAATTCAAAACTTATCATAGATCAATTGTGATTAGAATGGGGAATTTGGAATCCAATTTGGATTTATCAAATCCAAAATTTTTTTACACTAGATCAAAGGTTACTGAAATTTTTAAATGTTTTGAAAATTTCAAATCAAATCCTTAAAATAAAAAAAAACACCTTAAAAAATTTTGTTGGGGTAAAAATTTGGATTGATTTCAAACAATAATAAAATTATTTGTTTAATGTGCAATAATAGTGTTAGTGAGTTGCTAACCAAAAGCACACTAGAAGACGAAGTTGTTGACTAGACTAGGAGGTTCTAACCCATGATAAACTGACTAATATAGAATAGCGACGTAGGCATATATACGAACCAATTGACAGTCGTTATACTTCGCGGATTCAAATAATAAAATAGTTGAAATATAACGAGCTTAACCCATCAACAAGCCTAACCGTGGTCGTGCTGGCTGGTGACGGATGGTAAATGACAGCACCTGAAGAGGATGCTATCCGTCACCCCGAAACCACACTCCCATTTAATAATAAAAAAATTTGATGGCGTTGAATGAATTTCAAACCACTTTGTGACCATATCACGTATTTGCTTGTGTCCAATCTTGGACTGCCAAAACGCTTCAATTGTAATAAATTGTCATTAACCCTTAAAATATTAATGTAGCTCGTGCAGATTTCTGGCTCTAAAGGCAGCTAAAAACATGCCTGTTACTATTATTTTTAAAATTATGTCAATTTTTCTTACAAGTTGAAAGAGAATGCATTTGTACTTTAATATAAACAAATAATTTCATTGACATAAGCAAAAAATTATGCGAAAAGTAAACATTAGGAGGAATTAAACTCAAAATTAAAGTTTAGATAGTTGATTGAACGGGATTGAAAGAAAAGTACTTCCTGAAATCATACATTTTTAAATTTCTAAAGACTTGAAATCATAACTCTGCAAAGTTCTAATTTGATTTAAACTCTCAACAGAACTATTGAAAATTGGTCTTGGATAATGACTGTTCAGATCCGCGGTTATATTACAATGATAACTTTTTCCAAAACGAATTTTCCTTTAAGCACAGAAACTATCAGATTTGAAATGTCAACAGTGAATATAATAATTTTTGTTTTCAAAAATCAACATCGACTTCCATTGGTGATACACATTGGAATATTCGTCAGTTTACAAACAATTAATTCTGAAGGTGGACCATTTCCCGTGACATGTTTTCCAGCCAACGTGCTTATAGAAATTAAGATACAAATGCAAAAATCACTCAGGAGCTTAATTTCATAGCCATCCTACATGCGATAATGCTGAAAGGAGCTTAGCCGAAAACATGTTGGTTCCTTCATTAACTCATAAAATGCTATTTCGTTATGCCAGAAATAAGCCACGGGACCGCTGCAGTGTTTGCAGCCAACAAAGTTTGCCTTTTGCTCCCAGATTAAACATTCCGATAAACATCAATGGCTTTTAAAGCTGACCCAATCATCCAAAGTAGGTTGAAGCATTAAGAACGTGTAAAAGGTAGCACAGAAGCACATAAGCATGTATTTATGAAAGCAAACATTTTCAAAAATTAAGTTCTACCCCATAATGGCTTTGAGTCGCAGAAGTTTGCCTTCACCGTGACCTCAAAAAAGAAAATTGATTAAAAGATAAAGGATGTAGTATGTGATTATGTTTTGTAGTTGAAAAGTATACATCAAACAAATGGACACATGAAATCAAGGCATCAAGGCTTAAGTTTATGAACAATACAGTCGAAGGATTGTAGTTAATTTGTGAAGAGAAGATGCTTTGTGCAAATGAATGCTAAAAAATTTCACTCACACATACTTACATTTTAGAAACGTACTTTCAAAAGATACGCAGTTGAATCAAAATGTCCTTAGATTATCAAAAAGATTTCTTCGTGTTGAATGAACAGTGAAGTATTTACTCTTATCAAATAAAGTTGAAAGGGACTCGAAACTGTTAAAAAAGCAAGAGTTACGTTTGTTGTACAAATGGATTGCCAATGCGTGTGAAATTTATTAATAAGAAGTGTGAATTGAAAGTTTCTTCAAACTGATTATAAAACTTCAGAAAAATTGCAAAATTTAAAGCTGGACCTGGACGTCTTGATGAATTATTCAAAGTTTGAGGTCCTTAGAGTATATTTAAAGTGTTTTTAAAAAGAATTATGTATATGTGTGTATGTATGTCCGTACGTATGTACGTACGTGCGTTCGTGGACAGTTTTTTCTACGAGCAAAACTCACGTAAACAAAGTCGTATCGACTTCGTTAAGATGTCAATCGAAGAGCTTATATTATCTTAAGACCTGATTAATTTTTGGAAACTTCGGTCGATGGGTTGCTGTTTTGACCCCTTGAAGGTCATTGCAGGCATGCGATATATCTCGCGAACAAAAAGGCAGATTTCCTTTAACAAGGTGTTAATCGACGCGTAGTAACATTTGTGTGAATCTATCAAATTTAGAAAAAAATCGTTTGAGTCGTTTTTTAATTTAAGGAAAAAAATGCAAAAAATTAGGTTTTTTTAAATAAACAATAAATTTTTAACCTGGTTTACGGAAGACAGTATTCAATTTTTATAAAATTTATATATTTCAAGCTGTGCTTGTAAAAACAACGTCAAAACTTTTTCTCGTGACTACGTAAAAAGTTAAATAAAAAATTATTAACAGGCATCATGATCTTCAAAGTCATTTCTGTCATGCGTTATACATATCTTGGGAACCAAACATACGATTTGCATGGTTATGGTGTCAATCGACGCGTATTAACATTTTTTTGAATCTATCAAATTTTGTAAAAAACTGTTGGAGCCGTTTTTTAATTTAAGAAAAAAAGTGCAAAAAATTAGGTTTTTTTTAATAAACAATAAATTTTTAACCAGCCTTATGGAAGACAGTATTCAATTTTTATAAAATTTATATACTTCAAGCAATGCTTGAAAAAACGTCATCAAAACTTTATCTCATGATAACAAGACACATTAAATTAAAAATTAAAAATCATTAACAGTCAGCATGATCTTTAAGGTCTTTTCTGCCATTCGCTATATCTCACGAACCAGATATAATATTTGCATCATTAAGGTGTCAATCGACGTGTCTTTGATTATTTTAAAATTTTAAAAATCCGTTTCAGCGGTGTTTTTAATTTAATAGAAGAAAATGCGAAAACTTAGGGTTTTTTCATAAAAAATATTTTTATAACCTGGTTTGCACAACACAGTAATAAATGTTTGTAAGATTTGTACATTCCTATCAGTTTTTGAAGAGAAACCAACAAAACTTTCATGTATCTGAAAAAAAGTTAATTAAAAATAAAAAATCATTCAAAGTTACCATATGAAAAGGGTTCTTCTGAGTGATATTACCTTATATCTTTTATTCTAAAGACTTTGTTGTAAAGTCAATCAAAGTTTTAAAATGTTTGGATAATTTGAGCCAATTTTGAATAGTTTTTGCAGTCTTTTAATTAAAAAAACATCAAAATTTCAATAAAATCATCATCACATTTCAATAAAATCACCATCATCCATCCACCAAAAGCCTTACGTAATCAATGGATGCTCCCGTAGATGATATGATTAATATTAACTCATTCCTGTTACTGCTATGAATACCTTTCATTATTATTATTTAAAGTAGTAGTATTTTCAAAATTATTATTGTGTTTAATATTTTTAATGTTTTTCTAGATATTACTGGGAAGTTGACCGTGTGGACCTCAAGGGTCGACTTCGCGGCTTGTTTTTTGTTATCCTTGAAACAATTTTTTGCTAGTTTCTCTACAAAAACTGATAAGAGTTTATAAATTTTATAAACATTTATTACTGTGTTGTGCAAATCAGGTTAAAAATTTATATTTTATGAAAACAAACCCAATTTTTTCAATTTTTTTTTATTTCATTACAGAAAGACTCCAACGGTTTCTTTTCAAATTTAAAGAGATCACAAAAATTTAAATACGCATCGATTGACACTTTGCTGGTGCGAATATTATCTTTGGTTCGCGAGATATAGTGTAAGAACGAAATGGCTCTTAAGGCCGGTCCAGACGCTCCGTTTTGCACAACCTTTTGTCTGCACAGTTCAAAACGTTGCAGAGAAAACGTTGCGATTAGATAGGAAAATTGCGCAGTTTTTAAATGGGTGCGAAAACTGTACAGTTTCAGCGATAACTGAGCCAGAGAGCATAGGTTTCCTTGAACTGTGCGGACAAATCGGCGCATGTAGACGGTTTTATTTTTCTTAACAAGACAGCATGCCAAAATTGACCAGAGTAGTACCTCCGCTATGACGATATCACTAAAACTGTGCGAAATATACAGATATCTCTGCACCATGTGGACGCTCTAAAAATTGCAACGTTTTCATTCCGTTTTAAGACTGCACAGACAAAAGGTTGTGCAAAACGGAGCGTCTGGACCGGCCTTTAAAGGGTCAAAACAGCGAACCAACCCCCCCTCTGTGTTCCAGAAACAAATCAGCTCTTGAGATTGCAAAGACGCTTCGATTGACACCTTAACAAAGTCGATACGACTTTTCGTAAGGCGATTACAAGAACTTCCCATATACTGGGAAGTTAATAAATAATGATTACAAATTTGTTTGATTATTAGAAAAATCAGTTTTAATAAATTGTAAGGTGCTGTAAGTGTAATTTTTCGACACAGTGTATATGTACGAAGTATTGATTTTCTTTGACGCTTAGGAACTCGTCGTATAGAAGCTTTAAAAACCAGTGCGGTGAAAAATTCTTCAAAAATTTAAATAATTCTTTTAGCTCAACAACAATCAACAATTTTATAATCGTACATATGCGATTCGCAAAGTAAATATGATTATCCTTCTGGGATTTAGCAAGAATAGGAATTTCGTGAATCAAAAATTTTTCTGCAAGGGATTATTTCCACTCGTCGTTAGATTTTGATCATATTGAGATTGTTAAAATGGAAACAAAAAACTTTTTGATTCCGTTCCCTTGAAGGACTTACATTCCTTTGATGGACTTAGCAAGAAGTATAAAATTCAGCTTTGAAATAAATTAAGAGGAAAATAAGAAGATGCCATGATAATTCTATCTCAATGTACAGTTGATTTTAAGAGTGTGAACATGATAGAAGCAAGAAACAAATTCAAAAAAAGCTAATAAGTCCACATATTTTATTCAATTTATGTAGACTTATTAGCTTTTTGGCTTTTTATGGAGAGCATATTAATTCAATTCATGAATGCGTTTGATCTTATGTCCTATGGTGATATGGCTATTATATTTTTATTTAGGACATACTGATTGTAATTCCCTTTGATGTCTACTTAGTATCAAAAATACATAAAAGAAATAATAGCACTCGTAAATAAGACCACCAGATGTATCAACGTAAAAATAACAGAAATCAGAATATCGTTTTCTTTTCTAAAAATTAATTATGGTGTTAACTTATGCACTTCATGTAATTTTTTGATCTTATCACTCGCAAAAGTGTTACTTGTAGTTTCCAAGTCGCAAATATTTTAGCTCCTGCAAAATCTGTTTGGCTATAAACGAACTAAACATTCTTTGATTGTAAACTTCCATAGTAACCACTGTTTCGAATGTCTGTAAAACTCTTAAGTACTTATTTCAACACGGCAATAAATACAAATCAATTATTGAATATAATCATTTTTTGTTAAAAGACTAAGTCAATTATTCAATACTTACTTAATCTTATGTCGTTTTGGGTTCAACTATTTTATTTTATAGGAAAATTATCCAAATGCCTATGTAGTTTTGAAGCCTTTACCATGATCAGTTTATTGAAACAACTGTAGGCAAATTGATTAATTTATGACTCATTCAATAATTGGAATTAGCAAATATCCTTACGTTCCGTTGAATATTTTTTTTATTGTACTGATTTATACAATGAAAAATGCTATTAAAATAATATAATATGGAACTTTTGTCTTGACAAATGATACTACGTGAATTGTGTTGCTTGTAGTAGAATCATTTCAAACGTTTCTGTTTAATTATGGCAAGATGAAGTTACTGGTTCATTGTTTTTTGTGTAACTTAACATGTTTTTTTATATTTTGCATGTCTACCTGTCTAGTTGATTAACAATATCATTTTGACTCATCAAGATGAGCATTTCCTAGCATTAAATAATGTTGGGAAAAAATATCAAAAAGAAGTTCGGTTGGCGGTATTGAACTTTCTGAGTTTATCTATAAAAACATTTTCTGCAAGAATAAAGACCAACACAGCAAAATATCAGAGACATTTGTTATTTCAATTTTCTGGCTAAATGTTTTCAAACGAACACCATGAATGATTTTCTTATTATTACTGGAGAAAGGGAATCTATTTTGTTAGAATTAACATAAGAATGAGTGCCAGAAACAAATGCTTCTCTTTTAGGGCTTTGCCAAAGTTTAGTGATGCAAAAATTTAGTTGCAGGCAAATGAAACGATAATATACATATAAAGGCAATCCATGTGTCTTCCAGTTTGATTCACTTGAAGTATACTGTTGTTCGATTTGAAAATGTATGTCCATAAGGATATTTTACATTTGAAACAGCAATTCAACATGTGTGCCTTTCTAGAATACGAATAATAAATGAGAGTACCTTGTTTCATCGTTGGGAGGTGGAAATCTCCAAAATGATACCGATTTGCTTCTGCTTCTCGGCATTTTGACTAAGAAACGTTCACCACAAGTTAATGAAAAGTCAGTTTTTATTGTTATAGAATTTTTTTTATTTCATCCAAAAATATATCATTTGGACGCTAATTTAAGGGCTGGAAGTCCAACGGGGCCAGTTCTTGATTTCAGCGAACAAACGATCTCCAGGACAATCGGTGGCGGTGACTTGCCTATGTCCAACCAATTTATAGCTGGATGAGATCTTTCCAGAGGAAACTCCCGATGAGATCCAGGCTTTAGCAGCATTGATCATGGTTGCAGATGGAAGAGCAGCTGTAAGAGAACGAACGATTAGAACAGCAGAAGCCATCGGGAACTTTTATGAGATGAAAGCAGACACTTACACCTGAAGTCTCCAATCAACAAAAGTCCCATACTGTTGCTGTTGTATCCTGGAGCATGAGCACCAACAACGTTCCAGCCACGACCTTCATAGGTGTTTCCATCACCACCAATGGCAAAACTGTAACCAATGTCGGACCATCCGTTGCTGTCCATATGGTAGTTTTGCATTGACCTCATCGAAGCCTTGCAAGCATCGGTGGTGGAGCAGACTCCTGGTGCTTGGGAATGGTGGACAACAACGTAGGGGATGACTCCAGAGAAACGGCTGATGGATTTGGCCGCCCTAGCTCCCCATTGAGCACGAGTGATCAATGCAGCTGAGTTTTCAGCTACAAGGACTAAAATTATAAAGATATAGATTAGCATTCTGAAGTTACTCAAACAATATGGATTCTTTTAAATGTACTTACCACTAAGAACCACAAAAAGTGCTGCGTACTTGAACATTTCACCGGACAATTTGAGTTGTATTATATTTCGGGAGGCTTTTATATTTACCTGGACGCATTGTTTGAAAGTTAATATATTAATCGCTGATAAGTAAAGCTGAGATTTGTAGATTTTACTAAAGCCTAAGGTTTACGAATTGATAATAAAGAAACGTATTGATTGGTAAACACAGCTTCTAATTAGCGAAATTCAACGCCGGCTTGATAAAATAATATACCACTGTGTGCATTAATTAAATGATTAAAATAAGAATAGACATATTGAGTTGTGTGGTTTAAAATAATTGTCTTCGTAATTATTTATCTCTTATTCTTCTTTTAAAGTGGCTTTGTAGAGATAATTACATTCGACATCGTTACGCATACACCATTTTTTTAAATATCTTGATGGCACTCCTCTACGTTTTATTTTTATTTTGGAGGATCCGCGGTTGGGTCAACTACTAGTCAGCTAATTGATCTACGCTATCCTTAACAGCAACCATTCTTTTAACGAAATAAAATACGGGGGAGATAATTTTACAAAATTATTCTATTTATCAAGGCTATGTTACAGTAAAAAATAAATTATAACCAAAGTTATTTTTAACAAGCAATTAATGGATACTTGTAACCAAAAATTTTCATAGTTCGCCAAAAGTCGTGATTTTGACTGTTTAAAGTTGTCGAACTAAGCAAAAAATTTCGTATAGTAGTAAGTTTTTATTTTAAATAGGATATTTTACACCACTGGTATATTTTTGATATGTAATTATTCATATAAGCGAAGAACAATAGTAAATCTATATTTGTATAAGTGAGGGTTATTGAAATTAATTATTATTATGCAAATGTCTTGAAACACAACGAACAGCCAGCAGCAAATAGCCAAAGCGAAAGTATAATGCAAATACTCGTAACTTTAACTAACAACATCAACCAGTTAACACACACCATGCAACAAATGCACAGCATGATGAACAGGCAAACAGAAATCCTAAGCGAGCTCATCAAATGAAGGGAATCAAACTAGCCCATTGGAATGCGAACGGGCGAACCACCCATAAATTAGAAGTAGAAAAATTCTTCACCCTAAATCGCATTGACGTTATGTTAATCTCAGAAACCCACCTAACCAACAAAAACAACTTTAAAATATTTGGCTACACACTCTACAAAAATGATCACTCCAACAACAAAGCCCATGGGGGTACAGCCATTCTCATGAGGAATAGAATAAAACATCATCCCATACACAGTAACCAAGCAGAGGAGATCCAATATACAGCCATCAAGCTTATGGAGCTAGGAGGTACTATAAATATCGCTGCTGTATACTGCCCACCGAAATACATCATTAAAAAAGAACAATTCAACAAATTCATCAAACTCATGGGGAACAGATTCCTGGTCGCAGGAGATTTTAATGCAAAATCACCACTTTGGGGGGGCAAGAACCAAGTCTCCAAGGGGTAGACAACTGGAAAAAACTATATATGAAAACAATTTAAATTGCATCACTGGCAAAAAGCCAACCCACTGGCCAGCGGACAGACGCAAAAGGCCAGGCATAATAGATTTCGCACTTTCCAAGGGTTTAAACCCCTACCTCTTTAACGCCACAACCATTGAAGACCTCTCACCCGATCATTCTCCAACCATCAAAGATCTCAACAGCACACTCATATTCACCGAA
Organism: Oxycera nigricornis; assembly: GCA_963942545.1. Taxonomy (NCBI): domain Eukaryota; kingdom Metazoa; phylum Arthropoda; class Insecta; order Diptera; family Stratiomyidae; genus Oxycera; species Oxycera nigricornis. Next base: position 30,921,375 of record OZ012659.1, read on the forward strand.
AAAAAGGATAAACTAACAAACAACAAAACAAACTTGCCAAAATTCCAGCAGCTATTCAAACAAAACTACTAGAAAACGCCCTTGACTATCTCAACGACACCATCAGGGATTGCGCCCAACACGCCACACCTGACCGCCAAGTAATAGAAAGAATGTCCGAGCTTCACAGCCCAACCATATTGGAACTACTTAAAACTAAAAGGAAAGCAAAAAGGCACTGGCTCGCAACAAAATCACCGCAAGCTAAAATAGAGCTAAAGAGAGCCATCAAAATGCTTAGAAACCAACTAGAATCAGAAATGAACCAGAAAATAGATGAGTTTACAGCAAGGCTGAACCACTATCCCGACTCAGGGTACTCCATTTGGAAAGCAACAAAAGGCATTAAAAAACCTATACAACAGAACACGCCTATACTCGGGAGAGACAACAAATGGATCAACGAAGACCAAATTAAAGCGGAGGCTTTCGCGAAACACCTCGAAATGGTCTTCAAACCCAACACGACGAACATCGAAAGACAACCAAAAATCCAAAGGAGAAAACCAATCAGCTTTACCCTTGACAAAGTGACACAAAAAATACAAGATCTAAATCCGCAAAAAGCTCCAGGCAACGACATCACCGGCCAGATGATAAAAGCTCTTCCCATGAATGGTAAAATTGGAATCTTATTAATATTCAATGCCATTCTTCGAATTGATTATTTCCCAGAAAAATGGAAGTTAGCAAAAATTTTCTTTATACCTAAGCCCGGCAAAGATGTGTTCAGGGTGGAATCATATAGACCCATAAGTCTACTCCCAATCCTCTCCAAACTTTTCGAAAAACTCTTCCTGGACAAGCTTCAAAACATCTTAGACAGAAACAATATCATTCCTATCCATCAATTTGGATTTAGAAGCCGACATAGTACAATAGAGCAGGTTCACAAAATCTTCAGGAAATCAAAGAGGCAATGGAAAACAACGAATACTGTATTGGGCTTTTTTTGGACGTAGCTCAGGCGTTCGATAAAGTTAACCACGATGGCTTGCTAATAAAAATCAAAAAATTACTTCCCACCAAATTCCACAACATCAAACATAGCTATCTTTCAAACAGGAAATTTCGGGTTACTGTCAATAACTGCTCTAGCAAAACGTACGAGATCAATGCAGGAGTTCCGCAAGGAAGCGTGTTGGGTCCCGTGTTATATTTACTGTACACGGCGGATTTACCAACGGATAAGAAGATCACAACTACAACTTTCGCTGACGACACAGCTATAATCTTCACGCACAAGAACCCTAATACAGCAGCCCGTGTCATCCAAGAACATGTGTACAAAATCACCGACTGGACGAGCAAGTGGGGCATCAAATTAAACGAAGAGAAAACCGAACAAATAACCCTCACTCTAAAAAAGAGAACCTGCAGGCCAATAGAAATCCACAACAAACGAGTGAAACTGGTTAACGAAGTAAAATACCTGGGTATTCATCTAGACAGAAGGCTAACGTGGAAAACACATATAAACAAAAAAAGGATCAAATTAATCTCACTTTTAGAAAAATGTATTGGCTACTTAATAAGAAAGCAAAGCTGAGCTTAGACACAAAACTAGCAGTTTCCAGAAGTATCATAAAACCAATATGGACCTATGGAATCCAATTGTGGGGGGCAGGAAAAAAATCTAGGATAGAAATAATACAACGGGCACAATCGAAAATAATCAGGGGAATGACCGGCGCACCGAGATACGTCAACAATAAAATATTGCTTAGAGACACAAAAACCAAAGAGGTCAAAGAAGAAATAGCCAACTACTGCAGAAAATACCTGACTAGGCTGAAAGAACATCCAAACCAATCAGCCAGAAGCATCCTTGTAACCAAAAAATTTGCAAGGATCAGGAAAAATGACCCACTAAACTGTGCAAGCTAAGGTGTAGAAAACCATATTCAAATAACTTCGGTCAACCATAGGAAGCACCAACTCAACCCTCCACCTGGGCCACCATTCATGTATTTCTTTGTGGGGAGTTCATCAACATAAGCCGATCTTAATACAGCATTCAAAGCAACAAGCTGCGTAGGGGAGGACCCTAACAGCGTCTTATATTAGGTTAAGATTTGCAAAGTAGCATGTTACAGCTAACACTAGCTGATTCATGTATACAATCATAAGATCTTGGGGAAAAAAAATTATTGAAAAGAATGGAGTGATGGAACATAACATGTGAATGGTCACCAAAGGTAAATTCTTGGGACCCATGTCGTCCCTGAATAGATTGGAAGAAATGCTCGCTCGTGAGAAAGGTGTCAAGTGCCTCTTTGTGGTTTGTCGCAATGAAAATCTGTCCTCAATATTGGCAATAATTAGATCAAGCACTAGAACTAAATTCAAAAAGTGGCACATTCAAAGTACCTAGTTTTTGTTAATTTCAACGTTCTTTTTCATATAAAAATGATTAAATTTAAACCGATTAAAATAAAACATATGAAGCAACATTGTCTCAACTAATGAAAGAAGACCTAACATCATGCCTTTACATGTATCACCTACTTTGAAATACTGAGGCAAATGTTCGTGTCTTAAAACTTTCGAAATGCTCAGCTATTTGTGTAAAAATTTGTTTCCAATACATGAATTCCCGAGCACAACCCATTGCACACGAACTCAAAGAAATAATGCTGCGTAACACAGATAAAAACTCAAGAATAAACTCATAAGCAAAGAAATAAAACAATAAATATATAGTTTAAAAATACAATACAATACAATGGCCGCTAAAGCCATATTGTCCAAAGTGTGCGTTAAACTTTATTATTTTTACAAAATTATCCACAACCGTATTCTTTGTTTAGTTTGTGGTAAAACCGTCATAGAATTCGGCATCATACTTCGGTCGAGGTTATTTCAAAACGCTTTTGACGATGGTGCGTTTTCCCTGCCATATAAAATCGGTCTGTACGGCAAAGCATAACGCTACACACTGTATGTTTTATTTGCGCAGCATAAACAGGGACACACTGTAAAATAAGCCACTTAGCCTATAAACACTGCCATAGTTTTTGCTTTTTTCGTTATTTTGACCATTATCGGCTTCAAAAGCACGTATTTTTCCATACATTACTAAATTACCTTCAGAACGTAATTTCCACAAAATCACCGATCAAAACAAGATTGTGATCGATGTTTTAAAATAGATGTCGCTAGTTGAAAGCAACACCCTGTTTGACTCAAAATGTCAAGAAAATGCAGTGTTCCTTACAAGAGTTTATCAACTGCAACATAAATAAATCGAATACAATCAGACGAGAGGCTTTGCAATAGTTTGGGTAAGTTCAAGGAGATTGTTGGTTGACCGCTTTGGAACGAATCCGTGGTAGAATGGTGACAGCCTACAATCAAGAGCTTCGTATATTTTATTGTAGACGTAGCGTTCAAGGAGTTTGAGAAAACAAGAAAGTAACGGAATGGGACGATAATTGGAAGCATTGGAAGAGGATCCAGACTTGAGTACAGGAAAAATATTAGCCAACTTTCACATATTGGGGAAGATATCGGAGGATAAACTGGCATTAAAAATATAAGAAATTGGAACGCATAATGAAGAGGATAAGGATTTAATGAGTATATTAGGAAGTGTTTTTGGCCCAGAGCCTATGCTGGAATCTAAAAAATTAATTAATATTTGGATTTCAGTTGGGTCAGTGGAGATAAAATCAAGAATAGGTGGAAAACAAATAGAGGTATTAAAAGAAGTTGAGAGAGTGAAAACAGGATATATTGACGAAAAAACTCAGCAAATATCTCGCAGATTTTATCAGGTGTCGAAACTTATTTACTGTCCCAGAAAACAGTATTGGGATAATGAAGGGAATTGATATAAGACCAAAACAGCTTTGTTTGGTTAGAATGTAGCAAATTTTCGAGATTAGCGAAATAGTTACACTTAGCTCTTTTAATTTGTGCGTGTTTTGCAACGTATATGTAAAATAAACGTAGATTTTGGCAGCACTTCATTAGTTAAACAAGGCGAATTTTTTGTGTTTATTGCCCATCGGGTAGCATTGTTTCGTGCAAATTGCATAAACACTTTCACAAAATGAGAATCTGTTTTTCTCAAAAACATTGACCTCAGGTTTTTGGCTGAGACCCTGAAGCAGCAAAATGTGAATATACTTAACCTTTTGAAGTTTTGTTTAAAAGCTTTATATTCTGTTAAGTGTAATCTGGGCAACAAATTGTGGTTGCGTTATTTTTTGGATACTAGCAGTTGCTTTCATATTAGATCCAAACAATTTGTGCAAAGGACACTCCGCCGTCTTCATTAGCTTTATCATTGAAAGAAACAAGCTTCTGTTGCAACGTGCGAACGTTTATCTTTAATTTGCAAGAAAAAATTCAATTCGGAGACCCGTTTTAACAATATCACAAGACAAAGATTTCGAACCAAACTGGAACCATAAGAGCATGTCTGTGCTAGAACGGATACCCTTGAGAACGCAAACTGCAAGTCTATACATATATCCTTTATTTCATCTATAGATTTGTGTCAGGCACATCAAAGTAAAATATTATTCTTGCTTGTTCAACGGCATGAACTTGAAGCGCGAGCAAAAGGACTAGCATTGTTGCAGACGATTGGATTTTACAGTCGACGAAACGTGACCTGGCCGAGAACCAACAAATACAATTCCTTGAGAAATTGTTTCCTGAATTCAAAAAGAAAACTCGTCCGCACTACCGTCGACTCACGTCTAGAATTTAAATTGAATTTCTCCACCAGAAAGATTCCAATATGAACAGAAAGTGCAGCATTTTCAAATCCACTCCCGTTCCACTTGACCTGGTGCAAATGCACCAATCGTAAAAATAAACGAGAGAATAAAGTAAATTATAATTGGGGAATTGTAGTGTTTTTGAAGGTGCAAATTAAATTTCGCTTAGGATACTCTTACGGAATCTGTCCCCGCTGAAATATATTTGCTGTAAGAAATTTTCATTAGAAATTTTGGATTGTAGCCTGTTTTAATTTATCAGCTTTTGATAAGTGCCTGTGAAAATTTTAATGACTTCCAGGTCGTGTTTAGATATGTGTTTTTTTTATTTTCAATTGAAATTCGGACGTGTTTAAATATACGCGTAAAAGCTGTGAGTTCGGTGAACATTTATTTCTCAAGTCGTTTCTAGTGGCGAATCAAGCAAAAAATGAACTAATCGGCCGCGTATGACTCCAGAATACGAAGGCACCTCGAAATATGAAGGTGGCTTGAATTTTCAAATGTTTTTTTTTCATTAGAATGACATGAAACTTAAGTTATAACTAACACATCAATCATCGATAAGATCGCAACGGAAAGATGAAAAGCTAAAAATGCGAGTGCAATTGTTGGAACGGGGCTCATTTTTGAACTTCGTAGAGGAACTACCGCAGACAATAGTTTTCTATATGTAGAACTGCCGTGTCCTTTTAGAAAAATATGCTGAAAATTGGTGAGAAGACAGACAAGAAGCGAAAGCGAATCCCATTGGCATCTGAATTTAGTATTGGGCTTAATTTTGGAGTTTAGTGTTGGGGCCAAATTTAGGTAACCAACCATAATGTAATACATTTTACAATTGTGTATCTTTCATTTAACGTTCCCGTGTTGGCGTCCCAAAATTTACAAACATAGTGGCGCTGGAACGATGAGACCCATCCACGCTATAATTTCATTTCATGAAGAAAACTTAAGACAATATACCTTTTTCTATATACTTTTATTAAAATACTCGTGTTATAAATATTGACTCTCATTATCAATGAACACATAGAAAATCTGTGGCGTGAATCTCTTAGATAGAGTGCCACCATCGCAGTGCACAGCAGATGTATGGAGAATCTTATAAACATTTTCTTTCAAGGGGTCTAGCGGGTCAATCCAGAAGATAATTGATTCACTCCTATTATTTGTTCACAAAGTAAAAATCAGATGACGTATAATTCCACCAACACAATTCTTTAAAGACAAAATTCATAAGTGTTACTTCTATCTATTGTAAAACAACAAAACTATTTATGTGAATCTAGATGATCTACATATTAAATTTTAGCTGATAATTTTTCATGCAACATGCGTAAGTAATGTAACTGAATTTCATTATTTGAAACAAGAAAAAACTAATTTTAATCAATTAAAACAGTTCAAAAAGTAGATACAAAATCAAGCGTATAGTCATGAAAACAAATTTGCTCGATTTGCCAAAAATTTGATTTTTTATTGCTTGTAATCTCTGTGTTCCATTTAGAACGAGGAAACCCATCAAACTTAATGAAATGGATGAGTCCTATTCCATTTGAGTGATTCCTGCTTTCAATGTGCAGCTCTGGAATGTCAACACAGCCATTACAAAGCACATACCCTCCTAGGTGATGAAGGACACGCTTCGCTGTATTCAATCTTCCTCGTTCTGTGTCGTATGAGCCTCAGTGTGCAGAGTCTTACGACTTCAGTCCACTTGCTTCTAGCGATGCCATGAGCAGACTCATTTAAATTTTAGAGCAGACGAGAATTTCAAATCCTTGCAATAATGGAAATGAGCTATGCAGCACTGCAAAAATTTAAAATATGCTAGTTGAAATTTATCTTTGTTGAGGAATACCACCGTCGGCCACATCTTTTCCGTTGTGCAGGTAAGGACCAAGATCAATACATCTGTCGACAATGCGATGGTGGAGAGTCTTGTTTGCGTCGCAAAGCATTCCAGTTTAATAATGCAACAGGTGTCATGCGGCATCATTTAAGGATTGCCTTCTTATAAATTGATTTTCTGAAGAGGCATCCTTGGATGCAATCACTCACGGTCATAGGTGTTGCTTTGGCATTTTTCAGTGTGATTTCAAATACGTGGCAAACATTTTAACACGGTCTCGATAGCCAGACTGGGACGCACTGAAAGTATAGGAATTCCAAAAGGATATTTCAAAGAGATGGAACGATGCTCACAGTGCGCTGAAATAATATAGCAACGACAAAAGCTCAAGTGCATTAGAATTACTAAATATGGCTAATAAAAATGAGTTGTTTTATTTGTATTGTATTTTCATACATACATTCATATTACATCCTTGAAAATGAATCAAATGGGAAGCTATACTCCGGTGAAAGCGTTCTTTTTGTCTGGGCAGAAATTGATTGCACCTACAGTGCTGTGACATATTAGATTTTGATTCTTTTTACAGAACTTCTCTCAGTACAACTTTCTACTGGACATTGGTGATTATTGGATGAATTAGTAGGTCATAAACGTCGTTTCGGGTTTAGTCGCCATTCTTTTCGAGGAGTTTCCGATAAACATGTAATGCTTTCATTGCTTTAGCATGTGCCTCAACGTCCAATTTAATTTTTGATCAACCAAAACTTCCCAGTATCTTCTTCTATAAAACGAAGTAGTTCAATCCTTTCTAGCCAATGCTACAAATCGGGTTTGCATCAGTTTGTTAATTATGTGAAAGTATACTCTTGTATGCTGACCATTGGAATACATCAAGACGTTCATGTTTTCTTTTTCCTTACACTCATTTGTAACTGTCGACTTGCTTTACTAGAAAAATGTATACAAATACCTATCACATTTTGATGCTTGATTTTAAAGGAAATCCTATTAAAACCCTAGTAGAAGCCACAAAAAAAGTAGCAGCAACTAACGTTTTACATATAAATTTACTACAAATAAATAACATTTCTACAGCTAAACTAAATACATTTTCTTAGCAAATATACATCAGCCTTGTTTGTCTTCAAAATTAATTACTCAACTCTAGTATCTATTTTTTTAACGGATGATCTAATTATTCATAAAAATGGGTTGCTGATCCGTCTAGTGAAACTAAATCAGCAACAGGATATGCTCGACTTTCATTTTCTCGTTTACGACTAAAAAAGAAAACATCCTGAAAAAATTTAATAGCTTACTGGCCTTACAACGATTTTACGTGTTCTCTTTTGATCAAGAAATTTACTTCAGCGTTTTAATATTTTTTCATGCTTTTTATGAATACGTGAATCTTAAGTAAATGTTGGTTACAATCGCGTTATTTGCACTTAATTGTTTTTTTTTTAAAAAGCTACCCCTTGAAGAATTTATGGGTTATCCTAATAATGGAAAATAGTTTTCAAAAAATACAGGGAAATGTGGACATTGTCAAGGATTAATTATTTTGAAATTTTCTTCTCAAATGTCGACTTGCGATGGTAAATTTTTTCAATTTGTGATTAAATATAAATCCATCTTTCCATCTTTGATTATCGTGTTGAAATAGCTTACAATATCATATGGTTTAATACATTTTGGTAATGCTGGTGTGGTTTTAAGTTTGAAATTTGAAGCTTTATACCATTATAAGAAAAGCGCCATCGTAGCAAAACTGTACCACCGTAAAATTTTGGTGCAGTGTTAGCAATCGGAGCCCGTGTTTGCTTGTTTTCTCTTCATATATGTCGCACCTCGAAAACATTTACTTTCGCCTGTCCATAAGGAGTTTTTCATTTCTCCGAAATGAAGTGCCTTTCGATATGTGCTCCCGACTCTGAATACGTTAAGTAAATTCGACAGACGGTCTTGGAGCTAAGGTTCATAAAGTGAAAACTTGTGAAAGTAGCACCGTCTTATCCTATCTAAAGTTTCTTTATTTGATCGTACTAAACAAAAAAGTTTTGAACTTGGAAATTGAACTTTTATTGTTAATAACACTTCTACCTTGGAAACAACTTTTTCCGTACCAGCGTAACTCACAATAGATTACCAACGTCTTAATTGTACTAAATGGCTTATCGAATAAATGCCAGAGCTTCTCTTAGCACTCTTTCCATTCCTAATTCATTGAAGATTTTCTGTAATTGCTGGGCCAACATCTAATTCCACTTGGTAGCTTTCCTTTTACATTTTCTTCGCTATCAATAACTGTTCTGTCATATATTACGAAGTTCCTGGCTAAATGGCTTTCGCTTTGTACTTGTTACCTTCATCCCTTCTTGCCGACAATAATTCATTGACATTTATAGAATTGAGGAAGACAGGTCAACAATAAAAATCACATGCCAGCAGGAGACCGTTACCACTTCACTATACCACTCCAGTGTCATAAGGGCGGCAATAATTGTTTGCTGGCACATATTTTCTCACAAAGTGAAGATGTTATTGACTACGACCCTCATCTTCACCTTCGTACTAGGAAACAAGGACCAAGGCATCCTTTATCTACGGACGATGCTTTGCTGGTGGTGATCGTTGCTGGGGATATTCATTAGTTTCCAGACTAATTCTTCTGACCTTTCTGCATGGTTGGCTTTTGTGTAATTAAAGGAAAGAAATAGTTGTCAGTGTAATTTCCATTGAAGTAATCCTATTGAGGGCTCAGTTCGTTGGCGAGGAAGTTAAATCACCATGACTTATACAACACTGAGTATGTTCGGGTATTTAATCGTGTTGTGTCCGCAGGCTTCAACTTTTTTTGTAGGGCGGATTTCATATTCATAAGCTTTGTGAATTCATGGAAAGGTACTTCTCAGAATTAATTCATGAATCGCCAGGTTATTTCAAGTTGACGCACTTTCACATTGATTGTATCAAAAAATTGCACGTACATTCCTTTAACTCCTATAAAAACTTGTTCATTTAATAAAAAAATTTGGTTTAGTTTTATATGTGCGTTTATAAATTCTTCGTTGTAAAAGCTAAATAAGGACATATTTGTTTTTGCAGGCTTTAAATTTCATGGTACAGCATACATCACGCAGTTATGAACTCTCAATAGAACTGTGCAAAAATAAAATAAACTAAATCTTTTTAATTCTCACCGAAAAATTCTGGTTGAAGTGAAAAAATTAATTGTAAACTTGAAAAGAAAGATAAAAGCTCATCGGTAGACTATGTTTGACCACACAAACGGTTATAATTTTTTTTAATCGACAGAAACTAAGAAATTACTTCAGGAAAAGATCGGAAAAGAATTTAGGATGAGGATTTATTGAGGAAAATTTAGAATAACCCAATAACAAGTGGTCCTAAAATACCTGCAAAATTTCAAAGAAACAATGAAGTCTCATTGAATTCTGAAACTGTTCGCAGTTTTCTGCCTAAAGCGAGTTACAATGGGTGCACTGCAAATAGAAAACCGTTCAAGTACTTACAAGTATTAAAGCTAAATTTAAGAGTCAGTGCTTCAAAAGTTGGACTTATCGACAAATTTTCATTACATGCTTCGAGTCTAGTAATAGAGTGGTTATTATATAACGTGAAGTCTGTGCTTTCTCATCCACTCCAATCACCAGACCATAATCCGATCAAACATCTGTGGGATGTTTTGGACAAAATAATGCGGGAACATCAAATCACAAGACGAACTCACCTGATGGAGATTATTTTGAATAAGTGCGCGAAAATAACACCTGAAATTACTAGAAAACATGTTCATTTAATGAAAAATCGTTTACAGGATGTAATTTCAGTAAAACTACATGAGACACTCTAAATGATTTAGAAACGGAAACTTTTAATGTCCTTGCAATTTTTTGAAAGGAATTATGGTTGAATTTAAAAAATTAAAAATAATATAACGGAATACCGGTGTTTAATATAGATTAAGTTGAGTTAAAATTTATGAAAAATTAAATAATGAACTGAAAATTTGTTTGTTTAAAATAAAAATGAGTTCTATTTACTGGTAAGGTGGTGTTCGTGCATTTTTTTGTCACATTGCATTCACCGCAAGCGCAAAACCGTAAATAAGACTAATTCAATAAATCAAAAATTGATTGCAACTCCATATATTTACCACAAAAATAGCTAGAACTCTGAACTTTGAAATGGTAGCCTCAAAAGCGTCAGAAAAATGCAAACTGAATGATGACTTTTCAAATGAAACAGAAATTATTCATTATGGGTTGATATACTATTGGAAAATGTTTCGAGTCCAAAAAAGACTAGTTGGTGATCGTACGCAAGAACTTTATGTGAACCTATAATAGTAGCAAGCGGTAAGAGTATAGAATATTTATATAACTAGCAAGCAAACTTATTCAATATATATACAATAACTTTTTGAACTGATTTTATTGATAAATTTTTTCAATATTGTGTGAAATTTCGTTAGACGTTGCATTTAAATGTTCGTGCAGTGAAACATACATTACTATCAATATTCTAAACAAGCAAATATATGAACATCGCTTGGAATTGATATGTTTCTTGCTAATATCGAGAAATTTTAGTTAACCAAAAACCCAAAGGTTGATTGCGTCACAGAGTTCACATATGTATAAAAAATGAATTAAAACCTTTATCTGCCTAAGAACTCACCATGCTGTAAATTTTTTTAGAGTAATTTCTTTTGTTTTTATTTCAATAACTATTTGTAATACTGGCTTTTAATTAACATAAAATCGTTTTTTCAAAAACCACTACGTCCTGGTACTTGGATAATTGTCATTATCACTAGAAGAAATATTATTTTTTAAAAATTGTGCCTATGCACGTCGCAAAAACCAGTCATGCAGAAGTGAAGCATCAAGTATTTTTCAATATAACAGGCCAATTGAAAAGTCCCCGGTCTACCATAGTAAAACACATTTTTTTGGCAAAATTCGATTTTATTATTCTACATATTTGCCTTCGAGGGCGATACAGCGATTATAGCGATCTTCCAACTTTTCGATACCATTTTTGTAGTACGATTTGTCTTTCGCTTTAAAATAGGCCTCAGTTTCGGCGATTACTTCTTCATTGGCGCTAAATTTCTTTCCAGTGAGCATTCTCTTGAGGTCTGAGAATAGGAAAAAGTCGCTGGGGGCGAGATCTGGCGAATACGGTGGATGCAAAAGCAATTCAAATCCCAATTCATGCAATTTCGCCATTGTTTTCATTGATTTGTGACTTGGTGCATTGTTTGGCTGAAAAAGCACTTTTTTTTCTTCAAATGGGGCCGTTTTTTAACGATTTCATCCTTTAAACGATCCAATAACGCTATATAATAATCGCTGTTGATGGTGTGGCCCTTTTGGAGGTAATCAATGAATATTATACCTTGCGCATCCCAGAATACTGATGCCATAAACTTGCCAGCTGACTGTTGTGTTTTTCCTCGCTTTGGATTCGGTTCATCGTGTGCAGTCCACTCAGCTGACTGTCGATTGGACTCCGGAGTGAAATGATGGAGCCATATTTCCGGGGACTTTTCAATTGGCCTAATACGTGTTTGCTGTTTTCTTCAGCATCAAAACGAATAATTTCGGATTGTTTGCTTAAATTTTCAATGACAGCAATAATAAACCATTGGCCCGGCTTCCAAACAAGCGAGAAACGTTTTGATAGCCATTGAAATATGTGTACTGCAGGAACAGCCTGCACTTTTGTTATCAGGACTAGATGACCGATTGATTCTTCTGTTCTTTGGTTTTGTATGAAGGTGCTTGAATATTCATTTATGCGTAAAATTCTTTTGTGAACATGTTTCACTGAATGCTGTGTACGATACAAAAAAATAATCACAAATATCTTGCAACAGCTTGACACAATATTTTGCAGCAGACTTTAAAACGCTTCATATTGAGTTCCCATGAAAAAGCTGCCTCAAAAATTTTGACATAAGATTGAACGGTAAAGGTTAAGATTATGACTCCCACCTCCAAAAGGAACGGGAGCAGGGGAATCGAAATCGAAAGAGCGGGGGGAGGGGTTGCCTACTACTATGGCTCAGAAAGTTCACATCGATCACGGTTCAAAAAAAGGATCACATGAAACCGTAAAATTGATGTTGGAAGTGATTTATAAACTTTTTTAGAAGTCGAAAATATTAAAAAATCTAAACAATCAAAAAAAATGCAAAAATCAAAAAAAATATACCTACATTTATTTGAAAAAAAATATAAAACCCCACCCGGCAGAGGAGGCACCTCGGGAAGGCGAGAAAGGGGTGCAAAACGTGTATGCAAAGTGTTATCCTGATTTATATTGCATTTATGGTAAAAATGATATTCATCATTTGATTTTTGATTTTTTGATTTTCTGATTTTTTGATTTTTTTTATTGTTGTAAATGATGTGCCGAACAAGAGATGGCGTTTAAAAGAATAAGCAGAGTCAGCCTAAGTTCAGATCGGAATTTAACCTCTTGCTCGTTCGGCTGGTGTCACGAAAAGTAGACGTGTGTGTAATAAAGATATTTTACTTAGAAATCATTTATTATTCAATATTATATTTTGTATTTAGTTTTATATATCTTTATTTTCTACATTTTTTTAATTTTTTTAAAATATTTTCAACTTTCAAACAAGTCTAAATATCATCTTCCAGATCACATTTACGGTTTCATATGATCTTTGGAAATAGGCAAAAGAACCTTTTTATAGTGGGGGAGCCCCCATAATTTCGAATGGGGCCGTGATCAACGCGAATTTTTTTTGCCATAGTGTAAGGGAGTTCTTAACCTTTCCCGATTGAAATTATAGTAGTTTAATATGAAATAAAAATTGCATTCTACTTTTGTTTTCAGCAGAGATATCCGAGCTTTGACTTTATATCTTGAATTAAAACGGCTAGTAATAACAAAGTAGATACCACTCTCTTAGAGTCATTCATCAAACAAACTATGCGTCAGGCCGTTGCAAAACTAATTCATTTTCAAGTAAATTCACATTCGCTTTGCACAGAGTAATTTTCATTGCTTGCGAATAAACAAGTCTAGTAGATTGCTGCAGGCACTTCCATGCATGACTATCTTCTTCTCATTGCAAACGCAAATCGTGCAGCAGAAACGTAAATTTTACATGAAACAATACATGATACTATTCCCAACTAGATTGAATTCTACGGTGGTTTATTAAATGCATACTGTGGGTAACCCCCGGCTATTATGAACACATTTCATTAAAAGTTTTTCGGCAGTTGTCGGTGCGGTACTACTATGTAACAATCAGCTGGTTAAACTGAACCTGAGGATGGAGGACGAATTTCACTTGCAAAAATGCCTGCTTAATTTAAATCCAATTACGAATAAAGTCTGAAACAACTTTCTCACCATTGACTTCACGTCTGTCACGATTTTCGACAGTGTTCATTAATCTTTCCGCGCGCCGCGTTGCTTCGAATGTGAGCAGGACTTTTGTTATGCAAAGCAGGTAAGACAGTGATTCCTGTTCGGTGGAATGCAAGGAAGGATGGCAAAGATGGAAGCAAGACTGCACCCTTGATAATCAAAAACGCAAAACGAAGTTAGCTCTCCTTGAGTCAACGTTGTCTACTTGTGTGAGTTGAAGAAAGTAATTTCGAAATCTGTTGCGTAAATGAAGGTGGGCCGAAAAAAGATACCAGGCTAAATTGATGTCAAGGTAAGGTGGTAACCGTCGGTGGTTAAGATGGGTTACCGTTTTTCCATGCTTAGTATCAAATTCAACTTTGTTAAATGGTATTATTAAGCTTATCTGTTCACTTCTGTGACTTCTTCAAGAAATTGTTTGTTGTTAGCTGCAAAAAAAATCCACCGATGCTGCTCCTTAGAAATTCACGTAAAATTTCCCCAACTTAAGCATTTAATATCCTTTCGATTGTTTTACTCTAAAAAACAATCAAGTTTTAAATATTTTCAACATAGAGAAGCTGAAAACACGATTTAAAGATCTACACATTTTACGTAGGTAGGTAGGTAGGTTGAAGGGTGCTAAGCCGCACGGCTTCCGCTTCACTTAGGCCCCGTTGGCCCACATTTTACGTAACACCAGAATATTTATGAGAGAGGAAATGATTTCCTTCAAAGTTGCTTGGCTCAAATTTGTAACATTAACTTATTTATTCGAAGAAACAAAAAAAAAATAAAAAAATTAGGTTAGAGTTCAGGTTTTAATCTGCTTTAATAAATTTCAACGGTCTGTTAGATATTCAAAAAGCGTTGTAAGGAAATCTCATTGTAAAAAAAACAAAGTCTGAAGGAATGTTATGTACTTCATCATATGCACGTAACTTCTAGGCTTTACTTGATAAGCTCGCAATAGGATGCACTGCAAGTAGTGGAAGCAATAAGATCGATGGAAAGCTTCAATAATTCGTCCCACAACAGATTCAGAGGCATCGATTCATAGCTCAAAAAGCCGTAGAAAGGGTGAACGGCACACTTGAAAAACTTCCTAAAAATGAGCCACCGCATTTGGTGGTACAATAAATTTAACGATTCTCCTTAATATCGTCAATCAAAAGGAAGGTTAACTCTCAGCGAAGCAATGCCTAATAATTGACCTAAAACCCTAATGCAATTAAAACAAGCCGCGAGGTGCGACCCTTGAGGTCCACACGGTCAACTTCCCAGTAATATCTACATAAACATCAACAACATTACAACAATGAGAGGTATTCATAGCAGTAACAGGAATGAGTTAATATATATCATATCGTCTACGGTAGGGTCCATTGATTACGTAAGGTTTTTGGTCGATGAGGACAGATTGAATATTCACGCGGATCAATCGGTAGTGGGCCTTTTTGGTCTTGAAAATTTTTGTTGGTTTTCAAAATTTAAGCATTTTTTTTAATTAAAAGACTATATAAACTATTAAAAATCTGCTCAAATTTTGCAAATATTTTAAACCTTTGATTGAATTTACAACATTTTTTTAGAATAAAAGATATAAAGTAATTGCATTCGTATGAACCTTCTTTACATGGTAACTTTGAATGATTTTTTTTATTGTTTATTTAGTTTTTTTTCATAATCATGAAAGAAAATTTTGCCGGTGTCTCTTCAAAAACTGATAAGAATGTATAAATTTTATACACTGGTATCACTGTGCTGTGCAAATCAAGTTAAAAAAATATTTTTTTATGAAAAAACTATATTTTTTCGCATTTTCTTCTATTAAATTAAAAAAGGCTGAAACGAATTTTTATAATGTTAAAAACTTCACAAAGATGTTAATACACGTCAACTGACACCTTAATGATGCAAATATTATATCTGGTTAGTGAGATATAGTGAATGATAAAAATGACCTTGAAAATCATGATGACTTTTAATGATTTTTTATTTTTAATTTAATTTTTTACGTAATCATGAGAAAAAGTTTTGATGTTGTTTCTACAGACATTGTTTGGAGTATGTAAATTTTATAAACATTGTCTACTACATTTCGCAAATCAAGTTAAAAATTTATTGTTTATGAAAAAATCGAATTTTTTGCGCTTTTTTTTCTTAAAATAAAAAACGGCTCCAACGATGTTTTTAAAAATTCGACAGATTCATTTAAATAAAATTGAGCGTACATTGACACCTCTTCAATGCAAATCGTATGTTTGATTCGCGAGATATAACGCATGACAGAAACGACCTTCAAAGAGTCAAAACAGCAAACCCCCCCGACCGAAGTATCCCAAAAACTAATCAGCTCTTAAAATTGCAAAGACGCTTCGATTGATACCTCACAACCATACAAAGTCGATTGGACTTTGTTTACGTGAGTTATGCTCGTAGAAAAAAGTGTCCACGAACGTACAGACGTACGTACGTACGTACGTACACACACACACATACGTCTCCCTTTCTAAAAACACTTTATATATACTCTATAGACCTCAAAACGTAAAGAAAAGTTGAAAATTTCAATTTCGATTTTCGAGGCGATTACAAGAACTTCCCATATACTGGGAAGTTAAAAATTCTCTATTTATTTTGAAAACTCGGCCACGCGACTTGTAGATTTCTTAAAAACGTACTTAAAATCATGCGAAAAAACGGCGATAATTTTTCGGCGGTCAAAACATCTTTTTCCGCTTTTACCGCGAAATTACGTACATTATCCAATCGTTCAAACCCTCAAAGAGCGCATCCGAAACGTTACGAATTTTAACCATTTTTTTATTTATCGAGACAAACGACTCATGAATTCAAGATTGCTTTCAAAGATTTAATTGATATAAGCTTTGATATCGAATTCATAAATTACGTTACTTCTGAAAAAATCGACTATTAATCTGGCCAATATAATTTTTTCACTCATTTCAAATATAACACCACCGGCAGCACAGGTTACAGTCACCAGCTAAATGACTGCTTCAAAATGTTGCTTTACTTCTGTGAGTCCAAAGTGGAATAAGAAATTTAATTTAAAGTTCCTGAAAATGCAAATATTTTTAGGCTATACATACCTCGTCCTCTTCGTTAGACTTAGGTAACATCTGCTGCTAATAGCACTCCGTAAATTTTTTTAAATGTTATGCAAAAATATTTGGTAAGTTTTAGTCAGTGCTATGGACGGTATCAAACATATAATGCAACGAATAGAACTATATACTAGTGTCCCTGAATAAATTCAATTTGGAAGATGGTTAATTTTTTCAAGTTCATTGAAAAATCCGCTCTATTTGGTGATGTTTTGAAATTATGTAAATAGGATATAATTTATTTTCTGTACGTATTTTAAATATAATATGAAGTTTAGAATTTCTTTTTACTTAAATTGAAGACAGTTGTAAGGCTAAAAATCTTCGAACTAATAAACCGAAGAGTAAAATTGTAATGATTCGCGCCACATCTCAGTATTCGGGAATATGGATAAATTAATCAATTTTGAATTGATATGGGCGTCTTATTCTCGACTTGACCAATTCGTCGTTTGGACCAGACCAGCATTTATTTTTTATGAAAACACCTTACAATCATGGTATCCAAGGAGTCGCGGTTAACTGCAATCAGTCAACTTTTTTTAAGTAACTATATATGGGTGCAACATATGAAACTATCATTCATCGTGTATTTAAATCCAAATTTCATAAAAAAAAAACAAATTTATGCGAAATTTCGGATCTTACAGTATCATAAGAGGACTCTAAGCTGAGAGTGAATATATTGTACCGGGGATTTTAAATGAATACCTTTACCAAAATCAAATTTCAGCATTAACATAAGCTACTTTAATTGGAACTTCAGCCTGATCTAATTAGTTACATATTTATGGTATTTTTATTACATCTGTAAGCCAAATCTGAAACAAAAGCGCGTTATTAAAGGCAATTTTATCACAAGTCGTTTGCGATATTGTTTCTTGCAATCATAATAGTTTGGTGAAAGTTACTTCGTCCCGAATGGAGAGAATACATTTTCCCCCAGACAAACGGCTTCCTAGAGCCAACTCCTTTGTGCAAAAAATATTCGTGAATTTCGAAAGGCTGCCAATTGTTTTTGGCGAACTGTAAGGGATCCCTTAAGAAGTTTCAGTTCAAGATTCTGAGGTTGCAGATCTCCCTATTTGGCGGCGTTAAAAAAATGAAAATTAAATCTCCCTTATCTCGATATCCGCTCCCCACGAAAAATTTGCGTATGACCGACTTACAACGACCTGTACCTACTTCAGCAATAAATAATAAAAATTGGGTGGGGATTCAAACTCATTCTGAAAAGTGCTAAACAATTTTTCGTGGGTCAAAACCTATTTGTTGAATACAGTTAAGACTCAATTTAAAAATATTTTATCACAATTTGTTTGCAGTATTGTTTGTTGCAATCGATTCACATTGGAAGGGGCAGGGGTCGTTTATTGATATAAAAAGGTGCAATCCATCCAAAATTATATGGCTCATAAACATATTTTGCACAAAACTCAACCATTGTTAATATCTTAAAATGTGTATAAACTATTGTTAAACTATTGCTGCGAAAATACGTCGTTCACGGGTTCGAAATAACCCATTTAAAAATAATTTAATAATTCAATCGTATTAAATTTGATTTCGCAACAGGAATATAGGTACAGATGTAAATCGGAGTCTTAATATTTTTGTTTAAAAATGATTTAAAGTATTTATTGTATTTATAATAAATGATTTAAAGTATTTATTGTATTTATAATAATTAAATCAGGTTCAAATATCATAAGTTGAATCCATTGCTGTATCCTTGAAGACATTTTCTATAAAAACATTTAGAATATAGACAACGCAGCCACAAAGATAAATGTTATTTCAATTGTCCGGTTAAATGTCTTTAAACAAATACCATGAAATATTTTCCTATTTTTTATTGTGGACAGAAATTTATTTTCGTTAAAATTAAGGGAAGCAAGAAAGCAAACAAAACATTTCTTACCCTTTAGGGCTTTGCCAGAATTTAGAAATGCGAAAAGTTACTTTGTGGTCAAGTGAAACGAAAATATACATGGACAAATCTTATATCTTCCAGTTTGATTCACTACACACACTAGAAGGATGCTGTTATGCGATTCTAAAAATGATATCGATGCTGAAATTCCGAATTCGGGACAGCGCATCAACATTCTACATTTCATGAACGAGAATAGTGGATATCAGATACACGAACATATGTACATTGTTTCAAATTTATTTATCCTTGAGGGTATGAAAGTTGGAAGGATACCATTGCTGATATTTTACAAAAAATTTTGATTATAGAAAATATGATATTCAATATGTGCTACAAGCAAGATGTGGAGATTTCACAATAAGCTTACAGTTTTTTGTGGCTTTCAAATAGGACTTCTATGGTTTAAGCAACAAACGTTAGGAAAATTTTCTAGAAAGGTCGCATATCTCGGGCTTTGTAAACTCGAAAGTCTGTCATTTTAAACTAAATATTGAATTTTCGAGGATAGAAAAAATTGAGATGTTACATCAGAAAACGCAAGCAGAAATGTGATTTTTAATGCTATCACTGTTCAAGAAAATTAAAAATATTTACGTATGATACGCCACTCTAAGCCACAGTAAAATTTTGACGGGTATGTATATATGTATGTGAATCTTTCTCTCTAAAATAAAATTCTCTGACATGCAATCGGAATCAACTCGATTCAAAATTTCCATGGCTCGCATCAAGACCTACCTTTGGTTATATAGGTCGCCTGTAGCACGCCTATACCAAGACTGCCTTGTGAACAAGGCGTCTTCACGGGGTCCGCACCAGGCCTACATGGTTTCACCGCACGTTCACATAGCAGTTGGTACAATTGGTTCTTAACTCCACCACGTGAGCCTAAGGTTCGATACACGATTACAACGTCTTCATACGATCATAAAGCCCGGTTAGTGTAAAGATGTCTTCTCAATATAAATATCTTCGAACAAGGAAGGAAATGATATGTGTATATGTGTCTGTGGAATTAATGGCTGAATTCGGCATTTGATACCTCGTTTGAGCGGATTTAGATTGAGACGGAATCTTTACTCTGGTTGGAATCCATTTGTCGTGTGAAGGTGTCGTCAACGGGCATTGAACCTCATGCATAAATGCATCACTCAAACCAATTCGTACATGGAGACAGTTGATAAAATCGTGCTGAAACTCGCGCCTAGTAATCTCTGGAGAATATTTACAAAATTGTAATGCTGTTAGCACAGAAGAAGTCTTGTATATTTTTGCCTGACATCCGCAGTTCTTGGCGTTTAAATAGAAGTCGAATATGCACAGCCGTTTTATTTTCTATCCATGGAAATATGTTTGTTCTAACGATTCTCGATACATAAAGTAAGCAAAGTGTGGAAAGTAGAAACTTTAATCACAAAAAGAAAACTCACGACAAGGAATGCTAATTTCCTTGCATCACTTTCACTCGAAAAATATTTTCATCCGGTAAAGTTTTATCTAAGAACCGTTATCCTGTAATAATTGAAAATCATATTTTATGATCAAAGAAAATTGTTTATTTCACCCAAACATATCATTTAGACGCTAATTTAGGGGTTGGCGGTCCAACGGGCCCAGGTCTTAATTTCAGCGAACAAACGATCTCCAGGACAAGCGGTAGCGGTGACTTGCCTATGTCCAACCAATTTATAGCTGGATGAAATCTTTCCGGAGGAAACTCCCGATGAGATCCAAGCCTTAGCAGCATTGAGCATGGTTGCGGATGGAAGAGCAGCTGTAAAATAACGAACGATTAAAATAGCAGAATCGATCGGGAATATTTATAAGAAAAAGGCAGACACTTACACACGAAGTTACCAATCAACAAAAGTCCCATACTGTTGCTATTGTATCCTGGAGCATGAGCACCAACAACGTTCCAGCCACGACCTTCATAGGTGTTTCCATCACCACCAATGGCAAAACTGTAACCAATGTCAGACCATCCGTTGCTATCCATGTGGGAGTTTTGCATTGACCTCATCGCAGATTTGCAGGCATCGGTAGTGGAGCAGACTCCTGGTGATACAGAGTGGTGGATAACAACATATGGGATGACTCCGGAGAAACGGCTAATAGACTTGGCCGCCCTAGCTCCCCATCCAGCACGAGTGATCAATGCAGCTGAGTTTTCAGCTACAAGGACTGAAAATCAAAAGATAAACGTAAGCACTCTGAAGTTACCACGACACCATAACTTTATTTACCACTAAGAACCACAAAAAGTGCTGCGTACTTGAACATTTCACCGGACAATTTGATTTGCAATATTTTTCGGAAGCCTTTTATATGCACGCATTGTTTCGACGTATAATTTTTAAATCTCTGATAAGTAATACCAAGATTTGTTGAATTTAGAAAAGCCTACGATTTAAGTATAGATGATAAAGAAACGAATTAGTAAAAACAGCACCTAATGATACTATACTACGATGTGTATTACTCAACTGATTAACTGAGCTACAAAAGGATGCAGTTTGGTGCTTAAAATAATTGTCCGACTATTTATTTATTTCTTATTCTTTTTTTTTGAAGTGGTGGTGATAAATCATTATGAAAAATATTTCAATGAAATTTTATTTTGCAGCCTAGCAAGGCACCAAACAGCATTGTTTTACATACATTTATTCAACGCTCGTTTAATTATATTTAACTAAGTTTTAATGAAGTTTAGTTCGGAAGTGTGTCCGTCAGAAATTTTTGATGAAATAATATAATATAATAGTTTTGAAAATTCATGATAAAGTAATTGGATCAGAGTAACAGAATTGAATAAAATCATGAATTAAGCAAATATTCAAAAATCCATGTGAGGTTCTGTTCAAAATTATTTTACAAACATTTTACATCATCTATCATTTGTGTAAGCTATCTCATTGTTTATAAAAAAATGCGTCACATTTCACTTATGTATTATATAATGTACGCAATCATTTTAATTCGCGCGAAAACCGTTGATGATGATTACAAGATAGGTTTATCTGTTCTTCGCAGTCTGCGGCACACCAAAGCAAAACATTCATTTAACTTAATAACTGAAATTGATACGTGTAATCGCGCATTTTTTTCCCATTATCTAACCAGAAATCATACATGCTAAGCCGAGAACAATGTTTCTGGTATTGTCTATGTATATTCGCGCTTATCTGAAAAGGATTTGGTCCCCCACGATGAGATTTTCTAGATATTACTCATGAAAGTAAGAAAAAAAAACAATTGCAATGTTGGCTGTTGCTTTCGGAATATTTTTGAATTGGTAACTTACTGATTTTTCAGTGATTTCATCTACCGATTCAATAATGATGATTGACATATTTTGCAGAATTGTTTCGTGCTCGTTTACTTTCCAGTGAAAGTTTTTGTATCCCATTTATTTTCCATTGAATTATTCTCTTGCAAGGTGGATTGCTTTTCCATGTGTGGCGTTTCCTACATTTTTTTAGAAAGACACAAATACAAACTTCAAAACAAGCCGCAAAGTGCGACCCTTGAGGTCGACACGGTCAACTTCCCAGTAATATCTAGATAAACATTAAAAATATCAAACACAATAATAATTTTGAAAACAAGCCGCGAGGTGCGACCCTTGAGGTCCACACGGTCAACTTCCCAGTAATATCTACATAAACATCAACAACATTACAACAATGAGAGGTATTCATAGCAGTAACAGGAATGAGTTAATAAGAATCATATCGTCTACGGGAGGGTCCATTGATTACGTAAGGTTTTTGGTCGATGAGGACAGATGGAATATTCACGCGGATCAATCGGTGGGGGCCTTTTTGGTCTTGAAAATTTTTGTTGGTTTTAATAATTTAAGCATTTTTTTAAATAAAAGACTATAAAAACTATGTAAAATCTGCTCAAATTATGCAAATATTTTAAAACTTTGATTGAATTTACAACAATTTTTTAGAATAAAAAAAAATAAAGTAAAAGCATTCGTATGAACCCTCTTTAAATGGTAACTTTGAATGGTTTTTTATTTTTCATTTATTTTTTTTTATAATCAAGGAAGAAAATTTTGCCGGTTTCTCTTCAAAACCTGATAAGAATGTATACATTTTATAAACATTTATTACTGTGCTGTGCAAATCAGGTTAAAAAATATTTTTTTATGAAAAAAACTATAATTTTTTGCATTTTCTTCTATTAAATTAAAAAAAAGCTGCAACGAGTTTTTATAATGTATAAACTTCACAAAGATATTAATACACGTCAACTGACACCTTAATGATGCAAATATTATATCTGGTTCGTGAGATATAGAGAATGATAAAAATGACCTTGAAAATCATGATGACTTTTAATAGTTTTTTATTTTTAATTGAATTTTTTACGTAATCATGACAAAATGTTTTGATGTTGTTTTTACAAGCATTGTTTGGAGTATATAAATTTTATAAACATTGTCTACTTTTTCACGTAAATCAGGTTAAAAATTTATTGTTTTTGAAAAAAACCCTAATTTTTTGCACTTTTTTTTCTTAAATTAAAAAACGGTTGCAACGATTTTTTTAAAAATTTGATAGATTCATTCAAATGTTGATACGCGTCGATTGACACCTCTATGATGCAAATCGTATGTTTGGTTCGCGAGATATAACGCATGACAGAAATGACCTTCAAAGGGTCAAAACAGCAAACCCCCCCGACCGAAGTATCCCAAAAACTAATCAGCTCTTAAAATTGCAAAGACGCTTCGATTGACACCTTAACGAAGTTGATACGACTTTGTTTACGTGAGTTATGCTCGTAGAAAAAAGTGTCCACGAACGTACGTACGTACGTACACACACACACACACACATACATCTCCCTTTCTAAAAACACTTTATATATACTCTATAGACCTCAAAACGTAAAGAAATGTTGAAAATTTCAATTTCGATTTTCGAGGCGATTACAAGAACTTCCCATATACTGGGAAGTTAACAAGCCGTGAGGTGCGACCCTTGAGGTCCACACGTACAACTTTCCAGTGATATTTACATAAATATTAAAAATATTAAACACAATAATAATTATGGAAATAATACTAGTTTTAATAATAAAAATGTACCTCTCATAAAAATTATTGGAATGACTTAATATTAATCGTAACATCTACGCGAGTGTCAATTGATTACGTAAAGATTTTCGTGGATTCGTTTGATTGAATATTCACGTGGATCAATCGGAGGGGGGACAACTTACAAAGCCTTTTTTACGTTATTTGTTATTTTCATTTCGATGCTTGAAGGACACAACAGCGCTAGCAAAAATGAATGCAGTTTTTGTTATTACGACAACTGAAGAGATTTTGTCGCTTGATGGCCATTTTGAATAGTTGTGTGCAAAACTGCTAGCACTTCAGGATAATGACTGAATTTGTATTTTTTCACGATTTTACATCAATGAAACTTATAATTATTTCTTATTTTCTGTTGATTTGGAGAAACATTGATTATGCAGTCAAAAATAGGTTCAAACGCATGTAAAAAGTAAAATATATATATTACAAATGATGAAGAAAGTAATTGAAATTTTACGAATACTAAAGAACAAAACTCCTAAAAATTACAATTTTTTATTTGATGAAAGCTATTCAAAGCATATGATCTTAAAAAGTGTTGAATACAAACCATTTTACCATTCAAAACGTTGATTATCACAACTGCAAATTTGATTTGATTTGTATTGGTTTTCAAAATTTAAGCAGTTTTTTTATTAAAGTTAAAACCCGGTTTTGTGAAGACTATTGAAAATCTCCGCAAATAAGGCAAAGAATAATAAACTTTGATTGACTTTACAACAATGTCTTCAGAATAAGAGATTTAAGGTATAAAAATTCGTATGAACCCTTTTTACATAGTGACTTTGAATGATTTTTTTTATTTTTAATTCAATTTGTTTTGAAATCATGAAAAACTATTTTGCTAGTCTCTACAGAAATTGATTAAAGTTTATAAATTTTATAAACATTTATTATTATTATGTTAATTTTATTAATTATTAATTAATTTTTTTATGAAAAAAAAACACTTATTTTCAATATTTTTTTATTAAATTAAAAAAATGGCTTAAAAAGATTCTTTTTAAAATTTAAAAACATCATTAAAATGTTAATGCGCGTCGATTGACACCTTCATGATACAAAGATTATATTTGGTTCTCGAGATATAATGATTGACATAAATGACCATGAAGGACATGATGACTTTTAATGATTTTTTATTTTTAATTTTTTTTGTAATCATGAAAAAAAAATTTGGTTGTTTTTTTACAACAACTGTTTGGAGTATCTAAATTTTATAAACATTGATTACTGCAACTTGAAAATAAAGATAAAAATTTGATGTTTTTGAAAAAAACTCCAATTTTTTGCACTTTTTTTCAAAAAATTACAAAACTACTCCAAATTTTTTTTTTAAAAATTTGAAAGAATCACGAAAATATCAATAAGCGCTGATTGACACCTTGATGAAGCAAATTTTACGTTTGGTTCGTGAGATATATCGCATAACATGGTTGACCTTCAAGGGGTGAAAACAGCAAACCCCCCTGACCGAAGTGTCCCAAAAACTAATCAGCTCTTAAGATTGCAAAGACGCTTCGATTGACACCTTAACGAAGTCGATATGACTTTGTTTACGTGAGTTATGCTCGTATAAAAACTGCCCGCGAACGCACATACGTACGTACGTACATACACACACACACACACACATACATACTTCTTTCTAAAAACACTTTATATATACTCTATAGACCTCAAAACGTAAAGAAAAGTTGAAAATTTCAATTTCGATTTTCGAGGCGATTACAAGAACTTCCCATATACTGGGAAGTTAACAAGCCGTGAGGTGCGACCCTTGAGGTCCACACGGTCAACTTCCCAGTAATATCTACATAAACATCAACAACATTAAACACAATAATAGTTTTGAAAATACTACTACTTTAAGTAATAACAATGAGAGGTGTTCATAGCAGAAACAGGAATGAGTTAATATGAATCATATCGTCAACGGGAGGGTCCATTGATTACGTAAGGTTTTTGGTCGATGAGGACAGATTGAATATTCACGCGGATCAATCGGTGGGCGCCTTTTTGGTCTTGAAAAATTTTGTATATGCAGTCAAAAATAGGTTCAATTGCATGTCAAACGTAAAATGTATTTCAAATGATGATGGTTATTGAAATCTTACGATGACTAGAGAATGAATCTACTAAAAACTACAATTTTTATTCGATGAAAGCTTTTTAAAGCATATGATCTTGCAAAGTATTGACTACAAAACATTTAACCATTCAAAGGGTTGATACCGCAAATGCAAATTTGATTGAAATTTTGTTGGTTTTCAAAATTTAAGCAGTTTTTTTTAATTAAAAGACCATAAAAACTATTGAAAATCTGCTCAAATTATGCAAATATTTTAAAACTTTGATTGAATTTTCAACCATTTTTTTTAGAATAAAAGATATAAAGTAATATCATTCGTATGAACCCTCTTTAAATGGTAACTTTGAATGATTTTTTATTTTTAATTTAAATTTTTCATAATCATGGAAAAATTTTTTGCTGGTTTCTCTACAAAAACTGATAAGAATGTATAAATTTTATAAACAGGTATCACTGTGTTGTGCAAATCAGATGAAAAAATATTTTTTATGAAAAAACCATAATTTTTCGCATTTTCTTCTATTAAATTAAAAAACGGCTGGAACGAATTTTTATCATATCATAAACTTCACAAAGATGTTAATATACGTCAACTGACACCATAATGATGCAAATATTATATCTGGTTCGTGAGATATAGTAAATGATAGAAATGACCTTGAAGCTCATGATGACTGTTAATGAATTTTTATTTTTTATTTAATTTTTTACGTAATCACGAGAAAAAGTTTTGATGTTGTTTTAACAAACATTGTTTGGAGTATAAATTATATAAACATTGGTTACTTCGACTTGACAATAAGGTTAAAAATTTATTGTTTTTGAAAAAAAACCCAACTTTTTGCAATTTTTTTTTTTAAAATTAAAAAACGGCTACAAGAAATTTTTTAAAATCGTGATAGCATCAGATAAATGTAAATACGCGTCGATTGACACCTTGATCAAGGAAATCGTATGTTTTGTTCGCGAGATATAACGCATGACAGACATGACCTTCAAACGGGCAAAACAGCAACCCCCCCCCTCCCCCACCGAAGTTTCCCAAAAACTAATCAGCTCTTAAAATTGCAAAGACGCTTCGATTGACACCTTAACGAAGTCGATAGGACTTTGTTTATGTGAGTTATGCTCGTAGAAAAAAGTGTCCACGAACGCACGTACGTACGTACGTACACACACACACATACATCTTCCTTTCTAAAAACACTTTATATATACTCTATAGACCTCAAAACGTAAAGAAATGTTGAAAATTTCGATTTTCGAGGCGATTACAAGAACTTCCCAGTGGTTTTTTCCATAAAAAAATTAATTAATAATTAATAAAATTAACATCGTGATAATAAATGTTTATAAAATTTATAAACTTTCATCAATTTCTGTAGAGACTAGCAAAATATTTTTTCATGATTTCAAAACAAATTGAATTAAAAAGATCATTCAAAGTCACCATGTAAAAAGGGTTCATACGAATTTTTATACCCTAAATCTCTTATTCTAAAGACATTGTTGTAAAGTCAATCAAAGTTTATTATTATTTGCATAATTTGCGGAGATTTTTAATAGTCTTCACAAAACCGTGTTTTAACTTTAATAAAAAAACTGCTTAAATTTTGAAAACCAATACAAATCAAATCAAATTTGCAGTTGTGATAATTTTTGAATTTGAATGTTTTGTAGTCAACACGTTTTGAGATCATATGCTTTGAAAAGCTTTCATCAAATAAAAAGTTGTAGTTTATAGTAGTTTTGTTCTTTAGTATTCATAAGATTTCAATTACTTCCTTCATCATTTGTACATATATTTTACTTTTTATATGCAATTGAACCTATTTTTGACTGCATAATCAATGTTTCTCAAAATCAACAGAAAATAAGAAATAATTATTAGTTTCATTGATGTAAAATCGTGAAAAAATACAAATTCAGTGATTATGCCGAAGTGCTAGCAGTTTCGACCGCAACTATACAAAATGGCCATCACGCGACAAAATCTCTTCAGTTGTCGTAATAATATAAACTGCATTCATTTTTGCTAGCGTTGTTTTGTCCTTTAAGCATCGATATGAAAATAACAAATAACGTAGAAAAGGCTTTGTAACCTGTACCCCCTTCGATTGATCCACGTGAATATGAAATCAAACCAATCCACGAAAATCTTTACGTAATCAATTGACGCTCGCGTAGATGTTACGATTAATATTAAGTCATTCCAATTACTTTTATGAGAGGTACAGTTTTATTATTAAAAGTAGTATTATTTCCATAATTATTATTGTGTTTATTATTTTTAATATTTATGTAAATAGGACTGGCAAGTTGTACGTGTGGACCTCAAGGGTCGCACTTAGCGGCTTGTTTATTAAATGTTTCTTATTATCATGAGAAAAAAATTTGATAACGTTTTTCCAAGCATTGCTTGAAGTATATAAATTTTATAAAAATTGAATACTGTCTTCCGTAAATCAGGTTAAAAATTTATTGTTTGTTAAAAAAACCTAATTTTTGCACTTTTTTTTCTTAAATTAAAAAACGGCTGCAACGATTTTTTTTTAAATTTTATAGATTCACACAACTGCTAATACGCGTCGATTGGTTTCTTAATCATACAAATCGTATGTTTGGTTCGCGAGATATAACGCATGACAGAAATGACCTTCAAAGGGACAAAACAACAAACCCCCCGACCGAAGTATCCCAAAAACTAATCAGCTCTTAAAACTGCAAAGACGCTTCGATTGACACCTTAACGAAGTCAATACGACTTAGTTTACGTGAGTTATGCTCGTAGAAAAAAGTGTCCACGAACGTACAGACGTACGAAAACACACACACACATACATCTCCCTTTCTAAAAACACTTTATATATACTCGTAAGACCTCAAAACGTAAAGAAATGTTGAAAATTTCAATTTCGATTTTCGAGGTGATTACAAGAACTTCCCATATACTGGGAAGTTAATAAAATGGATATTTTTAAAACTTAAACGAGATGGCTTTAAATTTGGCACTTCTTGCCGTTCTGTCTCTGTTTTCAGAGCAAAGAGTTGTAGGCCACATTTTTTTAATTGAAATTTTACTAAAACAAGCATCTACTCTTACCTCAATCTCCATGCGAACAAATAATCAGATCTAACTTGACCCATGTTCCAGTCCATTACCAGAAGTAGTGCTGAGAACAGCAGACCATCGCTAACAGAAAACTCCTGACCAATTGGATTATATCCTTAACATAATTCAAGAGCTGCGGTGCTTCATTTCTTTCCTCACCGCGACAGCTTCGACTATGTTTTGTTGAAAAGCTCGCGTCCATACCTTATATACATATGCAGGGAACATACATATATCCTAGTAATAGAAACGCTTCCATGAATTTCGAGCCATCATAGAATTCGCTGAATTCATCGGAATGTGTATTCCCAGCACGTTGCATACTTGAAGTGATCCAAACTTCACATTATCCGATTATGTCCGTTGTAGCTTTCCGGATTTCCCGGACAACAATGGCGATTGCAATTTACCAAATTACTACACGAGCCATTCTGCCAATACTCAAATGATTCGGCTGTTTGAGGGATGTAATTCGTTTTTTATATGAGTAGACTGAATTGAAGCAACAGGATCATAGCCTAGCTGAAAAAAATACGGAATCGCTTCAATCATATTCAATAACATAATAAATTCCAAATAGGAAGATGGTAGCTGATACGCGAAATAAATATTTGTGAATGGAATATTTTTAAGCTTTGCTTAATTTTATATGTAATTCCGAGGAAGGTGAAATTTAAATATATTTTGCGAAAGAGTGAGTCCAAATGAATTTTGAATTTGCATTATGATCATTTTCAAGTGGATTTTGGCCCAAAACTTTTCAATAAAGAATAGCTACCAAAATATTTCACCTTTCATTTACATCTTTTTCATTATAGCTGCTCCGCGAAAGTATCTACAAGTTAATGCCAATCAAATTTTGCATAGCTTGTCATACACAGTATTTTTGTAGGAGCTGCATATCTCGAGATAGAGGTATCTTTCTTGTTTTTTTCAAGATGAGGTTTATAGAAGGTTCTACGAACGCAAAAACTTGAACTGAAGCCCATCATTGAACCCTTCGCATATCTCGTAAAAAGCTTCGCCTGACTTACCAAATAGCACAAATGACCTACCATTTTACTGGGCTACTAGCTGGTATCGATTATTGAGGTATTCGGTAATAAACAAGAGTTTTTGGGTGACGCTACTTCATGGCAGATACGTTTTTTCAAGAATATGAAAAGATTCTACAGCTAGAATCCTAAACTAAGAACAGTTTATAGCAAGTTAGAAGCACTTTATTTTAACAACGTTTCATTTGATTTTAACATTAAACATACCTGTAATCCAACTAAAATTAATTTTAAAGTGTTGGCTTTGTAGTCAGTTCAGTTACGAAGCCGTAACTCAATAATAATGGCAGAACTGCTTCAAGCATTAAACACTGCGACTTATGCGACTGTCCTCGAATTTAAGTCTATTAAAACCATATTAAAGTTAAGCTCTTAGCTGAAACGACTAGGATGTAATTTTTTTGAAAAAGTGAGTTCATGTTATATGCATAATGAAAGTCAAGAAATGACTGACAACTATGGCAAACCTCTCAATTTTTGAAGGTATTTTGGAACTGATATTTTCATCTAAAGCAACCATCTTTTTATTTCGTGCAAAAGCTTGGTAGAAGCGATTGGAGGAAATAAATATTCGATGCATTCTTTTTCATTAAAATAATTTACAAGCGCAGAATTCAAAGGGTTGCAGCCACTGCGAAGATTTTTCTATTGTTTTGAACAATGAAATTCAAGCTAAAAAAGAAGCCTACTTTGATTTTTTTTCAGTTTGCATTAAATATTCATAAATGAATGATGCCTTCAATTTGCGAGAACCATTCTTGAATAAAAACAAACTTTTTTGCTTAAAGTCGATGATTTCTTTATTTTTTCTAAATACGTATTTCGGCAGCTATTTGCTGCCATCTTCAGTGGACTATGTTTGAATTTCTCCATCTTACTTCAATTTATATTACTCTTAAGTATAAAAGTTATAAATTATATCCTTATATCCTAATTATATTCCTAGCTTTTTCGCTAATTGTTTCTACCTGATGTAGATATTAATTTTAACAGATCCGTGTATCCATTACCTAGGTTCGTGTTCAGCCTCGTCTCGGGGTTCTCCTTGGCTATGTATTAATTCTCGTATACATCTAGTTTTTGCGGTTTCACTTCCTTTATGTGTTGGAATGTCTCCATACTGTGTACTTCTTCCACAATATGTTTCGCTACCGCTGATTTTATGTGCGTTCTTTTATGTTTCTTCGCTAGTTCGGCCTCCTTTATGTGTTCTTTCACTTTTGTGTCCACCAATCGTTTTGTTTGTCCTATATATGTTTTCGGGCAATTAACGCATATAACCCTATAATATCCGCTTTTTTCCTTAGGGTTTTTTGGATCCGTGGTTTCGTGGTGTTGGATGGCATCCTTTTCAGGTGCTGTCATTTAACATCCGCCACCAGACAGCACGACGACGATTAGGCTTTTTGATGGATTAAGCTCGTTGTACTTCAACTGGTTTGTAGAATTATTTTTATCCGCGAAGTATAAAGACTGTCAATTTGTTTTTTCGTATATCTGGCCTACGTCGCCATTCTGTATTAGTTATTTAGCATGAGGAGGATGCCATCCGACACCCCGAAACCACGCTTCCGATGAAATTAATTACGAACCAGCATAAAATCTGGAACCTAAGAACCTCCATTAAGGTGCAGTAATAGTGTTAGTGACTTGCTAACCAAAAGCACACTAGAAGACAAAGTTTTTGACTAGACTAGGAGGTTCTAACCCATGCTAAATAACTAATACAGAAAGGCGACGTAGGCCAGATATACGAAAAAACAAATTGACAGTCGTTATACTTCGCGGATAAAAATAATTATACAAAGCAGTTGAAGTATAATGAACTTAATCAACCAATAAGCCTAACCATGGTCGTGCTGTCTGGTGGCAGATGGTAAATGATAGCACCTGAAGAGGATGCCATCCGACATCCCGAAACCACGCTTCCGATTAAATTCTTCTATATCCTCGAAGCGATCGGTTTTCGTGAAAATTCGATACTTACCAACTGAACTATCCACAACAAACGAGCCAAAAATATTCGTTGTTACCCTCGTCTTCGAAATCAAATAAATTTTTTGACTCTTTTACACTTTTTGACTCATCTTTTTTGGCTTTGGCTTCAGAGGCTTTTCGCTTTTATATTTTTACTTTGCTCGTCAACTATTTTTTTTATTGGTTTTTGAGCTAAAGTTTTTGCTTTGCGAGTTCTCGTTTTAGCTTTTTTGCCCTTGAGTTAGCTTGAGCATGAGCCCTTATTATCTTCAGTAGGACGTGTAGTAAGGTTATCTTTGACATAAATAAAAAAATTCGTTCAAAAAAATAGCAAGTAACAAAAGTAAAAATGTTTCATTTGGTTATTTATTGTTTTTAAATTGCGTTCATCTGGGGTAGCGTTATTATTCACTGTATTCATTTTCACAGTTTTTTTAAATGGTTTTAAAAATTCAATCATTGATTACGTATGAATTTAAATTATAAGCAAATATGTCAGGAATTACCTTTTGTTTAAGGAACTGTTTGCTCTAAGAAATCACATCATGTTATGTAAGGCTGCAAAATGTTTACACCTGATTATAAAGATCAAGCAAGTGGTAGACTCAGAAGATGCAAATAGTGAATTAAAACTTACATTTCAACACTGGAGAAGGCAGTTGGATGCCTAATCTTCTAAAGAGAATTATGAATTTGAGGGGCAAAAGCGACGAATTAAATGAAAAGTTAAATGAAAAAATCACTTCAACAAGCCTACCTATATTTTGCAGTGTGGTTAAAAAATATGTTTTAACAGGCTAGGGAACATTACAATGTAGCAATAGCAATAGTAACTAACAAGCCAATACCGTTTACAAAGCTTGAACTGATTGAAATAATGAACAATATTTGGAAGATATTTTTAAAAATTTCAAAAATTTTAACGGTGAGAGTTGAAATCAAAAAGATTTACATCTCATTGACGTCATTAAAGTTCGGTTTGAGGCAATTAGCGTTCGACTTTTCGATGACTATTTATTCGGTGACTGCTGGCAGGCCACCTCAGTAAAATCGCAAATGACGAGAATATTAAAAATCACATGAAGAAATTGTAAACAAAGAAGCAAATCAATCAGAATCATTTCAAGATTCACCTGCTACGTTACTCTATCAAGGACAAAAGGTAGATTTAATTCAAAAAAAATCATCGCTTTATATGAAATGCTATGCCCGAAAAATCATGGTTTGACGGGTGTCAGTGAAGCTTACAATGCATGAACGGTGATACTTGGGCCCACCCTAACACACCCACAATCATTATAAATAAGTGTGTTTCTGGACAATCTTTAAACATTAAAAGCGTGAGCATTATATTATTCCTGCTAGATTTTTAAAAAAGAATTTTGGCTGAATAACATAAATAAGAAATCGTTTTGGCTTATTCATGCCGTTTGATATAAGTAGGGCAATACAAATCTCAACAAACGAGAAAAGAATGCTGGTGCAGTTGTCAATAAATGAGAGGAATATTTTTATAGATGTAAGTCGCACTTAGTCGGCTTGCGATACCATGGTAAGTAATTTATAGTGAGAAGCTTCTTAGATTGACGCAAAACTAATAACATTTTCGAAACATCATCACCGTACATAATCTCTGACAGCAACAGCATCATTTCAAAAACAGTATTTTTTATAAGAAACCAAGGCAAAGTATCAACTGCGTAGATCATTTTTAGAATCCTGCTATTAATACCATATGATCCTAGACTTTTCCACAATTGTTTGACTTGTTGCGCCAGGAAGTTTTCTCTTGAAATCGTAATCTTCATACTCTCGGAAACTGGCTGAGAACCGAGGCAAACTGCAAACACGTCTCAGATTACGTGGCCTGCTAGGGATTTAAGGAGAGATTTATTGCCGTCGGTAAAGCGAAACAAAATCCTTGTCAACGAAAAGCATAACGAGATGTTGCCTGCAATAGACTCCATTGCGTGCCTGGGACGCGTCTTATCTTTGACCAAATTTAATTTCCCATGTAATTTTCTTAATCCATAAATGTCAGCAGCGAGTAATGAAAAAAACGATAAGATTTGATTTTTGTTGCTTCCTGGTCCCTTTTCACTACTGACGAAAAGTTGAGGCTAAGAAAATTACAGGAGGATGAAGCGCACCGAAAATCGCGTCCATTAACCATAAAACATACATTTATGAGTTGTTACTTTTCAACATGCCTAAGATAAAAAGAACATAAACTTTTTACTGGACCGTAACGCTTTCTACGAGCATTGCAAATGTTCAATAGCTGATCAAAAAATACATAGCTCGGCATCAAATGAACAGATCCTTCAAATAACTCCCTCTCACAATAAGCGTTACATTTCCATTATTGGATTTTCTCTCGAAAACCCTTATCAAGGGTACATGAGTGAGAAATCCATTTCCTTGATGTATTGAAAGAAGTTTCCATGCAATTCTCCATTAAGGACACGTAAGTAAGTACGAGTATGTGCTTTGCTGGAGTGTAGCTGCCAGTTGAAGGCGAGAGCTGTAAGCGAAAACGAAAAAGTTGATAATAATGGAAACTTTAATGTTGTGCAAGCAATTAGGAAAGAATTAAGAGGTTTACGAGACTCAGGAGGGTTAAATAAAGGCATCACCCTGAAAGTTTTTAATGGACGATAGGAATCTGTAAACGTGGATGGCACTTTTACAATGTTGCTTTAATGTTTTGAATAGGAATTGGTGTCAAGATAAATATTTTCACTGGCTGCGAAATGATTACTTAGCTTTAATGGAATACATCTCGGATGTTAAATACGCGTAAAAGGTTTTGCAAGGCGGTCGAGAGAAACGTAAACATCTGAAAACATCAATATTTTTTCAAAACACTAAAAATATATACATCTAAACAAAAATTTTCAATGGAGCACCCTGCAAAACTACCGAATTTTTCCGAAGAATATGTGCTGTACACGCTGAAGGACTTTCAGTGAGCATATCCGCAAAAAATATGCATGAGATTCGAAGAAGCGTAAATCTTGTTCCTAAAGTCTATAATGTTGCTTCTGTATTCGTTTGGAGGGGGAACTTTAATTAAGATATTAAATATCTCCAACACCAAAAAGTTTAAAACTGGAACCAATTATAAATTGTGAAAAGAAGACAATGTAGTTTGAGAGTGAATACGGCGCAAAGTGCTGGAGATTGCTGTGAAGGATATATCATTGATTCCGTTTGATTCACCTATGTATATAGCTGCAGTTGGAGAGTATGATTTGCAAATCAATTATAGCAAATCATAGAATCAACAAAATCTGTAAACAAGATAGTATCACCATAGTCACGTCAACAAGATAGACTCACGCAAATTCGTAAATCATTAAATCGAGGAGGATTTACAACAATGAATTATACAGCTTTCTCAATCTCCAAACAATAATCCCATATAGTCCAGTCAAATGAGAGTTCCTCCGTGCATTTTGAGCGTGCAGCCAGATTTTCTTTGAAATGTGTGGCCAGCTTAACAATAAGCCTAAGTTTAATTTTTTGAAATCACGGACTCAACTCGCTGGGCTCCACCTTACAAAGAAGAAAATGTAATACACCCTCATATCTCGGAAACCATAGCTCAGAAAAGAAATTTTTGTATGACAAACTTGTGTAGAATTTAATTTGAAGAGCCTTGACAATACATTACTTTCACATGATGTCAACTATAAAAGAATTTCAAACCAAAAACGACACCCAAAAAGAAAGGATTATCATTCGAGTGCCACAATGTTTTTGTTTTCACTTTTACCACGAAACACGTTAGACAATTTTGCCATAAATCGTTTGCGATATTGTTGGCTTTGATCACTGTATATTGATGAGAGTTATTATGCCCGAAGGGAGCAAAGTCGCATGAAAAATGCTTTTTCAAGCCAAATAATCAGATTCCGAAGGCAAAGCTGCAATTGTGAAAACTCACAACAATTTGTGAGCTAAAGTTAGAGTTTTTGCGATTGCAAATTTTTTGTGAGGGCATAATTTCCAAGTTATGGAGGTGTCCAATTTATTTTCATTTTCAAGATTCGATCCCCCTCCGATGAAACTTGAACTAAAGTTCATTGTTAAACTGACCATACAATCCAAAAAATCTGTCCACCATTTCAAAATGCACGGTTGATGGTTTTTCCAGGATCATTTAACTGGGCTAATATGGATAGTTCCTTTAAAAAAAGGCAAAAATACGTTGGTTATAGAATGCAAAACAATTAAACCAATTAACTATTGAAAATAAATAACAAATTCTTTGCGAAGACCAGATTAGGTAGCCTGGAAAATTGTCAATATTTATATCCAAGAGGAAACAAAATGACAAAATCGAGCTAGAATTTAAAGTCAAGTACAAAATAGCAAATTCAACGAAACTGCGACAATTTGGGTTTTTTACAATGCCATTTAGGCTAAAAAATGTATTTCAATTTTTTTTGAAGAATAATCCACATAAATCTATTAAACAAGCATGCGTTGTTTATGAAGATGAGATCCTAGTTTTCTGTAAATCATTGTAAGAGCGCGAAGTAGCGCTAAGAAACATTTCCACAGAATTAAAAAAATACTAACCATAAAATTTAACTTTCAAAAACGAATTTCTTGTCAAAGTACACAGAATTTCTGAAACTTATTATCAATTGTTGTTACATTCTTTCAAAAACAGTTGAGTTTTCTCACAATTCTTTGAAATATCATGGCATTCGGTATCATATCTCACAGCTCGTTTTATCCTTTCACTGTGAACGCTTTCAGGGTGCTATGTCCTTTGAATTCCCAGAACATGCCTTACTCCTTTCATCCTTTTTATTATTATGTTATTATTATTATTATTAAAAGATAGTTTTGTACATCTTTATTCCGTGTTATACACTAGTTTAGAATATCTAGAATTTTCCATAGTGAATTGAATTTAAGCAGTCTTTATCTTTACCTAAAGTATTAGGTATTCATATCAAATGGATTTCTTCCTTCGAGGAACAAGAGGTAAAATTGCCTTTAAATTTACATTGCCTGAGAAATTGTTGTGTGAAATTTTTTGGTTATTTTGTTGGGTCATAATATTTTTATTACTATGCTTCCTGACATAAGGTTCTTGCTATGCCATGCTCGAGAATTGCTTTTTCTTCATAATGCCAACGGTGACACTTTCAGGACGAAAGCATTGTTAAAATGTTGATGTTGCCACAACACAAAAATGGCAGTAATAATTTTTCATTCAAATTAGAGTTCCCACTTATTTCGCCTTTTTCCAGTCGATTTGCATTCATATTTTGGGTTTTCCCTGCTCAAGCACATTGTGCTGTTTGGCGAGGCCACTTCCCATTCACGAGGACGAAACTGAATTTCTCTATGGCATCCTGACATAATAAGATGTGAACGATGAAGGTTTTTAGAGCTGTTCCTGAATGAGAAAAAGGCTTTTGGCCAGAATAGAAATTATTATGGCTTGACATTATTGTTGGGCCGGTGATTTTGAACTTGCTGAAAATTGTGTATTTTAGGATTGGTCGAACGGATTATTTGGAAACAAGATGCGAATCTGAGCCTGCGTGATGGCAAGTTTAATGAAATTTATATTTCATCTACGTTGCCTTCCTTTTTTTCTTTATGAGGACTCCACGCTCAGACGAAGTATTTTGATAGGTATTTATGCATGGAAATGGACATTTAAAATGAATTAAAATCGACTGCTTGCAGACTTTTGCTTATGCTTATGAGCTTGATGGATTCATCCAAATAAGCTGGTCAATTGGAATTATGGTGAAATTCAATTGTTAATTTCATTCAATCAGAAAGAAATGTACACTTTTCTTTGCTTCAACAATCAGATGATATATTTGTACATGATGTCATTTTGTAATGGCGCTCGGCATGGTTCGCTCAGAAGTGGCAACCCCGCACCCCATTCAAGTCGACCTGAAAAACCAGCTCACACCGCTCGAATGAGAAAATCTGGCTTGGCAGCTACCCGACCGGTTCTTGCGAGAGAACCGTTATCGGATCGGGAGTTGGGTCGCGGAAGAAGACAAAGAGTTGGGTTTTGGAAGAAAACGAGTGAGGTCTTGCATCGGGAATTCGGTCGTGAATATTTTTCAAGTGATCTCATATTGTTTTGGGTCTTTCTTCACTGACAAAGAAGTGGAGATGTAAGGAACGATCTGTTCTCAATCTTTGAGAGAGAGTTTAGCTGCTAACACGAAATCTTATAACAAAATTTGTTGTTGGTGCTGGCAGGTGATTGCCATGTGTAACCATCATCTGCTAATTTTGAATGTTAGTGATTAGCTCGTCAAATCTACAATTATGTGGGAACACCTTTGGACAGCCAGATTGCCGAACAGTTGATGATAACGCAGAGCGCCTTGTTAGTTGCAAGTTTGCAGGAGCCATGTGTACCTACACGCGTCACTTTGCAAAGCCTCATTATTGTATTTAGTGCCACTAGTCTTATTGGATTTCATATTTATCTAGAATCTACAAAAAACAGTAGCTAAGGATACACGGTATGAATTTTTAAAAAACCCATATTTCACCGAGTGCCTTTTGAGTAGACCTAGAATGGAAATATGCAGTTAATTTTTCGACCAATTTTGTTTCATTGCAAGAAATTGGATTGCAGTTCAGCAACTTTCGAATTGATTTTATAGTGCCATTCATGCTGATATCGATCATAAGCTTACCAATGCCAAAACGACGGAGCATGAAATGAATGGTGCCTTAACGTGAGGAACGGAAATTGACACGTAGATCAAAGTAACGTAGAGGAATTTTTAACCCTCGGGTAGGTCTTAAATGTGGTATTATCTCGCTATGCCCACGAGAATTCCTTGGTAAAGTAATATAGGCGGTATAGCCTCACAAGATGTATAATATGGTTTGTGTTTTTGGTAGATTTTTTTTGTCGGTATGTAATCGGGCAAACCCATGGCTGAATCTCTGGAAATAAGATTCGGGGCTGAAGCTAGATAACGCACCTACGACATTACGCGCTGAACTGAGTTGGCCTGCCAGCAGCCATCACTCCTCCAGCTAGGTAGAGGCCGAACCCGAATAAGTATTAACGACACAAGGGTTCGTTGCCTCGTCGCGGGACCTAACGTCCATTGTAGTCAACGAGACGAAAGTCTTGTTGCCTTGAAATTTCGTACCGATATGGTTTGCTAAAACATTCATTACATTACAATTTTCACTCCACAGGACTCACAAAAATCCCACCAAATTTACTACTGTACTCGGAGATATTCGTAGATCGAATCTTCAATCGTAGAATGCGTTCACATCATGAATGTTAATTAATCAATGCCTATTAAGCTCGTTCTGCCTCTCAAAACAAGGATGATTTTCTAAAACATGTAGGTTGCGGAAAGCGAAATATCCTCAACAGAATCATGATGTTGCAATTAACAGCCTAAACATGTAGTATTTCCTTAATCCTTCGCGTGCTGTATAAAATGATTCATTACATTCGCTTTCAATTATTCTGGTTTCATGTCAGCGCATTCTGATTCCTTTCAATTTGATATTAATCCTAGATGCCTAATACTTTTCTTTGCTAATTTTTCTGCACAATATACAGCTCTTTGAAGTTGACCTGCAAAAACAACACAACTCAAATTGTTAATAAGCTATGAAATTGCCATGAAAAAAATGGGAAATTTTTATCCATCGATCTTGAATTTCTTCTCCTAAGGTTAACATCTCCATACAGTATTTCACTCTCGTAAAATGAAATGTGTGAAAGAGTTCCTTGTTAATAAAGAAATGAAACTTTCACTTGATCAGAATGAATGGAACCACCAATGAATGGTGTATATTTACTACATCTTCTGTTTCCCTTATCATTAGCATTTAATTAAGAAAACCAACATCCCGAAAAGCTTGCAGACGATGTTGTCTGAATGTTTGGTAAAACTTAATGAAGTATTCATTTAAATGCTAATGGTGGTTTGGGATTTTAATTAAAGTTTCAATGAAACATTAATCAGCGGTAAATATTTGTGTTGAATGATTTTAAGTGCTTTCTTCTAGATTTGAATAGTTTAGTTTTGATTGATGATCAAATAAACATTTTCTTAAAGTTTTTATGAGCAAAATATTTAGTTTTATTGTCAGGTTAATGAGCTATCTGAATTGGATATGGAAATTCAAACATGATTTTTTAAATCGATTATCTGATTTTTTTCAACGGATTTGCCTAGCAAAATTAAGGACAAGGATATTGGGAAATAGATTTCCCTTGAACAAAATTTAAACTCGAGTCTAAAACACACCAAAGTTAGGGATTTTAAAATGGTTATATTCATGTTTTCAGCTTTGAATACGATATTAACTTTATATCTTAGAAATTATAAACCAAAAAGTCCAAACAAATGCAATCATATCGGTTAAACCATTTCATTTTTTATGTTCATCGTATTAAGATAGCTATTATAACTGCCCCGAAAATTCAAACTAAAATTTTCAACATATCTTTCCGTTTAAAGGTCTAAAGTGTTTTTAAGAAGATAGATGTATGTGTGTGTACGTACGTTCTATGAGGATAACTCACGTAAACAAAGTTGAATCGACTTCGTTAAAATGTCAATAGAAGCGTCCTTGCAATCTTCAGAGCTAATTAGTTTTTGGAACACTACAGTCGGAAGGGTTTGTTGTTTTGACCCTTTGAAGATCATTTCTCTCATTGCTACGTCTCGCAAACCAAGCATAGAATTTGCATACTTAAGGTTGCAATCGACGTGTTTTAACATTCACGTTAAATTCTTTTCCATGAATAAAAAAAAAATTAAAAATAAAAAATCATTCAAAATCACCATTTAAAAATAGTTCATATGTATAACTTTATATCTCTTATTATAAAAACATTGTTGTTATGTCAATCCAAGTTTATTAATATTTCAATAATTTGAGCAGATTTTTAATAGTTTTTACAGTGTTTTAATTTTGATAAAAAAAAACTTTTTAAATTTTGAAAACCAAAAAAAATCAATCAAATTTGCGTTTGTGGTAATCAATGCTTTGATCGGATTTTTTAAAGATCTCTCTTCAAACGAAAAATCATAGTTTATCATTATTACAAAACATATTCATACAACACAATGAACTATTAATATTTATCATAAAAAAATAATATAATACAAATAAACAACAATATTGCAATGACACTGTTGTGGTATCAATCAATTTGTAAAGTCATTCGTATGTTTGATACAATTTTCAATAAATTCAGCTCAGATCCTTTTTGACATAAAAAACTGCAAACAATGAAAGCAATCCAAACATTTCATATTATCCATATGTATGGCTGCCAGTTAAACCAGGTTTCGAGTGAAAATTTGGAAAATTGAAAATTTGGGATGCGTTTCAATAAAAATTGAAAATTTTGTAGTTTTTTTCGTGCTGTTGTCATAAAGAACATCAAATCGAATTTTTTATCGTTATTTCAGGTTCAGTTTAATACAAATTCAGAAAAATTTTGATTTTTGAAAATCGGTCTAAAATTTGCTGAGATATAATGCACAAAAGCCGGGAAAACGCCTTTCGAGAGAAACGGATTTTAAAACATATTACCAAAAACTGAGTATAGAAGCAACTTGTGTATTACTCTTATATACTTAGGAATACCAGGGAAAAAAATTTCTTCTTGTTTGTAATACCTGTCCCAATATATTCAAAGTAAGTCCCGCCCAGCTTATCTTCTATCGCTTCATTCATCAAGCCGTGCGGTCCCAGAAAATGTTAAAAAGACTTTGAATATCGATTTAAAAAAATTTAAACATACTCTTGAATAGCTACACTTTTGATTTCTGCAATAAAAGTAAAGTCGATTTTAACCGTCCAATGTTCGTTTTAATGCTCCGCGAAAAGGTTCAATCTGACCCTCAACTATCAAAAGGCTTTAACAATCGACGGTAAGGTTAATTCCAACGCATTCCACATACTACAAGAATTTCTATGATTGTTATTATTATTTATATTATTATCTTTCTCATTACTGTGTTATATTATTATATTTTTAATATTTATGTAAATATTACTGGACTTCAAGGGTCCACCTTGCAGCATGTTTCATATTGCTTTCCAAAAAAAGTTACTTTACAGGACTAAAAGTTGAAACTAACATATGATTAATTTTATGAGTTGTAAATTCGCATGGTTGGTAGCCGCTTTTGCAAAACAATTTATAGATTTGAACTAAATAACTACATTTGAGAGAGTTTATAAAGTACTCCAACAAATATCTTGAAAATCCCGGCAATTTTAAATTTTTCTCGGTTGATTTTTGCATTTTATCAAATAATAATGATTAGAAAATTATATGTTGTGGTTGTTATATAAAAGCAGATCCATTATTAACTTTCTTGTATATGGAAAGTTCTTGTAATCGCCTCGAAAATCGAAATTGAAATTTTCAACATATCTTTACGATTTGAGGTCTTTAGAGTATATTTTAAGTGTTTTGAGAAAGAAATATGTATATATGTGTGTGTGTATGTACGTACGTACGTGCGTTCGCGGATAGTTTTTCTACGAGCATAACCGACGTAAACAAAGTTGTATCGACTTCGTTGAGGTGTCAATCGAAGCGTCTTTACAATTTTAAGAACTGATTAGTTTTTGGAAAACTTCGGTCGAGGGGGGTTTCCTGTTTTGTCCCCTTGAATGTTACTGCTG
Source organism: Oxycera nigricornis (assembly GCA_963942545.1). NCBI lineage: Eukaryota > Metazoa > Arthropoda > Insecta > Diptera > Stratiomyidae > Oxycera > Oxycera nigricornis. The sequence goes on from OZ012659.1 coordinate 30,964,526, forward strand.
TCATGCGCTATATATCACGAACCAAACATGCGATTTCCATTATTGAGGTGTCAATCGACGCGTATTCTCATTTGTGTGATTCCATCAAACTTTTGAAAAAATCGTTCGCCGTTTTTTAATTTATTAAAAAAAGTGCAAAAAATTAAGGTTTTTTTCATAAACAATAAATTTTTAGCCTGATTTGCAAAGCGCAGTGATCAATGTTTTAAAAATTTATATACTCTGAATTGTGCTTGCAAAAAACCTTGCAAAATTTATTCTAATGAATATGAAAAAAAATTAAAAATAAAAAGCATCATTCATGTCAATCTATATATCTCGCGAACCAAATATAATATTTTCATCAAAATTGTTGGAGCCGTTTTTTAATTAAAAAAAACATTGCAAAAACTGAAGATAAAATTCGTTAAAAAATTTTTTTAAACCGGATTTGCACAACACAGTAATAAATGTTTATAAAATTTAAAATATCTTATCAGTTTTTGAAGAGAAACCAGCAAATTGTTTTTCCATGATTACAAAAAAAAATTAAATTAAAAAAAATTCACAGTCACAATGTAAAAAGTGTTCATACGGATGATATAACCTGATTACTCTTATTCTAAAGATATTGTAGTTGAATCAATCAAAATTAATTAATATTCGTATAATTTGAGCAGATTTTTTTAGTTTTCATGGGACCGTGTTCTAATTTAATGAAAAAACTGCTTACATTTTGAAAACCAAAAAAAAAATTCATCAAATTTGCATTTGTGGTAATTAACTCTTTGAATAGTAAAATATTTTGTAGTAATACTTTGCTTTGCTTTAAAAAGCTTTCATTAAATAATAAATTGCAGTTTTTAGTAGTTTTGTACTTTAGTGTTTGTAAGATTTCAATTATTTCCTCCCTCATCATACGTAATGCTTTTAAGTTTTTACATGCAATTAAACCGATTTTCGACTGCAAATTCAATGTTTTTCACGACCAACTGAAAATAAGAAAAAAGTATTAGCCTGATTTTTGTAAAATCGTGAAAAAATACAAACTCAATGATTATGCTGAAGTCATGGTGATTTTGAATACAACTATTCAAAATGGCCACCACGCGAAAAAAACCTCTTCAGTGGGCGTAGTAACAAAACTGCATTCATTTTTGCTAGCGCTCTTTTGTCCTTCAAGCATCGATATGAAAATAACAAATAATGTAGGAAAGGCTTTGTAACCTACTTCCACCACCCACCGATTGATCCGCTTGAATACTCAATCAAACCAATCCACCCGCATCCACCAAAAGCACTACGTATTTAATGGATAGATGATACGATTAATATTAACGCATTGCAATTACTGTTATGAGTAGCTCTAATTATTATTATTTAAAGTAGTAGTATTTTCGTAATTATGATTGTGTTTAGTACTTTTAATATTAATGTAGATATTACTGGGAAGTTGACCGTGTGAACCTCAAGGGTCGCACCTCGCGGCTTGTTTTATTTCGCAATAGAAAGCAAACAAGAAATACATCAAGCTAGCAAATTATTGAATACAAAGAAAACAATAAAATAATTTCATTGCAGAGAACGGATGAGCAAAATAAGCTTCACGTATGAATTTCTGATTATCAACGCAACAATTCCACAGCTTCGAAAATTCGTTTTCTTATCTTCTATCACAATACTTAAAAAAAAAATCAGCTCCTGTTGACCCTAGTAAGCAAAAATGACCGAAAGATTGCACGAGTCACGACACGATACATAAAATATATACTCTGCCGATTGTATTGCTTTGAATGTAATAAATTTTATCTTTATCGAACAAACTGATGGAATCAAACATGATACCAATCCCCAAATTTTTTTTTTCTGTTTTTTGTTTAGAGTGAACTTTTCTCGTATTTAATATGTGAGCAGCTTATGTCCGTTCTGCTTGGGGTGATCCAGTGGGAAATACAAAGACAGAATACTAACAATAAGATGGATTTTGAAGACAACGGTCGACAACTTTGCAATGTGCTTAAATAATCAAAGGAAATAAGAACTCACAAAAATGACATTTTCACGGGAAAAATAATCCTGCATCTTTCCTAGCCAAAATTCAAAATAGCGTAGTACAAGAGAAAATTTCGTAACGTCCCAAAGCATTCCTCGTGGTCAGTATTTCTTCTTCTCATATTCTAGCATTATTTCTTAGCAAGACAATATCGTTAAATATTTAGTCCTGATGAGAAATTTTGTCTGTGTGTCATTCGGCCACAGCACGTTAAGCCTCTAATAAAATTATGGTATTATGTGTTTTGGTGTACGATCAGAGTCACTTTAATTAGGAACTTGTGACTTTGAAGTTGTAACGATACAAAACTTTTCGATAAGGAAGTCCTAAAACAACAGATATGAGTGATTAGAGACGCCAAGGAAGAACTAATGAAAATGTTTGTGTGACGCTGAAAGTTTATTGGATATTTATTTATTTATTTAGGAAAAATTCAATGTACAGATTAGATCCAATTACACATTAAAATTATAGGGTTTCAAGTTTTGAAATTAAAGTACGTTTGAAAGAATAAAAAGATGAGGACATAGGACCAAGTTGAAGTGCATCATGCTGTCTCATTATTCTGTGTAAAGGAGAGTTAAAGTATACAGCTAATTCAGCAATGGTGGGATTAAAAAAGTTGTAACTCCTGGTGTTATGGGAAGGAACGCGAAGTGCTATGCTTTCGGATGCAGGGCACATGATGAGGCCGGTATATAACTTATACAAAAAACATTGATCGAGAAGTACTCTACGATCAAGAAGTGAGGGAAGTTTCAAAATTCTTAACCGATCAGGATACTCCGTATACGGTAGGCCGAATTTATAAAACAAAGATCGTGTAAACTTACGTTGAACAGACTCAAGCAGTGTACGATCACAAGCATGATAAGGCAACCAAACAACCGAAGCGTACTCGAGAATGTTTCGCACCAGGGTTCGATAAAGTGTGAGGGAGCTTTCGATAGAGGAGAACTGCTGGGAAGTTCGAAGTACGAATCCAGCCATACGTGATGCACGATTTACTAAGTCGGAATATTGAAAAAGAAAATGGATTGAAAGTGTTGTGCAAGTAGGTTACAGCAAGTCTGGGGTAGATTGGCATGAGAAGTACCAAGATACATGGAGGCTGAAGGAGTTGCGCGAGAGCCGCGAATATTTTTGGCATGTGACCAAAAAACCTTCACGTTGCCTGCTCTAATAGAGTTTTCAACATTCTCATAGTATGAGAGGCGAGCCTGATTTAATTTAAGTTTGCTCAGAGTACGAAGTTCTTTGTATTGAGCTAAGTCATCCTGAATATTATGACGTTTGTATCTAAGGCGGGACGATTCTTTTAAATGAAGCAAGCGACGGATTTCAGTAGTAAACCAAATTGGGTCAGAAGAAGGAGAAGATGAAGATACAGGAACAAATTGTGGAAGGATTACTTCTAGAATGTTGTAAAAACGGTCGACAGCAGCATCACAGGATAGATGTAGTAGCTCACTCTCCCAGTTAATATTACTTAATGCTATATTAAGGTCCGGATAATTCGCTTTATGAAAATTAAATTTAGGATATTTAACTGGCATATGGGTAGTTCTATTAGGAATAGTGATGTCAACTTCTAAGGGAGGATGATGGGTATCAATCTTAACGTAAGCATTTATGGCTAAAGAGACATGAACCAATGTTTCAGGGAGATTAGACAAAATCAGGTCAAGTATACGATTATTGGTATTTCGTACAAAGTTGAATTGGAATAGGGCACAACGATGCAAAAAAGAAATTAACGATGATGCGATAGGATCGGTCAAGCCAGATGATTCAGGGACGCCTGATGATGGCCAGTCAATGCGTGGAATGTTGAAATCACCAGAAACTATAATTGGATCGTTGGGGTTCGTAACATTTGTCAAATCATCGATCAGTTTAAAGTACTCTTCATACACACCAAAGTCACTACCAGACGGGATGTATATAATATTACTAAATTATTTCTGAATTTTGGTAACCAGCCATCGAAAGACCGATGATTAATTGTTCGTTAATTACTTACATCACTCTCCAATAGAAATCTAGGTCAGTTTATGGTTTTTTGCTGTATGAAAGAAAAGGAGAAATAGTACACTTTTCTTTGTGAAAATGTTTGATATGTGTTCAGTGATTTACTCTAAAGCAACAATGCTTGAAAAAAACAAAAAACAAATTATCGAGTCGTTTCATTTCTGCCTTTATTAACTTCCCAGTATATGGGAAGTTCTTGTAATCGCCTCGAAAATCGAAATTGAAATTTTCAACATTTCTTTACGTTTTGAGGTCTATAGAGTATATATAAAGTGTTTTTAGAAAGGGAGATGTATGTGTGTGTGTGTATGTACGTACGTACGTACGTACGTACGTATGTACGTTCGGGACAGTTTTTTCTACGAGCATAACTCACGTAAACAAAGTCATATCGAGTTCGTTAAGGTGTCAATCGAAGCGTCTTTGCAATCTCAAGAGCTGATTAGTTTTTGGGATACTTCGGTCGGGGGGGTTTGCTGTTTTCGCCCCTTGAAGGTCAACCATGTTATGCGCTATATCTCACGAACCAAACATGCGATTTTCATGATTAAGGTGTCAATCGACGCGTTTTAACATTGATATGATTCTATCAAATTTTTAAAAAAATTCTTGGAGCCGTTTTTTAATTTTTTTAAAAAAAGTGCAAAAAATTAGGGTTTTTTTCAAAAACATCAAATTTTTAACCTAATTTTCAAACCTAAGTAATCAATGTTTATATAATTTATATACTCCAAATAGTTTTGTGAAAAAACCAGCAAAAGTTTTTTTTCATGATTATGAAAAAAATTAAATAAAAAATAAACAAGCCGCGAGGTGCGACCCTTGAGGTCCACACGGTCAACTTCCCAGTAATATCTACATAAACATCAACAACATTACAACAATGAGAGGTATTCATAACAGGAATGAGTTCATATTAATCATATCGTCTACGGGAGGGTCCATTGATTACGTAAGGTTTTTGGTCGATGAGGACAGATTGAATATTCACGCCTTTTTGGTCTTGAAAATTTTTGTTGGTTTTCAAAATTTAAGCATTTTTTTTAGTTAAAAGACTATAAAAACTATTAAAAATCTGCTCAAATTATGCAAATATTTTAAAACATTGAATTTACAAAAAATTTTTTAGAATAAAAGATATAAAGTACAAGCCGTGAGGTGCGACCCATGAGGTCCACACGGTCTACTTCTCAGTAATATCTAAAAAGATATTGAAAATATTAAACACAATAATAATTATGGAAATAATACTACTTCAAATAATAAAAATGTACTTCTCGTAAAAGTTATTGGAATGACTTAATATTAATCGTTTCATCTACGGGAGCGTCCATTGATTGAGTATTCATCGGAGTGGGGACAGATTACAAAGCAGTTTTTTCATAAAAGTTAAAACATGGTGATGTGAAGACTATTGAAAATCTGCTTAAATTTTGCAAATATTAATAAACTTTCATTGACTTTACAACAATGTCTTTAGAATAAGAGATTTAAGGTATTATAATTCGAATGAACCCTTTTTACATGGTGACTTTGAATGATTTTTTATGTTTAATTTAATTTTTTTTGTAATCATGAGAAAAGTTATTGCTGGTTTCTCTACAAAAATTGATAAAATTTTATAAATTCTACAAACATTTATTATTACGATGTGCAAATCAGGTGAAAAATGAATTTTTCTATGAAAAAAACACTACTTTTCCAATTTTTTTCAATAAATTTAAAAAACCACTTTAAAGATTTTTTTAACATATAAAAACATCATTAAAATGATAATACGCGTCGATTGACACCTTAATGATGGAAATAGTATATTTAGTTCTCGAGATATAATGAATGACGTAAATGACCTTGAACGTGTAATGATTTTTTATTTTTTATTTAATTTTTTTCATAATCATGAAAAAAACTTTTGCTGGTTTTTTCACAAAAACTATTTGGAGTATATAAATTATAAAAACATTGATTACTTAGGTTTGAAAATTAGGTTAAAAATTTGATGTTTTTAAAAAAAAACCTAATTTTTTGCACTTTTTTTAAAAAAATTAAAAAACGGCTCCAAGAATTTTTTTAAAAATTTGACAGAATCATATCAATGTTAAAACGCGTTGATTGACACCTTAATCATGAAAATCGCATGTTTGGTTCGTGAGATATAGCGCATAATATGGTTGACCTTCAAGGGGCGAAAACAGCAAACCCCCCCGACCGAAGTATCCCAAAAACTAATCAGCTCTTAAGATTGCAAAGACGCTTCGATTGACACCTCAAGGGAGTCGATACGACTTTGTTTACGTGAGTTATGCTCGTAGAAAAAAGTGTCCCGAACGTACATACGTACGTACGTACATACACACACACACATACATCTCCCTTTCTAAAAACACTTTATATATACTCTATAGACCTCAAAACGTAAAGAAATGTTGAAAATTTCAATTTCGATTTTCGAGGCGATTACAAGAACTTCCCATATACTGGGAAGAACTAAATATACTATTTCCATCATTAAGGTGTCAATCGACGCGTATTATCATTTTTATGATGTTTTTATATTTCAAAAAATCGTTAAAGCGTTTTTTTAATTTATTTAAAAAAAATCGAAAAGTAGTGTTTTTTTCATAAAAAGATTCATTTTTAACCTGATTTGCACATCGTAATAATAAATGTTTGTAGAATTTATAAAATTTTATCAATTTTTGTAGAGAAACCAGCAATAACTTTTCTCATGATTACAAAAAAAATTAAATTAAACATAAAAAATCATTCAAAGTCACCATGTAAAAAGGGTTCATTCGAATTATAATACCTTAAATCTCTTATTCTAAAGACATTGTTGTAAAGTCAATGAAAGTTTATTAATATTTGCAAAATTTAAGCAGATTTTCAATAGTCTTCACATCACCATGTTTTAACTTTAATGAAAAAACTGCTTTGTAACCTGTCCCCACTCCGATGAATACTCAATCAATGGAGGCTCCCGTAGATGAAACGATTAATATTAAGTCATTCCAATAATTTTTACGAGAAGTACATTTTTATTATTTGAAGTAGTATTATTTCCATAATTATTATTGTGTTTAATATTTTCAATATCTTTTTAGATATTACTGGGAAGTTGACCGTGTGGACCTCATGGGTCGCACCTCACGGCTTGTTTTTACTCACTTTTAAACGATTTCGGTTCCAGTCAATGTACATTTCATCTTTGTTTGCCAACAACTTTTTATTTTACTTTTAAAGTTCGGCCACTTTGCAAGGGTAGACAATACCATAATTAAGTCCTTGCTAGATTCCTAGATTACAGAATTTTTCATCGTATGCTGTGTACGCAGCTATCACTGGCCTCCTCCCTCCAGCACAAATGGTACCATGGTAATGGATGAAATTTAGTAATGGCTTGGAATATGTTAGCCAAGCAAGCATATCGTGTATCTCTTGTAACCCGATAAACTGTATCAGGATTCACAAGCCCGTTTCTTATCGTGGAAATTCTTTCTCGGGACCAATTTTATGACCGCCCAAAAACAACTAACCAACGACAGAACGTTGACGATAGCGAGCACACATACACACACACTCAACAAGGGAAATATGGAGCGAAAGAAGTGCTTTGCAAGGGTACTACCCCGTAGCTGTCTGATTTTATTGCAAACATTTTTCCCTAAATACGACAACTTCTTTTCGTCAAGACATCATTCTCTGCTCAGTTGCTGTTATGGTGAGACCATTACGAGGACAATTCACTTGTCCTTTTGAAGATGCTCTTTGCTAGAAGTGATATTTGTTTAGTATTGTGTTACCAGTTCTTTGGAAGGCTTTCGAATATTTTCTTACTGCGCACTTTGCATATTATGCACCCTCGTTTGCATTTTCGTTAAATAGAAAGGATGTGAATGATGCTTGAGTTAAGTTAGATGCATGCCAATGAATTTTTTTACTAGGATTGAATATTCCAAACAGTACTTCCAGTTCTTTTTTTATAACATGATTTTTTTTCAGCGATGTAATACAAATGAACTGAGACAATCTCTTTCGAATTGATTAAAACAAAACAATAGAGAGACTACTGTTTCGGCAAGAACAACTACTTTTAAGAAAAGTATCTTTAACTTTCCAGGAATTATTCAGAGTTTCGACAACTCTGGCCCAGCATTGCATCGAAAACAAAATCAAAGTCGCAAAAAGGAGCGTCTCATATTTAATACTTAGCTCGACTCAAGCACATCGTTATGCTACTCGAGAAGAGTGTAATAGGATTAATGCCGATCGGCTTCCGCAAGTCAAGACTTTATGGACGATGATGGCACGAGTATTGATAACAACCGCCTCCTTGTTGAAGCATCCTCAATTCCGGCAAAAGCCATTTTCGAGTGTGTCGCATGCCTTTTTCTAGATAATAGTGATTTACTCCAGAGCGAAATTCACTCCATAAAAGCGACAATCGATTTGCCAAAAACATTTCCAGTCATATCGACAGTGACAAGCAGCCTCCTTATTGCCCGGGAGCAAATAAAAAAGCCTACGACAAGAGTCCATGCAGGAGCCCATCCATTGAAATTAAGGATGAAGAGTGAGCCACTGCTCCACTGATTAGCAGCAAACCCACTTTGATTGCTTTACATATGGGCTCGTATTTTCCTCTTTTTCCACTAATACCGGTACCGTTTTCCATTTTCGCGAAAAATCTCGTTTGTTTTCATATCTGCGATGTAGTCCTGCAAGCATACTTTCAAGCGTATGATTTACAATCCTACCTTGACACAAGCTGACAGTATTTTCTGGATGGCGAGATTTTTTTTTAGCTAAAACTAAATATCATTTCCGGAAACATCGTCTTGTACGGGTTTTTTCTATGTTTTCAGTAATTTTCCATAACAAACAGATGGAAGCTATATTTCATTAATTAGATTCATTTGCAAACATCAAAGATATTCAGCTGAAAACGTTCGCGTATTACTAGTTAGATGCATATTAGTTTCATAAATTTTGCATTCAATAACAAAGTGTACTATCCAGGGATAGGAGAGAACAATAGCAAGAGGAACATGGGACAAATGAAGTAACTGCCGTTTTGTTCGGATGTAAACCGCGAACACATATGACAAATAAAGTATCTCTAGATTCGTCTAATACCTACCCATCGATTGAAAGCAGCATTTAACGTATTTCGGTGTAGCTTTGCTTCTATACTGGCGTTTTCTTGTTCGTCCATTCTTCATATCAGTTCCTTAGGTTTTGCTGATTCATTGATTACTGAAAACGTAGAATCGTTATGTGAAGATTTTTTCTGAAATATTACAAGAAAAATCTTTGCATTCGAAGATAACTTTCTTAGCAGCTAGTATTCTACAAATTGGGGGGAAAGTATGCTGAAATATGTATGATTCCAACGAAACAGCCTGCAGCATTCTTTGTTCAAATGTGTCAAATGCTCCGATAACTAATTCGTTTATACAAAATTATTATGTACACATATTCCTTAGTTACTCACTTACTTAGTATGGCTCTTTACAATATTGTTTAGTCGTTATTCACAATATTTCACAATAAACACATGTGACATGGGTTCGTTATGTACTGTGCGAAAAGTTCACACCGATCTAAGATCACACTCACCAAAACAACGATAATTTGAAGTCGTAATATGACAATCAGCCATAAATATAATAATTCAGATCGACCCTGCACGAATCACATAGTTCTTGATTAAAAACAAAAATTGAGTTTCAAACAAAAATGATTGAAGCAGTGCAAATAAGAAAATTGTCAAGAAGTTAGAAGAGAAAACCACAATAGTTAGGCAATCGAAAATAATAATAGTAAAGAGTAACAAGTAGTTTTTCTGCTCACTTTGTCTTGAACTATATCACTGTATCCCTAAAGATGGGTGCATGTAGTGTTTTGAATGCTACAATTGATTTCACAAAGCATACACGGAACAAAAACATTTTTAACTTCCCAGTATATGGGAAGTTCTTGTAATCGTCTCGAAAATCGAAATGGAAATTTTCAACTTATCTTTACGTTTTGAGGTCTATAGAGTATATGTAAAGTGTTTTTAGAAAGGGATATGTATGTGTGTGTGTGTGTACGTACGTACGTTCGTGGACACTTTTTTCTACGAGCATAACTCACGTAAACAAAGTCCTATCGACTTTATTAAGGTATCAATCGAAGCGTCTTTGCAATTTTAAAAGCTTATAAGTTGTTGCAACACTTCGGCCGGGGGGGGGTGCTGTTTTGCCCGTTTGAAAGTCATTTCTGTCATGCGTTATATCTCGCGAACCAAACGTACGACTTCCTTGAAAAAGGTGTCAATCGACGCGCAATAACATTTATGTAATGTTATTAGGTTTTTAAAAAAAAATCTTAGAGCCGTTTTTTAATTTTTTTTAAAATAAAGTGCAAAAAATTGTGTTTTTTTTTCAAAAACAATAAATTTTTAACCTTATTGTCAAGCCCAAGTAATCACTGTTTATATAATTTACATACTCCAAACAGTTTTTACAAAAATGCTATCAAAGTTTTTCCCAGTATTACAAAAAAAATAAAATAAAACATAAAAAATCATTAACAGTCATCATGATTTTCAAGGTCATCTCTGTCATGCGTTATATCTCGTGAACTAACCATAGGATTTGCAATGTTTAGGTGTCAATGAACGCGTATTAATATTTTTGTAAATCTGTCGCATTTTTAAAAAAATCGTTCGGGCCGTGTTTTAATTTAAGAAAAAATGTGCAAAAAATTAGGTTTTTCACATAAACAATAAATTTTTAACCTGATTTGCGAAATGTAGTAAACAATGTTTATAAAATTTATATACTCCAAACAATGTTTGTTAAAACAACATCAAAACTTTTGCCATGATTACGTAAAAAATTAAATTAACAAGCCGCAAAGTGCGACCCTTGAGGTCCACACGAACAACTTCCCAGTAATATCTAGATAAACATTAAAAATATTAAACACAATAATAATTTTGAAAATAGTACTACTTTAAATAATACTGATGAGAGGTATTCATAGCAGTAACAGGAATGAGTTAATATTAATCATATCATCTCTCTTCAAAAACTGATAAGAATGTGTAAAATTTATAAACTGGTATCACTGTGCTGTGCAAATCAGGTTAAAAAAATATTTTTTATGAAAAAAAACCCTAAGTTTTTTGCATTTTCTTCTATTAAATTAAAAAATCCACTGAAACGGATTTTTATAATGTTAAAATAATCAAAAAGATGTTAAAACACGTCGATTGACCCCTTAATGATGCAAATATTATATCTGATTCGTGAGATATAGTGAATGGAAGAAATGACCTTGAAGATCATGATGACTGTTAATGATTTTTTATTTTTTATTTAATGTTTCTTGTTATCATGAGGAAAAGTTTTAATGCTGCTTTTACAAGCACTGCTTAAAGTATATAAATTTTATAAAAATTGAATACTATCTACCGTAAATCAGGGTAAAAATTTATTGTTTATTAAAAACACCTAATTTTTTGCACTTTTTTTTCTTAAATAAAAAAACGGCTTCAACGATTTTTTTCAAAATTTGATAGATTCACACAAATGTTAATACGCGTCGATTGATTTCTTAATCATGCAAATCGTATGTTTGGTTCGCGAGATATAACGCATGACAGAAATGACCTTCAAACGGGCAAAACAGAAAACCCCCTCGACTGAAGTTTTGCAAAAACTAATCAGCTCTTAAGATTGCAAAGATGCTTCGATTGACACCTCAACAAAGTCGATACGACTTTGTTTACGTGAGTTACGCTCTTTGAAAAAACTGTCCACGAACGCACATACGTACGTACGTACACACATATACATCTCTCTTTCTAAAAACACTTTATATATACTCTATAGACCTCAAAACGTAAAGAAATGTTGAAAATTTCAATTTCGATTTTCGAAGCGATTACAAGAACTTTCCATATACTGGGAAGTTAAAAATAAAAAATCATTAAAAGTCATCATGATTTTCAAGGTCATTTTTATCGTTCACTATATCTCACGAACTAGATATAATATTCGCATCATGAAGGTGTCAGTTGACGTGTATTAACATCTTGGTGGAGTTTTTAACATTATAAAAATTCGTTTCAGCCGTTTTTTTAATTTAATAGAAGAAAATGCGAAAAATTATAGTTTTTTTCATAAAAATATTTTTTAACCTGATTTGCACAGCACAGTGATACCAGTTTATAAAATTTATACATTCTTATCAATTTTTGAAGAGAAACCGGCAAAAATTTCTTGCATGATTATGAAAAAAAATAAAAATAAAAAAATCATTCAAAGTTAAAGTGTAAAGAGGGTTCATACGAATGATATTACTTTATATCTTTTATTCTAAAAAAATTGTTGTAAATTCAATCAAAGTTTTAAAATATTTGCATAATTTGAGCAGATTTTTAAAAGTTTTTATAGTCTTTTAATTAAAAAAACTGCTTAAATTATTAAAACCAACAAACATTTTCAAGACCAAAAAGGCCCCCACCGATTGATCCGCGTGAATATTCAATCTGTCCTCATCGACCAAAAACCTAACGTAATCAATGGACCCTCCCGTAGACGATATGATTCATATTAACTCATTCCTGTTACTGCTATGAATACCTCTCATTGTTGTAATGTTGTTGATGTTTATGTAGATATTACTGGGAAATTGTTCGTGTGGACCTCAAGTGTCGCACCTCACGGCTTGTTATTGATCACAATTGCTTATCAGAGTTAATTCGTCCTTTTTATTTTATGTTGAAATGACTATTTAATTTAACATAGATGCTCTTTCATTATTCAGATACTTGTTTTATATGTTCTCGGCAAGGAGGCAATTGAAACATGCCGATTGTGTGAAGATTTACTTGAATATTTGAATAAATACTAGAACTCATATGCTCTAGGATACTCGTTCTACATTTATAAAAACAGCAAAAGAAGCATAGAAAACAAAGCTATGATGTCAAATATTGTAAGCACCTCGAGTCTTCCCTACCAAAAAACCAAGTAAAACAAAAAATATGCAAGGTGGTTTTCTCATCTGCCGAAAATGAAAATGGTACAAATTTCAACAAAGCTTCACCATATCTACTAAAAATGTTTAAATTCTTTTTAAAAAAATATCTCACTACGCAATCTATGGTACCTTAGTTTAATCCTTAACTGGTCTTGCTTTGATATTTGTTGAAAAATGTAAGTATTATGTGGACCCGAAATTTTTGGTAATGATGTCGGTAGATGCTTCATGTTCAGCACTTGAGCACCTCAAAATTCTACACAAAGAAGATCCTAAATCCTAGAATAATCTGTGGTCTTAACTAATTACATTAATTGCTGCAAGATTTAGATGGACAACCTGCACAACGTTATTTTAGTAAAAACCTCCCAAATCGGCTGCATTTGATCAAAAATCCAGATGGAATTAATGTAGTACTCGTATGTAATTGATTTTGATACAGCATAAGAAGCGCGCATGTCTTAATACTGTCTGACCACATATAGCTTACTCAAAAACGAACTTTACAAAAATAAGTTGAAAAGCGTATGTGAATCAGTTAGGTTCAATGAAAAATAAAATTGAATTTGCTTCACGAATTGTAAAAACAAAGTTGAAATTACTCTATGCCAAAAAATTAAACGATTCTGTCATATAAAGTAAATTTCTGTCAGCGAAATATGGATCTGTCGGAAGCATTTTGGCAGCACATGTAGATCAAACTCCGAAATGATATTTTGTCCCTACAGGAAAATTATTTCGACAATAGTTATCCGTTGATCATTTGTGTGGTAGCCAATATCTTAACAAAACAAGCCGCGAGGTGTGACCCTTGAGGTCCACACGAACAACTTCCCAGTAATATCTACATAAACATCAACAACATTAAACACAATAATAATTTTGATACTTACTGATTGAAATACTACTACTTTAAGTAATAACAATGAGAGGTATTTATAGCAGAAACAGGAATGAGTCAATATGAATCATATCGTCTACGGGAGGGTCCATTGATTACGTAAGGTTTTTGGTCGATGAGGACAGATTGAATATTCACGCGGATCAATCGGTGGGGGCCTTTTTGGTCTTGAAAATTTTTGTATATGCTGTCAAAAATAGGTTCCATTGCATGTAAAAAGTAAAATGTATTACAAATGATGATGGTTATTGAAATCTTACGATGACTAGAGAATTAATCTACTAAAAACTACAATTTTTATTCGATGAAAGCTTTTCAAAGCAAATGATCTTGCAAAGTATTGCCTACAAAACATTTTACCATTCTAGGCGTTGATACCGCAAATGCAAATTTGATTGAAATTTTGTTGGTTTTCAAAATTTAAGCAGTTTTTTTAATTAAAAGACTATAAAAGCTATTAAGAATCTGCTCAAATTATGCAAATATTTTAAAACTTTGATTGAATTCACAACAATTTTTTTAGAATAAAAGATATAAAGTAATATCATTCGTATGAACCATCTTTACATGGTAACTTTGAATGATTTTTTATTTTTAATTTCGTTTTTTTTATAATCATGGAAGGAAATTTTGCTGGTTTCTCTTCAAAAGCTGATAAGAACGTATAAATTTTATAAACTGATATCACTGTGCTGTGCAAATTAAGTTAAAAAAATATTTTTATGAAAAAAAACCATAATTTATCGCATTTTCTTCTATTAAATTCAAAAAACGGCTGAACTGAATTTTTATCATGTTAAAAACTTCACAAAGATATTAATACACGTCAACTGACACCATAATGATGCGAATATTATATCTGATTCGTAAGATATAGTGAATAATAAAAATGACCTTGAAAATCATGATAAAGTTTAAGGATTTTTTATTTTTAATTTAATTTTTTACATAATCATGAGAAAAAGTTTTGATGATGTTTCTACAAACATTGTTTGAAGTTTTCAAATTTTGTAAACATTGATTACTATATTTCGCAAATCAGGTTAAAAATTTATTTTTTATGAAAAAAACCTAATTTTTTGCACTTTTTTTTCTTAAATTAAAAACCCGCTGCAACGTTTTTTTTCAAAATTTGATAGATTCACAAAAGTGTTAATACGCGTTCAGTGACACCTAAGTTATGCAAATCGTATGTTTAGTTCGCGAGATAAAATGCATGACAGAAATGACCTTGAAGACCATGATGACTGTTAATGATTTTTTATTTTTTATTTGATTTTTTTTTTGGTTATCATGAGACAAAAAGTTTGACGTTTTTTTTAAAAATGTTTGGAGTATATAAATTATATAAAGATTGATTACTTGGACTTGGAAATATGGTTGAAAATTTATTGTTTTTGAAAAAAATCCTAATTTTTTGCACTTTTTTAGAAAATTTAAAAACGGCTCCAAGATTTTTTTTAAAAAACATTGATACAACTACATAAATGTCAATACGAGTTGATTGACACCTTGTTCAACGAAATCGTACGTTGGGTTCGCGAGATATAACGCATGACAGAAATTACCTTCAAACGGGCAAAACAGCTAACTAATCAGCTCGTAAAATTGCAAAGACGCTTCGATTGCCACCTTAACGAAGTCGATGCGACTTTGTTTACGTGAGTTATGCTCGTAGAAAAAACTGTCCACGAACGTACAGACGTACGTACGTACGTACACAACACACACGCTAACATCTCCCTTTCTAAAAACACTTTATGTATACTCTATAGACCTCAAAACGTAAAGAAATGTTGAAAATTTCGATTTCGATTTTCGAGGCGATTACAAGAACTTCCCATATACTGGCAAGTTAATAAAGCGTAAGCAATTTCACATAAAATTCAACAATCAACCAGTACAATGAAACTCTGTCCAAGCAGATGTTCAGGGGCTCGAACCAATTACAGCTGGAAAGGAAATAAAATCTTTCCCATGTGGACGAAATGTCGAAAAATTTCAAGTGTGAATCATTTGAACGCTGAAATCAATCAACGTAGAAGGACTAAATCTCGAAATCACTGGAATGCTTTGCAGCAACATTTTAAGTGTAAATGCATGACATAGCTCTATGTATCCAAAAAACTGGAACATGCAAGAATGAAGCCTTTGTACTTTTGGAAAAGTGAATCCACATTGCGATCTACTTTCTAAAAAATTACATTCATCTATTCTGAAAAAAATCCTTTGAATATATATGTACGAAAAGCATTCATTGTATGTTGTTCATTGTCCCAACGTATTTTTTTCATACTATCAAACGAAAATAGTTTCAAATTTTTGATGAAGGTTATTCGTAACTGAGTTATTTTAAGAATGAAAAATTCTTCAATACATTGGATCTCATAATAGTTCGTATCTTTTCATAATTATAATGATATTTTTATTGGTTTGCCAATAATAATAATAATAATAATTTTTTCACGTGATAAAAATATATTGTCCGCGTAGATCAAGGCCCCGTTTTCACTCGTACAAATTGATGCGGCTAGACACGGACGGTGAAATCACGGGCCGTGGGAAGCCAGCAGGAGTCGCAATGTCTGCATTTGCGGCTGATACTTCAATATCATGCTACTGAAAGTGTCTCCAGTAACAATCAGTCAGTCGCATGAAATGAGTATCATATATGATAAACATTGTCTAAAATTTAAATAAAAAATCGAATGACCGCTTTCGTGAATTCAACAACTTGTAAATAAAGAAATGTTGCGTAACAATTTGTCAAGCTTTAATAACTGCTTATCATCGACTCAACTGATATTAATGTAAGCAAAACTAATGATCTTGGTGAAAATGATAGGAAATAATTATAAAAAATATAAGAAATATTTTTTTTGGCGTTCCCTCAGTCAATTGCGGTAATAAAACCTACAGCTGAATCATCCTTGGAAAGATTATTTTACATTGATTTAAAATGTATCGATCAATGGAACCTTTTTCCCAATGATGACGAAGTATGGCAAGTCATATGCTATGTACTTGAAAAATCTGACACCGTAAAAGTGTGAGTTTATTATTACAATTGTAGTCTATGGATTTTTAAAAATCAGCAGAGGAGGGTATAGAAAATTTGTGGTTATTAATTTATACTAACAAATTTCTTTAAAGTATGTCGCTGGTTCATGTTTTTTGTCATTCATTCCTGAATATTTTGGAGAGTCCACGCCACGACTACAGATTCAATTTTTGTTTCAAAAGAGAATAGTGGCAATAGTAGCTTGCTCATCGTTTCGAATGAAACGATGAGCAAGCTACTATTGCCAGCTTTATTTGGTTAATCTCAACACTAGTGAGTTGTATGCATTCAAGTTGTCGCAACCTCAAATATACATTTATAGTCCAGTCATTTAAGGTTTTATCTGCGGAAATATTCCTAGTGAGCTGAATTTTTGTATACACCTTTATTACGGCGTTGTAATGAAGATGTGAAAAATCGACATTGATCGATATCATATAGAAACAAGCCGCGAAGTGCGACCCTTGAGGTCCACACGGTCAACTTCCCAGTAATATCTAGATAAACATAAAAAATATTGAACACAATAATAATTTTGAAAATACTACTAGTTTAAATAACAATAATGAGAGGTATTCATAGCAGTAACAGGAATGAGTTAATATTAATCATATCATCTACGGGAGGGTCCATTGAATAAGTAAGGTTTTTGGAGGATGGGGGATGATGATTGATTACCACCAATGCAAATTTGATTGCAATTTTGATGGTTTTCAAAATTTAAGCCGCTTTTTTAATTAAAAGACTGCAAAAACTATTAAAAATCTGCTCAAATTATCCAAACATTTTAAAACTTTGATTGACTTTACAACAAAGTCTTTAGAATAAAAGATATAAGGCAATATCATTCGGAAGGACCCTTTTCATATGGTAACTTTGAATGATTTTTTATTTTTAATTGAATTTTTTTCAGAATTATGAAATAAGCTTTGCTGGTTTCTCTTCAAAAACTGATAGGAATGTATAAATTTTATAAACATTTATTACTGTGCTGTGCAAATCAGGTTAAAAAACATTTCCAATGAAAAAACCCTGAGTTTTCGCATTTTCTTCTATTAAATTAAAAAAAAACGCTGAAACGAATTTTTATAATGTTTAAATAATCAAACAGATTTTAAAACACGTCGATTGACACCCTAATGATGCAAATTTTATATCTGGTTCATGAGATATAGCGAAGGGAAGAAATGACCTTGAAGATCATGATGCCTGTTAATGATTTTTTTATTTTTTATTTAATTTTTTACGTAATCATGAGAAAAAGTTTGGATGTTGTTTTTACAAACACTGCTTGAGATTTATAAATTTTATAAACATTGAATACTGTCTTCCGTGAATCAGGTTAAAAATTTATTGTTTATTAAAAAAACCTAATTTTTTGCACTTTTTTTTCTTAAATTAAAAAACGGCTTCAACGATTTTCTCCAAAATTCGTTAAATTCACGCAAATGTTAATACGCGTCGATTGACACCTTAACCATGCAAATCGTATGTTTGATTCGCGAGATATAACGCATGACAGAAAATACCTTCAAAGGTGCAAAACAGCAAACCCCCCCGACCGAAGTTTCCCAAAAACTAATCAGCTCTTAAAATTGCAAGGGCGCTTCGATTGACCCCTTAACAAAATCAATAGGACTTTGTTTACGTGAGTTATGCTCGTAGAAAAAACTGTCCACGAACGCACATACGTACGTACGTACATACACACACACACACATACACACTTCTTTCTAAAAACACTTTATATATACTCTATAGACCTCAAAACGTCAAGAAATGTTGAAAATTTCAATTTCGATTTTCGAGGCGATTACAAGAACTTCCCATATACTGGGAAGTTAAAAAACTCTTATTACATATCATAGATTATGCCTACAGGGAAAACCATGTAAAAAAACGCGCCTTGCATTTTACCTCGAAGGTGGTGAGGAAACGAGTGCATTGTCTTAATATAGTCGCTTGCTCAGCGCTCTACTCCGAAAACGGTTAATTTGACAGAAAAATGCTTGAGGCATTTTTTGTAGATAATTTCACGACCAACAATTTTCATAATGACTTCTATTGATCTCCGAGCAATAGGTCGCGAGATATTTGTGAAAAACCGATTTTCGTGACCTTTTCACCTTTACAACTTTTTTAGCCGACACGATATCAATGTCGATTTTTCACATCTTCATTACAACGCCGTAATATAGGTGTATACAAAAATTCAGCTCACTAGAAATTTTTCCGCAGATTGGGGTTTAAAATGCCTAAAATGAAAAGAGATTGGATTGGTCTATAGTTTTGGGGAAAATTGGATATAATACCATATTGACGGTGTTCAAGAACAATATATTATTTTACTGGCTACTGTTAAAAGAATACATCTTATAACTATCGTGTTGTGAAAATGGAAAGTTGTTTGCTATGTTTCATCCTAGTTCGTGTTGTAAGCACATGCGGTGCATTTAAACTATATCTAAACACATTGTTTAATTAAGCCCACAAGATAAAACAGACTTTATAATTAATTTCCGAGTTAATTCAGGGATAGTTTGTTAGAATATTAGGATTGCGTTATTGTAGCTATGCTAATATTGGGCTTATATTCACAAATGTTTATTAATCTATAGCTCTAGGTATAAATGAGCTAGGCGTTCAGCAAAGCAGCATTAACGGGAAAATAGGAATCAATTATCCACCAGATTTATTAAAATTTATCCGCACATAGTAATACCCGCAATTATGATTTCCAAATCCTCCATAATTCTTCTCTTGTGCTTGCTTTATTGTGTATATATTTTGGATGAAATCTCTTTTTCATGTAGTCATGGATTTTAAAATTTTTTTTTGTACATTTTCTCCCTGTTTTATGTATACCATCAATTTGAATGTCATAATTGGATTTGCATTCAATATAATGGTAGTAAAAATAGAAAATGATACCCAAACGAAGCATTTATCTGGGGCAAACTAATCATAAATAAATTTTTGCCAACTTTAAGTATCACTACTTCCAAATGATTATGCTGCGCTGGTTCTATATTTGAATAATGATGAAACGGAATTCCAGCAAATTCATATTTCCATTATATTCAAATTCCGCAATAATACGATGAGGTTCTTTAGAACTATCTATATTAACGACCTAGAAAGTATTTACAGGGTAGCATTTCTATCAATCAATATAAATTGAGAGTATATTAAACCTAAAAATAAACTAAAAACTGATAGATAACCGTAGAAATAATCCTCCATTCAAGAGAATATTTGATGAAATATTTGAACGTAAATAAAAATTGAAAGTAATCAAACACATATTAGTGAGTTAAGAAACGAATAATTTCTATTGACACTGTTACTAGAAAGCTCAGCATACTTCTACACCGTATGGAAATTTATGCATTCATATTGCGGCAAGCTAGTCCAGTTTTTGTCACAGGATATTTCCAGAACGGCAAATTTGTGATAAGGACGAGAACCTTAGCTCAGTGACCAAATACACATAAAATGGCCGGCACCAAACTGTCTGCTGTCCCCATCTTCACTGAATGAGAAAACACCACAATTCCAGATTTCGATGAATATGAAATGGGCCGCCTTGAACAATGTAGGGCTTACATGGCGGATTTATTTATGCCGCTTGATAAGCTAATTGAAATGGTTCGCGATTTAATCTGGATGGGAAGCAGTTTTTGTGGAAGGGCATTTCCCAACCTGTGATTGTGTATCCGATGCATACTTGGAATTAGGAAAGGAGAGGCATTGAAGGTGCGAATAAAAAGGACTATAGCAGTCGAAATGGCTACCCTAAATTCGAATAGTTCGTCGAATATGGAAAATGAGATATTTATCTGTTGGATTGGATAACTGGATTCGCATCTACATTCTGTTTTGTGACGTATGGTCTCAAGGATCTGAACTGGCTTGAAAATGAATTTTTGAATATCTTAGTAGTTGATTTAAAAAATATCCAAGCCTAAAATGTTTGCCAGATTTTAGAATACTTGAGCCTATACCTAAATGGAAATTATGATGATCTGGTTTTCTAATAGACTACAAACTATTGACGTAGAATGTTTTAACCAAGATTTTTGAAAATTACACATTCAGATTTCCAGCTTAATTGAAATTTTTGATTGAAAATTGGAGCTATGAAAGAACCTCAACGAATTTTTGAACGAAAAATCTAGACTTTATTAAATCTTTGATTATATTAAACGCCGTTGTTATGATTTACAAGTATACCGACGTAAGTTGAAGCCAACAAAACATTCTTCTAATTGACCTCTTAGATGGTCAGTCCCGCAGATGAAGCAGGAAGCATTTTATATCATGCAAACAAGTATGTACGGCTTGTTGCAGACAAGATTTTTCAATAATATCTTTTTCTTAGGAGACGTAAACTGTTGTGTTTCAGGATCGCCATTCTTCTTTCTATTGAATATATGAAAAAGGCGGAACGTAGAGATTGAAAAGTTCACATCTCTTCGAAAAGGGAAAACCACCTACCGGCATTCCGAAGATTGACAAATATTTGGCGCAAAGACAATGCTCAAGCAGCCGATATTTCTGTGTACTTTCATGCCACTAAAAGGCATATCTGCACCCAAATTGAAGTCTGGTTTTGCCGAATTTATCAGGCAAAGTCTAATCAAAGTCTAACTCTGCCGAAAGAAGGCAGTTGCTAAATAAAACAGCAATTTGCTTTGAGTCTATTAGACAGACTTTTTTTTCTTTATTCAGTTCTCTAGATTTATACAATATTCTATTTACTTATTCTATCCCTACTCTAAATACAATGTAAATTTTAATTCAAAATACATAATAAAAATGCTTACTTTAACACTTGAATCAACCAATCCAAATTAAGGGACTAGGTTCCCACATTTTTCCATATGCTTCACAATACTCATATGTCAACCCATTTTATCGATATGGGCTATGAGTAATTGATTTAGTATCAGTGCACAGCATAGGGCAATAACCAGGCGGCGATGTTAATAGATCAGTAATCACTCGACCGCGTCTGGCTATTTGTAAACAAAGAGTTTTTCATTCAACTATTGTAATTGGACACTCAATTAGAATTGGATGAGCTTACATACCAGTAGCAGTTGGATGGGGGTTCTATGCATGCCTAGATGGCGTGCTAAATTGATCGTGCATGGGTTGAGGTACGAGATGAATGTTGACATGTGCCTGGGCTGAAGTGGTTATTGTTGTGTGTATATACTACAAAACAATTTACAATTTGACTTATCAATCATTAATTTGCCACCGTGCCAACGTTACAGCAACAAGCTGTTACTATTGCCAAATCCTGGAACCCGCTGCTTTTTTAATTCCACCTTAATTTCATGTTGTTTATGGCCGACGTCGTTTGCCATCTCAAACTTTAAGAGGCTATGTCGTTGATTTTTCATCGCTTGTCAATTCATCCTACAATGAAAATAACCAATTATCTGCTTGTCAATTCTACCGTTCAAGACAGCCTTGGTAATCAAAGCCCAGAACGTCACTCAGTTTTTATAATTCCCTCGCTCAATACTCACTTATAACACTTCCGTTTAACAACTTCAAATTAACTTTTTTCATTATGTTTTGTCTGTAGGTGATCAAATTGTCATTGAACTGGAACGCATTTCTACCAAATTGTGAAAAGTTTTCACATAATTTTCAAATTTCAAAAATTTGGAAAGTCAATTTTCTCCCGCTTTATTTACCTGATCTTTGGATGTGAATATTTTTTAACCTTTGGTTATGTAAAATATGCTACTTCCGTCACTCATAGAACTACAAATTTACAGTATCTACTATTCCGCAATAAGAATTCGACGGTTTATTTTTATTCACCCTATAAATCGAAACAAAGTATTTCAACGCTTTTTCAGTCAATATTTCTTATTATTTTTAAGCCACTGTCATTTCATTCATTGTTGGTAATATGACACATATGCAGTAAAAAAATGAAATATTTTGAATTTTTTTCAACGAACGATAAAAATACAGCTCGAAATATGTTATATGTGTTCTTCTGCTGCATGTCTTTCTTAAGCTGCATTTATTGAAAACTCACTATATTTCTCTAAAATTCTGTCTTGTATCTATATTTTCCTTTATTAACTTCCCAGTATATGGGAAAATCTTGTAATCGCCTCGAAAATCGAAATTCAAATTTTCAACATATCGTTACGTTTTGAAGTCTTACGAGTATATTTTAAGTGTTTTTAGAAAGAAGTATGTGTGTGTGTATGTCCGTACGTACGTGCTTTCGCGGACAGTTTTTCTACGAGCATAACTCACGTAAACAAAGTTGTATCGACTTCGTTAAGGTGTCAATCGAAGCGTCTTTGCAATGTTAAGAGCTGATTAGTTTTTGGAAAACTTCGGTCGGGGGGGTTTGCTGTTTTGACCCTTTGAAGGTCATTTCTGTCATGCGTTATATCTCGCGAACCAAACGTACGATTTGCATCGACGCGTATTAACATTTGAATGAATCTATCAAATTTTGAAAAAAATCGTTGGAGCCGTTTTTTTAAAAATTTTAAAAAAAAGTGCAAAAAATTGTGATTTTTTTCAAAAACATCAAATTTTTAACCTGATTTTCAAGACGCAGTAATCAATGTTTATATAATTTATATACTCCAAAAGGTTTTTAGAAAATGCCATCAAAATTTTTTCTCATCACTACGAAAAAAATCAAATAAAAAATAAAAAATCATTAACAGTCATCATGATCTTCAAGGTCATTTCTGTGATGCGTTATATCTTGCGAACCAAACATAGAATTTGCATTATTTAGGTGTCAATGAACGCGTATTAATATTTTTGTAAATTTTCCGCATTTTTAAAAAAATCTTTGGAGCCGTTTTTTTAATTTAAGAAAAAAAAAGTGCAAAAAATTAGGCTTTTTTCATAAACAATAAATTTTTAACCTGATGTGCGAAATATAGTAATCAATGTGTATAAAATTTATATACTCCAAACAATGTTTGTAGAAACACAATCAAAACTTTTTCTCATGATTACGTAAAAAATTAAATTAAAATAAAAAATCATTAAAAATCATCATGATTTTCAAGGTCATTTTTATCATTCACTATATCTCACGAACCAGATATAATATTTGCATCATTAAGGTGTCAGTTGACGTGAATTAACATCTTTGTGAAGTTTTTAATATTATAAAAATTTGTTTCAGCCGTTTTTTTAAATTTAATAGAAGAAAATGCGAAAAATTATAGTTTTTTCATAAAAAATATTTTTTAACCTCATTTGCACAGCATAGTGATACCAGTTTATAAAATTTATACATTCTTATCAGTTTTTGACGAGAAACCGGCAAAATTTTCTTCCATGATTATGAAAAAAACTAAATTAAAAATAAAAAAATCATTCAAAGTTACCATTTAAAGAGGGTTCATACGAATGCTTTTACTTTATATCTATTATTCTAAAAAAATTGTTGTAAATTCAATCAAAGTTTTAAAATATTTGCATAATTTGAGCAGATTTTTTATAGTTTTTATAGTCTTTTAATTTTAAAAAAACTGCTTAAATTTTGAAAACCAACAAAATTTTTCAAGACCAACAAGGCCCCCACCGATTGATCCGCGTGAATATTCAATCTGTCCTCATCGACCAAAAACCTTACGTTATCAATGGACCCTCCCGTAGACGATATGATTCATATTAACTCATTCCTGTTACTGCTATGAAAACCTCTCATTGTTATTACTTAAAGTAGTATTATTTTCAAAATTATTATTGTGTTTAATGTTGTTGATGTTTATGTAGATATTACTGGGAAGTTGACCGTGTGGACCTCAAGGGTCGCACCTCGCGGCTTGTTTATACTCTAAAATCATATATGTACGTTATATAAATATGAAATGCAGAACATCACATTGATAAAATATATGAAAATCTGAATAAATTGAATGCGGCTATTAAACTGCAAACATGTAAGGCATACAAATAATAATTTCAGAAAGATTGTAACTAATGAAAAAATTCGATCCGTAGACAATTCTCGTACAAAAATTCCATAAAATTTAATTGTACAAATAAAAATCGCAGTATAATATAAATGCAGCTTTGTACATGACCAAACACACACATAAATATTTCTCAGAATAAAACAATGTAACAACTTCTTTCATTGAAGCAACTCCAATGTAGCAAGAGTAATGTGGTAATATTTTCATTTATTGCCAATAAAGTGATCAATTCGACGGTTACCCTGCATATCATTCGTTCGAACAGTCTGGAAACCTCAAGAACATCCATTTTTTGAAGAGAAAAAATGCAAAAAAGCTGTAAACTAAATGCCATCCCGCTCAAACCTTTCGTACCAACGAGCGGAACGCTGATTTTGCCTTGCAGTAAAAATCTACAAAGACCACATTCAAACTGATATAAAATAAGTAGTTTGTAAATTTTCCTGGCAGTTCTCCAAGGAGAATTACTCTCGAATTGCATGAGCTACAGACCACGTCTTTTCGTCTGGCCAAATAAATTTTTCTTCCTTTCGTTGGCTACTTGGCGAAGCATTCGTGGCTTAAGCATTCTTTGTTGTCAGTTGAGTCCTTCCTGGAACGTAACAAATCCAACTAGGACTAAGCATGAGAACGTTTATGCGAAATGCGACTTGAGATAAGGAAATATTATGCTGATTCAGTTTCAATAATGTGAGTAACGAAATTTTCCCTGAAATCCACTTGTGCGATTTTCAGATTTCAACAAGAAGGTACGTAGGCTAATACTTTCAATGTCGGCAAGTTTTGTAAGATTCCAGGATGATAGTGATTCAAACATAATAACAAAGAAGTATTGAAGACAACGTAAGTTGGTATCACCCGTTTCAAACAATCAAAATGGAACTCTACAAGGAAACAAATGTCTCGAAGAAAAAAATCAATCTACGTTTAAAAATCCCTGGAACTTGAATTTAAATGATTTTATTGCACAATTTATACATAAAACTAAAACCAGCTGCGAGGTGCGACGCTTGAGGTCCACATGGTCAACTTTCCAGAAATATTTACAAAAATATTAAAAATACTAAACACAATAATAGTTATGAAAATAATACTACTTCAAATAATGATAAGAAGAGGTACTCATAACAATAATTGGAATGACTTAATATTAATCGCATCATCTACGGAAACGTCTATTGAATACGTAGATAAGGAGGATGATTGAATATTCACGCGAATTAATCGGGAAGACAGGGGGGGCAGGTTACGAAGCAATTCTACGTTATTTGTTATTTTCATAACGATGCTTGAAGGACAAAAGAGCGCTAGCAAATATGAATACAGTTTTTGTTATTACGCCCACTGAAGAGATTTTATCTTGTGGTGGCCATTTTGAAAGGTTCTGCTAGAAATTGCCATGACTTCGGCATAATTACTGAATTTGTATTTTTTCATGATTTTACATCCATGAAACTTACGAATATTTCGTATTTCAGTTGGTCTTGAAAAACATTGAAGATGCACTCAATAATCGGTTTAATTGCATGTAAAAAGTAAAATGTATTACAGATGATGATGGAGGAAGTAATTGAAATCTTAGAAACACTAAAGAACAAAACTATCAAAAACTACAATTTTTTTCTTTCATAAAATCCGTTTTTATATTAAAATTAAAACATGGTAGTGTAAAAACTATTCAAAATCTGCTCATATTATGCAGATATTAATAAACTTTAATTGACTTAAAAACAATGTGCTTAGAATTAGAGTAATCAAGTAATATCATTCGTGTCATTGATGTGTCAATCGACGCGTCTTAATGTTTCCAAAAAAAAAAATTTACGAGCCATTTTTTAATTTAATAAAAAAAATTGCAAAAAATTAGGGTTTTTCATAAAAATAAATTTTCAACTTGATTTGCACAACACAGTTATAAATGTTGACAAAATTTATAAATTCTTATCAGTTTTCGAAGACAAACTAGTCAAACTTTTTCCATGACTGCAAAACAAAAATTCAATTGAAAATAAACAAGCCGCGAGGTGCGACCAGGTTAAAACGTTATTTTTTATGAAAATTCCTAACTTTTTGCAATTTTTTTATTACATTGAAAAATGGCTCCAGAAATTGTTTTATTAAGCTAAAAACTTCAAAAAAAAATTAAAACGCGTCAACTGACACATCAATGATGCAAATACTATGTTTGGTTCGCGAGATATAGAGAATGACATGAATAACCTTGAAGGTCATGATGACTTTTAATGATTTTTAATTTTTAATTTAATTTACTACAAAGTCGTGAGTGAAATTATTCCTGGGTATTTTTACAAAAACTTTTTCAAGCATATAAATTGTATACACACTGATTACTGCGTTTTGAAAATCAGGTTAAAAATTTATTGTTTCTGAAAACAACCTTAATTTTTTACACTTTTTTTATCAAATTAAAAACGGCTTCAACAATTATTTTAATAATTTGATAGAATCGCAACAACGTTGATACGCGTCGCTTGGCTTTTTAACAGTGCACATCCTCTGTTTGGTTCATGATATATAGCGCATGACAGAAATGGCCTTCAAGGGGTCAAAACATCCAACCCCCGACCGAAGTGTTCCAAAAACTTATCAGCTCTTAAGATTTTAGAGATGCTTCGATTGACATCTCAATAAAGTCGATACGACTTTGTTTACTGAGTTACGCTCGTAGAAAAAACTGTCCACGACGGCACGTACGTTCGTACGTACATACACACACACATACATACTTCTTTTTAAAAACACTTTAAATATATAGTCTATAGACCTCAAAACGTAAAGAAATGTTGAGAAATCTCAATCCCGATTTTCGAGACGATTACAAGAACTTCCCATATACTGGAAAGTTAAAAACTATGTGTCACGAATCGCTTTGATCAGACCAAAATATAGCCGCTATGTACAATAAGTATGAATTCTTTTATTGGATATGAGAAACAACGCTGCTTCATGTTACATTGTTTAAGGTTAGGCTAAATGTTGTATTATATGTTATGTGCTTTATCAAATGCTTCTTGTTTAATGTACTTCATAATTTTATTTTACTCTGATCAACGCCCCAGATTGGTGATACAAAATTATTTGCTATTTTTTTGTACATCCTTAGCTAAACAATATATCCATTTATCCTTAAAAGTTTTTTAACTTATTCTATTTTTAATTTTTCACTATTATTTGCTTTGCAACATTTTAGGCATACATATTCCTGCAGTCTCTAAATTTCAAATCATTACTATAGTTGTGAATATAATCACCAGAATGTTGTATTTTCCTCGGCACTGAAGACACGTTCACCCTTTCATAAGGATTATTTGTTCAAAAGACCTTCAAATGTATATCGACAATCTTGAAGCAAATCTGCGATGAGAATAGAGTGCAAAATATGCATCCTTTCTTCGAAATTAATTGCGGATATATACGAAACTCGCTTCGTTTAGGATTTTCGAATCCGTGTAAACTGGTAACCAATTATATCTAAATATTTCCCTCACAGCTGCACTCTTTTTTGAATTGTTGTGCTTGTGCAAACATAAAACTCTCAGCAACACATACAAATTTATATGAATTAAATTTTGAATAGTGTTCAATGCCACCAATGATCTTTATTTAAATAAACATGACACGAAATGATCAAACAAAATCATGATATTTTTTTAATCATCATAAAATTCTCACATCAATATTCAAACCCTCATCTTTTACAATCTTTGGCGGTTTTCGCGCGTAGATCTTCTTCATTATTGTTATAAAAGACCCTTCCGAGAGGAGAAATTATCGTCATTATAAACGTTAGTTAGGTGAAGTTAAAATGGCGCACGAAAATTAACTCTTCGGTGACCATGCATCCTGTCTGGATTATGTTGCTCCAGGTGAGTGTGCGGAATTGTTATTATTGATTATAAACGTTCACCTAAAAAGAATGCAACGTCTGAACAATGTAGTTCAAGTATATAATTCTATGTTACTCAATTGTTTCTAATTTGCTAACATTTACATCACCAAATATGTTCAAAACTAAAATGAAAACTGTTAGGCACACTCAGGACCCATTCCGCATAAATTTGAAGCTATCGGAAATAAGAAGTGATGTTGCAGTTGTTTATGCCTTGATGAATCCAAGAACGTGTGTAGTGCTTTATCTGCGGAATCCATCTGGAAAACTGTATCTTAGCTGAAGCAAAGCTCATCTGTTATAAAGTTTATGGAGTTATCGCAATACTGTTTGCAGGCATCAGTTCTGTTGTTTTTCCTCGATTCCTCTGATAGATAGTCTCTCTATTGCGAATTTTCCCAATTTTCTTCGATTCTGTTTTGACTCGCGAACTAAAATCAGGTTCCGATGAAAAATGTTGGTTTTCAATCAAACGATTCGAAGGATGTTGTTATCAGACAAAACACATCCGTGCTCGCAATTGGCTACCACAGTTGCTTTCTTGCATTTCAGTTTCCATTCAGCGTGGATTATTTATTAATATTAATTGAACTGCAATCCTGCGATCTATAGAGTAATACGTATTTTATGGGTGGAGTTGGATGAAAAAAATTGTCAGATCAAGTAACTCGCTTCGTACAACTAGTCCAATACTCAATTATAGGAAGTTGTAACCATATTAAGAAACAGATAAATGATACACCTGATTGAGCCCTCATTAGGTACAATCATGTCGCATCCAACAATCGCCCATTCAGATTGCAAATCCTTTCATCCAATCATAATCCGGCAAATTAATCAGTTAAATTTTTCACAATCATCCTGGCACAGTTTGGCAAGCCAAACGACTTCCAATCCCAGGACTCTCTTTGTACAAGTGGCTTCATCAACGTCGGCTCGTAGACAAAACGTGGTCGTAACGCGGAGCAAGGATGCCTGATATCCTGGCAGCTGATGAAAATTGGATTCTGAAACGAGCTTTCAATTTCCAATTTAAGTGACATTTGTAGGCCAATTAAAGTCGATAATAGAAGTGATTGTCATCATTAAAAGTGTGGACCAGGAGCCAGGGTAAGAAAATGGTCAATTTCCGACTCTTTTGCATTCGCTTCCGTTCGTGGAGTTTCATTGCTTAATGACAATTATTAGAATAAAATTCGAACGGATAATTGGTTCTACTGGATAAAGTGCTTCCTGTTATAAGACAACATTCAAATTGTTTCCCGAGGACCTACTCGAGTATTTGTTAATAGCCTTCCAAAGAGTCTTCTGGACACTTTTTGCGAGATTGGATTTTTCCTTTAATTGGGTGGATTTGTGTAGCAGTACTGAAGTGGGTACTTCAAATTAATAAAAAAAGTTAGTCAATTTAGGTTTCGGAGCATGTTACACGTCAAACGGTGTTGTTTTAATATCAAATAAAAAATTTAACAGGCCTGTAATTTTAGACATAAAATAGATCCAACGTCGGGAAAACTCCCAAAGCACTGTAGAAAAAATGTCGATAGTCAGCATCAAGGCGACGACTCTGCACTTGGTGTCAAATATGTCCCACGTCGTTTTTTTTGGAATGGAACAGATCATTTGATTTGAATGTATCCCAAATACCTACACGGAAAGAAAAAAAATTCTAAATGGCAAGAAATGAATTTCTTATATTAAGAAAATCACATTTTAAGTATACACTTCGCATTTCAATCCCTGAACGATTAACTCAACTCGAAAAATATCATATCAAGTATTCTATACTTAAAGCTAGAAACTCATCATTTTCTTATGATAAGAACGTATGTCGCATTTCCAGAATTTTGAATTCTATAGAGAAAACCAGAGTCCCATGATGGTGAAATAGTGATTTTCTAGTAGTCAGAAAATCATCCCTGGCATCAAGAAAATATTTTTTGTCATTTTCTGAGAACCAGAAAATATTTCTTATCATTTGTGAAAACTAGAAATAGCATTCATCCGTACAATAGAATAATTTTCTACAGTTCGTTCGGTTTAGTTCACTTTGTCGAGTCTTTGGTGACAGTAGTGTTTGTGATAGTACAATATATAGTGTACTCAAACGCAGCAATTTTTTGCAACTGTTCGGATTTAAAGAGGTAAGTAAAATAAATTTTGTGCTGTAGCCTTTCCGAAAATTCAGTATTCAGTCTTTCGAGGCACCAGAAGTATCATTCCACGAAATTCTCCAAGAATGGCCAGCGTATACTAAGCAAAATGGGGATAGACTGGTAACTTTCTGTTTTATTTTAATTTACAAGTAAACTTATTGTTTTAAATTTAGATCGACATTGACTTCGAAGCCAATTTTCCAAATTGCAATAGCCTTCTAAAGGAGTGGCAATCATTTGCAGAAAAAATTGTTCCATCCATCCATCGAAAAACAATTAAAGGAAACACACCGGGCCACACTATTTTCGCTTGAAAAAGGTATTTAATTAAAAAGTATTTTTTTTTTAAATGTTGCTGATTGAATCTAGTTTAATCCACATTTTTTCAGTTGGCTACGAAATCAACAAGCACAACTTAGCCACTACATCAGTTTCTCGTGCCTACCAGTCAAACTAAAGGCAAAGACAAAAAAATTGGAAATACAGCATTGCAGACAGCCAAGACGCCTTCATATTGAAGATCAATACTGTTTCTGATTTAGGAAGAGCTATGAAATTGCGTAAAGAAAAATATTCAAAATTTGCCCAATTAAAATGTCAGCTATTTATTGTAGTGGTTAATTGTTCTGACACCAATATTTTGAATGCTTACTCGGTAGTTGATGATCATATGTATGAACAAATTAAGTATGTATGAATAAATTAAGAATATGTTTCTTACTATCAAGAAATAAATACTTATTCCATGCGCAATTTTCTTATTTTAATTTACTGGATATAAGATGAATAAGGAATGAAATGATCTTTGATTTCTGGGACTAAGAAAATTAGCACTTAATATGAGAATCATACAACTAGCAAAGTATTTTCTCGATTCATGCTCCAACCACTTGAAATGATCTGTTTATCACGTGGACGAGAATCGTTCCCTATTTTCTTGAATTGATAGTCTATTCGATTGAGATTTAGAACATTTTTCTTTCCGTGTACCTATCGAATGTTACAAACTAAGCACTAGTGTGGAAAAAACTATTCCGTACTTAATTATGAAAACTCTCTAAAAGATTTTTTAAGATCACCCAAAGGAGTTGTTTTGTTACCAAATGATCCAACCAAAAAATCAGTTGTGAATTTTATTCTGGTTGAAATTTATATCACATTTTATTCTCACCATAATTTGATCCCATAGTTTTACCTTTAAAATTTAAAAATAATGACCCAATTTTTTGGTTAACACAACATAACGTGTGATGAAACATAGGAAATAATATTCATAAACAGTGGTTTTTCAATAGTAGAAGTCTAATGTTAAAAATTATGATATCGTATCACTGTGGACTAAAATGTAGATGAATAAAACTTTTATATTATGTTTAAAGTTCAATTTAGATGCCTTTCTAGTGAAAGCGGTTATTTTCCGAATCGGTTTGGTGATCTCTCTAATTAAATTCGTGCCTCCGCAATTCAAAGTAGAACTTGAGTAGAACCGAATTGAATTGAAAAGTCACCAACTTGATTTGTAAAATCACCTAGTTGACTTGAAAAATAATCTTTTTTGATTTGGAAAACACTTAAATTGGAAGATATATATATATATATATATATATATATATATATATATATATATATATACCAATTTATTTCGTGGTCTCTGGAGGTTTGAACTCACGCACCGTTTAGTTGACAGAAAAATCAGAAATGAGACTACGCCGCTTTTGAGGAGCAATATCTCCCGTTTGTCAGCATCAATGGCAACAAACGATAACGCAAACGACTTGGCACAAAATTGCCTTACAGTAAATTTCAAACAGTTTTCCCAAATCAAGTAAAAAAAGTAGTTGTGGTGCCTGCAAAATTATCTCCCCTTTTTCGGGCTGTTACTGGAAAATAATGTATGTGCAAGTTGCTGTAAATTGAATTTAGCACAAGTTTGTTATGCTCAAAAAATGCAAGGATTGTATGGTTTCTTAGTGATATGAGTGTAATTTTTCATGTTTAAAGCCTCACAAATCCACTTCTGCTCGGCTGTCGATTCTGCATAATTTTAGCTGGTAGAAAATGAACTATCTTCTGACCTTACGTCTACAGGTTATTTATTTTTTGAGTTTCAACAATAGCCCGAAAGATTTTCAGCTCGAAACCCAACTGTAGACTATTTTGGCACTCGACGCTTTTTTACGCGAATTTTTTACAAACGGCATGTCAGCTTCGAAAAATCATGTTGAAACCCCTATAGAACCGATAAAAATTATTTTGAATACTAAAATTATTTATTTTGGTAATTTTCTACTAAAAGATTGGAAAAATTCTTTCAAAGCAACCAAATATTTAATTAAAAAGTAGTCAGTAATTGAAATATTATGCCTATTGTTTATGGTTGTAATCAAAATTCAGTTTCAGAATTGAGTTAAATTAAGCGGAATACAATCATGGCATTATAGTACTTTTATTCATGCAAAGCTGAAGTAATGAGAAAAATACTGACGATTTGTATCATTTCTCGGTGCAATAAATTTCTAACTTCCTCAACATATAAATTCATGCGGAAATTTTCGATAAAAAAAACAAAGTTCTAAAACTGTTGATATTTCTGCTAATGTTAATGATTTTATGAGTTGTTTTGTTAAATGTTTTTAAAGAAAATGTATTGAATGTAAATTCTGAAAATTTTAAAATAAAATTCAAAGTATTTATAACACTGAAAAGGGAACGGGTCGTAGTAGAGCATCAGTCAACACATACCAGCTGATACTGCTGTACTCAACAAAAAGGATGCATCATCATTCATGTTGTAACCCAGGTCGTTGGTGTTTGTTATTATTCTTATATGATACCTACACTATAACAAAGTATATCCGCCTGCCACCTGCCCTTCTTTTTAGGCAGGCGAATATAGTTGATTGGTGTAAGCTAAAGTTTTCTATGAAAAATATGTTACTTGATCCTTGAACTCGTTTTCTGCGAAACCACTTTTCGGTTGATGAAAGTCACAGTCGAAATTCTAACCAATCGATCGGATTATTATTTTATCAGGTTTTTCCTACACACAAATGGTCATCGTAGGAACTAGAATCTATCATTTTTACTAACAATTTCTTGGTTTCCCCCGATTTTCAACGGAACAAATACAAAATTTTTCTAAAAAAAACTACAGTCATTCTAATGTATATGAATTTAAATTTATAACTTTTGTCCCGTCGATGGACAAAAGCCTGCAAAATAAAAATATGTTTGATTTTTTGGTTTTCAATCATTACAAAAAGAAATGTACATGTCAACATTTTTTCGAAAAATTCAGTTGGTTCGAAACAAATAGTCACAACTTCCATACTTAAAGTAAAGTAAAAACAGTTTTTTTTGTATAACTTTAGATGTTTATAAAAATAAGTAAACAAAAAATTTATTTTATAGTTTGACGAAAAAAATCATGAAATAAATTTATAAAACTTCACAAAGAAATATTGCCTTGGCCGTCAAGAAACGCCTTGATCATTAATTATTTTAGTAAATACGTCATTCCATGATTGGTGTGCTAAAGAAATTGCTGCATCCAATAAATCCAATATTTAATGCTTCATCTTATCAAAAAGTATCTTAAATGTTCGAAGCATCTTTAAGAATAAATATGTAATCGGCAAGCACGCACTATTAATCGTAATAAGTAAGATCATTTCTAAGGACACCATAAATAAGTGTAAGAACAACAAACGAAAGCAAGCTGCACGTTTCTATGTAATTCTTAATGCTTGAATGTTGTTTTTAATGTGCTATGATAGTCTTCATATAACACCACAACTTACCACAATCAATCATTTTTATTGGACATGAACGCTACTTACAAGCTGTAATGGAAGGATAAAATGATATATATTTTTTTTAAAAAGCACGAGATTTTATTACTTTTTAACAAAGCTATGAAGAGTGTTACATTGATTCTGTAATGCACTTATGCAAATTTTCTTTATACCTCATTGACTGAAAATTATGAAATCAAAGCTGTTTTATTTTTTAACGCAATATGTTTTACCATAAAAATTATACATTCATCTAAAGAAAGGCCGAAATTTAAATTCTGCCTGTGCACTTCTTCGTGAAATTTCTTCAAAACTGCCTTAGATGGAATTCAAGTCCTTAGGTCAATGGATTCACTACAACGACGTATTGTTTGGAAATTCTGTACTATATGCAGTCCAGCCAAGAATGTTAATTCAACTGTGCATTTGAGGTAGGTAAGCAAATTTTTTTCTTATCATGAGTAATATTTCTAATGATGAGCTTAAGTTTAAAATTTCAAGTCGCAGCTAAAATTCACGGTTGGCGTCATTTTCCTGAATATTTGACTAGAGTAATGCCTGGCAAAGTAGTTTTAATCGTTTTGTTTATTATTTTATATTCCACGGAACAAACTTGAAGAGTACGTCAAATAAAATGGAACGATATTATTGTTATTATTGATCTCATTGAGATAGTAAACAGATTTTTTGGGATAGATGGAGATCTATCTCAATGTATATAAAAGTGAAAACGAACATGGAACGGAAAAAGCGTAATTGCAAAGTGCCGGAGATAGACACAGACAAATGTTAACCCATCGATGTAATGAGCACTTAATATTTGTAGTGGTAGTTTACTATTAATAAATATGAGAAAGCTTAGTCTGCTAAACCACTCTTCCAGTGAGATTTATGTATGGCGATTTCAAACCCCTTGAAAACGACCCATCGAACTAATAAATAAGTTCCTGTTTTTAAGTAGTGTAATTAAAAAAATGGTATGCCAAGTCCTAACCTGTGTAGACGGTGGAAGCAAACCAACTAAAATGGTCAAATTTTAAAGAGTTTTTTTGAACCCATCGATATAATGGATAGGAGTAATTTTAAATCAAAAGTAGCGCCTTTCATTTCTTCTATCATTATTCTTCTAGGTAGCTACTTGGTGGTTTCTTCTAGCAGACTAAATTTATCTATGAATGTAAGAAAAGGAAATCTTTTTCTTTCTCGAAAACTGTGGTTCGCACAACTGTTTTTTGCAATAAAAACTTTTGCGGAATTTAATTTGCAGCACTTTGTATACAGATCATTTACATGTGGCGGCAATATTAAAAGAATTTGCGAGCTAAACACCCCTTGGAAAGAAGAATTATCGCCACAACTTCTTCACGAATGCGAATGCTGAGTGTTTTTCTGCAATGAGAATGAGATCATTGCAGAAAAGCTACGACATTCACCTTAAGATAATTTTGTCACAAGTAATTTGAATTAGCATTTGATGAAATCGCCGTACACCTACGACAGTTAATGCATTTCTATTTCGTCTTTCTTGTAGAAAAAATCAAGAATGCCTTTGAATTTAAGTTTGTGAGGCAGCAGACTGTAGCATTTTGTAACTATCTTGAAAATAAAACCAAAATTAAAGACCGCAATATCTATCCATTCTCAATTTTTATATGAGACCCAAGTATGAACTTGAAGAATATTTATTATTATATTTAAGAAGCTGTGACAATAAGAAACTTCAAATGTAAAACCAAAAAAAGCAAGGAAGGGGGTAATTGGTTGAACGCTATATTTTCTTTGTTTATACTTTTGTTATGAGTGCCTCCTTGAAAATCTCAAGTACGAGTATCTTTGTGATTTTTGAAAAAAAAACGCCCGCTGTGCCAAACTAGTTAATAATTCACATATATAAATGAAGTCTTCAAAAATGTTTAAAGAATTTTTACTTAGCTTTTGTATTCTAATTGAATTTTTCCTACCAAATCCAATAGTTTTCAAATTTTTAATATATCATCCGCAAACTTTTTGCACATATTTGGATTTTTTTGTATATATGCAGGAATACTATAGCTACATTAGATCCCTCATAAATGTTTAAAAGATTCAGAAATACTCGTGTAAATTATCAACTAGTTTGACGCCGTGCGAATTATTTTAGAAATCACAGAAAAATTTCCTTTTCGAAGTTTTCAAATAAGCGCTGAGAAAATATAAGCCGAGTTGCATTAATCTTTAAATCTATCACACCGGCGGGTTTTTTAAAACTAACAACCATTTCTCTGGAATAACTTAAAGTAATATTTATTTGCATCTAATTTTGCTTTCACAGCCACAAACTAAAATTTCTAACCTGTTTTCAAAAAGTTATAAATTTTGTTAAAAATAGGAGAGCAATTCCTTGTCAAGTGCGAAAATTTTGAAACTTGACCCTTTTCAATTTGGCTGAAAATTTAACCAGTATTTTTGTATGTAAAGTCATGAAGGTTCCTCAAGTATCAACTCAAAATATGTAAAACTGCGCCCAGGGAGAATTTTTCGTACTTCTTGAGCTGTAGAATGTGTTAAAATGACCAACAAAAATTTAGATTTTGAGCTGAAACATCTGGAATTTTCATGGCTTTAAATACAGAACAAGTGGGTAGATTTGCAGCCAAATCGAAAGGGGTTAAGTTCCGAAGTTATCCCACATGATATGGAATCCGCTCGGGAAAAGCTAAATTTCATCGATTGAAGTAGAAACCAAACATTTCTGACCGTTGGCTGCAATTTTGAGACTAGCACAGAAATGTGAAGGGCAACCATAAAAACATGATTATAGGTAATGATAGATTAATAAAGTTAAATATCCAGCAATGCTTAGAATGACAATGATACCTTTATGTGTTATTCTTTGAAACCAAAATTTTAAAATTCTAAGGAAAACTCAAAAACGATTTAACTGTTAGTATTTCAGCCTTAATATGATTCATTTTTTGAATTACTTATCTACGATGCATCTCATCAATGAGACATTTGCCGAACTAAAAACACAAACTACTGAACGGATATGTTCTTCGTGAGTTTTTCCAGTGACGGTAACACGAAACAGTAAATTTTTCAGATCAAGAAAAATATACCGATTATTGATTCTAGTTTGATTTCTAGTACAAGGCTATATATTCTTCTCAATAAAATTTTATGAATATCATTGTACACCAAAGTGGTTATGCCTGACTCTGACTGAGTTCGGCTCGAACAATCTTCATTAAACTTCCATAGTTGCTGAATATCTTTTGCATATCGCCATCATGTTCACAATAAAAATTTAGCAGTGGAACTGCTTCAAAAGACTTCAATTAACCGCTGACCTTATTATTAACTTCCCAGTATATGGGAAGTTCTTGTAATCACCTCGAAAATCGAAATTGAAATTTTCAACATTTCTTTACGTTTTGAGGTCTATAGAGTATATATAAAGTGTTTTAAGAAAAAGAGATGTATATGTGTGTGTGTGTGTGTATTTACGTACGTAAATTTTTAAAAAAAAATCTTGGAGCCTTTTATAATTATTTAAAAAAAAAAGTGCAAAAAATTAGGTTTTTTTTCAAAAACACAAAATTTTACCCTGATTTTCAAACCTAAGTAATCAATGTTTATATAATTTAGATACTCCGAATAGTTGTTGTGAAAAAACCAGCAAAAGTTTTTTTCATGATTACAAAAAAAATTAAATTAAAAACAAAAAATCATTCAAAGTCACCATGTAAATAGGGTACCTTCGAATCATAATACCTTAAATCTCTTATTCTTAAGACATTGTTGTAAAGTCAATCAAAGTTTATTAATATTTGCAAAATTTGAGTAGATTTTCAATAGTCTTCACAGCACCATGTTTTAACATTAATGAAAAAACTGCTTTGTAACCTCTCCCCCCACCGATTGATCCGCGTGAATAATCAATCAAACCAATGCACCAAAATCCTTACGTAATCAATTGACGCTCGCATAGATGTTATGATTAATATTAAGTCATTCCAACACCTTTTACGAGAAGCACATTTTTATTATTTGAAGTAGTGTTATTTCCATAATTATTATTGTGTTTAATATTTTTAATATCTTTTTACATATAACTGGGAAGTTGACCGTGTGGACCTTATGGGTCGCACCTCACGGCTTGTCTTTATACTATTTGTATTTATATAATGTAAGTGCATTTTTCTACCAGGCATTTTGTATCGAAAGCTATTATATGATTTTGTTTCATGTTTGTAACATTCTGCGAGATACGCACAGCTATTTCAGTTCCTTTAATTTCTTTTCGACCAGGCATGATGTGAATAATGAATTGAACTCACATGCCAGCTTGACCTGTATTCAATTCGGACCTTTTTGCACGGTACATACCACTCTCCTTGAATAATGCGCCGGAACATTTGCGGTTGAATCGAGAAAGGTTTTCATAAATAAATAGATGGTTCGTAACTTTTTTAAAAGGACGTTATGATTTGCATAACGATATTTTTTATATGAATGAATGTGCAGTCAGTTTCCATAGATTGCTGAAGGGAAGCAATTTTCACACCGTTTAGATACGTGAATCGAGAATCCTACCCTTTAATGCGTCCTAAAGCACATGTTTAAAGTGTTTTTTAAAAAACGTAAGTAAACGTTGATAAAAGAAACAAAGTGGCTGAGGTTGAAGATGATTAACGTTTGAAAAAAATTCTTAGAACATTTGAAGGTACTTGCAGTTTTTTGATTTGGTCAGTTTAAAATTATTCCAGAGATTTGATTGATGAAATTAATCTGCATTGGATTGATATTTTCAATTTGCACTTTCATCTCGGTTTCTTTATCAAATAATTGAATATTCGACGAACATACAGAATATTCGAATCAAATAAATAATTTTCCGAATCTTGTTCCCTTATTTTTCAAATTCAATAAGCAAATTTGGAAATTAGGGCGAAAATGCTTCAAACAGTACAGAGCTCCTACGTCATAGAATTTTCTTAGTTTACAACTAGTATAAACGAAAACTTATGGGTGGAAACAAATCAATAAATTATGAACATAGGGTCTTTCTTTGAACATTAAAATAAAATTCCATGAATTATGTATAATTCAAGTACAATTTAAAAAATATAAATTTTGTAATGAAGCCCACAACATTCTTTCACATACAAAGTGTTGTGGTCTTTGATTGTAGACTTTCAAATTTTTATTAGATTATTTTTTTTCTTTTTGAAAAAGCTTGAAAAATGTTTTTTCAAAATTTATCCAAATTTCTTTCTTTCTATTATCTTCAAATGGCACCATCCAAATATCGTTAGTTTGAAAATTCTGCTTATCAATGGGTAGGACATGCTTTTCCAGTGTTTTATCAGCTCATATTGACATAAATATGAATTTTTCCACGCAACATCATTTTTCAATTATTATTATTATAAATTTAAATTTATATATTTTTTATATTGTTTCAAGATGTATTTTGTGTTTTTTAAACCGTTTTTCAAACTTTTTATCATATAACTCATAACAAAATATGGAAAAAAAACAATTTCAGTGGCTTTTATAGGGTTCTATTATAACTGTTACGCGGGAGTCAGAAACAAGGCGCTATTTAAGTATTGAGGCAAATGATGAGATTCTGCGACAGTGCATGTTGAATTTTGGATAGTTATGCAAAAAAAATCAATATTATTTTAATTCTTCACGG
This sequence comes from Oxycera nigricornis, assembly GCA_963942545.1. Lineage (NCBI taxonomy): Eukaryota > Metazoa > Arthropoda > Insecta > Diptera > Stratiomyidae > Oxycera > Oxycera nigricornis. The sequence goes on from OZ012659.1 coordinate 31,005,118, forward strand.
TTCTTGATTAACTTCAATTTCCTTTCCGAAACAATAAACACCAGAATCTCCAACCATCCTTGTGCTTTTTCAGCATCCAATTAAAATTTGAAAAATCGTTCACTGCGTCGAAATTGTTGGAGACAGACTCTCACCAAAAAAATTTATGCCACAACCATTGTTAATTCACAATACAGTTGGACATTTCCACAACTTTTTATTAGTTGCTGCAATATTTTACACATTTCTTTTAGTAGAAGTGTCCAATACGGGATGCAAATATCCGAATTCATCTTTATTCAAATTAATTGCAGCCCATTCCAATACGGCAGGTAGTAATAAAACATCCGAAGAATTGTTAACTTCCCAGTATATGGGAAGTTCATGTAATCGACTCGAAAATCGAAATTGAAATTTTCAACATATCTTTACGTTTTGAGGTTTTACGAGTATATTTTAAGTGTTTTTAGAAAGAAGTATGTATGTGTGTGTGTGTGTATGTACGTACGTACGTCCGTACGTACGTGTGTGCGCTCGTGGACAGTTTTTTCAAAGAGCGTAACTCACGTAAACAAAGTCAAATCGACTTCGTTAAGGTGTCAATCGAAGCGTCTTCAGAATCTTAAGAGCTGATTAGTTTTTGGGAAACTTCGGTCAGGGGGGTTTGCTGTTTTGCCTGTTTGAAAGTAATTGCTGTCATGCGTTATATCTCGCGAACCAAACATACGATTTCCTTGTCTAAGGTGTCAATCGACGCGTATTAACATTAATGTGATTCAATCAAGTTTTAAAAAAAATCGTTAAAGATGTTTTTTAATTTTTTAAAAAAAGTGCAAAAAATTGTGCTTTTTTTCAAAAACAATAAATTTTTAACCTTATTGTTAAGTCCATGTAATCAAAGTTTATATAATTTACATACTCCAAACAGTTTTTATAAAAATTTCATCAAAATTTTTACTCATGATTACAAAAAAAAATTCAAATAAAAAATAAAAAATCATTAACAGTCATCATGTTCTTCAAGGTCATTTCTGTCATGAGTTATATCTCGCGAATCAAACAAAGGATTTGCATGGTTTAGGCGTCATTGTACGCGTATTAATATTTTTGTAAATCTGTCGCGTTTTTAAAAAAATCTTTGGAGCCGTTTTTTAATTTAAGAAAAAAAAACTGCAAAAAATTAGGTTTTTTTGATAAACAATAAATTTTAAAGCTGATTTGCGAAAAGTAGTAATCAATCTTTATTAAATTTATATATTGCAAACAATGTTTGTAAATACACCATCAAAACTTTTCCCCATGATTACGTGAAAAATTAAATTAAAAATAAAAAATCATTAAAACTCAAGGTTTTCAAGGTCATTTTTATCATTCACTATATCTCACGAACCAGATATAATATTTGGATCATTAAGGTGTCAGTTGACGTGTATCAACATCTTTGTGAAATTTTCAACAATATAAAAATTCGTTTCAGCCGTTTTTTTAATTTAATAGAAGAAAATGCGAAAAATTATGTTTTTTTTTATAAAAAATATTTTTTAACCTGATTTGCACCGCACAGTGATACCAGTTTATAAAATTTATACATTCTCATTAGTTTTTGAGGAGACACCGCCAAAATTTTTTTCCATGATTATGAAAAAAACTAAATAAAAAATAAAAAAAATCATTCAAAGTTACCATATAAAGAGGGTTCATACGGATGCTATTACTTTATATCCTTTATTCTAAAAAAAATGTTGTAAATTCAATCAAAGTTTTAAAATATTTGCATAGTTGAGCAGCTTTTTAATAGTTTTTATAGTCTTTTAATTAAAAAAAATGCTTAAATTTTGAAAACCAACAAAAATTTTCAAGATCTAAAAGGCCCCACCAATTGATCCGCGTGAATATTCAATCTGTCCTCATCGACCAAAAACCTTACGTAATCAATGGACCCTCCCGTAGACGATATGATTCATATTAACTCATTCCTGTTACTGCTATGAATACCTCTCATTGTTGTAATGTTGTTGATGTTTATGTAGATATTACTGGGAAGTTGACCATGTGGACCTCAAGGGTCGCACCTCGCGGCTTGTTTAATTTTAGTTTTTGTGCTTTCTCTGAAAATATTTGGTGTTCTGCTAAACAATTTCGAATCAAGCCACAAAAACATGGTCTTTTTGAGTGTTTTTTTAGTGCAGCGATCAATAAACTTGTGTTTTAAATATCAAATTGTCTTGATAAAATTGAAACTTTTAAAATCAATTTATATTACCGAGCTCCACCGTAAGATAAGCTTTCAAGGGTTTTGTACAAAAGACAAATATTTTGAAAATATATAGAAGATTCACCATCATCAAAATTTGTTAATTTTGCGTTATCGTTTAATCGTTCTTTATTTTTCATAGTTTCAACCATTTATGTAAGAGCTTCGCAATTCTTCAATCCGAACATTCCAATTTATAATTCTTGGAAAATGCGTAAAATTCAGGATCAACATAAATCCTATCTCCACGACTAGTCTTCCAACTTATTCCGTAACCATTTTTCAAATGCAAGCAGCTAAGAAAGAATTGGGTGGTACGTATATAGTATATAGTTTGTGAGACAACCAACCCCATTTCTTCCCCATATCCATAAAAGCATAACGATAGTTCTTAACTGAGTTACAGCTTAAAATACATCTCCCGGCATTAAATATTTCTCTCAGTGTCACAGATACTTCTTTGGTGGGTTTATGGCTTTAGTTTCAGAAAAGGATAATAAGTAATGGATTTTCAAGAACTTTGCACATTAAATCCCTTGAAGAGTCAGGAGATCAGCCGAGTATACCAACGTAAGTCAATAACACCTGCCGGCAGGTAACACAAATGCTTATGTGAAAACATGTTGCCGTTTGGGTTTTATATTTTGAATACGTAATACTGAACGTTGAACATTGTGGAGCATTACTTTGGCTGCACTACTTTTGATGTGAAATTTTGTTTTAGTTATGTTAGATGGTTGTCGAAAGAAATGTTATGCAAATATTAGTTCTAGTAGTGCTAATTGGATTGTTAGACATTGGTATTTAACATAAAAAAAGTGTTTATTGCCCTTATTCACGACTTTTATTACTTTGAATGTAGTTCTTCCTTCAGCATTGCATAATGATAACGATGGATGTACATATTGTTTATCTATTTTATTAACAAAGTAATATTTATGAATTTATTTGACAAACAATTTCATATTTTAAAAAACAATTTCGATAGTCTTTCCCATATATGTATAATTATAATTATTTACGAAATTAGACGTAACGGTGTATCTTATGTACTTTACCGAAAAGTATTTAACAACTCCTTTTCAACTCTAAAAAGAAGTCAAACTTACTTGGATTGTAAAAAAATAAACTTGCTTATATTATGAAACAATCAAAATAGTGATTTTCTCGAAAAAAATCTGTAACATTATTTATTCCACGAATAAATATATGAGTATGTGTGTGCCTTTCAGTTTCAATTGAGCAATTTGCACTTGTTGAAATATTATATTCATGCGAAAATTCCTCATTTACTACCCAGGCTTGTCTTAAAATCCTGGTGAAAGGAATTTGTTTCGATTTTTCTTTATTTATTTATTAACTTCCCAGTGGGGAGCTATTGTTTTGGGGTCGATTTCGCGAATCCCAAATTTTGACATATCTCCACGTTTTAAGGTCTCTAGAATCCAAATTCATCATTTTTAAAAAGATGTCTGTGTGTGTATGTACCTATGTGTGTATGTGCGTTCGGAATTATTTTTCGTCTCGATTATCTCAAGAACCAAACATTGCATTGACGTAGAAAGGTGTGTTGCTACATTTAAAAGTGGTCATACAAGTCTTGAAGACGATCTATATGAAGGACGTCCCAAAAGTGTATCAAAATCAGAAAACATAGCAAAAATATAGGATACAAACTGATAGAGATATATGTTTTGGCGGAAATTTTGGATTACAGAAAGATGGGTGTTGCGCTCGCTAACAGTGGAACAGAACCAGCGTTTTTTATGGATAAAAATGATTTTGAGCGTCGTTTTATCACTGCATATGCGACGTCGGTCCACCACTATGATATTGGATCGAAACAGGAGGCTTAAAAGTGTTGTTCAGTTGTGTACCCAATGGGGGGGAGGTCGGGTTCAAACCCTCCCCCCTTGAAGAAGAATTGAATGCTGAGTTGACTCTGTGGTACAGAAAGATAAGGCATCTTGAAATAGTAAACCGCCCAAAAACGGCCATAGATGGGTTAATTATGGGTAATTCAAACATTTTGCCGAATATATCGAAATTGCTAGAAATATTGGCTGTTCTCCCAGTATCTACGTGTACAAACGATCGATCATTTTCAACATTACGACGACTAAAAACATACTTGCGAAATTCCACCAGCAATGAACGGCTAAATGGATTGGCACTTCTAAATATTCATAGAGATCTCACTCCATCTACAGAAGATGTGTTGAATGAGCTAATGAAAAAAAATCATCGTTCAGATATTTCACTATAATTTTATCCGGCGAAGGGTTCTGTTTTATGCTTGGACATAAAATTTAAATCCCATTTTAAACTGTTTCTCACCGTTACTTTAGATGAGTTTTGAATACTAAGTTTGTATCATTATCGGCATTTTAAAACTTTGATCACCTCGCGTAAATTTAGAAAATTCGGAGATTCGAATGTTATGAGTTATACATCTCAAGCATATTTACATAAGGCTTCGTCATTGCCTGGGAAGAGGTTGGACAAAATAATAATCGATGGCGCAACCGCCAAAATTGGGCCTTCAGGCAATATTATAGTTATTTCATTTACTTGACCAATAGAATATTAGGATGTGAAGTGGTCAGGAACACGCTCACCCGTGATTATTACCCTGATTTGATTCAGGTTCTCATTCACAGCTGAGTGAAATGATAGTACGGCATCCCGAAAACTATTTGTCGACAAGGAGCCTTCAACTAGCAATAACCACTAAGTTACCCATTTTAACAATTATTCGCCGATACGCTCTGGAACGTGGGAGTTGAGTGAGATTTAGCATCTCTACGCAATTAGATCTTTCATCTATTTCACAGTAAAATCCATATGGGCCTGATTTACGGCCAATGGTGCTTTAGAGATTCCACCTAGGGGTGATACGGGCATAGTTTGCACAAATTGGATCCGTGTGTGTCGTTATCTTTTACTTATTGTATGAAGCCTAGCAATTTTATATATAGATAAAGAGTTGGTAGGAACATTAGAATATGGTCACCTGATTGAAAGTTTTCGAAGTAAGATTCCAGAAAAGTGTAATTTATTTAATTCGCACCCATATCTTAGAAGCAACAGTTATATTAACTTCCCAGTATATGGGAAGTTCTTGTAATCGCCTCGAAAATCGAAATTAAAATTTTCAACATATCTTTACGTTTTGAGGTCTTACGAGTATATTTTAAGTGTTTTAGAAAGAAGTATGTATGTGTGTGTGTATGTATGTACGTGTGTACGTGCGTACGTGCGTTCGCGGACAGTTTTTCTGCAAGCATAACTCACGTAAACAAAGTCGCATCGACTTTGTTAAGATGTCAATCGAAGCGTCAAGAGCTGATTAGTTTTTGGGACACTTCGGTCGGGGGAGTTTGCTGTTTTCACCCTATGAAGGTCAAACCTGTCATGCGCTATATCTCGCGATCCAAACGTACGATTTGCTTCATCAAGGTGGCAGTCAACGCGTATTAACATTTTCGTGATTCAATCAAATTTTTAAAAAAATCGTTGGACCCATTTTTTTATTTTTTTTTTTAAAAAGTGCAAAAAATTGGAGTTTTTTTCAAAAACATCAAATTTTTACCTTATGTTCAAGTTGCAGTAATCAATAATTATAAAATTTATCTACTCCAAACACTTGTTGTAAAAAAACCACCAAAAGTTTTTTCATGATTACTAAAAAAAATTAATTAAAAATAAAAAATCATTAAAAGTCATCATGACCTTCATGGTCATTTATGTCAATCATTATATCTCGAGAACCAAATATAATCTTTGCATCATTAAGAAGTCAATCAACGCGTATTAACATTTAAATGATGTTTTTAAATTTTAAAAAAAATCTTTGTAGCAATTTTTTAAATTTAATAAAAAAATATTTAAAATTAGTGTTTTTTTCATAAAAAAAATTAGTTAATAATTAATAAAATTAACATTGTAATAATAAATGTTTATAAAATTTATAAACATTTATCAATTTCTGTAGAGACTAGCAAAATATTTTCTCATGATTTCAAAACAAATTGAGTAAAAAATAAAAAAAATCATTCAGTCACCATGGAAATAGGGTTTATACGAATTTTTATACCTTAAATATCTTATTCTAAAGACATTGTTGTAAAGTCAATCAAAGTTTATTATAATTTGCATAATTTCCGGAGATTTTTAATAGTGTTCACAGAACCGTGTTTTAACTTTAATAAAAAAACTGCTTAAATTTTGAAAACCAATACAAATCAAATCAAATTTGCAATTGTGATAATCAACGTTTTGAATGGTAAAATGTTTTGTAGTCAACACTTTTTGAAATCATATGCTTTGAAAAGCTTTCATCAAATAAAAAATTGTAGTTTCAAGAAGTTTTGTTCGTTAGTACTCGTAAAATTTCAGTTACTTCCTTCATCATTTGTAATACATATATTTTACTTACTTTTACGATCTATTTTAAGTCATTCCAATAACTTTTATGAGAAGTTAATTTTTATTATTAAAAGTAGTATTATTTCCATAATTATTATTGTGTTTAATATTTTTAATATTTCTGTAAATATTACTGGGAAGTTGTCCGTGTGGACCTCAAGGGTCGCACCTTGCGGCTTGTTTTTGAATGTTTCTTTCTATCTTTGATCAGAACCCTCAAAAATGGATTGTTTTTATTTTGTCATATGATTTGTAATCTGAGGATTAGGCCTATTGGTGACACTTCATTTAAAAAAACGCGTACAAAAAGTCTATCTCATGGGTTACGTGGAAATGACGACAAATTTGCTTGAGAGCGCAGAGTTGCTTCCCTGCATGGGCTGCAAACAAGCTTAGCCAGCCCTGATTACGATAATACTCTGTGTGTGCTTAGTGACTGTTTCCCTTTCCAACAGTGACTGTTTCCCTTTCTTTCCTGGCCTGTAGGTATTGAAGGCGTTTCAATATATGTACTTGCAAACATGCATATACACGTTACGGTTCCAAGGAAGTCTACAAATACAGTGTAGATTCTTTCACGCGAAAAGCGCATAATTTTATAATTTGAATGAAAATATCATGAATGATTCAAGTAAATGAAACCAGACATGCAATCGGGCTACAGTCAGCCAGAATTATTTTTGAAGGACTCCAACTTTGACCGGTGAAAAAGTATGATTAAATATGACTACATAATTATATCTTCATACCTACACCGAAGCACTAGTAAACGTGCCTAGTCAAGACTTCAAAAATATGACCCCCTCTTTTCAAAATCCTGCGTACGCTACTGGTGGTGTTAGTCCGATACTTCGGGACCAAAGCAAGTTAGCGTCCAAAAAATGGGCCAAGAAATTGTTAGCATCAGTGATTTCGAATGCGAAAGGAATGTTGTTTCTGGACTACCTGCAAACTGGGAGAACAATATACGCTGATTGATATTGTAACCTTTGATACCAGCTGAATGTAAAAATTCAAAAGAAAAGACCTGTTCTATAATAGAAAAAAATCGTTTTTCGTCACACAGCTCATGAAATCATCCCGAAATACAGTGAAAGTACGAAGTGTTGCAACATCTACCTTTTTGGCAAGATTTGACTCCCTTTGACTTTTGACTGTTTTCACATGTTAAAAAATTCATGCGTGGAAAACGATTTTCATCGAGCGAAAAGGTAATAGCAGTCGTGAAAGCGTATTTCGACAGTCTTCCGGATTCTCACATCAGGGATGGAATCCATATATTAGAAGATAGCTGGGGCAAGTGGGGGGGATTATATTGAATATTGAAATGTATTCCAAACCATGAAATCGTGTTTTTCTTATCGAACGACCATTTTTTTTAACAACCTAATCTGTGTTAAACTGCCTTTTATCATTTAGCTCGAGATCTGATAAATAAAGACCTATAATCCCTGGGAAAATACGATATATTAATAAAACATACATGTATTTTAACAGAAGATTTGATATTTTAGCTCCCCCAAATTTTTAAGCGCATCCTAGATATTTGCATATGAATGAAATAGATAATCAAAATGTGAATGCAATTGCAAACCCTTTGCTGTACGAAAAATATTCTTTTCAAACATACAGTCGAACTCGGAAACTGAACACATTTACTTCTTTAAATCGTTCTAGTTTAACTTTCTCATAAATTCAATTTGCAAAACCTCTTCTGTCTTTCTGCTAAAGCTAAGAAGTCGAATATAGAAAATATCAAGAAACCCATAGCATCCATTGAAAAGAAAAATAAAACTTTTACGGGATACAGAAAAGTTATGCTCGGAAAACGCCTCTGGGATGCTCAATTGTACCTTGAAATTCAGTTATCTTTGCGTAGTAACGCTAGGCCTTTCATCCAGTTGCAATACCAATCACGAGAGACTATAACACCTCGGTTTATTTGAATTTGAAATAGAAGAGCAGTCAATGACGTGGAAAATGATTTTGTCTGATGTTTTTCACACTCCATGAAATCTTCTCTGGAATTGTGAAAATAAAGGGATACTCGCAGACGCGCACACCAACTGAATTTTCGGCATGAAAATTTGCAGTGGAAAATTGTTTTTGAAAGGGTCATAGCTGGGTTGATATGGGGTAATTGTTCATAGAAGTTGCAGATGTTGAGCAAGGCATCGCTATTGTAATTGAGTTGAATATTATAAAGAAAAATAGTCTTGAAAATAAAGCGAAAATTCGAACTACATGCTAAGGAAGTAAAAGAAAACATCAGTAATTATTCCAGAGCTTCAAAACTTCAATAGTAGTTTCAATTAATGGTTAATTTTTGGATTTATGGCAGAATCACAATTGGATTGATAAAACTGATTTTCCTGAAATATAAAAGAGTAAAACATCAAATTCATTTTTTACTCACTGCTCAGTCTTGTAAATTAACCCTATTTATTTATCTAACGATTTTCTTCGTACAAAATGCAGCGCTAAATAAACTCTTCCTAAATTTCTGCTCTTATTCGCTTCGCAGTTTTTTGGTCCATAATGCCGGGAGAATTTTTTTAATAATAAAATTCAAACATTTTCCGTAGAAAATATGTTCGCATTTCAGTGAATTATATTCTGCGGAGCACCCCCAACATACTATTCAGGACTAAAACATATTTTGTGTTCTAACCTTTTCGCGTGGGTGGATACTTTGTTAGAAAGAGCATGACGAAGGAAATATTTGAATGGATGTAAAGTGTGCCTTCGAAAATGATGATAATACAAGTAGTTGTAAAATATTTCAAAATGCGTTGATGTTTAAGCTTAAATGTTGTGAATAATGTTGAATTTGTAACGAAGGCTATAAGCTTTCACGAAAATTAATACTGTTTTCTAGTAAGACTCAATGGTTTACGAGAATCATGCATTTGCGTAGAGAACTAAGCCGAACTATATGTTATATGAAATATTTATTTGAAAAGTAAACCACGACGAGATAAAAATTGATAACTTAAATGAATTTGGAAGCGTCATTCAAGTCGTAATGAAATTACTATAAGCTCAGTTATGTACTGACCGGGGCTGCAAAAATGATTGAAGCTAAGGTTTTGTCCTACTCAGTTTCCTTTTGAAAAGTAAAAGTCACATATTTGGATAGATTCTTCTTACTAAATTCAATCACAGTATTCAAACTACATTCTTCATGCGAATCATATAGTCCGACCTTCAATCTCATCGAACACTTCAAATTTTAAGGGTGAAAGTGTTTACAGTACAGGGGAAAATCAAGTTACGCTCGTCAGTCTAGGGTAAAAAATTTTAACTGATATTTTTCAATAGTTTTGAGTTTTTAAATTAGCCAAAAAAAACAATGAATTTACTTTTCACAATACAGGTTAATGGTACTGAAAACAATTACAGGCTGGAAATTGTTGTTTAGTTAGCATTTTAACTGCAGAAGCTTATCTCAAAGATAAAAATCTTTCTCCGTATTTAGTAAAATTGTTTTAGATTTTTTAAAGAAAATTTTGAAATTTTGGACGATCCTTTTGGCCGAGAGCAATGATAGATGCAAAAATATTTTTGTCATAACATATATTAATTGCGAGTTCTATTGGGAGAATTCTTTCGGGTGAGTTCTATTGGGTGAGTTCTAACAGGCATTGTGATGACGAAATCTCAAATAATGAGATGCAGGACCAAGGCAAGGGAAAAGATACACCACAGGTTGCACCAAACTGAGCTGGTCTGCCAGCAGTCACCGCAACTCTAGTTTTTGTGAGACTGAGCCAAAATTATTTGCCCAACTGGAAAATGATCGTTGCTTGATTGCCGAGGCCTAATTTTTGTAAAATCAATGCAATGCAAATCTCATTAACTTAATAATTCCTTAAGAATTCGTTCGCAATCAACTTCTTTCAATAGAATTATCAAATAAACCCTGCGAAAAATCCCTTTTCCAGGACACTGAACGTTTTCACCTCTTTAGTAAATTTTTTTAACTTCCCATCGAAATTGAAATTTTCAACATATCTTCACGTTTTGAGGTCTTACGAGTATATTTTAAGTGTTTTTAGAAAGAAGTATGTATGTGTGTGTGTGTGTGTGCGTATGTACGTACGTGCGTTCGGGACAGTTTTTCTACGAGCATAACTCACGTAAACAAAGTCGTATCGACTTCGTTAAGATGTCAATCGAAGCGTCTTTGCAACTTTAAGAGCTGGTTAGTTTTTGGGACACTTCGGTCGGGGGGGGGGGGGGGGGGGGGGTTGCTGTTTTCAACCCTTGAAGGTCAACCCTGTTATGCACTATATCTCGCGAACCAAACTTACGATTCGCTTCATCAAGGTGTCAATGGACGCGGATTAACATTTACGTGATTTAATCACATTTTTAAAAAAATCTTAGAAGTCGTTTTTTTAAATTTTTGGAAAAAAAGCAAAAAATTGGGTTTTTTTTCAAAAACATCAAAATTTTAACCTGATTTTCACGATACAGTAATCAATGTTTATATAATTTATAAACTACAAACAGTTCTTGTGAAAAAAATTACCAAAATTTTTTCATGATTACAAAAAAAAAATAAAAAATAAAAAATCATTAAAAGTCATCATGACCTTGGGATGTAGGGTAGATCGCCTCCTCGTGGTGCATCCTGGGTAACGCTAAATGATCTACCACGGCACGACTTTCGATTGTTTTCTTGGACAACTCTCTCGTCTTAACGACTATATCTGATGCTTTGGGCTGGTAGCAGCGGTATTCTGTCACCTGAGTACGCAAGAGTGACATCTTGCGGAAATGGCTTTCAGGCTAATGCCAATGCTGCCTCCGTCCCGGTAAAACCCTGGCAGGCCTCACGGTACGTTCAAAACTCGTCGCCACTAGTCTGGCCGTGTAGGTTCAGTTGAGTTTGGACTCCTGATTAGTCCCCGGCCCGGCTCTGAGCACATCTCCTCATAAGGGAATGTGCCAACCCTCGCATGGCCTCCCTGCTTCGGCATAGATAACCATGGGGTCTCAGGGGAACTGCACAACGAGTGGAGATAGCGGCTGTGAGGGGGGACCCAAATCGCAATGAATTTAAACTCAAAAACTCAAAAGGAAGATCCACTCGGCCCGGAAGGGAAGTGGACGAAGGTGACGCGTCCTTCTAGTGGGAAGAAGACCGCGGTACTCAGCCAACCCCCTACTTCTTCGAGGGATGCATGCACCAAGGCAGCTATGCCAGGGGCAAGCACCTCCTCAGTCAAGCCTACTGGCGCTAGCGGTAACACCAAGGTAACGGCGAACAAGCTGGCCCGCACTGTTTCCGGAGCGCCCTCCAACACCGCTTCCACTTCAGGTGTTAAGAAGCAACAAAACCCCTCGGTTACGGCTTACAGAGACAGAAGATCCGCCTTCAAAGTCCTGAAAAGGCTGAAAGATTTACCTCCGGATGGTCTTTCCCAGAAGGATAAAATCTCCCTGAAATGGGCAACCACCACGGTAGAGGCTTACAAAGCCTCTATTCCGAAGAAAGAGGCAACTCATAAAAGATGCAGATCTAATGAGTCTGCCCCAATTCAACCGAGCGTTCAACTGCCGGTTAGTAAAAGACCAAAACTGGTCTCACCCAATCCTGTTAAGGGCAGGAGTTTTAGTGAAGCTGCCAAGGAAAGCCTGGTATGGGCTGTTATCGACAGAAGCAGTAGCGATGGCACCATCTCACCGTCAAACTGGAAGATGGTGGAAATCGCGCTTCTCCGGGTGTACAAGCCCATATTTGAGGCAAATCCTGGCCCTCCACCAAGCTGTCGTGATGCTGGCTGGTACCAGGGTCACGTTAAGTTGATAGCCTGTACAGATCAACGTTCAGCGGATCTTTACAAGCAGGCTATAGGTAGAGTGGGAGAAGTCTGGCCTGGAGCAAAGCTGGACGCTGTCTCCAGGGAAGATATCCCGAATAGGCCTCGGTCCAGGGCGTGGATACCAGCGGAGCCATCCACACCGGAGGAAATTGTTGAGCTAATCAAGCTCAGCAATGCTGACCTCCCGGTGGAAAACTGGAAGGTAGCTAAGGTTAGCGAGCCCAGCAATGGACAGCGAGAGGCTCTAATAATCTTGAACGAGGAGTCGCTAGCTCCATTGGAGTCGAAGTGCGGGGTGATTAGCTACGGTTTCTCGGCTATCACCCTGCGAGTATATCGCAAGGACCGTACTGGGAAGGCAGTACGGGAACCGAGCAAGGAGAGTGGAAGCGAGGGAACTGTGGAAGCATCAGTAGACCCGACCGTGGACCTCTCTGAGTCAGATCTTCTCTCCGATGACGGAAGAAGCACCACCTCCACTGCGGGGTTGGCTGGGGACCTACTCAGATCCCTCGACCTGGTCGAGGAGGAGGAGATGTCCTTATCTGACGAGGAGGCGGATAAAACATTGTGTCGCGATGCTGCGGTTTCTGCAGATTAACCTCCAGCACTCCAAGGCAGCATCCGCCGCACTGCTCCTCCACCTGGCCCAAAAAGGAGAGGAGCTAATACTGGCCCAGGAACCTTGGGTTGTTGGAAACCGGGTTTGCGGGCTCAACTTGAAAGGATATAACACAGTATCCTTCAACACAGCAGGTAAACCGAGAGCTTGCATAATTGTAAAGGAAGGCTTGAAGTTTTTAACCTTGTATAATTTCAGTGACCAGGACACCGTTGCGATAGCAGTGGAAAGACAGTCCAAACCCCTTTGGGCTGTCTCCTGCTACATGGCGCATGATGTTCTGCCACCTCCAACTAGCCTGCAGAGGCTTACAAGGGAAGCCACTGCAAGAGGCATCCCTTTAATAGTCGGAGCGGACGCCAATGCTCATCATCGCATCTGGGGTAGCACCGACACGAATAAACGGGGTGAGTCACTATTTGAATTCATTTTATTGCATGACTTAGCCCTAGCTAACAAAGGTGAGGATCCTACCTTCATTACGGCAAGCCGTAGAGAGGTTCTGGATATCACTCTGACGAACGAGCACTTGAACCAAGCTATCAAGGGATGGCACGTATCACAAGAGTGCTCGTTCTCCGATCACCTATACATAAAGTTCGATCTGGCATCTGACCCTCCGACAAATCCAACCTTCATTAACAAAAGGAGGATGGATTGGGTCAAATACCAATCGGTATTTGAGTCCGCGCTAGAAGGCGGACCTCCAGAGATTGCAGACACACCCGGTCTTGAGAAAGCCGTTGGGACCCTTACATTGGCCTTCAATGACGCAGCAAGGTATGCATGTAGTCCAACGAAACCTAGAGGGAAGTACAAGCCCCCATGGTGGAATAGTGACATTGCGGAGCTGCGGAAGGAATGTAGGAAGTCCTTCAACCGAGCTAAAGAAACTAATGACTGGTCTTCTTATAAAACAAAACTGAAGGAGTTCAAATCCTCTATCAGAAAGGCTAAACGCACCTCTTGGAGAAGCTTCTGTGCAGAAATAGAACACTCCAAAGATGTCAGTCGCCTGCGTAAAGTCATGACGAGCTCCCCCTCATTTCTAGGGTCCGTTAAGGACGCAAATGGAGTCTGGACGAAATCCAGCTCCGAGACTCTGTCTGTTCTCGTGGATACGCACTTCCCGGGCAGTGATGATGTGGCTGATAAAGCGGATCCACACACGCTCTCGGATGGCATGCCAACTACTGTGCCTGTAAATGACAGGCTCCTACGCTGGGCAATCCGCTCATTTCAACCCTTTAAATCCCCTGGCATGGATAACATCTCACCTATTGAGATCCAGCAGGGTATCAATATAGCACTGCCATGGCTGAACGCCATTTTCAAAGCATGTGTACGGATGGCTTACATTCCACAGCAGTGGAGAGAAGCAAAAATAGTTTTCATACCTAAAGCGGGTAAAACATCCCACTCCTCACCTAAGGATTACAGACCTATCAGTCTCACCTCCTTTCTGCTAAAAACTCTGGAGCGACTGATAGAGATCCATCTGAGAGCTATTCTGAAACCACTCTCTAATGCGCAGCACGCATACACAAAAGGGAGATCGGTTGAAACAGCTCTTCACTCGCTCACCAGCTATATCGAAAAATCGCTAAGCATTAAGGAATACACGCAAGCAGTTTTTATAGACATCGAAGGGGCTTTCAACAATATCAGCCATAAGGCTATTGGCAAAGCACTCGGGGAAAGCAATGCCGATGACAACCTGATAGGGTTCATCGGTCAACTGCTTAGCAGCAGGAACATCAACTCCACGCTAGGAAACAGTACCTTACGAAGGAGGGTTTGCAGAGGCACACCACAAGGTGGGGTGCTATCACCCCTTCTATGGAACCTAGTGGTGGATGAACTCCTGTCAAAAATAGAAGCGACTGGCTGCAAAGTCGTAGCTTATGCCGACGATGTTGCAATAGCAATATCGGGAAAATTTGTTAACACCCTATCGGAAAGACTAAACTTTGCCCTAGGTATTCTTACCAAATGGAGCAAAGAGTGTGGTCTAAAGATCAACCCGCAAAAGACGGAATTTATGCTCTTCACAAGAAGGTATAAAATTCCACGATTTGTCCCACCTAAGCTTGAGGAGATAAGTCTCAACCTATCTCATCAGGTCAAATATTTAGGTCTAATTCTGGACTCTAAACTCGCATGGAAAGCGAACACAGCAGAAAGAGCACGCAAGGCTGCATGTGCAATCTACTGCTGCAAACGAGCTATTGGGAAAAGGTGGGGATTAAAACCCAAAATTGTATCATGGCTCTATACGGCGATAGTGGAACCAATCCTTCTGTATGGCGCAGTTATTTGGTGGCCTGCTATGGCGAAAGCATCAAATGTAAACCTGCTGAACAAGGTCAGAAGGAGTGCGGCTATTGCAATCACCGGGGCTCTACGGACTACCCCGACAAAGGCATTATTTATGCTATTAAATTGGCTTCCGACAGAGCTACTTACGAGACAGCAGGCCAAGTGCACTGCTGTTCGATTAAAAGCTCTGCGACTATGGCATGAGGATAACTTTGGTCACTCCACAATACTACGGAGGGATGGGCCAAAGTCAGGGAAAGTGGACCTTGCATCTCCGATTCCCTGTTTTCACCATGGTTTCAGGACAGTCATCCCGAATAGGGAGGACTGGACCACAGAAAGAGATGGGATACAGGAATCGGTCGACATCTACACCGATGGATCAAAAATGGAGGGAAGAGTTGGCTGTGGCGTGTTCTCAGAACAGCTAGGCCTGAAACTATCCTTCCGATTACCAGACCACTGCAGCGTGTTTCAGGCAGAGGTCATTGCGATTTATAAGGCAGTTGACTGGCTGAGAAGTCAGAAAATTTCCACAAGAAATTTAAACATCTTTTCTGACAGTCAAGCTGCCATCCAATCATTATCCAGCGTGTATACTTCATCTAAAATTGCGATGGAATGCCGCTCACAACTGAACGTGTTGTCGCTTCACTGTGAAGTGATTCTTTGTTGGGTACCGGGGCATAGTGATATACCTGGAAACTGCGAAGCAGATGCCTTAGCGAGAGCTGGCACCGAGCTTCAGGAATATACACTTAACCCCGAAGTCGGCCAACCTCTAGCTTCCATAAAGCTAGGATTTAAGCAGCACTACGTGGAGGCTGCGAATAGGGCCTGGCTGCTCGAAGAAACCTGTAGCACAACCAGGCAAACTTGGCACGTACTGTGCTCCAAACGCACCAAGCGGCTCCTCAACATAAGCCGCGACACCCTGAGTTCCGTCGTTTCCGTACTAACGGGACACTGTTTGATCGGCAGACACGCAGAAAGACTGGGTGTCCCTTTCAATGATTTCTGCCGAAGTTGCAGATCAGAGGAAGAGGAAGAAACCATTAAACACTTTCTGTGTGAATGTCCGGCGCTGTCCAGGAAGCGCATGCAAACCTTGGGCACACCCTTCCTAGACAACCTCACGGAAGCAGCCGATTTGGACATTGGCTGCATAGCCGGCTTTATTCGAGAATCTGGATGGTTCTCGTCAACCCGCAGGTTCTAGTGCCGCCCTTATATTCTGTGGTATCACAATGGGCCTCTCGTGGCCTAAGTGAGCTACCTTTGGATAAAAGGGGGCTGCCACTACAACCAACCAACCAACCATCATGACCTTCATGGTCATCTATGTCATTCATTATATCTCGAGAATAAAATATCATCTTTGCATCATCAATCGACGCGTATTAACATTTTAATGATTTTTCTCAATTTTAAAAAAATCTTTAGAGCCATTTTTTAAATTTAATAAAACAATACTGAAAATTAGTGTTATTTTCATAAAAAAATTAATTAATAATTAATAAAATTAACATCGTAATAATAAATGTTTATAAAATTTATAAACTTCTTCTGTCAATTTCTGTAGAAAGACCAGCAAAATGTTTTCTCATGATTTCAAAACAAATTGAATTAAAAATAAAAAAAATCATTTAAAGTCAACATGTAAAAAGGGTTCATACGAATTTTTATACCTTTCTCTTATTCTAAACACATTGTTGTGAAGTCAATCAAAGTTTATTATTATTTGTATAATTTGAGGAGATTTTTATAGTCTTCACAGAACCGCGTTTAAACTTTAATGAAAAAACTGCTTAAATTTTGAAAACCAATACAAACCAAATCAAATTTGCAACTGTAGTAATCAACGTTTTGAATGGTAAAATGTTTTGCAGTCAACACTTTTTATGATCATATGCTTTGAAAAGCTTTCATCAAATAAAAAATTGTAGTTTTTAGGAGTTTTGTTTTTCAGTATTCGTAAAATTTCAGTTACTTCCGTCATCATTTGTAATACATATATTTTACTTTTTACATGCAATTGAACCTATTTTTGACTGCATAATCAATGTTTCTCAAAATCAACAGCAAACAAGAAATAATTATTAGTTTCTTTGATGTAAAATCGTGAAAAAATACAAATTCAGTCATTATCCCGAAGTGCTAGCAGTTTTGACCGCAACTATTCAAAATGGCCATCACGCGACAAAATCTCTTCAGTTGTCGTAATAACAAAAACTGCATTCATTTTTGCTAGCGCTGTTTTGTCCTTCAAGTATCGAAATGAAAATAACAAATAACGTAAAAAAGGCTTTGTAAGTTGTCCCCCCTCCGATTGATCCACGTGAATATTCAATCAAACGAATCCACGAAAATCTTTACGTAATCAATTGACGCTCGCATAGATGATACGATTAATATTAAGTCATTCCAATAACTTTTATGAGAGGTACATTTTTATTATTAAAAATAGTATTATTTCCATAATTATTATTGTGTTTATTATTTTTAATATCTATGTAGATATTACTGGGAAGTTGACCGTGTGGACCTCCAGGGTCTCACCTCACGGCTTGTTTGTTGATTGTTTCATCCTGTTGACTTTTTGACTTGTTCAATTTTTTACAGCTTTTCAAAATCGTTCCTCCCTTTTTCACTGATAGAGCATTTCTTGATGAAAATCAAGGAGAGAATGTTTGGCCACGTCGTTTGAAAAGGTATCAATAATTACAAATTCTTGTATTCTTCTCACAAAAGAAACCATAAATATTATTATGTACTTATGCTGGTGACTTTATTTGCCTTTTGAAATTTAGCTGCTCTTTATCAAGCTTGAATCATAATTATTATATATTTGCGTTGAAAAAAGTTCATCATGTATTTTCTTTGATTCTCAATGATGAACTTAGCACATGAGTGAATGGATCACTATTTATATTAGTAAAATCTTTGTGTGTCGTTTCTTTTATTATGTTTTACTGTTGATCTTGTTTCTTGGCCTTCATTTTCCGTCTATGCATCCTGAAAATCTATTTCGCTCATCAAATTTCAAGAACTTAATCCACGCTAAAAACTATGCCATTTTAGCTTTTCTCCAGATATTGAGCGGAATTTTTTGCTTTCCAATTTTCTATACCAGTTTTCAAGTACAAAACAATACTAATTGAACAGTTGCAAGCCTTAAAGCTCGGGAAAAGTATCTAGAACGGGCCATCTTGAATCAAAATACCTACATCTTTTTGCCACTTGTGCCTGAATAGACATCATTCCTATTCTGAAATCATTCTGTTCACGCCATCACGATTGAAACCAGTTTAACCCGGAAGGACTCCACCCTAGTGACTAGTGCTCCTGTTCTAAGTTCGTCAGCAGTCGCAATTGCCATAGCGCATTGCCAAGCCAAAAACAATGCTCTGCAAAGCATTTTCAGGCGATTCGTGTTTGTTTCGTTGCGTTTTTATCGTAAATCTCCTTTTCTTCTGAAATGGATGGAATGTTCATGTGTTGTTTAAGTCAAGAAGACCGCCGATTCAGCACTTTACTGCTAAACGGATTATGTGGATCCTCAAAGGTGCCGTCGGGCAAGCCAAGTTCTTAATGCTGTTAGCCAACGAAATGCCATCTTACCATTTTTCAATGAAGCAAGGTAGGACTAGATTTCGATAGGACATCGCTGAAATTGAATTGCTGCTTCTTTTATCATTGGATTTTCTGTAACAATCCTTTTGCCGACTATCTGTGAATTTGAATAAAATTCTTAGAAGCATTCGAAAAGCTGCCCAAAACCTTGGACAACTTCATTCATTTACCACTAGTTACCGCTATCAACTAGCAATCTGAAAGATACATATGTCGACAATAGCCTAAAAAGTTCACCATGTCGTCTTGCTTCCATGAATTTGTTCGACCTAAAATTCAGTATTTTGTGGCGCTGTCGTCGTCATCGTCCTTTGTAAACATTGTACAAAAAAAACTTTTTATGTTTCATTTAACAAAACACAAATGATTACATACACAACAAGTGGAAGCGACTTTATTTGTTTGTTGGTTTATCTTACAGTCCTTTATATGAGATAAGCGAATGTCAGATCTGGAGGATTTTGGCCACGTTGTGATGAAGATTTATTGGAATTCTCGTCCTTGAATGTCGCTTTTAAAATAATAATAATAATAAATGAAATTGACATTATAATGAATTTAAATTCCTGGTCCTGGTCTCAATGCTTATCATGACAAATAGTTTGTCAAAGTAGCCTAAAATGAATTAAAGATGTGGTCGAAATGTGAAACGAGAAGAATAAGTAATGTTATTAGTTTTATAAACAATTTTTTGATTTTGATAAAATACATACGTTTATTTTTCAGAATAAGAACTAATAATTCGATGTTATTGAAATAAAAATATAGGAAAAAATTCTTTATATTTCCATTTAAAATTGCGCGGTTCGACAGCATGAATTCAAATTGTTGTTGTTAAATCTTTTTAAAAATTTATTCTGTAATTGGAGTGTAAGACAAATGCCTTGACTATCGCGCATTTAGAGTTCCGTCATATTAAAAATCCTAAAAAGTCTAATAATTTTCCGACGATGTTGGCTCATTGTAGAAGACAATTTGTGATGGGATTGAGACCCGGATTATCTCTTCATGCGCTTCTAGGAAATAATTTGTTGACGCACCTTAAACTCCGAAGTAGACAACGCAGTTAAATATTTTGATTCAAAACGATCCGTCTCAGTTTTTAAATCGATTTCCGATCTCAATTTCTCAGCCATTTGAGAAACTCGGAAGTTGTTTGTAATAAAATTTTCGCGGGCAGAAATTTAAAACTTGACTTTTAATTGATTAATTTTATCCAAAACATTTTAAGCTTCTCCTTTTATTTGTAAAATTGTTCGAGGTTTTTTAAAAAAGTTTTGAAATTTTCAGCATTTATTTTTCAAGGGTTTACGCTGCAAGAGCAGTGATAAATCCACACAATCTATTGCATTGCTATTGTACATATCAAATCCACCACATTATGGGCTTATCTAGCCACCGTCAGTAGTAGCAAGCGTCTTCACCGAAACGCCTAAAACCAGATTTTCTCATAATTTTTGAAACGAACCACGCTATGTTTTACTAAGATAAAATAAACTACGAAAACAGGAAAAAATATAATCAAATTATAACTGTTGTATTGTGATTTATGCTCAATTGCAAAAAATATTTTAACTCTATTTCAAACTTTAAAAACATGGAACAAAAACCTCTTTTTCGCGTTTTTAGGTTATTATATAAATAATAATATAATAATAATAAATAATAAATAGTATTAGTAACCTATTTACACTTCCACAAAATTCAATACATTTGTCACCATTCGTGATGTTGGCCATTATCGGGATCCAAAACATACATTTCCAAATTAGTTCGGCAACGTAATTTGGACAAAATCACGAATCAAAACAAGCTAGTAATCGATATTGATATATGCTAAAGATGTCGCTAGTTGATATTTCTAAATTCACAACCCTGTTTGATACAATATGTCAAAGAAATGCAGAGCTCCTAAAAAGAGTTTGTCCACTGCAGGAAAAGTAAATCAAGTTCAAACAGGCGTGAATGAAAAGAGCTGCTTCAAATATATTAACACACACCTTTTTCTTTGGTTTCCATGGGAAATCATGATATTCTTGTAATTGTCTCCATTGATATAAGCTGTTATAAATAACTAGGTATCCATATGTTGAGCTTGCGACTGTTGAACATGTGTATCTGAAAAATAAAATCATCGCAAGGCAATACACACGGTCTGATGAATTTCAAAAGCGTTAATTTGGCTATAAATCAATTTCAGCTATCACATGGATCGTTTTTTCGAACGAAATTGAATTTCTTTTCCGAAGGTGCTATTTTTCCACTGTTTGATGTGAAGAATCTGATTCTAACCAACGTCGGTTGTCAGAGGTAGGGTCATATTAAATATTAACCAGAATTAAACGTTGTTAGCTTTTACATAGACGAAGAAGAAAAGTATAAGTCCTTTTCGAAATATAATAATTAAAAATTTGGAATTACAGCAAATTTTGTGTTTGAAAAGAGTTTGAACACGTTCAAGTCTAAATATTAGTTTTCTTTGATTGGCTTACAAGTCTTCTTCTGCTTTACTTTAGAGGTTACCAAAGTAATTTAGAAATTTCACACGAAAACAAACCAGTAAAAACAACACACAAATATATCAGAGACAATTTTTAAGCTATTTAGATCATTTTTTATGTGATGAGATTATCTGGAAAGTAACTATTGGTTGTTGTTCAAAATAAATATTTTGTGTAACGTGAATCCAAAAGAAAAATTCAGAAATGATTTGTAGCTTTGCTATGCAAGTAAATATCTCATTAAGTGAGTTTTAAGTTTCAAGAAAAACATTAGAATGGGCAAATATTGCAACATTTGTGAACTCAAAATATTCAGCAAAGGACTAAACCTTTTTATAATTGCATCCATGTTATTCATGAAAAACTAAAGTTGTGAGAAAAAATTCTTAAAGAGATCGGGGCACGAAGTACGACAGAATCTTTTCAGTGGGTGTAATAACGAAAACTGCATCCATTTTTGCTAGCACTCTTTTGTCCTTCAGGCATCGATATGAAAATAATAAAGAACGTGGAAAAGGCTTTGTTACCTGCCCCCCTCCGCTTGATCCGCGTAAATATTCAATCAACATCTCATCCACCAAAATCCTTACGTAATCAATGGAGGCTCCCCGTAGATGATACGGTTAATATTAAGTCATTCCAATTACTGTTATGAGAGGTAAATTATTATTCAAAATATTATGATTTTCATAATTATTATTGTGTTTAATATTTTTAATATTTATGTAGATATTACTGCGAAGTTGACCGTGTGAACCTCAAGGGTCGCATCTTGTTTTCTTTTATTTTATTTTATGTTGGACAATTTATTGGAAATAATTGATGCCATATATCGCAAGCTATGGCAATATTCATAACTAAAAACTGTGGTAGCCCAAATATAGGTACAAAGAAAACTAACGAAAATGAAAGTAAATTGCTGGTATTGAAAGCGTACAATAATTCTTTATGTTGTTTAACATTTGAACTATACCAACTTTCTTTTTCAGTGTAAAGTAAATCTTTGTATGTACTGCAGACCGAGTTGTTTGCCGTCAGCAGCTTTTTCCGGTCAACAATTCGTAGAAAAGTTCTTAGCAACATTAATTTTTCATAGATTAGGCACTGAGGAGACGTTTAATTTCATGACTTTAAAAATTTTCACATATTTTTTTCTTATCTTTCACTCAATCGTAAATATTTACATGTTCAGTTAATCAAGTCATCTAGAGACTATCTTCGTATTAGTAAGGTTCATTCAAGCACTGCTCATACTCTCAAGCTGGAAGGTAATTCCCTTCGTGTTAACATTAGTATCGATGTTTAGCGTTAACTTGAATAATTTCGAGTCCCAGAGGCCCCCAGAAATTTCTTAGGAATACTCTCTCGTAAAAACAAACTTTCCAAAGCTTAATGCAACTCACGTATCGTGATTCGCTTATCACATTCCCCGTTTATTCTATTTCCGGAACCATCTCTAGACATCTAGCCCGGCTACCCTCGATTCAAATAAGCTTTCATGAAAACAAGGACCCATTTCGGAAAGAAAAACAGTGATTTTATCAGAAATGATAGCCTTAATAACAGCCATACATGGTGACGTTATCTGAGCTCTGCCCTTATCAATAACATCGAGGGGAATAAATATCAGCAAGGATAGCAGGACAATAACGTCGGTACGATGATAGAACTAGATCATTGGCAGGGAAGTAATACAGTAGCTGACGCCGCCACCATAGCGATAGCAAGCATTTATATACCCGAGCAATAGGAACAGTCATGTAAAATACCTGAAATAAGCCAGCCTGCTGGCCTACAAGCACATGCTGGGCGAAAGGACGATACGACAAGAATTTATTGCTAGGAAACACTTCGGATGGCAGATTATGTCTTCCAAGAAGTTTATTGAATTCATGGCCTGTTACGGGCGAAAGTAAGAAGTGTATTACCTGATACGTATTCAGGAAAATAGCAAAGATTGATGGGATATTTTGCAGTTCCAGACTCATACGAGGGCAAGCATAAATTGAATGAAGTATGTGTTAACAATAACTGCCAAACAGAATAATTTTCATTTGTGATTTCAAATTGAATGCGTATTTCTAGAAAATATATTTAAAATAAACTATTTTCACGAAATAAATATGTCCTGATGCAAGTTGAATGGGTGACCACTGTTTAATTTACAGGTACGCTTGCAATGTTACTACTATTCCAATGAAACATTCACAGCTATTATTTTGTTGTTATTGCTATGATGTCTTTTGTATTTCATCGAATAGACTGTAGCCTATATATTTCATAAAACGTAAGGGTTTATGATTGATTTCCCATTCAACTCTGAAATCTAAAATATTGTATATTGTTTTCAGTACTACAATCACATAAAAATGAATTCTTTTATTTAATTTGCACTACTTGACCTATTGTAAATAAATCATTGAATCTGACTTAATAATTATTCGACATAAATCAAATAGTTTAGCATTATTTTTCAATAAAAACAAAAGTTAAAGAAATTGGAAGTTATTTTTCATGTAAATAACCACAAAAACGGAGTACACATTTTCCGGTCGTGAATTTCCTAGCTTCCTCCTAGAATTTTACTTACTCTTTATCGTTCAAATTTATAAATTCAATAAATCAAACAATAAAATATCAATAATCCAAAAAATTGGGGTTCATAGCAGTGGCGAGCGGTGAAAAATTACTGTGGGTAAGCCGCTTACTATTTGAGAGACATGGACCCTTAACAGACAAAGCAGTATATTATGAGCATATAGAGAAATACTAATGTAATCATTCTTTCTATTGCATACATTTGATATTACGATCAGTTATGAAATATTTATATTTTAATGTTATGTGTATCGTTTTTGACCTTATTGACAAGGAATGTATATATATATATTAAGCAAATACAAAATTAAGAAATTTGATTTCGTTTAAAGATATGGATTTCAATAATGGCTCGTGTCATAAAATTTTGGGTCGATCTAAAAAAGAGGCTCTAGTTTGTCAACTAAATTTCTTGGTTCTACTGGAATTTGGTTTGAAACAACTCCTACTACCAAAAATAAAGTTGTCCAGCAAGAACCATATCTGTAAGGCAGCAATCTTCATTTGAAGACATATTAAAATTTAAAAAAATCACCCACAAGAAAATCTGCAAAAGTTGAAAATAACACTTTACCACTTTCACAATTTCACAAAAACAATCAAATAACAATAAACTCTTTTCACGTTCTGTAGCTTAGTAGTAAAGCTTACGTGAATTTTCTGCTACAACAATCAAGGTATAGACATATAGACTATTGCAACAGTATGTATTTCTAATTGGGAGTTTTTGATGATTTTCTGGCATCAATTTGCACAGCTGATTCGCAAGCCTGTAACACTACCGGCTTTTTGATTTGTTTCCATATCCTATTGAGGAAAACCGAGCTGCCATTCCAACAACCAGGAGTTGAATGCCCACGGCACCTTAAACTATTGATGAATTCGAGACTCGGAAAGCTTTGCTGCAACTCTTACAGATGTTGATCGCTTTGCTGGCTATTATGGAACTATGAGGATGTGTGAAATGAAGAGAATGGAGTATGATGGAATAAACACTGAGATCAAGTGGAACGATTGTGCATGTTTACAGTGATGCATGCAAGCAAATAAACTCTTCATTCCCTTATAAAACGGGAAGCCGATGGGAATCGGCTTATATGAACGCCTCGCCACTGGTTCATAGTACGATTGTTTTCCTGTTAATAAGCATAGATCAAAAAATTTCAGCCCCTGTAAAAATTCTTCCTTGTCCTTATTGAATCGATTGGGCAAAGAAGATACTAGATATATACTATAATTATTATATATTATTATTATATATATTATGGAAAAATTTATAAACTTCCGACTAACTATATTTAATATCTCACCATAAACAGCAACGTCACCATATTTTTCAATAGCAATTGATTTCCTAGTGGCTATCTTTTGATCGGTTGCCAGCAACAGGACATCCAGAGCACAATTTGATTGTGACTGTATAATCTCGAAACTCACAAGGAGAAAGCACAGTCTCGTAACCTCAGATAGAAATTGATGAAATTTACTAAGTAAAAAACGTTAAGAAACTTCAACCTTTGATATATTGAGTATAATAGTCAAAATTCTCGCAATGTAGATACTTAGTCATATCTATTTAACCAATGACGATTTCTCACAATGGAAACTTTGCGCAAGTTTTCTCGTTGGATGATTAAACTACAGCTCCTAGTTACTTACGGGTTTATAACAGAAAAATCCTTATCCACTTTTTACGCAGAGTTTCCAGACAATTGAAAAAGAAAAGATGCGACAGATTCATTAAAAATCCGCGAAAAGTTGGCATTGATATTTAAGCGAAATGAAAACGCAACAAATCGTCAAATTTAATTTAAAAACAAATCTTTAATTGCACGTACCTATAAATTCTCATGACTATCAACCAATAAATAAAAAAAAAATATAAATAAAATTTTTCGAAATTATAAATCAGGCTATGGCTGAAATAAATCAGTTTAATAAAAAGGATGCTGCATTTGAAACGATTCGCGAAATTAGTGTAGTGAGCTTATACATATAAAATAATATAGTTTAGTTATGTATATACAAAAATAATGATGTCAAATAAAATTAAACATCATTTAAAAATCAAAGTCTTAGAAAATTTTAAGTGTTTCTATATATCCAAAAGCATGAGTTGCTTTTATATAAATACCATTGTTAAATCTTGTATAGTGCTACATAAATATATCTTGTGAGAGTCTCGCTGCCTGCTACTGTATATTTATTTTAATAATACCTTGTACATAAAAAGGGGCTGCAAAGTGATTAAATCTCCATGGGCTGCTTCGCACTCCATTCAAAAGTGTTGAACAGTAGAATAACTTCTTGCTTACCTTGTGGTCGACTTTGCCTTTATTTTCCCGAACAAAAGTGTTACAAATGCTAAAAGCTTATTAAAATTACCACTGGCATAATTAGACAATGTTTCGTGTGAACCGCAGCTAAAGTGGTATCCAAGAAGTGAATTAAAGCTCCGCTGCGAATAATATATTTACAGCAGTAGGAACCTATCTCAAATCGCTGGAATTACCTGTGAGTAAATTAAGGCCATCCACCACAGTAGAAATTTCACAAAATCAATTTTTTTTATTGGCTTAACAAATTCTTCGAACCCTCTAGAATAAGGGACAAATGGTCTTATATCTGCCAAGAATCGTTTTCATTGAAATTATGAGCTCTTTCTCGGCTCCGGAACGACTATCTGCGGTAAATACGACATATGCTTGTCGGGTACAGCATTATGTCTTACCATTTAATTTCTAATTTCTTGAATGCACTTATAGATGTTGTTAAAAACATTTTCGAGCATGTTGAATACAAAGTACGTGATAATTTGATTATCAATTTTTAACTTCCCAGTTCCCTATGGGAAGTTATTGTAATGGGGTCGATTTTGCGAATCCCAAATTTTGCCATATCTCCACGTTTTAAGGTCTCTAGAATCCAAATCCATCGTTTTTAGAGAGATGTCTGTGAGTGTGTATATACGTATGTGTGTATGTGCGTATGTACGGATGTGCGTATGTGCGTTCGGAATTATTTTTCGTCTCGATTATCTCAAGAACCAAAGATCGGATTGACGTGGGACCATTTCATTTAACGCGTAATTACGTAACTTGAAACTGAATGAATTTTCAGTTAAATTAGTAAAGCCGTTTTTTTTATTTAGGATGAAAAAACTGAAAAAAACGACTAAAAATTGCTTATTTTTAAACTGTTGATACGCACTATTAATTCGTGCAGATACCAAACACCTTTATAGTAATGTTGTTATTATTGTGCGTTTTAGCAAAATTGTGATCAAATTTTTAAAAACTGTTTTTTAAAAAAGATTAATTTATAAAATTCCAAACTTATGTTATCAGGTTTGGGTGAATGGGAGTAGAGACGCTAGTGCAGTTAATAATTGGATATTGTTATAAACAATTTAATATTGTTAATAGCAATCAAATAATTAATAATATTAGTTATAATTTGATATGGTATATATAAAGTCAATTATAATTATTCAGTAACGATCTTCATTCTTAATAATGAATGATTATTGTAAATAATAATTAAATACCCTCAATAATAGTTGTGGATTCCGAGGCCGAGATGGAGAACGAGGTTGAAAACGAAGTGGAAGACAAGAAGGATGACGAAGACGAAGGGGACGAGGTTGCCGAGGCTTTGATAGAGGATGACGTGGAGACGTCTTCCTCTACCAAAGCTTTTATGGTTAGATAAAAAATTGATAAAAATAATAAAAGTAATTATATAACTTAGAATAATGTTTAATAATAGTAATTATTAATAATAGTAATTAATAATAAAAGCAAATTATAGCTTTTTATTCACCCCACTGGGAAGTTAGTCGTGTGGGCTTCAAGGGTCGCACTTAGACCACATTTTAGTAAATATATCGAAATGTTGCCGAAACGTATTGACTTATCCGTACATGCCTTGAATTTTTCTTGCACATGATAGATGGAATCGCATCCGGCGCTTCTACTTGCATGAATTCAACTTTATTTAATTTTATCATGTTTTGAACACGAGTCGAAACTTTAAACGCGTATTTCCCAAAACACGTTTTTTAAAATCGGCGCGCATTATTATTCAAACAATTTTCTATTTTTTCATTCCAAATTAATATCACATCCTTCAAACAACATTCCGCATAGAAATACGTAGCCGATTTTCGATAAGTTAATATTTCGATTTTTTAGGTACAAATAAGGGCCCGTTTTTCGGTTGTAAAATGAACTGTTTTTCTCAAATGCTCGCCAATTTAACAAAAATGAATATTTCCAAATTCCCCTACGTTTTTCAATTTATTTTGTTCCAGATTAATTTTTGGTGCACTTCTATTGCGTGCCGCGGAGCCCCTCCAAAAAAACCGTTCTGCCGAAACGGCTGTTGGGCAGCCATTTTGTAATATTCTTTCAAAATTCAAAACATGCTTAACAACATCCTTAAAGAGAATTACTTTTTTACTTTTCCTTCCACTTAAAAATATCGCAAAAAACGTTCAATTTTCGCTCTCTACTGCGGTGTAATTAATTAGAGTAGCAACTGATAACTCTTCAATGATTAGTGCATTGAAGGCATGATTGAGTTCATTAACAATGAATTTGGTGTATCTTAAGCCGGGTCTCCTGCGCGTGTTTTGCTCTACACAATACACAAAACATCTACACAATTGTCCCCCCGCGGGTTAAGTGGGTGACGGTATAATCATTTCTCGACAACTCACGTGGGCCACACATGTGTTTTTTTGTTGAGTTGCAGATAAAAATGGACTCAAGTAATAATTTGCAATTGATAGCTTTTATTAGAGAAAGGACCGCGATCTAGGATTCTCAATAATCGGCCTAAAAAATAAAAAAAGGAATGACGCCGTGAAAGAAACTGCATTGCTGATGGGTGTTACAGCCAAAAAAATAACCAAACAAGCCGCGAGGTGCGACCCTTGAGGTCCACACGGTCAACTTCCCAGTAATATCTACATAAACATCAACAACATTAAACACAATAATAATTTTGAAATTAATACTACTTTAAGTAATAACAATGCGAGGTATTCATAGCAGTAACAGGAATGAGTTAATATCAATCATATCGTCTACGAGAGGGTCCATTGATTTGGTTTTTGGTCGATGAGGACAGATTGAATATTGACGCGGATCAATCGGTGGGGGCCTTTTTGGTCTTGAAAATTTTGTATATGCAGTCAAAAATAGGTTCAATTGCATGTAGAAAGTTAAATGTAATACAAATGATGATGGTTATTGAAATCTTACGATTACTAAAGAATGAATCTACTAAAAACTACAATTTTTTATTCGATGAAAGCTTTTTAAAGCATATGATCTTGCAAAGTATTGACTACAAAACATTTTACCATTCAAAGCGTTGATACCGCAAATGCAAATTTGATTGAAATTTTGTTGGTTTTCAAAACTTAAGCAGTTTTTTTAATTAAAAGACTATAAAAACTATTAAAAATCTGCTCAAATTATGCGAATATTATAACACTTTGATTGAATTTACAACAATTTTGTTAGAATAAAAGATATAAACTAATATCATTCGTATGAACCCTCGTTACATGAATGATTTTTTATTTTTTATTTGATTTTTTTCATAATCATGGAAATTTTTTTTGCTGCTTTCTCTTCAAAAATTGATAAGAATGTATAAATTTTATAAACTGGTATCACTGTGCAGTGCAAATCAAGTTAAAAAAAAAGTGTGTGTGTAACAAGTACGCGCGGGGAAGTTATACTTCTTTCGCAGTTGTTGGATTCGTGGAATTTGATATGTGATACTGAAATCAAAAATTAAATGACAAACTAAAACAGCATTATGAAACAGCATTATTTTTCCATTTTTATCATTTTTTGGTTAAAATCATCTCTGGAAATGTTTTCAGTGGCAATGCCATTTTTTAGCTTTGTTGATCTAAAGGTAGGGTTGTTTTTGTGATAGAATTCCTATTTTCTTTACCTTGCGCCTATGTACATATGTATGTATGTATGTATGTATTTTTACCAAAATAATCAAGTCTTTGAATGTATTTAATTAGTTATTATTCAATTATTAATTTGATATATATTATTTATTAATAATTATTAAATTATATGTTATCATCATTTAGTTCACTATTATTGAATAAATTTGATTAATATTGTTGTTTGGTGTAATTGATTATTTAATATGATTACTTATACAAAATAATTTCCAGTAAGGTAGCTGTAGGGTTTTGTGACCCACAAATTATATGGGACGATGACAAACTCATACACTGTTCACATACCTCTACAGTTACCTTAAGACGATCAGTACGTATGCTAGTTGTCCAGCTTTTTTTCTGATTCCCTCACGCACAAAGTTCATTTAACTTACAACAAAATAGTATCATAAAAGTTTTACTGTATTATTATAATTATATTATAAATATTAAATTAATAATTGGTAAATAAATAATTATCAACATTGAGTTAACATTGTACTTACCAACTAATACGAAATTATGCATTTTGCATTAAATTCACAAACAACAGACACACACTTACACAAAAGGTTCAAATAAAACTCTTTCCCAGTTTCCCGCAAGCGCTGCACAGAATTTATTATAATTTAATGGCGGTTCCTCGATCTAATATTCGTCAATCCGAACGATTCATGCCATTAGATGGTGATACTGTTCTACCCGGTGATGTAACATCTCATCAAAATCAATGGACAAGTCAAACGATGATCGCAGGGGAGCTGTGCAGAGGCGTCGTGCCGGCCTATCATGAAAGTCAAGCATTGCGGGGCGCAATGCGTACTTAGATGGAGGACCCGGCGAAGCAAAGCGTCAGGGTGGTATATGGCATACAGAGAATGTTGCGCCTGCTGCCTTCACTCTAGTACCCTGCCCCCTCACTCCATTGCAGCTTCAAGACTATCTGGCACGAACGAACGAACGAACACTCAAACGTAACGCCACGTGACCAAAAAAATTTCTCACTACCCTGCGTAAAGAAGCATAACTTCAAAAATATTTTTTTATGAAAAAAACCAAAAATTTTTGCATTATCTTCTATTAAACTAAAAAAATGGCTGAGACGAATTTTTATAATGTTAAAAACTTCACAAAGATGTTAATATACGTCATCTGACACCATATTGATGCAAATATTATATCTGGTTAGTGAGATATAGTGAATGATAAAAATGACCTTGAAAATCATGATGACTTTTAATGATTTTTATTTTTAATTTAATTTTTTACGTAATCAGGAGAAAATGTTTTGATGATGTTTTTACAAACATTTTTTGGAGTATATCAATTTTATAAACATTGATTACTTGGACTTGAAAATAAGGTTAAAAATTTATTGTTTTTAAAAAAAACCAATTTTTTGCACTTTTTTTAAAAAAAATAAAAAACGCCTCCAAGAATGTTTTTAGAAACTTGATAGAATTGCATAAATGTCAATACGCGTCGATTGACACCTCAACCATAAAAATTTTATGTTGGGTTCGCGAGATATAACGCATGACAGAAATGACCTTCAAACGGGCAAAACAGCAAACCCCCGCGACCGAAGTATACCAAAAACTAATCAGCTCTTAAAATTGCAAAGACGCTTCCATTGAAACCTCAACAAAGTCGATACGACTATGTTTACGTGAGTTATAGTCGTACAAAAAAGTGTCCACGAACGTACAGACGTAGTTACACACACACACACATACATCTCCCTTTCTAAAAACACTTTATATATACTCTATAGACCTCAAAACGTAAATAAATGTTGAAAATTTCAATTTCGATTTTCGAGGCGATTACAAGAACTTCCCATATACTTGGAAGTTAAAAATGAACTGTTTTAAGAAATCAGTTCAGTTTCCTATATCGAATCAATCTTATTTCTTTAGCTCCATATAAATGTTAAAATTTCGAGGCAGTAAGTAAGGCGTTACACGCACTATAGGTTTTCTTCTCTTAGTAATCAAGCCGAACATAGCTAACACTGATAGTACGTCTTCCTCGTCCGAACACATTTCCACAACGATTTGTTTTAGAAAATAATATGTGAGCAGGAGGCACTTTGTGTACATACACCAAAAAATTGTGTAGACGTTTTTGTGTAGTGTGTAGAACAAAACACTGGCAGGAGACCCGGCTTTAGATGAACTTGTCATTGCAAATTTAATGAATTTCTAGAATATTTCGATAAAAGAGATCAGCGAATATTAAATTTGTCAAGAAAATGAAAGTTATCGTATCAACAATTTATATAATACAATTTCAAAACAGTGGAGTATTTTCTGAGGACCGTTTTCTATTACACAAATATCTTTGAGAGATTTAAAGCTCCTTTAAAAGCGTAAACCTAAAAAAAGGTGGAAGTATTTAGGGGTATGCATTTTCCAAGATAAAAATGAATTGTTTGGCTGAAATTGGTACATTATAATATATTATATACGTATTTCATGCACACTGATAAAAGTTTTAAGTAGCTTTCAAACAATCAAAAACATCAGGAGAAGAAGTTGAAAGGATGTGCTGAGAATCGATTGGAATTGGATCAACGAGTGAAGCATTTCTTGATGAAATTCCATTTCATGACAGCGTCTAGCTGCATTTCAACCCATAATACTTTTCTAGATAGAAGAAATTCATTTCACTTCATCGAATTCGTCCACCTTTCTCAAATTTCTGAAGCAAAAAAATTTCAATAATTTTCATTGGAAACACAGATTATATTCACGGGACTGAAATTCACGGTGTTTATTTATGTCCCTTTCCAGCTCTTAAACTGAGAAAAAACAATTTGAACCGAAATTTTGCCTATTTTATGTGTAGCATGTAGCATTCTAGCTTCTTATTTGATTGAAACTTATTTGTAATATATACAAGTGTTCAACTCTATACCTCGTCTTCAAAAATTAAGGAAAATTGCAATGAAGTTGAGATTCTTTAGGATATGAAATCTTCATCTAAGTATATTACATTTATTAAAGGTCCGACAGAAAAAGTGCATTATTGCGTCAAAAATTCCTAACCGGTTGGACTTTAACATAAAAAATATGCAGATATTTGGAATTAATTTTTCCTTTTTAGAGTTTTGCTCATTTCGTTTTCCAAACAGGACGAAAATTTTTCACTGATTAAAAAATAATTTTCAGTGGAACTATTACATTCTGTTAAGAACTTCCTGATATTGTCTCTAGAGGGATTAAACGAATTTAATTATGACGAAAATAATTCCCATGGCTCTTTTTGCTTAATTTTAACGCAGTAGTTAGATTCTAAATCCACTTAACAAATTTCTCGTGAGACTTTATTAATTCCATCATGTTCATCACTCACCACTATGTCTCTATGTTAACGCTAAAAGCTTTACGCCATCAGTGAAGAGATGTTGAAATGATTTAGGCAAGGTTTTCAGATACACACGAGTACTATTCGGGATTCCATCACGAGAAATTGCTCACCTACAATACAATTATTAAACCCATCTTCAAGTGCTATGTGGACTGTTCAAGGATGAAAACAGCCATCAAGTCAAATGCAACAATGAAGCAAAGTACGTGGAGTATAGTGAAAACGTTTAATGTTAGAGCTGGGTCTTTCCACAGCATTTTTTTATCGTCTTAATCATTTTAAAAAAAATTTCTTCAGTAATTTTAATGTGTCAACTCTATTGTTCCAATATTGAAATTATTTAAGTTTTCACCCGAAGAAGATTTATTTTGTCTTCAACTATGATCGTAATCAAAATAGCTTCCCATTTGTCGCAAAACTATCTCATGGTGACGAAATTCATGCCAGAAGGCTTGAAATTCCGGAAGAGTGAAAGGAAGGAAACAAAAAACGTCAGATGAGGTAAGAATCCAAGAGGTAGCAGTTGAAAATCCTATGAATAAAATATATTGACCAACTTTTAGTGGTTAAGTAGTATAGGGTGTTTTTTTAGAGATAGAGAAATTTCAATGTAGCTGTGAAATTTTTCTGTCAATTCGAAATTATGTTTACTTTACCTTCACAAACTACCATCCAAAGACTTATATCCCGACAATTTCTCAAGATAGTGGAAATTTACTTCCGAAATTCGCGTTCTGTGCGATAACCTTATAGAGCACTCCGTCTAATTTAAGGTGCTCATAGTCGTCCGTCTGAGCAGCTCACTACGTAAGACAATGGAACGATTTATGGCCACGTATACTCTATTGCACAATATTCATCTAACACGAGCTCGTACAATGCGTACCGAGCCAGCTATCCCTACCGCAGAGGGTAGTTGGAATGCGGATCTTTTATTGATTCAGTGTCGTTCTCAACAACTGTTTGCCATCTGTTCGTCCACTACATTGAAAATTTTAAGGAAATTGTAGCTATTGGACCATCGTTCACGTCTTAAGTTCAGTGAATGAGCTAAGAATGAGTTAGAAGATGAATCGCATTTTCACCGTCAAATCATTTTCAACGATGGGTTGCCTTCAGGCTTTTTTGGTGTGAGGATAGTCCTCAACAAATTTTGGAAACCTCATTGAATCCCAAAAAGATTACTACATCGTGCGGTTTGCATGCCGGTGGCATACGCTTAACGTTTGTAGCAATTCTTTCCCTTTTAAGGTACTAGATTCAGATACGATGCCACCTTTCTTTTTGTGGAATACAGTAACCCGAAATATTTTTCAATTGGAATGTTTTACTTAGTTTCAAGAAACAAATTTTAAAAACTTCTAAAAGTGGGTTTTCTCACAATTTATATTTCATAAAGTGGACAGCTGACTTGAACGTTGTCATTATTTGTTGATTATTTAAAAAAATTACTAATCTCTGAGCTAATGAGTACGAATTCTATGCAAATTTCACCAACAAACATTTATTCACTCATTCGTTTTTCTGCTGACAACCAATTCCGCATTAAAGCATTTACATGATTACTAAAAGTCTTGGGCATAGATACTTTAGTAAGTCTGGGGTTTTCGTGCGTTTCCTTTCAGATAAAATCAAAGGTAGTAAATAACAATTTAACGATGTTATTCCATAAGTTTCCACGAACTCCCTTACTTTCGTCTCTTTGGACAAATATTTCCAATATTGTTTTTATGATCACAAAACATTTATTAAATTGCAGCGTGAACTAAAACAATAAAGCTTAACGATACTTCGACCAAGCTAAAATCTCACACTGTGAAGCTTATCCTTAGTTTTATTTCATAATAAATGAGAAGTTTTTCGAGCCACAGTTGATTTTAATCTACATAGAAATTATTCGCTCCAGACTTAGATAAATATTAATATTTGCCTAGCTTTTTGGCTAATTTCATCATAAATTCAACCACCCAAGCTGAAGACAGACCATGAAAGTTAGCAAATGTTGCTAGTAGTTCGAGGCGCTCTAAATTCGGGATGAATAATAATGTTTAACCTTGAATGAACTTTATGTAGCAGAAATGTATAACCACTATAATGGTTTTGGCTTTTATGATCAAGAGGGCACAAATGTATTTGATGAGAAACGTAAATGTACATGCGATAGTTGATTAAACAATTAAGGTTCAACAAGAGGTGAAAGCTTAATGTTGTGTTCATTTCATGAAATACAATATGGCAGGAAGGAATTAATTCATCTAGAATAAAGAATACGATTAAGAATTCAATTTTTAAATTGAAATTGCTTTTTTAGAGCACTTTGCATATATTTCTTTTTTAATTATCTATCCGTGAAAAAGAAATGACTGCTTCATTGAAAATAGCAACGGTTTGCTACCACTGATGAAACTGCTCCATATTTTCTGAAGCATTAAACATTTCTACTCTTTTGAACAAATTAAACAACATGTTTATCGCATTCTTAAATCTACATACTTCTGAGATACATTTCCCATCCATGAGATTCGTTCCTACATTCACGCTACAGTCGCTTCATTTTGACTAACCTTGGAGCCGAAAAAGACAAATTGAATCTCGAGGGCACACTGTCAGGACGATGTATTAATTTGCGCGTATTTCTTGTGTGCAGGCAAGTCGACCGGACTCCGTTTTCGTCCTATATTCTTATAGTAGTATAGCTGTTCTTGGCTTGGAGACTCGAAAAAACGGTGTCACCTGTAAATTCTTGATAAGAAAGATGTTACGCTTCTGCTCTGGCATATGTAACGTAGATGGAGTTTTTGTAGTATTCATCAAATTAAATTTTCAGATTGCTTCCTTTATCCACTGTTCGTTATTTGCTTTGTTTTGTTTTGCATGAGCTTAAGTCGATATGTACCTTTTATATATACTATCTGCTGATTGTCGAGTCTGTTTTTATGTATTTTTTATTGGATCTCCTTAGAAAATAGAATATGTAAATTGAAACATGAATTAGTGAAGAATCTCTAATCACATTGTTTACTTTCAAAGAATCGTATCCATTACAATATCTTTGTCAACATTCAGAATGAATGTCAACATTTCAGTGAACATAGGCTTCAATTGTTGAAATTTTGCTTAAATCCGGTGCGACCCTTGAGGTCCACACGGCCAACTTCCCAGTAATATCTACATAAACATCAACAACATTACAACAATGATAGGTAAAAGTAACAGGAATGAGTTAATATGAATCATATCGTCTACGGGAGGGTCCATTGATTATGTAAGGTTTTTGGTCGATGAGGACAGATTGAATATTCACGCGGATCAATCGGTGGGGGCCCTTTTGGTGTTGAAAATTTTTGTTGATTTTCAAAATTTAAGCAATTTTTTTTCAATTAAAAGACTACAAAAACTATTGAAAGTCTGCTCAAATTATGCAAACATTTTAAAACTTTGATTGAATTTACAACAATTTTTTTAGAATAAAAGATATAAAGTAATAGCACTCGTATGAACCCTCTTTACATGGTAACTTTGAATGATTTTTTTATTTTTAATTTAGTTTTTTCATAATCATGGAAAAAAATTTTGCCGGTTTCTCTCCAAAAACTGATAAGAATGTATAAATTTTATAAACTGGATCACTGTGCTGTGGAAATCAAGTTAAAAAATATTTTCTATTAAAAAAACCATAATTTTTCGCATTTTCTTCTATTAAATTAAAAAAAACGGCTAAAACGAATTTTTACAATGTTAAAAACTTCAGAAAGATGTTAATACACGTCAACTGACACCTTAATGATGCAAATATTATATCTGGTTCGTGAGATATAGTGAATGATAAAAATTACCTTGAAAATCATGATGAATTTGAATGATTTTTTATTTTTAATTTATTTTTTTACGTAATCATGAGAAAAAATTTTGATGATGTTTTTACGAACACTGTTTGGAGTGCATAAATTTTATAAACATTGATTACTAAGACTTGACAATAAGGTTAAAAATTTATTGTTTTTGGAATAAAACCTAATTTTTTGCACTTTTTTTTTTAAAAATTGAAAACCGCTCCAAGATTTTTTTTACAAATTTGATAGAATCACAAAAACGTCAATACACGTCGATTGACACCTTAACCATGCAAATCGTATGTTTGGTTCGCGAGATATAGCCCATGACAGAAATGACCTTCAAACGGGCAAAACAGCAAACCCCCCCCCCCCCCCCCGACCGAAGTATCCCAAAAACTAATCAGCTCTGGAAATTGCAAAGACGCTTCGATTGACACCTGAATCAAGTCGATCGGACTTTGTTTACGTGAGTTATGCTCGTAGAAAAAACTGTCCACGAACGTACAGACGTACGTACGTACGTACATACATACACACACACATACCTCTCCCTTTCTAAAAACATTTTATATATACTCTATAGATCTCAAAACGTAAAGAAAAGTTGAAAATTTCAATTTCGATTTTCGAGGCGATTACAAGAACTTCCCATATACTGGGAAGTTAATAAAAGACACAAGTATCCTTTCTCATGTAGCTTAAATTTGCAAAGTTAAAAGGATACTTTTCACTTCTTTCGAGGGAATACATACATACTGAATAACAAATCATGCACAAAGTAGCTAAAGCGTTTCTAACTAATTCGCTCCCATTAATATCAGGTGTACCAGCATGAAATCTGAAAGCCCTCTTTAATTATGCTAGTCAATCACGGTAATGATCCCAGCCTACAGCACCTCTATTTTCTATTTCAGCTCGACTGTGATGGTTCTCAAGTATGGAATGAATAGGCCTATTGATTTTCCTGAAAATATTTGCGCTATTGACAGTAAAAAATAGCTCGGCAAAGGAAACTCAAAACGTGAGCAACAACTGCTAGGCTCCGGCTTTCATATTTGCGACAAGCTAAAGCTTACGTTGAACTAAAATCTTAGTCAAGTCTCGCATTCTCCTGAAGCTATCTCAACACTTGCAATCTGGAAATAAGGATGATTCTACGCAACACCGGATAAATACTACCCCTGAAGCCTGCGGAGAATGCCGAAAAGCTTGCCGTTGGCCAGGATAAAATGTTTCCCTCGCCGATTTCAATCGTTGCAAGGGTGTCCTGAATGCGATGCTCAGCAAGAATGCTAAAGGACCGGATGCGCAAACAACTTCCAAGGACTGGCGCTGGTGGGTTGATGGTCGGAACACACGAGCGTTTCCATTAGTTTCTGGCATGTCGTCTAGCATTGCGGGCGGGACAATCGCGGACTATTTGAAAAAAATAGGCGCCCAGATATCGGAGCTAGATTCACGAGCGTCAGATAAAAGCTCGTTTCCAACTCGACTGCCAAGTATCTGTAGAAATATGGAGCAGACTTGAGTTGCAGTAATAAATCAGAAGTTTGATGGAGCGTTAGTTGCGTTGCACTCTGTCGCGACACAAATTGTGCTACCACGTGAGTTCCCCGTGCTGAGTTTTTGATCGTGACTAGTGTTTTTTGTTTTGGGAATCCCCGACGTAGATCAAATATTGAGTAGTGACTTTGTGAAGCTATTCCGCGATTTTATCAACTGTGTTCTCGATGACCAGTTAATTTGAATGCGTAAGTGCTTATAAGACGGCTTAAAATCAAAATGTTCGTTGAAAATTGCAATTTTCAGGACGGAGTGATGCAAGTCCTTAACGATTTATCAGTGTCATTTCAAAATCTTTCGGTATGATTTCGCAAAATTATTAAAATTCATAGTCAGCAAACCTTGAAACATCCCAGCAGACATTTTGTCTGCAAAAAAAACATAACTGATGCTCTTTTCGGGTGAGTAAAGGATATTTTGTGATCTTCTTTCGGTGAAGTGTAACATATTCAGTATTGTCCTCCTGACCATTGAATCCGAAGAAAGTGATGAAATGTGGTTGGAATACGTTCAGCTTCTTGGATTACTCGCCATCACAAGCAGTAGTAAGTGAAGTCATTTACTTAGCAAATCCCTATATCGCTTTTATCTTACGGAATAGCCGACGATTTGTATTCATCTTCAGTCGCTAGAGTATGTACATAGCAGCATTTTTTATTTTTGCTAGCTTTTCTTGGGTTGCTTTAAACGCTTATGAATACAAATGAGCTGGACCGTATTGTTGTTAATACTGACATTTTGTTTACGTAGCAAATGTCTGGTAACTAGAGTTTTATGTATGAGAAAATTGTGGTGTACGCAACATGTTTGCAGATTTTTGCAATTTTTTTTAAAATGAATGAGGCATGATTTGAGGAACAAATTATTGCTGGTGGTGTTTCATTTGAGTGTTCCGAGAGAACATCTGAACAAGCTTTGGTTAACTTAATCATAAGTATTTGTTGGTTTTAATGCACACCTTGATAAGAAAGGTGGAAATTTAAAACGGTATCCATTTATACATGTAACAATTGCAGGTACCCAAATCGTTTTTCGTGCAACAAAAAAATGATAATAAAACAAAAACAACATGAAATTCTAGATGTCGGGGCAATCGTTCTCAGAGGCCTTATCGAAATGACTTCGAAAAGTGATAGAGCCGGGTGAGGCAAGATATTAAATATTTTTAGTTGGAAAATTAAAAAACAAGCCGCGAGATGCGACCCTTGAGGTCCACACGGACAACTTTCCAGTAATATTTACATGAATATTAAAAATATTAAACACAACAATAATTATGGAAATGATACTACTTTTAATAATAAAAATGTACTTCTCATAAAAGTTATTGGAATGACTTAATATTAATCATTACATCTTCGCGAGCGTCAATTGATTACGTAAGGATTTTCGTGGATTGGTTTGATTTAATATTCACGTGGTTCAATCGGAGGGGCGACAGGTTACAAAGCCTTTTCTACGTTATTTGTTATTTTCATATCGATGCTTGAAGGACAAAACAGCGCTAGCAAAAATGAATGCAGTTTTTGTTATTACGACAACTGAAGAGGTTTTGTCGCGTCATGGCCATTATGAATAGTTGCGGTCAAAACTGCTAGCACTTCGGCATAATCACTGAATTTGTATTTTTTCACGATTTTACATCAATGAAACTAATAATTATTTCTTACTTTCTGTTGATTTTGAGAAACATTGATTATGCAGTCGAAAATAAGTTCAATTGCATGTAAAAAGTAAAATATATGTATTAAAATTTGAGGAAAAACAGTAATTTTTAACCAATAAAACCACAACTTTAATTTTAATTATTAACATATATATTTCGGGACACAGTTAGTCCCTTCTTCAGAGTTATTAAAACAGAAATTGAAGAAAACCTTAATACCTAGTTCTTAAATAGCTATAACTTTTAATCCGGCTATCCTAATTGTATCGGCAAGATACTCTAATTACTTCACGAGTTTAACAAGTCCTGAAAACCCATTTCCCAGGTCATGGTTGATTCGTTGCGTTTCCGGGGTTCTCGCTATAAATAGGCTCTCGTACGCATCGAGTTGAGACCTTTTTTGGACCTGTTTTATGCATGCTGCGTCTTCCATACCATATGTATTATAAATGATTAAGAAAGTAATTGAAATCTTATGAATACTTAAGAACAAAACTCCTAAAAACTACAATTTTTTATTTGATGAAAGTTTTCCAAAGCATATGATCTTAAAAAGTGTTGACTACAAAACATTTTACCATTCAAAACGTTCATTATCACAATTGCAAATTTGATTTGATTTGTATTGGTTTTCAAAATTTAAGCAGTTTTTTTATTAAAGTTAAAACACGGTTCTGTGAAGACTATTAAAAATCTCCGCAAATTATGCAAATAATAATAAACTTTGATTGACTTTACGACAATGTCTTTAGAATGAGAGATTTAAGGTATACAAATTCGTATGAACCATTTTTCCATGGCGACTTTGAATGTTTTTTTTTTATTATAAATTCAATTTGTTTTGAAATCATGAGAAAATATTTTGCTGGTCTCTCTACAGAAATTGATAAAAGTTTACAAATTTTATAAACATTTATTATTTCCATGTTAATTTTATTAATTATTAATTAATTTTTTTATGAAAAAAACACTAATTTTCAATATTTTTTTATTAAATTAATAAAATGGCTTTAAAGATTTTTATTTTTAAATTTAAAAACATCATTAAAATGTTAATACGCGTCGATTGACTTCTTAATGATGCAAAGACTATATTTGGTTCTCGAGATTTGACATAAATGACCATGAAGGTCATGATGACTTTTAAAATTTTTTTATTTTTACTTTTTTTTGTAATCACGAAAAAAAACTTGGTGATTTTTTTACAAAAACTGTTTGGAGTATATAAATTATATAAACATTGATTACTGCGTCTTGAAAATCAGGTTAAAAATTTGATGTTTTTGAAAAAAAACAATTTTTTGTACTTTTTTTCAAAAAATTTAAAAACGGCTCGAATGATTTTTTGAAAAAAATGACAGAATCACGTAATTGTCAATGCGCGTCGATTTACAGCTTGATAAAGCAAATCGTACATTTGGTTCGCGAGATATAGCGCATGACAGGGTTGACCTTCAAGGGGTGACAACAGCAAGCTCCCCCGACCGAAGTGTTCCAAAAACTAATCAGCTCTTAAAATTACAAAGACGCTTCGATTGACACCTTAACGAAGTCGATACGACTTTGTTTACGTGAGTTATGCTCGTAGAAAAACTGTCCGCGAACGCACGTACGTACGTACATACACACACAGACACACATACATACTTCTTTCTAAAAACACTTAAAATATACTCTATAGACCTCAAAACGTAAAGATATGTTGAAAATTTCAATTTCGATTTTCGATGCGATGACAAGAACTTCCCATATACTGGGAAGTTAAAAATCGCTTCGCAATTAATTTTAAAATAGAAAACACATCATTTACGACGCATTAGCGATTTTCGTCCTTAAATTTTAGCATCAAAGCTTAGCGTATTTTCCACTAATCTTTTAAAGTTAGAATCAGTTTTAGAATTGAAACGCTTCCACATATGTCCCCCGTTTTCTCAGTTAATTATTTTATTATTTTATTCGTTCATTTGAATGGTCTCTTTCAGTGAGGATAGCATGCTGTGAGTGCCTGCTTTTAGTTATTTAAACAAAACATTCCAAAAAAGGAACAGATCACCAAATGTTTTTGTAAAAATTATATGTTTTATTTTATTAATATACAAGTTTACTTTTCACATTAAACCCTATGAGCAATGTAGTGAAAACATTGAATTTCGTTTATTTAATGAATAAAATAGCATAAACTTTCAATAATTCAATAACAAAAACAGATTGTGTAAAAAATATTTCATTTAATTAATTCTCATTGCAAAGTTTGAACGTCCCAAAATATCTACAAAGCCCCTTGCAAAATTTAAGTACGTTAAGTATTTAAAAGGATAGATTCAACGTATGCAGCAGAAAACAAAAAACTGAAGTTTCTTCGAATAATTGTAAATAATTCCGTTGCCTTTGATTAATGACTTGTTCTACAATTCATCATACTTTCCCTACCAAATTAAATGTAGCCACGATTGTTTTATCATTTATATTGAACACGACTGAAATTATTTGGTAGCAAAGTTATTAATGTCATTAGGAAGATTAATTGTGGTTTTAGGTGTACATTTTTTGTAGCCGTGATATGTAATTAGTAATATTTCCCGAAATTTTAGAAAAATCAGTTATTAGTCGAGGAAAGTGACTCCAATGAGCTTGATTAATCATTAACTTACAGCAAGTGGACAAGGTTTGGGCGAACCCTTTTCGAATGTAACCTGCTGTAGATTAATTGTGCTATGGTAAATGCTTTCTTTCGGTTTGATAGTTTTTCGAATTATCTTTCCGATCCATTTTTTAAACTTTCTGACGATCTGTAAATATATGATCAAAGTTGCAGTCTAAAGTTAAGAAGATACTCTAAAGCTTTTCGTATCATTATGTTAAATATAGTCATTTTGTAAATATAGGTTTGTTGTGTCCGGTTGGCTTAGTTATGAGATCGTTGGCTTCCTATGCGCTGTGTGCCAGGTTCAAGGCTGCTTGGCAATAAATAGTTTTCGACAGTAAGATTTCATGCCGGACTGCCAGTTTAATTATATGTAAATTTGTACCTGAGTCAAATTAGAGGAATACAATCACGATAAAGCGCATCTCTAACCACTTCTCAACCTAGTATTCGGCTGATCAAGTAGGTGAGGTGACTCTAACATTACCTCCAGTAAAATCCTAGCCGAATTAGGACTGTTACTCTATCGATATTTGTAACTTTGCAATGCCATAAGAATTTAAACAACAAGGAGTCTAAGCCTGAAAAATAAACTAGAATTGAATATTTTGACCATATAAGCAAATAACCATGAATTCATCATTGTATTCGAAAAATATTTAAAACGAAACCAAATTCGACAAATCTTTATATAAAATACCTCAAATTCTTCATTTTTTGTCAACATATTCTCCATAATTAAAATGCTGTGGTTGTTTCTCTTAGTGTCACCAAATTATCTACATAATAACCTTTACTCTGGCATTTTACAAACTTTCTCTACCCGTTTCAAATACGTTTATGATAATTATTATACAGTTGTCTTTTAAGAACTATCATTCAATTATTAAATTGTTGACTAATCAGTTCAATTCTTTTGCGTTGAAATTTTTAAAGAATTTTCCACCAGAAACCCACTTATCAAACGTGCAGATGGCTGTGGAGTTTATAAAATAGTTTTTTTTACTGAAATTGAAGTATTTTCGAAGCATAGTACTGAATAAAAACTGTTTTCTGTTTTCTGTTTCCTAAACATTTGTTCATGAAAAACTTTACAATGAGTTCTATATAATTTTAATAATTGCCAGAATAATATATTCAGCTCTTCTTTATTTTTTTCTTTGACTTTGAATTCTAAATGTCTTCGGAAAACCAAAAGTAAATAAAAATCGGACTATTTCGGTTTGTTATTGAATTTTTCTTTCCAATAATTTTTGTATAAATAGCTTATGAAAAGCATATTATATTAATTCAGTCAAATTTCTTGTTTAGCTTTGACGAAACAACAACAATTCAATTCAACCCACAAGATTCTATCTGAAACTTTCAATTTCCGGTTAGGGCTCTGAAAATTCCCAAGGAATTGGGGAAGAAATGACAAACATTTCATCTGAATGAGCAATGAAGCTGTTCGACAATTTTCCAGATATACAACAAATATTGTGAAAAGCATTTTGTTTACATCATTTCTTTGAGAAAAATTAGCGGGAACTAATAAACAAATACTTTTGGAAGAGAA
Source organism: Oxycera nigricornis (assembly GCA_963942545.1). Taxonomy (NCBI): domain Eukaryota; kingdom Metazoa; phylum Arthropoda; class Insecta; order Diptera; family Stratiomyidae; genus Oxycera; species Oxycera nigricornis. The sequence goes on from OZ012659.1 coordinate 31,049,899, forward strand.
ACTATGACGGACTAATGATCGAATGGTTCAGGGAACTGTTTTAAAGTCTTTTATAGATATACAGTGAAACTTCTATAACTCGAACTTCTATATCTCAAATTTTTGTATAACTCGAATTTTATTTTTGGCAACTGCATTTTAATACAAATGTAAACGTACTCTATAATTCGAATTTTCTATAACTCGAACAATTTTCTTTGGAGTTGGTGGTTCGACTTAGGGAAGTTCGACTGTATTACATTTAAATACTTTGCAACTGTATTTAGCTCAGCCTTCACCATCAACTCAGAACGAATACTAGTTAATAAATTAATATGAACTTCATAGGTAAGATTAAATTCCACATTTTCAATTCATTTTCGATTTACCAAGATGAAATTGGCTGTCCTTCAGTAAAGATAAAATATAGTTCAAGCTGCTAATGTACCAAGATTCCTACCATTTATATCCTTTTTGATGTACGGTTACATTTCCTTGCAAAATATCAATAATTTTATTGTTCAAATAGATATTTCAACAAAAAATGGAATAATGGAGTTTCTTATCGCAGGATTTCAAAATATTTAATTTAAAAATCCTTGGGCTAGGAAATATGCAGAGTCGTGTAATGGAAGTGAACCGTTTGGCTATAATCTAGACCTTCAGCAGCCAAAATTATGTCTTACTCCTACAGCACAATACCACCTCTGGTGTTGATTACCAAATTAAATGGGAAAATAATCCAACTCAAATTTTCATTTCCAATGAAATGCATATTAAAATAAGGGATCCCAGAATGATATCCAGCTCTTCGTTTTGTTGCCTCCAATCTACAATTTTAAGTGGAAAGACAATCGGGGATGAAAGGACACCACAGATTATTTCCTTTTTTGGTATTAATGATAATTCATTCGCCTGAAAGTGGAATAATGCCATTTGCTGTTCCGTTTTACATTTATCATTCGGAGAACTATTTTTGTTTGCAACGAAATTGTGGGAGCTGATTGCAGCAAATTTTCATAGCGAAAAATTCAATAAATTGTCACAATATAATATTTATTAAGCGAATTCAAGTAAACATCAGCACTGTCATATTTCCATTATAAATGACGCTAAAACATAATGAATTAAAAATTAATAATTGGGCAAGTGCGAATCGGACTGCGGCACTGAAGGTTCCACATACTATGGACGATCCTGAAATGTATGAAATTTTAATGATCAAAAAGCATCTCCATTTAGTGGTCGTTGGTGTTAAATTTCAATTATTTTTTTGAAGGCAAACTTTAACCGAATTTTTTTGAATCATTTCGTAACAAACTGTGGCTACTACCACTTTGGAAAAAGTAAGACATTGCTTCTGTTAAAATTTGTGCCACAACTAGTTTAAATTATGGTTTAGTAAATTCAATTAAGGAGTTACACCAAAGTAGAGATGAAAAATTTAAGGTTTTTTTGTGATTTTTGTAAGTGGAAGGAAAAATAAAAAAGTAATTCTTTTTAAGGATGCATGTTAAGCATGTTTTACATTCAAAAAAGTCTATTAAAAAATATAACAAATTCCCAACAGTCGTTTCTGCAGAACGGTTTTTTTGGAGGAACTCCGCGCACATAATAGAAGTGCATCAAAAATTAGTCTGCAGCAAAACAAATTGAAATACTATTCATTTTTGTTAAATCGGAGAGCATTTGAAAAAAAGTTCATTTTACTACCAAAAAACGAGCACGGTACCTAAAAAATCGATATATTAACTTATCAAAAATCGGCTAAGTATTTCTATGTGGAATGTTTTAAGGATATGATATTAATTTGGAGTGAAAAGATAAAAACATATTTAAGCTATGCTGCGTGCTAATTTGAAAAAACGTGTTTCGAGAAAAACGCGCTTAAAGTTTTGACTTTACTATCGTCGTCGTCGTCGTGACATGGAGGTGGGCATTGCAGCCCTAGCACTGCAACCTGCTGGTCGATTGTACTAACCAGGGCCCGATCTAGCTATTTAGCCGCTCCTGGCAAAAATAATTTTTGCCGCCCTTTATAATGAAATATTGTAAGTCATAAGCATGTTTTGTGTATGAAATATTCACATATATTAGTCTATTAGGGATTCTAAACAAGTATGAAAAATTTCATGAGTGTCTGTATAGATGTACGTTTGCTCAAAAATTTCTCAGACACTATCTATGTATTTCAACTTAGGAAACAGTGAAAACTTCATCAAATCCGGCTCAGTAGTTTTAAAGACATAGAAGAAAATATCATATAAAATTGGTTTAAATTTAAGTAACTTTTGTTACATCGACTTCTTAATGACATGTTTTCTCTGCAGTTTAAACGGATGAAAAAAACACAAGAAATATTTTTTTAAAAGTTTAATTGAAATAAAACAATACAATATTTATTTCGAGCCACATAACGAATTAGTCATTCTTAAAAAATAAACAAATTAAATTAAAACACTTTTTTCTGAGAACCTTAAACTCTACCTAGTAACTAAAATAATTTCCTTCGCACTTTTTGTTCTGCGAAATCTTTAATAATTTCTGATAAATTTATACTGTCGCAAACCTTGTGCTCTATTGAAATCATAGCTAATCCAGATAACCTTTTTTCGTTCATGGTGGACCGCAGATAATTTTTAATTATTTTCAATTTAGAAAAGCTTCTTTCACCAGTTGCAACTGTTACTGGTAAAGTCAAAAGAAACCTGAGAGCAATACTGATGTTTGCGCCAAATTTTAAATCTGTTATAAATTTTAAAACGTCTGTAGGAAACAAATTATCATCCAAAATCATACAAAGGACTGACAACTCCTCTGAAAGTTCTACTCCATTTATATCAGATGAGTCGTCGTGGGTTAAAATAGTCTCGAGGCTCTTACAATGTTCTAACAATTCTTATTTGGCAGTTGTCTTAAGGCAATTTTGCCGCCCCTCATTTTTGCCGCCTTGGGCAGTTGCCAGGCTTGCCATCCCCCTTAGATCGGGCCCTGGTACTAACCTCATACTTTTCCTTTCTGGAGTTAATGCTTATGTCTTGAATCTTCCGGATGAGATGATGAACCTTATCAGGTCGTCCAAGGCTAAGGTATGGAACTCCTTGTCTCCTATTTGAGGCATAGCAAGGGCTCTATATCTGTGTCTGGAGAACGCGGGACAGTAGCCCACATAATGTGCCGCTGTTTCCTCGTCCTCCTCACATCTAGTGCACCATGCATCGTCCACTATTTGCAGAAGAGCTTGGTGACTTCTCAGGCGTCCGTGGCCTGTAATCACTTCTGTGAGTTTTTTCAGTCTGACTCTATTTAGTTTCAGACAGTATTTTGTAACTTCAGGTCGTAGGTTTGGCAGAAAGAGCTTTGTCTGTCTGCATGTTGGTAGGTTGAGCCATCGTCTTCGATGGTCTTCCCTGAGTGTCTCATTGATCTTTTTTGAGATTAGATTTATGTTCGTTGGCAGAACAGGCTCAGGACCAACCGGTGTGATCTCTGCTCCCTTCTTAGCCGGTTTGTCTGCCTCTTCATTAACTATAATGTCCACATGTGCTGGGACCCAGGTAACTGCGACTCTGTTTCTCTGGCTCAGCTTTTTAAGGCTGTTCTGGGCACACTCCAAAATTGAAGTTTTCACATTGTGGGAGCCCAGGGCCTTGATAGCGGCCTGACTGTCTGAACAGATTTTTATCTGTTTGTTTTGTATTCTTCTGTCTTGTAATAGGTCCGCGGCTTTGGCTATGGCGTGGACTTCAGCTTGAAAGATGTGACTTTACTATACTTTACATCTTCTCTCAACATACTTTGTGTTCAACATCCTTGCAAAATTTTCTAACAACATCTATTAGTGTATTAGAGAAGTTAAAAATCGAATGGCAGGACATAATGCTGAACCCGACTACCAGGTGTGGTTTTTACCACAGGAAGTCGTTTCGGAGCAGTCGGGAAGGGTCGAAAAAGAGCTCAAAATCTCAATGAAAACTATTTCTGGCAGATATAAAACCGTTTGTTTGATATTCTAGAGGGTTCAAAAGGATTTTTTAAGCCAATAAAAATAAAATCCATTAAAGTGATGATTTAAAAATACTAACAACTTTCAAACAAACCTACAATTAAGAATTTAGTGCGGTTTTGGTAGTAGGTCTATAACAAAGTAGTGATGATTACAGTTTTAGTTAGTTTAAACAGAAACCAAAAAATATTTAAGGAGCACATTTGAGCTTTGATGGTAAGGTTCTCTTCAACGATACCTCACAAACATATATGTATATTCCAAAATAAAACTTGCCACCCATGTTTCTTCATTCTTTCGACTTTAAGCCGAAGGTTAACATAATGTGTGTGACTTAAAATTTTATATCTTATTTTGTTCAGAAGACCTTTTCTAGACACCTGGACAAAGTTACCACAACAATAGAGTTCCAAACACTAAAAACAATCAGAACAATTAACATTTGTGCTATACCTTTTCACAAGAAATTAATGAGGAGGAAAATGAAATGTAAAATAGCCACGAAATATGAACGCAATTTTGAATTCTCCTAGACTTTTAATAATTTTCTTTATTTATTTGTTATTCCGTATCATGTAATTATGCAGAGGATAATGTTTAATTTTTGCACAACGAACTGGTGGCTATTACCTCTTCCAACTCACGTTTCACAATAAATAAACATTAAAAAGCAAAGTTTAATCAGCATTAAAAATATCTAATTTCAAAATTCTAAAAATAAGAGGCATCCGAATATTTCTCCTTTTTTATTTAAGAGGCATCCAGATAAAAATCAGCTAGTTAAATTTAATGACGTCTTTGCCAGCAGAAATTATTCACAGCATTCAAAAAACATTTATCGGGCTTCGAACAAAATGAAATGCTCCTTTTATTGTCTATCAGATTTTTTTGCTGAAAATTGTCTATCAAAAGTCAATATCCATGTAAATTTTGTCTTTTTTCTTGGATGCTGGTGAAAATATTTTCGATGGAAACAAACGCGCTTCATCAGACAGAAAATCTAAGACGAGTGGCTGATTGGGAAGAATCGATTTGCTCAATAGCTTTAGAAGGAAAAATTTGATCATTTAATGAGTAGCAAAATAAAAAATTTGATTTTCGTTGCAATCGGTAAAGTTTGTCTAAATACGAAAAGAACTCAAAAAATTGTTTCAATTGCTTGGTAAGTTGTAAAATTTTGGATCGTCATTTTTCGACCTTTTACCGCTTAAGATGCAAGAACCATTATATGTAGATTTGTACAATTCATTATTTCTTACGATTGAAAATCATGCAACGTTAAATTTTATGGTAGTCTACCATTTTATAAATCAATTCAAACATAAAAAGCTAAAACAATTGATTTTCTGCATTAAAAGTCATTTTTATGTCAATTTTAATTTTTTTTGGAATCGTTTTAAGTATTTTGAGTCTTAGAAGTGAAGTTATTCCCTCAAACAAACAAAAACCGCACTAAGAAAATAGATAATGCGAAATGTAAAAAGTTTGCGAGTTTTCAAGATTTTTTTTCATATTTTGAGTGTCATGTTCGTAAATTATAAAATATGACCTATAAATTGCGAATACGAGAGAACAACGAAAAGAAAAAATATTGATGTCAAAAATTTATAAATTAATTTCAGCGTCAATTTTGGATACAAAAGAAAGACTCCAAAACAAAAAAAAATTGGTGTCAAAAATTCATAAATTGATTTAGTCGTTCGTAGATTCCTTATAAATAAAGATCAAAATAGCTCACAATATTTTAAGTTATTTTTGCAGAGTTTTATTGCAGAAAAAAATCGAAACCCCAATAACCGCGATGGATTATCTTAAAATGCCAATTATTGTAATGTTGTTGGTGTGATATATATTTTCTCTATTTTCATTCGACGGTTATGAACCGTGCATTATTACTATTATCATATTCATCTACCATAATTGATTTTAAAAAAACTTTGGAAAATTTTACGTACCTGCATATCTCGCGCGTCAAAATTTGTTATTATTATTGTTCGCCGGATTAAAGTGTGCATTCGCTACGAGAAAAATAATGAAATACATCCAATTTAAATCAATGTATCGAAAATTCGCAAATTTTGGATATCAGTGTGGGACAGTGACAATTTGAAGAAAACCTTATGTTTCAATAAAACACTTTTGGAACCACGTGACACCCCAATTTTGTATAGCAGGATCTGTTGATTCGTGCACTCGTGTTACAAAAATTATTGACCCAAAGTGAAGCATACAGTTTGCATACGAATTTATAAAATTCAAGAAATTTAAATTGACCTTACAAAGTCAAAGCTTAAACAACATCGTGGTTGAATCTTAAAAATACGCTTTAAATGTCTGAATTTTTGTCAGTTATAAAATGATTTAGATCTAATGAAAAAACGCGCCAAAAATCAAAATATTCAAATTTTGGGGAAAATCTGTAATGTTTCATTGAAAAAACATCATCTCACTAGTATATCGTATAACGTCAACATATATATTTTTACAGAAAAATTATATGCTTATCAAATTAGCTGCGTTGAAAATTCAAACATCATTAATCGGCTACGAACAAAAGACGGGAGGGACATTTTTCATACGATTCATTTTTTTTCTAGGCTATTCGAGGGTATGATATCATTTCAGTCGATTTTTGTTTTTTTTTCTGGTGTAATATAAAACAAGCCGCGAGGTGCGACCCTTGAGGTCCACACGTACAACTTCCCAGTAATATTTACATAAATATTAAAAATATTAAACACAATAATAATTATGGACATAATAATACTTTTAATAATAAAAATGTACCTCTCATAAAAGTTATTGGAATGACTTAATATTAATCGTAACATCTATGCGAGTGTCAATTGATTACGTAAAGATTTTCGTGGATTGGTTTGATTTAATATTCACGTGGATCAATCGGAGGGGGGACCGGTTACAAAGCCTTTTCTACGTTATTTGTTATTTTCATATCGATGCTTGAAGGACAAATCAGCGCTAGCAAAAATGAATGCAGTTTTTGTTATTACGACAACTGAAGAGATTTTGTCGCGTGATGGCCATTTTGAATAGTTGCGGTCAAAACTGCTAACATCAAAGAAACTAATAATTATTTCTTATTTTCTGTTGATTTTGAGAAACATTGATTATGCAGTCAAAAATAGGTAAAAAGTAAAATATATGTATTACAAATGATGACGGAAGTAACTGAAATCTAACGAATACTAAAGAACAAAACTCCTAAAAACTACAATTTTTTATTTGATGAAAGCTTTTCAAAGCATATGATCTCAAAAAGTGTTGACTACAAAACATTTTACCATTCAAAACGTTGATTATCACAATTGCAAATTTGATTTGATTTGTATTGGTTTTCAAAATTTAAGCAGTTTTTTTTATTAAAGTTAAAACGCGGTTCTGTGAAGACTATTAAAAATCTCCGCAAATTATGCAAATAATAATAAACTTTGATTGACTTTACAACAATGTCTCTAGATTAAGAGATTTAAGGTATACAAATTCGTATGAACCCTTTTTACATGGTGACTTTGAATGATTTTTTTTATTTTAAATTCAATTTGTTTTGAAATCATGAGAAAATATTTTGCTGGTCTCTTTACAGAAATTGATAAAAGTTTATAAATTTTATAAACATTTATTATTACGATGTTAATTTTATTACCTATTAATTAATTTTTTTATGAAAAACACTAATTTTCAATATTTTTTTATTAAATTAAAAAAATGGCTTTAAAGATTTTTTTAAAATTTAAAAACTCCGTAAAATGTTAATACGCGTCGATTGACACCTTAATGATGCAAAGATTATATTTGGTGCTCGAGATATAATGAATGACATAAATGACCATGAAGGTCATGATGACTTTTAATGATTTTTTATTTTTAATTTAATTTCTTTTGTAGTCATGAAAAAAAAATTTGGTATTTTTTTCTCAAAAACTGTCTGGAGTATATAAATTATATAAACATTTATTACTGCGTGTTGAAAATCAAGTTAAAAATTTTAAGTTTTTGAAAAAAAAACCCAATTTTTTGCACTTTTTTTCAAAAAATTAAAAAACCGCTCCAACGATTTTTTTAAAAATTTGACAGAATCACGTAAATGTCAATACGCGTCGATTTTCACCTTAATGATAAAAATCTCATATTTGGTTCGTGAGATGTAGCGCATAACATGGTTGACCTTCAAGGGGTGAAAACAGCAAACCCCCCTCGACCGAAGTTTTCCAAAAACTAATCAGGTCTTAAGATTGCAAAGACGCTTCGATTGACACCTCAACGAAGTCGATACGACTTTGTTTGCGTGAGTTATGCTCGTAGAAAAACTGCCCGCGAACGCACATACGTACGTACGTACGTACATACACACACACACATACATACTTCTTTCTAAAAACACCTTATTTATACTCTATAGACCTCAAAACGTAAAGAAAAGTTTAAAATTTCAATTTCGATTTTCGAGGCGATTACAAGAACTTCCCATATACTGGGAAGTTAAAAATTTCGTCAAAACTTGACTCCAAAACAGTAACGTATTTCATAAAATCATCAAGGACACCATGGTGGCGAAATTTTTCATGAATGGTCATCAAAAATTACCGAATTTTCAGCGTAATTTACATTCAACAAATAAAATATCGAAGTTAAGCCACACCCAACAAACATTTTAGTCTTGGATAAAGAAGCAATATTCTTATAAAGCTCGTATTACAGCTTCGAAGAAGAAACATTTCGTACAAAATGATTATTAAGGTTATTTCTAAGAGTAGAGGCTTATTATGTCTTCTAATTTGGTAATTTTAAGACTTGGTTCCTATTGTTACTTCAACATGATTTAGCCAAGAGCAAGGTTGTTTAATGCTCTAATAATGCTCTTGAATAGAACCTACTGATTGTTGTTCTAATAATAATCTTATAATAGCTTTTCCCAAGATTAATTTGTGCACAGTTTTGGCATTTGTCTCACTTTATATTTGTAACAATCTTGAACAAGAGCTTTATAAGTATAAGGGCTTATAACTTACTTATTAAAATTACAATGAAGAAACTATCCTATAATGGGTTTATAAAAGCTTTAGAAGATAATAATCATCGGCCATATTTTCCCCTTTTGTAAAAAATGAAAACATTGAAGTGAAATGCAACCAGGTTGAATAAGCATATCTAAAGATATTTTCATAATTTTCATACTATTTATTTGGTATTGCTTGTACACATTTTGTCAAACGACGATTTATTACTTATTATGAACTATTTTGAGCAAGTAAATTACAAAAAGATTTCTTGTATGAAGTATTGAAAATTATATACAAGTCTAATTTCAAAGGCGCTTCAATTATTTAAGGGGTAGAACAATATATATCAGTGAAATTCCTTTCGTGGAAAAATTTCACGTTCGTATAGTCATTATTTAACTCGCTTTACTAGTTTGCAAATATGAGACACCATATTGCTTCACTTTTGCAATTTTTTCCAACGCTATCACCTAAACTAATCAACACACTACCATTTCATACAAAAATCACACACACAGCTTTCCTTTCTATTCTTTCCGCCGAACGTCATCCTAATCAAAGCCATAATAAGTATATAAAGTCTTATACCAGCTTCCTCTTAGTTGTTATGGGAATTAGTTCTTATAACTTCTTTAAAGATAGTCTTATAAGGGATTTCAAGAGTTATTCAAATATGTTTATAGAGCGTTATAAGGATAATTTCATACGCCACTTTCTCGCTACTAACATTCTTCAAGCATGCTATAAGAACAATGTCAAAAAGCTATACTCCTAGCCAAAGCTTGATTTGATTCTTATAAAGCTCTTGAAGTGCTTTATAAGAACAATAATGTTTGTTGGGGAGTGACATTTTCATGGTATTATTTTAGTTGCTGGTGACAAAAAAGTGGCATTGAACTTGAATAATGTTCAAATCTGCACAATGTTATTAGAAATTTTATGATAATATATTTAGGCATGACTATTCAATATATGCAGACACAACAGTTATACTTATGCAAGATTGACCTATGTATAAAATATCAAGTGCTGAGAAACGTAACCACTGCCAAGATAAATTAATGACGAAAACAATACACTAACTCTATCCGTTTTAAGATGCTAAGGTCTGGAAATAATGCAACATCATGTAGAAACTAAAGTTAAGATAAGATTTACATACTCGTCCTTTGGAAATAGCACTGGCTAATCAATAATTAGCCAGTGCTAGTTCCACCAAGTGTCAATAATCTATGTATGCAATTGTTAAATTCAATACTCATACGTAAGGTTTTTCATTTGTGCTTTGTTTTAAATAAGTTTTCGATCAGGAAAATATCTTATTATGCCCGCGAAGCAATCATATATTCATTCATTCTACATTCCAGGAAGAGCTCACAAAGGAGCTGCGAAAGACCCTTTGAAATATTATATAGCCTGGAACCATTCATCAAATATTTTTCGTGGGTATGTTTATGTGTCCATACCGTACTTTATTTTTCAATTGAAAAATTCGATGCCAACATAAAAAACATATCAATCAAATGATTTTAACAATATTTACATTTGTTTCATGCCAAAACCTTCGTTTCAAAGAAATCTGTTTCGCAACGTTCAAAGGAAATTTCAAAATTTATTCAAACGAAACGCCACAGGTTACGTCACATTCAAAAAATACATATGAACATAAAGCGCCCGCACATATGGAAATAAGTTTGTAGACATAGAAGCTCGCAACATCATATATCCGATGAAATCTAAAGTCTTTGTTTATGTTGTGCTACTCAAAAGCACACTCTAGCTTTTTCCAAAATTGATTTTGGTTTTCGAGTAATACCTATCACAGCATGTGTGGGCTTGATCAATTTTTTAACAAGGGCTTTGAATTTTTAAATTATCAAACAAAGGCGCGAAAAATCTATTTTCCAAGGAAATTCAATTAGGAATCATGTTGACACGAAGCGTACTATACGTGTTGCACCTGATGAATTTGAAGCCATGAATGATGTGTGCTTTGATATTGTACGTTATAAAAACTGTGAGAACATGCGCTTCCCTTATGAAACCCTAAATTTACTGAACGAAAGTAGTTTCACTACAGTGGCATAGCAGCCACACTCAGTATATAGTCAGTATGCTAAAGAAGGTAAATTTTATGGTCTCAATCCATTTATCACGTGAAGGACCGCCGAGCAGAGTCAACGCTGCTAATTATGTGGTGTTTCCTCAACAAAATAATTACAGTCGAAAATGTATGTTAGATGATAACATGCACCTGAATAAAGACTAACATGCAACTGAATAAAGACTTCAATGTATCCTTGTTTGGGGATTTTGTTGGATCTTGTAAATTATATATGAATTTGAGAATTTGCACACTGACCGCTTAGTCAATATGTTCGTGAAAATATCAGGTCCTCTTACACATACATGTTCTCACATATTAGTCCAGTAAAATGGTCCGAATTGAAGTTTTATTGCAATATATGACCAATTTTATTATTAGCTTAAGTCCAAGTTTCTGGGGTCACAGCTCCAATCCCCAAAAGAAAGTGGCACACCTCCATATCTCAGAAACCATGGCTCCTACAAGAAAGTTGTGTATGGCTTCCCCAACTGCCTGCTCAGTGCCATAACATGAATCAGCGTCCCCAACTGTTCTATTTTGAGAGAGTCCATGAATATTTTTTTATTATTTTCGTTACTTATGAATTTTTCTTGCGAAATAGCTAGAATATTGTTTAATTGACAAATTATATCTGCAGAATTTAACCTTTTGCATCGTCTGAAGCATTCTCATGACTCTGTGCCAGCTATATGTGAATCTTCCGAGCATCCATCAATAATTATTTTCACATTGGAACCGAAATGATTTTCAACATTTCTTAAAAATTTGTTTGAATGTTTCATTAGGATCCCATATGTGCAACAGATAACCACGGTCAATGGCATAAAGTTCTTTGGGTTGGGATCGACGGGACCGTTAAAAGAAGAAAACGCATTACAAAGAGTTGACTTGATGCAGTCCTTCCTCCTTCGAGACACAATAACTACCGCCAGTGTACAATGATCGAATCAATCAAGCAATACTGCAAATGGCTTGTGATAGAGCGAAAATAGAGAAAACAAAGAAATTGTGTCGCCCGAAAAATCATCCCCCCTTTCAACATCGTTTTTGGCGTGTAACGCTTTTAATGACTTTTCCCACCTTGGGATGCAACATTTCCCGCCAGTGCACAACGATCAAAACAATCAATACCGCAAACGACTTGCAACAAAATTGTGTTAAAAAAGACTCCAAACGTTTTTCGCGATAAACGTGAAAATAAAGAAGTTGTGGCGCTCGAAAGATAATCCCTCCTTTTTGGGTGTCGCTTGTAACTTTTTTATTATTGTACATGCCATGTACACAAGTTTCTTGTATGAACTATTATTTCTAAGATATGTAAGTTTTTCACTTTCTTTTGTTTTTAACATGGAGCCCGGCGGATTGAAGCTACGATACCAGAAACTTGAACTTAAGCTAATAATAAAATTGGTCACATATTCCAATAAAAATTTGCCTGTCTCCCCAAAATGCACGGTCAAATTCCCATTTGACTAGACTATATGTTCGTTGTTCATTTTTATAATAAAAACAATGGAAAATTTGACACTGAATAGTTAAAAATACACCTCATATACCCAAAACAGATTCTATTTCAAAAACGGCCCTGCATTTTGTATGTAAAGTCCATTTTGGTAATGCTAAAGGAACTAATCAGGGACGTTAAATCTATGTTTCAAATATTCCCTTTTCAATCGTTTAAGACATTATTCAGAAATTGGAAAATAAACTGTGATTTTGGAGGTATAACTTTTTCTGGAAAGTTTGATACATATGTTGTCTACTCTTAACCATTAAAAATGCCTTAAATATTATTACAAAATGAAAATTCAAGCGGCAAAAATCAAGGGAGGACTGGACCATCTTTTTCTTTTAATACCGGTTGAAGTTGTTTTGTCGTTCTTCGTCTTTTTTTCCTGGTTTGCTGAAAGATTTACGATAAGTTTTTTTTTAAAAGTCGGACTCTTTTTTGTCAAATGTTCGTATCATATTGATGCAAAATCTACCCAAGTTTTTTGAATTCTCGGCATCATAACATATTCCTTCTTTAAATATTGCCAACGCATGGTACGTTCTGAATTGCAACGTTGGAAGAATGATAAATGTTGCATTTGGTATTCCAGACCAGATAACACTGTTTAAACTTTCGTTTGAATTCTGAGTGCTCCTACGTAAACCCTTTTCAATAGTTCAGGATGAGCTAAATGTCAGAAAAATGGCTTTATAGTTCAAAATGGCAGAAGCTAAGTAAAAATGTTAACTGTTATCATATGGCTTCTTGGCATTGCTTATATTTTCATCATTCAGGTTTACATAATCGATGGTAAGATGACACATTGGTAGAGTTTAAATGGAAAATTCAATCCAAATGAAATTTTTTTATTTCTTCGATGGAAGAGATATTATTCCTAATGGCCTGGCCATCAAAGGATTGAACTTTATCAATTTCTTCATTCGCCAATCGATTTTTTTCCTCCAATAGGTTCAATTTAGCACTTCTCAGACCTCTCCTTTTTTGAACATGGCTCAAATATTCCAGCCTATTTATTGTCTGGTTAAACATTGAAAATGTGAGTTTTAAAGAGGTTTACCCATTTCAGAATCGATTATAGTGATACTTCGAAAGAATTTGGAGTACCCAACAATAAGCCCCCTGAAAACAATATTATATTTGACCAATTTTCGTCTAAATCACTGCAACCAATCGTTAAAAAAAATTGCGATGATATTCAAATAGTATTAAAATACCTTTGATGGATTAAATTTAAAAAATAATTGATTTAATTTTTTACAAAATTAGTAGCAAAGTTCTCGACATTTTTCGAAAAATTCTAACGCTTTTTTTTCTAGGAAACTGTTCTTAATAAAAACTTCACATTTTTTTGTACTCGAAGATTACGTAAATCACATCTACTTTTATTGGCTTGTTCAAAGAATTTCAGCGAAAATGGGTCAACAAACTTGGAATTTTTTTACACGTTAGATCTTGGTTACGAATATTATCATCTTTTTTTCAAATCTTAATCCCGTTGATTGGAATATGAACAGTATTTATTATGCTTCAGGAGCAAATGAAAATAATAAACCCTGAATACGTTTTTTCTTATCATTATTGTTTTAAGATATTCTTTAAACACTTAATCGACCTTTTTATGACTTCCATTAGTTAGTCGCAGCATAAATTTTTATCCTTATTTGACGACATTTCATACACTTCATACCTGTACTAGTTAATCACTTGTGATAGAAAGGTTCCAGTCAACTGCTTTACTGAGTTCCATTTTACATTATGCTAGTTTCTAGTATGATGAGGTAAACATATGTTAAATACACTGAAAAATACATACATATCTATCGAATTTTTAAATATTAAATTCTACTCACTTTAAACTACTAATGTGAAAATGTATATTTGGATTTTACGAAGAGCAGATCCAGAAAAACTTAGCAATTTTGATTGTAGTGCTTAACACGAAATACCACAACGAATTTAACGCTGATTTGATCATTTTTTCGAAGGCAAATAAGGTGTCGAAATTATTATAAAAATACTTTCAATAACTTCACCACCACTGAAAATGTTCCGCGTGTACCTGAAGAAAATTAACGCATGGTATCACCCACAGAAGTTACATGCATGCCCTTAAATCTATTTCGTGTCGTGTTGAATAGCAAGGACATGCGTGTTTGCTGAATTAATCTTTATATCATGTACATAAAAAATACATTAAGTTTCCCTGGATCATACATTTTTCAACATATCACCGTTGAACAATTGCATGAAGCCTGCATAAATTTCCATCAAAAGTTCCATACATTTTTACTGCTCCCCGAAAAGGTCATTGTATTTTATTTATAAAGGTCATGAAAATAACCGATGACCAACAATATTTGGTTGTTTTCTAAAAAAAATTCGTAAATGATATGTTTAAACTCATTACAATGAGAATTTTTCCCTCTAAATAAATTGCGCTACGCTACCACATCCTTTCAGTTCGTCACATCAATCCGGTTCAAATTGATTTATTACACGCGTTTCGGTAAGTCTGAAACCACAATGTCTTTCTATTGGTTTCAAAGCATTAGCAAGTTCAACGAATAATTCCAGGAGCTATGAAGTTCTAGGAACTTTAGTATAATAGGCCTCAAAGCGTGTCCGTGAACGAGGAGCCATTCATATTGCTCGTGAAAATGCTTACAGCAGCATTGTTCTATTTTCTATTGTTGTCCGACAGGAGCAACCATTTGAAATTTGTTTGTATGCAGACGATGCTTTAGAAGTGTCCTGAATTCACCAATCATTAACGGCAATTCGTATTGTTAATTGAAAATGTATGTGAAACCAAATTTTCTGCTTTTGAATTGTTAATGCTGCTTGCAATACAAAGAGTTGTACGTGACACACAATTGATTCTATTCATCGATACTTATCGGAAGCAATACTAATTTACTTCACTAACGATCCCTAAGTGGAGTGTATGGTTATTGCACATTAAAAACACCAAACTTCCCACACGAAAATCCTTGCACTTTTGTCGTATTGGAAAGTGAATGTATTTTACATTTTCCCTATTTTGCCAAACCTGTTTCCCTTTCCATGTTCTTTTATTCATGAGAACATTCATTTCACAAAGAATTTAAGATCTCTTCCTTTTTCGCGTGTTTAGCATTGAAAGTTGGTTGTACTATGTCTACTTAAATGAGATTTTATTATAATAAAATATACTTTTTGACTCATATCACGTTCAGTGGAGACGGACGGCAAGTTATGACCAACCCCACCAAGCAAAATACTATTGAGCAGATAATTGTCACTCACAAAAAAAACCATCCGACTTTTTCATTTCAATCCATGTTTTTTTTCTGTATTGAATATTTGTATCAGTAAGGATTTCTTAAAAAATAACATTTTCGATATATTGCAAAATGAGCTGAATGTATTTTTCATAAAATCTAATATTTCGACTACTAAACTGTATTAATTCAAAATTTCCATTTCACTGTGGAATTCGAGTGTTGAAGCTGAAATTAAAATTACTGAAATGAAGTTTAGGCCAGATGGTAGAGGAAGCAATTCTTAAGATATTTGTTTAACAGTGGATTGTAATAACTTTCGGTCTAGAGATGGGAACTCTTCAAAGAGGAGCTGCAATTAAGATCCCAATTAGGAAAACCTCAGCAGAAACGCATCACAAAATCACAGCAGCAGAGTTGACCAAGGAATTAAGACTTCCTAGAATCAAAATAAAAACGTGAAATCATATTCCAGGGTTTATTGTTATGAAGAGCCTAGTTCTTGAGCAATGGATTAACGCGAGTAAGAAATTTTCCTTATGAATAAAGTAACAAAATATCAACTAAATCAACTTCAAAACAGTAAAACTTGCCGAAAGGGTCAATTTTTTCTGTTAAACAAGATATGAATGCAATAAATGTCTACTGTAGGAAAACTTTGAAAACATGATAGGCGAAAAGCGTCAAGTCCTAATTAACCAACGCAAAGTATTCTTCCAAAATGACAGTATGATTCTATACACCCTCAATCAGTGGACCCATAAGCCGGGGATCATCGAACATAATGTTGAATGTGTTATACAGGATATTTTTTAGAGTTATAGAATATTCAATAAGGATATCTGTCATTCCATCAGTCAAATTTCAATTTCATTTTCATATCATGGTTGATTTATTTTTGCAAACTATCATCCAAAGACTCAAGTCTCAAAATAGTGCAAATTTATTTCCAAAATTCACGTTCTGTGCGCCAAACTTAAAAAGCAAATCATCAAATTTCTGATGCTCATAACAATAGATTCAAAGCTAAGAAAACAATTACATAGCATAATTGCAATATTTTGTTAAAATCTAACAGTCTTACAAATTTTTAAAGTATTTTTTAAATATTATTTTGTTACAACTTTATTTTACTTCCCCCTCATAAGAGAATACAATTATGTAAACGCATTTTATTTGCTTTCTATATTGCCTATTCCACTTAGGTATATTCCGAATCAAATCGATGATTTTCCAAATCAAATAAGTGATTTTCTAAATTGAATTACTGTTTTTTCAAATTCAAAAATTGGACTCGTTTCTACCCAATCAATAAAGAGTAAATGCCAATTTGATTTGTGAAAGCAATAATTTGAATTGGAAAACCTACAATGTTGTAAGGAAAACAACCAAATTGAAAGGGAAGTGCTTAATTAATTGTATATATATATATATATATATATATATATATATATGTGTGTGTGTGTGTGTGTTTGTGTGTGTGTACATAATGTGTGTATCCCAGTCGGACTTTTTGGAATCAATTCTTTGGTAATGCATGATTTCATCGATGCTTATGTCGGAAAATGGAATTGATTCCAAAGGAATGCATAGGGAATCTGAAAAGTAATCATTGAGTGATTGAAAATTTCTCTACATTACCTAGTAATGCAAAAATGAAGCGATGGTAACATATTGTGTGGAATGGATGCCTTCCAGAACCGATTACCAAGTAAGCATTACGGAACACATTCCGAGGCATTGATTCCAGCATCGCTTCCTGGTAATGCGAAATGGAGTTTGCACGGATCCTGCCAATGACATCGCCATGTTAAAGTAATCGATGCGGTATTGCGAAAACGATCAGTATTAGCTTCCGAAGAATGATTACGGAATCGATGCAGTAAGCATTACTGGTCCCACTGGGATGTTTCTGATACATTATTTGTTGGCACTTTGAATTTGTTTTACTTCAAACATCCAGCAAGGAAGCTCGCTTTTTTGCTTCATCATCCTTCGTAAGGTTCAAAAATCTTTCTTATTTGAACGTTTCGAAAGAAATAAAGGTTAAACTGCAACTTTGACAAAATCCAAACCAATCATTTTTGCAGTGCCTGCCATGTGAGCTATAAAAGACTTCAGTGCTATTTAAACGACTTCGTGAATTTGAAGTTGAACTTTTTTTGTTTGTTTGAATGAATATTTAACTTCCTAATATTTTATCTAATAGTATTTGTGGCTCTTGTTCCTTCATTTTCTGGTAAATATATTCTGTTACAATTCAATCTGTTAAGCTTGCAATGCGGTCTTTGAAAAGGCATTCAAAGCACAAATTGAGTTAAAAACAAGTTTGTCAGTCAAAAGTTGTACTTTTCGAGTCCACTAACTCTTAGATTGTATTGAAAATAAGGTTCTGCTACACGCAATTTAAAAATATTGTAAGATGCTTTCCTGACTTCTCCAATGAGATCATTTGCGTATTTTAGTACTTCATGAACTAGGTTCATTATATATTCGACTAGCTCCTTCTTAAAAGTGAATAAAACTTTTCTCATTGAGAACGTTCCTATCTTATTCGAAAACGCACTTCTGCAGACTTAATGTTATTTTACGACATTTAGTCGAGTTGATTGAGAATTTTCCGAAGGCTCTATTTCGACAATTTTTTTTGAATTAAGTTTGGTCTTATTATGATAGATTATTTTCTACCACAATAATTTACAAAGCTATGTATGCATGTCATGTTTTTTCGGCTCAATTAAAATTAATAGGCATATTGTAAACATTTCTATTCCAGGCATTATCCATCGTTCACTAATGCCCAGGAGTAAACTTTTAAGGAATTAAAGTTTATAATTGAATCGACGATAATAAAATTCGCACTTAACTGCAAATAGTACATTGACAGTAAAGACTTTCTGGAAATCCTTGAGAAAATGAATCATTCAAATTAGAAAATCTACAAAAAGGCATTTCCTCCTAGAACCCAAATGAAAAGCCTGAACGCAAGATGAATTTCTATTCCCACTTATTCCATCTGAGCATTACTCTGCCATACTCCTGCATGCTGGCTAGTCTTTCAAATGACTTTCGAAACGAGTCCTTTAGTGCACTACACAGCAAATTAGTTCATCAAATATTAGACATTCACTTCATGGGTAACTACAGAAATAATAGAAGGCGCACGTTTTTGAGCTAATAAACTCATCTACTTTTATGTACGTTTAGTCGTTCTTGCAGATGAAAATGTGATAAAATTGATGATTCACCAAAATGCTAATATTATGCTTCTTTTTTGATATTATTATTTATCCTTAGTCTTTGCCATATAGTATTGAGTTTTAAAGACACAATATGGTTTTGTTTTGCATTAGAGATGTCCTATTTGATTACTTTTGTGTAGCGAATGATTACTGATTACTTCGACTTGAATATTCGGTATTTAGTACCTACATGTTTTTTTTATGAGGTGAAGTTCTTAAGTGGACATTGATATAGGGAGTGTGTATTATTTGATAGCTCAAATTAGAGCAAAATAAAATATAAATCGTATAACTACAAGCATGGGTGTATATTCCTTTTTATTTTCTTTCGGGGGGAGGGTGCAAATTAAAATCATCAAGGCGATTTAATAAAGATTCGAAATCTTAAACACAGAAAACTTACTCTTCGAATAATTCATAATAATTAGAATAAGTAAAATTCATAGTACTAAATATTTAAAACCTTATTATTTTATAGTTTTGATTTAGCATTTAAAAATATAAATTTTTGTACATTAATAGCCTTCAAGAAATTTCTTATTTCAAAAATAACTAAGCCCACCTTTGAAAATATTCTCTTGCACGGCACCGATGTATTTACTATACCTAAGTATTTACGTACTAACATAGCAAGATGTGGATAAATTATTTCTACACTTTTCCACCATGCTAATGCATCTTGTTGGCGAAGGATAACTTGTCCTTGAGTATTTTGACGCATTTCTATTTTTCCTACAGACAATGGCGTAGATTGATCATAACCCACATCATTATCGAATTTTCTCCAAATAAGATTTGGTTCTGTACTTACCCTTAAGTAAGCACTATTTTCTGCAGTAACAGCAACATCTTCCCTTCCCGGGCAATTTCTTATTAAATCAGAAATTTCTTGACGCAGAGTTTGTTGGATTTGTTTAAGTGCTTTAGCATCGTCAAATCCCTTCATTTTGAAACGAGGATCCAAGTATGTTGCCTTTGCAAAAAATGTCAATGTACTGTATACGTTTAAATCGACTGTGGGAACCCAGCAAAAGCGAATATTTTAATTCATTTCCTATATCAGAAATTATTTTGGTTTTCATTATCGCTCTCCGCAAAAAAACCACCAACGGAATCACTTTAGATACATTAACTGCTTTTTCAGAGGTTAGTTCCGTTGTAATAACTTTAAGGGGTTTGAGTATAATGCAACATTTCTTCAAAATACTCCATTCCTCTGCTTGTAGTGTTTCAACAGGACTCTGCAAAACACCACGAGCAGCTTCTATCGACTCTTGAATGCATAGAAACCTTTCGAACATATTGAATTCCACCTCGTTATGACGTCATTGATTAATTTCAACGGCTGTCTATTACTCCCTATTTGTATTTGCAACGATTGAAGTTTCTCAGTAGCACCAACACTGCGATGGAAATATTCGCCAATACGTTTCACCTACTTTTGGATGATTTCGAACGTTAATAACAAAGCTTGGACAATAAGGTTTAGGATATGAGCCAAACAGGATACATGATTCCATCCGGTAAAACTTAGTGCAGCAACATCGTTGACGGCATTGTCAGTAATGATGGAATTTATCATTTCTGAAACACCGTATCTTGCAACAGCTTCAATTAACTCGTATTTAAGAAAATGGAAAACAGTCAAGCAAAACAGAGTTAATATTCCATAGTTTGTCGGTGTAGTGTGCAATGATAGCCATGTAGCTCCTGTTGCAAAAGAAGTCCATGCTTGACAAGCCAAAGTAATATCATGCGTTTCTTTGATCAAGTTTTGAACGCAATCGTTTGCTTCATTATATCGTTGCTCCACTATGTTTGTGCTGAATGTTGTTCTAGAAGTTATTTTATATAATGGCTGAATTTCTTCCATGAACTCTCTCTGAATCCTTTATCCTCAACCATTTAAATGGATGTAGATCATTAAATATCATATTGAAAAAATCCCCCAATCCTCCAGACCCGTAGATCCCCAAATCCCACAGATCTCTCAAATCATCAAATCCCCCAGATCTCCAAATCCCAAAATCATCCAATCCCCCAAATTACTCATAAAATGAGAACAAAAACATGGAACTGTGTGGAGTGTGGAGTGTGCGTGGATTCGGATTGGATTCCAAATAGTCAAAAATCTTGTGAGCAATACCGAATACATTTTGAAATAGAAAAATGCGGTCTGAATGCGACCCTTGAGGCCCACACGACTAACTTCCCAGTGGGGTGAATAAAAAGCTATAATTATCTTTTATTAATAATTACTATTATTAAACATTATTATTCTAAATTAATATAATTACTTTTATTATTTTTATCAATTTTTTATCTAACCATAAAAGCTTTGGTAGAGGAAGACGTCTTCACCACCTGGTCATCCTCTACCAAAGCCTCGGCAACCTCATCCTCTTCGTCCTCGTCATCCTTCTTGTCCTCCACTTCGTCCTCAACTTCGTTCTCCATCTCGGCCTCGGAGTCCACAACTATTATTGAGGGTATTTATTTATTATTTACAATAATCATTCGTTATTAAGAATGTTTGACCGTTACTGAATAATTAAAATTGACTTTATATATACAATATCAAATTATAACTAATATTATTTGATTGTTTTTAACAGTATTAAATTATTTATAACAATATCCAATTATTAACTACATTAGCGTCTCTACTCCCATTCACCCAAACCAGATAATATAAGTTTGCAATTATATAAATTAATCTTTTTTTTAAATAACATTTTTTACAAATTTGATCACAATTTTGCTAAAACGCACAATAATAACAACATTACTATGAAGGTATTTGGTATCTGCACGAATTAATAGTGCGTATCAACAGTTTAAAAATAAGCAATTTTTAGTCGTTTTTTCAGTTTTTTCATCCTATATAAAAAACGACCCAACTGATTTTGCTGAAAAGTCATTCAGTTCTAAGTTACGTAATTACGCGTCGTTTAAAACCGGTCCCACGTCAATCCAATCTTTGGTTCTTGAGATAATCGAGACGAAAAATTATTCCGAACGCACATACGTACATACGCACATACGCACATACGCACATCCGCACATACGTACATACACACTCACAGACATCTCTCTAAAAACGATGGATTTGGATTCTAGAGACCTTAAAACGTGGAGATATGTCAAAATTTGGGATTCGCAAAATCGACCCCATTACAATAACTTCCCATAGGGAACTGGGAAGTTAAAAATGGAAATATAGAAAAAGAAATAGAAAATAACGAATGATTACTTTTCGCACACCACTATTGTGCATCCTCTTTAAAGTACTGTAATTCAAAATGCGTCCTCGAATCGGAAAGTGAAGAAAAATTTCACTTATCGATTGAATTTTTTATTGTGGTGCAAGAACTGTGAGGTGCTGTTGAACTATTCATGAAAAATTCCACGAAGAAAGGATACCACTTTCATATTTTCGGGTGACTGAGCAATAAAATATCTATTTTTGACGTTCATGTGGAGACGTATTGTATGCTCCACATTCCGATCTCGACTTTTCATCAATATAAAATCTCCATTTTATTTTTTAGAAGTTCAACGCATATTTTAAATGTTCTCGTTTAATTTCTCAGTCATCTTCAATCTAACTAAATTTATGCAAGCACTCAATTGGATGTCTGGTAATTTGAAACATATTAAGCACATTTCAAACCTACAATTCATGGTTACTTGTAACGGTTTTCCATCCTCAAATGATGGTTTTTGCTACGAGTCGCATGTTGTGCATCAAATTCACATACTCTTTTCGTTTTGAAATCAAATTTAAATTCGCTGCTTGGAATCCTTACATTTTCTACAGAAACTCATTGTGAAAAAATATTCCTTGGTATAATTTCTTCACAACCGCCTGACGTTTCCAAGTTAAATATGTGATAATTTGTATCTTCTGATTGATTACAAATGACCATTCAACATGGTCACTACATGTAAGCTAGCTATAGATTTCAGGTGTCATCCCCTTCACAAACAATTACGCAACGCTACTACATATCATCAAGCATTCATATTTAACTACCACCATTCACAGTGGTGGCCATCACATCCTCCGCATTTTGATGTAATTAACATACTCTATTATCAATAAGCAGTTGTGGTGTTCCAGGGAGTTTGGTAGGTTGCCAGACATCTATTTTTCATGGAGCCCATCTATGTAAATTGGCAGGGAATGACCGCATACCATATCGCCGTTTAAATGTCTCTGTCATCTCATAATTAACTGATAACATCTAATGTGCTAGTCATACTCGTATAGAGTCCTTGATGGGATATTAGCAGGCATGCTCAATGGACAGCTAAATTACTTGGTCTTATCTTGAATGATTACTTAGTGAAGGCTTTAAGGCGGATACGATGGCATTTTCCACTTGAAGATGTGTGGTCATCTTTCAGAGTTTATATCTCACACCTTATTGATGTTAGTGCAGTCATAGGTTGAGTTTGGAAGTAAAAGATTCCGTTTGAAATATTTCATAATGATGTTGTGATTTAAATTATTAGATGATGGACATTGGCTCTTGTTTCGATCACTTGATATGATAACATTCAAATAGAGTCTACCATGGAAAGAGTATCGAAATTTGTCATGAACTTACATTGACCTTCATAGGCAATTGGAATTTGGTTTTGCTTTATGTACTTATCATTTACAAATTTCGTTTTTCACAATAATAAATAATGTGTAACGAATGAAAAGTGTATTCGATATATTCAATATATTCAAGTTTATCAATTAGAGAAAATTTTCGATTCTCATAATTAACTTTCCAGAAGCGAATCTGAATTAAACAAGCCGCGAAGTGCGACCCTTGAGGTCCACACGGTCAACTTTCCAGTAATACCTAGATAAACATTAAATATTAAACACAATAATAATTTTGAAAATAATACTACTTTAAATAATAATAATGAAAGGTATTCATAGCAGTAACAGGAATGAGTTAATATTAATCATATCATCTACGGGAGCATCCATTGATTAAGTAAGATTTTTGGTGGATGGGTGATGATGATTGATTACCAGAAATGCAAATTTGATTGAAATTTTGATGGTTTTCAAAATTTAAGTTTGTTTTTTTAATTAAAAGACTGCAAAAACTATTAAAAATCTGCTCAAATTATCCAAACATTTTAAAACTTTGATTGATTTTAGAATAAAAGATATAAGGTAACAGAATAGAAGATAATAACAGAGAAGAGAATAAAAGATATAAGGTAATATCATTCGGAAGAACCCTTTTCATATGGTAACTTTGCATGATTTTTTATTTTTAATTGAATTTTTTTTCAGAATCATGAAAAACGTTTTGCTGGTTTCTCTTCAAAAACTGATAGGAATGTATAAATTTTATAAACATTTATTACTGTGTAGTGCAAATCAGGTTAAAAAATATTTTTTATGAAAAAACCCTGAGTTTTCGCATTTTCTTCTATTAAATTGAAAGAAAACGATGAAACGGATTTTTTTAATGTTAAAATAATCAAAAAGATTTTAAAACACGTCGATTGACACCTTATGAATGCAAATATTATATCTGGTTTGTGAGATATAGTGAATGGAAGAAATAACCTTGAAGATCATGATGACTGTTAATGATTTTTTATTCTTTTATTTAATGTTTCTTGTTATCATGAGAAAAAGTTTTGATGACGTTTTTTCAAGTATTGTTTGAAGTATATAAATTTTATAAAACTTGATTACTTTGTTCCGTAAATCAGGTTAAAAATTTATTGTTTATGGAAAAAATATAATTTTTTGCATTTTTTTTTTCAAAATTTGATGGATTCACACAAATGTTAATACGCGTCGTTTGACACCTTAACAATGCAAATCGTATGTTTGCTTTTTTGGATAGCATTTAGGTTTATATAAAAGAGAGACATATAATTAAAGTAAATTCCAACATCGTTTGATTTCAGATGAATATTGCGACTTCCAGAATGTACGCAAAATGTTGAGTCTGATTGTGACCTGCTTATATCTTCGGTGTTTTTCAAGGAAATTCTTCAAATAAATTTAAAGTACATATTTAAATAAATGTAAAAAATATTGAAAAAGTTTCAATAAATTATATTCATTTTTATACTATAAAACAATTCATGAAAATCATTGAGAAAACGCTGTGCTAACCCTATTTCCCCCGTAACCCAGCGAATCAATTATTAATTAACATACATCTGGATAGTCACAAATGGCATATGAGTAATTTTAGGGTGTATTACTGAAAAATGAATCCTAAAACAAGCATAAAGTTCTCGCTTACCCGTGGACGACTTGTCTTACATTTCAGGCTCCCGGGAAGTTGGCAGAGAAATATGCATTTCAGTTGCACAAACGAAACGAAATAATCTAACTAGAGAAAAATCTCGCGAAGCATTTTGAAATTATTTGTGTAAAGGAAAGAAAAAATTATTTCAGTAAAATCTAAACTATCTGTGCCTCATTTCTGTAGTAACCGATGTGAATTAAAAAAAACGTTTTTTATTTTAGATTTTCTTTGTGCATTTTTAAATACATTTAGTAGGTAAATTTCACTATAAATTGTTGTTCTTATTACAGTAACTTGCAGTGTTCAATTATTCCCGAACCAAATTATTTAAAGCCAAATAAAAAAGTTGGAATTGCTCCGCATCAGCTTATAAGCACGTAGATGACGCGAGAAATTGTACCTTAATGATTTTCTCACGTCCTACCGTATTATCGGAGTTCTTGGATATGCGGAGTCTACCCTTTCCCAATTACATCGAATAATCGAGGTTCTACTGTATCTTCGTATATTTCTATGGATGATATCTGGCTAATGTTGACTACTTTGTTTTCTCAACAATATTTCGCGCCTTAGCTCGGGGCCAAAAAACCTTTTTTTGTTCGATGAATTGTAAGATTCATTTTGTAAAACATCCCAATACAAAGACAACAACATTATTTCTAGCTATTCATATTTAAACAAACAACAACATTTTTTCTAGCGTTTCATATTTAAACAAACTTCATGAGATCTAGATTTTTTCGTTTGAAATAAGATAACTTTGCAAACGTTAACTTTCATTTTGATGAGACTCACAACTAGATCTTGTTCACTATGACATTTTCGGAACTCGTGCGAGACAATATCCTGAAATAAGTTACGGGGTACGGTCTCATACACTTCCAATCAAAAGGATAGATTCACTCACTCACTGCGGTTATTTATTGCAAAGTGATCGGTTTGTTTGTGTTATTCGGGAAAAACCATTACCTTGGACATAGTGGCATACTGGTTTGTTGTATTGCATTTCATATCAAATTGGATGCCTTATTAGATTTTAAATACCATTGTTGATGAAAGCAAAGCGGAAAAGTTGTTCAAAAGGATAGTTTCAATGAAAACCAAAAACAAAAGATATAAAGAAAGAATTTTAACTAATTTTATTAAACGTGCAGCAAATCAAAACTACTACCAATTTAAAATTCATTGCATATTCTTTTTGGATTTGTCGCCTTCTTCCATTAATTATACGACATTGTTAACTGGAAGCACTTTTCGAATTTTCATAACAAATTATGGTATTTAAATACTAACGAGACTTCCAATTACACGTAATGAAATAAAACAAACAAATAGGTCACTCTGTACAAAGGGATGGTTTTTCTGGAATAATACTGTTAATGTTTTTTTAAAAACTAAGCAAATTTGAACTAGATTCATCCTTTTGATTGGCAATGTATGTTGATTTGGTTTTATACGATAATAGTGACTTAGAATTACAAGAAGACGGCAAGGCATCGTCCTATCAGATCTTGATGAAATTTGACACATAAGTAGAAGCTGTCAAGAATATTTGATCCTTGAAATATTAGACTGTAAGACAATTACGCTCCTAGTATCTACTTTATACCACAATTACTTAACACCATAGCACTCAAGGCGAGCCACGTTGGGCGCCAGCCTGGTTTATTGCTTTTTTCGAGTTGGCTATGAGACACGAAGAGGACGCAGGATTGATTCTAGGAACAATGGATGATCCTACCGTCAACTATGATATTGCTTCGATTACAACAGTTTTTAATAATGAATCCGTTCAACAATGAGTTTTTAGTATAATTTACATATCTAAACGATCGAATAATTTGCTGACTTTTAAAAATAAATGTATTTGTAGTTGAACATTGCTGATTTATCTTAAACTAATTACATCCACAATTATTCAAAAAAAAATACCGACCAGAATCGAGCCCACGCCTTGAAGATCACGAGCTAGTGGCGCTTGCTTCCTACACTGCACCGTTTCTGTCAGATGGAAAACTTACTATTCCGTAAGTGACGCTAAAAACTTTAGAAGCGTTTTTCTCAAAAAAGGGGGCAGGGGGAGTTGCGGACTAATATTTCAAGAATCAAATATCCTTGATGTCTTCTATATATGCGCAAAATTTCATCCAGATCAGAGAGAACGATGCCGTGCCTTCTCCTTGTTAGTGGTATTCCATAATCGGGCATAATGGTGATTGAATCTCAGGCAGTGAGATTTAGGAGCAAAAACATTAAAACGATTTATGAAACAACGCGCCAAATGAAGCTGACCTTCCAAGAATCACCACACCTCTGGTTCTGCAGAAGACACACACCCATAATTGGTCTACACAACTCAAAATGGTCTCTGGTATCCGTACGTCCGTGAAGTCAATCAGACCAAAGTATCGCTAGCATTGAATTTTGTCCCAACTTTTCGTCTTCGTGAAACTGATTTCATAGCAGATGTTACAAAAGTTCTCCCTTGGGCAGTTAAGCGGGCATCGACGACTTCCCATCTTGACACTCCAATTTTGCAAACGACCAACAATTTCTCCACTTAAAGGAAAATTCTTTCACGGGCAGTAGAAACGTAAAAATTAGTGCCGTATCGGACCTTCGCATTTCGTAATCAAAACGTAACTAATTGACCAAGGTTAAGCCGAAAGGCGGCTCAAAACTCGAGATTCTCATCTATAACTTGAAGTTCGTATGATTTTGGGATTTGCGCACATCTTTACTACTATCGATCTGTACTTACTATTTCATTGCTAAAATTCTTTGCCTAATTAGTCAACTATCTATCTACTTTGTCTAAAGTTGATAAGTATCAATCAATCGTAATATTATCAAAATATAAACCAAAAACTTCACTATCTAATCAAAAATGAAAACCAAACTAATCCAAAATTGCACATTATAAAGAAGCATAAAAAATTATTTTAGGGAAACACATGTATATATAGAGCAAAGTTTATGTTAAAAATTGCATATGTTTCCAAGAAGATAGAGAATACATTCTTCTGCTTTCTTCTTAAAATCTCGTTCACAATCGAAGCACGAATTCTAACTTTATCGTTTCTGGCCTATCTCTTTAATGACTGTTATATTTTATAAAGGTGATACGAAATTTTGATAGCACACGTTAGCATGTTTTAAAGGATGTCAGAATGCAGCAACGAGTCATATTTTCAAATAATCACAAAGCCATTAAGAGAAGCATTTAACGATAATCTTAATAGCTCGAAGGTATCTCGAGCTGTTGGTATCTAATATATGAAACTAAGACAAAGCACGTAGTCATTTGCACTTTCTTGAAGAAGTCCTCGAGCGTGTTCCAGCGGGGATCATTGTAAAGTACCGAAGAATGAAGTACATGCAATATATTTTGATTATCGACTATATACCATCGTACACGAGAGCTGGAAAGGATATGAAGGGGTTAGAAAAATACCTACTTCTTGTGCCGTCACAACAGATAATCAAATTGTATTTGTGTAGAACTTTACGAAAACTTGAATTTTATGGAGTCGAATAAAACACATTCTAAGTTTGACTATTTGCACTACCTCTGTGGATTTTATAATGGATGTTATCTAATTTTGAACCAAACGGAACGTCGAGAACATAACAAAATTATTAGTTTTATCTGTTTCTTGAAGGACTTTTTAATGTCGTGTCTCAGAAAACTTGGAACTGTGTTCGAAGAAGTTCAGACCGCTGAGCAGTTGCAAAGATGAGGCTAAAAGTCCTTCCTAGTGGTGGCAAACACAGTTTTCTCTTGAGATTCTAAAATATTTTCAAAGATAGAAATGTGTTCACTAACATGCCGGATTTTATGATCGATTATATTTCGAGCATGCAATCATGAAAAAAAATATTGAAAATGTTATAATTGAATTAATAACATCATCATCAGAAGCATAGTAATAGCAGCGAAACTTCGATGCCGTGTCACGTGACCTAGACATTTTCTGTTTTGTGCATTTTTTACGATTTATAGCAACTTTTTATACGCTTAAGTGAACCTTCATGAAACTGGTAGCATAAAGAAAGTGCAATTTAACGAAACAAAAGCTTACCATACAATAGACCCATAAAAATTTTCCGCATGAAATTGTTTCACATTCGAACTCCGATCCTATGAAATTCATCGGAAGAAATTCGTTATGTTGAAACTTTTCCACAATGAAGTGAATGTGATTTACATTTTAGAATTTGATCAAATATATTCAGCGAAAACCGAATATAAAGCAGGTAACTGTTAATATTGAAACGTACAATTGTTATTCGCCTCAAAAGCAAAAAAAAAAGTGGGAGAGAAAACAAGCCTTTTAATGTAATAATTTGCAGTGAAATTATAAATTGCAAATATATTTCGTGAAGCAATTCGGATGACAAAATAAATGAAAAGAATATCGGGAGAATTACTCTTTCGTGATGATAATAACAAATTGAAATCAC
The DNA here is from genome assembly GCA_963942545.1 of Oxycera nigricornis. Taxonomy (NCBI): domain Eukaryota; kingdom Metazoa; phylum Arthropoda; class Insecta; order Diptera; family Stratiomyidae; genus Oxycera; species Oxycera nigricornis. The sequence goes on from OZ012659.1 coordinate 31,079,778, forward strand.
TTCAGACGAAACGCTCAGCCAACTGCATAGTCAACCACACAGCCAACCGCACAGCCAACCGGACTGTCACCCGCACAGTTAGCCGGACAGCCAGCACATATGTCATCATCCGGCCATCTTTTGTGTTGGCTTCTTGAAATACACTATTCCTCTAGACATTAGTAATCCGTAAAGGCTTTCACCGTTTTTATTTGCGACATTGCTTTGCTGAAATTGGGAAGAGTTTTCCTGCGACCAATTCACGTTCTTGGACGTTTTTTTCAATATGGCTGACACGACATCCATATTTTCAAATAAATCATTTCCTTTGGGCCTACACGTCGCATGTATTGTTGTTCCTAACAACGCGGTTTGTACGTATTTCAATAGATATAATCTTTTTTTTTCTTCAAAAAAGAGTTTTTCAGTTGTTAAACTTTCTTTTTGTGGCCGCCTTTGCGATTCTAAGCTTTACTCTAATACTCTTGCCAAATCCTAGGCCTAAATAGTCGATTTGCTACTCGGCAGGGTGACTGCGACACCTTTCCAGCCACTATCACGTCAAGGCCGAGTTGAACCCCATTAGTCGAGCACTCGCCTGAATGCACTGTCTCGGTAGGCGTAATCCCAGCATCCGCATCACGAGTCCTGCAGCATTCCGCATGCCAACGGAACTGAAAAATTGGGCAAATGTATCCGTTGCATATTCAAAAAAGCATTTTGGAAAGCTGGAAGATATTTTTCGTCCATCAACTTACAAAAAAAAACGGGTTGAAAGCATTGAACAATTTCCTGCATCCTCCGCATTTAGACGTAATATATGACTCACCCATGTGTGGGATGGCATTCACCCTTCCACCTTTTCCTTGCGCGTGAGGTGCTGACGTGTCTTCTTTAATAATTTTTTCTGCAAGTCATTTTTATTGATTCAGCAAACAATAATAAATTGAAGAAGTTGTGCAGTCACCTGGCTTTCTTATTGCTCGTGGAGCAGAGCACTTCATATTGAAACAGGCTAACAAAAATATAGAAAACTTTAGGTAATCTTGCCAAGTATTGCTTGTTGGATGGTAGATCCTCGAGCACGATATTTTTTTTGAAAATCTGCACTCGTGGCATTTGTGTGCTTTATCTACGTGAATTCCTGTTGTTATTGTTGTTGTTTCGTTTCTAATGTTACCATAGAATTTCCAAGTATTGAAAAACTAAACGGAATATTTTACGGAGAAATAATAACCAAGCATGAGAATGGTGGCAGAAAGGATTGACGTTTGTTTTTCATGAACAAATTGTTCAATTTTTTTACAGGTACTGGCACCGAGTCTTGGATAACAACAAGTGATCCATCCACAGTGTGGGATTCCCCGAACGTGCAACCGTTTTTTGACAACTCAACTGTTCGTGACATGATTGCTGCAGTAGGCAGGACGGCTCAGCTACACTGCAAAGTAAGGAACCTGGCAGACCGTGCGGTAAGTTTTTGTTTGAATTTTCTCGATGACTTTTAAATGGAATAATATGAACTAGACAATGATTTTTATGAGTAGCTTTTGTAGTAATTTGCAAATGCAGAAATTCAGAATAAATTGTGATACCAGCACAAAATACTGAAACAAAAACATTGTAGATCATCTGGAAGCACCTGTAGCTCAATTCTTCAACGTTTCAAAGAAAAAGATGACAAAAAATAAGAAATCTAGTTTTAAACAAAAAGTATTTAAGTTTTTCATATCAACGGTTCAAAACAATGGGCAGAAATTCAAGATAGTGGCTAATGCGTACTTTCATGAAGATTAACTTTTCGATTAAACACTCAACGGTTACAGTTCTACTCTTTCCATATGCATAACTTGAGTGTGGAAGTTTAGCATTCTAAACACAAATTTTTCACTACTTATCTTTCATTATTACATTTGAAATATTTGAAATCGTGCCGTTAAAGTACATCAAATTTATATTTGAAAAATTTTTTTCAAGAAAAAATAAATTTCATCTAAGGTCGATGAAGAATAATCATCGACCTTAGATGAGGAATTATTAAAAAACATTCAACTTAAACACACACACACTAAGAATTGTACCATGTCTTGTCTAATTACTTTGTTTCGGATCTGGTCAGTGATCATCGGACCTTTTGGATACCATTCATATCCGATGCGATAAAAATTTCGGTCATTATTGTTGAACAAATACCCATACAATCTATACATTGAAATATTCAAAATAAATAAGATTACATTTCATAATTTTCAACGGATAATATCTCATCAATGTAAAATTAATTTCGTTATTTTTCCAATACAGGTATCGTGGATACGAAAACGAGACCTTCATATCCTCACAATTGGCATCATGACGTATACCAATGACCAACGATTCACCGCCATGCACATGGACGATACGGACGAATGGATCCTTAAAATTGTTTCGGTGCAACCGCGAGATTCGGGTATATATGAATGTCAGGTTTCAACTGAACCGAAAATCAGCCAAGCATATCGGCTTACAGTCGTAGGTAAGTACGTTAAATGCATGCTGAATTAATTGAAAAAGGGATATGCAGGAGGTCCAAAGGAGAAATAATGTGAAGGCAACAAAAATAGATAAAAAATTAAATAAAGAGTGTTTGTTGAAAGCTATCGGTCAGCTATGTGCAATCTAGAGCTAAATACGTTCACTTGATCCCTCTTACACTTTCGCTCTTTCAAGAATACGTGGTATTTTTCGGACGCCAGTTTTGAAAGTTTGGATTTTATTACTAGATTTGCTGGCCGAACAAATTTTTCAACAAATCCCTCTCTCTTTGAAACCCTTAGGCAAGCATAAATATTCCCTGCTTTTTCTACTATGACTAAATTATGCTGAAGTTATGCACACCTTCATTAATAGTGTAGCCTTCAATAGTAGTTTTCATCGCGTAATGATTACCTCTCAAAAAATTCTAAGAATTAAGAAATATTAGCTCGCTTTGAAAGAAGCAGAAGAATTCTTACATATATAATTTTAAATGCTTTATTAATGAATCCAGGGTCCTTTGTGCAACTTTCTCTTCAAAAAATACATATTTCGTGGCTCAACAATGAATTAATAAAACTTTTAGGAAATGTAGGTAACGCTGCAATCTAAATACGCCATCTTTACCTAATAATATTTTGAAATGACGGCTTTGTGTGAATTCCGATACTTATTCAGGTCATTCCTGAAAGCAGAAAACGGTCCTTAAGTGGTAGTTTCGACTTCATTAAGCTAAAAAAATAGCTTTCCAGCTAAAAGCCTGAAACGAAGGGGTGGCGCGCCCTTTTAAACGCATTAAAAATTCACATTTATTTAAAATGAAATTATTTTGCTTGTTGATGACAGGACGAGGTATTCAATTACACGACTTTTTTCTAGGCGGGGAATATTATCACAATATAACCAGCAAAAGTTTGCAACAGTAATACGCTTTTGATTACGGTTTCTGTATCATTATTACCAAAACGAAAGAAGTCAGCGCAAGAGGGTTCCATTTTTTTTAACCAGTGCTGCTAGGAAATTGCGATGTAGTTGGTTTATATATTCAGACTAATTGCTTTTCTTTTCTAGTACGACTACCAATTAGCCTACAAGCTCTTTGGGTGCATAACATTATTGCATTACACTGTGATTATGTATCCTTTGCTTGCCAACCGAGTCGTACGCTTGATATTTGTGTTCAAAGATCATCAAATTTTGTGCAAGGCTTGAATCGATCTCTTCATAGACGTTTTTTCAGGTTTTGTTGAAAACCTTACTTATATTCAAGAGTATTAGTTGTTTTCCGCAAGTTTTCCTCATTCGGTCCAATTCCGTTCGATTGATTACAGTTCGGGTCGGTTGATCGAAGAGATTTTCTGTCTCAAATACTAGGATGATGATATTGTCCTCAAATCATTTATTTATAGCCTATAATTTCTAGCCAAATCAGGCCAAAATGCTAGATACATCATGATTTTCATGGGCTAAGATACTTTTTTAAGCAAAGTCCGATGTACACGTCCGATTTTATCGTGCATTTCACGAAAACATCTGTGAATTTCAAGCCACATTTGCATAATTCCTGCCAAACCATACGTTGTTGAGAAAATTTGACTGTTTTCCTAGTTTCATAGTCAGGGCTTATTTTTGGCAGTATGCAACTTCTGTCTAGAAACAATCATCGTCTCAAATTATGCAACGAAATTTGGTAACGTAATTTATGTGCAATTTTTGCGAAGGAATTTTCACCAATTTATCCATTTTGTTGAGTCTGTCTGGAATTTTCTGTACTATGTAAAATTGTACCTTGAGACGTTGTTGTACTCAGTGCACATAAAACGTTCCTAGGTTTAACGTGATGGCCTGATAAGATATGTCTGAACACCATGGGCTTCTTAGGCCACGGGTTACGATGAGTTTGCTCCAAAGTTTGCATAAACGTACTAGTCAGTCGCCCACAACTTTCGTTATGAGTACTGCTTTTTCGACTTTGAGTACGAAACTTATCCATAGCTTGCACGGCCTCCATTATTATCCCTGGTACAGGGCGAACCAACCAGCATCTTTACCGCTCTTTGGAAAGGTTACCGATTAGTTACCGGCCTCAAACTGTATTAGAAATGACTGTACCCGCTTTGGGCATCGACCACAGCCACCAAGTTGCAACTTCCACAGGTTCCTCACCAACACCGGGAGGGACGAACCCTTGGAGCCCTGGCTCTCTTGGTACTAGCATACCCCTGGTAAGGTTTCAAAGAAGTGCAAACATTACTCCTTCGATTGAGCCACATAGCAAAGCTCCGAATCGATCGCCGTGATTTAGGGTTATCATCCTTTAAACCGATATATGATATTCCCTGTTTATCGTCATCCCTTTACCTCAGCATTCTGTTGTAGAGATGTTGATCCCTCCTCCTTTACACTGGCTGAAGACAGTTCTTATGGTTGCTTAGGCCAAGTACTAAACATCTGCTGGTTGACGACCCAGGCACTTTTTCTGCGAGGTACTCGTTCGGCTGTGCGACTTTTCCCAGGCAAACTCAAAGCCGGTTGTGCCTCCCCCAGTCCGTCTTCGACCTCAGCGTTGGAAAGCGGAGTTGTACTCTTTGGACAATGAGTTTGAGTTTTTGAAGCAACATCATGAACCAGTGCCGGATTAAGCCTTCGTGGGGCCTGGGGATAAAAGTAGGCCCTATGACTACGCAACAGCATCTCGAGAACATTAAGTAACCCACGTAACCTATCATAACCCGAATAGTCCAGTAGGAAAGAGAGCTTGAAAGCAGATAAACATCCTAAGTAAATCAGTAGAATAGGAGAACGAAAGTAAATAAAAAAATTAAACAATTTTTACGTTGCATGAATAGAACAAATAATTTCTATTAAAACAAATTAACAATTAAAAATACTTTTTTCTTGATTTCGATTCAGCGAATTCACTTATAACATCATCAAAATTGAGGGATCGGAGAATTTCGCTTTCAATACTAAGTCTGGCTAATGACGACAATCTATAATCAGTCATTGTAGATTTATACATATTCTTGACACGTTTTGAGACAGTTAGCAATTAGAATCGTTAATAATAATCTAAAGGCTACGAAAACATTTGGAAAAATTTGTTGCATATCAAAATTAACAATCCAATCTAATACCTTTAATGGATCGAGAATATTTCTATTAGTTTTAAGGGACTCTGAGCTGGTGAATTTATTTTCCGGTTGATCTTTCAGTAAAGGAATGAACTGCCTAAATTCATCCAATAAATTTCCATCTAAATCCCCATCGTAAATTTTAACTAGCTCATTCGTTTTAATCCGTAGTTCGTCCTCTTCTATCGATAATCTTCAATTCAACCACCAACTTATCTGTAATTAAATAAAAAGACTACTCTAAATTTATCAGACCCAGATAAAGTAGTGATATGTCAACTCGATATACTAACTCGAGTTAACTCGAGTTGGGTTTAGATCGAGTCAATTCTAGTTGAATTCTCTTTAACTCGATTTGAATACTGCCGCCCTAGCGCGTCAGCTGAATGACAGACACTGAGATGGCGCGAAGTTTGCCAATCATTTATGACTATATTCATTCATTTCATTCGCTACAAATGTCAATTAAGTCAATGTCACAACAACCCAACATTGCATTGTTGCAGATTTGAGGTTACTTTGGAGTGCCAGTTGTTATTGTTGTTAGTTTTTCGAATCATCAAGTAAATAAGTACTGTATAGAAAAAATGCCGGGACCTAAAAGGAAATCAGTAGTTTGGGATGTATTTTAATCGCCAGTGAATGGACATGCTAAGTTCAAACAGTATTCAGATTCATACAAATATAGTGGCAATACGACCACTTCATTAAAACATATTAAATAGAAGCACCCAATTATTGATGTAATAGAAACAAATCATTTGAATCAGACATTTGGCATCAGAGCATCCCGAATAGTGGAACTCAGCTCAATGACCCAAACAATTGAATCAACTTGGGTCGATTCGGTTACTTAGGTTTGTAGATCAAAAGTTGTGAAAAATTTCTCTAGCTGGGTCGCTTGAAGTTACTTGAGTTACTTGGGTTACTTGGGTTACTTTGATTATTCCGAAGGCGTGCGGGGCCCCTGGAGTAAGTGGGGCCCGGGGCTGTAGCCCCCTTAGCCCTCCTCTTAGTCCGGCACTGTCATGAACAGATAAGTTGGGAATAACCGAAAATGTTTGCCTAATTTTGTCTTTTAAGCTGCCATATCCTTTTTTCTGTCTGATTCGAACTTTTTAAAAAATTTCAGGCTCTAACTACACTCGGATAAGGTAATCTGATCAGTTGAAACGGATGTGGTGACGTAGATGGTTATCTTGTAGTATTTTCATTTTGGATTTCCATTTAGGTACTCGTAAATAATGAAATAACGCATTTGTTGCTGTCTCGGATACATCTTTTCAGAAGCGAGTCTTAGAGACTAATAGTTTACAAAGAATTTATTTTGCTTATCATAAGAAAAATAACTCCACAATATTGAAAATTGTTAAATTGTACAAAATCTGAGATACACATATCTAGAAAACAAACGGCCATTTATTTTGGAATATTCCTCAAAATTGATTTCATTAAACTTCGTCACGATCTGCTTGCTATGAAATTATTTGTTTTAACATGATTCCTTTGCATATTCATGTAAAATAAATATTTTACATGAATATTTAGAACCACCTGTCTTCTCCCTAACCTGTGCACACGATTGTGATGATTTCGCTTAAGTTTTCACAGGTCAAAAAGTTTTTCCTTCTGTGAATTAGGACATCAACTTTAATTCGTCAGTCTTCAAATTTTTTCCAAATTTTTGGTTGTGCAAAATTTTACTTTTTGTTTGTTCCGCCGATAAATAATTAGATTTTCAGTTTAGACACATGATGTTTTCCTTTTTTCTTTTCCTTTTCGAACCATTTACGTTGGATCTAATCATCTACTAATTATATTAAACGAAAGAAATTGTAAATAACGACTAAATTTCTTTTCATACATGCATTCCGAGCTGCCAATTACTGAAAATCAATTTCAATGTATCAAAGACAGCCTGTGGTATTAATACGAGGATGCTAAGTTCGAAATGTTCTTCATAAAAGCATTCACCACTGTCGGTATCTTGCTCAAAATTTTCAATGAAGCAGAAACCTAACCTACGTTTGGTTACCATTGTTTAAGACAGGGAAAATTACACAGCATCGAGTAAGGAACACTGATTGGATATCTTCAGTAGTAGCTAATTGTACTATAAACACGATTCTCGAGATTCTAATTTTAAAATTTCAGTACCACCATGGCCAACAAATCGGATGCATCAACAGCATCCATATTCAGAATTAATCAGGCAATCTGCTCCTTCTGATGCTCCCATATAATGCTTCTCTCCGGGTGGACGTGTTTCGTCGAATCCCCTAAATATGTTTTACATCCCTTCCGATTCAACCATCTCAACTGAATTATTTATTTCCGTACGAATATTGAGGTTGCGGCTTTAATGAATGTAAATCTCGTACGGTTGGGCTGCCTCGGTGTATGCAAATGGGAAAGTGATTAGCGGTTAAGTAATGGAAAATATCAACATCTGGAATAAATCGATACAACATTTGAATGACCTGCAATGAAATGGAATTCTGTCCCATGTGGGATATTTTGGTCGAAATGTGGCAAACAATATTGATGTAAGCACAAACGTTTTTTATAGGATGCCCATTAGTGGTTGTAATGAATTTTCTTTCATTAATCTATCCCATGAGTATAAACTGACCCACCAAAAAGATTTCTACGGTACTGGAATGATTCTGGCTTTTTATGTGTTTAGGGTAAAATGTACATGGAAAGGTGCAAAAGCCTCCAATCCAGCCAGTGACGAAGCCAATGTTTTGCATTTAGATTTAGAGTCTGTATCGATCAAATTGTCTTTACATAAAACCTTGGAACAGAATATGAGTCTACTGAATCGTAGAAATTTTCTACTGAATCGTAGAAATTTTTATACGCAATATTAACCTTTGGGGCTAGTGGGGCTCAGCCCCACCACTTATTGATGAGCCTACATTAGTGCAAATGTAATAAAATATCATTATAGATTTCAATATAGTTTCCATAATTTCATTTCATTTCAAAATATAATGTAGCATTTTTTCGCCCATGCTGTAGTTTACTTTCACATAGTCTTCTTGCCACACACTTTAGAACAATTTGTTTTCCTCTTCGACTCGCTTCGTTGTGCCTGCACCGAGTAAAAGCTAAGAGTAAAATTCAAACTTATTTTCTCTTTGACAATTTCCCACTTTTATTACGAGGAAAGGGCTACATGGCAAAAGCCCCGAACAAGAGTATTTCGATTTGAATGGCTGCGTGAATTCTAAGCTGAAGCGGCGGGAGTGTGCGTGTTTGAAATACATGTGTATACATCGTGGACGGGCTAATCATATGCAGCCCGTTCAGTGCTTCGACGACGTTTAGTCTTGGCATGGGCTGGAAAATACTTTTGAGCAGGCATGAGCAACATTTTTTTACGACGGGCCGAAGGGGGTGAAGGTGATGACTGTTAATGCAAAAGTAGTCTCATCATTGTAGTGCATAGTATTAGTACTTAGTGTGCCTTCGTAGTGTTTGGTATTTTTTAAAGTTTTGTAGTGCTTAAAGTTTGTTTCAGAAACGGGCTTTTCGGGTTATGGTATTTATGATTTTGATTAAATAAATAATTAACAAGATTTTCCTTGCAGTTGTTAAAACTTGCTAGAAGTTTGAATTTCAATTTTAGTAAAAATATTTCGGTATTTTCAAAATATGAATTCGGTAGAAAATTTAATTAATATTAATATTACGCTATTCGTACGAAATGTTTCAAAATATGTCTTCCACTGTTCAGCTTTACAGTTTTTTTGAAGATAATAACCTTTGTTCGTCTTGCCAAGAAACAAGTAAGTTAACAGGAATAGTTTCAACAATGCCGCTTACTACTGCAGAGTCAGAAAGATGCTTCAATACCATAAAAATATCAAAAGTTACAAATCGAGCACCATGGACCAAAGTCGTCTCAATTGGCTTGCAGTACTCTCTGTTTGTAATAAATTTATTAAATAAATACCCAAAATGAATGCAAGGGTGATTGACTTGTTTGCTCAAAAAAAAAATCGACGTGCGGAATATTTATACAAACAAGCCGCGAAGTGCGATCCTTGAGGTTCACACGGTCAACTTCCCAGTAATATCTAGATAAACATTAAAAATATTAAACACAATAACAATTTTGAAAATAGTACTACTTTAAATAATAATAATGAAAGGTATTCATAGCAGTAACAGGAATGAGTTAATATGAATCATATCATCTACGGGAGCATCCACTGATTAAGTAAGGCTTTTGGTGGATGGGTGATGATGATTGATTACCACAAATGCAAATTTGATTGAAATTTCGATGGTTTTCAAAACTTACGCCGCTTTTTTTAATGAAAAGACTGCAAAAACTATTAAAAATCTGCTCAAATTATCCAAACATTTTAAAACTTTGATTGACTTTACAACAAAGTCTTTAGAATAAAAGATATAAGGTAATATCAATCGGAAGAACCCCTTTCATATGGTAACATTGAATGATTTTTTAATTTTAATTGAATTTTTTTCAGAATCTTGAAAAAAGTTGTGCTGGTTTCTCTTCAAAAACTGATAGGAATGTATAAATTTTATAAACATTTATTACTGTGCAGTGCAAATCAGGCTAAAAAAATATTTTTTATGAAAAAAAGCACGTCGATTGACACCTTAATGATGCAAATATTATATCTGGTTCGTTAGATATAACGCATGACAGAATGACCTTCAAAGGGGCGAAACGGCAAACTCCCCCGACCGAAGTGTCCCAAAAACTAATCAGCTCTTGAGATTGCAAAGACGCTTCGATTGACACCTTAATGAAGTCGATACGAGTTTGTTTACGTGAGTTATGCTCATAGAAAAAAGTGTCCACGAACGTACAGACGTACGTACGTACGTACACACACACACACATATGTACATCTCCCTTTTTAAAAACACTTTTTAAATACTCTATAGACCTCAAAACGTAAAGAAATGTTGAAAATTTCAATTTCGATTTTCGAGGCGATTACAAGAACTTCCCATATACTGGGAAGTTAAAAAAATTGCGTCTGACGAGGGTCATCATGTCGGTCAAATTTCGCACCACGTTTTCTAATAAAGCCGACCTTCTTTCGCCAATATCGCGTTGGGTGTTGGCTTCCAAGTAATCGATAGTTGCTGATTTATAAACAAAGACAAGTAGATTGACGTACCATCACAAAAATTAATCCGTTGGCGTCACATTACATGATTTAGGCGGCCGATTTACAAGTCCATTTGTTGAGATGATTTGTTCGCCAAAGTTTTGGCCCAATAAAATGCTGGTTTCATGCACTGTTAGGCGTGTTGCGCCATCCTTTTGGAACCATTTGGTCTTTAGAGGATAGTCATTGATGTTGAAATTAACGATAACATTGGTTCCGTATTCATATTTGAAAAAGAAAGATTCAATTGTGTCGCCGGCATGCAAACCACACCTTACAGCAACTTTCCGAGATGTTATGGGGCATGCAAAGTTTTTTGAGGGTTACCCTCACATCGACAAGACCAGGTTTACTTATTTACGAATCCATCATGCCAAAAATGACGTTCATCACTGAAAAGGATTTAATGCTCAAAATGCGGTTGAAGGTTCAATTTATTCTCCACCCATTTACCGAACATATGACGCAAACAATGGTCTCATTGCTTCAATTGCTGCACAAATTGGATCTAATAGGACTTGACTCCAAGATCTTTAGTCAAAATTTTCCATGTAGTAGACGAAGAGAAGCCAAGTTATAGAGAAGCGTCGAATCGACAAAAACAGCAGCGATAACTATTTCGGTACGCACTGTTCGTGCTCGTGTTGGATGAACATTGTCTAAAAAATCATACCAGAACATAAATCTTTGAATTGAACTGCGTATTTTTGCTTGTGAGCTTCTCAGATGGACAGTTGGGTGCACCTCAAATTGAACAGAGTGCTTTATAAGTCTGATGGTAAGGACGCGATTTTCAAAAATAAATTTTCGTTATAGTTAGACGTTGTTCGAATGTAAGTTTTTGTATGATAATTTGCATAAGTCAATTAAACATAATGTCAGAATGACAGCATTGTTTAGCATTTGCAATGATAAATATCCTTATTGGAATCATTGTGCCTCTAAAAAAACACCCTATACAAGCTGGTCTCGATTATTCGACGATACTAAAACGCGTCAGTTCTTTACTATACGAACATGAAAACGCATCGTACATCGTGAATATTTATTTTAATATTCAGAGTTAGAATCACAATAAGTAACATACCTTTAAGATTTATAATTATTCTGATAATTTTGGCCCAGAATTATTTAACGAATGCACAATAAAAATTAAAAAAACAGACGATGGTTTCGTTTAGACATGAAAATGAAAATACTGAATTGATTTGAAGAAGGAGAAAAACCTACAGCGATTGCTTTGGCATATGGAAAAGTAGATTGCCTAAAAATAAGGATTAGTGGCTCCTAGAACTAACCAAGCACTAATTTTCAAATAATCTTCATCAAAGATTTGAATTTTAAACATTGTGATGTCCACGTTTGAAATATTTTCAAAACTAAGCTTATACTTTATGAGTCGAGTTGAGAGTTTTAATTTTTTGGTTACTTGGCTGTCTCAATTTTATGCTGAAGAATTTTTTGAATACTCGAAGAATATTAAGGAGTTTGTTTGAATTACAATTTGAATTATTGGTTGCATTCTGGAAAATGTGTCTAGGAAACTTAATCTGAAATATTAATACTTGGGAATAAAACTGACATAATTACTGGATCAATTAGTGTTCAAATACATGCGATATTTTCATTTCTATGGAGAAAGTTCTGGTTATTCTCTGCAAGTGGTGTGCCACAAGCTGACTTTTATTTCGACTTAAGTGGTTGCAATATGAAATACAAATATTTTCAGCAAACAATCTTAACCAAAAACAAAATTCCAGAACAAACGTAGTAATAAAATGAAGTAAATTGGTTCCAAAATAGATATATCTAGCATACAACCTATTTGAATAAACTTCGTGTACGATGACTAGTTCACCTTCTACACAAACGAGTTTTATTCCAGTATATAATTTAATAAGGATTGCCTCGAGTCCTTCGTGTTAATTTTATTTGTGAAACAGAGCATATTCGTAATGGAAATTTCAAAACATCCGACAAAAATAACATGCATGCATGCAAATGGTACCTTAATATGATATGGATTCGTTGCTGCTTTCCTCGCGTTCTACTTTCACCTTCATCTACTAAAGTAAAGCATTTAAACGGGAAACTAGTGACAGGTTTAGCTGCTACACGCCTCACGAGGTTAGTATGGGAAAAACAAAGGACTGCATTTGCGAAAGTACTTTTTACGACATCCTTCCATCCGAGGTACTTTTTCACACAGGCATTTCAATGAAATGGTTAGTTGAGGCTTCAACCCATTTATAAGAGAGTCCTCCGAGACGAATGGCTTCGCTTGTGAGTGAAGCAGACTAGTAAATTTAATCTGAGGAAAAATATGCGCTGGAATTATTATCGTCATTATTATTGTTGGTGTACCAAATTAAGGAGCCAGCCAAGTAAAACGATACAAAAACGATTGCCAGCTGGTGCCCGGATATTGTGAAAAACACATTTCTACTATAAAAGCCATTTTTTTCTTCAGCAAAGCGAGTCAAAGCAGATTTAATTCAAAGCTATTTACAGAGAATGTGAAAAGTTTCGAAACGGAAACAATTTTGGTATTGGCACACTCTTTAAAATTTTTTTTTGTAAATATTGCTACCTTTGAACAATTTAAGGTTTGGCTATACGAAATAAATTGAATTATCACGAAAAGAAATAAAAACGATTTTATTACGAAAACAGAAAGCACGAAGAATTAACAATGTACGGTAATTCATTAAAGTGGCTCAGGTCACAAATTAGACTTTTCAAAAGCTTTTGTGATTTTATCTAATTGGAATTTTCAATTTTACTTCTCCTCGAACTTTTCAAAAGAAATGCAAAATCTTTTGAAAGAATATTAAAATGCACCCATTTTTCCCCGTTTCCTAGTTGAATTTGTTCATTCTAATTAACATAAAATAAGTTTTAATTAAGCTCTGATAAGGGTTTTTGTCAATACTTTAAATATATGATTTTTGAGCTTAAGTGAGTGAGAGATTTCCTTTATGTTTCTGCATTGTTTGTTTTCTGAGCAGGATTTTTCTACTGGTTTGTACTTATACATCTTAACAAATCATTGAAAAGGATATGCTTAAAATTCCATACTGAAAAAAATGACTTTTAAAATTTAGTCTTGGTTGGTCGTTGGTTTTAGTGGCAGCCCCCATTGCCAATAGCCTTATGGCTGATATTGTTGAAAGCCCCTTCAATGTCTATAAAAATCAATTGCGTGTATTCTTTGACGCTTGGAAATCTTTCGATTTAGCTGGTGAGCGAGTGTAAAGCTGTTTGAACCGATCTCCTTTTCGTGTATGCGTGCTGCGCATTAGAGAGTGGTTTCAGAGTAGCTCTAAAAAGGATCAGCCGTTCCAGAGTTTTCAGCAGAAGAGAAGTGTGGCTGATAGGTCTATAATCTTTCGGTGAGGAGGGGGATGTCTTGCCCGCTTTGAGTATGAAGACTATTTTAGCTTCTTTCCATCGCTGTGGAATGTAAGCCATTCGAAGAAATGCTTTAAAAATGGCTTTTGGCCATGGTAGCGCTACATTGATTCCCTACTGAATCTCAACAGGTGAGGTGCCAGGGGATTTGAGCTGATTGCCCAGCGTATGAGCCTGTCGTCTACAGGCACAGTGGTTGACAAGCAGTTCAGGGGCGTATGTGGATCAGCTTTGTCAGCCACATTCTCACTGCCCGGGAAGTGCGTGTCCATGAGAATGGCCAACGTCTCGGAGCTGGATTTATTCCAGAACTCAATCTTAACCTGCTGAAGATTTTAAAGAGTTTGTAGATTTAATGCCTATGGTAACATATTGAATATTTTTTGTCTTATCTAGATCGTAGATGAAAAAAATTGTAAAATAGTTCTGAATAAATGTTTAGCAGATTATTTGAGAAAGTTTTGAACAAATTTTCTTTCCCTCGCTTACAAGTATAAAAGTTTGTAATTCATTTGTGATTGCAACAGTCTTTAAGTCAAAAAATAAGATGAAATTGTATTTCTGGATATCCTAGAAAATATGTTTCATGGAAATCATTTATTAGATCAACAATTTCATTATAAATTGCTTTGCACATCCGTTGACTATTTTTATTTGATGTGTTTACAATCACTGTAAATTTAAAACTAGCCATTTAAGTTATACTAACTACTCATTGTTGAATTTCTACTATTTCCCTTTCAGCCAAAACAGAAATGTGTAATTTTAGTAAAAATTCTACACATATTATGTGAACTCTAATTATCAAAAATTGTTGCGTAACTTTCCAAAAGTGTAGCTCATATCATTCAAGTCGTGTTCTACCTTTTCTCACCGTCACGTACCAGTACAATTACAGCAGGAGTAGCCAGCTGTTGCGCGCAATTTTAACCCCGGAGCCTCGAATGGCTGCAAGGAGGATAATCTTGCCAAGCACTTGCACACAGAAAGGCGTGAGGTATTCACTTATTTTGAACGCCATGCAATTTGTGCACCAAAAGGTTCTCCTGTGGGCACCGAACCCCAATAACAAAATGATTCGGAGCCGTATTTTTACCCAAAAATAATTTTCAAATGGAATTAAAAGAAAGGCTGAAATTCAACTTACCATAGTGAAGAAGAAACTCCGCTTTGACCTATAACTGACCATATGGCTAAATGGAGTGAATGCTTAGCCTACGTACAATGTTTACCCTTAGTCGTGTCTCTGCCATAGACAACACCGGCGCACCTCCCGGAACCACCGTCGTGGTTTTCTTCCGCCGCACACAATACTCGTTCGTCGTTCCAAAGGAATCGATCATCTTTCCCAGGAAGCTAGTTCCGAATGCTATAGAGTCATTGATTTCTCGCCGTCGTTTCGTACAAATTGACTTTTCCGTCCGTCTGTTCATCATTTCAACCAAATTAAAAAAATATTCGTCATTTTCTAAATATCAAAAACAGCACCTGTTTCTCGCTATCGTCAAATCGAAAAAACCAAAAAAGACAACCAAACTCGGAATTGCCAAGACTTCCACCAGCGCTCACCTGTTTTTTTTTGTTTTTCATCAAATCGAAAAAGGACTTTTCTCCACTTACCCCTATAGCTTTTCCGGTGCAGCTTTAGTTCATTACTCTAGGAGCGTCAGTGAAGTGGTTTAAAGATATCAAAAAAAGTCACTACTGATGCGTGGCTAATGTTCCTGAAGGTAGTAATTTGAGCTCCGACTGACTGTCACTTCAATCAGGACTTTTTTCTTAAATTCATTCCACTGTGCTGAATTACGAATGCAACACGGCGTTTGGAAGCAAACGCATGAGTGCATGCAGGTGAATTTATTAAAGACTACATAAAACATTCTAATATTCTTAAGAAAAGAAAATATAATAATAAGGATTGAAACAGCTCAAAATATATTACAAAAAAGTGATTTTCTCATATGAGTTTCTTCTCGATAGTCTGCTTACAAGAACAAAAAAAAAGATCATGTTATTAATTGAAATCAGCAAATCGGTGGAAATAAACTCAGCTTGTGCGAAATTTGGATAACACTAATTTTAACTAGGGATAACTGAACCTTTGTGATTACCGATAAAAAAATATGCATAAACAAATGATTCGTGTATTTTTTCGCGAGTGCATGCTTTCGGTTAAACCGTGGAATTGATTGCAAATGAGGGAAAACAGACAATTAAGCATGAGTATACAATAACTTTTATGTTCAATGAGTACTACAAAACGATATTCCCCTTTTACAATTTAGAAATTTGGACTTCATATGGCTATTACAAAGGATGAAATAAAAGTCACATCCTGATTTTAAGTCTGACGTGCTCTACCTTGTTTCCCACAATTTCTGAACAACTAGCCTTGTTATCACCAACCTGCATGCCACTATCATATACACGTGTTCTCACCCCTATCGGAAAATAACGGAATGCACTAAAACAATAAATATGATTCGGGGTAAAGAACGACAATAATCCACCACAACACTTCGGCAAATACAGTGCTCTCTCTAATTATCCTATTTCAAACAATACAAGCCCGCAAGGACACTTCAGCCAGGATACGAGAGCTTTTGTTTGGATCTAGAAGATACGCCAGCAGATTAAAATAGGGAATCAGGCTTTACGTGTGCTGGTAATGTGTGTTTCGACATACTAAACGTGAGGACAATAAACATTTAAAATTCTTTGGAAATTTGTGGTATTGAATTTATGTTTATAAAGGTTTTACGGCTTAAAAGTTTTTTCACAATATTTTCCAAAAATCCTTGAAGTTCAAAGAATTTAAGGCGTTCATATCAACAATGAATCTAAAGAAGGCAATAACCATAAAGTATCATAAAAAAACATTAAAAATTGGAAATTTTTCCCTATTCCATGCAAAACTAAAATCTTGATACCACAAGGTACACATTTTTATCGTTCAAACTTTCCGAAACTCAATTTGATAGCAAAAATGTCGGTTAAATTTTTAAAAACTATTAATTTTTTACTCTAAACACATCATATTTTCGATTGCAACAGAGATGTTAGAGGACATCTTTTTGCATTCAAACGAGAAGATAGTTTTAAATATGTTTCACAGTTGATTCAAACTCCCATTTCAATGTCGAAACAACCCCATTCATTCCCCACATGTGTTGAAACCATCTGCAAAAAGCAACAGAGAACCATATCACCCGCAAACGATAGAATGAACTCTACCACATACGGACAGCTTCACAAAGTCCGAACTTGACTCGCCCATTCCAGGTTCACATCAGGACACAATAATGCTTCGCGATCCAAATAAATTCATAATCACTTGACAGCAAGTGTGGTTGATCCTTGCAAGCGGCATATGGTTGAACACAGTTGTGTTCCAAGCAACCGAACAGGTTCCGCGAGGATAGCCTGCAAGGTTTGTTTGTCCGTTGAAATGCAAACTGACCCGTTGATATCGCATCTATATCCTTCAGGGACTAAGTTTGGCTTGTTGCCAGATATCTACATAACATCTGCAACGACAAAGAGAATCTCGATATGTTCGGTAAAACAGTCGATAGTTGAACACAACTAACAGTCATGCGTCTCAAGGAATCTGTACAGTTTGGTACTGAAATATCCATGAACGAGATTTCATGATGAGGAATCGAATATGGAATCTGTCAAATAGATTTTCCACAAATTAAAGCTTAAGTGTAGCTACAAGAAAGCTGCTAAATTATTTCAGAAGTTCTCGCAAGATATTCCCATTTTGTGTATGGTATCTAAATTTGAACCAGGATTTTACACACGCAGAATTCATTTGCTGAAATATATTTTTATAAAGGAGTTTATGATTGGATTTAATTTTATATTTATCATGCAAGGATAGGAAATTCTTCAGAAGAAATCGAATCCCCGATGTAATTGCCCCAATATGACTTCGTGTGTCCAATTTATCATGATTTTGTTTTTATTAACTTCCCAGTATATGGGAAGTTCTTGTAATCGCCTCGAAAATCGAAATTGAAATTTTTCACATTTCTTTAAGTTTTGAGGTCTATAGAGTATATATAAAGTGTTTTTAGAAAGGGAGATGTATGTGTGTGTGTGTGTATGTACGTACGTGCGTACGTACGTATGTACGTTCGTGGACACTTTTTTCTACGAGTATAACTTACGTAAACAAAGTCGTATCTACTTTGTTAAGATTCCAATCGAAGCGTCTTGGCAATCTTAAGAGCTGATTAGTTTTTGGGAAACTTCGGTCCGGGGGGTTGCTGTTTTGCCCGTTTGAAGGTCATCTCTGTCATGCGTTATATCTCGCGAACTAAACGTACGATTTGCTTTATCAAGGTGTCAGTCGACGCGTATTAATAATTACGTGATTCTTTTAAGTTTTTTAAAAAAATCTAGGAGCCGTTTTGTAATTTTTAAAAAAAAAGTGCAAAAAATTAGGGTTTTTTTTCAAAAACAATAAATTTTTAACCTTATTTTCAAGTTCAAGTAATCAATGTTCATATAGTTTATATACTCCAAACAGTTTTTTAAAAAATGTTATCAATTTTTTTTCTCATGATAACAAAAAAAATCAAATAAAAAATAAAAAATCATTAAAAATCATCATGATCTTCAAGGTCATTATTATCATTCACTATATCTCACGCACCTCACCAGTACCAGTTTATAAAATTTATACATTCTTATCAGTTTTTCAAGAGAAACCAAAATTTTCTTCCATGATTATGAAAAAAACTAAATTAAAAATAAAAAATCATTCAAAGTTATCATGAAAAGAGGGTTCATTCGAATGATATTACTTTATATCTTTTATTCTAAAAAATTGTTGTAAATTCAATCAAAGTTTTAAAATATTTGGATAATTTGAGCAAATTTTTAATAGTTTTACAGTCTTTTAATTAAAAAAACTGCTTAAATTTTGAAAACCAACAAAATTTCAATCAAATTTGCATTTGCGATATCAACGCTTTGAATGGTAAAATGTTTTGTAGTCAATACTTTGCAAGATCATATGGTTCAAAAAGCTTTCATCGAATTAAAAATCGTAGTGTTTAGTAGATTTATTCTTTAGTAATCGTAAGAGTTCAATAACTATCATCATTTGTAATACATTTTACTTTTTACATGCAATTGAACCTATTTTGGACTGCATACACAAAATTTTTCAAGATCAAAAAGGCCCCCACCGATCGATCCGCGTGAATATTCAGTCTGTCCTCATCGAACAAAAACCTTACGTAATCAATGGACCCTCCCGTAGACGATATGATTCATATTAACTCATTCCTGTTACTGCTATGAATACCTCTCATTGTTATTACTTAAAGTAGTATTATTTTCAAAACTATTATTGTGTTTAATGTTGTTGATGTTTATGTAGATATTACTGGGAAGTTGACCGTGTGGACCTCAAGGGTCGCACCTCGCGGCTTGTTTTTATTTACTTTTGTCCAACCAACTTTGAATTTAAAGTGTAGCCACACTAATGTTTGTGAAATGCAAAGAATGAATTAAAACACAATTCTAATTTGATTGAGAAGTGCACCAACTTCATTTGGAAAAGTGTCGATTTTATTCAGAAAATAACCAACTCGTTTCGGAAAACATATTCATTGTAGGATAAATACTTAAGATCGGCAAATTTTGTTAATAGTTGATTTTCATGATCGTGAGAAGTTGTTCTAGAAAAAATAACCACATACATACTTCTTTCCAAAAATACTTTACAGATACTCCATAAGCCTTAAAACCGAAAAATATGTTCCAATTTTCGATTTCGATTTCAATTTTCGGAAAAATTACAATAATTTCTCTATATAATGAAAAGTTAATCAATGGCCAAAATTGTACCTGTACCTTGTGGTAGTGCTACAGTTGCCTTATTACAGCATTTGCAGCGGAGTGAAATAAAAATCCGGCCCACAAATAATATATACGGAAACTTATCGTCACTAAGCAGCCTTGAATCTGGTATCCGCTGCTTTGGAAGCAAGTGCTTTAGCCAAAAAGCTATCCAAACTGCATACTTTAAAGGGTCAGAAGTGTACCCGTTTTGCAAGACACTGGAAAATTGCAAATTGCTTGACTTAACAACAAAGCTGCTTTTATGTGATAATGAAAAGCTTGTTAAGCTCGCAAATCTTCTTGTATCATGAGATAAGTATTTAAGCGTCAAATGTAGCCTTATTCCTATTTAAGGGGGATAGCCACTATGACGGCCGAAAAATAAGTGATTTTTAACTTCCCAGTATATGGGAAGTTTTTGTAATCGCCTCGAAAATCGAAATTGAAATTTTCAACTTTTCTTTACGTTTTGAGGTCTATAGAGTATATATAAAGTGTTTTTAGAAAGATGTGTGTATGTGTGTGTGTATGTACGTACGTACGTATGTGCGTTTACGGGCAGTTTTTCTACGAGCATAACTCACGTAAACAAAGTCGTATCGACTTCGTTAAGGAGTCAATCGAAGCGTCTTTGCAATCTTAAGACCTGATTAGTTTTTGGGAAATTTCGGTCGGGGGGTTTGCTGTTTTCACCCCTTGAAGGTCAACCATGTTATGCGTTATATCTCACGAACCAAAAATGAGATTTTTATCATTCAGGTGAAAATCGACGCGTATTGACATTTACGTGATTCTGTCAAATTTTTAAAAAAATCGTTGGAGCGGTTTTTTAATTTTTTGAAAAAAAGTGCAAAAATTGGGTTTTTTTTTCAAAAACATAAAATTTTTAACTTGATTTTCAACACGCAGTAATAAATGTTTATATAATTTATATACTCCAGACAGTTTTTGAGAAAAAAATACCAAATTTTTTTTTCATGACTACAAAAGAAATTAAATTAAAAATAAAAAATCATTAAAAGTCATCATGACCTTCATGGTCATTTATGTCATTCATTATATCTCGAGCACCAAATATAATCTTTGCATCATTAAGGTGTCAATCGACGCGTATTTACATTTTAACTATGTTTTTAAATTTTAAAAAAATCTTTAAAGCCATTTTTTTAATTTAATAAAAAAATATTGAAAATTAGTGTTCATCGTAATAATAAATGTTTATAAAATTTATAAACTTTTATCAATTTCTGTAAAGAGACCAGCAAAATATTTACTCATGATTTCAAAACAAATTGAATTAAAAATAAAAACAATCATTCAAAGTTATCATGTAAAAGGGTTCATACGAATTTGTATACCTTAAATCTCTTAATCTAGAGACATTGTTGTAAAGTCAATCAAAGTTTTCTATTATTTGCATAATTTGCGGAGATTTTTAATAGTCTTCTCAGAACCGTGTTTTAACTTTAATAAAAAAACTGCTTAAATTTTGAAAACTAATACAAATCAAATCAAATTTGCAATTGTGATAATCAACGTTTTGAATGGTAAAATGTTTTGTAGTCAACACGTTTTGAGATCATATGCTTTGAAAAGCTTTCATCAAATAAAAAGTTGTAGTTTATAGTAGTTTTGTTCTTTAGTATTCGTAAGATTTCAATTACTTCCTTCATCATTTGTACATATATTTTACTTTTTATATGCAATTGAACCTATTTTTGACTGCATAATCAATGTTTCTCAAAATCAACAGAAAATAAGAAATAATTATTAGTTTCATTGATGTAAAATCGTGAAAAAATACAAATTCAGTGATTATGCCGAAGTGCTAGCAGTTTTGACCGCAACTATTCAAAATGGCCATCACGCGACAAAATCTTTTAAGTGAGTGCAATAACAAAAACTGCATTCATTTTTGTTAGCGCTGTTTTGTCCTTCAAGTATCGATATGAAAATAACAAATAACGTAGAAAAGGCTTTGTAACCTGTTCCCCCTCCAAATGATCTACGTGAATATTAAATCAAACCAATCCACGAAAAACTTTACGTAATCAATTGACACTCGCGTAGATGTTACGATTAATATTAAGTCATTCCAATAACTTTTATGAGAGGTAAATTTTTATTATTAAAATTAATATTATTTCCATAATTATTATCGTGTTTAATATGTTTAATATCTATAGAGATTTTCCGGTGAAGTTGACCGTGTGGACCTCAAGGGTCGCACCTCGCGGCTTGTTAAATTTTTTTTTTCCGAGTAAGTAGAGGAATTTTTGGATCGGGTTTATTTTATTTTATTAAGTACACATCTAATAATTTTTCCACAAATTTGTATTAAAAAATATTAATTAGTTTTAACAATATAAACGATGCCGTAGCGCCTGAAAAAAAATTCCCCCCCCCAATGGTCGCATCGATTTTTTAAAAGCCGGTAACTAAAAAAACAAAAACAATTTTTTTTGAAATCTGTATGAATGTAGTTATCGTTGTACGTAGCCGTATTTTTTTATTTTGATTTTTCACAAAATGGTGACCAATTGACAATATTATAATTTTTCTGACTGTTTTTTTCGGGTTTCAAATAGTTTCAAAAATAGTAAAACACAAAAAATTTCAAATCGGCTACGCTTAACCTTAACCACTACTAAGACGAACAAAACAAAAAAAAATAGACATCGGTTAATAATTGTTCGAGTTATTGATGCGACCAGTTCAAAAAAAAGTCGTTACGAGACAAATGCGTTTAAAGATTTTAGTCCATTTCTCTCGTATTGAAATCATGTATAAAAAAAATTTAAAATTTTCATACCTATATTAAACTATCGAGACCTGCACCATATGACGGTTCTTCCTCTTCATCTCCAGGGGTCTTGTTGACTTTCTTAATTTTTTTATCAACATTTTCGATGCGATACTGAGCAGCTGATCGGCCTACCTGCTCACACTACAATCATTGTAACTTAGTCAATTTTTGAAATTTTGACTTGCAATTTTGTACACATATTTTTGAACATATAAACTTTGATTTAAAATAAAAAAATATTTTTTTAGTTTTTTTACCCATCACAGTGACTATTCCCCTTAAATCTGAGAGTAACAAAAAGTGTTACAGGAGTTGTTTTTAAAATTTAAACAATTTTAAAGTTTGTTTGTTTGGGTGTAGCCCGTTCTGTGTAACTTTTAAAACCCCACGGTCTTCTAATCATCAATAAACTACCAGACAATTATCAACGGGCAGATAAGATATCTAGCTCAAGAGGTACATGCTCAAATGTTTTAAAACTCTGCCTACCTTTAGGTCATACCATTTTTGTTGTAGATATTTCGGAACAAATAAAGAATCTGAGCAAGGAAATGCTTTTTGAAATCGGAGCGAAAGTGTGTAAATGTAACTTGAACTATGCTGCATGTAAACACTAGAATGATTACTAGCCCCGGGCTATCTAAGAAAAGCACTAGGATTATAAAAACGCCAGTATGAAGCGTACTTTCGCTTTCCTGAATTGTAGAGGTTACAAAAAATTGCTCCATGTTGCCAGAGGTCTTGTCATACGTAGCTGGTTTTAACTCCATAGTCCCCTTCGGACACGAATTTGAGACGATGCAACAACCAGCATCCTCTCACTCATGGTGGAAGTTTCATTATATCGAAAATGCAGACAGGGTAGTGTTGAAAGCTTTGCTCTCATGTAGGTAGTACGAGAAGACACTAGAGGTAGAACTTCGCCAGGGTGCGACACTTGTTTAGTCAGGTTGACCTCTGATGAGGCTGATCGACCTTTATTTCCGCTCAAATGTATGTAATATTGTATCTGTATTGTAACTGCAAGCATGGGAACGATCACCAACCTCAGGTTCGTAGAGATACCACTCTTGAAGGACTCGACGAACGCACAATGGTTTTTACTATAAAGCTAACTTGATTGGTCGCGTTGTTCACTACCATCACAGCCTCTATTTTGAATTTTGTTGTTGCCTTTGCATTTAACATAATTGCAAGCACTGACGAACGCAAAGAAACTTCTTTTAATACCACATTTGAATGATCAGCATAAGTGAATTACATAGTCGTTCTTTACTCTTCCATTTATCCAATTGCAATGTTTGAATTGATCAAAGTTCAGTGTATCGTCCTGCATTTTACGTGATTAAAAATGAAAATCTCTAAGGAAATGATAGATTAGCTACATACACAACACAGCTCCAAAAAACTGTCGTAGCTCACGCTTTTTAAGAGCAAAAGCATTGATACATCGTTGAAAGGCTTCTAACCCTATTTCGAAATGTTTAAAGGAAATTGTTCCTGCAACACTGGATCGTGTATTTGTTTGCTGTGATGCAGCACTCGTGGTAGCTATTGTCACGTTACGTTTCCGTGATGTTACTTTCTGGGCTAGGAAGCCTCAAAACAATGGCTCTTGGAACATTTCGAGATGAATACGTACACGCTCCCTACCTTCAGCAGTCGCTATGTCAGCGTGCCATACACGATGCAGAAGAGCCAGCCACCTGATTCACAGCAACGATAAAAGAACACCCAACTGTACCGTTCCAATGTAGGCCACCTCATCTTTTGACATAAAATCTAGAGGAAAGCATGAATATTGCGAAACGGTTTGCACATGCTTTTCTTGTGGCTACATGTCACCTACATATATACTCCCTTGCAACGGAAAATGGCTTCGGAATAGTGGATTCAAACCATTTTTGTTTGGTTGGCTTTCCTTTTGATTTTTTGCGTCTCTTTTGTATCTTTTTAACTGAAAGAAACACAGAGAAGTATGGCTCCTCAGAACATATCAAAAAATGTCTGAAGCACTCGTCAGACATCACTTTTGAATGTTTAACGTCTAGCACAAGGAATGGCGAAACATACTGTATTTATCTTTTGTTATTTTACCACAAGGATTTTTTCACTTTCCATCGTGAACGATGAAGCCGGGTGCGTTATTCTTTAAATAATGAAATGCTTTAATTTTTCTAGAACGGCCTAGTTCAAGTGAAGAGATCTATTATTGTGATTTACGTGCACATTTGTTTATTAAACTTCACAACGATGCTTGTATGATCCAAATCAGTTCAAAGCACGTAGACAATGCAAAACTGAGATTAAATGAACAAAGTTGTATCTCTGGTATCCGTATTGAGATGATTTTAAATACTCCTTCTTGAATTTGTCTGAACTGATTGTTTGACACCAAACTCCATTCTCGTAATATAATCAACACCAAACAGTCTCAAACCCGGTATTCAATGTATAAGAATCAAGCGCTTTGTAGAGAATATAATTTTTTTATCCTTACATTTTGAATCTAAATCATCACTCTATAATGAAGTTTGAAAGATGTAGGCCGACAAAAAAATAGAAATTTCCACTTGTGATAACAAATGCTGCACTAATCAAATTTACAACCGATATAAATATTTTCAGGATTCACCTGAAAATTGACCTTTTCCAAAACGGTGTGTACTCTTTGCACGCTTGGATAGATAGTTTTTGGTTGCAACCAATTTTTTGTAGAGATGATTTACGTAGCCTCTCTAGACCCATTAAGGCACTGCAAAAAAGAAAGGACAGCAAAAAAAATTAAAGTTTTCATGCTGAGAAGCATTTTGTTCTGTATGAGATATGCTTCTACACCTTGGTGTTAGATACTTTGGTGGGGATTTCAGCGAACGGAGAGCTAGAAATCTTCATTCATCTTCTTTTGGGACATTCTGGGAGCTCATAAATAAAATATTGAATCATTTCTTCCAACTCTTCCGACCTCCAAACGTGAGAAAAGTCATAGAGGCGTCACCAAAACGTTCTGCATATCTACCTTTTAGATAGCCACGTGTCAATATTGAGATTGTGAGACCTAATTTTTCACAACTTATATTGAGAAATTTCTTATTGTTGCTTTCAGTTTCTTCAAGAAATTGTTTTTTGTATTTTCAGTTTTTATAGAAAGTTTTTTAGAACTGACCTTGCTAGAAGCTGCGGGATGGCCAATCTGAAGATTTTATGTGTGCTGAGTGCCAGCAAGCTCTCGCTTAGTCATCTGCTTTGCAGTTTTCAGTTACATCACAGTACCTAGGTATTTGACCTGGTCATATTATGCAAAGGCAAGTTTGCTGGCACAGTGTGTGACAGGATGAAAGAAGGACTTAAAATCACGCACCAATGGTGTAGAAGAAACGGGCTGGCGGTAAACCCAGCCAAGACAGAACTCACCATGTTCACCAGGAAGCGAGTGTGGGATGCATACACGCTACCTACTTTAGATGGCGTGGAGCTCCAACTCTCAAAAAAAGTCAAGTACCTGGGCGTAACCCTAGACACGAAACTCACCTGGAAAGAGCATGTTGATGAAAAAACAAGAAAAGCCAAAAACATTTTCTGGGCATGTAGAGGCTCCATGGGTAAAACCTGGGGACTCTCACCTCGAAATGTGATATGGCTATACAAAGCCTGCATAAGACCGGTCATACACTATGGAAGTATAGTGTGGTGGAAACGGTCAGACCTAGATACTACAAAAAGTCAGCTAGGCTCGGTGCAGCGACTAGCACTAGTGAGTGCTACTGGAGCGGTGCAAACCACTCCCACGGAAGCACTCAACGTGATCATGGATATGCTGCCACTGGACTTATCAGTGAAGCAACATGCCGCAAAGACGATGGCACGCCTAAGGAGAACCGGGATGGTGAAAGATGGCGGCTGGACTGAGGGATACCTTAAACTTTTAAAGACTTTAAAAGTGGACTCACTCCTTGATCTGCCCAACGACTACATAATCCCAAGGCTCTTCTTTGGAAAAAAAATTCACAACGAGTTTGACTGATAGGAATGATTGGACTAAGTTCGGTCACCTTTCTCACAGGCCCGCTGATATCATAGTGTACACAGACGGATCAGTGATGAGCGTCGGGGCTGGGGCGGGAATATATATACGCCCTGGACCACATGAGGCTCAAATATCGATACCTCTGGGTACAAAAACAACCATCTTTCAAGCTGAAGTCCACGCCATAGCCAAAGCCGCGGACCTCTTACAAGACAGAAGAATACAAAACAAACAGATAAAAATCTGTTCAGACAGTCAGGCCGCTATCAAGGCCCTGGGCTCCCACAATAAGAAAACTTCAATTTTGGAGTGTGCCCAGAACAGCCTCAAAAAGCTGAGCCAGAGAAACAGAGTCTCAGTTACCTGGGTCCCAGCACATGTGGACATTATAGGTAATGAAGAGGCAGACAAACTGGCTAAGAAGGGAGCAGAGATCACACCGGTTGGTCCTGAGCCTGTTCTGCCAACGAACATAAATCTAATCTCAAAAAAGATCAATGAGACACTCAGGGAAGAACATCGAAGACGATGGCTCAACCTACCAACATGCAGACAGACAAAGTTCTTTCTGCCAAACCTACGACCTGAAGTCGCAAAATACTGTCTGAAACTAAATAGAGTCAGACTGAAAAAACTCATAGAAGTGATTACAGGCCACGGACGCCTGAGAAGTCACCAAGCTCTTCTGCAAATAGTGGACGATGCATGGTGCACTAGATGTGAGGAGGACGAGGAAACAGCGGCACATTATGTGGGCTACTGTCCCGCGTTCTCCAGACACAGATATAGAGCCCTTGCTATGCCTCAAATAGGAGACAATGAGTTCCATACCTTAGCCTTGGACGACCTGATGAGGTTCATAATCTCATCCGGAAGATTCAAGACATAAGCATTAACTCCAGAAAGGAAAAGTATGAGGTTAGTATAATCGACCAGCAGGTCGCAGTGCTAGGGCTGCAATGCCCACCTTCATGTCACGACGACGACGACGACGACCTAGGTATTTCGTACAGGGTCACTTCAGAATGTAGAGACATTTTATTTCGTTGGGACACTCCGTAGACAAGACTTGAAGTAAAAACGTTTATGTTTATCTCAGAATTTTTTTGATCAAACAAGGAGTCTATGACCTTCTATATTGACATGAAATATGCTCCAGTGGTTAGTAACCCACAAAAACAGTTTTGGCTTAGTCAGAGAAAACATCATCGCTTACTGTTTCCTTCATTTTTGATCCTTTCCCACATCTTGCCATTCCTAAGTCTTTTCTGCTCAGAATCACTGCATTGAAGGTGTCTTGAAAACAAGGAATCGAGATAGGGAAATTTAAGTCTTTTGAAATTGGCATTGCTTCTCCCAGCGAAATGTGTACATCTTCGTTATTAACGTTTTCTTCCTTGCCAATAAAATCTGTAGTCGTCTCCGAGTATCCAAATTGCAAATCTTTCGCCCGTCTTGAATTCTTCCTTCAATATCTAGGTATATAGACAAGATTGTCTTGTTGTCAAATTAGGGGAAAAGTGAAACTGTCAAATCAAGAGATGCAAACGTCCATACGTCCTCTCAACATCAAAAAGGCTGTAAAACTGTCCAAACTGAAGTTCTAATAAAGTCTTTGTCCGTTACAAGTTATAAATAACAATAAAATATCAGTTTTTTTCTTTATTCCACTCTGCTTGAAATGAAATACCTTCTGAAATAGCTTTTCTTCGCTTAGAATATTTTTTTCATTTAAAACAACACTGAACTCTTAACGCTGCAACCTTGTGTATAATTGGCCCCACGTTGGGCGCCAGATGTTACACCTGTAATTCGGGCAACGTCTACCACTACACCGCAGCCGAGCCTGGCCACGGTTTGGACAGTGCCACCCCGCTTAAACCCGTGAAGAGGGGTGTGGGAATATATTTTAAAGGGGCGCCATTCGTTTCTGCGCCGGGACCACCCTGTCCGTGAATCCAGAAACGATAATAAAATTCAGGACGACCCGAAACCACCAACCGAATAGGTGATTTTAAGTACATGAATCGCCAACAAGAACCGACGCGAAGTTCGCTTCGCCACTTCACACAAATACGCCCAGATTTAATTCAACGCACTATTTATACTTTCTTTTCTTTAAAACCTAGCTACCCCTATATGTACTTATACCTACTTACAATGTTTCATCCTTCTCCTTAAACCTATTTCCCCCGTTTGTTGTCCACCGTCTTTCTTATGATCCTCCAGCAGAGGCAAGAAGCAATCCCAAGAAAAGTTCAAGCTCCGCGCCAACCGTCCGGCAATTCGAATCGTCAAGCTGCAGTCCAATTTTCTTCGAGAGACTAATCCACCTCCAAACGCCTAGCACTGAACAGCTACGTTGTGGAGATCTTCCTCTTGCTTCCCAACCTCAGGACACCACCAAATAGATCAAGCTCCACATAGAATAATCCCGCCAGCTGTTCTCCCGGCAATATTTAAGGAATCTCCCGATCCCGTTTTTGCAGTATCGGCGGTCAACGGCCGCCGTGTTTGCTGAACCCGTCGTCTTTCACCCTCGACAAATTGTTCTAGCCCTTAGAGATCACTTTCGTGCAGTCTACCAATCATTTCGAAAATACATTACCTAAAAATGCTACTATTTTCGTGAAAAATATTAACGTTAGCTCTATTATTTTGAAGGAGAAATATTATTTAAACGTCAAGATAATATCGCAGTTTCTATCTATTTTTTTCTCTCGGCTGAAGCTGCATTTGCAGTCAAATGAAAAAATATCAAGGTCATTTCTTACCTCGCAATATACATTTATTTTTCAAACATAAACGGAATTAGTATACGATTGATGAGTAGATTTACGGACATGGTTTTTTTTCTGTTCTATCGAGTTTGCCTAGCATCGCAACCACAAATGTTAGTTGTCGTTAGTAGGGTTGGAATTTAAAACTCTAGCGCAATTGTAGACCATTAATAATCTACTCTCTACTTACCAAACTTCAATGTCATTATTCACGTGAAAAGTGCCATTAAAAACTTTTCCGTCTTAAGAAGAAGAAAATATATAAATTTTGCCATTCATTTTGCGAATTCTTTAAAAAAAAAAACTCCAGAAAAAAGATAAACTTGCCTCTTGACGATGTAAACAGATGCCGCTAAGTAACTTGGTGGGGTCGGGCGGGCTTGTATGGCTTCCTGTTCACGACAGGTACTAACAATTGAAAAAAACTCCTAGCAAAAGTTTTCCTCTCATAACATCCATACTCGCTGCTAGTATCATTTGCATGGGCGGAAAAGTTTAAAATCATGCTTTCTACCACTTTTCAGCATGTCTTAGATTCTTAGCTTTCGAATATGCTCGGCATGAAATGTGAGAAATCATTGCAAGACTTTTCGCAACATATTGTGCTGTATTCATCGTGAAGGTCGTTTTAAAATAAAATGGAAGAAAAAAACTTTTCCATGATAGATAAAGTTGAAATGCGAATCGGAAAATGTGAAGCTCAGTGGCTATGTCTGATGGTTTTGATGGGAAGGGTTCCATATATCGCGATAAGTATTGCAGAGATGAAAAGTTTTCAATTGGATAACTTGCCACTCTGAATTTAGTGGATTGTTCCTAAAATGACTTGAAAGGTAGAGAATGCGCAGTTTCATGCATGCGTACGCTGTCAGTAGCATAATATCCTTCATTTACAATCAACGATTAAAATATCTTGCATATATTAGTGGTACCCATAAGTCATCAATTATTTTCCGAGGACCCTATTTCAAGTATACAGGAATTATCAAAAAGCCTTGCGACCACATGAGATATTCAGCGAATAATTTGCAATTCCTTGCTCACTAGGCTACGTAGAGATCCTTTTTTGTCTAGGTTCGTATCTGGAGATAGAAAATGGTTTCTTTATGATAATATACAACGTTCAAAACAAATAACGTAGAAAAAGCTTTGTAACCTACCCCTCGCTCCCAATTAATTCGCGTGAATATTCAATCATCCCCCTTACGTACGTAATCCATGCATGTCCCGTAGATAATACGATTAATATTAACTGATTCCAATTACTTTTATGAGTACCTCTAATTATTATTATTTAAAGTAGTAGTATTTCATAATTATTATTGTGTTTAGTATTTTTAAAATTCATGTAGATATTACTGGGAAGTTGACCGTGAGGATCTAAAGGGTTGCACCTCGCAGCTTGTATCTTATTTGTATTCGGTTTTGAAAAACATTGAATATGCAGTCAATAATCGGTTTAATTGCATGTAGAAAATAAAAAGTATTACAAATGATGATGGAGAAAGTAATTGAAATTGTACGAACACTAAAAAAACATCTAAAAACTACAGAGTAGACTCTAAGATTTACGTGGTTACCTGACAAGTGTGTCTTAACTCCACGAGCTTCTTAAGCTACGAGTTACGATATGTTCGCACCAAGACCCCCCATAAACGTACTTGCCAGTACCCATACCGTAGTATGAGCCACGTGACTTTCGGAATACAGGTATCAATTTTAATTCAAAGCTGACAGGGCTCCTGCTTTACCCTTGGTCAAGATTGGACCTATCAATAATCCATGCCGCTTTTTGAGCAACGGCACCCCTGTCGTAAACGCAACAGCACGCCAATGCACCACATACAGAAGGATCCTATACCAATGTGTTAAGATCCAAACTGTATTATAATGAAAGTACCCGCTAATGGGTGTACAACCACAGCCCCTAAGTTTTAGCCTCCACAGGCTCCTCACCGACACCGGCAGGGACAAGTCCCTGGGGCCCCGGATCCCTTAGTACCAGCACACCCCTGGTAAGGTTTCGAGGGTAGCTTTGACACTACGTCTTCAATTGAGCTCCTGCAAGCTCCGGATTGATCACCGTTATATGGTCCAATGGGTTACTAGGGGTCAACCACTTCCCCTTGATGCCAGTCAGCAAAGTATAAAAACCTACTGTTCTGACACACCATGAGTCCTGGTAGTCTGAAGTCCGTGAGGGTGACTATCCCCTCTTAAGTCGGTCAGCAAAAGACGAGCTCTACTGTTTTGACTCCTTCTTTCGGTTTGGATCATTTAGCGTCACCCAGGGTGCACCGCGAGAAGGCGATCCTTTTTACACCCCATCTAAAAAACTACAATTTTTTAATTGATGAAAGCCTTTTAAAGCATATTATCTTGCAAAGTATTGACTACAAATCATTTTACCATTTAAAGCGTTGATTGCCACAAATGCAAACTTGATTGAAATGAAAAAAAATGAAAAATTGAGGGACTTTTTTCTTTAAAATAATTAATACGGCACTGTAAAAACTTATGAATCCGTTTTACATATTGACTTCTAATATTTTTTTATGTTTTATTTAATTGTTTCTGTAATCGTGAAAATAAAATTTGCTAGTTTTTTTTTCAAAAACTGTTTAGAATATATAAATTTTATGAAAATTGATTACTGCGCTTTGTAAATTAGGCTAAAATTTATTTTATTTATTTATTTTTTATTCAATCATACAAATGTTAATACGCGTGGATTGGCACCTTAACAATGCTAATTCTATATTTGGTTCGCGAAATATATTGCATGATAGAAATGACCTTGAACGGGTCAAAACAACCAAACCACCCAACCGAAGGTTATCAAAAACAAATCAGCTCTTAAAATTGCAAAGACGCCTCGATTGACACCTCACCTCACCATAAACGTGAAGATATGTTGAAAATTTTGATTTTAATTTTCAAGGCGATTACAAGAATTTCCCATATACAAAAAATATAAAGGATACGTAATCTAATTTTAAGTAAAATTTTGAAGATTAAAAGCTCTTGCATAAACAGTAAGTGATTGATCATGTAAGTGATATAAATGTTAACAGGAATAAAATTATCTATCGATTTTAAAAGAAATTTGTCACAGCGAACAACTAAAAAATTAAGAGCATTTATATTTTTTAACGCAAAAAAATTCTTCTCATTCCCATTTTATAAATTTGTTTCAGATAAAAATAACCACTTTAATCCCAAAAATAATTCGCGAGGAAGGCAGTTATTTCTCTATCGTTTAAATATATAAGCATAAAGCCAACCTTCTCTTTTATGGAAGACGATTATTAACACTTGAATAACCAATTCTCGTCTTTTCAGTTTCAAAAGCGAAAATCCTTGCCAACTCGGAGCTGTTCTTCAAGAGTGGTAGCGATATCAATTTGACGTGTATAACCCAACAGGCGCCAAGTCAACCGTCTTACATTTACTGGTTCAAGGATGGTGACTTAATTAATTATTCACAACGTGGCGGCATAAATGTCCTTACGGAGCGGCATACAAAAACCAGCAAATTGGTTATAGCGCGCGTTGTTCCGGCTGACTCGGGAAACTATACATGTTCGCCCAGTAATTCAAGTGAGTAAATCTTGTGTTCACCAGACAAAATATTCCAAAAAAGATGTGCAGGAAAATGATCATATAGAAGAGCACCTGAAAAACCAGGAGAATAGCTGCTTGGAATAACATACGTTCATCTTAGTTTTCTAATATAAATGTATTCAAATGTTCAATTGGAAAAGTGTACCTACGTTTCAAAAAATTACTGAGCTGATACGCAGCAGTATCTGATGAGGAGCTAACCTTCAGACCGAAATACCTCCTTTTCCAATTATTGAAATATAGATATGAATCGTAAGTTTTTTTTTAAAAAAAAGAAACAAGTTCTCTCTTCACTACCAAAAAACACATTCAAAACACCTTTTCATAACAATTCAACGTAAATTATTGTAAATGCGTCCCCAAGTACTATTTTCATTTCCCAATCAGTTTTTTAGCTACAACAATCTTACGACACTTCTTCGTTTTCTACAGTCTTAGTCCGGAAGTTTCATTTGACTAGGATCTCTGAAAGTCTTCTTGTCTGCCTGATAATTGCATTTCAGAATGAACATTAAAAGGCCATAAGTGGGTTCTGCACACGAAGTTACATACATCCAGCAATTAGTGTCCACAACGTGCAGTTGTCTAACCAAAGCTGAACACTTACATCCCTAGAGCCAACGTCCCAGCTGGTGATTCAGCTAGATACCATTTGAATTGGTGTTTCGTTGAAAATGAAACGCTTCAAGCCTTCTATTTTAAGGACAAGCGTGGATTAGATGTGAAATTAATTCAAAGCCCGGTAGCAATTAAGGCGAGGCTAGAAATGATTGGGTTTTCCCATCACCAAAGACAAGTGCACTCAATCCGCCTGGCCTAGAAGCCCGACTTGTAGATATTGTATGCAGTGACTATGTCAGTATCCTGTTCGAAACATGTACTGTAATTACTTCAGTCTTGAGGGTGACAAGGACTTCGTTCCACGTGAAGGAGACAATTAACGACTGAAAAGTAAAAGTGTACAATTAACTCTATCAAATGCCTTTGACACTACCTTTGTGTGTTAATTGAAGTATTGCTTTAAGTGTAAAAACTACATTTTAATGTGGAATTTTCAGTGGGTATAATTTTCTAGGATGAACAACAAAAGAACTCTCCATTCAAAGGAAAGAGTTTTTGATTAGCTTTACATGTTTCATCTTCCAAACTGTCTCCTGCTCTGATATTTTTGTGTAATTTTTTTCAAAAACAGAACCATTGTCAAAATGAGCTGTGTTTATTTTAACAATAGTTGGTTTGACTTCGAAGAGAAGAAAGTGGAGTGTCCTACGTTTTGTCAACAGGCTTAATTATTTACATATGCAGAGTTAAGAGTATGCAATGACAAGTGAAGAGCTACGTGAATATAATTTTGAAAATTTTGTAATTATTGCAGTTTTATAGTGGCCTTGTAGTATGTTTTGTTATGGCAACTTGAGTTGTGCAACTACTTGAAAAACCACCAATTTCAAATTCTGCCTAGTCCGTCTCATGCAATTATATGATTGATAAAATTAAAGGTCGCACATATGAAAAGTAGGAAAAAGTTCTTCAAGTGTGTTTCCCCGAATGGTCAGTTAAGAGTTCACCACCGATGGGTACCAAAGTAACGATTTGAGAAATATATCGAACTACGAAAATTGAAGCCATCAAGATTTTCGACTCATTGACCCCGAATTCGAGACAACGAACATTTTATGTCGTGCCAACGAGTTTGTTCAACCTCTCAAAAACAAGAGGCGAAGTGACTGCTGGCAGGCCAGCTCAGTTTGGCACATAACGTCATGGATTGATTTCTCTCAGCTTTGCAAGGGTCTTGCCGTTCGAAAATGAATAATTTTACAAACAAAAATATCAAGTCAAAAACGATAGGCAAGTTCGTTATAAAAAACCACGGTGAAGTTTTTCGTAAGATCAACGGTTTTTTATAATAGCACAATTTTAATCCAGAATGACGATTGACGCTTAGCTTGTACAAGGTCAATTTTTGGACTTAAAAGTTGCCGTACTTGAGAGTATGTTTTTTGCAAACGACATATTTAATTTGACTAGGCTAGAAACCCAGCTCAAGGGGTTACATAGGTCTTGTATTTTCAAAACATCGATCGATTTTTTTCATTTCAAATTTGAAGTAAATTCGAGCAACATTACCGGAGGTAAAGAGATTTGAATACCGCGTGCTCGGTACGTGTGCCTTACCTAGCGTATTATACGCAAGCAGCGCGGTTCTACCGCGTAAAATCAGCTCCTTTCTTTTTCATCAAACATCACAACATCAAAAGGATGCTCTGAACATTGCGAATGAGGCAAAAGAATTACTGTATGGACTTGGAATCGACGACTTGATGTAAGTCGCTAAAAAATAACTAAATTAATTAATTAACAAATAATTAATGAACTACATTAAATCGCGGTAAAAAAAACTTTAAATGCGTTTTTCTCGAAACTTTGTTTTTCCGTGCGGTAGGCACGATTTCTCGAGAACGAATCGACCGATTTTGCTGAAACTTTGCACAGTTCCTCTTTATAGCATTGAATCGAGCTTGAACGAAGAGATTTTCATTCGGTTAACTCTTTCTTGTTTTATAAGAAAAAAAATATTTTAAGACCATGAGCATTGGAGAAATGCTAAAAAAATATAAGACTAAAATTCATTCAAACCCATTTCAAAACTTTAAATTTCTTTTTTTTTTTAATTTGTTCGTTCAAGCATGAGCCAAGGGCATAAACTATAAGAAATTTTTTGAATTTTTGATTTGAGTTGAACCTGCACCGAAATATTCAGCCAACCGCAAAAAAAGGTTGGACGAGGAAGACTGCCGGCAAATTGATAATTTTTAATATTTTTGGTCGAAATTTTTTTTTACAGCTTTTTGAAACGCAAAACTTTTATATGGGTAAATTTTGAATAAAATAAATTCCTGGTTTTTCAAATACATTTTTTTGAAAAAGTTGTTTTTTTTATTCTTCTTCAAGACCTATGTAGCCTCTTAAGTTAATTCGAACAAATTCTTCTCAAAGCGAAAAAATGCATTTGGATCACTGTGTAAAGCAACAATGATAGGATACATGGATATTGAGTCCTGTTGGGTGAAATAATTTACACTCGCTCCTCATTCTCTTTCCCAATATTCAGGTGAATGGTTCAATAAAGTGAATATTTCAAAATATGAGAGACAAAAATATGGTAAAATATTTTACTTAAGAAACATTTCTATTCAAAAAATTCAAAACCTTTCGAAGGACACCACACCAACTACAACTTAAATGTATGTTCTTGTCTTCATCCTTTCAAGAAAATCGGGACAATATACCGAATTAAGCTTAAATGAAAAAAGGAAATCCCTACAGAGCGGTTCAAAGTGACACATAGTTAAGGATTATTTCTCTTTTCGTCGAAAAGTGTCGAACCTTTTGAGATGCACAGAGTATGAAGGACCTTTCCTAGCGATACTGTTGGTTCCTACAATGTTTGATAGAATAAATGTGAAGCAAATCGAAGAAACATAAGCCGATTAAATTTGTAATTAGCAGACTTGCAGACATTACTTTTTTTCGAAGCTCACCTTTCTTTGTCCAGATAATTAATATGCTTAGCTACGTCTCCATCTTTCATCTTCATTTACATTCTGATGATAGCAATATGTTGGACAAGCACACTAACTTGATTTTTTTTGCTGTGCCATATTTCCAACATTCAATTAGAAATAAATTTGTGAAATGTGTTTATCTTAGCAACTGATATATTTTTGCCAGTTATAATGGAAAAATAAAAAATAGCAAGCCACTTAACATTTTCCTCGTTTTTTTTATGTTGATTTTTTCTCGTATTTTTTATCTTCGATATAAGCTTGGCATGTCGATCAGCATTTGATAATTATGTACACTGATTTGAAGGTTTCATCTCAGCAAATGTTTTATGGGATTCGCATTTTTTTATCATCCAGGCATTTTAAAATGGTCTTCTTTCTTTTTTCCTTTTTAGGTACTAAGTCGATTTCCTTAAAAAAACCTTTTCTACATTTGTACATCTTCATCTGAAGATACTGATTAAAATTTAAAGAAGTTTTGGCGATATCTTCAACAATATAATCTCTTAGTTAGTTTATCATGGGTTAGAACGTCCTAATCTAGGCGAAAACTTTCGTCTTCTAGTGCGCTTTTGGTTAGCGACTTGCTAACACTATTGTTGCCCATTAATGGAGGTTCTTGTTTCCAGGCTTTGCCTGGTATATTATTAAATGGGAAGTTTGGTTTCGGCGTGACGGATGGCATCCTCTTCAGGTGCTGTCATTTGCCATCCGCCACGAGACAGGACGACCATGGTTAAACAAGAACCTCCATTAATATGCAACAATAGTGTTAGCAAGTCGCTTACCAAAAGCGCTCTAGAAGACGAAAGTTGTCGACTAGACTAGGAGGTTCTAACCCATGATAAACTTACTAATAGAATAGTGACGTCGGCATACATACGAACAAATTGACAGTCGTTATACTTCGCGGATAATAATAAAAATAGTTGAAATATAACGAGCTTAACCCATCAACAAGCCTAACCGTGGTCGTGCTGTCTCGTGGCGGATGGCAAATGACAGCACCTGAAGAGGATGCCATCCGTCACGCCGAAACCACACTTCTCATTTAATATAATCTCATTATTGAAGACAGACATAATTTTTCAAGAATTAATATTTTCACTATGGCAGGTGCTTCAAAATTGAGCAAAATTTTGTTCGTGTTTATCCAACTTTGAAATTTCTTCCTCCGTAAAAATTTAACACAACGAAAAACTGAAAATCGGATTCGAATTTAATAGTTATTTTTCGAATTTAAGAAAAATATCTGTGTTTGCTGATTCATAGTCTCGAGAGAAATGCAGTTTTATCTGAAAACCTTGATTTTCAGGAGAGACGAAAAACCATCCATATTTTCCGCATGTTCTGGTAACTTTGATGGTTTCCTGGATTCAATTCAATAAAACGATTTTGTTTTGTAATTTTGTAAGGGTGCCAAAAACTTTTCAAGTACTTTTTGTTTTATTGGACGGAAAAATCTTCAGTTAATTTTCCTTACCAATTTTTGTTCTTTTCGTTTCATTGTCTTTGATACATGATTTTTTTTTCTCACGGTGAATTGTAATATGCCAGCTTTTGATAAGTAGACGAAAATGTTCATTTCTATGCAATATCAAGAGATTTCTTCTAAAGAAACATCTGAAGCTTCTTTATCGCCCCAGACCGAAATCGTTTCATTCCAAACAATTTCTCTCCAAAGTACCTAGTTCTGCTGTCTCAGAAGTCTCAGTTATCTCAATTTTTTGAAAGTTGAGTCCGATTTGGGCAATTAAGAGCCTTTAGGTTTTTTCAATACCTTATCTCCAACTTTAATAATTTTTTGGGACACTTTTAGCTTCCAAAAAAACATTTTTGAAGTCATGAAGACGAGGCTGAAGCATTTCCAAAGTCATCAAAACAATTTATAGACTTTTTTCATGTTGTTAATATAAATTTTTAGCATCTTTTCTTCAAAAAACTAGAATCGTGCTCCATTCCAATGTTTTTTCATATTTTTTACAGATTCCGATAGTGTTTTCGTGCACGTCATCAAAAGCGAACATCGAGCTGCCATGCAACATGAAGCCGCTGGCAATTTAAGACCATCGTGGTGGCAAAAAGGATTTATTCTCATCCTCACATGCTATTGTACAGCCCAACAAAAACTAGGAATCAAGCACTTTATCAATCATCTTCTGGCTTGCTTCATTCCACTAGCAATAATAGCGTTTCAAAGATAGCATTAACCATAAAGCAGTTTTGTAAATACAGCTACCAATTAATGTGAATCTGAAGCAAAAACTCAAAATCAAATAAAAACTAGTTGAATTTATTTTCCATTAAGGCCGATAAAAGTGTAATTTTCAAAAAAGGATTCGAAATTCTTCGCGCCTAGGCATGCAACAACTTAGACAATGTAGGCTAAATGGTATGGTATTCATGAAAATGGAATGAATGTGAAATTTATATCATTTATGATGAAAAATAGTAAATTAGGATGAAATGAATGATGGACTAATGATTAAAATCAATTGGAAAATACGATTACTTAGAATTTTAGCCAAATAAATGTACGGCGTAAATCAAGAATGTATGCATACGGTGATAATTTAGGTTGAATCGAATTCAAACTAAACGATGTATAATTTTCTGATTAATTCTGTTGAAAGAAATAAAAAAAAAATTCTTTGTGTTATTTTTTGAAATTCAAACAATTGATGTTTTCTTATCAACAGATTGCGATTGAAATGGTAATAATATGAAGTTGTTTGTTTAGTTTTCTTTTCTTTACAGATCACTATTTCAGAGTTATTCAGGTATATCTCGGATAGTAAGATGAAATCGTAAAATGTGGCAGCTGATCCTAGTTCTAGAAGTGCAATGAAGTGGACGAAATTTAAGAAATTCTGTGTACATAAGCCAGACTTTAAATTATGATTTTACTATTTTTTTCTACTGTAAACGATAAAAAAGTTAATACACAAAAGAATAGAAAATTATGAATCTTCCTCCCAAACATGTATTCCACATACTTCCATACATTTCTGGGAAATAAAAGCTTCAAACTTATAAACTTGATTGTCACATCTTCTGAAATGCTTTTATATCATCTTGGCGCTAAGAATGGCTGCGATGAATTGCTGAAAAAATGGTTTTCTCTAAAAATATACAACATTTTACCGAAAAAATTGAATCAAAACATCGCTCAGTCGCTTGCTTGGTTAGGAGTCCACACCATAGGCTCTGACATCATGAATTGAAACTTTCCTTAAATTTTTACAAATAATTTCAATCATCGCCTGTGGACCCGGATCTGGAGCATACTAAAGCATCAAATTTATTGGCATTCAAAATGGTTTAAAATAAATTTCAGTTCAAAGATTAATTTTCTACTACTCATTAAGAAAAGAATAACCGTAATACTAAGTGATTGAAAATTATTTTGTTTTTCAAATCGATTTGATTTGTAACCTCAATCGTAAATTCATAAAATATTGCTCGAGCAAAAATTTTATCAAACAAACCTATCGATAAAACTTTTTGCAAAACTCAATTTAAAAAACTTTACTTCACCGAACTCTAAACTAGCAAACTAAAGTCAATAACACCAGCAACTAGTTGATAGAAATTTGCAGTTTCACTAGGCTAATAGCCGTATTTTCAAATATTGGGTTGAAGTTTCAGAAATTTCAAATAAACTTTAAAATTATTGCCATCATCAAACATAGTAGAAACTCAATATTTTCACTTCGACCCGCCAAGCAAATATTTCAAACCTTCAAACACGATACTACTTCTACTATATTTTCCATATAATCACCACTAAACGAAGCTGAAATCGATTTCTCGTTATCGCCGGAATTTCGACAAAGTTTTTTCTGTGAACTGTGCAACATTCACTTTTCGCTCCTTTTCGACTTTCCAAAAGATAGTTTAATATTTTTAACAAACGCAAAAAGGAGACTGGCATTATATGATGGGGCAGCTGCAGCTGAGACATAAAAGGAATGCATATTGGTACTTACTTTACTTTCATTGTCACTTCTTCGAAAAAGACGGAGAATTTCAAAATATATCTTACCCAACTATGCAATTTGAGAGTTCTAACAACGAGGATACATACAGAAGCATATAGTTTTTTGCTTGATCAGCTTCTCCTTATGGTTCTGGCATGATGCTTTCACCGTCGTTACCATAAAATTAAATATACCTGTTCAGTTAGTTCGAGAATGGACCCATTTTCTGCTTCCTTTGTGAAAATCCTTGCCAATCGGAATATCGTTCTACATTTCTGTGTCTCTGCTATTCGATTGCGCCTGATAAAAAATAAGTCGACGTTTATCTTCTCCGATTTAAATTATTTCCATTCGAATTATTACAATTGTGACGATTTTGTTTGCAAAATCATGAATATTTGTTCATTGTTTCTTTTATGCTAATGCTAGTGAAACTCTTTTCATTTGTTTTTGATTATTCGAAGTATTTTTTGAAAGTAAGATCAATCTTCCTAACATCCCGCGAATCAAATCAACTTAATAACCCAGAGGGAAAAGAAGATGTCTCACTTCTCTCACCCATTTGGAACTAGAAAATTAATTGAGTGAACAATTTTTTGAAGCTTGAGTATTTCACGAAATCATCTTAAAACGATTGCGGACCTGTACTTGAAAGAATATATATTGACTGTAAGAATGTGGAACATTTTGAAAGACATTCTGCGTATGTTCATGCTTGGGGAATATTATGGATTTTATTAAACGCTTCTATGAATTAAATTCTCAGTTATTTGAGCTAAAATCCAGTTCACACTGCGAGTTGTCTAAATATTTCCATCATACTTGCTAAAATATCGTATTTATGAAAACTCACCAGGTTTTTTGATAGACCGGAGGTATTTTTTTTTTGTAATAAATGACGAGTCTGATACAGAGTTGGGCATTATTCGAAAAAAATTGTTATCTGGATAATTATTCGAATAAAATTTTATTCGCAATATAATTATTCGCGAATAATTCATTCACGATTAAATTAATCGTAGATAAATTGCCTACGAATAAATTATTCGTGATTTTATTCGTTATTTTAAATAATTTTCGGAAACTTATTTATGTAACATAAACAATTAT
Organism: Oxycera nigricornis; assembly: GCA_963942545.1. Lineage (NCBI taxonomy): Eukaryota > Metazoa > Arthropoda > Insecta > Diptera > Stratiomyidae > Oxycera > Oxycera nigricornis. The sequence continues at coordinate 31,121,730 of OZ012659.1, forward strand.
TTGGACTGTACGGATGACATGTGTGTTGCCTCGATGGCTCACTCTTTTGTCCTATTGTACATAACAGATAAAGCGATAAAATGAGTTGGTGCTAATCATAGCTCGTCAATTATGATTTCTAGAATTTAATGAATAATTGCGGCGCAAGAAAGCAATAACTACAATGCCTCTCGTACAGTAAAGTACCTCGCGAGAGTTGTATTTGAGAGTGAGAGAGAGCACTTTCTTATCAGCTGAATTATTTTGTTTTTTCACTCACCACAGTCATTCAAAATCTGTTGACTAGAATGGAGTGGCTAGTAAAATCACTAGTGTATGCATATTGTGTTTTTTTTTTATTTTGAAAGAGTGTGATACGTTCATTCATCGAAGCTATGGAGTTAGAGAATTTGGACTCTTATAACTCTCAATCAAATCAAATTAGTTCGAACAATTTGGCAAGTTCTAATGAAAATGTCGCCAATGTTTCTGTGAATGAAAACAGTGTAAACACGACATTGACTTTATTGGATGGCAAATTTTTTAAGTATATCTCTTCATCTTCTAACGGAAAAAACATTGCGATGAACTGCGTGAAGTGTGAGCCTAAAGTTGTCAAAATAAAAAGTTGTCCAAACTCTTCGTCAAACTTTTTGAGCCATTTAAAAAGAAACAACAACGTATTACGGGCTTCTGATGCCATGTTTAATGGCTTTACGCAAGAAATTGCAAAAACTAGAGAATACTGCCATGATTTAGCAGCAGCGTACAAGCAAAATGTTGAAAGAAGATTCGAAGATTTCCTCAAACTGTTCACGCCTAAAGGTCAACATGCTATAATTGCGACACTGTTCTACTCGAGGTTCAAGAGCAAATGGTTTACTTGTATTACACCACATGAACAAAGAAGAATCAAGACATTATTTAAACGTGAAATAGCAAACGAAGTGTACAAAAATACGAAAGATGTTGAAAATAGAGTTGCTGCTGATCCAGAAAACTCATTTTTTGACTTCGAATCAGACTCGGAAAGCGAAACTGACTTACAGAGACAATCACCAAAAAACAGAGCTGATGTAATAGTATCTCAGTATTTTGCTGAAGAAGATCGTACTTTCAATTTTTTAGATCGCTATCCTGAAATAAAAACAATATTTCAAAAATACAACACACCATTGCCTTCATCTGCATCAGTAGAACGCGTTTTTTCTTACGCCACCATGATAAGTCGAGCAGATTGTCTGATAACATGTTTGAAGAAAGGGTAGTGTTGAAAACGAATATAAAGATATAATTATAGCTGTAAATACCTGTTAATTGAAAGCAAACAAATATTTGATTTTAATATGATTATTCCTTGTTTTATTTTTATTCATCAATCGACTGACGAATAAAATAAATTATTCGTCATTCGAATAATTTTTCTTTGAATAAATACAGTTATTTATTATTCGTGAATAACGAAAGAAACAATTTATTCATTCGTTATACGTCATTCGAATAAATTTTGCCCAACTCTGGTCTGATACCAGGTCAGCCCATAAATTCCCCCCGTTTTTAAGGTAATTTGAAGTACTGAAATGACACTTAGTTTAAATATTAACTGATGATGTATATTCCTTTATTATCTACAATCTCTTCCCAATTTTGTGGTAATTGTTGAATTCAATCAGAACAAAATTTCTTATCTTTCGAATAAAAAATATAGTAAGGCTGCTTAGGACATCATTTTTGTTTTGAAATAAAAATTGAAAGAAAGGTTTCCACCTTTCCTTCAATTTTTCCATGTGTGAGGATGAACGTTCTCGTGATGAAAAGAATCTGCCTTGTGTTGTGTTTATAAAATATATATAAAAAAGATTATAAAATGTTTATCAATGTCCTTTTTACCATAAATGGTAAATAAACAGAGCTAACAATTTGGACCACGATTTGACGTTTTAAAACTCCCAGGAACAAAAATCAATGTGGACTGTAGTTAATATTTAGGCACATACAAGTATTTCGATAGGCTTTGTAAATAAATTACCAAATTGCCCTTTGATTATCTGAAATTACAAATTCAGACAATCCAGGTTAAGAAAATTTCTTCAGCTTTTGAAAAACCAATTCCTTCAATCCCTTCTTCAAGAATTTGAAAAATCAATCCTTCTTTGACTTTCAGTTGCCATTTCGTTTATTGTGTTTACTGTTAGCTACCAACATTATTTAACAATTTTAGCTTTCTTCTCCAATAAAAAATTCTATATCTGTGAAATTGATGGCAATTGCATATATCTACTTTTTAACTTCGCCACTTATATTTGACTTGACTGTTTCGACTCCCTGCAGAATTGTTTTAAACATTACACCTTCCTTACAATTTTATTTTGCATCATAAGCCATTTTATTGCTAAACATTCACACCTATTTTCCAGGCACTTTACCCAGCAGAAAAATTACGTCTGGTTTTTGACAAACTGTTGCTGAAATTCCTACTGGGCTCTATCTCGACATTTTTGATTCACATGACGTCACTGAAACTTTGAGAGAGACTAGCTTGCTGTACCATGATTCAAACCCGTGATCGGAAGCAATCAATGATGAGCCTAGAATTTAACGTACGTCGTCAAACTTACTTTTGGGTCTGAATCGTTCTCACTTTTATTCTTCCTTACAAACCAGTGAATCGAACGACGTGGCCAATAAATCCTACAGTTTTTGCGTGACAAAACTTTTTTATATCATCAAGATACTATGTAGTCTGGATGGGTTATCGATTAGAGCGCATGCCTTCGGTGCACCAAGTACTACTGTCGAATCTGCTTTGCGAAAATTTATTTTCGAATATGGCGTTTGGTGCCGGACCATTATATCAGTTCACTCAGCTGCAAATAATACTTGGGAAATATTCATGGGTGAGCGTATTGCAGACCAATTCACCTTCCAATGTTTCGTTGATGAAGAAAGTAAGGTAACACCTACATTACCTAGTAGGCCCAGGCTAGGTCTGGATTGTTACGTCTTCGATAGTTCCGAATATGTTTTTGATATCCAGGTACTAGTTTGGATTAGAAATTTCAAAAAATCGATTTTGTTTCTGTTGCATTTTTCTATTCATTAAATCTTCAAAAATGATCTCTTAAAATATTTTAGTAAAAGTCAAAAAATTGTGTACTTTGTGACTGTTAGAAGTGAGTGCGCTGAGAGGACACTGGAGAAAGGCGAAATGTCGGCTTTCTCCAGTGTCCTCTCAGCTGCCGACCGACTATAGTCTTTTGTGTATCGCCTCTCTCTCTTCCTGTTCAAACATAATCCAGCTTTACATCCAGGAATACAAGATTATATAAAACCAGTGTGTGAAAAACTAACCAACGAGGATTTTCTTACTTGATGCCAGGGAAAAAACACGCAAAACAGCAATGATTGCTACAACAAGTTGGCAAGGATGTTGTAGATCTTGCTGTACAAATTTCACTATCCATATTTAACGAAGGTCATATGCCTGTTTTGAATGCTCTGGAGATCATGGGCTGCAAAATGGACATGGTAGCCGAGAATTATGTGCTGCATAAGGACACCAGAAAAGGTGACGCGGATGGCTACAAGGAAAGACCGTTTGAAGAGCAAAAATGCCAAACAAATCGAAGAGCTGGCATATATTGACGAGGGGTTAATGGGTTCAGGAATAGCAGACTCAATAATTGTATGCAAAGAAAATCATTTTTTCTGTTATAATAACAAGTAAAAATAAAGAAAAAACTTCAAACGCGTTTTTCTTAAAATGTAATTTTTTCATATAGTGGACAGTTAATCTAAGGATTGGTTCGGCGGATTTTCTTGAAATTTTAAACATTTGATTACTTTTTTGGGTTTGTAATCCGAACTAGTAACTTAACAGTTCTCAAACGCATTGTTTACAGTTGTAGAGTTGTTAAAGGAAACATTTGCAACAAGATTACCAATGAAGACATCATACATACCACATTAAAACAAATTACAACAACGGATAACATCTCCACTGACGTCACTTGGAAAGATCATATAAATCTCCTGAATACTTTCCAGGCTCGATTCTTCCCGGGAAACTTTCACCAACTTTTTAATCCGTCAAAATGGGTTTGTTTTCACGTGGAAAACTCTAACGCAAATCTATTTGAAAAAGTTTACGGCTTCAACCGTCTCACTTCATTGTTATTCAGCCACAACTACAGTGCTTCGGAAAAGCAATGAAGGACGTCGCAGCCAGGATTTTCATTATCTTCCTACTCAAGCAGTCAATAGTCATCAGAATGCTCAACGGTTAAGCTTGAAAGTTTAATATAATGTGAACTCACCGTCTTTGGCCCGCTAATTCCTTTTCCCTTTATCTTTCATCCTGAAATGAACACTAGCTGCTACTGAGAGACACACAGAGGGAAATAATTATTATCGAATTTAAGTTACCAAAGTAGGCATCTTATTCTCTCGTTTGGCATTGCTCTGTTTAAAATCAGCTTGAATTAAACTCATACTTTCGCATCCTTTTCTTCAACTAAATGGCACAGGTTCAACAAAGAAGGCGATTTCCCAATAACTCGTTTCCGGTAGGTCTTGAACAAGAAGGTACGGACGTGAATCTTTCCCTGAACAATTGTACCTGTCCTTTAAATCAAGCCAACTTTAAACAAAAACGCCTACAATCGTTTCAAACTAGCAATGTATCTGAATGAAGCAAACATTCCAACCCCAAAGAAAACTTTCCATTTGAGGAATTGAATTTATGTGCTTTCGCAAAGTCCCGGAACGAGAAGAAAAAAAGGAAAACTATCGGAAGTCAGTCTGCATGCTATCGATAATGCCCGGGAAGAACAAAAAGATGTGTGACAAAAGCAGACATTGTAGTCTCGTCCTTGTATGCATTGTCGTCCTTGTCGGTTGTCGTCAGCGAATTAAATGTCCTCTTCGTCGTCTAAACTTTGCCTTTTGCCAGAAGAATGAAAATTCGGATGCAAAACTTCGACGGAAAGTACGATTTTGTTCTACTTGAAATGCACAGGAACTATAATACTATGGACATTTTATGCAGAAATAGAGTAAAAAGATTATTTTCAGGGTTTCACAATTTAATCAGAACTTTAACGAAATGAGGAAAAATATATTTTGATTTCGGAAAGTTTTCTCGCAAAATTAGATGTAAGAATACGAATAATGTCAAAGGATGACGCGGATTCAATATGTGCATTGAACACATATCGCATATGGTGATGCAATTCTAAACACATTCCATTCGTTTCATACTGAAGTTCTGATGGCTTTTGTGTTGGATTGTCGGATAAAATCATGATTATTTTTAGAGTAGGATTTGATAAAAAAATCAACATTTACTGAAAAGGCTTGGTGTTTTTTAATTATTCGAGGTACTAGGCTTATTCCTTTGGAAATACTTAAATTAATTTTATCGTAAAAAGAAGAACAAGCCGTGAGGTGCGACCCTTGAGGTCCACACATACAACTTCCCAGTAATATTTACATAAATATTAAAAATATTAAACACAATTATATTTATGGAAATAATACTACTTTTAATAATAAAAATGTACTTCTCGTAAAAGTAATTTGAATGACTTAATATTAATCATAACATCTTCGCGAGCGTCAATTGATTACGTAAAGATTTTCGTGGATTGGTTTGATTTCATATTCACGTGGATCAATCGGAGGGGGTACAGGTTACAAAGCCTTTTCTACGTTATTTGTTATTTTCATATCGATGCTTAAAGGACAAAACAGCGCTAGCAAAAATGAATGCAGTTTATATTATTACGACAACTGAAGAGATTTTGTCGCGTGATGGCCATTTTGAACAGTTGCGGTCAAAACTGCTAGCACTTCGGCATAATCACTGAATTTGTATTTTTTCACGATTTTACATCAATGAAACTCATAATTATTTCATATTTTCTGTTGATTTTGAGAAACATTGATTATGCAGTCAAAAATAGGTTCAATTTCATGTAAAAAGTAAAATATATGTATTACAAATGATGACGGAAGTAACTGAAATTTTACGAATACTGAAGAACAAAACTCCTAAAAACTACAATTTTTTATTTGATGAAAGCTTTTCAAAGCATACCATCTCAAAAAGTGTTGACTACAAAACATTTTACCATTCAAAACGTTGATTATCACAATTGTAAAATCGATTTGATTTGTATTGGTTTTCAAAATTTAAGCAGTTTTTTTGTTAAAGTTAAAACACGGTTCTGTGAAGACTATTAAAAATCTCCGCAAATTATGCAAATAATAATAAACTTTGCTTGACTTTACAACAATGTCTTTAGAATAAGAGATTTAAGGTATAAAAATTCGTATGAACCCTTTTTACATGGTGACTTTGAATGATTTTTTTTTATTTTTAATTCAATTTGTTTTGAAATCATGAGAAAATATTTTGCTAGTCTCTACAGAAATTGATAAAAGTTTATAAATTTGATAAACATTTATTATCACGATTTTAATTTTATTAATTATTAATTATTATTTTAAAAAAAACACATTTTTCAAAAATTTTTTTTAAAAATTTGATAAAATCACGAAAATGTTAATACGCGTCAATTGACATCTTGATAAAGCAAATCGTATGTTTGGTTTGCGAGATATAGCGCATGACAATGTTGACCTTCAAGGGGTGAAAACAGCAAACCCCCCCGACCGAAGTGCCCCAAAAACTAATCAGCTCTTAAAATTGCAAAGACGCTTCGATTGACACCTTAACAAAGTCGATATGACTTTGTCACGTGAGTTATGCTCGTAGAAAAACTGTCCGCGAACGCACGTACATATACACACACACACACACATACATACTTCTTTCTAAAAACACTTAAAATATACTCGTAAGACCTCAAAACGTAAAGATATGTTGAAAATTTCAATTTCGATTTTCGAGGCGATTACAAGAACTTCCCATATACTGGGAAGTTAAAAAACCCTTCACATTCCAAACAATATTCCAAAATAATCATAATGAGGCCCATAAAATACAATAGTAATCAGCTAGTTTTTAACTCTACAGTCATATTAGTTGAATCTTAATGCCAAAGTACCCTAACAAAGCCATTTTAAAATCAAAGCAGCACTTAAAGCTTCTTTTAGATTTTCTTGTTACCTAGCTGGAGCCAATTTCATGAACGGTACCCCATAATATGCGTTGCTAGGCTTTCTATAACTTACGCAGCCAGGAACTTTATAATAACAATTTAATCGGTTCAAATTTCGATGGAATAATATTGTATAATAATTTAGTACAGTTTTAGTAATTTTAATAATCGTTACATGTGAATTACATTCTTCTTCTTCTACGTATATTGTTATGCAAGGGGATCAATTTCACTAAAACGGTTATTTCCCCGCATGAAGCTAATTAAATAAATATTCTAGAGACTTTCATAAATTATTATTGTATAAAGATGTATCGTTTGGACAATGTTTTCTTAATTCAGTAAACATTAAGATTATTAAAAAGTCGTGTTTTTGCTTTTTACCAAAATATTTTGTATTTCCTCAAATACGTATTTCGGTTGCTACTTGAAACCTTCTTCAGTGTTTTGTACAAGACTAATTCTCTCCAGGCATCTTGTCCTTATTTATATCCTTACTTGTTAATAACATCCTTCCTTATTTGTAAATTATGATGCTCCGGGGATCGTTATCCTGCTACAGGCCAAAAGAGTTTAAAATCCCCATCTATCGTGTAGCGGGAATGTTTTCATTTTCACATTATATCAGGAGATTGCAAGGTATATTTCAGTAACATAACAAAAAAAAACAATTACACAATTGTTAAATATAGGGGGGGGGGAAATACTCTTCTAATCAGAAACAACGCAAAAAAAGTTAAGGCACACTGCAAATAATTTATTTTTCTGAGAAAAATGCACCGATAGATTTGCATGGAATTTTCGCTACATGAAATATTTGTCATTTGAGTTGAGTAAATGATCATGGAAAGTAAATTTTAAAAATGAGTAAAAAATGAGTGCCAAGAGTACAGTAAGTAAAGAAGTTCGGGAAATTATAGTTCAGCTTTGGCAAACAGGAATGTCATATGTTAAAATTGGTGTACTAGTTAAAAAATCAAAATATTCTTTCAGAAACGTTGCATCAGCATTTAAAAAAAAAAATCATTCGAAACAAAACCTCGACCAGGAAGGCCAAAAAAGCTAACTGAGCGAGAAGAGAAATGAATTGCGAAAGAAATTAAAACGGATCCAAGATTAAGTGCCCCATTTTTACCCAATGAAGGTAAAAAAACGCTTCAGAAAAGAAGTGTCTGCTCAGACGTTGCGAAATATTAAAAAAAAAGTCGAGCTTTAAAGGCAGGGTTTGCCGACGAAAACCGTACATTAGCGCAAAAAATGTGATGTTAAGATTACGTTTCGCGAAAGAGTACGTTAAAAACCAAAGTACTTCTGTGAAAGGGTGGGAAACAAAAATGAACCTGATTGGTTCTGATGAGAGGTGGCATGTTTGGTGAAAACCAAATACTGAGTTCAATTTCAAGCGTACCAATCCCACAGTAAAACACGGCGGTGGGAACATTATTCTATGGGGTTTTATGGAAGCTTCTGGTTCTGGAAACTTGGAAATTATAAATGGCAGGATGGATCAACATTACTATCTAAATATCCTTAAAAGGAATATTAGATAAAGTGCTGAAAATATGGGGATTTTAAACTCTTTTGGCCTGCGGCAGGATAACGATCCCAAACATCGCTCGAAGCAATGCCGACTTTGGGCTATTTATAACTTACAAATAAGGAAGGATGTAATTAACAAGTAAGGATAGATATAAGGGCAAGATGCCTGGAGAGAACTAGTCGTGAACATATCAATGAAGGAGGCTACAAATAGTAGCCGAAATATATATTTCAAAAATCAAAAATAAAATTTGGTAATAGAAAAAGTCACCACTGTTATTATTATTAAACCAATTTACCAAAAAGCTCGAACAGACAACCAATATTTAAAACTGCTCAAAAGTGAACAAAACACCTGCTGAGTCCCAAGATTAAAACCCCATAGAGCATCTATGGTACCACCTTAAAAATTAAGTTGTAATTCGTAAAGTAAAAAATAAAACAAACTAAAAAGAAGAATGGAAAAATATTTCACCAGCCGTTTGCAAAACGTTGGTCAAATCGATGCCGAAAAGCCTCTAGGAAGTAATAAGAATGCGAGAAAAGTCCACAAAATATTAATAGTAAGTTTCTAAAATTTAAAGGAAATAAATCTACAAATCAAATAATTTCAAATAAAACTGTATCGTGCCTTAACTTTGTTTGATCATTTCTCGACGATAAATAAGCAATTTTTTTAATTATGTTTATAAAAAAATTGTGTTTTTTTGGGTATGATACTGAAATATATCTCCTCAGCTCCTGATATACTATAAAAGAACACCATTTTCAATAAAAAAAATACCACTAAAACTTAAGACTTGTTTCGTTGGGTACATCGTTCCTTAACTTTTTTTATCCACTGTACGTACGTACACACACACACATGCATACATGCTTCATTCTAAAAATACTTTAAATATACTTTAAAGGCCTCAAAACTTAAAGACATGTTGAAAATTTCAATTCGATTTTCGAGGCTATTATAAGAACTTCCCATATGCTGCGAAGTTAACAAAATTCAAATTTGAATACATTTCAATCATACCAAACTAAACAAATACAAGGAAATCCCTTCATTTTACAGTTTCAAATTGAAAGCTCGTTCATATATACATACATTACTGTACTTCAACAAGTTTGTATTTTATAAGATATTCAGTACATCTTAAAATAAAATCTGATATCAATTTTGCTCATCAAAGCGTTTTCTTTGAAACCACTCGAGGAATAATATGCTGAAAATTTGTATGCTTCTTAACATTTCAAGGACAATGGCTTCATAATCTACATGGTACGAGATACTTTGCTCTAAATTCAAATATTGTTAGAGGTATTCGCAGATTGATAAAGAAATAAGAAGCAGAACCCAAGATTCCTTCGCAAAACCAAGTATACTGAGAATGCATCATTGATAAACGACTACATTGTGAAACTTGAACTTCATAACTTATCGTTTTGAGTTCTTTCTTAATGGAAGCACAACCAAACTGATAGTCCTTGAAATTTTGTGAAGAAATGATTGGTTTTATTTTGGCAATACAAAGGTCAATATTTAACAAACAAACAATATAAATTGAATACTAAACTCCTATTTTTCCCACTCAAATCGTCCTGCTGCAAGTATCGCATTTATAGTTCCGAATGAAAAATTTTATTGAGAGACATTACCTGTATATCTTCATGAATTTTTATTTCGGCCATAAAACTTTCATACTAACAACTAGAAAGTACTTTAAGCCACTCCATAGTGTTTGGTAGTTATAAAGCTTTGTCACGAAATTCAAAAGTAACAACAGCAATATCGTACTGGCTTTAAGAGTCCTTACAGTCGTGAATGGATATTTAACGTAACGTTTCAACATCATGCAAGCTAGCCAGGCCTCTCATTAACTATTTAGAACTAGCCAGGTCTTAGTATAAGCATGCTTCATTTCGTGCGGCTAGTGCCATCCAACCAGCACTATGGTCTATTGAATAAAAGATGAGTAAATCTCTGTCAGGCTGAATTAAGGATGCAGCACTGTTACAAAACACGTATGAAATGGAAAATACCGAAGGATTGGGGTTTGCAATCCTTGAACATGTCAATTATTGCTCACTTAATCAAGCATGTCGACTATAGTGAGTGGGCGAGGTTTTGATTTTGGTGTTTTCACTCGTTGTTGTTATTGGGAAACAGAGTATCCTTGAAAGCAATTGTTTTTGAAGCAGGTAAGCTACAACAAAATTATAGTGTGTTTTATGTGGTTTTAGTTAAAGGTGTTGTTATAAGAAACGATTCGGGTCATTTAAAGTTGGTATTTTCATGTGGTAGATGTTATGATTAAATGTAAAAAATCAAGCGCAAAATAAGCATACGTTTTATTTCGTTAAATGTTGTCACATCAGATAGGACACAAAGTAACATGCAGGGCAGCTAACATATCAGCTACAAAAAATATTATTTTGTTTTTTCTGCATACGATCATCAATTGCCAGTATTCTTACAGCATTTCACTATAAACAAAAGTATTCTACACATATTTACCGATCGTTAAATGCCTTAATAATTTTGTTTAAGGAGTTAAGACTAGATTCAAAACTTCAAAACCAGCTACTACCTCAGCGTTTACCTGAGAATGCAACGAAGCTATAAATAAAACTGAAGTTGCATTCAAAACATACAAACTCTTTTCGTCTGAGAAATTAAGACAAAGTTACAAAAAGTTGAGACCATAGAAAAGGATAAATTTCAATTTGACAAAAACATTAACCAGAAAATTTTCACAAGCCACAAGAGTAGCAAAAGCTTCTGGTCTTTTGTTAAAAAAAAGGCAAGAGCTGTTTTACCTCCTCCTCTAGTCCACCTCATGTACAGGGTGGCAATATGAACAGCCAATTTCTTGACAAGATCAATTTGTTTGCTTGAATGTTTGCTACCAACTCCAACTCTCAGAGTCATTCCTACATACTCAAATATAATTGTTCTCACGGGCATTTTCGAATGAGGTTGAACTTGAAATTGCTCGCAAAGTTTGAGGTGTCTTAATCCACAGATTCTTATGTTCTTTCGCCTATAGTTCTTATTCAATGTGCCTATTTTTCGGCCAAACCTCTACGCCAATTCACTTATCCTATTGACCGGGATTTTTTTAATCCATTTTCCATTGGAAACTTACTAGTATTTAGCACATCCCGAAAAATAGGGAGTGAAGTTTGTGATCCATCCAACTACCAATCAATTGCACTCACTTCGATTCTGTCCAAGGTTTTGAAAAAACTCGTGAGATCAGTGAATTTATCAACGTTGTGCGGTACAATTTTCATTCAAAACGCTTTACTGGAGATTTGATAACGTTTCTTACTGATCAATGGTATGATTGTCTTCCTAGTTCTGATGCAGCTCAAATGTATAAAAACGATTTTTCAAAAAATATTCATAAGCAAATTGGGAAAAAACCTTGACACACGTTTTTCATGAAATAAGGTTTTTGAAAACGGTGAACAGACAATCTCTGGATCTACTGAACCGACTTTAAACAAGCCGCGAGGTACGACCCTTGAGGTCCACACGGTCAACTTCCCAGTCATATCTACATAAACATCAACAACATGACAACAATGAGAGGTAATAGTAACAGGAATGAGTTAATATGAATCATATCGTCTACGGGAGGGTCCATTGATTATGTAAGGTTTTTGGTCGATGAGGACAGATTGAATATTCACGCGGATCAATCGGTGGGGGCCTTTTTGGTGTTGAAAAATTTTGTTGGTTTTCAAAATTTAAACAATTTTTTTTAATTAAAAGACTATAAAAACTATTTAAAATCTGCTCAAATTATGCAAATATCTTAAAACTTTGATTGAATTTACGACAATTTTTTTAAAATAAAAGATATAAAGTAATAGCACTCGTATGAACCCTCTTTACATGGTAACTTTGAATGATTTTTTTTATTTTTTATTTAGTTTATATATATATATATATACTCTATAGATACTCTATAAACCTCAAAACGTAAAGAAAAGTTGAAAATTTCAATTTCGATTTTCGAGGCGATTACAAGAACTTCCCATATACGAGTACTGGGAAGTTAACAAGAAGTTTTTGGCGTTTAACGAAAAAGTGGGTCAAGTTTTGACATTTTTCCCACAAGTCCGCCTATTTTTACGTCTTTTATTAGAAACGGTGGTGGATTACGTTGTGAGAAACCCGTTACCGTTGAAATTTTTTATTTCAGACTTACCAATCCTTAGATTATCTGTCTGCCGTGTAGTAACAATTTTTTCAGAGCCTAATTTCAGCACCCTTTATTATATTTTTTTTGTGTTTTCCGCCATATGAGGTAACTTTTTAAAAAAGAGTGATATTAATATCCGATAAAGTAACGGAGATTTTTTTTTTTTGAAAAATATTCTTTTTGCCTTTTAAAGTTTACTAGTATTTTAAGAAACTCTGACATCCTGACCTGTTAGCCAAATTTCTAAATTCAGAATATAAATTAAGAGCTCCTTTTACTATTCTATTGAAGTCGTTCTTGATGAAACAGAATCAAATTTACATATCATTAATGCCGGGATACTTTTTTTAATAAATTTGATTGATGATTTTGAATAGATTCGAGAGATTTTGCATGGTGCCTTTGTGCGATTTGAATTTTTTTCAAGAATTTTAATTTTTTTGGATCCTTTTTAAGATAAATTTGATTGATGATTTTGAATAGAATTGAGAGCTTTTGCATGGAGCCTTTTAATGATTTGAAAATTTTTTCAAGAATTTTTTTTTGGATCCTCTTTTTAATAAATTTGATTGATGATTTTGAATAGAATCGAGAGCGTTCTCATGGAGCCTTTGAGCGATTTGAACTTTTTTTCAAGTCTTATATTGTTTTTGGAATGGTCCGAGGGGCCATACAGTACTGAAAGATACTTAACCGTAGCATCCAAACCTGTGACAAATTTATTTAATGAAATACTAAAGGCTGAACAAATACCAACTCAGTGGACAAAGTCCACTATCGTCCTGCTACATAAAAAGGGAGACAAAAATGATACTAAGAACTATAGACCGATAAGTCTAATGTCCACTGTTTACAAAGTGTTCTCAAAAATAATACTCGGCCGAATAAATAAAAACCTAGAAGAGAACCAGCCAAGAGAACAAGCAGGATTTCGCCCGGATTATTCTACCATAGGCCATATCCATGTGGTCAAAATGATCATAGAAAAATTTAACGAATACGGCCAACATGGCATTTGTCGACTACAACAAAGCCTTCGACTCTCTGAAACACAATTATATCTGGAAAACACTAAAAAACCAAGGAGTAGAAAGTTAATATATCAATATTGTAAAGGAAATTTATAGCAACTCCACAGCAAAGGTCCAACTCGAACAGCAAGGAGAAGAGTTTAAAATCCAGGGAGGCGTCAGGCAGGGAGATCCAATTTCCCCAAAACTTTTCACAGCAGTGTTAGAAAATATCTTCCGCAACATATACTGGCAAGATTTCGGAATGAATGTAAATGGATTAAACTTAAACCACCTAAGATTCGCTGACGACATTGTGATTTTTGCAGAGAAACCAGGTATACTACAAATTATGTTACAGCAACTAGATAAGGAAAGCAGAAAAGCAGGACTATTGATGAATCCAACTAAGACAAAAGTAATGACAAATGCAACTAAGGCGAACATAGAAATAGAACAGGAGTTAATCGAATATGTTGATGAATACGTTTATTTAGGACAACCTTTATCAATAAAAGACCAATATTCTAAAGAAATTGAGAGAAGAATAAGTAGCGCTTGGAAACAACAGTAAAAATGTCAATTAAAAGCAAACTCTACTACATATGTATACACTCATGTCTAAATTACGGCTGTCAAACTTGGCCGGCTACGAACAAAAACAACCAGAAACTGATAGTCTGTCAACGCAATATGGAACGTAGCATGCTAAACGTAAAGTTGAAGGATAGGTGGAAAATTCCAAAAATAAGGAAAAGGACAGAAGTAAACGACATTCTACAAAAAATCAAAAAACTCAAATGGAACTGGACTGGGCATATCATGAGAACAAATAAGGAAAAATGGACGAAAGATGTAATGGAATGGTACCCAAGGAATGGGAAAAGACAAAAAGGACGACAAATTTAAAGATGGGAGGATGACCTACCAAAAGGATAGAGAAGGATAGTTCGTGACAGAGATGAGTGGAAGATACATGGGGATGCCTATGTCAAAGGACAACCTGACCAATAAACTGGTAGCTGAAGAATACCAATGTACATATTTTACTCGTAAAAACTATTTAAATTTAAAAACTCATAGTACCCTACATATTTTAAAACTGTACTGTATTTGGTCAGCGAATAAAGGCTTTTATTATTATTATTATTATTATTATTAACTTCCCAGTATATGGGAAGTTCTTGTAATCGCCTCGAAAATCGGAATTGAAATTTTCAACATATCTTTACGTTTTGAGATCTTACGAGTATATTTTAAGTGTTTTTAGAAAGAAGTATGTATGTGTGTGTGTGTGTATGTACGTACGTACGTACGTGCGTTCGCGGACAGTTTTTCTACGAGCATAATTCACGTAAACAAAGTCGTATCGACTTCGTTAAACAGTCAATCAAAGCGTCTTTGCAATTTCAAGAGCTGATTAGTTTTTGGGACACTTCGGTCGGGGGGGTTTGCTGTATTCACCCCTTGAAGGTCAACCCTGTCATGCGCTATATCTCGCGAACAAAACGTACGATTTTCTTCATGAAGGTGTCAATCGACGCGTATTAACATTTTCGTGATTCTATCGCATTTTTTAAAAAATCGTTGCAGCCGTTTTTTAATTTTTTCAAAAAAAGTGCAAAAAATTGGAGATTTTTTCAAAAACATCAAATTTTTAACTTTATTTTCAAGTCACAGTAATCAATGTTTATATAATTTATCTACTCCAAACACTTGTTGTAAAAAAAACCACCCAATTTTTTTTTCATGATTACAAAAACAATTAAATTAAAAATAAAAAATCATTAAAAGTCATCATGTCCTTCATGTTCATGTATGTCAATGATTATATCTCGAGAACCAAATATAATCTTTGCATCATTAAGAAGTCAATCAACGCGTATTAACATTTTGATGATGTTTTTAAATTTAAGAAAAAATCTTTGTAGCCATTTTTTTACATTTAATAAAAGAATATTGAAAATTAGTGTTTTTTTCATAAAAAAATTAATTAATAATTAATAAAATTAACATCATAATAATAAATGTTTGTAACATTTATAAACTTTTATCAATTTCTATAGCAACTAGCAAAATATTTTCTCATGATTTCAATACAAATTGAATTAAAAATAAAAAAACATTCAAAGTCACCATGGAAAAATGGTTCATACGAATTTGTATACCTTAAATCTCTCATTCTAAAGACATTGTCGTAAAGTCAATCAAAGTTTATTATTATTTGCATAATTTGCGGAGATTTTTAATAGTCTTCACTGAACCGTGTTTTAACTTTAATAAAAAAACTGCTTAAATTTTGAAAACCAATACAAATCAAATCAAATTTGCAATTGTGGTAATCAACGTTTTGAATGGTAAAATGTTTTGTAGTCAACACTTTTTAAAATCATATGCTTTGAAAAGCTTTCATCAAATAAAAAACTGTAGTTTTTAGGAGTTTTGTTCTTTAGTATTCGTAAAATTTCGGTTACTTCCTTCATCATTTGTAATACATTTATTTTACTTACTTTTACGATTAATATTAAGTCATTCCAATTACTTTTATGAGAAGTATATTTTTATTATTAAAATTAGTATTATTTTCATAATTATTATTGTGTCTTATATTTTTAATATTTCTGTAAATATTACTGGGAAGTTGTCCGTGTGGACCTCAAGGGTCGCACCTCGCGGCTTGTTATTAATGCCGTGATACCGCCAAATATCGTCATCTCTCCAATCCCCTTTCTAATATATAATAGCTACCCTCCACTGTACTTTTAACCCGATTTAGATTTTTGCCGACGACAGCATCCTCAATTTCACATACCTACCCTTTCAATTCTTTGAAAGTCACCTGGGGCGAAGCGAACAGTGTTATGTTTTATACTTTGGAGATTCAACGCTGTCTCAATAGCAATAAACGAATCTATTGGTAACATTGGTGTAAAAATTTCCAGTTCGTCCTCATTCAATATTCTACATCTTGACGTCTCCAGCAAACTAAGCTGATTCGACCAATTCTTCAACACTGTGAATATTGCAACAAAATGTCTTGAACTGTCCCTAAAATTTTTACCACCTCACCTGGCACAAATCTACGAGACACACATCAGACTTTGACTTGAATTTTACTCCCATATTTGAGTGGGTTCTGGTAGCACAGGACTATCTGCGTAAGACAAAGTTCAAAAAAAATTCAATCAAACTCAATGACAATAAGATCTCCAAAATTGAAATCATTGATCCCAGCCGTAATGCAAGTTGCTATTGTCGATTTTATTGCTGCTATCGTGATCTGCCATCCAGCAAAATATCAAATATCATGATTTGTAGACTTCATCCTTAGCGCAACATTCGCCTAACTTGTCGTCCCCATCGTCATACTGTCCAAATCGGTACCAGTCGCAATGGTGAAATTTCGATAAAAAAATCTTATCACGCTCCTTTCGAATGTGCAACAGTCTACCATGTCTACCAATGTTTAAATGGGACATTTGTCGTCACTTCCCTTGTTCCCGAACCTTTCTTCATACCATTTTCCCATTTTCTTTCAGTCGCAGCTATGCTATTACATCATAGGGTATCCTTAAGCAGACGGTATCTTGTTAGCTTTGCGTACAACATGAAATAATTTTTTTTTGTAACAAATGCTAGTTTCCTTAAAACTCTTTGTCCTTCTTCTGGAAGATATCTCACTTGAATATCATTAAAAAAAGAATTTGAAATTCCCTTAGGCTAAATTTTTCCACAGTGGCCACCGTATTTTATCTAAAAAGACCACCCCTTAAAGAGCAACCTTGATGAATATTTTTTGAAAAAATGATCGAAATTGACTTTAGGTACTGTAAAGCGAATGCCAGTAAGCAATAATATTGTTAATCATACATAATCAGAAAATCATATTAAAATTCCTCAATATTATAAATAAAAAAGAAACTGGGAAATGCAACCAAAAAATGTATTTTTAAACGTATCCCGGTTACTTACCTTGACCTTACAGGATGAAATTAAAGAAATGTATCAAAATTTATCTTTTTCTTTCGAAATTTGGTTTAAGTCCAGTCAAATAGAAGTTTGACCCTGCATTTTGGGCTGGCAGGCAAATTTTCATTGCAAAGTGTTGACAATGGTATAGTTAATTTAAGTTCAAGTATCTGGGGTCACAGTTCCAATTCTCTGGGCTCTATCATGAAAAATATCTCCGAGATTAGAGTTCCCACAAAAAAGTTAAAAATGGATTGTGTAGAATTCAATTTGTAGCGAATCGCTCATACATAACTTTCACGTGACATCAATAGTTAAAAAGTGACAAGCCAAAAGAGACATCCAAAAAGGGGGAACATCTTTCAGTGCTTCCACTTTAAACCCGAAACACATGAAATATCTTTAAGGTAATTTTGTCACAAGTCGTTTGCGGTATTGACCGTTTTGATCAATGTACAGTGGCAGGAGTTATTGTGTCTCGAAGGCGGGAAAGTCACATGAAAAATGGATTTCAAGACCAGATGTACGGTTCGCGGGAACATGTGACTTTCCCCCCTTCGAGACATAATAACTCCCGCCAATGAACAGTGATCAAAGCAAACAATACCGCAAACGGCTTGCGTTAAAATTGTCTAGAAGTTATTTCCGAACGCATTTCGCGAGAAAAGGGAAAACAAAGAAATTGTGCAGCCCGAAATATGATCCCCCCTTTTTCAACGTCGTTTTTGGCGTGTAACTCTTTTAATATTGACACCACGTAAAAGTAATGTATTCACAACTTGCTACAAATTCAATTCTAAGCAAGTTTACAATACACAACTTTCTTATGGGAGCGATGGTTTCTGAGATATGGAGGTGTCTCACTTTCATTTGTTTTTAAGATGGAGCCCAGAGGATTGGAGCTACGACCCCAGAAACTTAAACTTAAAGTAACTATACCATTGTGCACTCATTGCAATGAAAATTTGCCTGCCAGCCCAAAATGCATGGTTTACGTCAAAATTCGGACGCTTTTACTGGACTATTTGTCCTTCCGTTGTATTCTGAAGTAAAATTCGATCTTCTCAAATTGAAAACGCTTAGAAATAGTATAAGTGTTACTGACCGTGATCCAAAAACGTAAAAGAAAAGATCCTTTTAACAATGAAAGATATAAGAAACTCTGAACATTAAGATTGGACTGAACTGGACATTTAAGCATTCAGAGAGAAAGAGATAGAAATGAATAAAGACAATGAGTCTAAAACCATAATTTGCAGATTTAATTTCCTTTTAATACACTGTCTAATGAAGACAATATTATCATTTTATTGTGAAAATCGAACATTTTAATAAAGTTACTCAAAATATCACGGGACTCATTTGAAAAAGTTTTTCATTGAAAGTAGAACAATCATTGTGATCGATATTAATTTTCAACTATGACGAACAGTTGTTTGGCTTTTGATTGATATTTTGATGAATAAAAATATTGAATTGTTCAATTGTTTCTCATAGTCACTATGAACAATGCAACGTCCCTCACACAAAAAATAATGTTTAATTTCAAGCAAATCAGAACAATAGCGACTACTTGACGTAACTTTGCCGATTACAATACACGGAACTGCTTCGTCATGAAAGGACCTTTAAGTCTACTAAAAAACACTGTCACCATTCTAAAGGACTATTGTTTGAATTGTTCGCTGGCAGGAGTAAGGTACATTGCGGATGATAGGTAAATTCTCTATTTTATAAAACGTTAACAACATTTAAGTACATAGATGTCTTTGAATGGCACATCCCATTGTCAACTTGAAGGTATCATCCTGTCGAAAGGCTTTTCTGGCTTATTTGCGTAACAATTTCATCGCTCGGCTCGTATAGTCTTATCATGGAATTTAGAGAATCATTGGAGAGCACTGCGATAAGTATGGTAAGCGAGGAAAAGGATCTTTGGGAACGTATTCAATTCCCATCGGTTGGAGTGTGCGAGATGGGCTCCTCGAAAGAAGAATATCCAAGACTTGCGGATATAATTTGGGGGTATTTAATGGCCAATTATATAATTTGTTTTTAATGAAAGAAAAAAAAACATTTTAAATATTGAAAGTATTTCAGCTGAATAGTTTCAGATTTTGGATTTTTCAATCAAATATTAAGTATATTATAAATATTTTAGAAGATAAAAACATCCGTTTCAGCTTGATTGGAAACCGCAGCCTGCGTTACGATTTCGATGTTGAAGAATTTCTACTAAGAGTAGTCTTTCAGAATGTTTACAGTCCAGGATCACTGCATCCCTATTGTTCTGGTTGTGATGGTTGTACCCAGTGTCCTACAGAAGGATATCTTGAAATCGCCGACATTGTGAGTAGACAGAATTAATTTGCTCGTCTTCATTCATTAAAGGAAAGCATACAAATATGCAAACATACAAAGCATACTTGTAGTCACGGACCTTTAACCATATTTTAAAACATTCAGGTGATTTGTTGATATCTTTTTTAATGGTGTGGTAGGTCTCTCATGCAAAAACTGGGTGGGATCTAATTTAATATCTAAAAATCTCAAAAAGTCTGAAGCAAA
Source organism: Oxycera nigricornis (assembly GCA_963942545.1). NCBI lineage: Eukaryota > Metazoa > Arthropoda > Insecta > Diptera > Stratiomyidae > Oxycera > Oxycera nigricornis. The sequence continues at coordinate 31,142,124 of OZ012659.1, forward strand.
AAATTCAAAAATTAACATTTCAATGTAACACCTAGTCTAAGTATAAATGTTTTCACAATTGAAAGCTTGACTCTACACTCCATTTGTTTCTATGAAATTATTTTTGATTTTCTTGTGAAATAATTAATTATTCATTAATGTTTCCCAAAAAAACCTTCTTGTTGAAAGTTACAATAAGAAATACAGATGGGCTTATTAATTGCACTCCCCCAATGATTATATATATAATATGCATTAGGGTAGATAAGTGTCCTCCGAATTGGTGGAAATCTGTGGGTCTGAACTGAGGAGGATTTCCCTAAACCACAAACTAGCCCTGTGTTGAATTTCTTGGCACAATGAGAAACGACGCCGTGTAAAAGCGGATCAGCTCACTTGAGAGGAGTCCCCAGGCGTACTAACGCACGAGGTGGTTATAATTGGAGTCTCATTGCACGTACAAAGGCAGGATATACAGGAATCAACTTACGAACTAGCAATGAGGCAATGGAGAAATTTGGACACATGCGGCAACGCTGGGCTTATGTGATCCAAATACTCGTAATCTGTTAGCTTTGGACAGAGCTGCATAATATACGAAAATTGACAGTCGTTATACTTCGCGGATACAAATAATAAAAAATAGTTGAAGTATAATGAGCTTAATCCATCAATAAGCCTAACCGTGGTCGTGCTGTCTGGTGGCGGATGGTAAATGACAGAACCTGATGAGGATGCCGTCCGTCACCCCGAAACCACACTTCCCATTTAATAATGTACCGGCCAGAAGCCTGGAAACAAGAACCTTATTAATGTGCAATAATGGCGTTAGCATGGTTGCGAACCAATAGAAAAAGCACACTAGTGGGCGGGAGTTTGTCGACACGAAGGTTCGAAAACCCTAATATGTATCAATCTTTTTTTATAATATTGCTTCATATTTGGAAAATACGGTAAACAGATAATCTATGGATTGGTTAGTCTGAAATAAAAAAATTTAACGGGATTTTAAAAAGTAAGATCTCTCAAATCGTAATCTACCACCTTTTCCAAAAATCGTATGAAGAAAAATGGCGGACTTGTGAAAAAAATGTCAAAAATCGACCTTTTTTCCTATTTTTTCAACTCTAAAATTTTTTCTTTCAATTTGTTCTGTCATATTACGGTGGATTATGATGTAGAACATTCCAAAGAAAACACACAAAGTTTTTTAAAATCAGTTCTGTAGATCTGGAGATTATTTGTCCGCCATGTTACCTTGTTTCGAGAAAAACGTGTTTAAATTTTTTTTTTCATTTTGTTTATAAATATTTATTTGCAAAATCGATTTTCAACATTTACCATCGGTTAATCTTCTATCCTTGAGCCAGTTTGAAGTTATAAGGAAGCGAAAAACACAAAAAAAACGATTTTTTTAAAATTTGTAGTGTGCTAGTACCTTAAGCACCATCAGTAGCATTATTTTGTTTTCTTTTTCGTGAAACTTATGCATACCAAATGATTCTACTGTAAGCTTAAAAACCACGCAACCGTGTCTAGCATTTTCAATAGTAAGTACCTAGCAACATACACAAATCAAAAAATAGCTTTAACCAAGGTAAAAAACTATAATCCTACAACTAAAAACACTGATATGTGCACGTTAGGTGAAGCTAACTTTATTGTTATTTGAACGCTCGATCCAAATCCATAATTTTACATGTAATAAAACATTAAGAAAAGATTTGGAAGTAACATTTTGGCTGCTTCCATTCACGTATACAACCAAAAAACGACAGTACGAAGAAGAATATGTTTCTCTATTTTCTAGGGTGCGCGAAGGAAGTGAAATGAAACCACCTCTTTTTAAATAATGAATGGATTACATCCTAACTGGTTCAGCCATGCTTATCTGCTTTACGGGTACGTAAAAAATGCGAGGTGCAAGCGGAAATGTGTTGCAATAATAATGAATGGCGGTTTCACTTTTCACAACTAAGAATCACGGCATGACGAATATGATTTTCTATTTTTCCAGTTTCCTTGAAAGCAGCGCTCATAATTTTGCCAAGAAAATTAGTAATACTGAAGTTCATTTGAACATTTAGGAGGAAGGCTATACTATCCCTCCTTCTATTAAAAATATTATATTTCTTTTCTTCTATTAAAATCAATATTTTCCTTCTGTCTTCTCTGGTCTCATTCAATGCAGGTATGGTATGGTGTTCAATACAGAATATGGTTATTGTTTTAGTGAAAACACTATCCCACGTAGCTGAAGCATATAATACGTATCCTCTTGAACAGATTGAAGTTCAAATAGTAAATTATATTGTAATACTTAGTTAAACAGAAACATTGCAACGCTTTCCGTTCCAGAATTGTTCCAAATAAACCATTTTATTGTTTCCAATTTCCTTCATGGAATATTTTTGTTATCAATTTCTCCAATTAGTCCTTCTCACAACTTTGGCACACCACAACTTTGTATATCCAATCTGGTCAGTACCTACTACTATCACTATCCAAAAAGCCAGTCTGCTGTACTTTGGCTATACTTAAAGGATTCTTGTTTGCTGTACAACATACAAATCAATGTCTTATAAATTTCGGATGTCAATTTCAAACGTATTCTGGCGCCAGCACTGAATACTAAATGTTCCAAACAGAAATTAGACTTTAAGACTATTTTGTCACGTATTTACAATCTCAACTATTTCCAAGATATTTGAATACGTGGCTACGCTGTTACTTCTACTCCATTTTAAACTGGGCGTATCGTCAAACGTTAAGGATTTTGTGGATGTATATTTACTACTGTTGAAACCTACTTGAAGATATTAGCAACCAAATTCAAATTTATTCATTATTTGCTCGCCATGTTAAGCATCAATGATACCCATCAAGAACGACATCGACTTCATTATGCTCTTCTTAGGAGATTTCTACAAATGAATCGGGAATACTAATTGTAGAAGCTTCCTTGCCATGACTAACACCATAAATTCCTATTAGGAAGAACTTCAGCACGTTTCGAGAAAATTTAATCAGAATAGATGATTTCTGGTGTTTAGTGCAATTAATTATGATTTATTGTTATGAATATTGTTTCGTGTTATTTTGATTGTATGTAAGAATGTTAGACAAATCCAAATGAATTTATAATGAAGAGTTTATGAGTTAATATTATCATGGCCACATTTATACTTTTCCATGTACTTTAGTATGTTATCAGCTTGTCTAAGTTGTTGCTATTTTTTGTTGTTTTCTCATTGAGCTCGCTCGTTAGTCTGCTTTGGTATCAAAGCTCGACGTAGCTTGCTGTTCAACACCACTATGTTAGACTGCGGTTCAATCCCCAATGACGACAACTTCATATGAAAAAATACGGCTTTCCAAAGTAGAAAAAAGCCGCGAGGTGCGATTCTTGAGGTTTACACGGTCAACTTCTCAGTTACATTTACATAAATATAAAAAATACTAAACAAAATAATAATTATGAAAATAATACCACCTTAAGTAATAATAATGAACCACTCATAACAGTAATTGAAATGACTTAATATTAATCGTACCATCTACGGGAGCATCCATTGATTACCTAGGGAAGGGGGATAATTGAATATTCACGCGGATCAATCGGGAGGGGGGATAGGTTACAAAGCCTTTTCTACGTTATTTGTTATTTTCATATCGATGCTTGGAGGACAAAAGAGCGCTAGCAAAATTGAATGGAGTTTTTGTTATTATACCCACTGCAGAGATGTTGTCGCAACTAATCAAAATTGCCATGACTTCGGCATAATCACTGAATTTGTATTTTTTTCACGAGTTTACATAAATGAGACTCATAATTATTAACTTCCCAGTATATGGGAAGTTCTTGTAATCGCCTCGAAAATCGAAATTGAAATTTTCAACTTTTCTTTACGTTTTGAGGTCTATAGAGTATATATAAAGTGTTTTTAGAAAGAAGTATATATGTGTGTGTGTGTGTATGTACGTACGTACGTACGTACGTATGTGCGTTCGCGGGCAGTTTTTCTACGAGCATAACTCACGTAAACAAAGTCGTATCGACTTCGTTAAGGTGTCAATCGAAGCGTCTTTGCAATTTTAAGCGCTGATTAGTTTTTGGGACACTTCGGTCGGGAGGGTTTGCTGTTTTCACCCCTTGAAGGTCAACCATGTTATGCGCTATATCTAACGAACCAAACATGCGCTTTTTATTATTAAGGTGTGAATCGACGCGTATGAACATTTAAATGAATCTGTGAAATTTTTAAAAAAATCGTTTGAGTGGTTTTTTAATTTTTTGAAAAAAAGTGCAAAAAATTGGGCTTTTTTCAAAAACATCACATTTTTAACTTGATTTTCAACACACAGTAATAAATCCTTATATAATTTATATACTCCAAACAGTTGTTGTAAAAAAACCATCAAATTTTTTTACTCGTGATTATAAAAAAATCAAATAAAAAATAAAAAATCATTAATAAGCATCGTGATCATCAAGGTCATTTGTGTATTGCATTATATCTCGCGAACCAAACATATGATTTGCATAATTTAGCTGTCAATGAACGTGCATTAATATTTGTGTAAATCTATCAAATTTCGGAAAAAATCGTTAGGGCTGTTTTTTAATTTAAGAAACAAAAGTGCAAAAAATAAGGTTTTTTTTCATAAAAAATAAATTTTTAATCTGATTAGCGAAATATAGTAATCAATGTTTGCAAAATTTATATACTTCAAACAATGTTTGTAGAAACACAATCAAAACTTTTTCTCATGATAACGTAAAAAATTAAATAAAAAATAAAAAATCATTAGAAGTCATCATGATTTTCAAGGTTATTTTTATCATTCGCTATATCTCACGAACCATATATATTATTTGCATCATTATTGTGTCGAATGACGTGTATTAATATCTTTGTGAAGTTTTTAACATGATTAAAATTCGTTTCAGCCGTTTTTTGAATTTAATAAAAGAAAATGCGAAAAATTATGGTTTTTTTTTCCTAAAAAATATTTTTTTAACTTGATTTGCACAGCACAGTGATACCAGTTTATAAAATTTATACAATCTTATCAATTTTTGAAGAGAAACCAGCAAAAAAATTTTCCATGATTATGAAACAACTAAATAAAAAATAAAAAATCATTCAAAATTACCATGTAAAGAGGGTTCATACGAGTGCTATTACTTTATATCTTTTATTCTAAAAAAATGTTGTAAATTCAATCAAAGTTTTAAGATATTTGCATAATTTGAGCAGATTTTTAATAGTTTTGATAGTCTTTTAATTAAAAAAAATGGCTTACATTTTGAAAACCAACAAAATTTATCAACACCAAAAGGCCCCCACCGATTGATGCGCGTGAATATTCAATCTGTCCTTATCGACCAAAAACCTTACGTAATCAAGGGACCCTTCCGACTCATTCCTGTTTCTGCTATGAATACCTCTCATTGTTATTACTTAAAGTAGTATTATTTTCAAAATAATTATTGTGTTTAATGTTGTTGATGTTTATGTAGATATTACTGGGAAGTTGACCGTGTGGACCTCAAGGGTCGCACCTCGCGGCTTGTTTCTTATTTTCAGTTTGTCTTGAAAAACATTTAAAATTCAGTCAATAATTGGTTTAAATGCATGTTAAAATTAAATAGCCTTACGAATGATGATGGAGGAAGTAATTAAAATCTTACGAACACTAAAGACCAAAACTACTAAAAATTAAGAATTTTAAATTAATTTTACTTTTATACTTTAATATAAACAAGAGATTCTCAAATATCTATTCAATAAGCATATTTATATCACTAGTTAAACATCGTGATAAAATGGTTGCAAATTCAATTACTTTACATCAGGACATTACATTATTTTTGTTTCGTTTCATATTCTCTCTCAGAGCCGATCAAATTGTTCAGAATTATTTAAGACCTGCACTTGGAGAGAGAAACAATTCGATTGCTGCCAATATTTTTTACCAATCAAAACGACAGTGGGCTTATGTTTCCTACTGAATTCTATTCAGACAACTCAAAGGTGAGTGTGAGTGCATTTATTTTTTGAATCTATGCCTAATTTTATCTAATAATTTTTGAAAATTCCATGTCGCATTCCAACGTTGTCTATGAGGTTTCACAAAACTCTTCCATAAAATAACTCCTACCAGCTTTTACATGCTATCTTTTTTAAATAGAAACACATGTTCTATATTTGCATAATTTTTCAAACCTAATTAAAGGGACTCAATAAACTGGCTTCCAACAGAATACGGAGATGAAGATTTACTCGTTGCACGTCCCATGATGAAGCTTATTATGCATAAACCTACTGCAGTAAGTGATATAATTTACTCTTAATACTTTTTTCGAAAAAAATAGCAAATTCCTTCTGAAGTTGTTATTTTGTCATCTTTGCAGACATTTATCTTAAACGAAGAAGATATACCACACATGCTGCTGCCCAAGCTACAATTTCAACAGGAACTAATGGGTTCTAATGAGTTCATCATGCTCAACATTCAAGGAGTTGACAATGATCCTTCAGTTCGCAAATTCAGTCCAGAGTACAGACGCTGTCTGTTCCCAAACGAACAAAACGAACAAAGTCCGTATAAATACTATAGTTTCAGTGTTTGTGCCACAGACTGTATACGCGCGGCACAAATACGGTACTGCAACTGCACTCATCACAACTTTATTTACACAAGTAAGAAAGTATCTGCTAGGAATGAGCTTTTATTTTGCAAACAAACTTAAAAATTTACGCAGAGTGCTTCCTTAATGTATAAACCATTTAACTTCTCCATAAATCTTTAGACGAAATAAAACAGATTGTAGCTTTCAGACATTTATGTTCGTTTTTGCCTTAAAAAACTGCGTCGGATTCAATTTACACGAAGCCGGCAACGTTTAAAGTAATTTTTGAACATGACCTACTTGTTTTCTGTACAGAAGCAAAAAAACGACTTGCATCCTCATTTGTTAATTAAGCTTGTCAATTTTTCATTTCACTCAGCAAACATTGTGTTCGACATTGAAACTTTACTAAGCCAACAATTAAATCTTGTTACGTTTCTTTCCATAACACTCCACGTTCTGGATTACCGGTGGTAAATTCTATCTCCGTCTGCGTCAGGAGAGGATAGAAACTTGAGCTGCGATTTCGAAGGACTTCTTTGCCTTGACAGAAACGAACTTTTCTCCCCGCAGACATCAATCCTGCAGCCTTGGCACACTGGTCGACTGGTCTGTGATTGTTTGCCGTCGTGCACCGAAAAAGAAATAAGTGTTGCCCAGCAGACTCCCAGGTATTCCCAAAAAAAGTAGAATGCAATAAAAATGACATGATGTATCCTTGTCTTTGTGGCTTTATCTTTTTTTGGCACTATGCAAACTTCGTTTTTGGGTCATTTAACTTTCAATTTACAATGCAGCTGCCACGAAGCAAGGATTTGTCATTGCCATGACTTCGTTTTTCACGTTATTAGCTTCGAGTTTGTTTCATGTACAGATTTTTAATAGCATATAGAAAAAAATTAGGTCGACATGACTAAACACGATAACTATTGAATAGCCATTCAGTATCGAAAATTGATTGGAATGTGTTTGCACGGGTATTTAAAAATTCCAGCCCGTAAATTAAAGAATGTGTTGAATTTCTAATTCATTTCTTTTGATGTACAGCGAAAGCCGCTTATTATCATGGCGTTACAAGTTACAAGTCGCTTAACGTTGTAGTATAGGACGTTTCATTTAAAAGTATAGATATCTGTCATTGCGGATGTCAAACCTCGCTGTCATTTTGACATCATGTTTAATTTTATTAATTTACTTTGGCAAATTACCAACCATACGTCAATGGCGGCCGCTGCCGACAAATGATTCGTAAATTTTTTGATTTCCAAAATCAATGTCAATCGTTTTAAGGACAAATAGTTCCAACAGGATGGTAGATGATACAATACAGTGCGTGCATCTATTACTTTATCAGGCCGAACCTTTCGTGAACGAATCATCTCAATAAATGGACCTGTGAACTAGCCACCCAGGTCACGTGACTTAACACCATTGGACAACTTTTTATGCGGATACGTCAAATCACTTGTCTGTGTTGATAAACCAGCAACTATTGATGGCTATTGATGACTTGGAAGTCATAATTCGGCAGAATGGCTTTACTAGGACGCGGGAGTCATATGCCAGAAATTATTTCTAAACACTAAATACCATAAAAACTTCAAGTTAGTGAAGCCAAAAAACTGGACTGTTTTATAAGGAAAGGAAGGAAAGTCCTTTAATTGGGCTGAGGAATGCAATGACTGGTCTTCTTATAAACTAAAACTGATGGAGCTCAAATGCTTTTATTCTGGTTTGTAAAATACAAGCAAAACTGGAGTCAATTTTCGGGAAAAAAAAAATTTAATTTGTTTGCGAAAATTGAAATGTTAATGGCTGCAAAATTTTGTAAGAGCATCCCACAACCATATAGTGCGTAAAAATAGGTGTCGGAACCATCTTATGCTTACTGTGATATCGTTTTTTTAAATGAATAATCGCACTGCTGATCTTACGACCTTAAAATGGAGGCACATTTGAGTCCTTTCTGTCTGTGACTTTGAATTAACTAATTCAGCTTTAGAAGGTTAATCGTTTCAATGCTGCAAACTTATTACTGGACAAAAATACAAACAAATGTGATTTTATTCAAGATTATCAACTTTCAACTATGGTTGTAGATCGCTTAATATGATAAGTTTGAGTTTCGCCCGATGCGATAACAATAAGCTGCTTTCACTGCATGTTGCTTCATCAATTTTTTGCTTGCCTCTTAGCACGCAATTGTACCAATTGTATCTATTTTCACGAAAGAATCAAAACATAACTAGCTAAATTTTTGGGAAGACTACATCTATAAAATGTTAATCTAAATTTTATCCTTTAAAAGTTCAATCCGCAACATAGGATCATCCACCACCTAAAACAATTCAATTATGATAATTTATTCCGAGAAGTTCATAAAAATCTTATAAAAATATTCATGCATATTTCATTAATGGGCAGTGAATTTGAATTCAGCAATTAGCAAGTAGCTATTCAAAAAAATTTGTTGGAGCAGACGAGATGAAAAATGGTAACGTCCTTTGCTGTTGTTCCACTGCTGAGGGGTGCTCACGCTAATTATGGTTGGACACTTCATTAGCAATAATCAGAATTTGCATGATTTTAATCAGTCATCCAAATCATGATGAAAGTACTATCACAAATATAACTTGAAACATGCTGAATTGATTTTCATTTGCTGTTGTTGATATGAATTCGGCACAGACGAGTTACTTGGAGCAGCAAATTTTCCAAGTACCTATTAGCGTTTGAATTCTCAAATACAAAACAATTTAAGCACTGCTTTTTATAGCCAAATTGAAAGCTCAATCTTTTGTTTATATGTTTTGTTTCTCGGCACACCAGCATCGCTCAGTGAATTAAAGATACAGGCATGAATGATATTGAAAGTATCTCTTCATGCGGCTCTGAAAGGGCGTCATGATGAAGTGAACTTTTGGCTGTCTCGTTTATGGTGAATTAAACTAATTTCTAATTTAAACGAGCGACGAGGTGTAAAAACCAGAAATTGAAATATCACATTCTCATTTCCAATCCTACTATGCGTTGCATGGTTGCTGCCCTTCCTACGCACAGCGTTTTGGGGTGGTTTGATTTTGATGAAATTCAGTTTAAGGAATAAAGATAAACGTTAAAGCATTGATCATTGACCACTATATGGATACATAAATACAGTATTTTTTCCACTATATGCTTCTTTAGTCTTAATTTGAAAGCAATAGATCGTCAGAGCGTTCAAGAATTAGTCTTTGGATAATTTTGTTGGCTTTCATATGAATGGTGATTTTTGAACAACGAAACACCAGAAAAATCCGATTTTTAGATAGACTTCCCTACAACAACAAAATAATTTCAACCCGTCTGTTGTATTTATTGTTCTCATATTGCGAGGGTAAATTCTGTTATTAAGTTATCGTAACCGCAAATTCAATCCAATCAACTCTTCATCATGCACCATGCAAAAAGGGACGTTCGCGAATGTTTTGCATGTGAGGAAATGTGTGAATATCCAGCTGATACGGTTAGGTTTTTCATAACGTATGCCCCAGGAATATAAAAATCAGAACATTCCCCGGAAAAATTTTACAGTGTAGATAATCAAAGCTTCGGTATTAATATGTGTGGAAAAAATATCGTAAATGCCTTTAACATTATTTGTTGGTTGGTTGGTTGGTTGTAACATTATTTGTTACTCTTCTTAAATTTACTGTGCACTGAAACATAATATTTTTTTGGAATGTTCCCCGAAATTTCCATCCCAATGAGTTTCAAATTTAATTTAATAACCAAATAAATTTTTAGAAACCCCTATGAAAACAGGGGTATTTTTAAGACCGCCAAAAGGCATGCCTTTTGTAAATAAAATCTGATATTGGTGGTAAAATAAACAAGCCGCTAGGTGCGACCCTTGAGGTCCACACGGTCAACTTCCCAGTAATATCTAGATAAACATCAACAACATTACAACAATGAGAGGTATTCATAGCAGTAACAGGAATGAGTTAATATGAATCATATCGTCTACGGGAGGGTCCATTGATTACGTAAGGTTTTTGGTCGATGAGGACAGATTGAATATTCACGCGGATCAATCGGTGGGGACCTTTTTGGTCTTGAAGAATTTTGTATATGCAGTCAAAAATAGGTTCAATTGCATGTAAAAGGTAAAATGTATTACAAATGATGAAGGTAATTCAAATCTTACGATTACTAAAGAATGAATCTACTAAAAACTACATATTTTTATTCGATAAAACCTTTTCAAAGCATTTGATATTGCAAAGTATTGACTACAAAACATTTTACCATTCAAAGCGTTGATATCGCAAATGCAAATTTGATTGAAATTTTGTTGGTTTTCAAAATTTAAGCAGTTTTTTTAATTAAAAGACCATAAAGATTATTAAAAATCTGCTCAAATTATGCAAATATTTTGAAACTTTGATTGAATTTACAACAATTTTTTTAGAATGAAAGATATAAAGTAATGTCATTCGTATGAACCCTCTATACATAATAACTTTCAATGATTTTTTATTTTTTATTTAGTTTTTTTTTAATCATGGTTTATGGTTTTGCTGGTTTGTCTTCAAAAACTGATAAGAATGTATAAATTTTATAAACATTTATTACTGTGCTGTGCAAATCAAGTTGAAAAATTATTTTTTATGATAAAACCTTAAAACCCTAAAAGCCTAATTTTTTGCATTTTCTTTTATTAAATTAAAAAGCGGCTGAAACAATTTTTATATAATGTTAAAAAAATTGCAGCAATGCTAATACACGTCTATTGACACCTTAATGATGCAAATATTATATCTGGTTCGTGAGATATAGTGAATGATAAAAATGACCTTGAAAATCATGATGACTTTTAATTATTTTTTATTTGTAATTTAATTTTTTACGTAATCATGAGAAAAAGTTTTGAAATCGTTTCTACAAAGATTGTTTGCAGTATATAAATTTTATAAACACTGATTACTATATTTCGCAAATCAGGTTATAAATTTATTGTTTATGAAAAAAAATCTAATTTTTTGCACTTTATTCTCCTCAATTAAAAAACTGCTTCAACAGTTTTTATAAAAATTTGATAGATTCACGCAAATGTTGATACGCGTCGATTGACACCTGAACGATGCAAATCGTAAGTTTGATTCGCGAGATATAACGCATGACAGAAATGACCTTGAAGATCATGATGACTGTTAATGATTTTTTTATTTTTTATTTAATGTTTCTTGCTTTCATGAGAAAAAGCTTTGATGACGTTTTTTCAAACATTGCTTGAAGTATATAAATTTTATAAAAATTGAATACTGTCTTCCGTAAATCAGGTTAAAAATTTATTGTTTATTAAAAAAAACCTAATTTTTGCACTTTTTTTTTAAAAAGTTAAAAAACGGCTTCAAGAAATTTTTTAAAAACTTGAAAGAATTACAAAAATATTAATACACGTCGATTGACACCTTGATTAAGGAAATCGTATGTTTGGTTCGCGAGATATAACGCATGACAGAAATGACCTTCAAAGGGGCAAAACAACAAACCCCCCCGACCGAAGTATCCCAAAAACTAATCAGCTCTTAAGATTGCAAAGACGCTTCGATTGACACCTCAACGAAGTCGATACGACTTTGTTTACGTGAGTTATGCTCGTAGAAAAAAGTGTCCACGAACGTACGTACGTACGTACGTACACACACACACACACACACACACACATACATCTCCCTTTCTAAAAACACTTTATATATACTCTATAGACCTCAAAACGTAAAGAAAAGTTGAAAATTTCAATTTCGATTTTCGAGGCGATTACAAGAACTTCCCATATACTGGGAAGTTAAAAATGAAATTTATTCTAAAATAACACCTAACCTTTTGTACGAGACAAGCAAGTAATTAAACTGCATTTAATTCCGCTAAGTACTTCTTTGTTCATCATTGCTTGCTCGATACCTCTCTAACATGACTTGCTTACTTTAATAAACTCTTGTTACTGCTTTCGAATTTTCAGTGAAAACTCGAACGGGGATGACCGCACTCTTACCATTGCTATACACGATATGTCGAGACGCTACCGAAGGCAAGTAGTCAGAAGTAATCTGGATCTGGTAGTAACAGTGGGTGGTATTCTGGGACTTATCAGTGGAGCGAGCATACTAAGTGCGGTCGAGCTCTTCTACTTCTTCACGGTACGTCTCATTGGCAGCTTCTATGTGAGGAGGCGGCAGACGCGGCGGTTGAATCTGCAGAAACAATCAGAACGGATGGGACAGCATCGACGTCGTCCACGATGGAGTCCTAACGAGCAATTAACGCGCTATGAAAGCAGCTTAAAGTCGGGAAAAGTGCCTTAATAAGTTACAAATATAAATCCATTTTGATAAAGATTACAAACTCCTCATTAGTGGCAGAAAGGTGGTGTTTGTAGCTGATGAAATCGAACATTTTACAAAGAAGTTTGAGAAAGTTGATGTATTTTCTATCACGGTTTCAGCACTAATTATACACCAAGACTAATAAGAGCTCATTTTTATCATAAACCTGCATCTCAGTCGAATTTTACGTAATTAATCCTACTGCACTTATTTGTTAAATAGTCCTGAGAGATCAAAAATAAATTAGTAGTAAATAAAAGTTGAATGGACATAGTATCAAAAACTATTTATTTTCATTAAACTTTCATTCAAATTCAATAAACACAAAACATTCGCAATTTTCCAAACCCCAGATAATAATAGGTTAATTAAAAAATCGGATTGTGGCGGGTTGTAAATGCTGCCACCAAATATGCTGTTGGTACACGCATCCAAGGCCGTAGACAGAAGATCGTTTGGGTGGGGGAATGTGGGTGGTGTATTTGTCGATTTAATTATTTCTTCAACGTAGGGAAGAAGAATACGTCATCAACGTAGGGAACATTGTTTAAAATGACTAATAGTTAAATCAATTTTTGGAAGCTCGTATTATCCTTGCCAAAATTTTCCGTTAAAGTTTTTGCAAAAACCTGTTTTTTAAGGATTATAAACAATGTTTACACATTTAATTAAAGTATGTAATTTTCTGGCATTCTTCATAACTAATTTTAAGATACTACTTGAAAGAATCCTATTTGGAGAACAGATGTTTTCAATTGTAGACAACATTTGCATACTTTCATCTTCGTGGAGCCTTAAACTTTCTTTTTTAGTTTCCTCGTGAAACTGTGGAATAGAAAAATGGTGCACGATCTAAATTCAAAAGGATTTAACATTTTAATCTTACAGATATTGTTTTGAAAAACAAAATGTGTCATTTTCAAAAACCCTGCCAAACTCTTTTACACCCTTCATACTTGGAAATGGAAAGATCATGTTGGTTTTTTCGAGCACAAGAGATCATTCTTAGAAAGAAATTTGATTGCAGTTTTTGTTTTCCCAGTCGGGGAACACACTTTGGTCTGAAGCACCTACATCCAAATGTCCTGGATTACGATGGGAGCTATGCCATCTGTTGGAACCGGAATGCCTTACGTAGACTAAATTTGCACGATATTCATATGGCTGCACAAATCGTAGAAACTTACCCGAGGTCGACGCAGTCTTACGTTTTTTAAGTCTTCGTCAACACACCGCCGGCCGTTCTATCATACGAGTGCCGGATCCATTAGCAGTGATAGCAGCGGCAACACTCTCATCGTCTTTGCATGGTTATTGACGGTGGTATCGGAATACGGCACTGCATCCAACAGCCCGACTCGCAAACCCAACTCCGACATTTCAGAAAATGTTAACATAACAAATATCCAGGCTACAAATATCAAATATTCTGAAGTAGGATCACCAGCTGAAAGCGATCGGAAATCGTCTCAATCGGGAGGAACGAAACGCCTGAGCTCAGAAAAGTTTTCAAGACTGTTCAGCAATCCACAGATTTTAACGTTATGAAAAGAAAACGTTATTTTCAAAGACATAAATATACTGGTAAGTGAATCAGGCTAGACGTCCACTTTTGTGGACGACAGAATTAATCACGACAGGTACGGAGCAGAAACAGTGAAAAGAGATTGAAAATTATAGAAGTGATCAATCACATTTCTTGTTTCATATTTACGCTGACAGACTTTAAGGTTGCAAGAACCTTGTCTACGAAGGTTAACTCGTGACTTGAAGATAGTAGAGTATTACGGCTGAAGCTTTGTAAGCCAAAGACGTTTGTTTATGGAAATGGCTTCCTTTTAACAAACCCTTCAATCTTTTACATTTCGCGGAAAAGGCGGACTTCGAAACCTGAATCTCAAGCAATATTTGATGCTGACTGAGGCGACAGTTACAAGTGGATGAAATGCAACGGAATTGCCAGCGGCATCCTGAAGGTTTGCCAGCTTTGATGAAGGAACGGCAGAAGTAATAAGCATGAATGTACCTAGAATAAGTTTTTCTTGTTCTCACACATTTGTAAAGTTGAGGTAAAGTGGTTTTGATTTCTAGTCATTTCGGGTTCTTGTAGAGCTTTTGAACCGTTTAGTCCGTGGAGTTCCTCTAGGAATAATGATTAACAGGTGTTGTTATCAAGACTACAAAGCTCTCCCAAATTTTGGTTCGTTGCCAAGGTGATCTTCTGCAAATTTAGTGGTGACTTATAAATTTCCTAACTTATTTCGCGGGGTGAGCGCCGGGTGAGATTACCATCCCCGTAGCAAGTTGCGGCTTCGGAACTAAAATTATATTTAATATTTTAAATCGAGTTTATTGGCAAAAGTTTAATAGAAGGTCTTGGGTCAGGACAAAATCGAAACTAGTTTTGTTATTACTTTTTCACATGGTAAGACATTTCCATCAAACGTTATTTCTATTTGAGGCCAAATGGATAGAATATACTCTGTAGTAACGTGATACGTCAGCATTTTTTCATTAAGAGCTATTTAAACTTTGAAGTACTGCCACAAAGCATTAATATATCAAAAGGTTTCAAAATGATTACGTAGACAGTAATTCTTTATTCTAGGAATAAACTTGACATTCTACTCTCAAAAAGATTTTTCCTTTCAGCAAAACATAGAACATAAACCCCATTTCATGTTAACATGACGTGCACCTTTTTTACATAAAATATGACAGGACAAATCAAAGGTCTTACCAACCATGTCCTTGCTCTTTACCTCTCTCGTACTTTAAGCATTCATGAACCTTTCTCTACTTAATGCAAATGAAATTATCTCATAAATTTCAACTAAAACAAATTTTCCAAGATCCACACAAAAAAAAGGGTAAGTACAAACAGTTCAAAGTTGCAATCCTTCAAAACCACAATTACTTTTTCCATGCAATGGATGGATGGGTGGATGGTACTTAGGGTAAAAGCACTATTTCTTTAACGAGTTAAAGAAAAAATTCAAATTTATTCAAATTTTCCTCTCAAATAACTTGATCCTTTAAACACTCGGCATCATCACCAGCATTCATCCGTTCAGACACCCTGTGGCGGTAAAATAAGAAGAAAAACTGTCGGAAAATGGGAAAGACCAAAAACCGAAGAAAAACAAATGTCTCCATTTGAAGCCGTTATTGAGGGTCGTATGGAAATAAAATGAGAGACTATAGTCCCAGTTTTAAACCGGCTTTATGGGCTGCCTTCACCCTCGGACTATTTGTCTCCATTTGTAAATTTGCGGTGAACTATTCGCACTGAAGGATATTGTTAAATCGGTTCGGTTGGGTTTTATCCTCTTTGCTATGGCAAAGGCAAAGGGCTACAGCGGCAACAAAATTGCATTGCACTTCGTAACAATGGATTCGTCGATTTCTAGGACTATAACAATTTAACATTTCTACTAGATTTCTTATCTTTACGATCCAAATGGAAGGCGACACGACGCTACCAAAATCTCAAGGACTAGTGAACAATGGAAATTTGTATATCGGAGAAAAATCATTGTTTTCCTCTTGAAAGCGAGTTGAAGTTCTTTACAATTTCTGCACCAATAACGTGATTGTCGATAGAACCCTACCTTATTATGCAAATTCAGTCATTCCGATGAAATAATGATCGAAACTTGAAACAAGTACCTTAAAGTAGATTATTGCCCTAGAACTCTTCAGGCTACACTAGACTTTAAGCCGATTATTCTAAATATGTTTACGCTTCAATGCTGAATTTTCTTGAGAATAAATGACCTCGTGCTTATGCTTCACAAAATGAATCAACAATTAAAAGGAATCGAAACAACAAAACATACTTAAATAGGAAAGTGTGCAAAGTGGATGCAGGAAATAACTTTAACACTTACAGAAACCTGTGAGCAAACTGCATCCAATTAGGCTACTCGAATATGCTCCGTATGCTAATGAAGCTAGCAAAGTTTTTCCAGAACGTTTACTATCTAAATGCTTTAACTTTTTAGGGAAAAAACACTTGAATTTCTGGTTTTCGAATGAGAAAAGTTTTTTCGGGTAAGTTTCCAGAAAATTAACTACGGTTGTGATGAATCTTGTAATTAATTATGTTAATGCAAGTGGAATTAAAAGAAAAGGTATACGAAAGAAGATGATGAGGAAAATATGCATTCGAGCGACTAATGAATTCTGCGAAAATTATTAATAAATAATTATAAGTACATTAGGCAAAACAAAAACATGTACAGCTACAGACGAAAATTGATACCGCAATGTTCATAAAAAACAAATAGGCATCGATAGCGTCCTAAATAAACTCTATACAATACATTGGAGGTACCTTTGAAATGTGTTTGACGATAAAATGTGAACTATAATTGGCGTCATATTGGGTAACTTTTTTTTGTAATGAAATAAATAAGAAAAGTTGTACATGTTCTTTGTGTCAAGTTTCTACGGTAGTACGGTACGGTAGAAAATTTCATTTGGAATCGGATATCGTCCATGTAATTCATGACACCTCCGTCATACGAATATGATTTTCTGATGTTTATTACGTATTCATTATTATCAACGTAATATAACGGCGCAGGTTCTAATTTTGTCAGATATACTAAATGCACACTTGTCTTGCATAACCCGGCATTGCCAGTATCAAAAACCTATTACATACGTTATGAATTTAGCCACATTTTTCAATCCCATTTTGTTTTCTGTCGTTCTACAAAATGAATTTTTTCCGCGATCGATATTATCAACAAAACTTTATATTCCTATTATATATGGATAAAATAAAGCAAGAAATATATTAGCGTTTGAAATAGTGTAGTGTATTCCTAGTTCCAAACCTGGAACTAGCCTATACACAACTAAGCTTCCCAGAAGCTCCCAAAAATAATGTCCCACAGCTCATCCTCAATTATCTTTTAGCAAAGATCTCAACCTCCATACTAACTACATCGGTATGGTAGTTTAAAAATTTCCTTTCTCATAACCGTGTAAAACTCTAGAGGATCACTGAACCTAGAGTGAACAAAAACATAATTGGGACAATGCAAAGTGCATTGGTGTAAGCAATATTGCAAGTAAACGAATTCCGTGAGAATTAATTTGAATCGCGATCGATTGGTTAGGGTAAATAGATTTAAGACTAGAGTAGGCATTTTTATATGATAAGCAATTTTAATGTACATAACAGTAAGCGAAATTTTAGAATAAAAGAACTGACTGAGCTGAGGCTCGGAACATTAGTGATCTCCTAATACAACAAGTTGGTTGTCATTTAATAAACGTTGCCTTCTATTCGGCAACTCAACTGCCTATACAATTTGGCAGACAGCAAATTGCCTGATACATTGGCAAATTCATTTTAGAAATATCGGCTGCCTGTCTACTTGGACTGCGCCAAATACGTGGCAACCCAAAGGATGCCTGTAGGTGAAACAAATCTTTTTTTTACTTCTCTCTGTTGACAAGATCGTATCCTTAGAGGAGTGAAGACGATCACCTTAGGAGAGTACCAGCCTAGAAGACAATGTATATCTTCACTTGGCAATCCTGTTATATTACAATAGGAAGCCACAATTAAAAGTTAGACTTTTCAACTTTGTACTAAATCAGGTTACATCCTTTTGAATCAATCACCATTCTTTTCCAAAAAAATTGCAAACAAGCTTATCATGAAGTGGGCAAAGGACCATTTTATTTCGACTAATCCATAGTTCATGAATGATTTAAACTTCTCTCAAAGTGAATTCTTCTCGGCAACCAGTCCATTCTACTCCCATATTTTTTTGCATGAATGTCCTATGTCCAAAAAAAGTATGAACACTGTGTTTCACAAAAACGTGTCGCTAATTATACTTCCGTTACGTTACGCGTTTAATTCTGATTTTGGTACCTTTCGATACTTGGGAAATAAAGCGTCACAACAATATGAGTGCCATATATAAAAAAGCGGTTTGAGGCAGTGTTCTCGGTGAGGCATCCAAAAGGATTAAGAATGAATTTTTTACAGGATACAAGGTATACTAAAATTTCTGCTTCACTTGTTAAGAAGTTGGTTCAGATTTTTAATAAGTCTGTTAATATTGACGATGAGCCAGGTAGATGTCCTAAGAGAGCGGCCTCTAAAAGACAAGATAAGTTCGTCTGCAGCTTGTTTGAGAAGAACCCATCACGGAATTTACAAAATGCGAAACAGAAACTGCTGAGTTACTGTATCAGCTAGTACAATTAGGTGGACATTATAAGAATCTGGCTTCAAAAGTAGAAGTACACTTGCGTTGCCATTGTTGATCGAAAAGCATATCGAAGAAGACTTAGATGTACATACCAAAATTTGGACCGTGATTTGAGCAACGTGATTTTTACTGATGAATCTTTATTTGTTTTATGTAATTACTGGAAGCGAGCCTGGAAAACAAAATTTTGCGGCCTACAGTAAAACCCCCCGGTTGCACCTTCACGAATGCTTCTTGGAAAGGGGATTTGGGAAGCTAATCGTTTTTACGAAAACTCTGGAATTTGAATCAATAATCAAACTATATAGAAACGGCTTGCTTGAATCTGCTGAGAGTTCACATGGAGCCGATAATCACGATTAAATTCTGCAACAGGACAACGATCCTAAACATCGAAATCATCTCTGTACCAGCTGGAAATATGAAAACGGAGTCAAAACTTTGCATTGGCCATCACAAAGTCTAAACTTGAACCCGACAGGAAACGTGTGACCACTAATGAAGGGAAAACAAAATGGCAAAAATATAACTACCACATGGTAGCTCACGCCGGCCCTCAAAAGGATATGGCGGGGTTTCACTATGGAATATATACAGAAATTGCTTTTGCTGCTTTGAAATTTCAGCTACTTTGAAATATATCGAAATACAGTATGTGTTGGTTCAATTACAGGGATGTCATCTTTTTCCTAAGATTCCTTTGCTTGCCTGAAGTGCGCAAAGAACAAATAAAACCAAAAAATATTGAGTTTATTATCGAAATAGATTCAATTTCAACAAAATAATTATACAGCGAAATGTTTATTACACTTGTATATTTAATTCGACTGCAAAAGCTAGTGCAGCAGACAAAATGTTTTGTTTTTGTTTTCCGGAGTTATAAAGCAGGACATTAGAAGGACCCAATAAGAAATGGTAGGCAAAGAAGTAAGTTGTAGACACCATATCATGTGTGTTACAGTATCGATGAATTTCAATACGGTGATGTCATTGGAAAGTAGCACATTACACTTTCGATAAAAGAGTTTTTGAAGAAGTAATCGATGGTCTCCAATAAAAATATAAAAAAACGATACCAGCAATCGGCATCAACCCCTCGAATTTCATGCCAAGAGACACACCTTCTAAACCTTCTTAGATGATTATGTGAAAACGTGAACAAATTTTCGTATGAACTGTTGATTCCCGCCTTTGCTAGCTCGATAATCCACCTTAGAAGTCATGCATTCACCATTTTTCCATTAGGATTATTCTCGTGAAAAGACGTAACAAAATTATTCTTCAAACCCAACATTTTGCTCGGCTGAAATAATATTCAGTTCAGGAAAGGAAATCTTTTAAAATAATTTTGAAAATTCATGCACTATTTATTTTTAAAGTGTAGTATTCAGAAAATTGACAAGTTCGATCCAATGAAATGAATCGAGTATTAACTTAATTTTAAAATTTTCTATCGAACCTCATACAAATCTCTAACATTGAATGAAATGATGATAGTGACCCAAACTTGTTAAACTTGACAAAAAAATTCCGTCGTCTTCGACTCGGAAAAAGTTCTGATTACTAAAAAGTTGAATGGAAAAATCACTTTTCTAGAAGTTGAGCCATTTTCATTTTCTTGATTTTAGCTCTCTGAAAAGTTATGATGAAAAGATTCTTTCGACAACAAAAGCAAGTTTGAGTGATTCTTGATTTTTTTATGGAGTTTAACCGTACCACTGTCTGAAATATATCATCCCAACAATTTTATTGAATAGCGGATGAAAAAAATGACGATTTCGAAATTACATCAGAGTTTTCATTGAAATATCTTCGGAATTTTTTTTTATGTCGGACCGTTTTTCATAACTTTATCATACTTTGATTGGATCTTTAATATATAATTTGCCGCACGTTTGATTTTGACCCAAAAAATGAAAATTTGGGAGTAGTTGGTACTTTCGTAATACAAACTTATACAAATAATCAAAGTATTGGATTTACATGATATTATTTAAAAATCATTCTCTCCGGTCAAAGCATATCAAAACTCCTAACATTCCGGTTTCGGAAACTTTCTTACCTCTTAACAACGTAAGCTATTCTGCATTCATCGATACTTTCAACTCATTAATTTCAGCCAATGGACTAAAATGAAAAATGTTGTGTTGGAATAAAACAAATCGGATTTGGTAAGTAAGACGTAAGTTTTTCCAGAATTGTTCCCACCGTGTGAAAATGAATAGCACTGTTCGAAAAATAATAATTTAAACAAGCCGCAAAGTGCGACCGTTGAGGTCCACACGGTCAACTTCCCAGTAATATCTAGATAAACATTAAAAATATAAAACACAATAATAATTTTGAAAATAATACTATTTTAAATAAAAATAATGAGAGATATTCATAGCAGTAATAGGAATGAGTTAATATTAATCATATCATCTACGGAAGCATCCATTCATTACGTAAGGCTTTTTGTGGATGGGTGATGATGATGATTGATTAACACAAATGCAAATTTGATTGAAATTTTGATGGTTTTCAAAATTTAAGCCGCTTTTTTAATTAAAAGACTGCAAAAACTATTAAAAATCTGCTCAAATTATCCAAACATTTTGAAACTTTGACTTTACAACAAAGTCTTAAGAATAAAAGATATAAGGTAATATCAATCGGAAGAACCCTTTGAATGATTTTTTATTTTTAATTGAATTTTTTTTCAGAATCATGAAAAACGTTTTGCTGGTTTCTCTTCAAAAACTGATAGGAATGTATAAATTTTATAAACATTTATTACTGTGTAGTGCAAATCAGGTTAAAAAAATATTTTTTATGAAAAAACCCTAAGTTTTCTCATTTTTTTCTATTAAATTGCAAAAACCGCTGAAACGGATCTTTATAATGTTAAAATAATCAAAGAAATTTTAAAACACGTCGATTAACACCTTAATGATGCAAGAATTATATCTGGTTCGTGAGATATAGTGAATGGAAGAAATAACCTTGAAGATCATGATGACTGTTAATGATTTTTTATTTTTTATTTAATGTTTCTTGTTATCATGAGAAAAAGTTTTGATGTTTTTTCAAGCATTGCTTGAAGTTTATAAATTTTAAACAAATTGAATACTCTCCCGTAAATCAGGTTAAAAATTTATTGTTCATAAAAAAACCTAATTTTTTGCACTTTTTTTCTTAAATTATAAAACGCCTCCAACGATTTTTTCCAAAATTTGAAAGATTCACAAAAATGTTAATACGCGTCGATTGGCACCTTTACCATACAAATCGTATGTTTGGTTTGCGAGATATAATGCATGACAGAAATGACCTTCAAACGGGCAAAACAGCAAACCCTCCCGACCGAAGTTTCCCAAAAACTAATCAGCTCTTGAAATTGCAAAGACGCTTCGATGGACACCTCAACGAAGTCAATACGGCTTTGTTTACGTGAGTTATGCTCGTAGAAAAAACTGTCCACGGACGTACGTACGCACGTATATACGCACACACACATATAATCT
Organism: Oxycera nigricornis; assembly: GCA_963942545.1. Classification (NCBI taxonomy): domain Eukaryota; kingdom Metazoa; phylum Arthropoda; class Insecta; order Diptera; family Stratiomyidae; genus Oxycera; species Oxycera nigricornis. The sequence goes on from OZ012659.1 coordinate 31,164,856, forward strand.
TCCTTTCTAAAAACACTTTATATATGTATACTCTATAGACCTCAAAACGTAAAGAAAAGTTGAAAATTTATTTCGATTTTCGAGGCGGTTACAATACCCATATACCCATATACTGGGAAGTTAAAAATTTGTGCAGAAACGTAATAGATTACTATAGAAAATATAATAGCATTGCATTGTTCAGTAAAAAGTTATTTGACATTAAAAAGGAGTGAAAATGAAGAAGAAATTCGATAGAATTTGAAAATCTATTTTAAAAAAAGAAAGAAAGCAACGCAGGCAGCTGAAGAAAAAAATTTGAAGTTTACGGGGACAATGCCGAATCAGAAAAAACAACTCGTAAATGATTCGCTAGATTTCGTTCCGGAAATTTTAATGTCAAGAATACACCTCGCCCGGCCTACCAATCACGGAAAAAGTCGATAAAATTTTGCAAAAAGTGGAGGATTACGAGCATATAAGCAGCTTTCACATGGTTGAGAAATTCAAAATTCACCGTCGAACTGTTTGAAATCATCTGGAGGAAGTTGGATGTTTAGGAACCACATGATTCAACAGTGGAATATTTAATGAACTTAGTGTTCATCTGTGAATCACATCTAAAAAGAAATTGAACCATATTTAAAACATCCCATTTCGGGTAACGATAAATGGATCACGTACGACAATAAAGCGTGAAAGCGATCTTGGTGAAAACGTGGTGAGACCGCAAAAACGGTTACGAAGCCACACTTGACAAGAAGAAGACTATGCTTTGTATTTGGTGGGATTGGAAGGGAATCGTGTATCATAAGATGCCACAGCTTATTAAATTAAAAAACAACCTGCGTCATACTAATCATACAAATGAAACGCCGCATTGATCGATAAAACAACAACTGCTAGAGTAAATGAAGTTATTTGACTGACCCTAGCTCGAGAACCTTCACACTTTCTCCCGTGTGCATAGCCATCCGTCCTTAAAAATGTGCACGTTTTTACGATATTATCCAGAAAATCTTGAAAGATCGAAATCAGTAACTTTTTCCTTCTTAATTGCTCAAAAGGGTGTTAAAGTGAGCTTCCTTTGATTATTTCAAGCTGGTCAAACATCACCATCGACCCGCACTCATCTTCGAAGTCCTTACAATAGAAACGGTTGAGCATGTTTGCATTGCTAAGAAATATTATCACAATATAACGGAGAAACAGAACCTTTTAATCATTATTTCAAATGAAATTTTACTCGGGTTCTGATTGTTGATTTCTGAAAAGCTTGAAAAGCTTTTTTTTTTTCAAAAAAATTCCTTTAGCTACATCTATGAGATTCTTCATTGATTTACATTAATTTTAAAGTCTACAACTTTAAGAGATTTCTCGAAACTCCTCGAACATTTTTATTGAAAGCTCACTTAAATTATTTGTATTTTAACAGCAAATTGGATTCAACTGTTGATTTTCCTTTTCATCAAAAAACAGTGTCAATGCTGGATTAAAATTATGCACCCAGTCATTTCAATCTGTGATAATAGATCCTGTTTTCAAAAAAAAATAAAAAAAAGCAGCAGGATACTCCCACTTGAAATTAAGAAACTTAATTCCAAAATGTTTTCTTCGCGATTACCTTTTCTATTTGAAACGAAGTCAACACCAAAGACTTATGTCCTTTTATTATGACAATGAACAGCTAAACGCGTGGTCTTCTTTCATAAAAGGGCAGCCAACAAAAAAAAATCGTTACACAATTTTTCATCAACTTTTTTTTATAATTAAATCAACGGCCTTTGTCCTCGTGCCAATATTGTTAATTAAAAAAAACCTTCCTCCTAAAAGCCTGCTGGTTGTTGGGTCAGATTAAAATCAAGCTACGTTAAATGGGGTGACGGTTTGAGGCGAACGTTCGGTGCAATTCTAGTAATTGAAAACAATATCTATTTTAAGATAAAATTCTGCGGGAGGGAGTAATTTGCCTGTCGTTATGAAATGAAAACGTATTAAGCGAAATGCTCCTCATTGAATGTATTGTGAATAGTCTACGGCTAATGAGTTAAAAAACGTTAGAAAGCCATCAATTCAGGAAGCATTTCAATTGAAAATGCTTAGAGCTTCATGAAACCTATCAACAGTGAATTCAAAGGATAATGAACCACTTCAGATAATTGTGACACTCAGCAACCTTCCAAAAAAGCGTTTTAAAAATATAAAAGCAACTTGTTGGAAAAGGTATTTTTATGAACATTTTCAGACTTTTCTTAAAATTAATGAGTAGTCGCGCACTTAAACGTATGCTTGAAACATAGAAATCTGAAATTTAGCACAGGAGAAACATTTTTAAGGCAACAGTAAGTACACAAATTAATTCCGAATGTTTTTTTAGGACTACACATTTTTGAAAGTTGGCGTGCAGCCTACTTCTACTTATACAAGGATAAATCTAGACTTAAGCGGAACTCGTATTACCATAATGATTTGATTTCTCATGAAGTGGTAGCTTCAAACAGATAATATAACCTGTTCTAGACAGTATGTGTACTTACTAACCAAGCAATAAAAATTACTGGAAGGATTAAATGTGCTCGTATTTTCAGCGCGCTATCGGTTTTCCCGGGGAAAAGCACGACCGATTGAGTGCAGGCAGATGCAAATGGGAATTATTCTGAAACCAAGTTTATCTCAATAGCGTGAACATTTTGCAAGCATACATATTTCATTTTCATCCATTCCATTAGTAAACAAAAGTTTTTCAAGGTATTGTTTGTTGCAATCGATGTTAATTCGCGGGAGTTGTTGCGTATCAAAATGGAACAAGTTCTACGAGAAATACATCTTTAAACCACATAAACGACTTTTTTTAAGACGCATACATCGATTGCAACAAACAATACTTCAAGCAACTCCTCACAAAATATTTTTTAAGTAGGTTTTAGATTTACTTCGCGACGTAAGTGAAAATATCGTTCAAGGTTTTGCCACTGTTAATTTTTGGACTGCTATTATTGGTAACTATCTGTAAAGCTCTACCTTCTCTAACCAGTGAAATTTACTAAATTTTTCAAAAGATAGCAAAAAAGATGCCTTGAGTGTCAGTCATGCTTGATCCTGCTCCTGAAAACTACTCTAATGCAGTTAGGCATTCTCTAGATGGTCAAAAGGGCCAAATATGGATAGGGTATGGGGGCCCTATTTTCTGATCAATCCGATCATCTGATCTAAATATCTTATCTGGTATAACTACTATTCCTAAATCAGTTAAAGGAAGTTTTGTGTATCACAAACCTAACATACTTGAATTTTTCCAAAGGGCCTAGTTACTCGCTGATCCTATGATTACTTTGCGTAGTCCACGTAATCTAAATTCTAGCCCCGACATCGCAATTTTTACTTCAGCTTCGGCCGCAAAAATTACGATTGAAATATGGATCGAATTCCTGTATTCAGAAAAGTGGCATTTTTTGGACCTGAAAACATGAAAAAACTTGGAATACCAGCATGATCCTATGTCTCAGGGTTTAAAAAACAAAAACGGAATATTGAGGTCGAGCAAAAAAAATCATAGCAATCTAATTTTAGGAGTCGATGATTAACAACTCTCTCAAGACATGAAATTGCCAGTCAGTGTTAATTCAAAAAACACTGTTTCTAGTTCCTGATATGAAAATCTTATCTTATAATGAAGATGAATAATTTTTAGAGGGAGTGCTTCATTTATAAGACACCAATTGCTCAAACACGTGGCGTACTTTCCGATTACTATTCCTAGATAACTAAGAATCAATCCTGACTCATGGAAACGATTTTGCGATCAAGACAATCATCGGGATTCCGCCCAACGAAAGATCTCACTGAAAACTGACACCGATATAAAAATGTATTTTCACGTGAGCCTAAAACGGAATTTCACTCTCTTGTAATAACCAATAATATCGTCAACCGATTTGCCCAAACTACAATAGAATTTACATTTATTCACATTCCGAAAAAGTCGCTCAGTTCCAATTTGCGATTATATTTTCAAAACGAGGACTGGTCAAAAATATTTTTATTGCGCACTGTACTTTTAACCTGTGTTACCAGAAAATCCATGCAAAATAACAAGCAAAATAGAAATTATATAACGAACACCAATGCAGAATAAGTCAAAATTTTAATCCCTAGAACACAACAATTACATTCACTAGGAATTTAAGCTAACAAGTTACTAAATCCGTCCGCTCATCCCGATATCTAAACGCCTATTTACATTGGGAGATTGGGGGATTTCAAACTTGAAATTTTCAACATTTCTTTACGTTTTGAGGTCTATAGAGTATATATAAAGTGTTTTCGGAAAGGGAGATGTATGTGTGTGTGTGTGTGTACGTACGTACGATCGTGGACACTTTTTTCTACGAGCATAACTCACGTAAAGAAAGTCGTATCGGCTTCGTTGAAGTGTCAATCGAAGCGTCTTTGCAATTTTAAGAGCTGATTAGTTTTTGTGATACTTCGGTCGGCGGGGGGGGGGGTTGTTTTGATCCTTTGAAGGTCATTTCTGTCATCCGTTATATCTCGCGAACCAAACATACGATTTGCATAATTAAGGTGTCAATCGACGCGTATCAACATTTGTTCGAAACTATCAAATTTTAAAAATGTTGGAGCCGTTTTTTAATTTAAGAAAAAATAGTGCAAAAAATTAGGGTTTTTTTATAATTAATAAATTTTTAACCTGATTTACGAAAGACAGTATTCAAACTTTATAAAATTTATCTACTTCAAGCAATGGTTGTTAAAACAAAATCAAAACTTTTTCTCGTGAATACGTAAAAAATTAAATAAAAAATTAAAAATCATTAACAGTCATCATGATCTTCAAGGTCATTTATGTCATGCGTTATACCTATCTCGCGAACCAAACATACGATTTGCATGGTTAAGGTGTCAATCGACGCGCTTTAGCATTTTTGTGAATCTGTCAAATGTTGAAAAAATCGTTGGAGCCGTTTTTTAATTTAAGAAAAAAAAGTGCAAAAAATTAGGGTTTTTTTATAAACAATAATTTTTTAACCTGATTTACGAAACACAGTATTCAATTTTTATAAAATTTATATACTTCAAGCAATGCTTGAAAAAACGTCATCAAAACTTTTTCTCGTGATAACAAGAAACATTAAATAAAAAATAAAAAATTATTAACAGTCATCATGATCTTCAAGGTCATTTCTTCCATTCACGATATCTCACGAACCAGATATAATTCTTGCATCATTAAGGTGTTAATCGACGTGTTTTAAAATTTCTTTGATTATTTTAACATTATTAAAATCCGTTTCAGCGGTTTTTTCAATTTAATAGAAAAAAATTAGAAAACAGTGTTTTTCATAAAAAATATTTTTTTAACCTGATTTGCACAACACAGTAATAAATGTTTATAAAATTTATACATTGTTATCAGTTTTTGAAGAGAAACCAGCAAAACTTTTTTCATGATTCTGAAAAAAATTCAATTAAAAATAAAAAATCATTCAAAGGGTTCTTCCGATTGATATTACCTTATATATTTTATTCTAAAGACTTTGCTGTAAAGTCAAAATTTCAAAATGTTTGGATAATTTGAGCGTATTTTTAATAGTTTTTGCAGTCTTTTAATTAAAAAAAGCGGCTTAAATTTTGAAAACCATCAAAGTTTCTATCAAATTTTCATTTGTGGTAATCAATCATCATCATCACCCATCCACCAAAAGCCTTACGTAATCAGTGGATGCTCCCGTCGATGATATGATTAATATTAATTCATTCCTGTTACTGCTATGAATACCTTCCATTATTATTATTTAAAGTAGTAGTATTTTCAAAATTATTATTGTGTTTAATATTTTTAATGTTTATCTAGATATTACTGGGAAGTTGACCGTGTGGACCTCAAGGGTCGCACTTCACGGCTTGTTGGATTGAAGATTTGTGAGATTGGGTAGATTGGGGACTTAGGAGATTGGGGATTTAAGGAATTGGCGAATCGGAGGATTAGGGTTCGGGGGAGCTGAAGGATCGGGAGATTGGTGGATTTGAAGATCGAGGGATCGGGGGAGCGGAGGATTGGGAATGATCGGTAGGTGAATTGTGAGATTAGGAGATTTGGGGGACTAGGAGATTGGGAGGATTTTTCATTGGTTACTGTTATGAAGTATAGATGCTATTTCCTCGCGTACGTATAGCTTCAATTTTTTTACTAATTATTTGAATATGAAGCATTGCTCGAATTTAGTCGAAGCATAGTGCATTCGGAAAATATATTCTATGAGTCAGTCATGTCTTATCTGCAGCCTTTCTTGGTGGCCTATAGACCACCGCGGCCTATTATTAACAGTAACTTTAAAAAAAAATATTCAAAAAATGTTAATGCTAGCAATCTTCTAAAAGATAAGCTGCAGAACCCGCAGCCAAAATTTACACGGGCCACTACTGGTACGTATTAATATAAATTTTTCCAAAAGCACCTTCTCAAGATAATTTCAAATGTCATTTCGAACATAAACAAGATTTTTTCAAAACATACTTTCTCTTGGCAGCATAAAAAACCTGCAAAATATTTACCACTTTTTGGAGCCTTATTACACTGGGGGGATATGGTTTGGAAGTTGTCAAATTTGAAAAGGAAAATGTATATTTTCAAAATGTTTCACAGAACCAAAATGAGCACTGAATAAGCCCGGATGTAAAAATTCCAAACGTAGTAATGAAAACCGCATGTTTTGCTGGCTTGGTCTAAGCTATGAAAAACATTTTTTGTTGTTGTAATTTTGTTGTTGGTGGATTGTGTGCGTTTTGTTATTGTGTCCGTAGTGTTGTAGATGACATGACAATTGAAAAAGCAACATCCCTCCAAAGCGATTGCTAGCCGGCGCGGGTGTACACACTATTTATTTCTTAATTTAAAACCACTTAAGATTGCATGCGAACATCATATATCCTTGTTACCACTCCACATCATAGAATCACGAATATTTTTCGTTATTTAGTATTTCATTTTCAAAAAATGTCTTTAGGTGTTGCTTCTTATTGTGCATATCCTTAGCTATTAGATAATTAAAGACTGGTACGAAAGCGAGTTTTTAATTCACATTAAGTTTTTTTTTTTAAAAAATCGGTGAAATTATAATATTTTATCATGCGAATTTTAACTTAATTTAATGGACTTTTTATTGTATAAAAATTTTCTCTCCTTATTATAGTTGCATTGCCTGCCTGTATTTTTGCTTTTAAGGATAATTTTATGCCAACGGTTTAGTCGATTTTTGATATACTCTCCCACGTTCGATGTTTTTTTTGTGAAAACATTGAGCTTATTTTGAAAGGCTTATCATTGTTTCAAAATTTGAATCAAGTTTGGGCTTTAATTTTCAAAGAATATTGTCAAAATTGAATAAAATTAGCAGTAAACTTGCAATATTCACAATATTAAAAGGGAATTCCCAAAAAAATGATTTCACTGAACTGCTTGAAAAAAACTCATTGATAATTTTCAGAATGCACTCACAATACTAGCAAGTATCTTCTCATTTCTTGTACCACATGTGGCGATTGGATTATGTTACGAGTACTTTACCACAGTCATGTTATAGTGCTGACAAAAAATACAGTTTCTATACATCGTCTTCAAAAAGACGTCTTTACGTTTGGGAACGAAGTAATAGAATCTGGATTTACTCCATTTCTTCTGAGGACCATTTTGATCTGTAGAATATACGAGCTATGAGTGTCTTTTCAATCTTGCTCTTACTTCAGGCTCTATATCACCCTTTTAGTCGAGATGCAACTTTCAACTTTTCCATTACGAGTTCTTCAATGGAACCGTTCGTCCCTAAATGTCCTTCTTGAGTGCACCCAACCACTTTTAACCACGTAGCGTATTGTGGCGTTTGTAATTCATAAAAACATTTTACCTAAGAATCTTGAAGTAGCGATGTTCGAGGTGAAAGCAAAATGCTATCGTTCGCGTTTGCCTTTTATTCTTTTTCGGATTATAACTACACTATTTGCCTGGGTTTTATGAGCAAATACTAGTTCCCATGTGCATTCTTGCCTGACTGTTTCGAGTGCCCAAATAGGCATCCAAATCCTTAAAGAATGCATAGTGCAGAAGGAGCAGTGAACTAGTCGAAAATGGATTCTTCATTTCATTTTCGGGACGCTAAGGTGTAAGTCACGTAGTTTATTATTGACTGCGAGAAGCTTATATACGAGATTCTGTGAGGACGAATAATATATATTTCCTGAATACAGTAATGTAATATTCACAGATAATTTCGCCATAATCAAGTTTCGTTGTTCTATAGATTTAACTTTATTGCGCCCAGGGTGTTGTTTTCACACTTGTGTGATTACTTTGATGCTTTGAATTGTTCTATTAAATAGGTCAATTTTATTCGCACGTGTGGTTTTATGACCGTAGTCATGATCGTCTGCACACGGTTAAACGGTTTGTTACCCTTGGCGTTTTGCAATGAATTGAAAACATTCACATTCATGGCAATTTTTTTCATAAAACCATACAACATGAAAGCACCCCCTAATGGTTTAACCTTAAAAAAAGGAAGATGTAAAAAAGTCAATAGTCGAAATCATTAAAAAAATACCACATCAAGTCTTTTTACTCCACTAATCCTTTTCGTAGCCTATTAGCTTGCAGCTATTTTCATTTTAAGTTTCAAAGAAAGTTTCGAGCCAATAATAGATAAACTCGGAAAGTGTGGAAAAAGTATTCACCGCAAAATTTATTTGAATCCAGATTGCAGAATTAAACCAGGGGTTGATTACTGTGTGTTATTTCAAGTCATTTATTTCCATCCCTTATGTTTCACTTTGGGAACTTTCAGCTGACACGTTGTACACATATCCCTGTGCAATAATTACATAGATTTCAATCTAGCGAAATACTGCGAAAATAAATAATAATAATTGGAAAACTATAAGTTGAATCTGAATGAATGCATACGATTTAATTAGTGAGACGTGCAGTAGGTGTGATTGGAAATCGATGAATCGATTAGCTTTGTAGTAAAATTTATGACGGTAATTGAGTGTAAATTAGTATTTCTGATTCTATCACCACAATTTCCAAGCATTGATTTTCTCACGCAGAACTATCCAATTGGCTACAACTATCAAACAAAAATTTTATTTTCAATAATTTCGATTAGCTGGAAAGATATTTTCAGAAACTTAAAAACACTATCTAAACACTTGACTGTATATGGAATCATTTCAGAATTAATTTAATTCATAAGAAAATTCAGAACAATGAAAACGTTGCTGATCTTATTTGTTGAATAATGACAGTCAGCTTGAAGTGATTTATGTTTTATTTATTTATTTTATTCACTTAACAGCCTAAGGCAATTTCTAAGTGACACAACATATAAAAGTAAGAAAAAGATATGAATGAAGACAAGATTGCAAAGAAATAAAATTGCACACATAATAAATGGAGATGAAAAGTTATATGAAATTAGTTGGACAAAGTATAAATGAAAAATATAAGATAAAAGACCAAGAATTGTAAAATGAAATGAAAAGTTTAGCGATTCATCGAATAAAGCAACTTTTCCTTAAAAATAATGAACGAATAGAGGAAAGGACAAAGCTTCAAGCTATTTTGCATACTTTACTGTCGAAGCATTGGCGAATGAAAGTAGAAGATAGTGCGCGCAAACTGAATTTCGAAAAGTTATTTGAACGGAAGAGTCTTAAAGATCTTTTATATAAATACGAAAAAGAAGAGGATCAAGAATGGAGCCTGTGGAACATAGGGAAAAAGGATAGGAGTGTACACCCAATACGCTATCTTCACTCACACGGTTCGAAAGGTTAGAACGGAACCAACTCAGAAAAACTTGAGATACATTATAGTGCCTGAGTTTACAGCAAAAATTGTCATGGTCAAGACGGTAATAGCTTCTAGTTGAGCATCTAATGCAGTTGAGACTGAACTCACTAATTCTACTAGATTAGTCGCAGTTCACCGGTTTTAGTGAAATCCTTGTTGCTTAACAGCAATTACCGTTTAAATGTTAGAATAAAGTCTAGAGTGAACAATGCGTTCCAATTGCTTTGCAAAACAAAAAGGGAGAGAAATAGGTATATTGTTTACAGTCTGCATAGGATCAACGGATTTAAAGATAGAAAAAATTCTAATCGATTTCCGAAACTCGGGAAAAAATCCCGAAGAAGGACTCAAGTTAAAAATTATAACAAGCGGAATGCTTCAAGAGAAAGCATGGTTTTTAACTGAGGAATTTAGGAGAACAACTTGTTCAGAACCAACTCCAGTGTTTAGTTAGTCTGTGAAGTTAGCAACCTGGTCATAGGAACTTCGGAATTATATTATCAAAGGACGCTTGAATGATGGGAGAAAGGTACTGTCGATGGAGATTCAAAGGTAAAAGAGAAAAAAAGGAAACAAAAAGCAAACTGTTGAGTTCTTAGGAACTACGGATTCAGGGAGGGAATTATTGGATTTGAGGTAACGAACATAAGACCAAAAAAGGGTCGTCCCAATAGAAAGAAGAGAATTTTCAATATTTAGGAAAAAGTTAGGCCTAGCGGATCTGATTGCATCCTTAGTGGCTGAACGGAAAAAGCAACAATCTAACGTGCTCTGTGATGCGTTCAGGCATTTGGGCCGGCGAAAGGATTAAACTTTTAATTTCACTCCAAAAGTAGCACTTTTTGTGAGCCAAGGAGCATCTTTCTTCATTGATGGACTATATCTAGGGGTGAATCGGGAAATGATATCAGAAAGAACCTTTTGAAAAGAGAAGACCGCTAGATCACAATTTGAATACCGACTTTCAAAAAAATATACCTTTTTCAGAGCGGCATGGTTTTCAGTTCCAATTTTCACTCAGTTTCCAGATAAAATCAATATTTAAGTCAAAATTATTTAACGGCCACTAAAGACGTATTCAACAAAGTGTAAATGTTGTCTTATATTCAATTTACGAGAAAACAAAATTGGGACAAGAATTTATTATATATTTATTTGCGATTTAAAGCCAAAACGAAATATCCTGATTGACATATAAAACTATCATCAAATTTAATTTGAAGCAAACTGCTACAACTACTATCTTGAATTCAATTGTTTCCGTTACCGTTTGCGAATATTATGTGTTAGTGCCAAGGATTTCTCATTCTGAATGTGGATTTTTATTTAGTCATCATAACATTGGATTTGAGATTTTCTTTTAACAAAATTTCATCGGAGAAAAAGAGGCCTTAATGGTATATGCTTAAAAATATATTTGCAATTCAAGTTTACCTGTGAATTCAAAAATTTTCAATATCCAATTGATAATTTTTCCATAGAAATGTCGTGGAAAGCTTTCTTTGATTCGGCTTTAAACAGTTAGTGAGCATTGTATTCTTTCGTTTGGTATTAACTTTGCTGGGAAATAGTGTGTAGTTTGGTCAAGCTAACAAACTACAAAAGTTAAACTTGATACTACTGTTGAAATGATTGGCGCAATTTTCGTCATATCAGTCGACATAGAATCTATACAAATAGAGGCGACACTCATTAAAGGAACCTACAACAATTGGAGGCATATATGTATCTACTTAACCAGCTCTACAGAGACTTTAGAAAAAACTAAGGCAGAAAATCATCGCGAATAATACTAGCACATATTGATTGAGCGAAGCTGAACCTAAATTCAAGTGTAAACTGTTGTTGAAAATATGTGTAGTCTCTATCATCACTATCAAAAATTATTGTCACATAAAATATGAAATGAATCCTAGGATAGCGATCTTTATGTAGGCACATACTGCCTATGCTAGCGTACATTATTACGTATAAAAGATTCGACAAATATAAGCTAGGGACCGCTACGTTGAACCAAAAATACAGAAATAAAAAAAAATATGCTCGATTTGAACCGTTCACTGTTCAAACGTGCACTTCAGGATCTCAAAATATATTAACGAACAATGTTAACCAAAGAGAATAATCGCTTCTAGGTCACTGCCAAAAGAAACCAGTGATATCAATATTCCCTTCTTAATGAACAGGAGACCCCACAGTGCAGAACTATCGACTCTATCGAAAAACTTATAAAATTGCATCTACAATCAGAACTGACTAACCCGTTCATGATGTGGAAAATGTCAAGTTCCCTTTTCGTAGTCAGGTGATTTACCTATCCCCAAATTAATTCTAATATCAAAATCTTCACCTCATCCGCATCCCATCCATTATTAGAGACCATTCTTTTTCATCCTCAGAACAAGAACGGTGAATGTGATTCCACTCGAATATTAAAGATAATATCCTGCTTACAATTAAAGGTGGAAGCGAACTTGATCCTAATAGGTTTTAACGTTAACAAGATCGCAAGCAAGAAGAAATTATGGAGGACAAAAGTTCAAAAGTCCTGGGGCAAAGAATAAATGACTTGACTTAAACGAATTTCAATTTCGCTTTCATGCCGAGATAAATACTCGCGTACTAGTGCAAAATCAGAAGAGATTGAAGCTTTTTGGGTTTCCCAACTGATTTCGGGGAAATTCTATGAATCTTTTGCTCCCGATGATGGTGGGGCATGGTTGCATTGATTAATTAAGTGCCGCAATAGATTTTCAGACATAAGTATTACACGTCTATTTATTCGTTTGTCTTTGGATTCTAGCCTGAGCAAATAATTAGGTCTAGCTACTATTAACTCATTATTAACATAATGAGATATTCAAGTCCAAATGCCGCAGGGCTGAGAAACATTGCTGTTTACGCTTAGCGAAGCTCCTCGAAATCTCAATGCTGTATTTGTGGAAGCAAAATTTTCTGTAAATAATCAATTACCGAAGTAATTAGCTCCTTTATTTGCTGCGAAACGTATATTCTGTCGATTTCTGCGATAAGAAGTTGAAGGGAATAAATAGGCCTCGGATATCTACAGTTCCGACTCATATTTCTTGGGCCTAAGTAATCTTGTTGATGAATTCGCAGCTTACAACAATTTTGGAATTTCGAAATGCTAATCGAAAATATCCATTACATAATTACATTATGTTACAAAAAGCATTTTGAAGTATTGTACCAAGTTGTCGACAGCGCATTTTGAAAAAAAATCCAAAAAAATTACCAGTTTGTGTGGGTTTAATCTAAGGAATTTTTACACTTGCTTTCATCAATCTACCAGTGTATTTGAAGAAGTTTACACAAAACACGTGCGTTCTAATTGTCACTAAAATCCGCTTCGCACAAGTCTTTTTTTGAAGTGATTTTTATTTTTTTACATTTGATGTAGTTTTTGTACGGTAGCAGTGACTAACGGAACCCAAATTCAATGAAAATACTACAATCTTTGAAGTGATTTTATCGAAAAAATTATTGATTTCTGTTAAACTAAGAAATTTATTTCGACTAAATTTAACAACTAGCAATATTAATTTGTAAAAACTTTTAAACTATCAATATGTAAACTTAGAAAAAGATACAATCCGACAGTCTTCATTGGCCTTCTACGTCACTTCTTCTTCTATCCAACGAGAAAAAAATCCAAATTTGCAAAATTAGCAAATTTTTTCTTCTTCTTCCACAAATATCAAAGCCAAACATGGAATCAATATGAAATAAAATTATAAACATATATTCTGAATTATTAATCGAAATAAAATGATACTAAACTCCTCAAATTTGGTACTATCCCATATATCGATTCTTGTTGTCTGGAAAGTACTTTGTACTGAAATCTTAATACGTACAATTACTGATAATTGATAGAGGGATTTATTCGAAGGAGACGGAGGTGGTTTTAGTCAATAGAAATTCGGCATGCCGAGGCAGGAGCTGATCGGTATCTTTTGAAAATTTCTACTTTCCAACGTTGGAAAAAAAAACAAAAACAAAAAATTGCCTTCCTCTTCCATTTTCAACCGGGTTTGGGACCGACTTCGACAGAAAAGCCACAAAATGTTTTTAAAACTAAAAAAATACACCCTGAATTTGTTACCTTTTTATATTAAAAATAGTAAAATTGTGACCATAAGGTCTTTACCCGTAGCGCCACTGAAATTTTTCCGTCATATAAAGCACAAAAATGTCATTTGAAATTGCATTTTCACTAAATCGATTGAAATCGAGATTTTCACCACATATTGCATGAACACATTAATTTGGACGCCACCGCTACCCGAACACTCAAATATTTCCACATTTATCACGATATACGAAAATTTCAATTAATTCACTAGCATACACTTTTCCGCACTTCTCTCGTAGCGCGTACGATAGAAACACAATTCTTTAACTGACAATAACGCACAATTCACATTTTTCCCGACCACAATTGAAATAAATTCCAAAAAATAAAAATCGAATTGCCTTTCGTTTACGAATTTGGTGAAATGCCTGAACAGTGAAGCACTCCGCTTGACTTAAAACCATCTTGTCAAAGGAAACGTCACGAAATGTCATTCCCGAGTTTCCGCTCTACACACTTATAAGGTTTTACACGCTTCATGCCGTTCCATAGTTTCCTTCTTCATTGGTTTCACCATCTTATTAGACCACAGCTCATAATGAAATGAGAGCTCATTATTAGCTCTAGTGTGTCGGTAGTATAAAAGTAATGTGGTAGAATATGTTCTCTTCTCCACTTACTGAGATTGAGTTTAACAAACCCGGATGCAAATATACTTGCTTTCAGCAATCCTAATAATTGAGCATACTGAACTTTTCTATGGCCGTCTCTTTTTATGCTTCAAGTATGGAAGATGAAAATTCCTACTAGTTGGTGTCGCAAAGTAGCGTAAAATTTTCCAGCAGTTAGAACGGTAAAATATTATATATTTATTTCCTTTATTTGTTAATCATTTTCGAATTCGTTCTCAACTGAATTTTACGTGTTTCGACTTTTGTGACGCTGATATTGTTAGTTTTGAACTCTGCCCATTATAAGTAGAATCCTCGTTCTGAAACAGAAGTTTGTATCCATTACAAATTACTGTTCATTTCAGTTACCTCAACATGGTAAAGTTTGTGCAAAAAGTAACCGAACTTTTCACGTTAGTAACGAGGGGATGGGAACCACAAGGTGGAAATAACTACCTTAATTACAAAAAGTTTTATCGTATAAGCTTTTGGTAGTTGTGCACGCTTATACGATTCATTTTGCATGTGAAGGTCACATGAGTAAGAAGACTTTTTGATGAGAGGTCGTTTTTTGCAAATAAATTGATAAATAAGTGTCTGTGGAAATCATGTTTATCAGAGTCAATGCCCTCGGAAAATTTTTGGTTGTTTCTTTTTCCACTTTCAAAAAATATTATAAAACCTTATGGATGTGGTTTCAAAAGGAATCATCGAAAATAGTTTGAAGGTACTGATAAAAATTCAAATGCTCGTCATTTAGTGGAAAATATTTATTGTTGCTATTAAATAACGAGACTGATCCTGTAAAACTTTTTATTTTGACTCCGTACATATTTTCCTATTATCACCGTCAACATACACCCTATCTATTCCTGTAACGCTCCATTCTTTTTGTCAGTTCAGCAGAAAACGCGTGCCACTTCTTCTTTCACAGCTTCAACGGACTCAAATCTTGCTCCTTTAAATTGAGATTTCACCTTAAAAACAGATAAAAGTCACACGGTGCAATATCTGAGGGATAAAGTAGATGATCCTGCACTAAGATGCTGTAATTGGCTTGAAACCTCTTGACAGCCAATGCAGAATGAGCCGACATTTTGTCTTGATGACTTGTATTTATAAAATTTGGGTCGTTGTTTTCCGTATTATTTCAAGGAGCTCAGCAAAATTGTTGAATAATATTGCTGATCAATGGTATGAGCATCAGGAACCAAGGTAAGCTACACAATCATATGATATCAACAAAAAACAATTATCATTGTTTTTTTTTTAGTAGGAAGTGTGGTTTCGGCATGTCGGATGGCATCCTCATCAGGTGCTGCCACTTGCCATCCGACACCGGGCAGCACTACCACTTGCTGGCTTATTGGTGGATTAAGCTCGTTATATTTCAACAATTTTTTTATTTACATCTATGAATTATAACGACCCTCAATTGGTTCGCAAATGTGCCTATGCTTAGCCATTTTATAACATGTATTAGAACCTCCTACTCTAGTCAACAACACGTTTTTCTAGTGTGCAATTCTGGTTCGCAACTCTGCTAACACTATTTAATGCACATTAATGGAGGTTCTTTATTGTTTCCAGATTATAGGCTGGTTCCTAATTAATTTTAGTAGGAAGTTTGGTTTCTATAATCTGGAAAAAAAGAACCTCCATTAATGTGCATTAAGTAGTGTTAGCAGAGTTGCGAACCAAAATTGCACACTAGAAGACAATGTTGTTGACTAGAGTAGGAGGTTCTAATACATGTTATAATTATTATTGAATTTTGATTTGCTCATTGAAGCTTCTTTGGCTTTCGAAAAAGTTAAGGTCCTTCAGTGCATTGATTGGCACTTTGTTTCTGGACCATAAGTAAAAACCACGATTCTTCACATGTTATTATCCTTTTCAATGTGCTAGGGCCATTTTAAATGGCATTTAAAATGTCAATACATATAATTTTGCGAGCTTTTTGTTGTTCAAACAGAGAATTTCAGGCACCATCTTGGCAGACACCTTTTGAATGTTAAAATTGTTATGTAAAACTCCCCATACGCATTCTTTGTAAAATCCTACAGCTTCAGCAATTGCACGAATACTTAACCGATGGACAGATTCGAATCAGATTACCGATTTTTCTATCCTTCAAGCATCGATATGAAAATAACAAATACCGTAGAAAAGGCTTTGTAGCCTGCCTCCCACCAATTGATTCGCATGAATATTCAATTGAACCAACCCACCCCCATCCACCAAAATCCTTACGTAATCAATGGACGCTCCCGTAGATAATACGATTAATATTAACTCATTCCAATTACTGTTATGAGGACCTCTCATTATCATTATTTGAAGTATTATTATTTTCATAATTATTTTTGTGTTTAATATTTTTAAACTTTATGTGAATATTCCTGGGAAGTTGACCGTGTGGACCACAAAGGTCGCATCGCACGGCTTGTTAAAATTCTGTTTTTTTTTGCCCCATATGTGAAATTCGTAAGGAGTTTTTTCTCAGCGAATAGCTTCAATGAAAGAAATTATCATATTTTTATTGATCCATATTGCAAATTCCATAGTGAAATTTTAATTACACTAGCATTGCAGCTATACATGCATGAATTGCTGCATGTTTTCCAAGCTCAAATTCGAGTTGTTAATTATTTTCAACAAGTCAATATGGCATCAATCAATCAGTGGAAAAGTAAAGCGCTGGAAAATCGGGTTCATATATTCAGTCAGAGTCATCCCTTGTCGAATAATAAAGGCATACATTTCGTTCCATCTTTGAGCGTAAACATCATCCGCGTATTTCCTGCATTAAACTTATTGATAGTAATATCGGTAGAGATCAACAGTAGCTATTATCTTCGCACGGTAATAGTAGTTCACATAATTCCTAGTTAACCAAACCAAAAACATGTCAAGGATGAAATATGCCATTCGTCAAAAATAGCAAAACCAATTATTTTCTGCAAAAACGTTTATACTCGCGCAAAACACAAAGTTAACCAATCCCTTTACAGTTTAATTTTAACAATACAAATGTGAATGAACAACTTTCTTGACACCCACCAAAAACAGCTCTATCAATTCTGTGCAAGTGGAACTAACAAAAACAACTCATTAAAACTAATGACGAAAATTACTAGCATTCCGTCAGGCCCACAAAAAGATAATTTCCATAAAACGCTCCCAACTACGTGCAATGAGGAAACCATTTCTGATGAACATCGGATCAAATTGGAAAACTTTAAGCCCCTTCTCGTGTTTTCCGCCATCATTCATTTCGTTGCTAACGCTTACAAACCACGACACTTCCATGCTTTCCGCCTCGCCGGAAACATACAAAAGATAAATTTCTACGTCAGGAAACGCCCGAGCAAGGCTTCAGTTTCAACAGTCTTGATATTGCGGCAGTAAGCGGAGCAGCAGGACTAGCAGCACCACGAGCAGAACATAATCGAATATGAGCGAAGTAATTAAATTCCACAAGGCGTGGGGTAAAAACCCGGTGTACACCTTGACGAGATACCCAGCAGCAGATCCATTACGTAGCGTTCGTTTCGGGATCCTCCAAATCCATCGTGAAGATGCCAGCATAAGTTGCAACAGATAGGAATTCACCTGGAGGAATATGGATCGTGAGGACTCATCATAAATTGAATTTTCACTGGTTACAATATGCTCAGCAGCGCTGAAGACTACAATACGCTAGTGATGATATGAAGAATATCCTGGAGCAAAAGTAGTGGAAACTTTAATGTAAAATGCTGGGAAAAATTCATCAACCAGATATGGATTTTAGTCAAAAGCATATTTTATATCTGAAATTTATTTCAACAATGAATTGTTTAACCTTCTTTCAGGTGCAGCAAAGCCTTCATCAATTTCACTTCTCGTAAAAAGTCTACCCAAGTGCTTTGCAAAGCTACGTTCTAAACATCCTTGTAGTCAAATATTACTTGGAAACCTTTCAACCACTGTGAAAGCCTGAACTATTTCTCAAACCACTCAAGTCAAGGGTACTATCAGTTCCAATAATATTCCAGGCAGTGAATCACCTAAGTGGAAAATCTTTAGAAAAAACACAATTTTGAAAGTGTCAGCAAAGTCATCAAGTCTATGTTTGATCATTTTCTACGATTAAAATAGGATGCATCATTTAAAACTTTTTTTAATACCATGTCAATGTTTATTGATTACATAGTACTCTCACTGTTCGCACTAATTTCCTAGCTACAAAATGCTTGTTCGTTTTATTTAACATAGATTTGCAAATCATTTTTTTCATCGGTTCCGACAGCCATAAATTAGCAGTAATCCGTGAGCAGTAACTTTAATGAAGCAAAGTCACTATAATTAAATTGATGGTACCCTATGGATGGCTACAATCACTCATTCGGGATTTAATCACGATGAGAGGGACGATGTTTTACAGCAACCAAAAATTAACAAGACACGTTGGTTTTGAGACCCACACTTCAAACTGAAATGTTTTAATAATGAACCACGGGTGCATGAACAATTACAACGAAAAATATGAATATAAAACGGATACACAATTTACGATTATTTAAGTGAAATATAGGATTCCTCTCTTAATCAAAAGGGTTAATAAGGCCCTATCGTAGAAACGCTAGCAAATCGTAACTATTTAATATAATGTGTTTTTTAGAGGTATAAAACTTTCGATAAAAACATCTTTTATTGTTGCTGGTGAATTTCGTTGTTATTTTGATACCATGTTTTTTAAATTACCATGCAAAGACCTACGCTCGAACAACGTCTCAAAAATGAGAAAATGTCTTTCCAAAATTCGCGTTCTGTACGACAAACTTATAGAGCACTTCGTCCAATTTATGGTCCATCTGGGCAGCTCAAACGCAATACGATAGAAAGGAAAATGTTCATCCAACACGAGCTCGTACAGTGCGTATCGTGGCAGGTATTGCTGTTGTAGAAGGTAATGTGACTGTGGATCCAAATTTTTCAATTCAATGCCGTTCTCAACAACTTGGCCTCGTGGCCGGCTTTGTTGGAAAAAGTTATGCGAAATCTGACCGACATGATGGCCATCTCAAGATGCAGTCTCAGTGGTCATATACCAGAAATTATTTTAAAACAATAAGTGCCGTAAAATTTGTAAGCTATTAAAATCACAAAATTGGCCATTTGAATAGTTTACCTATATTTTATTTGTTTAAAATATTCAATGCATCTTAAAAACATTCTATATACGAGGGTCATTCAATAAGTAACGTGACAAATTGATGTAGGTCAAAAATTGTTTTGTAGTTCAATACGAAACTTTCAGGATTTTAAGTTGGCATTCTTGTTATGACTTCTGATCAGCTGTTTGGTAAGATTTTGTAAACATAACGTATAATTCAGTTAGTTCAAGATGTCAAGTCCAATTGAGAATTGCACCGTGGAAGAACAATATGCTGTAAATAGATTTTTAGTAGAAGAAGGTGTTAAACGTAATGAGATCCATACAGGGATGTTAAAAGTATATGGGAACAATTGTTGAAACTGTTCGAATATTTACAAGTGGATGGAACAATTTAAAAGTAGCCGCCAAAGTTTTGGAGATGGGCAGCAAATCATCAACCATTAGCAGACAAAGTGATGTTTACACTTTTTTGGGACTCACAAGGCTTTATTTTCTGCAATTTTCTGGAAGACCAACGAACAATCAACAGCCAATATTACTGTAACATTTTGGAAAACAAAGTAAAGCCTGCCATTCGCACTAAACGTCGTGGACTTTTGACAGAAGGTGTAATTTTGCTTCACGACAGATAACTCAAGAATACATTCAAAAACTGGGCTGAAAGATTCTTCCACACCCTCCTCATAGCCCAGATCTTGCACCATCAGATTTCCATATGTTTGGTCCTCTTAAGGAGACGCTACGTGGCAAAAAAATAGGCTCTAACGAAAAAGTCAAGATTCACTTTTAAACTTGGCTCCAACAGCTGCCAAAAGAATTTTATGTCAGTGGCATAAGAAAGTTAGAGGAACAATGGTACAAGTGTATAAGTGTTGGGGGGATTATGTTGAAAAGTAGCCAAAATTTTGTACTGATTGAATAAACGGTTTTTAAACTATGTACAACAATTTGTCTCGTTACTTTTTGAATGACCCTCGTATCTAGTTACCAATCGCTTAATTACAACCTTGGAGAATAGTCCGACCACTTGAGACATAAAAAGGTGGCTCCATGCAATTTGTGAGGTATTTTTAATTTTTTATATGTTTTTATGGCAGTTAGAAGACATCTCCACCTCTGTACAAAGTTTGGAAAGGGGCGATAATCCTCAAAGATGGGCAATTTTTTCAGTTTTTCACCTATCACTTATTTTCTGTGTGTTTTAGAGCTAAACAAGCTGTGAACAAGGTTGGAGAAGATGCAATTTCCTACAAAATTTGCAAAGCCATTTTTTTGTAACCACCAGCAACGGAGATTTGAAACATCGTAATGAGGTAAAATCACGTTTTTAGTCAAAAAAAATTTCATTCCATCGACTTAGGATCGCATGAACTGGGTTTTTGCGTAAAATTCCTCATAATCAAAGTTGTAGAGAATTTAAATTGTTCTCTGCAAGTTTTGGTCAAAAACCAAAAGCTATCTGCTGTTCAATTATGAACACAAAAATTGTTTATTAGGAAGATTTTATACATGCTTCGGATCTTAACGCTAAATTTCAATCAAGTCTATAAATTTTGAAGATGTTTTTTCAAGCTAAACTACTTAACCTCGTTATTTTTTATCGGTTTAATCTCTACAATTTATGATAAATTAACAGAAATATTCACTTGAAAATTCCGAGCAGGGTTTGCCCGTAGTGAAAACAATGCCAAGCGTCGTCCAAGTCTCGGCGTACATCGAACGGCCAACGGTCAGCTGCCAGTGCTGGCCCAGTACTGGCTGAGTGCAGGCTGACTACTGGCCCAGTACTGCATTCGAGTGCTGGCCCAGTGCCAACCACCAGCAGTACTGGGCCAGTTGTGCTACCGTGTTTGGGATACTCTTGCGAAACATTGAAACAATGTCAATTGTAATGAACAACTTTCTATGCTTTTCTTCTTGACATAAATGTGAAGTCACTTTACTCGGAAGGGACTAGTATATGAGATAACAATTACGAACTTCTTTTGAGTAATCAAAAATAAGTAAATAAGATCAGACGATGCATAAAACAGATTTATACAGTTGCTTTGTATAATTCTCCTTGCTCCGATCTCATTACTCATCATCAGTCGTCAGGACATCAAAGTGCATATATAAACCTGGTCATTGAAATTATTACCAGATGCCTTTCAACACTCACACATTAATTGCATAAATGCTTTTTCTATACATTTCTGCTTGCTATTGCCTTGGTTACTGACCAATATTGAAGAAGTGGTAATTGCGTCTGGAAAGGACTAATTAATTATGACGTACAGCTGATACACAAGCTTCATACTACATACGTTCGTATGGAGAAAAAGAAGATAGTTTTCATAGCCATGTGGCTAAGTGATTAAGACCTTTTAAGGATACTTATAGACATGAGTGCCATAGCTAAAAATATTTGGGATAGGTAAGAGTTCGGGCAAACACATTACGTTTTTTTTAATTCATATTTTTCCGTAGAAACCAATGCATTTTATCTTCCACTGTAAAGGAAATCTTCAAAATATATTTTACCTGGGAAATTCAAACAAGTTTTCCGTACTTCATTCCTTTCACTTGGCGGATGAAGAAAATTTGTTCAAGCATTTAGCATAGAAAACAACTAGTGAACGCCGTTCTTTCAGGTTACTATGTAAACTTTCAATTACCACTGTCGCTCAATGGCAGTTTGCAAAACTGTTTGGCAGCTATTTGCATCTCTCCTTGCTGAGTTCGAGAAGAATGCAATCACAAGAATTTGCTAATTTGTTTAGACTTGACAGAGTGGTATTTTCCGCGTCATAATGAATTTAAATGTTTCATTTGTTAGTGTCCCAGAATGAAGTTCTTTCAGCTTGAGTTAGTATTGTAATATATAGTTTCCAATCCTACTTCAGTATGCTTGAATTTAGGTAAATGTAAGGACGAATTCCTGAAATAAAACAAAGAATCGATTTTAAGCATTTTACCTTGTAAGATGCAAAATTGAAGTTCTTTGGTGTTGTGTGTTCTTTAATAAAGAAATGCAAATTGAAATGGTTTTATTCTAGTCCCTACGATGTATGGGGTTTCTGAGAGAACATCCACAAATTTCCAGAGCGTTAAAAAAATCGACGATAAGTACTTTGAAAAACTAAAAACTATAGTTTAACCTGTCTCATAAAGCTAATCTTTATTTTTAAATAATTTTAAACAAATTGTTTCGTCTACTACTTGAGGACTTCATCATGACTTAGTTCATTCATCACTGATGAAGTTCTCAAGTAGTGGACGAAACAATTTGTTTGGAATTATTTATAAAATAAAGTAAGAATAAAAGGAAATTTTGAGGGTGTCTCAATTTTATATGTAAAAGTATATACTGTAAAGTCTGATTCTAACAAAAACTGTTAAAACGAAATTACCTAATTGAGTTCATTACTTTATCTCAAAATGTAATAGCAAATAATTCGATGGTAGCTTTTTATTTATCTTATTTTTAAAAGATTTTGCTATATAATAATTTCACTATAACTAATTCCTTCTAAAATAGGGAATGCATGACCAAAAGATCAAAATGAAATTTGCAATATAAGTAGAAAACGCTAGAGATATTCAACTTCTAAAACAATAGTCTGCAACACCCCGCTGCTCCCTACCCTGCACCGATTCTGCCACTAGTAAAAACTTACTAATTTATGAAAGATTATAAAAACTTTAAAGATTTTTTCTCAGAATGTGTGGAGGATGTTGCTGACTATTGTTTTAGGCATTGAGTAAAGTAGTCTTCTATTTATATGACAAAGTTTATCCCGATCTGAGGTTACGAGGTCGTGCCGTCCCCTTGTAAGACGAATTCTTTGCATGATCCCGTGCTGTTGTGTGTACTGCGTAATCGTATATGATGATTGTGATATCTATGCTAACATATCCATATAAGTAGTTTTTATTTTTATATGCCATATATGCATACTATGTTTCTGTAAAAGTAAAATAAATTTTGAATATTTATAATTATTTTTCTTAAAACGCATGTTCTATTTGTGTTTTTAACAATCAAAAACAATCAAATTTGTTGTCGATAATATGAAATTTATCTTGATGATTTAAAAGAAACACTACTTATTCTAATAAGCAACTAATCATTAGCAATAATTTTTAATGGTGAAAATTAGAGTTATTACGATTAAATACATTTAAAAAAAAACAGTCATGAAAATTCTTAGTTTTTCAGCTTGTTAGATTTTTTTTGAAAAAATCAAGACGCTCTCTCTGCGGAAATTGTGTGATTATTCTTCTTTCCAATTAAATTTAAAACATTTACCAAATACTGACAATTGCATATTTTTCTCCTCTCGCCTCAGGGAATCAATCTAATGAGCCCTTAAATCTGATTTTGATAGATGTATACAATATTCCCTATGAAACGCCAGCAGCAAATATCATTCATGCAGGAACCACTAAGTTATCATGGAAATAAAATTCGAAAATTCCCAATTAGTTTTAGTTCTCCATAAAAATCAGCAGGTAGCACAGCAATTATAAAATCAGCATCATTTATTCAGGACATTCTTTTTGTGTATTTTGCCATACAAAAAATTTCTCCTTAAGCATTTCAATAACAATTAAAGAAGCAGAATCGTAGAACACTTTTAATGTCAGTCAATAAAGTATTGCCAATGAATTATTGTGACAAAATATTGCAAAACCAATCTTATAAATTGCCTGTGAGTATGAGTATTCTGCACCCATTATGGGAGGCTTTGGTATGAACAGTGAAGCGAATAAAAAATTGGATACGTTCCAGTTTTAATAGAATAATTGCTTCTACGAAAATTGTTTCACCTGACCATCACCAGTTTTGAAAACAAATGATTTATAGGCATTGTTACCATGAAAAAAAACTGAATATATAAAAGATAATTTTCAACTTTTTTTTGTTGAGTTGGCGAAGAACGAACCAAACGACTTAAAAGAAAACACCCGCAAAATGAACGTTTGTGCGTTCAATTAATATTAATCATGAGTTCAACAAGAATTACAAATTATTCAATGATTTAAATGGAAAGTGTGGTTTCGGGATAGCGAATGCCTTCCTCTTCAGGTGCTGTCATATGCCAATTTGCTATCAGACAGCACGACCACGGTTAGGCTTGTTGATGGGTTAAGCTCGTTATGATTCAACTATTTTTAATATTTGTATATGCGAATTATAACGACTGTCAAGCTTATACGAAACTAGGTTGACAGTCGTTATAATTTGCATATACCCAGGAATAACTATTCAATGATTTCGGACATGTATTCTTTGCATTTTACATTTCAATATTAATGCAATACTATACATTCGCGCATTATAACTATGCAATACTTATTAATGTAACGAACTTGCACTGAAGCTCACTAGTGAACCTTTTTCAAATCGTTTAACATTCTGCTTGTATCCTGAGTTTTTATATTTCAGTAATGGCTCCACGCATTGGGCCAATACCGATCGCCAGTGCTAGGGGTCGGCACTGGGCCAGCACTCGAATGCATCACTTGGCCAGCATGCAACCAGCACTCAGCCAGTATTGGTAGCTGGCCGTTGACTGTTTGATGTACGCCGAGGCTTGACAGACACTTGGCGTTGTTTCCACTGCTGGCAAACCCTGCTCGGGTATTGGCTCGAAAGATCATTTTTCCATCTTTTCTATTGCAAGAAAGTATTTAATGTACTACTGACTCCAAATGAAACCGGGAATGGTGTTAAACTTTTAAAAATTTGTTTTTATTCCTCCACATCAAATACATTACCTTCGAAATAATCCCGTTTCGACACAATACACTTATGCCAACGTTTTCCCAATCTTCGAGGAAGTTGTTAAAATCAATTTTTATAATGGACATCAATATCTTTTGGACATAATCAAAACATTTGCGAGGTATCAATAGTGGTTCAATTTCCATAAGCCCTAGATCTAAAGCATTGTAAACAAGCCGTGAAGTGCATACAGTCAACTTTCCAGTAATATTTACATAGATATTAAAAAAATTAAACACAAAAGTACTAATGAATATAATGCTACTTTAAATAATAATAATGAGAGGTACTCATAACATTAATTAGAATGAATTAATTTTAATTGTACGATCTACGCTAGCGTCCATTGATAACTTAAGGGTTTAGGGGGATTTCGAGGCGTATTATCATTTTTATGATTTATCAAATTTAAAAAAAATGTTAGAGCCGTGTTTCAATTTCATAAAATAAGTTCAAAAAATTACGGTTTTTTTCATTGAAAATTAATTTCTAGTCTGATTTGCGTGACACAGTAAACAATGTATGTTTATAGAATTTATAAACTTTAATTAGTTCTTGTTGAAAAAGCCCTGATGTCAAAAAAATTAAAATTAAAATTAAAAAATTATTAAAAGTCACCGAAAAGGTTTCTTACGCATAATATTACCTGATGTTTCCTATTCTAGAGACATTGTTATTATGCCAATCAAAGCTTATTAATATTTGCATAATTTGAGCAAACTTCAGACTTCAGTAATTTTCACAGTGCGGTTTTCTATTTAAATGGAAAATAGCTGCTGAAAATTTGGGAAAAAAAATTTATATATTTCAATCAAATTTACATTTGTGGTAATCAATCTTTTGAATGTTCAAATATTTTGAAGATGACCAACAGAGAATATAAACAATACACCAGTCATATTTGTGATAAAAAAGGTTGGTAAAAATAATATTAACTAATTTCACTTACTCTTATAACGTGATTTCTCTCTTCTCTCTATCTCTTCTATCTAATTTAAACTCCTGCCAATCATTGCTTTTCGAAATCAGATGTTTTAAGTTCTCATCAAATAAAATTTCATATTTTTTTTATTACTTACCAAAAATATTCATACTCGAGGAGGGTCCATTAAATACCCAAGGACCATTTGCCAAATGTTTGGAGTTCATTTATTGTAAAGATTCTTCAGATTTCAGTTACTTGTTCTTCTATGTTAAGTAAGATGTTTTATGTTTTGCATATAATCAGACATCGAATGTTCACTGCGTATTACATGCTGTTTAATGATAGAATTCAAAATAAGAACTGATTATCAGTATTCGAAGTTAACATGGTATATCGGTTCAGATACAATGGTAATCAATAATCAAATAAAAAATTATAGTTTTTAGTAGTTTAGTTTTTAGGGTTCGCAAGGTTTCAATTACTTCCTCCATCACCATTTATAATTCTGTTTATTTTTTATATGCATTTAAATGTTTTTCAAGGTTATTTGCAAAATAGGAAATAATTATTAGTTTCAATGATGTAAGATGGTGAAAACATACTAATTCAGTTATTATAAAGCATCCATGGAAATTTTCGACGAAACTATTCAAAATGGCGATCACGCGACAAAATCTCTTCAGTCGGCGTAAAAACAAACACTGCATTCGATAACCCTAAAATCGCTATTTCGCCAACATTTTCGCTAGCACCCTTTTGTCTTTCAAGCATCGATATGTAAAAATAACCGATTACGTAAAAGAAGGCTTTGGAACTTTAACCCCCTCCGATTAATTCGCGTCAAGATTCAATAAACCTCTTCCTCCCATCCACCAAAAGCCTTACGCAATCAATGGACGCTCTCAAATTTATTTTCTGATCGTCAAATTTTCGCAAATTTGTGATTCAGGCAAAAAAGAAAACATCACCGCAAATAAACCTTCCGAAACCAAAAACAGCTCATCAAATCAAATACCTATTTATTTGCATAACACTTGTAAAAATTTAAGTAACACTTTCTGTTCTATGCCACGCTCGAAGAATCCATAACGGAAAAAAACTCGCATGAGCATAATATGCGGATAAGTGAGGACACTTATCATCCCATAAACTCGGACGAATAGGATATGGACGTCGTAACACAGTTTCTGATTATGATGTTTCTGCACGAGATATTGTGTTATTTGTTCCCGCCATTAGATTAAATCCTTCTTTTTCTTCTTTTGTTTCAACCTACTAAATAGCATGACGATGGTCTGTGGCATATACATTCAACCCATCTCCGTATGGCCACGATAGCTGTTTGGCCTGGATGTGATAAATGCTGGGAATATCCTGCCATCACGCATAATAAGCACATAGATGAGATAAATTACAAGCGATCCTTAGGAGGTAGTTGGTTAAGATAGCATATTGTGTTTATACATGGCGGTGTGTAGCATAAGGAAGGCTAGGAAAATGTATGCTGTTATAGTGTATGTTCACTAGATCTTTGGATAAATTCAGCTGAAAATCGATGTTTCTGAACAGCAGCACAAGCTTAACAAGCACCGACAAGTAAAAATAAAGTGTAGACACAAGCGATAATCCTGGATTTTGAAAAAGATTCGTGGAGTACGCTTGCCACTCATTTCAGCATGTTACCAACATGCATGCAGAATTAATTTGCCTCTTGCACCCATTCTCTGTTCAGGACATCAAATCCAGCAGCTAAAGCCATGCTGTGAGCATTTCCTGACTGACTGCTAGTGCAGAACAACCAGCTGGGATTTTCAGGATTTGCCCACGGTACCCACGTCCAAATGCTGGAAGGAGGATGCCCCAAGCACGCACGCCATTAATTTAATTGACGCATAGCCGGGGGTAAATAGTTTATGGGAAGCTGCTGGAATCGTTGCGCCCAGCTATTAAGGCAAGTCTGGACACCAATGATTGTTAAGGATAGCGTTGAGCGACTAGTGCTTCCGTCTTTTAAACTTGTCAGTTGCTCCAATACAGGAAATCCAATTACTTTCCAGCTTTGCGCGTTGCACATCTCGTTTCCTGGTGCTCCTACCACTTCCTGAACTCGATCTTGTGTCCTATAAGTGGTAAATGCGTATGGCCATTAGTCATTTATCAATATTTATAGCGGCACAGGTTTGCTATGGGAAGATAAATGATTGGTATTTAGAAATACTAGCGAAATAAATCACGGCAGGGATTCAAAACTTGCTGATTTCAACGATTCAGTCGAAAACGATTTCAATCACACAAAACTTTCGTGACTAGAAACTCTCATTGTGCTGCAACTATCAATTAAAAAATATGCGAATGTTTTAAAATGGAATTGAATCCTGCAATTTAATATTTTTAATATTTTTAACCAAGATAAGTATTTTCGAATGTTTGCATCTCAAAGCATGTCCTTTTTAAGTGAAGTATCTTGGATAAGAGCGAATGAATTGAGTTTTTGATATCGTTCTTAATCACATTTTAAAGTAAATCCTGAGAAATTGTCTGGATCGTTGATGAGTTGAATAGGCAATTGTTTGAAGAGCATCAGACAAAGTTTAACTATGATTTTGATTGATTCAAAAGCTTAGGTATCCATAAGTAATAATCAGGATTTTTCAGTTAAGTCAATTGTTGCTTTCTCTTTCGCCTGAAATCGAAATATTTCAAATCAAATATTTCGTTTTCTCCTACTTCAAAATCTTATTAAGAGGCAATTGGAATGCCTCAATTTTAAGATTAGATCATGAAAATATTGCGATTCCAATAATTAAATTATAGTTTTGAGCTACACTTTGTTTAATGAACAATAGAATTTCAATCAAATTGAAATTTTTGAATTTTTTAAAACTCAGTTGTTTAGAATTGTTTTACAAAACAATGCAATACACCTTATAGTTCATTGATATTATTTAGATGATTTTTAGGAAATCGTGGTGAAAAGATGACGAATCAATCTAATTTGACAATAGATTTCGAAGAATGAAAACGTTTTTAGGATATCAAGCTGTTTTCAGATGCATGTTGGCATCTTAGTTCATTCCATGTTTTCGAGAAATTTAATTTGAAGCACCAAATAGTTCATACGAATTTAGATTTCATACCTCCTGACCAAAAGTACTCAGAATTTCTCATTTAAATTGCCCGCGTTGAATGTTTTAAGTTGCTGCATGTTGGTAGGACTGTTATTAGTTACTATGCCTAAAATGAGCGCGATTTGTCGACCAGTTTGTTTACAGCATCTGGTTGTATCAGTCTACCTCAGTAGTGCTCGGCGAATTTTACAAAAATTGAACAAAGAATTTGTCTCAAATTTTGTGTTTTGAACGAAATTTTGTGTGCAGAATCGATGCGAATGCTGTAGAAGGGTTACGTTGAGTCTGGTTTATCGAAAATTCAGGCTTACGAGAGGTACAAAACCTTTAAAGACGGTCGGAAGATCGTCCATGACTTGCCTTTTTCCGGAATTTTCTCTAAAAACAGTTTCGGCAACAGGTCGCTGAAGACATGCTGGATGAGGCAAATTCGATAAATACATGGACCAGCCACCTAATTCTCTTGATTTGGCTCCGGGTGACGTTTTTCTGTTCCGCAAACTCAAATTGCTGCTCCGGGAAACCCGGTATGACTACATAAACCTTATCAAAGAAAATTCGCTGAAGGAGCTGAAAGCCATACCGGAGAGCGCCTATAAAAACTGTTTTGATGATTTGAAAAAGCGTTGGCATTTGTGTATTAAATCAATGAATGGTCTGAGTTTTTCGTTGTTTGTCTCAATTAATTTGAGGAAAAACAGTCAATTTTAACCAATAAAACCACAACTTTAATTTTAATTATAAACATATATATATTTCGGGACACAGTTAGTCCCTTCTTCAGTGTTAATTAAAACAGAAATTTCTGTTTTAATTAACACTGAAGAAGGGACTAACTGTGTCCCGAAATATATATATGTTTATAATTAAAATTAAAGTTGTGGTTTTATTGGTTAAAATTAACTGTTTTTCCTCAAATTATTTGTGTATTGCTTTTAAATGGAGCATATTTTGAAGATAATCCGAAAATGAATGATGAAGATTAAGACTTGGGGTGCTAAAATTTCAAGGATACCTCAAAATTATAATTAATCGGCTTCTTTTTTCTTCAATGACTGTAGAAACAAATTTTTTGAGGCTTTTCTGTCGTTCTTATGTATAAATGATATTATTACAGTTATTTTGTTTGAATGACGTGTTTGTTCCAAAAAAATCTAACAACAATTCATATATATATTAGCTTGAAAAATCTACCTAGACCAAGCAATGTGAAGTTGTTTCTTGATAAAACAAACACAAGAAATGAAAATGTATGATATGCATTCTGACGTTTTGAAAATGATAAATTAAAAAATTTGTAATTCATCACATCCAAAATGAAGGACTCAAAATTAGAAAAAGCCACAAAAAATCAATAGGAAAAATCAGCGTAGAGTATTATAAATGGCGGGATACCCTGAAATCTTACTCCAAATCATCCCCAACCATTTTTGCTGGTGTATTAATGTGCATCAATAGCTCAACGTACAACTTGAGTGCTAAACTAATTGTTTCGTATAACGAGGAGATCAATTTGAATAAAAACTGAAGAAACCTGGATTCTAGAAGAAAAGAAATTGCGAAGAAGAAGAATTGTAGGCGTAAAATCACTTGAAAATTGTCGAAAGAAGAGAAAAGTATCGGGGGGATTGGGAAAATAGTAGGAAGACAACATTCACCTATTCAGAGAGTAGTGAACAATTTTAAGTCGACAGGAAATGTAACATTCGGGTCGTCATCCTAAGTTGTTATGTAGAGAGCGACGAAATATTATCGCTAAAGTGGAAAAAAACTTCACAAATAAATGCATCGAAAATGAAGTTTCAAAAAAAAATTGTACTGATACTGCATGGAAAATATTTAAACGCGCTGGTTATCGAGGACGTGTCGCATGGAAAAAACCATTTATATTGAGTGTTAATAGATGTAAGAAAATTGGATTTGCAACTTAAAACAGAAATAATCCTCTTGAGTTCTGGAAATCATCATTTTCTCAGATGAATTTAAATTTTGTATTTTTGGAATTAAAGGACGAAAATTAATAAGGAGAAAACTATGTACAGGCTGGAAGAAAAAAAATCTGATGCCAACTGTGAAACATGTAGTTGATGTAATAATAGTTTAGGAGTGTTTGTCAAGTATTAGTGTAGCTGAGTTAGAATTTATAGAGTTCACAATGAATAAATATGAATCCCTGAATATTTTACAAAGCAATTTAAAAGAAAGTACTCAAAAATTAAATCTAGGTACGAGTGCGACCCTATCTAAGCACACGACTAAAATTGTGAAGCTAAGGTTACAGTGTAATGACCAAATCAGTTTTTACACCCCCAATGGCCCTCCGATTTAAATCTTATTAAGCCTAAATGAGATTTACTTCAACGCAGAGTTTGTAAACATTGCATAACGTTGAAGGATATGCTGAAAACTGATTTAACTATTTTAAAAAACGAATGAATCAACGCGAATGAAAAATCCAAGCTGGTAAACTGCATGTCGAAAAGATTGGTCAAAAGAAAAGGATATCCTTCAAGTTATTATATAAGTTCTTACATGCATTTAAAATTGCATTATGATTACTGTACGCAGACTTTTTCTATTGAATTTTTGTGACATTTTTCGGGTTGAGTTCTTCATTTCGGATGTTATGATAACTAAATTTATTAAAATTTTTTTTTCTAAATCTGTAAGAACGTGTAAAATATATTTACAGACCTTATCTTAAAAAGATTCATTTCATTCATTTGTTTTATCTAGAAACATTTTGACATTGTTTAGTGTTCGCAAACATATTCTACCTAATGTATCTGTGGAAGACAATTGAAACAATACAGAATTTTATAGCTTTAAATGGTACAACAAAATTTGATTATTCATTTTTTAAAAGTTCTGATATTTTTATCATAAATCCGTCGTCAGATCGAACAATTTTACAAAAAAAAAACATTAAAATCTAAACATACCTCGATTTTTCATTGGCAACAAACCAGGTGACTGTGAAAGTAAACAATTACCACGAAAACAATTCGTATTTGAAATTGCAATGTTAGAAAAATTGCGAATGAGAAGTAATTAGTTTGATCATTTTAATTTAAGGTGATGCAATCTTTTGATGGCAAAACATAGGCATGCGTGTTTGATTAAACTGCAACTCGATTCTGAAAAAAATCAGTTGAATTTCTCATAAAACTTCAACATAAAATTGCAAAAATGTTAATTTTAAATAAAATAACTGTAGCAAAGCCAGACAATTTAAGAATGCTAATAACTTTTAAGGAACTAATTGTTTCACAAAAAATTAAACATGATCAAGTTATATTTTCCATGAATAGTCAGATTCTAAAATTATCGGAACCACTTAACAACGTAATGAAATCATTAAAATTGACTTGAAATATTCAAAGGACTTTCTGAATATGATGAGCCACAAAAGAGCTCTTTGAAAATAGAACACATACACTACAGAAGAATTCAGCATTGCTTTATCTCTGGTTCAAATTCAAACTACGAAACTTCCAGGTATTTAACGGAATTCTCTTTTCAGTTCTTTGAGTTACCTTAATCCAGTATTTATTATCCTTACGCCACAATAAGGTATATACTCTGTCATCAAAAAATATAAATCGATTGCCATCGATACCCACTATCTATTATTATCCTTAGAAAATGAAATGCACTCAGTCATCGTTACTGCCGTCTTCTTAGCGACTATAGCAGCGCAAAGCAATATAGATTTCTCCATGGTGAAATCAGAGTCCTAGCTCTTAACAAAAATAGCATACAAAGACTTCGTCCGGCAACTGACATGCTTAAAGGAAAATCCCACATTGATATATGATGACATCCTGTTGAAGTAGTTATCAGCATGGCTGCATCCTATCTGTGCAATACAGCTTTTGCTCATGCCTCTTTGCAGGTTTCAGGTCACAGTGCATAAAGTTCAAGTATGACAAGCTATCGAGCCATTTATCTTCTTAGACCTGTATTCGCTTCTGGTCCAGTCGAAACATTAGAGTCCTTCTAAGTTGCAGAGGTATTGCAATGGGGATACGTGAATCTTATTCAATGCACTTGATGTTGACTCCAAGTGAAGCAGATTTTAAAGTAATTGGATTCTTACTTTTGTGGGACGCGAGCAAGTATGCTTACAAGATTTCTGCGTTTATAAATAAATTACGTCATAAGTGCACTTTTGGCGAGAATCAATTAAATTTGTCCATGCGATTGATGCGAGCATAACGAAATGAAAACAAACAAGCCGCCAGGTGCGACCCTTGAGGTCCACACGGTCAACTTCCCAGTAATATCTACATAAACATCAACAACATTACAACAATGAGAGGTATTCATAGCAGTAACAGGAATGAGTTAATATGAATTATATCACCTACGGGAGGGTCCATTGATTACGTAAGGTTTTTGGTCGATGAGGACGTATTGAATATTTATGCGGATCAATCCGTGGGGGCCTTTTTGGTCTTGAAAATTTTTGTTGGTTTTACAAATTTAAGCATTTTTTTTAATTAAAAGACTATAAAAACTATTTAAAATCTGCTCAAATTATGCAAATATTTTAAACCTTTGAGTGAATTTACAACAATTTTTAGAATAAAAAAAAATAAAGTAAAAGCATTCGTATGAACCCTCTTTAAATGGTAACTTTGAATGATTTTTTATTTTTCATTTAGTTTTTTTCATAATCAACGAAGAAAATTTTGCCGGTTTCTCTTCAAAACTTGATAAGAATGTATACATTTTATAAACAGGTATTACTGTGCTGTGCAAATCAGGTTAAAAAATATTTTTTATGAAAAAAACTATAATTTTTTGCATTTTCTTCTATTAAATTAAAAAAAAGCTGAAACGAATTTTTGTAATGTTAAAAGCTTCACAAAGATATTAATTTTCGTCAACTGACACCTTAATGATGCAAATATTATATCTGGTTCGTGAGATATAGTGAATGATAAAAATGACCTTGAAAATCATGATGACTTTTAATAATTTTTAATTTTTAATTTAATTTTTTACGTTATTATGAGTAAAACCTTTGATTGTGTTTTTACACAAATTGTTTGGAGTATATAAATTTTACAAACATTGTCTACTAAATTTCGTAAATCAGGTTAAAAATTTATTGTTTATGAAAAAAACCCTAATTTTTTCCACTTTTTTTTAAAAAATTTGAAAACCGCTCCAAGAATTTTTTTGAAAATTTAATAGAATTACACAAACGTTAATACGCGTCGATTGACACATTGTTTAAAAATATCGTACGTTTGGTTCGCGAGATATAGCGCATGACAGAAACAACCTTCAAAGGGGCAAAACAGCAAACCCCCCCGACTGAAGTTTCCCAAAAACTAATCAGCTCTTAAAATTGCAAAGACGCTTCGATTGACACCTCAAAGAAGTCGATATGACTTTGTTTACGTGAGTTATGCTCGTAGAAAAAAGTGTCCACGAACGTACGTACACACACACACACACATACATCTCCCTTTCTAAAAACACTTTATATATACTCTATAGACCTCAAAACGTAAAGAAAAGTTGAAAATTTCAATTTCGATTTTCGAGGCGATTACAAGAACTTCCCATATACTGGGAAGTTAACAAGCAGCGAGGTGCGACCCTTGAGGTCCACACGGTCAACTTCCCAAGCATATTTACAAAAATATTAACAATACTAAACAAAATAATAATTATGAAAATAATACTACTTTAAATAATATTAATGCACCCCTCATAACAGTAACTGGAATGACTTAATATTAATCGTATCATCTACGGGAGCGTCCATTGATTACCTAGGGAAGGGGGATGATTGAATATTCACGCGGATTAATCGGGAGGGGGGATAGGTTACAAAGCCTTTTTACGTTATTTGTTATTTTCATATCGATGCTTCAAGGACAAAAGAGCACTAGCAAAAATGAATGGAATTTTTGTTATTACGCCCACTGAAGAGATTTTGTCGCGTGATGGCCATTTTGAAAAGTTTTGTTCGAAATTGCCATGACTTCGGTATAATCACTGAAATTGTATTTTTTCATTTTTCCACGAACGCAAAAAATGTTGAACATGTTGTATACCATTTCACACTTTGCCGCTTGGTTTTTGGATCGAACTCAAAAATCCAGCTCGCGTCACCGGCTATCACCGTCTCAAAAAAAATTGAGTCTTCAAACAACTGCAACATTTTTTGACAGATGAGCAGTCGAAAATTTTCGTCCTTTCCACTCCAAGGCTTAGAGGCGACTGTTGGATAATTTTTTTAAAAGCTTAGATCCACATCCTCCTTTCCGGATTAGTCTCAGAGAAAAAAAATAGTCGCATTATTTATGGAACGGTATCGTTCCATTTCACCGGTCTCGTTCATTTGGAAATGCAATTGGGTCCTTGCGTAGATATATTCACGTATCGCGCGTCCTTACTATTATAAATGACTTGAAAGGAAATTCGAGTATGCGACAGTGAAATTTGCATTACCAAATTTTAAATCTATTTAACGAGCGAATCGAAATTGAAAAACTATTTCCTTTTCTTCGTGTTCTGCTTGATTTCTGTAATAATGAGAATTCTGGTGAAATTTAACGCACGAGACTAAGTGAAGTGTCCTTAATATCGTACCCAACGAAGGTATACGGCATTTTGGTGTTTTGGAAGGAAGATACCTATTAAAATTTTGTGTCATTTTTAAAATTCGATTTTTGGTTAGATTTCTATTTTGCCACCCCTTAAGGCTGCTTGTATCTTATAAAATCACTGATACTCGGTAAGAAATGGAATGAATTGTGAACAGAAAGCGAAAACGTGGATGATTTGCCTGGCAGAGGAAAAAAGGAAAAGGATCTCAGCGAAAGACGCTAAGGTGACAGTCGAAATATTTAAGAGAAATCCGAGTACTTCGGATTTCAGGAGGAATGTTATGCAAAAAGAATGTTTATGTGTCACAGCAGTACACAATCCACCACCAGCTTAACGAGGAGAACATCGCAATCAGAGCCACAACATCGAAACCAATGTTAACACTAAGTCCGCTCGAAAGTATACTGCAGTGGGTCCAAGCGGATAAGGATCGTGGCTGGACGAATCCTCATTTTGGCCAACGAGTACAGTAAGACGTGTGTGGCGAACAAAGGTGAACCCTGAATTGGCCGAACTGTCAAACATCCTCGAAAGGCTAAAGTAGCTTTCCTGCGCAAGGATTTGGTAAGCTTTTAGTTTTAGTGGAATCTTGAGGGTTCAAGAATTTTGGAACAATACAAGCAAAGGATTGTTGCCATCCGCCAAATTTTAATTTGTAACGATGATAAGGACTGGATCTTCGTCGAGGCTAAAGATCCCAAACATCAAAATCGACTCTGCTCAGCTTTTAAATAGCAAAATGGGATCAAGGTATTAGATTGGACATGACAATCGCCTGATGCCATTCCAGTGGAAAATGTCTGGGCGTAGATAAATGAGGAATCATTATTGTCGAGCAGCAATTTTGTATTCAAAAGTTTATTGATAAATTTTAATTCTGAAAAAACTACCCCATAAGAAATTGGTAAAGCTTACAATTTAACTTTTATTAATTTTTATCGAATAACAATTTTTTTGCTCATATTATGAATAATGAAATATAGATTGGAAATGAATTTATTCTAATATTTTGGAAGAATTTCTCTAACTGTTTCGTTCGAACAAATGTAAGGAATGCAGATTTTACGTTCAATTTGAATGTTAACCATTGTCGACATTTAGAAAATTCATAAAAAATGTAATGTTGACGATAGCGCCCACCGGTCCAAAGCCGGGTCGCAATAGGAAGAGGAAGGCCAAATGTGAAACATTTTGTTCAAATTTCCATCCTGACTTTTCAAATGAAAATTGCTTTAGCACCAAAAATTTAATCCTACTGATTTTTTTTTGACTACTTACATCTTTCCTCAGCTTAAGAATCTAATTTCACTAGCAATGCAGGTGAATTGGTCCAATATTTCTATTTTTGTTGCCCTTCAGTACTTTTGAATTCTTTGCTAATAGTCTACTACTTGCAATTCGTCAAATCATTTTCATTTCGCTGAATTTAGCAAAATCAAAACCAAAATACGATTTTCAAACTCAATATCAGTATCACATTCAATTGTACTTGTACCAATAAGTACCCAATATCGTATTGTATGTAACGTTTTCAACCCTCAAACCGAACAATTATCCTTCGAGTCACGTTGCGAACGTTGGGCAAGTTTGCCCAGCTCTGCAAAATCAATTTTCACGTATCCCGGAAGCATTGAGTCGTTCTACTCCTAGCACTTGATGATACTACGGAAAATTCGCGAATAGATTTCCACTGAATAAGAGTGATTTTCCAGGCATCAAAATGAGAATTTTATCATCGAGGGTACCCTAAGCGAAATACACCCACTCTGTTTATTTTCGCGTTGATATCATCTTGGTATGCTACTCTCTCGCCCTTTTGTCGATAAGCCCGACACCAATCAATAGCCATCTAAAAAGGATCTTTGCCATTAACTCGACTGAAAGGTATTAAAAATCGATAAACGGTTATATTGGCTGTAGGCAGACTTGCCGGCAAGAAAAATTATTTCAGCTTTAGAGAACGAAAATTGATTTTCCATAGATATCAAGGTTGCTCGGTACATAGCGTACATATTTGGTTAAGTCTTGTTGATTCAAGGACATCAACTAGAGGAAGATATCAAACGTTAAGCAAACTTAATTGAATTTCGGTGCGGAATTGAAAACTCCATGGGAGAAAAGAAATCAAATAGACATCAAACAACAACCATTTGATCATTATCAATGTAAAATGTGGTTCCTTGGAATGCGAAATGTAGCGGAGGATACAATTTATTTAACATTATTTCGAAAGAAAAATTGAATACAAGGTGAGCTAATAATAATCATCTTTTCGTTTTACTAAAGTACTTCGCGGTTAACGAAATAATTACAGTCTATAGCCATTTTGTCTTTAGCGAGGTAAACATCTTAAATTA
The DNA here is from genome assembly GCA_963942545.1 of Oxycera nigricornis. Lineage (NCBI taxonomy): Eukaryota > Metazoa > Arthropoda > Insecta > Diptera > Stratiomyidae > Oxycera > Oxycera nigricornis. Next base: position 31,203,441 of record OZ012659.1, read on the forward strand.
ATGCTAATGCTTTGGAGAAGCTGAAAATTCTACAGCACTTAGTTGGAATCCTTCAAAAGGGGATTAAGTAAATTCGAACTTACAAAGTTACATTTATGACTCTTCAAAGACGAAAAATGAAACCTATATGACTCAGTAACTGTCGATTCCACAAAAATGGCAATGGAGGACAACACGCAAGAACTCTCGCGAAAGTACACGAATTACAACAAACAATACTTGAAATAACTCGTCGCAAAATTTACTCACTACAAGTTTTGGATGGATTTCACGATAAAAGTGAAAACAAAAAAAATTTGACCCGCGAAAATTTAACCCCTTTTTGGCAACATTTTTCAATTTTAACCGAAAACGCCGACTTTGTTCGTTTTCTTCTTTACTAGGATCGTGACCCTTCGTCAGCCGTTCACATATCGAACATGTTCCTCTCCGGTGCACTCTAATTGGTGAGGCCTGAGATCCTCCATGATGTTGTGGTCATCCGCGAGGTGGCTTGTTGATGAGCACTCAAATTGGTGAGGCCTTCGACTGCTTGTTTGTTGGGGTGTAGAGGTACGCGTGCGATTATGTAACTGAAATATAAATACAGAATATACTAAATGATTTCGTTTTGCAGTAGATACAAAGTAAAGAAAAATAAATGTTTTGATATTAGAAAGTTAAATTCGAATCGTACAAACTGCTGCTATCACTGAACGTACATAGCAATTACTATTGGATCAACTTTTTGGTGTATAAATTAGTCAAAAACAAACTCAACTGCTTCTATTTGAAGCTGTTGATGTAATATTTTGTATAATGACGTCCAAGCTCACTTACTCAATATTATTGCCACATTTGGTAAGCTCAGTGGTTTGAAAAATCTTAGATACAATAATTTCACTATAATTTTCAAAAACTGATGTTTCCTCATAAAATTATTCATGAGTGTTTTTCTTAATTTTTTTTAGCAGGCTAACAGTTTAAAGCACGGAAAGTTAATCACTCATATTTTTCTGAAGAGATCTCATTATTTACTTGAAAAGTTCGTAATTTCGCATTAACATTTGCTTCTTCGTCATGTAATTTGCATCAAAAACTATGATGTGCAGCTGAAGTGTCCAGTAAGTAAGTTTGTTCAAATAAAATTCAAAGATATCTTTTTTGGGGAGGGTCAGGTAATACTGATGAGAAAAACCATTTGTAATTTCAATCCTCAAAACTGTAAACCAACCTACTTTTTGAGTAATCGTAAAGTACCAGCGAAGCAAAATTAAATTACTTTTTAATGGGGTGGTTTCAAAGCTACGTATTTGTTATTCGTTTTTCTCAATTTCATCGTGAAAACCCATTTTCAGATACAAGAATCAAACTTCCTTCCAAAACATTAGGCACAAAAAATTCATGCGAAAACTTTGAAAAGAACTTTTATGTGTATTTAATGCCTTTTTAAAACCTTTAGTTAATGGCAAGCAAAAAAATATGACGATTTTGTTTGTAACTTTGAGTAAACTTGTTAAAAACACTTCGAATTTACTTCTTATTCCTTAGTCTTACACCAGAAAAATGAAGTTTAATTTTCTTGACAAAATTGAAGGACACTCATGTCAAACAAGTATTTCCAAAAGATATTGAATATTTGCTTTTATAACGGAACAAAATAAACACAACCATCTGAAAATACTAGTAAATTGCAAACCACATTTCAATTTAATATGATCAGGAACATTAATTTAATATTCACTTTGTACCTGAAAAAAACCCAAAGGATCCCGAAAACCGCCAAGAACCACTCACGATGTAATCGCTTATTCTCTTTGGAAGCTCAGATAACATTTCCGCGTTTCAGTTTAAGAAAGTACATCGGAATATGGAAATGGAGATGAAGATGTTTCTCGGCGTTAAACTCATTCATTTGTACATTCAATTATACTTGAATATCCTCTGGGATCTTTTTCTCTTCGGTCTTTCTGACTTTTCCTGCATTCATTTCATTTATACCGCTCACTCACTTTGTCCAGGAAATTCCATTAATATTCGCCATCCACATAAATTCCTCCACAGGCAGGCAAACGATGGCGTATGGCGCACAAGGAAGCATGATTCCAAGGGCCAGGAATGGAAAAGCATGTTGGAGACATAATTTCCTAAATGTCTTACAGAATACATCCGACCATCGGTAAATGATATAAACATTGTATTTTGGTTTGTCGCTTTGTCTATGTGACCTTTCTGTTGATGCACGTTTAAAACGAATCACAGCCTTCTGATGGTTCTATCTAGGCAATGGAACTCTTACGATTTGCTTTTTGTATTGCTTCTTGTAAGTCAATTTCTAAAAACATTTCAAACCTTTTCATGTTTCTTTGAAAAGAAAAGCAACAAATAATAGCTTCTGGCGAAACCATGTTATCTTTTCGAAATTAGCATGGAACCCGAGTAAAATATGAAATGCGACTCACATGAAATAGGTCACTTAAGACATATAAGGCACAACCCCAAGCAGCCTACATGGGTCGCATCACAAATTCCGCATCAAAGTTATAGTCGGATATTTATATTTAAATGTGAGTGCTTGTTTACCAACAAAAATACGTAGGCGATTTTGTTCACATATACATATGGCTCGTATGTGTGTGTGTGTTTGATTAAAACAGTTGCTGCAATTTTTGCATAGCTACAGGAGCTATCTTCACTATCGAATGCACACACCTTCATCGAACTGCGGTCATCTTTTGGAACTATTTTGAACCATCATTTGAGGTTGCGAAGGAGCCGTTGTCATTTGGAATTGAACCAGATGCTCAGATGCTGGATGCAATCGTTGTATCTACTCATTTATGGTAACAGATGATAACCAAATCACGAATATTACTATGAAGGTAAAATTCATGTGGATGAGGTAACAATTTTTGCAAGACACGATCATATACCTGTGTTATCTAATAAAGAATAAGGCTATTTAGGCGGTCCACAAAATTATCTTTTTGATGAAGGACTCTTCGGCTAACTCCACATGCAAAACTTGAATGTAGAATTTTCGCAAAGAAATTTATTAATATAACTGAACTAATAGTCAAAAAGCGGAGAGCTAGCATCTACAATTTGCACAAGGCGTCTGTATTATTATTGTAATTAGGTTTTTTGTCCAAATTTGGGCTTTATTCAAAACCGAAACCTAAATGCCATTTTTATATGTAATTCAAATAAGAATCGAGCGTTAAAGCAAGAGATTTATGAAATTTATTAAGTTTTTGACATTGTATCTGTGAGAAAAGGGAGGCTGGCAACAGATTTGCGGTTTGCAAGGTTTCTGTTTTGAAAACTTCGCTAAGTCTTGAGAAGTTACGAATTAATATAGGAATTGCGGTCGATTCAGTTCAAAGCACAATAGATAGATGCTTAGCAGCACGATTGGAAAACTTTATCTGCATTCCAACATAAAACCGTTACTTTACCGCAATTAAGAAGGCAAAGAAGCTACGTAAGAAAATGGTAAAAGAGTACTATCAGTGATGATGCTTGAGCTCATTCATTTTCGTGGTGAGCTGTAACTCTTGATGAGAAGTAAATACTTTATAACAATAGTCAAGCGTTTGGACATTTCTTGGATGAAAACGAACCTTAATGCAGTCAAACAAGATCATATCATCTTTGAAAATTTCAGGATCAAAGTACTCATTATTTTTCCAAAATATCTTAGATTTTTGCTGGAATTGAAATAACGTTTTCTACACTAAGATTGTAGAAAATGAAAACTTTTATATTTGAAATTCAGGCAACATTTTTGCATTATCAAATGGTCAACATAATAATGTTTGTTGATTTATTCGAAACTCTTTTTTATTTCATTTAGCAAGCATGCCACTTATTACTTACTTAGTTCTTCAATCCTCAAAACATATTCTTCAAAATCCACACTGCCCCAAAATTTCATCCCCCGTTCCCGCTTTAATACCCATTTCAAACAAGAAGAAATGGTGACATCCAATAAAATAATTCCTTTATTACAGAAACCGGCCCACACAAAGGACCAAACATCCATTGATAGCACAGTCCTTGATGTGCTGGAACAATTCATTAATAATTCATTGTCGGTCGGTGAAATATTTGCAGAATTCCATCCGTATTCTCAAAGCTAGTCGTGTTCACTCAATGCCTAATGTCGTGAGAGAAAAATAAATAATAATCAGGAGTGGTGAGTGCCACCCAAAAAAATGCTAAAGCAAAGGATCCTCGAGGGAAACGCCTGCCTGGCATTAGACAAAATAAGAAAAACTTTATTAAATTATCGTGAATATGAAAGACAGCACAGTGACAGTGTCCTGTATTCAGTTCAAAGTTGCTCACCACTAGAAATTGTCTAGAGATAAAGTGATAAAGCGTTGAATTCAAGGATCTTTTTACGTTTGTATTGTGTTAAATTCATGATGCTTCGTTCAAGAATATACTGACCTAACAAATGCTTGGGCCCTGCAAATTTCTATTTCTTTTTCACATTTTTCATGGCCCCGGGCTCACAAACCTGCCTGGCGAATATTTACGAACTTATAAGGAATTTTTGGCTTTTCTTCGTCGTTTGAATTGTTTGTGGCAGCGTGAAAATGTGTGCACATACACATTTCAACTATTTGTCATATGTGATGAATTTGTTTGCTGTGCCTCAGGACTACCTGCACACATATTTATTCTTGAGCAGTGCGATGAGGCATTCTTCAGGATAGTATTCGTCTGATGTTCAACATACATATGTGTCTGCATACATAAATATAGTTAAATTGATGATGTAGGATCTGAAAATGTTCAAAATGGGGAGCCATGCATTCTGGAGCGTTTTGTAAATTTTTAATAAATAATTCAGGTGAAAGCTGCGAATTGATGTTAGTAGATAAATTCGTGCTTAACTTCCAATATAGAAGATAAAATCAATATTGCAGAGTGTATTTTCCAAACAAAACCAGATTAGGGGCCATCCATATATTGCGGCACACTCCAAGAGTGAGGGCATTTGAAAATGTTACTAACAAGGAGAGGCCGTACTAAATAAAAAATTCAGACTATAGCAAAGTCGATACAACTTTTCCTTCCAAAAATTTCATTCTAGAAATAAATGATCACGAGTTCTAGAATTTCTAGAAAGAAATGTGTGTGTGTGTGTGTACGTATGCAATTCGTGTTCTAAATCACTTCTTCCTAGAAATGCTTTTAAATCACTCTTAAGAGTTTAACACGTAAAGATATGTTGAAAATGTTAATTTCTTTGTCGATATGTGGGCCGAATACAATAACTCTCATATTTACTGGGGGGGTTAAAAACCAGTTCAAACAAACTTAAGGGTCCTGTTGCTAAAAAACTGCCAAGTTTACATGAATGATGAGCAAAAAAGGTAACATATTCAAATCTCAACAAAAGCAGGGCCGAAATTTTTTTGTAGGACTGACAGTTTTCACGTAATAGCAAAAATCTTTAATTCAAGATTGTGTCCAGAGCGGACCTTTTACATGATCCACATTTTAGTTTTACTCTTTGCATATATTTATCCCTTATGACTGGAGTACAAGTTTCACTTAACCTTTCGTTCATCAACTGTCTTCATGGATGCATGTTAGCTTGTTGTTCGATCCCCGATGATGACGACTTCACATGACAAATTGGATCTCGGTTGGAGTGAATTTGCCATGTGAAGTCAGCTCAAAGTGGAGGAAAAAATCACTATAAATGATAAATCCTATTATTTATTAACAAATTTTATTTGTGTGTGTGTGTGTGAATGTGATATGTGAGCCTAACGCGGGTCGCATAATATAAATAATAAATTCTACATAAGTGGTTGGTGCGATATCAGGTATTCCTGATCAGTAAAAGTTTATCAGGTTCTGAGTATTTTTCTGCGTTACAGTCTGTTGTTATTCATATCGGGCATCCCCGACAATGTCCTGATAATCGTCAAGCAAATTTTTCTAGTCGGGATACTACAAAAAATCTTGATTCAAAAGTTAAAGACAATGTATTCACTCAAGTGCATGCATGGTCTGTAGAACTGTATAAACGAAATCATTCTACTCGTGAGTCTCTGGTTTTACATGTTGATGAGTAGTATCCAGTTTTAAGTATATGACAAATATTATCCATTGCATGCACCCATTTCCTTTATTAATTTGTAATATAAACTCATGTTTTTATTTTGAAATATCATTTTGAATCCCATTGAAAAATTCTGTATATGTGGATGACTATTTCGTTAAAGAGCTTATTATTTAAATTAGTTGCAAGATTGGAGAAATCAGGAATCGTTGGTGGGGCGAAAGTTCTTCTGAGTAGTTACTTATCTGAACGACCACAAAAAAAAACAGGAATCGGAAAAAATTACAGCCAATCAGCGCGAATTAATGTTGGGGTTCCTCAAGGATCAATCCTCGGTCCTATTATCTTCTTGTTATATACGAGCACCATATCTAACTCAGGGGTAACTGCAAAAGTAGTGATATATGTACGTGGACAATACAGTTCTGATTTACTCAGGCAAGACCGAATTTGAAAAGACCTAGACAATTATTGATAATGGTTGCTTCAAAGCAGATTAACCTTGAACACGAACAAGACAAAATACTTTATCTTTAAACAAAAAAACAAAACGGATATTGAACCTTTGATTATATCTAGGAAAGAGGTGAGCAAACTGAATACCTAGGTCTTACAATAGACAAAAAACTCACAAGGACAGTACATGCTAATGAATTGAGAGAAAAACTCGCAGATGTTGTTGGTCTGCTACATCGTTTTAGGTACTTCTTTAATTACAATAAAATACAAATCACTAAGGCACACATAATTTCGAAAATTGCATATGGACTCCTAATATGGAATCAAACGACAAAAAATAACTTAATGGACATAGCAGGAATTATTACCAAAAAATATAAGATTATGTACATATAACCTACGAAGACTGACTCCCACAACCGATGTGTACAGAAAAGCCCAAGAACTCAACCTGAATGAGTTGATTTGCATGGAAAATGGGAAATCCATACATAAAAATTTACATTGCGATGAAGTAAAAGCAATCAAACTATCTAGAAATTTGGGAAACAATGAGAAACGCGAATAAAATTGTTATGAAATTTGCTAGGAGAGAACGCCTGAGGAGGGATCCAACTAACAGTGCGGCTGACTTCTACAACAACTTGCCCCATGAATTAAAGAAAATAACCAAGGTATCATCTTCCAAAACAGCACTGAAGAAACATTCACTTGAATAGCAAAATTCGGAATACTAAGATTTACTAAAGCTCAAGGCTTAGACAGCCAAACCGAATGAATTTATTTATAAAAACAGAGCTTTATACTAAAATTAATGATGTTAAAAATTAATGAGAATCCAGTACTATCCCTTCTACCGATATTCATCACCTGGTAAGTACTCAGCAAACATAAAAAATGTTAATAAGTAGAGACTTGGAGGACGCGGAGGTGGTTTTAGTCGGTAAAAATCGGGCATGCTGAGAAGTGGGAGCAGCTCAGTATCTTTTGAAGATTTCCACCTCTAATTATTCAACCAGTGAAATCTTTGAAGAACTCACAGTCATGCTTGAGAAATCTAATGCTAATTTCCATGTAAAAATTTAGCTTTTTCCTTTAGTGGCGAAAAATGCCGATCATTTCGAAGCAAATATTTATTGTTACTTTTTACTACTGAGGCAATCAATCAATTCATTATTAGGTTAGAAGCAACATTAACTTATAAATGCTTATTTATTCATACCTTTCCCCGTATCATTCAATCAACTACACCCAATATATCGAAATATAACAGAAAATTTCGAAGGGTGACAAGGACATGATTAATCTAAATGGTGTGTGACCTATGTTTTAGTTTCGAACAACGACTATTCATCATTTTACATGTTTCATATTTAAGGGAATGCCACGAACGGCTTCATACTCACACGTACTATCTGTGAACGCAGAGTACCTAGAATATTTTAGACTTAGGCTATTTTGAACTTTTCAGCAATTAACAACTAATTCAAGCCATAAATATGATTTTGTTCACGTTTTCAATTCAAACATTCAATTTACAATTATTTATATATTATGTGTAATTCATTCAATCGAAAAATCTAACCCTTCGTCAAATCATATTCGATAAGTGTTTCTTATGCTGACACAATTTCTTTGCCCTCTTCAAATAATATCACAGCAAATATGTCCTTTGTCGCTTGTTTGTTTGCAAGGATGCCAAGAATGCAAGCTCAAATATGCCTTCAAGTTTTCGCAAGAAAGCCTGCAAGATTGAAAATACGAAACGGCAGCAAAGCAACTATGCGGTGGTGGTGGTGGTGGTGTCACGGTGGCTTCATCCCCATCGAGCCTATCCTTCCGCTATCGTCCGTGCTTAAGAAGTAAGCAAACAGGACTAAAATTGATAGTCCAATGGGGCTTGGGTCCTTCGAACGGGATACGACAGCCAGACATGACTGGTGGAGCCATAGAAACCACTTCAATCAAGTGTATCGTCCTTATATTTGCACGGGAATTGTTGAGTGAAGTGGTATCCGACCAAGGTCAATTATTACACTTTGCTAGCTTCCGCAGGGCGGAATGAAATATGGGAGTGTATTAAAGTGCTTTGTCACAGCAGGTGGCATTGTTGGCGGACGCAGAAGGAAATCATTGTTTTCGTATGTTAAGAGGAGAGAACAGAAAAATAATAAAGAGCCGTCTTAACCTGATTAGGAAGCATTTAAAATGCTTAGTTTCAGGTAGTATAGAGTAGGAACCTTCTGTTCCGTAAACTGTAGGACATTGTCTTTAATAGCACTGTTCTTCTCTGACGTATTTCAGTGAGAGTTGATGTTTGAACATGATACACTTGAATGATGACCGCAGTGGTTGATTCATAGTGGTGTACCAACAACAATGGTTTGAAAGGAATGAGAGAAGGTGATCGAATGCTTTTGGCTCACAGTTTGAAGCATTATTATTGATCAGCGTAACGTTTCGCGATTATCAATTTCAATCTTTACTGATCAAATTAGACTGAACTGGTACCACTTTCACCAGAAAAAATGTATAAAGAAATATTGGGTTGTAACATAAATTCGTAGAGTTTTTGGTTGAAGAGTTTCATTGAACACAAAACTGATAGCAACAAATCAATCAATACTGTATTCTCCGTTATTAACTTATCAGTATATGGAAAGATCTTGTAATCGCGTCGAAAATCGTAATTGAAATTTTCAACATACTATATCATTACGTTTTGAGGTATTTATAGTATATTTGAAGTGTCTTTGGAAAGAAGTCTGTATGCATGTGTGTGTAAGTATGTACATACGTACGTTCTTGAACAGTTTTTCTACAAGCATAACTCACGTGAAAACGTCGTATCATCTTCGTTACGGTACCAATCGAAGCATACATATTTACAATCTTAAAAGCTGATTAGTTTTAGCAAAATTTCGTCCTGTGGTTTTTTTGTTATGACCTCTCCGAGAGTCATGTCATGTCATGCACTATATGTATCTCGCAAACAAAACATTGGATTTGTTAAGGTGTCAATCGAAACGTATTAACATTTTCATGACAAAAAATTGTTGACATTTGTCATTTTTTCAGATGTTGCACAAGCTCGCATTCGAGTTCCTGGAGAGTGTTTTTGGCAATTTGTGCAACGTGCAGCCTGTCGTTGCCGCGAAACACTATTAAGACTTCGGCCCAACGCAGGCAGCAATGTCAAACTACTAGTGTCAAAAACGAATGCTGACGTTCGAATGGTCCAATTAAAGCATCGACGTCTGTCAGACTCGTGCGTTCAAAGCAAATTGAAAATGAATGTTTTTTAATTCTAAATGCAAAAACATCAAACGACAACGTTCAAATTAGAAATAGATCTGATTAAAACTATAGTCGTTGCTATTGGACCTTCGCAGTTGTAGTTGGATACATTCTATTTTGACAGTTATTGTAGTTCCAGGAAGTCGCTTGAATTCGACCAAAACCTTCATTTAAACGGTTTATTTCGGCTAAACAGAGATCTTTGTTCATCGTGCTGTTCTTCTGAAGCAACTTCCAGTGCACCAGACACTCTGAGTCTCAGATCAAGGTTTTTTCGAGTAGAGATCTGCTTTACAGTCGGTTTAGGCGTGTCTCCTGAGGCCACCAATCCTTTCGCTGCTTTATATTATCGAAGAGACACCATTTCTCATCATCGAAGACAATTCTGTACGAGAATCACGTCATGCGAGATGTTTGAAATATTTTGTTGGCAGGATCGCCATGAAGAATGTTTCGAGTTTGCAGTATCCCAATGTTATTTGTTTTGAGAGGCATTTTAATCTTATATTTACCTATGTACTATTATTATACTATTTTCCCACAGTACCGATGCATATGATTGCAATGAATCTATAATTTATTTTCATTCTTCAATGCTGACGCATATAGATAATATAATTTGCTGTACGTCACACGTTGACCCATAACTCATTTGAAGGTTTCAAACGCCTTGCAAGTGGTCATCAAAAGACATTTAACACTTTTCAACCACATTTGGGTTGGCATAACTCTGTAAATCATTCTTACTAATTGACCCTTGTGATTTATGTATTTTGTGTTTATGTTGTTCGTGGGTACATTGTGGGCATGCGCGGCATAATACAGATGAGTGCAGATGAACATATGGTCCCACTTCATATTCAGCAGTTATTTGAAGGCGATTTTATTTTTGTTTTCGTTAAGCTCGTGTCGCACCCAAGCTACAAGTTTTTTAGTAAAACCAATTAATTTAAGGTAGGTGGCAGATGTTTTTTGATTGTTATTGAATTGGCGTTCATCTTTCTAGCTACTTCTAGGCATGTTTGACGGTCGTCTTCCTTCAATAGTACCTTAAGACCACAGTGCAAACAATAGACAGTGGGCAATCAACTTTCGTTTCAGGAAAGGGCGTCATATGCTTGTAAAATTTGACGTATGTCAAGCACTGCCATGTGTGCAAAGGATAAAGCACTTTCGACTATTTTTTCCAGCTATTAAAAACCGAAATTGCTAAGCTGGCCAGTATTAAATATCACCTGAATATTTGCTCAGAATTTCAAAACAATCGATCACGCATTCCGTTAAATCTAGCTTTGTTAGTAACGCCAAAAACTGACTGGTAAATCGTTCTAAATATTGGTCAATTTTTTTGAGGATCCTAAATTTCCTAGAAGCTATTCAAACGAAATTATAATATCACATTTAAGTCATCTAACTTCATCTCGTTTTGTACGAACACGTACACCTATTGAATATAATAATCCCAACAGACATACGTATCCTCAATGTTCAACTGCTTTTGAAAGTGCTAGAAAAACGACATCCATATCTCATGAAAGCTCTTCAAACCAGGAATACCATCAACCTCCGACCTCTATTTCTATGCTAGCTATTTTATATCTTTCGGAAAATTGCATTTATGTCCTGAGGATAGCATTACATTGCATTAAACTTTAGAATAAAAATCACCTCGGAAACAACAAACAAACCGGCATTACCTTCATATTTCTGGAAAAGTACTTTTCGCTGTGGCATTACTGCTGTTTGCACAATTGCGGAAATGGCACATAGCAATCTTCCGCCAGGAGCATGTTCAGTAAGTACCCACCTGGTTGTCTGCCTGCCTACGTGTTTGTCAGTCTAGTGCACGTATAGTTTTTGTTTATCCGCGCCTCAAAGAAATCCTGCCTGTAGAGGATCCGGAACGGAAAACTACTTATTATCCTGTACTGGGTGAAATTTCTTAGTTGCTGGTGCAAAGATAATAATGTTAGCTGAAACAAAGAGGAGTTGCCATACGCTAGGCATAAGTACACAAAGCAGGACGTTCACCAAAATAATTGAGTCATTAGCTGAATATGTGTATGATGTATTGTTGGCCAATTTGAAAGGGGAAAATATTAAAAATTTAAAATTCGTAAATAAAAAATATTCAACTAATACCAATCAACTATATATTAGTAAAGATTTGAACCTCCTAGTCTAGCCGACAGCTTTTGCCTACTAGTGTGCTTTTTGGTTAGCAACTTACTAACACTATGCTTGCACATTGATGGAGGTTCATTTACTTCCAGATTAAAGGCTGGTTGCATAATTTAATGAAGTGGGGAAGTGTGGTTTCGCTGTGACGGATGGCATCCTCTTCAGGTGCTGTCATTTGCCATCCGCCACCAGACAGCACGGATACAAATAATTATAAAAATTAGTTGAAGTATGATGAGCTTAATCCATCAATAAGCCAATCGTGGTCGTGCTGTCTGGTGGCGGATGGCAAATGACAGCACCTGAAGAGGATGCCATCCGTCACGCCGAAACCACACTTCCCCACTTCACCAATCAACTATTTTTGTAAAATTACAGTACAATCTTTATGTAAGCAAGGCTTCACATCGGCATCTCCTTGATATAAGCAACACATTGATTTTTAACATTTATGACTCTGTATAAGCAACAAACGGAAAAATGTGGAAAAACAATTTATTGTCCCTAAAAATAGTACATTCGCTTTTCATTTCGTTCCAAGAAAAAAGAATAGGAAGTTCATAGTTGTTGTGGCACATTCATGGTGCACGAGTTTCAGGCGTTTTTAGGCGTTCAGCACACACCTGATAGCTGAAAAATGCGCTATTAGCGTTACTATCATTTATGAAGGTAAGGTTTTTGTTTAGATCTTTGAGGTTTATATCAGTATGGATTGTTACGTTCGCAATACAGCGTGACCGATCAATTTAAAAAAGATACCATAAACAATCCACGCTGAAAGCGAGGATTATTCAAGGCGAAACTCAGGACAACCCTCAGTACGTCATGTAGGTAATCAACACATAAAATAAGGACCAATGACCTGTGTTTATGTAGCAGCAAATCGTGACCAGGAACACACATCCACCCTGGTGTTTCGATCCCCGTGATCAACAACCACAAACAGAGATGCAATAACTTCCAGCAGCTGTCGTCACTACCATCGTGGCTCCTTGGATCCTAGATGGCAGAATCGATGAAAATTCCACGTAGACGGAGTTCACAGCCGCAGCCCAAAAAAAAATGTCAAGGCAGAACCATCAGCGGTGAATGTCAGCCCAGACCACCAGCTGACGATAGCCATCAAACGTCAGTTCAGGTAGGACGAAATGAAATGAAAACATTCGCTACGAAATCTCAGCCATTACGGAGTCGACCTTCCGAGCCGCCATTGGAAATTTTACCGTTCGACTAAATGAATGCCGTTAACGCGCAAGTATACATTTAGACGATAATATTTTGTGGAAATAAATTCCCAAATACTGTACTTTAATAATTAAAAAAACTTTTTTATAGACATCTTATTTTTTATTTTGTTGACTTACAAAATATAAACTATTTTTGAAACACCCTGTATTTTAAAATCTCGGAATATCTTGGAAGATCGGGTTTTGAAAAACGTGTCGGAATCGACGAGCGACAGTAATTCTTACCTACGATTAAGGGGGGAAAATTGTAAGTGGTTTCAAACATTGCATAAAGAATATATACCACGGACACTCCGAGCTGTCAAAGTCCACTTGAGACAAAAGATGCCTAAATTACCCTTCCTATCAGAGAGAGAGCGCTGTGGCTTTCGTTTCCAAGCTCGCGCGCGAAAGAGTAGATTGAAATTTGTATTCGAATTTCTCCAGGCCAAGTTGTGCATATGTAGAGAGACGAGCTCGCCATTTTATGAAAGTTAACCGTGTACGTGTGCATGCCAAAATCAGATGACTTAATGCTAGTTTGCGTGAAATCAACGAATGCGGCGAGTACCCGATGCGAATACGCGACTGATCGAAGCATTTGGAGCTGCCCGATCAACAGAAACAACGAAAATACGTGGCATTGCAGTTTGAAATAGCAATAAATTTTATTGAAAACTTTTGTATGCGAGTATTGAAAAACATAAATAAGGTATTTTAGCAGATCAACTAAATTGGGAATCTGTTAATTTTACACTTTATTGTGTTTTTAAACTTCTTTGTAATCTCTCTCACTCTCTGAATTGCAAATTTTCGGTTTCTGGCGCGCTTTACCCATCACTCAGAGCTGATAATTGGAAACGAGCGCGAAAACCAAACAAACATAACGCTACCACGGAGTCTTTAACCAGAATTTGACCCAACTATTGATACCTGCACACATTCACTAGCAAGGAGTTTTCACTGATTCCGTGTTGCAGTTCCAAGTAAATACAATCTTCGTTGCTCTATATTCCTAAACAAATAAAGCACCAAAGAACGAACTTTATTTCCTTTGTGAAAAGTATCAGCCACTTTTCACACTGATTTAAATTATGGCCATAAAACACTTCGCCAGTTACTTCGCGTTGCTTCGCGGGCCACCGACGATCACAAATTTTGACCGCGTTGTTTTTCCGCACTTGTCACTACGATTTGTTGCAATTTTCATTAAAAACATCAAAAATCTAATTACATGCGATATTCCACTCGCGAATTGTCAAATACACTCTGACATTTCTCGCTGTCAGTCACGATTCAACGAATTAACGAAATTAGCTTCTGTGTGCATCTCTGTCTTTCGTGCACGAACCATTTACATGCAATTTGCTTACTCTGTTACTCATGCTAGGGTACACGGATATGCATTTACCTATACTTAGGCACAGGCTGGCCACTTGGGTTGTATAACAGATATGTGGCAAATTGGCTGGAGTGCCCGTGCTATGCATGTTTTATGCTATGGTTTCAAACAATTCATTTCATTCAACGGTTTTTTGTAAAGCATCGAAATCGTGATAAAGCATACCGATGAAAATTCGTATCTATTTACAGAAATGGGACGATATTACAATAAAAAACAAAGGGCAGTTAAATTTAACATACATAAAAATATCAAACAAAATAAAATAACTAACTTCTTCTACAAAAAAATGAATTATACTCCTCCGAGTGTTGAATTTTGACTGATTTTGAATCATTAATATTGTGTTTTTGTGGTTTACATTGCTTGTTTACAACCAATTATGAATCAATATGAATATTGAAGAAACAATACGAAATAAGTCTTCATTTCTTGTTTGGTGTAATATTTCGTTACAATGGAAACCTCACTATTGGCAATCGGTCTGATTTTTATTACTTCCTTATATCGAGTTGGTATTGTCTTATCTTTTTCACGACACATCCCAAAACTTGGTAACCCTCATCCACCATAAATGCCAGACAAGAAAGCGTACGTGCGATCACGATTATCATGTGTGGAGGAAAGTTTTTGAAATACCAGTGAAAACCGAAACCAAAATCCAACACCCGGGCCTGGTCTAAGATCCGGGTCATAAAATGCAAATCTTTCGGAACAGAAAGCAGTAACAGGACTCCAAGTAGAGGAACGAAAATTTCGCGCTTCACAAAACTACATCACGCCTGGCTCCGTAGTTTTGCTAGTGTTCAAAACTTGTCCGGGGGTTGAATACGGAGCACCCAAGCAAGTGCAAAAGGTTTATGTTTAATAAAAGGGTTGTTAAGTAGACAAAACAAGCGACGAGATTTATGACACGTTCACCCGTTACCGTACGTTACGTCCCATCCAAAGTGGAGCTTCGGTTTTTCTCCGGGGACGAAGAGTGTTCGAAAGTGCAAACGACTTGTTTACTATTCATAAAAGGGGATCGTCCCGGCTTAGCGCTTTCAATACACCCCCAACATGGTGCTCGTCCCGGCCAAGTTGTTCCTGCGGAAACTTAAACTTTTCTTAACAATTTATATGCTTGTCGAGATGTTATCGTCGCACAATGCTTGCCCATAGTGAAACGACCTCGACAAATTTCTTTGGAGCATTTGTTCATATGCGAAACAACAAGAAATGTACCGAAGGACATTCATTACACCAGCATCATGTTAAGGGTGACAACTATTATACTAAAGCTAACAACGAATTTTACCACCCCGAGCCATATTCACGACTCCTTGGAATTTATAGTTCGCCGTAAAATTTACAGCGAGGTGTACTGTAAATAATGAAAATCCTCTTTGAGTCAAGGATCCTTATTGATTCTACATTGTGGAGCGTTCTTTTTACGGAAAGACAAGTACAACCCTTTCTCCAAGACATCACACTGTTGGCTTGCTGTACCGCAGCTGATTTTAATACGTTGGTTGGAAGTGGCTGCGAGGATAATGAGAGCACTTGTGTCACGCTGCAAATTCGTTAGGGTGACCTAAAATAATTTATAACGTACATCGAATGTCCTAGTTCAGATCGAGCAGGAACAGTAGAAATAAGTCCCAAAAACTAGGTTACTCGATGCGTGATTGCGCATAATAATGATAGAGTAAACATCTAGCCTAAATTTCCAAACTCAAATATTTCTTTTCAATTATTGGCAAGGATGGCTCTGAATCACATGAACGAAATTCTTTGAGGGGACTATGGCGAGCGTTGTTTGCATCTTTTCTTGCGTATCCATTAGTCAAACTAGTCATATCGTTTACGACGAGTTGATTATGAAAAAAAGATGAAACACTTAAGAGACGGAGAAAGAAATCAGAGCTGAAATTTGGCTCGTGCTTCAGATTTGATGAGTTTTATCAAGATGGATCTGCTTCATTTACATCCTTCATGGGTCGATTTTATTTATATGCAAGCACAAATCATCATTTATTAACATATCGGAAAAATCTGATAATCGGGACGACAATTTTAGGTGAAATTTAAAATCTTCTCGCTTTCAATAGCGGTTTTAACACTGTCAATCGCATTATGACTTAAACTGACTGAAAACTTAAGTACGCCTGGAAGTTGAAAAAACACCAACTTACATACTTCTAGGAGCTTCGATAATGCAAAATCGGGAGTCGTCAGCCGCGATCTAGGCGGTATCAGAGCACTGTACTTTTCATGTATATCTCCAGAAGATTCCCCACTGGATGTCGAAACTATGTAAAAACGAATGGGATCAAATGGAAATAAGTCAGTTTCTTCGACGTCAGAGTGTGTTTTAGTTGCACCAACTTAGTTCGTGGCATGGTTCATACCACAGTGTTGAAAGTATTGAAGCGAAGTTTATTTTCAATTGTTACCGAATAATTCAGTATAGTTAACTTCGTGCATAGTATTCCGTGGAATAACGATAGAATATAACCTGTTAGAAGCATGGGTATCCGCATGCTTCTTTCGTCGCTTCGAACAATTGATCAATGTTTGTGAAATTGCATACTGCTTTTGCTTGTTTTATGTCTGCCCACAAGTGCCCAATTGAAAGTCCAGACTCATTGATGGCCAGTCTAAAACGACAACGCTGTAGTTCTCCAGAAACTTCCATGTATGTCGTATGTCTTTGGAGTCGCTGCCGTGCTGAATTTGCCTTATAATAGAAAGATTCCCCTCAGCTCATGTCAACATGATATTTTCTAAAATGCCGACGTACTTTTTCTTGGTTAATATTCCTTCTGTGCGATGTTTTCGTCCAACACCAGACCACAACAAATATCCCCATACATGCATGGAATAACTTCTGTTCTTAGCAACAGTTGAAGAGTAGCAAGGATTGAATCCCTTACTTCTTGGTCGTCAAACATATCTCCTGCCATTAGGGCTAATGCCATTTATTTTTGTTTCGTCGCTCCAAAGCATGAATTTCCACTCGTTTTTTCAGGTAAAAATACCCCCGTGCGAAGTCCATTCTTTTCTTCCGATTGGCTGTCGTTACCAAACGCTTCTTCTTGGCTATCCTGCCATATAGTCTGGCTTCCACAAAACTTATTCTGATTGTTCTCACCGAAATATCGCTACTTTCCTCAAAAAGTCGGCGATGAATTTCGATAGCTGATCTTTTTGGGCTCCGTTACGAATTCAATTTTTCTATCTATACTATCAGTTGTCTTTTGAACTCTTTTAGCCTGGACACTGTCCAAAATAGTCCTGCGGCTTTCCATATGTTTCTGGGCTCTGCAAACCATTTTTATGGAACACTCTAGGCAGCTGGCGAATTGTCGATATGACAAGTCTCACTCTCTCAAGTCTACATCTTTTGTCTAACTAGAAGAGTGCAACTCTCAGCCTTTCCCATCATTATTAAGATCAAAGACACTTTTTAAAACTTTGAAAATTACGTTTAAAACTGTATCGAATGCAACTGGTTTTTCCAAACTGACCGTAACGAATTTGCATGCCATCCTATTTATAGTAAAGTGTTTCTAGGTACGTGTCCGCTCCAAGTCTTGGGTTGACTTTGGCACTTTGTTCTCCTGTCGTTCTTATGGAAGCAGCATCAGCCAACACTCTGCCTCCCTTCATTGTCATTGAACTAGGTAGAAAACAAACCTCAAGAGAATGAGCTATATCAAAGGATTCATTGAAATATTGGGTTTTTCATAGTAAGCTACAAGTGTTTTTTATTCTATGTGTGCAGCTGTACACACATACATATATGTGTGTGGGTGGGTGTGTACCTCGCGGCTTTTTATCATCATTTTACGCTAAACCATGTCTAGAAACTGGTTTAGAAGCTTTTCTAAATTTTCCAAGTTCAATGGAGGTGTCTCGAAGCTTTGAAAACATAAACCAAAGCTCTACATTAATTGAGATTGGTCTAGTTGGCGCTAGAGCTTATCAACGAACTTTTCGAGATTTTTATTCCAAATAAAAAGCTTAACCATGTCAAGTTACAAATGAGAATTGAGCTTCAACTAAGTGAAAAACGAGGCGGACGAGTTTAAGACCGCGGATACAAGTACAGTAGAATCCCGTTAATTTGGACTAGATTAAATCGGAGCCTGATTGGATCATCAAAAGCTCGGATTATTTCAGAATGTGCCTTGAAATTGCCTTGTCCGGAATTTGTTTTTGCTCATAACACAAGTTTTAGATGGGTTAAACTACAAAAATAGATATTTTTTCCCTACAGCTTCATGTTAGTTTTAATCTTAATATTTTTGTAGACTCCGTTTTGAACCTACAATAATTAAAATGTCATTATGATTGAAATTCAAGATTTAGTCTGGTCCGGATTAACCGGATTAAACGGATGTTCGGACTAGCGAGGTTTGGATTGGTGGAACTGTACTTTATTTCGAATACTGATGCGTGTACTGAAGAATAGGTGCGTAAACTTGAAAACTTTCATGAATAGTTAATTACGACTGACCGAGTGATAGTCTTTACTGTACAGTATTTGCAACAACCATTAAAAAATAAATTTATAATTAATTCGCGGTCAAGACTTGTTATTTAAATTCCAAATATCCCTGACGTATCCATGTAGACTCGTGAACTCATGAAAAAGAAAAACATCAGTAAGACAGTGAAATTATCAAATGCATTGATATTTTGCCTATGTAAAATCAAAAAACTATCGTTTCGTAATAAGTTCACCCAATACAAATCATTTTGAATTCGACACTCGTGACGTCATGGGCAGAACGTAACGTATTTCGCCATCCAACTGAGCATATTTTTCTTATATCGTGAATTTCATCATTCAGAAGTTTTTATGAATAAATTCGAATTCTGCCGTTGTTAATTCAGAAAAGGATATCGTACTTTTGACAATTGCGGGCAGTTTATATATTATTCGTTGCTGTAATTGTTGGTTTTTGCTTTCGCTTCTAATCGATTTTAGCGCAACCTATCAGTCATAATAACTAGCAGCACAGTTTCCTTACCTTACTTGTGCAGTAGCAAACAAAGAAGAAGACACATCAATGGTCTTAAACGTCAAATCGTGTTTGTCAACTTTAATGTTATCAAGGGACCGAACATGAACTTTCAGACGAAATTTACCCCGCAGCACACCAAAAAATGCTATTGTAGCAATATGTGCTCCTGCCGGACACCAGTAACGTCGGAAAGAAAGCGCAGAAACGACTTCGTAAAAGCGTATTGTGACCGTGATAACCTGAAGTGGTCTGGAAAAACTTCCAACTCAAAAGGATCACACGAAACGCCGCAAACCAAAAGCAAATCGAGTGTACAATCGTTTGCTTCGCAGTCAGCGAAGACACCCACTCCGGAAACATCGTCCATGCTGCTTTTCCATCTGACCGACCGCCGTCTAGAATACGAGACATTCGAGGCGTCCACAGCGCGAAATCCCAAAGAACAAATCACGAAGCACCTGAAAGTGCCAGAACAACTTGTAAAGCGAAGCATACAGGAAATTGCAGAGCTCAGCAACTTTCGGCTCGATCATTCCAAGGAGTGTTTTGGGAGCACCAGCCAGGAATCGATTCCTTATCGACTACTGCGGCGAAGATCGGATCTGATCGGCGAAGCGAATAAGCACAATTTTTCAGAGTCGTCACACAAAAATCAAGCCGCAAAAAATACGCTTCGATGTGTGGAATCCGCGAAGCATAAGTTTATCCTTGAGGCGAAGTACTGCGATATTGTGAGCCCAGCGAGAAAGATGAGACCGCGGATCAAACCACCATTGTCGGTCGCCTGAAGATTTGGCCTATAAGGAAATGATTTAGTAAGCGCCGTAGACGTTACTCAACTGAATTAGATTATTTTAAAGTGTTCCGAACGAACTGTGATTGCCTAGACTACTATTTATTCAACGTGGATCATGACTCAGTAATAAAACTAACATTTTTACTCACCTGCAAGGTTGTTTATTTCATGCAAAGGAAGGCGGAAGTCGAAATTAAGTCAGGGCTTCACAACTCCAGAAGTTTCTGTCTTTGGTGCCCAGTAAAGTAACGCACGATTGAAGAATAATACTTTTGAAAATGCAGGACGTAAGATTTTGCTACCTAGTTGGGGAAAAGATCCACGAGCGTTGGAGTAAAGTTGCAATCACAAATCTGTTTTCAATTATTTAAACATCGTCATCTATTCGACAATCTATATAGCGCACATTGCAAACAGCAATAAGATCCTCCAAAGTAAGTAATAGGGAGCTACCTGATCAATCCACAAAAAAATCCGTAATCGATTTTGCAATATGCAATAGATGTCGCTACCTGATGTTTCTGTAGCCGCTGTAAAGTTCTCGCACCGCCATCTTTCTCATAAGTTGAGACAGGACGAACAAGGACATGTCACTCCATTGTCAACCGCGCGACGTGAACATCCATTCGATTCGATCACCCGAGCTTGTACATATTAATAAATAATTTATCGTTAAAGAGTTATTCGTTTTATTGTAGTAAACACCTACAAATTGGTGACTCCCGCTACATTTCGGACATCACCACAATGTTTGATACAATATGCCACGATACTGCAGTGCTCCTAGCAAAGAGGTTCCATGGCTCCTAGCAAGAGTGTTGGGTGCACAGGAAGTGCGGCAACAAATAAACGTCCACAGGAAATGCAATAACAACTACCTCCAAATACAATTAATCACACTTTATTATTAAAGTTAAAATGCACGTCCATTACATTTGACAGGATCAACACGAGTGAGCATATCTACAGCTCTGCCATAAAAAATGTGCTTATCGCGCCACTGTTGAAACGGTGGCCAGTTCCCATACTCGGTGGTGAATTTTGCAAGCCCTAAAAGAATTTGTCCGCTACAACATAAATAAATAGAATTCAAACAGGCTTGAATGGAAACAACTCCTTCAAATATATTTCCATCGCCTTTTTCCTTGGATTTCAAGGCGAATAATGACCTTTTTGTCAACGTTGGGAGGTGGAAATCTTCAAAAGATCTCGATCAGCTCCTGCTTCTTGGCATGCCGGATTTCTACCGACTAAAACCACCTCCGTTTCCTTCAATCACTCTCTTCATCAAAATTTAGTAATTCTCCGTATTTAAAATTTTAGGACATAGTACTTTCCAGACGACAAGAATCGGTATAAGGGCTAGTACCAAATCTGTAAGTTTTAGTGTCCTTTTATTTAGATTAATAGTTCAGACTATATGTTTATGAATTATTTCCTGTTGATTACATACTTGGTTTTGAGTTTAGTGGAGCTGATTGTACTTGTAACTTGTTGCTCCTGAAGGAGATATTTTTTTAGTGTCGTTTTAAAGGAAGTTGGGTTCGCTATGTTTTTAATTTTGTCGGGTAGTGTATTGTAAAAGTTAGCTGCTTTGTTGAAGGGGTCTTCTTTTAGTCGATCAGTTCTGGCAAATGCTATAGCTATATTATTCATGTTTCTCATTCTGTAAGTGTTTTTTCCCTCAATTCTATCTAATTTTACAGCGGTGTACTCATTACGGTATAAATTCTTATGTATGAATTTAGCTCCTTCCATGGTAATCATGCCTTGCAAATTTAATTCTTGGGCTGTTTTGCAAACTTCGTTCGTTGAAAGATTGATAGTTTGATACGGCTTGGTTACTAATCTGGAGATGGTCATGAGGTTAACTTTAGAGGTTTGGCTCCAATACGAGATGCCGTTGGAAATTTTGGAAAGGAGATGCGCATACATAATTTGGCTTTTTTTTCTTTGGACAGAGGTAGAAGCGAGTATCTTCATTCATAAGAGCTTTTCCGCTTTTCTGGTAGTTTGAATATACATAAAAATGTGTTTTCTCTTAAAAAATTGTGAAATAACAATTAGTCCATTGTTCAAATTTCAAAATTTCTTTCCCTCAACAGTCACAAACCATTGAGCTACCATCCACGCGGAGTGCGCTTTCCGCATTTGCTCATTTCAATCCACCATCCATTGCTCATTTAGTACAACATTTCGCCCTAGATCGCTGTTGGCTCGGGAGGTGACAAATTGTCCGCCATCGCCGCCATTGGTGAAGTTCGACATACGACGGAATTCGTCCGAGAAAAACGGTGAAAAGGAACTTCCACCCTCGAAATTTCCACCGATTTGGTCGCTACCCGAGCTGATTGTGTTCCAGGTGTGATTTTATCGACATCTCGATCCGTGCGCTGTGGTAAACACCGCGAAAAACGTGTTTTCACCGCCTGAAAAAGTAGCAACTTTCTCCACGCAGTGTCGCGGGGCCACACGAAACAAGCCGATTTTTCAGTCGATTTTCCGCCGTTGAACTGCCCGTATCCTGCGAGGTAACCAGCGGATTGGCTGGTATCGTCTGCAAATTAGTGTTTTCCATACAGTTCTCTGTTTATTGTGTAGAATACCGTCAGTGGTCACTAATGTGTGTGGGCGGATTAATGACGTAAAAACAATACTGTCCGCCGAATAAATTTGTAAGCGATTCTACATAATTTGGCCGTGCAAGCAAGGAAAGTGAGCCTGCCGCCCGGTTTTCTTCAGTGCTCGCGTCGTCGTAATCCAGTTCCAGTTGCCTGCCGAGTGTCGTCGCGTATCGGAGTTATTGTGCGTGTCCGCCGCGTGCTTTTCTCCGGTTTTCCGCACCCAATTTTCCTGTTAGCGCCCAACCTGGATATTTCGTGTCCACTGAAGACGTAAAGGAAACCAGACAAGGCAGATTTAATGGCTGAGTTGCTGAATATCGATAGCATCATTTCGCGGCTGCTGGAAGGTAAGAGGACGCCAAGTGTGCGATCTAATATTAAGTCCAGACGAACACTCGACGCCGCCCGCCATGGCGGATCGGCCGACAGCGTTGCGGCGCCCAGTGACAGGTATGCGCGATGCGCCGCTACTTGTCAGCCGGCGACACGATGGAGGCCATCATGGCGTTTCCTCGTTTTCTTTTGTTGCGAATGTTGCCCGGCTCAATGGCCGCCACCTCATCTGACCCAAGAAGCACCACGCAGACAAGTTGTGTTGGTGACGGGTGTCCTTGAAATCCCTTAAACGCAGGAAGGAGAAGTTTCCGCCCCAAACTGTGGATGTGTAACTCATGTTGACGTTACTTCCTGCTGTGAAAAAACGTTCCATGCGTCATCCGTGGGAAAATAGCTTCCATGGACGATAATCAGCTCAAGTCGCTGCTTTAGTTCAAGACAATCCTGTGTCCATATTGGGGATTTTACAAGGCAACGATCTGTGACTTTAATGCAACCTTCTTAGTCTTGTCAAATAAAGCCGCGTTCAGCCAAAGTCGGACACTGTAGAAATGTAAAAAAAACGTGGCTGAAATTTCCAATGTTTCCCATAAAAGACAACACTGATGAAAATGTTGAAAAATGATGGCTTTGGATTCTAGAGACCTTAAAACGTGGAGATATGTCAAAATTTTGGATTCGCAAATTCGACCCCATTACAATAACTTCTCACTGGGAAGTTAATTAGTAGTCTTAAAGCATGTATCTATGAAATAAGGTATAAAAACATTTCGACATATACTGTGGTGACTTGCAATGAAAATTCACCATAGTCAATCGGAAGTATGCCTTAGAGCAATACAGAGAAGTGTTTCCAGACAGTCTACGCGAAAAATACTAGATTAATTTAACTAGCACCCCCCTCCCCAAAAAAACGAAATATCCATATTTACATTGCCTCGAAAATACGTATTTATGATTGACGCATTTCAAAATTATTCGGATCGTTAACGTTGAAACTGAGATGGTTTCGTTTGTCAGATACACATGTTCAACAGTTGCGGTTTCAAAATAATGGATGCTTAAAAATCTATATAGTTTTAGAAAAGACATTTTTTTCCTTGAAACCCGAAGGAAAAGTGAGTGAAAATATATTTGGCAGTTTTTTGCACTCATAACTGTTTGAATTCGATTTATTTTTCCTGCTGTGAACAATCTCTTGTTGGGAGCACTGTTTAGTAGAACCTTGATTATCTGGGTCTTTGATTAACCGTGGTTTTTTCCCTCTATTATTCGATTTTTCTTTAATGTTCCTGATTAACCAGGGATTTCTTTTTTTCATCTATGTATTCATTTTGTCGTGAATTTTCCAGATGTGTTTGAATGTTCTAATAAAATTTAAATGTACCTAAACGGCGAAGGAAAAAATACTCGTACATATGAGAAATGAATCATTTCTGAAAGTAATTATGTAGGAACTTCTGGTGTTGACACTTTTAAAAAGAATTCTCCGTCTAATGTTCACGTTTGATAATTCAGCGAAACTCTTCGCCCAACGTTTTACATCTTAACATCTTATTTCAGTGTTGTTCAATAATTTGAACTGTAAGCATCGAAAATGTCGACAAAACGTAAGCGTACCGTTTTAACACTCGATAAAAAAGTTGAAATTATAAATCACATTGGTGATAAAGGTGAAAGTGTAAAACAAAATCGCCATAGAATATAGAATTGGCGAACAAACTGTCCGGTTTCTAATAAAAAAATTAAAAAAACATTCTGCAATTCATTTGTCCGGCGGAATCAACTGCTTCTTGTTCTTCCCAGGAAACGTTGAAGACATCAAGAATGGTGGAACTCGTTAGAGCCGTTTGCCAGTGGTTCAAGCAAAAACGGTCAGAAGAACTTCCCATTTCCGGACCGATGGTAAGCGAGAAAGCTTTATGGTTTTATAAAGAGTTAAAAATTAATGAGCCTTTCTCCGCTTCGCAAGGTTGTCTTAGTAATTTTAAAAAATGCCACGGTACTAGGCAACTCGAGATTCAAGGGGAGAGTCTGAGCGGCGATATTGTTGCTGCAATTTTTTTAATGAAAACTTTGACGCTTTAAAAAATGAAATTAATTTGTGTGAAGAACAAATTTAAAATGCTGATGAAACCGGTTTATTTTGGAAGATGTTGCCCTCTAAAACACTAGCTTTACAATTGGAAAAATCAGCCCCGATCATAAGTCCAGTAAAGAGAGATTGACAGTTGTAACCTGTTCTAACGCCACTGGGATACACAAATGGAAGTCAGCTGTAATAGGAGAAGCTAAAAAAACGTGGTCATTTAAAGGCGCCGAAGTGAGAAGTTTTTCTTGTGATTACTACAATCATCTCAATGCCTGGATGAATCGAGCGATATTTACGGCGTGGTTTAAGGAAAAACTTGCGCCTTCCGTGCGTGATCATCTGGAAAAACAAGGACTTCCTCAGAAAGCTGTACTACTTCTTGACAACGCTCCATCTCATCCTGGTCAGTCAATTTTCAAATCTGATGATGATTCGATTTTCGTTCCGTATCCGCAAATGTTACTTCACTGATCCAGCCTATGGACCAAGGAGTTATTTCTGGTTTAAAAAGGCGTTAGAAGAACATATTTTTACGATTTCTCCTTGAAGTGGCAGAAAAAGAAAATCTTCAAACTTTTTTGAAAACATTGGTAGGACGCAATTTTTGCTACTTTTGATGCTTGTAATGATTTACCGAATTCGACATTAAAATTGGCATGGGTCAAAGTTTTCGATACTGAACTTGATCAGTCTTCTACTGACCATACATTAGAAGCTTTGGCTGCTGAAAAACAAGTTGACGAATTTTCAGCTATGGCTCAGTCAGTTCCAGGTTTCACTGATGTTGATCAGGCGGACATGATTGATTGGCTTACTGTATATAAAAATTTGGAAGGATATGAAAAATTAAGTGATATGAAAACAGCTGAATTGAATAAAAGTGGCACTTCTACATTTGATTTTCAACCAGAATCAGACAGTGAAGAAAAAATCTGAATAGGCCTAAAGGCCATCGAAAGTATCGAAATTCTACTAAATTCTTTTTAACAAGAAAATGCTAACTAAATAAAAATATTAGCATTACGAGAAATGCGACGAGAAATTAAGGAATTAAATGATGAAGAAACAAACCAAAATTTTGGATTATTCTTGTTCTACTGAAAAATACATTTTAATTATCTGTAAATTCGTGATTTTATTAAAATTTTCTTGTAAAATAAACATATACAGTGGTGGTCACGTAAATAGAACACTATCCTCGCAGGCTGTTCAATTCAAATTTCCTGTAAACAAGCAGCCAGGAGTCGAATGTTTACATTTCTTATCGCATGCTCACATATGTTAGAACTAGTTTTGAGCATCGTAATAAAATAGGCAATGCATCTTTCTATTGCATTGCGTCTTTCAGTGTAAAAGGAAGTGTTTTTATCTGGTCACCTAAATAGTACACGCTAAGTTTTAGTGAGTTGAAGTGAATTTTCTTCACTATTAACAAATTTATTTGAAAGTAAGTACAGTTAACATTAGTTTTTAAGACAGTTGAATATAAAGAAATATTTTTCAAGATGGGAAGAGGGCCACATTGCTCCGAAGAAAAGCGTGAGATCATCTGCAACATGAAAGACAGAGGTTCAACAATTATGGAAATATCCAAGCACCTGCAGTGTTCACGGATGGTAGTTTACAATGCTTTACGTCATAAGGACCTCTATGGCAGTGCCAAAAAATTTCCGAGAGCTAAAAGGTCAAGAAAAACAACGAAAAAAGAGGACAATGTTATATACAGAGTAAGTGTCGCCGACCCCTTTTCGAGCTCCAAAGCAATAAAAAGCAGTATTCTGAAAGAAAACAATATTTCTGTGTCAGAGAAAACAATTAGAAGGCGTCTGCAAGAAAAACATATGAGAGGATGCATCGCTAAAAAAAAACACTTGTGACAAACAAGAACTTAAAAATGAGGAAATCGTTTGCAAAGGAACATCTAAACAAACCGATAAACTTCTGGAAAAACGTGCTATGGAGTGATGAATCCCAGTTTTGCGGGTTTGGATCAGATGGGAAAAGGTATGTTTGGCGTCCACCTAATCAACAACACAATCCCAAATACACACAGAAAACTGTTAAACATGGTGGCGGAAATGTGATAGTGTGGGCTGCTTTTTCCTGGCATGGGGTGGGACCAATAATCAAGATAGACACGAAAATGGATCAACACGACTACAAACGAATTCTTGAGAACCACATGATCCCCTTTGCAGAAGAAAATATGCCACTGATATGGCGTTTTATGCACGACAATGATCCTAAGCACACTTTTCGTCTTGTGAAGGGTTACCTTAGTGATCAAAATGTTACCGTTTTACAATGGCCCGCCCAGTCTCTTGATCTAAATCCGATCGAGAACCTGTGGAATGATGTCGAAACTCACATCAACAGGGTGAAACCTGGAAATGCCGCTGAATTGTGGGACCAAATTCAGATCGCCTGGAGATCTATTCCTAACGAACGCTGTCAAACTTTAGTGAAGAGTCTACCAAGGCGATGTTCAGCTGTGCTTAAGAACAAAGGATTTCCAACAAAATATTAATTCATACGGTTGCTTAAAAATATTTTTTTATAACTTTACTGCAATGCAAATTAATGTGCTTATATGCGGCCACGCATATTTTAATTAGTGTGTTTATATATTTTTACTTACAAACAAATACAGTCATCATTTCAAATTTTAAATAAGCGTTTATAGTTTTAATAAATAATACATAAGTACAAAATCAGTTGTTTCATTAAAAACTGAAAATAATGCCCTTTTATTGATAGAACTGCAAGTGTTCTAATTAGGTGTCCACCACTGTACATATGTACACATATAATTTCATTATTTTGTTTTTGTTTTTTGTTTTTCTAAGAAATATAAATTTAGTATTGTCATAAATTATGGTTTTTCTTGTATCCTCATCAACCATAAGTAAATATGTAAACAAAGTCAATTATTCGTGGTTTTCGATTATCCGTGCACTTTCTTCCCCATCATTAACACGGATACTCAAGGTTCTACTGTATTTGTGTAACATATTGTGTCCAACTTGTGACTTCAACTAGCGTCATCTATTGCATATTGCAACATCGATTACAACCTTGTTTTGATTCGTGGTTTTATCCAAAATACATAGTTTTGAACTCAGCAATGATCAAAATCACGAACGAAGCCAAACCTATGTAGTTGCGTGGTAGTGTTAATAGAATATTAATCAAGACGATTGATTTATGGTCCGAATTGCTGCATAAATAATCAAACAGTAAGGTGGGACCCTTGAGGGGTCCACACGGAAAACTTCTCAGTAATGTCTACATAACTATTGAAAACAATAATAAAAGTAATAATACTTTAAATAATAATAATGGCAACAAGATAAATATGTTATCTAAAGTTATGTGAAATTTAAAAATACGCTTTGCGATAGTTTTTTTGGTTATCTTGTATCTTCGCTTCAAAAAAATCGTGTGTCGCGGATACTAAGTAATCTGGCCGGCTTTAATAAAGTAATGTTGCTAGTTCAAAACCCTTAAAAACAAACGATTTATCTAATATTGTTATCAGTTGATTTTCTTAAAGGATTTGTCCTCTCACGATGCGGAGAAATCGCACACGAACTTCTCCTGTCTTTGTATTCTGGATTTCTTACCTTTTGTTCGGCGACACGTTTTCAAAGTATGTTTAAAGAGGCCTTAGCAACATTTGATCCGGAATATTTGGCCAGTCGGTCCGGTGATGGTTGAAAATGCCACATCGAAAAAAATCCGCCTCAGTTCAAAGCGGATTTATCAAGTGTTGTTCTGGTGCGCTCCTCACATGATAGTAAACAAAAACCTTATCGATTTGCCAACATCATCTTAATCTGGTCATTAACAAAAATAATACTTTTAACTAGTGCAAATGAAGATCCTTTTGATGATAGGCATTCCAGTTGCGGAAAACAATACGCTCATATTATACGGCCCCCATAACAATACTTTGCAAGAATTGTTTGCGTATGGCTCCGCAATTCGTTGGGTACGAACAAAAGAAAAGATACATTAACACACTCACATTCTGTTCATCTCAGATTGCACTGTTCGCCTGTCAAGCATAATTATTATGCTATAATATCTGACACGGACGATAACAACGCCTGTTATCACATTTTCGATGCAATGCAATTATAAATCGAGGTTGTAATTACAACACTCCCGCATACCTCTGACGAAGTGATTATAAAAGCCGCTGTGGCAGTTGCCACGGTTATCGCAGCTGCGTGTTATTTGAAGAATGAACATCAACTACACATGGATTAAGGAATTTATGTTATCAAATGACATTTTGATAAGGAGTTGTGTTTATCGCTTCGGTGAGCTTGAATCCCATCTTTTGTGAAATCGTTTTTTTTTTTGGCAGTTTTGGGCGGCAACGGAAAACCAAAACGTTGTATTGGGATGATGACGCACATATCTGATTCAATAGCCTAACATAAACACGCATGTTGCTAATCTAAAGCCACGAGCAAATCGATGTACACCTATGCGCAAAATAATAAGTTAGAGAACAGTTTTTTTTAAAAAAAATATAGGTCCGCGTAGTGTTTTTTTTACAAAAAAATGAATGAACATTGAATAAGCTTAAAGACATTATTCCTACAAATATTTGTAATAGGCTGTTATTCGAGTATTGTCAAATGAAAGCAGCTTGCCTTCACGTCGTGAAATCGCTCCTCAATAATGTCACAGCTTCCCACGGTCTGTAAAATGGCACGCTGCGCCAATTTTAGGGGCAAGCAAGCGCCTCGATTAAAAGTTTCGGTCTTGGTTGGATAGGATACGCCACCACAGGCGACTACAAACCGTAATTTTTCCACGGTGTGTTGACGTATGCTACTATAGCGTGTAATTTCGCACGCCGTGGGAAGCCAGCCTAACAGAAGACGATACTAAGCTGCAAGATTCACAGAATCTATTTGGTTTTTCAACGTAAATTAAAATTGTAATATTTTTCGGCAAATTTTCGATTGGAATCAAGTCAATGAACTTGAAATACAGTCCTGTGAATAATTATAGACTCAACTGTATTTTTAAGTCTCTCATAAAAACAGGAAATTATTTCAAATTCCTGATGATTTTATTGGATAATATGCCTTTAAGGAAATTTAGTAGGGATGAAAGGTTGATTATATTCTTCTCGAAAATAAAATTAAAACAATAACAAATGATTCCTTTTTGGATGAAATTTTCAGTCTAGCTTCGATGTGACGTTTCTTTAATTTGGGTATTTGCAAATATTTGTGGTATTTAAAGTTTTTAGAGAATGCGGCCCATTTTCTAACTAAGCTCAGATCACGTTGCAAGTTTAACCGGCTAACAATTTTCGATGATAATTAAAACTGCGCGTTTCACACTAGGCGAATGTTTTAGAGGACGACCACATGACTTCTTGTTCCCATAATTCTCAATTTTTCCAAGCTTCAATACATTTTTAACTACACTCTGCGATCTTTTAATTTCACTCGCGATTTCTCCATTTTTGCACCGCTTCTTAAATCAATAATTCTATGTTTTCCAACATCACTTTGTTTTTTCCACGAGGTCGACAAAATTTCAAAACTCACAAAAAAACACTTGCTACTTAAAAACCTAAAATCCACGTTAGAAACCCTTGGCAATCTTAGAACAGGAACAGAGTTTATAATTATTCACAGCTGAAAAAGGACACTTTTGGGATTTTTACCTTATACTTGAAGGATTTCCTAGGAATTCCAAAATAACATGTTCATGCCAAAAATTTATTTCCTAGAAATGCTTTGGAAAAAAATCGGAAAATATGGTTGAGTCCATGGTATAGAGACGACCAGGTAGTTTCTTCCGAAGCTGCGGTGACGTAGTGTGTTCAGACAAGCATGACATTTTGCCCAGTAGGAATATCAGCAACACTTTGTGGCAAATAGGCAGTGATTTTCCTGCTGGGTGAAGTGACATGTATTGGAAAGAAAATATAGGTGATGTGAATATGAACCATGAGAGCAAGGGCGGATACAAGGGGGGGGGGGGGTCATGACCCTAGCCTAGGTAATCTAGAGATTTTTACGATTTTTTTGCAATATTGTCTTCTTTTATCTTGATCTTCGCGGTAGTGACCACCCCTGAGTCAAATGCTGGATCCGCTCTTGCATGAGAGTGGGTAAAAATTGAAAATTAAATTATAATGAAGATGGAATGTTTAAAACATATCTGCATGGAGAAATGAAATAGTCTAGTAAACAAAAGTAGCGAAGTTTAAAATTATTTAAAATTCGAATTGCCGCCAGTTCCACAAATATTGGACTGTTTAGTGAAGAGGAAAACTATAATTGTTACATAAAGCTTGTCTCGCGAAAGAAACAACTAAAAAACGAGAATCACCAACGAACAGAGAGCGCAGTAAACAAAATGGAAAGCAAACGTATTACGGCGAAGTTCGTTAATACTAGCACGAATAACTTGTGGTCGCTTTTTAAACGCTTTTTTGTTTTTGCGACGCTACGACCTTTTGAATATTCTTTAGAGAATATTTGTTTGTTCCCTAAGCTATAATATTGACTACAGTAAACATTCGTTTTTGTTACCTGACAATTTTCTAAAATTTAATATTTGGCGTTTTTGCAACGCCTGATTCAAATGTGACATTTCGTTGTATTTTGGCTTGCCATACGCGCCGTCTCCGATTTGTTACTTTGGTGGCCCTAATTTCACTGAATACGTGACGTAGAGTGAGTCAAATGTGCGAGCGAAATAGGATGACGATTTTCTAATGGGTCTATCATCGCTAGTCTTTATACCATGGTTTGAGTCTATATTTATTCACAGCACTGTTTATTCATCGACATTCACCCCCTCAGCAAACTATTGGTATGCGTTGAATCTTCTTTATTCTTTAAGGCGGCAGTCTGGATTTATTGCACGAAATTTCAACAATTTTTTGTCGAAATATTTATAAGATTGATTTGAAACTTTTATTAAAAAAATGTGAACTTTGAGGTTTAAAAAACATTTAATTTTTTTCCAATCATGGCGGCCATCATGGAGCTCTGTTAAAAACCTGGTTGACATGATATCTCGAGTCAGATAAGTCTGAAACAAAAAATCCGACGGCATTTTGAAATATATGTAAGTAGGTGGCTATGGTCGGAACTAGAACTAAACATTTTGAATGTAAAAATAGAGTGGCGGACTTTTCAATATGTGATCCTTGTTTTGCGGCTAAAATTGTTTAAAAAAAGGATTAAAAATAAGGAAAAAAAATCTGATTCTAGTATGGACTACAGCTGTATATGTACTGAATGATCCCTCAAAATTTCAGCCCAATCAGTCATACAAATTTTTCAAAATCGTGCCAACCGAATGTTTCTGGTTAAGCAAGGCATTTTTTCCTGAAACCCTTAGTTTCAATTCAGTTAACAATCTCTTGATCGTATTCAAAATATACTGAAAATTATGCAAAATTTTACCGAGATATTGCGAAATGCTCATTTTTCGTAAGGCAGCGATCTCCCTCGAATCCACTTGTCTGTTCCTGCTTCGAGTTACCGTTTTTTGCATAGCTGTTTCGGTTGGAAATCATTCTAAAAGAATAGCCACGCAACTGCTTATTAAATATATGTTAAAAGGGAGGTAGAATAAATACATATTTCAAGGCAGTACATTTAAACTAGATATTGAAATCCGAAAATAATCAACCTTTTGATGAGCAGCACTGTGTATCTAAATCATAGGCTGATTAACTTTATTTTGTCATTAAAATACTTCGGAATTTCTCTCCTTTTATGGGGAATCGTATTAACTAAATTTCTTATTTTATTTGCATAAAACAATACATTCTACTTTGACGTGCTACTGTAGATTGCAATCAACCATAGCTGGGTTGGCGTAGGCGAAGAAAGGTAAACACAATGAATGACATCACACTTTTTTCCATTGTTGTTTTGTCTGGCATGCATGCCGCAAAATATTCGCTTGCCTTTATTCGATTTTCCGATAATTTATTTTCCAGAAAGTGAAAGACAATTTGTACGTTTGTGTGTATTATATGCGCATGAAAGACGACTTGAAAGCGAAGCATTTAGTCAAGCCATATCAACAAAATGAAGACGGAAAATATGTGTATTTATAGTTAACATCAAGCATATATGTATGGACACGGTTACTTGTCCTGTTCGTCATCTAAGCGTCAATTGTCTTCTCATCTTACATAAAGCCACAGCAAAAATACACATAACGTACACAACAGCGTCATCGTCTTTTCACATGCATATTTGCAAAGATCTTGAATGATATTGAATATTGGGGAGAAAGTTTTCTTCTCTAATGGAATTAATGTGATCACGTTTCACATCACAAAAAGTTGTTTTGGTTAGTCGCCATCGACTGCACTCTCGTGCAAAAGCATTTGGAATCAATCTAGCATCACCAGTGAGAGCTGCCGAATATAATGCCATAATACGAATGGGCTTGCGTTCAGTTTTATGCAGAAGAGGGCATTGTCCGACGACTATTTCCCTTGGAGCTCCTCATCAGAATAAAGTCCTAGAAATTTAAATATGCAAGTCAAGGTTTTTGACTCGAAATAAACATCATTTAATGATGCAATAATAGTAAAATTCACCAAAAATTAAGGTTGCTATTAATTGCCTTAGCAACTTTTAAAACATTCCGTTATTTTCCAGGCGAGTCATCATTTTAATAGCCAAACTAGTTATACTCACTCGATAATAAATAGTTCAATGATCGTGTCGTGTCTTTCTATCGAAAGTGTTCTTAAAAATTTGTTATGACTTTTTGAGATTTCTCTTTAATTTTCTAAATTGATTGCTCCAAACATTTTTTCGAGTGAATATGTTGTACCACACCATCTACCATCAAAGTCTTGAAATATTAAAAGGTCTTTTAGGTTACGATTTTCAAAAAAACTTAACCATTTTTTTCAATAGAAGGAAAACAGATATCACTTTGAAATTTTGCACATATTTTTTTAGATTGTTTTTTTTCCATAACAATTTTAAAAAAAAACATCAGAAAATGACGGCGGACGTGATTTCAGGTGACTGGATCATCTGGGGGGGAAAACAAAACCACAAATTAATTATTGTTTAAGTGCCTATGTCAAGTACCGGAATGATTTTTTTAAAAAATCTATTTTTGAGGGTGGAAAATTGAGTGAAAATCGAAACATTTGATCACACCGCCACCGGCTATAGTCATATATGTATACAACGACATATTAAAATAATCAGAGTGATCTGTTGAGTATTTTTTTTTAAATCGCGTCCGCCAGTTCAAAAACCATGAATTCGAGAAAATCGCTATACCTCTATATACCTCTACTCTGCTATGCCTGGGCCATACAAAATTCCTTTCTCTTTTCCATACAGCTCCTGACTAGGTAATTGTGCATCTCTGCTAGATGTTCTGTTTTTTTTTTGAAAAATTGTAACCTAAAAGACCTCTTAACGTTCCCAATTCTGTACATAAAAGTGCTTACCTCGGATGAAACTGTTGGCAAATATTCACGAACATTCAATCATTCAACCTATTTATTAACTGTTAACATTTAGCTTGATTTAGTAAATTCACAAGTTTAATGCTTACAAAGCTATCAAAATTAGTTGAAGTTATATTTTAGCGTTTTGATTCCAAGAATCAATTTTACGTGTCTTATTTATTACTTCAAATTTCACTTTCGAAACATGTTCAACAAAAATTCTTGTCTTTGTTTTGAAACTAGTCTGCATAGCCGAGATAATCATTTACCGTTCATGTAAACTAAGTAAGCAAACTGGTAGGATGTAAGGATGAAACGCTTAAAGCGTAGTGAAAGAAGACACAGATGAGGATCAAACCTTTCACTAATTGGTCATTTTTGGGGAGTGCTCACCATATCCCGGGATTTAGCAGAGGTTAATCTGGTACGATGCGTGCGGAGGCTCGGGTATGCAGCTAGCTTTAGTATGTGTAAATGAAGAGTTTGTGATTTACTACCTTTGGTACAGATTGATATTCGGTAGCTATTACGAATACTCTATTCATCGTGGAATCATTGTACTGATGATCATTCATTTCAAAGGAGATGCACGGAATTTTTGAAATTTCCTAAGTCAAAATCCCGTATTATTCATGAAGCTGTGTAAATTTTTTTAGTGCTTTTCAATTCAATGATTTAAAATTGAGAATTGAAATTCATAATTTCAAACGTCCTTGATGAATATTTAAGGGGTTACACCACAGTAGAAATTTCCAAGAGTCGATTTTTTTATTTATTGGCTTAAAAAATCCTTTGAACCCTTTAGAATAAGAGACAAACGGCAGAAATCGTTTTCATTGAAATTTCGAACTCTTTCTCGACCTCTCCCGACTGCTCCGAAACGATTACTTGCGGTAAATGCGACCGTCGAGTACAGAATTATGTCTTACCATTCGATTTCTAACTTCTCTAATACACTAATAGTTATTGTTGGAAGGATGTTGAACACAAAGTACGTTAGTACAGCGTCCTTTGATGTTGAGAGAAAACGTAAAGTAAAGTAAATTCAAAACTTTAAATGCGTTTTTCTCGTAACACGTTTTTTCAAATCGGCACGCAGCATAACTCAAACAGTTTTCTATGTTTTCACTCCAAATTAATATCACATCTTGAAAACAACATTCCGCATAAATTTTTGATAAGTTAATATTTCGATTTTTTAAGCGCAAATAAGTGCCCATTTTTTTGGTAGAAAAATGAACTTTTTTTTCAAATGCTCCCCAATTCAACAAAAATGAATATTTTCAAAATCCCCTACGTATTTCTCTGGCTATGCTAATGTAGTTTAAGAAAACAAATTTTATTTCGTTCCACATTAATTTTAGGAGCACTTCTACTGCGTGCCGCAGAGCCCCCCCCCCCCCCAACGTTCCGCAAAAACGGCTGTTAGGCAGCCATTTTGTAATATTTTTGAATAAACATATTTTTTTTAAACTTCAAAACATGCTAAATGACATCTTTAAAAAGAATTACCCTACTACTTTTCCTTCCACTTTAAAAAAAAATCGCAAAATAGTGTTAAATTTTCGCTCTCTACTGTGATGTAGCCCCTTAAAACTGCTCAAATAGGCAAACCCATGAACATGGCTCAATTATTCTGTTCTTATTTGGATGAAGTATTCAATCAACATTACATTTTCATTAGCTGTGATACACGACAGAGTAATCTATATAATTAAACGGCTAACATGAATCTTGTGGTACCATTTTAGCCGTTGTTTCTGGACCGATTTTCGTAAAAAATACATCAATGGAAAGAGAATATCCTAAAGATGTGCTGAATTGTATTTTTTGTGAAAATCTGTTCGGAAAATATAGAGAGAGAAAATAGAAAATAGATTTTCTTACCAATCCATACACATCGTTGAACGTTCCCTTGCACGCGGGAGTCCCAGGTTCATATCTGGGGCTGTTGGAAGTGTTGTAGTTTCTTTTTTGGAAGCTAATCATCAAATTTCACCACATTTAGGAATATTTTCATTCAACTTTTATACCGTTCACGTGGATTGTGCGTTCACTGGTTCGGTGTTGTGTGATTGCTTTCTCTCTGAGGATCATTCGTGTGTATAGCGTCGCCGTTCATTATGCAAATGGATACGTACATTTCATCAATATTTGGTCATATTTTTTTAGTTTGTTTTGCTGAAGGTCGTCTAACATTCCACAAAAAAGCGTTTTTAGTTGAAGAAAACTTTCAAGATTTAAAAACGATGTTTGATTTTCCTAACATTATTTACAACAACCGGTTTGGTAGATCTCAAGAATGTGAAAATCGAATGATGACATGCGCAAAACGCTAAGCATTGTTATACGTTCGAGACGCATTGAAGCACTAATAATTGAATAATGATTTTTAAACATTATTAAAATTCATAAACATTATTTAATCACAATAGAAAAACAAATTTAGCTTGCCCTTTTATTATATTGATTGATGATTTAAGTTAAATTCAAAAACCATTTCGTCTGGCACACCCAGACTTCTTCATAACATTTCGGATATGCACAGGGACTTGAAATGCATGTTAAAAAATACAACATCGAAGTGGTACCAAAGAGCGGTATTCAACTAAATAATAGCATATCGACGGAAAAAGACAAACTGGAAGGAGGAGTAAAAAGTGGGAAACTATAGAGATAGAGTAGAGTTCCTGTAGGGATTGGAATGAATATTAACTTAGAAAATGGAGCAATTAAGCTGATTAAATTTTGCGATGAAAATGTAAAACGTTAGGGATTAAAATAGAAACACAGAACTTAGGGAATTAGTTATACACTGAAGAAGTCTGGGAGTGCCAGAAGAAATGTACATCTGCTTTAATAGTTTAAATATATGTTTCTAAGGAAATTTTGGAAAAAGGTTTTTGAATTAACTTAAATTTGTGAAAGCGTGAAAATAAGGATTCTAACTGAGATTGATGATTATTCGATCGAATTTCTAGAGTCAGTTATAATAAAATCATCATTGCACTCGAATTTAGAGTGCTGGATTCTGCTAGTAAACATTAAAGAGTGAATGTTCATTCAGTGCTGTCGTATATCTTGGACTTAACACCGCATCCAAGGATCTTAGTAAAAACATCTGCAATATTATCATGGGAACTTTTGATTTTGTTTCGAACGTACTGTATTGCCTATCATTTTATTAAATAGACCGTTGTTAATGTTTTTAAATGAACAACAAGCAAAAAATATAAAAATTATCTTTTAGTGGGCTAACATAAAACATGCATTCAACGGTAAAACATTAATAGTAGCATACCATTCCATAAAATAAATTTATTAACTTATATGGGAAGTTCTTGTAATCGCCTCGAAAATCGAAATTGAAATTTTCAACATTTCTTTACGTTTTGAGGTCTATAGAGTATATATAAATTGTTTTTAGAAAGAGAGATGTATGTGTGTGTGTGTGCGTGTGTGTACGTACGTACGTACGTTCGTGGACACTTTTTTTACGAGCATAACTCACGTAAAAAAAGTCGTATGGACTTTGTTGAGGTGTCAATCGAAGCGTCTCTCTAATCTTAAGAGCTGATTAGTTTTTGGAATACTTCGGTCGGGGGGGGGGGGTTGTTGTTTTGACCCTTTGAAGGTCATTTCTGTCATGCGTTATATCTCGCGAACCAAACATACGATTTGCATGTTTAAGGTGTCAATCGACGCGTATTAACATTTATGTGATTCTATCAAATTGTTAAAAAAATCGTTGGAGCCGTTTTTTGATTTAAAATAAAAGTGCAAAAAACTAGGTTTTTTTATAAACAATAAATTTTTAACCTGATTTACGAAAGACAGTATTCAATTTTTATAAAATTTATATAGTTCAAGCAATGCTTGTAAAAACAACATTAAAACTTTTTCTCATGATAACGTAAAAAATTAAATAAAAAATAAAAAATCATTAACAGGCATCATGATTTTCAAGGTCATTTCTGTCGTGCGTTATACATATCTCGTGAACCAAACATACGATATGCATGGTTAAGGTGTCAATCGACGCGTATTAGCATTTGTGTGAATCTATCAAATTTTTAAAAAAATCGTTGGAGCCGTTTTTTAATTTAAGAAAAAAAGTGCAAAAAATTAGAGTTTTTTATAAACAATAAATTTTTAACCTGATTTACGGAAGACAGTATTCAATTTTTAAAAAATTTATATACTTCAAGCAGTGTTTGTAAAAGCATCATCAAAACTTTTTCTCATGATAACAAGAAACATTAAATAAAAAATTATTAACAGTCATCATGATCTTCAAGGTCATTTCTTCCATTCACTATATCTCACGAACCAGATATAACATTTGCATCATTAAGGTGTTAATCGACGTGTTTTAAAATATCTTTGATTATT
Organism: Oxycera nigricornis; assembly: GCA_963942545.1. NCBI lineage: Eukaryota > Metazoa > Arthropoda > Insecta > Diptera > Stratiomyidae > Oxycera > Oxycera nigricornis. Next base: position 31,242,806 of record OZ012659.1, read on the forward strand.
TTAACATTATAAAGATCCGTTTCAGCGATTTTTTAATTTAATAGAAAAAAATGAGAAAACTTAGGGTTTTTTCATAAAAAATATTTTTTTAACCTGATTTGCACAACACAGTAATAAATATTTATAAAATTTATACATTGTTATCAGTTTTTGAAGAGAAACCAGCAAAACTTTTTTCATGATTCTGAAAAAATTCAATTAAAAATAAAAAATCATTCAAAGTTACCATATGAAAGGGGTTCTTCCGATTGATATTACATTATATCTTTTATTCTAAAGACTTTGTTGTAAACTCAATCAAAGTTTTAGAATGTTTGGATAATTTGAGCAGATTTTTAATAGTTTTTGCAGTCTTTTAATTAAAAAAAGTGGCTTAAATTTTGAAAACCATCAACATTTCAATCAAATTTGCATTTGTGGTAATCAATCATCATCATCCATCCACCAGCCTTGCGTAATCAGTAGATGCTCCCGTAGATGATATGATTGATATTAACTCATTCCTGTTACTGCTATGAATACCATTCATTATTATTATATCAAGTAGTAGTATTTTCAAAATCATTATTGTGTTTAATATTGTTAATGTTTATCTAGATATTACTGGGAAGTTGACCGTGTGGACCTCAAGGGTCGCACTTCGCGGCTTGTTTTCTTTTGCGGAAGAGCTCATGCTAAACACGATTTTCGAAGTCCGCAGAAATATTATGGATATATATAATTTATGTTAATCTTTCCAGCCTAGCAAAATATATTATATATTTTAGAAATACTCTACGAAATTGTCTTGATAAATATGTGTATTCCGTTAAAAATATTAACTTATAAACAAACTGCTACCGTACCATGCTTATTTACATTTAGAAAACAATTCAGTCCACTTATACTTTTAAAAACACTTTATTTTCATTTCAATTGAATCTATATAACAAAATTTAATCGCAAACCCCGATTGCTATTCAATATTTCATTTGTGATGGTCGCGTTCAAAAGTTAGACTGCAATTGGTATTCATTGAAAGACATTCAATAGCAATTTGCATACAATACGGTCATACAATTGCTGGCAATTTGTTGTGTCAGGCAATAGCGTAACATCGTCACCACCCGATTTCAATAGCGAAAGGAGATAGCTACATTTGTACCCCTCGAGGAAATTAGATGAATGCAAGTTTAATGAACTAAATCGATCAGTCTGTAAATTGAATTCCTTTATAGTGTGGCAGAGGCTTGTGTTTCGTGAATATTAGGGCATATATTTTTGCTGCGTGTATTTTACAAGCAGCACTAAATACAGAGAAAATTATATCATATAATATCCTTCAGTGCATGCATTTGATACACTCAACAAGCTGCATATCTTATATATAGAGCTGTGTTTTAAGTGTTAGATTACTATTAGTAGAAGTGAGAAAACTGGTCTACCATTCCCTACCCTGGTCGGATTTGTACAATTTTGAAGAGAAGACGAAAAATAACCCCCTTTGTATCTCGAGAACAGTGTCTCACACAATGATGTGTGCAAAATTTAATTTGCAGGAATACAATTGTGTAAAATTTAATTTCCAGCAACTTGTAAATAGATTATTTTCATGTAGTGGCAATATTTTAAAAAAAATTCGAGCTATAAACCACCAGAAATCATCAATTTTTGTTTTTGACTTTTGCTACAAAAGAACCTACTTTAAGATAATTTTCTTACAAGTCATTTGCCACATCGTTTGCGGCAATCATAGTACTCTGATGGGAGTTATTGCGTCCCAAAGGGGGAAAGTCACGTGAAAAATACATTTTTCTGCTCGTAAGTGTAAACTCCCTCGCTGCGTAAGTTTACCGAGCGTTTAGTTAAGCAGGCGAATTTTGTTCTGATGTTGTAGTCTAACGGTGGGCTTATACTCCAAATTCTCGGGCCGTAAACTTCTTTATTTTGGCGCCATCTTGAAAAGATATGATGCCGTAACAATGAGAGTGTTATAAGCTAAAAATCGTAGAAAAAAGGAGGGATAGTTTTTCGGTTGCCAAAAATTCTTTATTTCAATTTTTTCTTCAAATTTAAAGAATGTTTTGTGACGAGTCGTTTGCAGTATTGTTTGTTGCATTCGAAGGAGTACACGGCTTAAAAATATACATTTCTCGTTACCTGTCGCCTTTCAGGATAACATTTTTTCAGCATTAGCATTAAAAAATCGAAATATAGATTAAATTGCATCGATACTCACCTCGCAAACTGTAGCTTGGTGCAATAACTAGTTAACAATTGGTCATTCTTGAAAAAGGCTATATTTAGAAAAAAAATTAAGATCCTAATTATAGATATCAGAATTACACAAAAAAATTGTTTATTTATTTTATAGTATGTAATATAAACAAAAAATATTTTAAAAACGATGAGAATCGGCAAAATGCTAAAAAAATATGAGACGAAAATTCATTCAAATCCATTTCACAACTTTAAATTTCATTTTGTTTTCAATTCCTTCGTTCAAGCACGAGCCCAGGGCATAAGCTATAAGAAAAGTTTTGAATTTTTGATTTGAGATGAAGCTGCACCGAAATATTTTGCCTACCGCAAAAAAGGTTGCACGAGCAAAATTTACAATTTTCAATATTTTTAGCTGGAATTTTTTTTGCAACTTCTTGGAATGTCAAACTTTGACTTTTCACTTTCTTTCATGTGTAAATTTTAAATAAAATAGATCTTTCGTTTTTAAAATACAATTTTTTGAAAAAGTTGTTTTTTTATTCTTCTTCAAGACCTATGTAACCCCTTTAGCCAAAAAAACTACCATGTGAAAAAATAAATGCAACCCAGACTTAACTTTCGTTGACCCGGTTTAATAGTTCAACGAATCTTCACGATAAGTTATTATGTATAAACGGTTTTTTGAAGATGTGACCTGGCATACATTAGTATATTTAGAAACTTGGTCCAAAAACCAACCAGTTTATGAACCCCTAATTTTAGAAGAAAATCAGCAAAGCAGTACAAAACAATCCGATATTTGAAGTTGTAAAGACTGTGAAAAATGCCTAAATTAAGTTATGTTCGTTTACCTATCAATTTTTTGTTGTTTCAAATATAATTTACATAAAAATAGGTTTCGTTAGGCTATTTTGGAAATAATAATAAATACTACAAATTTAATTTGTTTTTTTTTTTCAGTTCGCGGAGCACGGCCTGGAAAAAGTGTACAACTGTCAGAAAATGAGATTCGTGGACTATGTTTAAAGTCACGGGAAATATTTCTGTCACAGCCAATACTCCTGGAATTGGAGGCTCCTCTTAAAATTTGCGGTAAGTTTGCATATCAAAACTTTACAAGAAGATCTTCTCAAATTGGATTATATTTTATAAATTATTAAATTCAGCTCATAATACGATTTATTAGGGCATACAATTGTAAATATTGCTTGCAAAAGTTGCTCTGTACAAAAGCGCAAACGTATTTGTATGCTGATTAAGATTGGTTTTGCAATTGGAGATAACATAGCCTACATCGCAGATGCTTTCATCTGCGCTCGTTGAAGAAACCTTGAACCGTCCATTTTGTAGGTATTTACTGTTTAAACTGAAATCGGTAATCTCAATTTCATATGATCATTATTAACGATTGCATTTTTGCATAGAAGCCGACCATATGTGCTCATCTTCGTATGCGTTGGCCTCGAATCACATATGAAGAAAACGTGAGATTACGACATTAGTGCTTCTCTTTTTGCAAATGTTCATGAATTCTGTTAACAGCAATCTGTCTATGAGGTGTTGAACGGGCTTCAAACGGTCAAGTGCTTTATTTCCAGGGGTTCATTACTATCGTTAGTTGGTGAAGCTATTTTTCGATGAGAACTGTCCATTTTTTTGTGTATTTGCAAGACCAAATGTTTCAGTCTCGTAGCCAGGACGCGTTGCTGCAACTTTAAATCATTCCAAGTTTTGCAGGTCTCGCTCAGCAATGAAATGTTGACTTTATCTTCAAATGGGTTTATCTTACTTCCAGTTTAGAATACCATTCCAATCAGACTTGTTTTTTCATAACGTACATTTTCAAAACAAGGTTTGAACATATAAAATGCCGGCCATAACCAGAAAATACGATTGCATTCTCCTAGCTCGGAATCATGCTTAGTGTTACGAAATAGTTACGAGGAAGTAAAATGACTATCGTTGAAAAAAACTTCGAAATAAACCGACACACCGTTAACATCCAAAAATATAACTCGTCCTAAAAAACAAATCGTTCTCAGGAAAGTTCACCGAATTCTATTTTCGCAAGTCAACATCTCAGCACGACCCCGTTGTGTCCGAAAATTTTCAATTGGATTTTCTCTTGACGAAATGAAAATAAGTTTTCATGGGGTTACCTAAGCGGCTGGCATGATAATGATGACAATCGTGTTTGTTTTGAAGACGACAGCACCAAGAATCGTGGTCAGCTATCTCGCTAGCCAGCCTAGCCAGTCAGCGTTTGATTAGTGGATTACTCGCGCTATTCTGGTTTCATTTCAGGTGTAATTTTGTTTATGGTGAGATAACTAAAGAACGAACCGGTATCGTCAATGGACTCATTTAGACGCTATTTAATTTATTTTCGCAATTTCAAGCGCCTTACAGACGAAGTTTGCGTGGAATTAGAATTGGCTATGGGTAAAGGCCATTGTTTGGTAATCTTGTGTACGGTTAGATCTGCTATTATTGCTACCACGTCAGCGTTCCAACACGAAGAATAGAAATTGTGTGAAAGCTGTACGTTTATAGTTTTTAACTTCTCTGTTTATGAATTACAATCAGAATTTTGTTGACAGAAGCGGACAAAAGGCTTTAGTCAAAATCGAATATTTAACTTTAAAATACGTACTTGCAGATTGACTCTTCGATAATTTCCTATTGTTTTTCAGCAAAAAAAAATTGAGAACATTAATTTAAAATTCAGTATAGTGTCGAAAGTTGAGATGTTTAAAATTTGAATGTTTGGTCAATACGACCCGTTGACCTTCCTTGGTTGCCGCTTAGTTTTGAAATATGTTTAGTTTCTTTTATATACTCTACACAATCATATTTAGAATTTGCAAAGTAATCAAACGATTAAAACACACCATAATTATCACGTGATCAAATGCGATATACAATGGTGGTCAAAATAATAAATACACCCCAAAGTTTCATGTAAAACATCTATTTTTCCAGCTGGCAATGCTTTTCAAGTGACGCAATCAGCTGCAATGAATCATTAGATTGAGAGGACAGTTTTGTATGTAGCAAGCATGTTCATATGGTTTTTTCGCACATGTCAAATTGAATTTGACAGTCAAAGGACCATTTTCACATTGGACAAAATAATAAATACAGTGTTTTTAAATAAGTAATTTTGGGTCACTTTTTATTTTTTTCTCCAAATTTATTTTGTTTCGAGTAATTTTAGTGAAAACTTTTCTAAAAAGTTCAAATTTTCTGATTTCGCAATAGTTCATTAGATCAAACATGGGCCGAAATAAGCACTGCTCCCCAGAAAAGAGGGACGAAATTCAACGTCTAAGGAACGACGACTACTTTCTTCGAGAGATTGTACAAATTTCTTACTGCTCTTTGGGAGTGGTCCAGAACGCCATGAAGGAGAAGAATGATAAAGAAAATCGCGGCCGGCCACGGAAAACCACTCCATCATTGGATCGAAAAATTGTGCTCTAAAAGGAACCCTTTCACGTCTTTCTCCTAAATAAAAAAGAACATATGGAATTGACTAAATTTTGCAAATTTTTTTTTATTATTTGGAAACAAGGCGTGAGAAAATGGCGAAATATTCGGCGAATGCAAGTTTAACATCTTCGGATCGGACGGAAAAGAATATGATAGGCGTCCTCCAACCATTTGATCCACAATATACCAAGAAGACCGTTAAGCATGGCGGACGTAACATAATAGTATGGGCAGCATTTTCTTGGTATGGTGTAGGCCCAATTCAGTCGATTGACGGGATTATGACCAAAGAAAGTTATTTGGACATACTAAAGAACATAATGCTACCATTTGCAGAGGAAGACATGTCGCTTCGATGGACATTTCAACATGATAATAATCCGAAGCACTCTGGGAAACTAGTGAAGAATTGGTTGCGGCGCAAAAAAAATTCGGTTCTCGATTGGCCGGCGCAGTTACTGGACTGTAGTCCTATTGAGAACTTGTGGAAGCAAGTCAAGGGTATGGTTTATGTACATAAACTCAGAAATAAGTTCGAATTATGGACTGCAGTAAAAAGAGATAGCACCTGATCTTTGGCATATTATCAATACAATCTCTCAATAGAATATATATATATATATGTATAACATGTGTTAGAACCTCCTACTCTAGTCAACAACATTGTCTTCTAGTGTGCAATTTTGGTTCGCAACTCTGCTAACACTATTTAATGCACATTAATGGAGGTTCTTTTTTGTTCCAGATTGTAGGCTGGTTCCTAGTTAATTTTAGTAGAAAGTGTGGTTTCGGCATGTCGGATGGCATCAGGTGCTGTCATTTGCCATCCGTCACGAGACAGCACGACCACGGCTGGCTTGTTGATGGATTAAGCTCGTTATATTTCAATTATTTTATAATTTACATCTGCGCATTATAACGACCGTCAATGGGTTCGTATATCTATATTGCCATCTCTCAATAGAAGTTTGAAAAAATACAAGTCGGCCGACAGCATAAATTTTCAATTATATTTTCTTCACAGTTAAAAACGTTAACTAAAAACTGGAAGCACTCCTAAATTCATCCTAGTACCTTCATCCTAGGGTGCCCAGATCTGATTTCCAGTTTTACGGGTCAACTGCGTTGAAAATACGGGATTTGAGGTTAAATTACGGGACAGGCCGTTTTTTTTTTATTAAAAATCAAAGTTCATTTTTGTTGTTTGGCATAATCAATTAAATAAAAAATTGCTAAATTTCTTAATGAAAGACTTTAAAAAAACAATATTAAATATTTAAAAACACAACAATTTACATATAATCTGGAAGGGAAAATGTGAAATAATCAACTAAATAACGTATACATACAAACTTAGATTTTCTTTATGAATTACCCTTAAAACAATCATAAATCAACAGTTTGTTAATTATTTGGATAAGAACCCTCAATTCGCTGCTCGATTTTTTCTCTTAGAGAATCAATAATATAAATTGACGCACTTTTTGAAAATTTAATACCATCAATTACAGATATCTGCGTACCCGAAGTTTTGAGATAATAAATAAAAGTGTCACGTTGAAATACATGGCAATGAAAACCTTCGTTAAGAACTAAGTTCTGCTATGAATCCTAGTACTAAGATCGGTGCAGAACAGAATTTTGTATGAAAATTCTGCAACAGCAGAAAGTTCAGTCACAAATTCAGACTCAATTCTGCAAAGAAGCAATACTAAGGTCTTCATCAAATTTCTATGATAGTGCAATTGAGGCCTCATCCACGTCATTCGATCAAATATGCTTTCGCGCGGTGTTCACCGCTTTGTGCGAGAAAATAAATATTGTTCGAATAGGTATTTTTATCATTAAATGCCATTGAATCATAAAATTACGGGACAATGTACTGTCCCGTATTGGCTTCGTCAAATTACGGGACAGTGAAAAATTCGCGCCTGAAATACGGGACAACCCGTAAAATACGGGACATCTGGTCACCCTACTTCATCCGATAATAAAACAGAACCCTGAAAAATTCGGTTACCTGATGGGGTCAATCACCTCCGAAGCCAGTTAATGTCATTTTCATTAAGAACCAATTTACCGTTTTTCAAAAACATTTGGTAGATTTTATAATTACACCTATATGAACGAAAGATATAATTGAATCGTTTTACATAAAAAACGTTTATTAATACGGAAAATCTCAAAATATCTGGCTGGGCAAATACTTATGAGCGGTAGTGTACATTAAAAAAATCCAAAATTTCAAACGTTGCTGTATGTGGTTTGCTTCGCATTAATTGTAGCCAATTAATGTAGGTTTCTTCAAAAATTATTGATGGGATCACAATCTCATGATTTTTCAGTAAACACTTCTTTGCCAAAGTGACAATAATAATACTTTAAATAAAAAGGAAAGCATTTCTTTTCATCTTACCATATCATTTTGTCAAGTGAAAGCTGCACGTTCAAATCGATATTTGTTGAAACTATTTTAAAGTCGTACATTTTAAACGAATTATATAATGAATATCAATGAAAATCCATCCATTCACTTTGACCACATCGTCAATAAAATTGACCGTTAAAAGCTCGCATCGTTTAGAGCGTGGATGCTCCGAAAATTAACAGATATAACTTTGAATTCATCTCTGAATCTTTATAATGAAAAATGCATACGTGAACTTTTTGCTTAAGCAAGATGAGAATAATTTAAAGCCGATTTATGCCACACTCGGCTTTATTGACTGAGAAATATAATCGTATGCGATCTTACGATGTTCCAAATAAAACTGCGAACCATTTGCAATATTTTTAAATTCGCAAAATCATTTGTTTTTCTTTGGCTTGGAAGCCATTTAATTCAAAACCCGGATTCGTTAAAAACAAATTGAATCAATAATGACGAAAGTTGATCATTTCAAAATTTTACAAAATGCACCTCAATTAGCTCAATCGTCCAAGAAACTGTGACATCAACACTGCACATTTTCGTTCCCAAAATAAAGACACAAATCAACAATAACCGTACCGAGAAAATTACCCTTGGCATGATTATTTCTTGGCGCTAATTGAGGATGTCATTTTGATCAATAGCTAAAGGCGCTTTCGCTTTTGTGCATATATTATTTCGACTAGCCGATTTGCATCCGAATTTAAATATAAGATGCGATGCAGACAAGTTTAAAGAAAAACACCAATAAAAATGAGTTAAATCTCACTATCGCTGCCAGTGTCGCCGTCTGGTCGGACTGAACAAGCCATATCAATATTTGGTCAATGGCTTTTGGTTACTTCAGATACGCTTGCTTGTGCCTTTTTTATTTAATTGAGATGATAGGAGACTTCAGACAACGAAAGCATTGCATCTTTCATAGATAATGGGTACAAACACTTTTTATCTGATTTTGGAATGAGTACACTATAGAATTGGCGGCGATTTTACGTGTGCAAAAGTTTTAGAAAATGTGTCTACGATTCTTTAGAAGAAGAAAATCTGCAGGAGAAATTAAATCTTTTTGAAAAGAATAGTATGTTTTATTTTTGCATTTTATATTTTCAAAATTAAAGGAATCTATACATTCGTATATTACATGAAATTGTACGTAATTTCTCAAAATTTAGAAACTGCATTTAGTGATCTGAATCTGCCACAAATGCCATCTATGACTGCACTTGAAAATGGAATCTATGCTCTCTTTATTCTAGGACTCTTCATAATACTGCTAAAACGGAATTCTACGGCTTCTTTACATTTTAAATGTCTTTTTATGGTATGGTCTTCATGTAATAGGAACCGATATAAGCAATGCGTCCTGATTAGATCTATTTTCCTTGGTTAGTTGCTATTAAAGGTAGGTTGAGAGATTTAAAGAATCTCGAAATATCCCGCGTGACTACAAGTACCATGGTTCAAGTGTTTCATTCGTCTGAAATTGAATTGAAACAAAGAACAAAAGAATAGTTCTCTTTTACGAGTATGTTTGACAAACCAATGAATTATTTTATAATAAACCTAAGCAAAGTAAAATAGTTTTAGAGGCATCAAATGGCTTCCGTTCGATAAACAGATGTTGGTTGTAGTTTATAACCTCAAAGTTCATAATTAAAAGCCTATCTTAATTACCGAAACAGAAGAGTAATAATAATCAAAATATGATATTCATAGGTATTTAGAGTATAAGGCGTCTTTCTACATAAAAATTATCAAAAAAATCATACTTTTTTCATAGATTTTACTAGTAAATATCATTAAAAACATTATACAAAAAGTTTTGGAGCGATATCTTAATTCTGAAATTATTTTCAAACGTATTTAGTGAGACGCCGTGAGAGGGCATTTTTCAGCGCTCCGCTTGGTTTTCGTATGTTCGACTTCCCACTTGTTTTTGAACATCTGCTCCGATCTAATTTACATTATTCTATATAATATACATCTATAATAATACATTCATCTATAAAAATGAGTGGGGCGATTGAAAATGTCGTTGTGATCGCTTTCTATTCTGTGCGTTAAACGCGATTTGTTTTTGGTGGGTGGTGTGCAAGATTTAAGAAAAACTACTTAACCGATAACTCTCCTTTGATTGAATATGTTGTTGTACACATAAATGGCTATCGCATGACATAGCATCGTTTTGATTTGGAGAAAATTTTCGGATTTTTAGCGATTTCGCACCCTTAAAAATCAAGTTTTTCGGAAAATGTCCGCCATTTTGTTACTTTTTCAAACAATTTAATCAATCTAGTTCATGCTGTAACAAAGAATAATTTGTTCTCCTCTCAGATCATCCAGACGCTCAAAATCATGAAAACCGTCATTCTTTAAAATGGGAAGTGTGGTTTCGGGGTGACGGACGGCATCCTCTTCAGGTGCTGTCATTTACCATCCGCCACCAGACAGCACGACCACGGTTAGGCTTATTGATGGATTAAGCTCATTATACTTCAACTATATTTATTATTTATATCTGCGAAGTATAACGATTGTCAAGTTTCGTATATTATGCACACGTAGCAAATTCCATACATATTAGGGTTTTCGAACCCCCGTTTCTAGTCGACAAACTCCTGCCCACTAGTGTGCTTTTTTTATTGGTTCGCAACTCTGCTAACACTATTATTACACATTAATGGAGGTTCTTGTTTCCAGGCTTATAGCCCGGTATATTGTTAAAACTAGAAACGGTAATTTACTTAAATTACAAAAATATGAAAGTAAAACTAGAATATTACCATACCTTCTTTCTTCTTAACATGTTAACACGTTGATTGCCACACGTGCTTCCACGGAAATGTTCGTGGAACCACGCGCGCCACTATATCAAATGTACTCCGCTCAGTATATGCCTCTCTTGGCGTGGTAGGGTCAACCAAGGGCGATATTTATTCGAGCGCCCCAAAGTATTTTGCGCCAGTATTATTATCAAAAGTATTATTGCATTTTTTTATTGTTTTTATTAGTTATGTAGATATTACTGGGGGGTTGTTCGTGCAGACCTCAAATGTCGCATCTCGCGCCTCGTTAGAATTTAAAATCATTTATAAACACTGACACGCAAGATGAAATAGAAAAATTGAATTTATTCGAAACTGATGAGAAGGCGTCCATAAATTACGTAAGAACCTTTTTCGAAAGTTTCGGGACCTTCTTCTACAACCTCGGTAGAATTTCGAAGAGGCTCTTCCATAATGATAGGAAAAATCACATCCTCCTTTAAGGAGGGTAGGGTTAATTTTCAATATTTTAAACACATTTTTTGGGGACTTTTTTTGAAAATATGGTTAACATACATTTATTTATAAGTTAAGGACATTATAGTGCAACATTTCAAAAGTTTTCATCCAACAAGTTTGTGAAATTTTGTATGTAGCGTTTAAAGACGTATGGGGTATGGGGGGTATATTACAAGTTTCTTTTCCAAGGATCTAAGATAAAGCTACAAGTAGAAGTGGAAAGTATTTGAGTTCAACGTCGAGGAAACATTGATGGATCATAATTCCAAAGTTACTAAGACAGATACTTTTATTTTTCGCCAATAGATTTAATCTCTGTTTATCCCAAAAGAGAAATGCCTAGCGAATAACGACAAACTAGCAATTAATATTAGCATCGATAGCAACAAAGGTTCAATACACTCGTAAAGCAATGAAGACGGTTGTGTCTACCATCGGAATCTGAAGACTGTTAATGCATGGATATGAACCCAAATAGATTGGGGCAATGCACGCTTAACAACCGTCCAAATGGGAAAATCAAATGGGATGTAGCTGCTGTATGTGGTAAGGTCGATTACAGACTGTATCGGTACACTTTTCGTGTGTAAAGAAAGACATATATATTTTCTCGCCTCAATTCTTTAAGAATTCGAAAAAATTACTCTTGACCTTGACATTTGGGAAAATGCGGTATAGCGAAAAGAGGGGGAACCATAACTAAACTTGCATGACATTCTGAACCCACATCACATTTGACCGGAAAATATAAACCCGCGAATGAAATGAAACGTAATAAAGCGTGGGCCGCAATGGTAATTCAACATTTTTCGGACACGCAATGGAACCTAACGAATTGCATGCAAATAAGCTGTTAAGTTGCGTTTTTCTTCTTCTTTACTCCATGAATTTGTATTTGAGCGAATACAACATCGTGTTGGTTATATTATTTTAACCCGATTTACATCATATTGCTAACACGTGGCTCCAAAAGAACGATAACATCAACAAACCTTATTAAGTGTTTCCTATCTCACTTAAAGTTTTTACGAAAGTCACTCGAAATTTTTCGTCAATCGTTTAACAGTGTCCGGCGCAAGTTATGAAGTGAAGCAAGATTTCATTCAAAATCGCTTATTTATTCAATCTTAATTAACAAGCTATGTTTAAAAGATTTTTGAATTTTCTATGCTCTTTGCTATGCTAAATACACCGCCGCCCATCTTGAGAACTATTCGAAACTAAAATAAGTGCGTTTTATTTTATAACCAAACATTTTTTTCTTTTGCTGAAAATCAATAAAATACATATGTTTTTGTCGTGTTATATTGCAAGAGCATCAAATTTATGCGAAGTGGATGACGTGTTGTATTAACACAAAATGATAAACTCAAATTCAATATAATTAAAAAAAAAACTTTTCTATACTATACTTCTTTGCGCTAGTTCGACTACCTTGAATGTGGCGTTCACAGCAAAGTGACCAGCACGAAAACTGAAACTGTATTTCGCAAAGTTCACCCTTTTTGCTCTTCAAGCGGATGTATTCGGTGTTAAATGACACGCTCCATAATTTTTCCCACGGTATCCAAGAGATGAAAACCTACTGCTTTCAAGAAGTATCTAAGTCTCTTCTCACATCCCTTCACACCTAGGCAAATTGTTATTTAACAAAATGTAAAATTAGTTAAAATAAATTCAAAGTTATTTCATTGTATTTTTTATGATAAATGGAAAATAAAAAAAGTGTTTTTGGTTAGAAGTGTTTAAAAATATTTTTAATTCTGAGGGGGGTACGATGAATTTGTTTGTTCGAAAACGTTACTATTACATGGGAGAGGGGGGAGTTAAAAGTCTCTAAAAATTACGTTACGTAATATATGAATAGCCTCGCCTTACTCCTTTCTTAGATCCCTTATATATGTATACAGAAAGCCAAAAAGGTGCTGTTTTTTATATTTCGCCTATAGTTTTCTCTAGTTACATTGTTTCAGGAAAGTAATGTGAGTTCGTAGTTTATAAATGATTTAAGGGGTATGGCCACTGTAGCAGGTGCAAAATCATGTGTTTTTTAAATAATTTTTTTTATTTGGAAATTTTATTTATTTATAAAAATAATTATAAGTACATAAAACTACAATATCGAAAAATTTTATAAACGTATTTTTCAAACAAAATGGCCGACTTTTCGTAGCTCCAATCCGAGGTGTTTTTTTAAGCGTTCCGCGGGCGGACAGCTAGCAGCCTCAATTTTGAACCTAGATCAAAACAAAAAAAATCTGTTAAACTACATCACAATACCTAGAGAAGTACCTGAGGAAATTTAGAAATATTGATTTTCCGGAAAATGGGAAGCATTTGAAGAGAAAACTCTTTTATTTTCGAAAAAAAATCGTTAAAAAATAGTCATAAAATGGAAAGTTTTTGATCTATAAAAAAATCTCAAGTACTTCTTCGCGAAATGCAATTATAAATATGTGATTAAAAGTTTAAGTCGATCGGATGAAAATTGTTCGAGTTATTTGTCCGGCCGATCTGAAAAACACGTCGGAATGGAGCTATGAAAAGTCGGCCATTTTGTTTGAAAAATGCGTTTATACATTTTAATCCCGATTCTCCGATATTGTAGTTTATTGTACTTATAATTATTTTTATAAATAAATAAAAATTTCCATGTAAAAAAACATTATTTAAAAAACACATGATTTTGCACCTGCTACAGTGGCCATATCCCTTAAAAAAGGCAAATCAACGATGATTTCGGAAGAGATTTTACAGTTTCCAAGCAATGGTATTTCCAGGCCAGGATGGTTAAGGGGTAGGTTAAGGGGGAGTCGCTGAAGAAATAAATTGAATTAAATTAATTTTCAATGAAATGGCATACGCAAATGCTCCCATGAAAAAAATAACTTTAAATTGTTGCCAACAGAACTGGTTCCCTTTGATATTAATAAAGGTTAAGGCGCAATTCTTCGTGCATATAATGAAAAAAAAAAACAGAATTTCATACAAGGCAATATAAAACGCGCCACCGAAATTCGAAACAGGCAAGCGTTAACCTTCTCTTCTACATAATAAATAATTTAATTGCATGGACGCAACGCTATCCATGTGAAATTGAAAATAACATTTTTTTCTAAATGATTTTCCATTTGGGAAAAAATTGAAAAAAGTTTAAGCTATTCGGGAAAACATTGAAATGGACTGGGAAATGCTATATTTCCATCAAATACGTAAAAACATTCCTAATCCTGCCTGTACGAAAATAATAGAATATTCAACAGATCCTGCGGATTGTATAAACTAATATAAAAGTTATTATCAGCTTTTTCAAGAAACTTCAAACAGATAAGACAAATGTTCTTTTCATTTACTTAGAATTTATATAATTGCCAAAAGGAGAGCAAGAATCATCAGAAAATGCGACCCCAGCACTTTATCGAAATACAATCTAATTTCTTGAAAAGTGCCAACAAGCGTTTCAGTTGTACTGAAAGATACAGTTCGTTACGTGAAAAAAAATTGTTACTATATATGATAGCAATTAATTTTACCAACACGAAATCGAACACAAAGATTTGAAACAAAATCAATCAATTAATGTACCTATCAATACTTTCTGACCTATTCGCATTTGCGCAATCATTTCAAAGACCTTTTATACTAATTAGTTCGTTTGCCATATGGTCTGCTACCAACATGTCTTGCAGTTTTAGTGTTTTCAATTAAACTTTACATTTTGTTGCTTTGAAAATATGTGTGTATTCGTACGTTAAATGCATTCAATGACGGACGACCGAGTGAAGGAAGGCTAATGTGATGAATCAGCAGAGTTTTTTAAATCACCACATAATCCAAACAGTAAGCTGAATTGGTTAAATCCAATTAAAATGCGAAACTGTGAATCACAAACACGATTTTTAGTGTTGCTTTGTAAAACAGTGCGTATCGAAAGTCTGTTGACAAACTGGTCGATTATTTTACACGACTTCTTAATGAATACACAACTACAATACAGCGAAAGGGTGCCCATTATAAACTGATGACGTTGAGAATTATCTTTTATTAAAAAGTAAACGAAAGTTTTGCTTTTGTATTGAAAGTTTTCTGTTAAAATTGCCCTCAATTTTTTCAGTTCAGTTTCAGAAAAATTTCAGAATATTTTCTGTTCTATTGCCTCAAGATTTTTTTTTGAAAAAAACATAATAATTCTTCTGCTTCAGTCATCGAAAATGAATCAATATTTTCAGTATAAAGGAATATAAAAAGGAAAAATGATGGTAATAACGCTTTTGTGTTTCGTTGTTTTTATTGAAAATATCTACCTAAAAAGTGTAATTGATTTCTTAGAAGCTGATTCTCCATCAAATGTGCTGATATAATTGTTTCCTGTTCATTATGTTCTTGCGGAATTTTCATTATGTTGGTGTTTGTGACTGCCGTTCCATTCACATGCCCACACAATAAATGATTCAAAGTAGAGCAATTGTTCGGAGTATCATTTATAGAAGCGTATATTGTTAAAGCACAGCAAAGAAATTGTTTTGCATTACCTAAAATGTCTCTTCTCTAGGAGATTATTTGAAGATTAAAAATTATGTAGCCACAGAAGGAAAATTAATCGCAAATATTATCTGTGCTGTTCAATTTTTGATGCGTTCTGATGGATGTTCTATATTTGGGAACAAATACAACGAAAAGTTTTGGTATTCAGCCCAGTTTGAATCCTTTACAATGCCAATGGCCTCATCGAAATGTTTAAGTAACGACGCATTAAATAAAATCCAAATTAAAAACATGTCCCAAAAATAAAGAAAAATATACCCACGCAACGAATAATTTTAGTGACTTGCGAGCGACAAAATGTCCGCTTGAACATGAGCACGTACCAAGTCTGCCATTACTCTTTTTAAATAATACCCAAGGAAGCACTCATGGACTGTTTGATGTAGTGAATTTACTTTTCAGTCGTTCTCGCAATGTACACCGTGTAAATGTGATGTTGCGCGACATAAAATTATCTGCCAATTTATGAATTATGTCTACGTAAAAGTGTCTAATGGAAAGCAAGGCTGTGAATATATTTTAATTATTATTCTCTTCCATTCTACTTCCACTTGAATTTATGAGTCATAAACAACAGCAGCAGCAACAAGGTCAAGATCATGTTCGCGAAACTGCTGCTAATTAATCAAATGTATTAAGAGTTTATATTTAAACCATTAGGAAAATTTCCAAGTAGTGTTGGAGCACTCGCATAACGAAATTCTATCAAGATGACGAAGTGATCAATTTAAGACATTGCAGAAATGAAGTCTGCTTTTAATTAAATTTTACTATTTATATTTCAGGTTTGTGTATGATTTATGTGCGTGTAACGCCTTGAATTTTTTATCGTTAAAATTTTTTATAATTCAGATGTCAGATCCTACAGAATCTGTTTTGAATTTCAAGATGATTTTTCGCGAAATGGCATGAAATAAAAATAAATTCGAGTGTTAAATAGATACAAAACGCAATGAACACCAATATTTATTTATTTTTATTTTAAAGAGAAAATGCAAACCGCTTAATCGCATAAATAACAACCTTCGCTTCAAAAACTTAATTCAATCAATAGACAGTTGAAATAAATTCATAAATGCAAACTGTGCACTTCCACCTTCGTGGAAAAACTACTGTCAACAGAATTTTCACGATATTATCAAGTAATAGTATTAAAAATTGTAAAAAAAATCCATGTTATGCCCAATCAGTAATAATATTGCACAGTTTCCCTGATTTAATGTTGCGATACCAATGAATCGTTAGTATACTCTTGTTTTTCTCTACCAGAGAATAACTGGTTCTAGGTTATCCTGTTTTGTTTTTGCTTTTGCAATATTATCATTCAAAGCAACATTTATCATTTCTAGGAAGTTTAATAGAAACTTCACCATTGAAAGATTCGAGAAGCAAGCAATGTAATACAATAGAAAATAATGGATACTAATTCCTTAAATACAGCTAGATTTAAATTTACTTTCTACATCTATTTTTCCATTAATATATAATTACAATCTTTATAATATAAAATCTGTTGTTTAAATTTTAAATCGTAGCTTTTCTTCGAAATATTTAATCATGGATTGCATGTCCGCTCAAAAATAAAGCTTATACTAAAAAAATTAGTCTCAACTTATGTGTAGACGAAATTGAACGTATATCAGTGACCTATTCTACTTCATAATGAAGTATGATTTAATAAATCAGTCACACACTAGCAGCAATTCATTGTATCTGATATTTGAACTGAAATTGCAATAAACATTAAATAGAAATTCATAGTGTCTGTCAGTTAAATTGCCAATAAAATTAATAAAAGTTTGAAAACGGGCACATATAGATTTTCGTGCACGTCAAGAAATTCGGGAACAAAATCTACAGTCTATTATAAACATTGCGTTGTCAATTCATTTTGAAATCATTCGACAAAAAATTATTTATATTCTTCACACGGCAACAGTCAGATTTAGATGACACTCTTACTTCATTACACCTCCAATGAAGTAGTTTCGATTCCATTATGAAACAAATTTGGTTCATAATGAAGTTCTGCTTCATTGTGTCTAAACTTGCTTCATAATCAAGTTCTAACTTATACGAAATACCTAAATTCAATTTTCTTTCTGAAAAACCGATTCGGAAACTTCCATTTTCGTAGCTTTCGAAGGACCAAGATGGATTCAAATTTTGAAAGGACTCATACCTTCTATCTTTTTAAGCCATGTGTCATAAGTAATCAAAGTTTAAAGCAATAAATGTTTTCCCAAACTGCTTCAATACCTTCATTAAAAAAATGTGTTCACGGACTTTTTTGTCAGCCTAGTGATGCGCATATACTCAAAGTCATTTGAAGGATCCTTAAATGAAAAATCCGTATGACCTTTTGTCCGAAACAAAATTTTATTGCTTTATTGAGTAAAAAAACCCATCCAAATCCATAAATGAATGCAGCTGAATTTACAGTAGCAGATACCCGTCAGCTTCGATTGGTGTTCATGGACTTTTTTGCCCAGTGTATGCACAATCTGCTCACGACAACATTTTCGGCACTTATATTTTTTTTCGCAATGATCTTTATCTTTTTGCCAACATA
Source organism: Oxycera nigricornis (assembly GCA_963942545.1). Lineage (NCBI taxonomy): Eukaryota > Metazoa > Arthropoda > Insecta > Diptera > Stratiomyidae > Oxycera > Oxycera nigricornis. Next base: position 31,261,332 of record OZ012659.1, read on the forward strand.
TTTTCGTGAAACTGTTGTACATTTAATGACTTGATAATAGCTGCACAGCTCGCAAGTTAACAATTTTGTGCGCAATTTTATTAAGTATCACTTTTCTACCTCATTAAGAGCTTTTGATTCGTTCTCGGACCACCAACCATGTGTTACAGAGAAAATAAATAAAAAGATTTTGCTGGAAATCAACGCGTTTAAGTTCTACTTCTGCTAAAATTCATTTGTAGACTCTTGAAAATACAACAGCACAACAGTTAGATCTTGAATTTACCAATCATTCGGCAAATGAAGTGAGCTGCCTTGAAACGAGAACCAGCCACTTGTAGTCGAAAGCAATCGACTTTCTTGAGAGGAAAGTTCAGTTTTCATAAATCGTTTATAATGCTGAATTGTCACTTTTATAAATATGAGGTCCCATTTTTTTCTAATAGATTAGAAAATGTCATCTTATATTTTCCCCCTAACACACATTTGTGTTTATAGGCAGTTAGTATACAATATATTATGAACTTCTTCGTCAAAGAACGAACATGCACCATTAGAATTTTTAAATTACATATTAACGTCTGCAAGATGTATTTATTGAATGGTACAAGTTTACCTCGAACTATGTCCCGATTTTATTGACGCACACTTTTGGGTATGTGTATGTGTCCATTTAAATAGGCCAAACACTAAAATTGCGTCGAAATAAATTGGCTGTGCAAAAGAATCTTTGGAGCAAATTTTTGTCAGCGGATTTATTGTAAATTTCTGAGAGGAACGAAAATACATTAATTTAAATAGTCCACTAAAACGAAAATATATTTGATAAAACAATATGTGGATTTTCAATCGACCTCAATAACGATTTTAAAACCCGTTAAACTGTAAAAATACTTTAAAGTAATATTTTCTTTGAATCATAGCTCAGCTCATCAGAAATTTCATTTCATGTTAAATTTATCAAATGTGCGCCAAAAATAACTGGCCTACTCAATAAAAACTCATAAATAAAATAAAAACAATTAAATCATATTTTCTTTTTCGTTCATTTCAGGTGACATTCACGGACAGTATTACGATTTACTTCGTCTTTTCGAATATGGTGGCTTTCCACCCGAATCAAATTATTTATTTTTGGGCGACTATGTGGATCGTGGCAAACAATCGTTAGAAACAATATGTCTTTTGCTTGCATACAAAATTAAATATTCAGAAAATTTTTTCTTACTCCGAGGAAATCATGAGTGTGCTAGTATCAACAGAATTTACGGGTAAGATGTTGCATCAAATGATAAATCATATTTGTAAATAAATATTTTTTGTAATTAATTGTAAAATAACATTTTCGGAATATTGTAATAGTGATATACGCCTCTGTATAATTTCGAGGATTAAAATCATTTACATTTACAATTTTATCTTTTGATTTGGACATGCAACTAATTATCTACTGCTTCTATCTTTTATTGAAAAGATATTTTAGTGCATGACATGCATGCATGCAATTATGCAGTTTCTTTCTGCTATTAATACTGAACCCCAATCCATTGAAGCTGCAGCCATCAATTTCAATGTATATAAGTCGTATATTCACATTTTTAATATCATAACAACTGCAACAGTAAATTGTGGTTTTATCGTATCGTTTTTTTTAATATGCCATTCTTATCTATAATAAATTTCTTTCGTGCATTGTTCGGAGACGAAAAGATTCGCATGTAGAAAACAATGAACCTCCCCGTTTTATATGCTTTCATCAATCACGTTTAAAAGCGACATTGAAAAATTGTGAAACGTATATTGTGATGGTCGTACAACCTGTTGCTGGGGTTACTCATACTATTTATTGTTCAGATGAAAATGAAATTGAGTTCTTTATTATTTTGCGTTTTATTTTTGGAAAAAAATCTAGTTTATACCCTCAATCGCGTGAACTTTAATTCTGTTGATATTTCGATAGTATTAAAGTTTCTGATTTTAGAAGTAATGGTCTAGACAGTTTCATGAAAATCCGCAAATGCAACATCTGTATGCTATGTTAGATGTCATGATATCTTTCTTGTAAGTCTTTTAAATTAAAAGTTCAAACATTGCAATTTCAGAAGTTCAATTCACTGTCTTAAAATATTCCTAGACAATCGCTCCCAATAAAACTTAAGAGATATGAATAAAATCATTTTTATTTGAATCAATAAAGCTTATAAAAATGATCACTATTTCCTAATTTTTTTTTTCGCGAAATTGTTTAAACAATTACTAAACAGTTTTGAAATTTTGGAATGCCATTTTTGGACCTTTTAACGCTTGCGCTGCGACTACAATAGCAGATGAAAAAATATCACCGGACGTTGGTTGTAGATAATTACATGCTCTTTGAAAAATCTGGAGCATAGAGTCAGCATAGCTCAAAACGGAAGTTTCCGCCATGATTTTCGACATGATTTACCCTTTACCAAAAGATAACACACCGTTTTGAGTCACCGTAAGCAAAAGTTCACATTTTTTCCTGTATCAAAAGCTTAATACATATTTTACTATAAAAACAATTGTTTTTATGACACCTTGGAGGGAAGCTAATAAAGTAAAAGATATCTGACCGCTCATATGTATTTGCCCACCCTAAAAAAGTGGTGTATTCGGGATCAGGAAATAAAATCAAAACTTTTGATGAATAGAATTTATTCTTTATTTAATTCTAAGCACAAATCAGGAAAAAAGATACAAAATAATGTCATTTACATTAAATTCTAGACTCATCAATGTGTCCACCCTTACTTTTAATTACAGCTTCACATAGTTTTGGTATTCATTCTGCTTAGCAATTTATTTAAAGTTTCTTCTGAAATTTTATTCCATTTTGACTGTAGAAGACGCCACAAATGTTCGGTAGACGCTGGACAAACATTTCAGACTTTTCTATCGAGTTCATCCCATAAGAGCTCAATTGGGTTGAGATCGGAAGACTGCGGTGGCCAATCCATTACATTAAGCAGTCTTTATGCTGATAGCTTCTCCAAATACAATTACCAATCCTACCTTCACCAAAACAACCACATACCATAACAGAACCACCCCATGTTTGATGGTAGGCACTAAACATTGGTCTAATGCTCGTTCTTCTGCTGACCTTCGCACAAAGACTCTGCGCCTGGAGCCAAAAACTTCGAATTTCGATTCGTCACTCCACAACACCTTTGTCCAGTCTTCAGGTGTTCTTTTTTTGTGTTGTTTCGCCCATTCCAATCTCTTCTTCTTATTTCTGGTCATTACCAATTCCCAGTGCCTCATTTTTGGATGATATTTATTGGTTGAATCTTCCGATCCGAGCGCGATCAATCTCTTGATAATCATAATAACAAAAAAATAATAATAACATCCTTAGATATTCAATGGCCATATCAAATAAAATTAATTGGTACATCATTGAAAAAAGCAGGAAATAGTTCGTGTTTGAAAGCCCATAATTATTGTATTTTTTCCATTTTTAGCATGAATTTTGCGGACATTTTTGGTGTACTTTTGTGTTTTTCTAAGGTTCTAAATTTCTTTTAAGTAGATGACTATATTCTTTGCGTGTTTTTTTGTTTTCTTCCCTCTTAATCCTGCGCTCTATTTTCAGTTAAACTTCAAATGCTTTCTTTTTCATTCTTGTTTCTTTCAACTGTCGAAAAAGTAAAGCGATGAAGAAATGATGAATCTAATTTTTTTCGTTTTAGTCCAGTCAAAATCGCTGGCAATTAAGTTTTAGTGTTTAGAAAAATCTAATATTGGTTTTAATCGATAAAGCTTGTCTCAAGCAGCGGCCACCAAAACCTCTCATTTTTTGACAAAGATCTTTAAGGTTTTATAAATTTTGGGCCATGAATTTTTGATGTTTTACCGCTTACGCTGCAAGGACGGCCGTTGGCAAAAAGAAATTATTTGGACGCTTTTTGTAGGGAACCACTTGTTTATTAAAAAGTTGCAATAATCAAGTCACCGTGTCCTTTTCTTTTTATATGTTTCAAAGAGTTTGCGGTAATGTTTTTGAATTTTTCTAGAAAACTTTATTTCTGACATTTTTGTTTATAATACCTGAATGAATTGCTTTTGCGACGAAGTGAGCAGTGATTTCTATTTTATGGCAACAGTAACAAATTTTCTAGATTGAGTTATTTAGCTCGATTTGTTGGCTTGGCAGCATGCCGTTTTTTTAAATATATTTTATATGAATAGAATCAACATGGGTAGAAATGATTGAGAATTTCCCGGCCTATATGTTATGCTTTCATACCAAAATATAATAGAAATTCGATTAATTCGTTTAATTTCATGGCAGATAATGTAGCATGCTACGAAAAACTAATCTCTTTAATTTAGAATTTTTGTCTTCTTGTTTTTATCATGATATTATTTTTCCAATCAAAAAATTACAAAAATATGTTGTTTATAATTTTCGTTTCAATTGCAGTTTCTACGACGAATGCAAAAGACGCTATACAATAAAACTATGGAAAACATTTACAGACTGTTTCAACTGCTTGCCCGTAGCAGCGATTGGTAATTATATGAAAATTTATCAGACGATTTACAAATTTGACATTCTGTTTTTTTTTTTATGCAGTCGATGAAAAAATCTTCTGCTGCCACGGCGGTCTAAGTCCCGATCTCACGTCCATGGAACAGATTAGGCGTATTATGCGGCCAACAGATGTTCCCGATCAAGGCTTACTTTGTGATCTATTGTGGTCCGATCCTGATAAAGATACAATGGGATGGGGTGAAAACGATCGTGGTGTTAGTTTTACATTTGGAGCGGAAGTGAGTAGATATTTTTTTTAAATGTAATAAAAATAGATTTCGTGTTGTTTTCTGGGTACTACACTGTAGTGCGCTTATTACGGTCAAAACATTTTGTAACTAGAGTATCTGTTGTATTGTTTTCCTTCCTATTTGTAGAAAGAATACCCAAATCTGAAAATTCTATTTGACAAAATTCGTAACATGTAATTTCCTTTAAAAGAAATACGGTACAACAGAGAACTTTTATCAAAATTCGAGAAGAAATGTTTTCTTATCAAGAGAATGAAAATTGTGTGTACACTTGATGAGCCATAATGGAATAGAATCTTTATAAAATTAAGCATTTGGTTTTTTTGACTCACACATTTTTATTGATACGATCCTTAGATCATCTAAGGATCGAAACGCTTCGTATTAATAGAAATTTATGAGTCAAAAAAACCAAATGCTTAATTTTATAAAGATTCTATTCCATTATGGCTCATCAAGTGTACACACAATCTTCTATAAATTGATAGAATCTAACAATATTTATCAGGATAATCTTCACCATACCTACATATACAATCTCGAACACTTGATTAACGGAAAAGATATTTTTGCGAATCTGTATACAAAAACCCTGAAGAATTTTCGTATAAATTATTTCCGCTTTTCATTCTTAAGGGGTCTTTTAGGTTACGATTTTCAAGAAAATAACCATTTTTTCAATAGAAACAAAGGAGATATCATTTTGAAATTTTGTACATATGTTAATTGGTACTTTAGGTGTACAATTTGTGTTTTGTTTGTTTTTGTTTTCCTTTTTTTTTGTTTTTTTGTTTTTTTTTTGTTTTTTTTTTTGCTGTTTTTTTTGTTTTTTTTTGCTGTTTTTTTTTTGTTTTTTTTTGTTCTTTCACTCATCACAATTTTTTTTAAAACATCAAAATGACGGCGGACGTAATTTCAGGTGGCAGGATCATCTGGGGAAAAACAAAACACCAAATTCATCCTTGTTTAAGTGCCTATTGCAAAATGGCGGCCATTTTTTTTTAAAAAACTTTTTTTGACGGTGAAAAATTGAGTGAAAATCGGAAAATTTGATACCAATCATAATGATTCCGCTACCATCGGAGATCGACTCCTTTCCGTGAAATCGCCCGCATATTAAAATGGAGGCGAAAGAGCTATGTCGCCAAAATAAAAATACTTTATCCTTTTCCAAACCGTGAACCATCAGACCCGTCCAAGTTAAACTTTTGCCGGTCGAAAAAAATCATCTTTTCCAATTTGAGTTTCCAGGAAAGATACTCACACGCAATTGTGTTTCTTCTGCAATTCCTTACATCGCAATTGCGAACATCGCAGCAAAATGCGCCGAGCTGATCGAGCTCGTGCTGAAGTTCCCACTTTTGCAGCAATTCTTCGTGCCTTTGCCGCAGAATTAGATGCTTCTCTAACACGTTCATTGCAGATCGAAAAAGTAAAAGAAAAAATGTTTCTTAGATACGATTTTTATAATAATTTTAATGAGGATGCTTTTAATCAAGTTTCCAATAGTGTATGTTTTTCTTACCAATAAATTCTTAAGATCAAGATCAGGAATCAATTATACGCTCGCAATTTAGATTAACAATAAACGCAACCTTGAAAATCATCTCATTTAAGTAGATTCAAGTCTCTACTAATTTCACTTATTGTTTATATTAACACAGCAAACTTTCTTAAGTAAAACAATCTTACCTTTACTTCGAAAAGTATTACATCTCAATAATCTTGCCAATAATAAATATACATGCATATTCAACAACAATCTGTTGATTTTCACATTTTCCATTGGCTATTAATAAATCCAAGCGAACGACTAAAAAATGTTGAATTCAAAGTGTTTGTTTTTCCAAAAATATTTTGTTGAGACGCTTGAATCACTTCGCAAGTGAAAAGAATGCATACATGACAATTGGACTTAAAATTTTTATATTTAGTATATTTTTATTCATGTTGATTTGTACCTTAAAAAGTGTTTTATGAAGTGATGTGCCTATATGAAATGCTTGAAGATTGGTCTACTTTTTAACACCAATTTCGTTTAATTTTGGTACGTATTCAATATTCTCGACTGTATAATGTAAAGTTGTTTGTGAGTTCGTTATTTTGAAAGTTTGGTTGAGAAATAGAACAAGAAAACGATCCTTAAATACGAAATTAATCCATATATTACAAAAAACTCCCAATGGGAGGGGGGGTATTTGAAAATGTTACTAAGTGTTACATGAAGAGGTGAGGATAAAGGGATGAGGGTAAAATTAGTTAAAATAAGTTAAATATATTTTATAATAAATGGAAAATAAAAAAAAGATTTTTGGTTAAAAGTATTTACATTGTTTATTTTGTGATTAAAATACAAACAATCCATCAGATAAGCTATTCTTTTGCAATGAAGCGAAATGAATTCAGCTACAAACTTTTTTTTCATCAATTTCTAAAACTATTTGACAAATCACACCAAATATTTACTCCGCACAATATTTATTTTAATAATTTAATCAAACGCATAATACTTTTCTGTAAGTTATAATTTTATTTGTTTACCGAATTCGTATCTGTCTGCCTTATTGATTTGCACGATCTAATAAATGCGGTTTGTCAATTTGTGAGTCGTGCATGCTAAATTGACTTCAATGCGAAAAGAATACTGATGATGTAATAGCACTTACAGAATATTGAACAACATTTGTAAACATATCATGTGGGAGATTCAGTTGGTTACGAGGTAACGTGTTGGTTAGAAGGAAGCACTCACATGAAATGATTTTAAAGGCTTACATAAGATATTTCTAATTGCAATAGAGATAATATCTCATGATTCGATAGTAAAATAAATGCCCAGTTACCGTTTTTCAAGTTTCTTTTATCAATTTCGCCCTGCACACAATATGGTTTTGTTAGTTTTGACTTCAAACTTGTAAACATGTTTTTGATATTGTATCCAAAACCTTATCTATCAGTACTTCTGACGTAATCGAAATTGCAGCTTCGTTTATGAAAAATCATTTCGAAAATTCGCTCTCCTACAATTTATTTTTATCACGCAACCTGTATATTCGGCAAAATGTAAATAAACATGATGTGATAAATTCGTCTCCCAGCAAGTGTTTACATTTACCTGGCTATTGTGCTAAACAGGCACACTTGGAATTATCATGCAATGTGTCTAGAATTAACATAATATACATTTGCGGTCATAAAAACCGCACCACATAAATATATAATAATTTAGAATACGTATATTTGCCATAATATTTAATAAAAACTCATCAATAGCTTTGCAGTATATATCATTCTCTTTGGGGAAGTAATGAAGAGGAAAAATTTATGCATTGACTTTTGTACATTGTGATATAAGTATTTATTACATTTATTAAGAGATTTTCGGATAATTTAGTATACGCAAGGTGTTTCAAAAGAAAGTTTATGTTTTGTGGGTCGATAAAATTTTAAAAAAACAAGCCGCGAGGTGCGACCCTTGAGGTCCACACGGTCAACTTCCCAGTAATATCTACATAAACATCAACAACATTAAACACAATAATAATTTTGAAAATAATACTCTTTAAATAATACCAATGAGAGGTATTCATAGCAGTAACAGGAATGAGTTAATATGAATCAGGGTCCATTGATTACGTAAGGTTTTTGGTCGATGAGGACAGATTGAATATTCACGCGGATCAATCGGTGGGGACCTTTTTGGTCTTGAAAATTTTTGTATATGCAGTCAAAAATATGTTCAATTGCATGTAAAAAGTAAAATGTATTACAAATGATGATGGTTATTGAAATCTTACGATAACTAAAGAATGAATCTACTAAAAACTACAGTTTTTTATTCGATGAGATCTTTTCAAAGCATATGATCTTGCAAAGTATTGACTATAAAACATATCACCATTCAAAGCATTGATTACCACAAATACAAATTTGATTGAATTTTGATGGTTTTCAAAATTTAAGCAGTTTTTTTAATTGAAAAACTGTAAAAACTATTAAAAATCTGCTCAAATCATGCAGATATTTTAAAACTTTGATTGAATTTACAACAATTAATTTAGAATAAAAGATATAAAGTAATATCATTCGTATGAACCCTCTTTACATGGTAACTTTGAATGATTTTTTATTTTTAATTTATTTTTTTTCATAATCGTGGACAAAAATTTGCTGGTTTCTCTTCAAAAACTGATGAAAATGTATAAATTTTATAAACTGGTATCACTATGCTGTGTAAATCAAGTTAAAAAAAATTTTTTAGGAAAAAAACCATAATTTTTCGCATTTTCTTCTATTAAATTAAAAAACGGATGAAACGAATTTTTATAATGTTAAAAACTTTACAAAGATGTTAATATACGTCAACTGACACCATAATGATGCAAATATTATATCTGGTTCGTGAGATATAGTGAATGATAAAAATGACCCCGAAAATCATGATGACTTTTAATGATTTTTTATTTTTAATTTAATTTTTTACGTAATCATGAGGAAAAGTTTTAATGGTGTTTCTGTTAACATTGTTTGGAGTATATAAATTTTATAAATATTGATTACTGGGACTTGGAAATAAAGTTAAAAATTTAATGTTTTTGAAAAAAACTCCAATTTTTTGCACTTTTTTTAAAAAAAGTAAAAAACCGCTCCAACGATTTTTTTAAAATATTGAAAGAATCACGCAAACGTCAATACGCGTTGATTGACACCTTGTTCAAAAAAATCGTATGTTTGGTTCGCGAGATATAGTGCATGACAGGTTTGACCTTCAAGGGGTGAAAACCGCAAACCCCCCCGACCGAAGTGTCCCAAAAACTAATCAGCTCTTGAGATTGCAAAGACGCTTCGATTGACACCTTAACGAAGTCGATATGACTTTGTTTACGTGAGCTATGCTCGTAGAAAAACTGCCCGCGAACGCACATACGTACGTACGTACATACACACACACACACATACATACTTCTTTCTAAAAACACTTTATATATACTCTTTAGACCTCAAAACGTAAAGAAAAGTTGAAAATTTCAATTTCGATTTTCGAGGCGATTACAAGAACTTCCCATATACTGGGAAGTTAAAAGATGTCTATAAATAAATGATCATGTTGTAGTGGCAACCCCCTTTGTCAAAAGAGGGCTCATTCAGCCCACAATAGACCCATTGTTATACCACAGAAGATCGAGACGGCACTAGAACCTAGCTGCTTGGTGACGAGAACCATTTCGATTCTCGTATGAAGCTGGCTATGTAGCTAATATTTAAACTGGCTACTTTCGGGAGGCTGTCCAGGAAAGGCGAGCCTAAAGCTTGCATGCGTTGCTTGCAATCTTGCAGAGACGTTTATTGTTATAAACTTTTGATTTGAGATAACCTCACAGAAAAAAGTCCATACAAACAAATGTAAATTTGCTTTTGAAACACTTTGTATTTATTTCGACATAAGCTATACTTCAATGATCACATAAATCATGAAAGGCGTAGAGCTAACGATAACTCCAATGATATCATTCGTTATTTCATTCTTACACACCAGACTGAGGACTGAAGTCAGCTTTCTTTTGCTCTTCACACCCTATGGGTACCTACCTCATGGTGTCTGTCAGTTAACCTGCCACATGTTCTACGCAGCTTTGAATTGAACTGTCATTAAACGTATTCAAAGTTTAAAAACAAGTGCAAATAGATTTTTTTGCGTGTCGTAAACACCGGGTGCAAATTTTTATCTATTAAAAGCATAGCTACAGAAAATATTCTAAAATTGTTCGAAATTCACTGAAAAATTTCGAATTGGCAAATAAAACTGTACCTCATTCATTTATTTTGCCCTCAGATCGCACTTGTAATACTAAAAGTGTTGCCAAATTTAACTTCCAATGATGTTGCTTTTGCTTCATTACCACTAGCTTATTATGAATCAGATTTAGCACATTAGGAGGCTCAGCGTGTCAACACTGTTATTCAATAATGAATTTGACGCCTCGTCGGCTCAATGAACAATGCTACCAGATAATTGATCACACTCCATTAGGCTTTTCGCATCGTTCCTTTGTATTTCCTTTTTTCATTGCATACAACTCCATTTGTCCTGCTGCTGGACAGCTTGGGATTATACACTATGAATCCGTGCCGGTTCATGGTGTTGATTGCAAAACTAGGTTCCGTGGCACATATCCAATATCGTCGCGATAATATTTTGTGTATAAAACTGTTTTTTTCCATAATTTGGGAGACACAACTTAGTTCATTCAGACTATTTATTGATTTATAAATATTTTCTCGAGATTCTAAAATTTCCGACGCATTTTCTTGTTTCATAAAAATGTAAGATAAAACTATAAAAACTAAAAGCCATAATTGCATTCATTTTTCAGGTCGTCGGGAAATTTCTACAGAAGCACGATTTCGATCTGATATGTCGAGCCCATCAAGTTGTGGAAGATGGTTATGAGTTCTTTGCAAAGCGACAGCTAGTGACTTTATTCTCAGCGCCCAACTATTGCGGTGAATTCGACAATGCCGGTAAACTAGTCCTGATAGTTTAAGTTCATTGAATATATATAAAAAAAAATATTTGGGGCATGACTCCATGTTATCAACCCAAATAACATCACAATCATAGTAGCAATATGATACGATCAATATTTAATCATAAAACATTGCCGCAAACACATTCTCCTTTCTTTTCTTCTAGGTGCAATGATGTCTGTTGATGACACGCTGATGTGCTCGTTCCAGATACTGAAGCCAGCTGACAAACGTAGATTTGTTTATCCAGGCTTTAGTGGTTCGGGGCGACCATTAACACCACCACGTGGCGCAAATAATAAAAATAAAAAGAAATAAATATTTCATTATTATTATTATTTGATTTAAAAGAAAATTAAGAAAACAAGAAAAAAAAACAAAAGAAAGTAAAAAAAAGTAGAAAGTACGCAAAAATCGAAGGGAGATAAAATTGAAAAAAAAGAAGCATAATTTACAAACATGAATTGAAAATTGAAGTTTACGTTTCCCTAAAAATAAAAATAAATACAAAAACAAACGCGCATCCCCTTTTACGATTAATCTAAAGAGTAATTATTAGCACTAAATGTATAAATTATGGAAACATAGTGAAGCTTGAGAAGCTGCTGAAATTCAATAAATAATTGCAATTGCAACAAATATATGCGACAAATAATTTAACGATAAACAATGTTACGAATGAGAGAAACAGATAAAACGTGAATAGAAGAACACACCCCCTCACTTTCGAATCTTGTTTTCTTTTTTCCAAGTCATAATCTTTATCTCTGTTAATGTCTCGACCGATTTATTATTTATACATTGTCTCATGATTGGAGTAGATTTTACTAAAAGCGATGGTAATGTTTAAGCTAATAGAAAAGAATATATATATATATACATTTATTAAAATGAAATATAGCTTACATATAAAACAAAAGTGAAGCCTTGCATTGTTTCTTTAACTAGAAATCTGTCAAGCAAACAACTGGATAAAGCCTTTTTAAAGTAGAATTTTTTAAAAACATTTTTAATCGACTTGTTTGATTTGTTCTCGGTTTAAATCTATATTTATTCGATATGACCACAAGAGCATATGTTGTGGTGAAATGTTTACGCAGTGAATTGAGATTTCTTATACAATAACTATTGAAAATATCACGAAAAAAAGCCAAGCTTGCATATTAAAATCAAACACGGGGAGACGCACATCTACTTTCTTGGAAATTGTTAAAGAGAACGTCAATCAAATGAAAATAATAATAATAAATGAAAAACAAAATGAATGATATGATAAAAATTAAAACAATCAAATGCGCCACTGTTTAACATGACCACCCCGACCACCTTTAGAAGCCTTTTTTTTTATTTTTCTTGCTTTAAAAAATAATGCAAAATAAATTCCAATAAGTTTTCAAATTGATTTTATTTTTTGATTGCAAAAATAACGTAGACAAAAGATATTTTTTTCTTAGTTATTGATGAAAATGCAACACTTGAAACTATAAAAGAGAATATTTTAGAGTTTGAATATTTGCTATTTTCGCAATTAGAGATTAAATTCAAAAATAAGAACAAATTCGAATAACATTTTTTTAATTTTTATTTCTTGTTCTAGTTGAGTTCGGAAAGAAAAAAAGATCGAAAACACAAATATTTTAGGACTTGTCCACATTTCATAAAGAAACGAAGACCCTACAACACCGTTATGCTTTTAACGAATTTGTTTGTTGGTTTTATGTTTTTAGCTTTTTTAACGTAAGTAACATTAAATTGTTGGATAAAATTGTTAGACTTCAAATGAACTTTTTATCATCTTGCCTTAGTTTGAAACAAAATGAATACTTAATTGATTTAGAAATATCGCTAGCGCTGACGAACAATCCCACATTTCATACAAATATTTTTATCAGAATTAAGCTGGTTGCTTTAACAAACATTCAAATAAGTCTCGGTAAGTGAGCAACCGAAAATTTCGTTTGTAAACGATTCGCTGCTCGATAGTCTCTCAGGTTAGGTTTTTTGTGATTTAGTTTGAAAAAATTTGTAACTACTGCGTTGCTTGCAAAGTGGATGTCGGGAAGTTATCCCAAATTAACATACGTTTGAATGTAGCATCAATTTCAATAATCATCCATTGCCATCAAAGAAAATTATCTTTTCATCGTATTGAGAAATTTCAACTTGAATGCAATTTTCGATTACTGCGGTAGTTCATTTTGATTCTATTATGCATTTCTGCCTGAGAACTACTAATCGAATCTTGTATTCAGATCGTAACTTGCATATATGTAATGTTCAAACGGTTTTTTTTGGCATCCGTTGAAAAGCTGGAATTAAGGCTTAGTCAGATTTGAACTGGGATATTGTCAAACATATTATTTCATTATTAATAATCTTGCAAAAGCTGCATCTGATCTGCAGACTATATATATTTTACATATCTGTGATCAAAATGAAGTTCGTTTGAAGTATGAAACAATTTTAATTAATTTATATTTTGGCTTGCACACTGTCCACAATGAAAAACAAATCCTTGCAGAATTGATTTGCATCTTTTCTATTCATTAAAACATGAATGATTGTTTTGAAACAAGACTATCTCGACATGATGCTGTACAAACTATTGGCATATTTTACACAATCCATGCGTGCTTCCAGTGTTCTATGTTGTGAATGTTATATGATTTTAGATCGCATTTCAAGCTATACATTCTCCATTTTCAAAATTACGAAAGTGCTACTGTAAAACCAAGGCGAATAGTAGGAATAAGTTAAAAACTTCAACACGATGAAAGCAATTTGTTATACTTCAATTATGAAACTATTGTTATCACTATCGGACGGAGAGACCCTAAATCGGTCCAGAATATCGGCTGAGGCTACTAGGTTCCGGTTAATCCGTGGAAGATGGGTCGTGAAAGCTACTTGTTTACTCAAATGGGCCCTTAGAAGTTTTCGGACGGGAATCTGGCTCACCGATACTAATCAAACGATACCCTCGCGAGGAGGGCTCCGTAACATCTTTTGCGCCAGTGCAGAATCAATACTTCTACCACTATAAGGAATTAACGTGGCTCTTCACTAGTTCCACATTTTTTTTCTTTAAAAAGAAATTAATCTCTTAATACTTAGTGGTTGCTTTTCGGGCCTCTACTTCGCGTTTTCGGCGATGAGGAACTCACAAAATCATCGCGTTTTTGAACAATCACTCCTACTCTTAGTATCAAAACGATAAAAGGAAGCAATCAAAACTACTTTCTAACAACAACGCTGATATTCGCTGAGCCACCTTCGCTCAGTTCTAGTTCTAGTTCCTTGCCAGTTGCGGATGCTCGTGGTGCGTGACAATTAGAAAAACAAAAGGCGTGCTCATGTCTATTGTGTATTCCATCTTGGCATCACTCGCCAGAATAAAATACACAATGCGGTTGGGCGGTTGGGTACCCTACTGGTACATATCCATATATATTAATTCACGTATGATGGCTCCTAACGTGAGTGTTGGTAACGCATTATGTAAAGCCAGTTTCGATTTTAAACCTTGACATTAATTTTTACAACAATATTATTAGTCAATTCATTGTCGCATTAAACGTCCCTATCATATTGCTTTCAAATACGCGGACAAAAACTATTGAGAGAACTGATGACAGTCGCATTGAAAATGCATCCAACTCATCAATTCAACTTCGGCAAAACTATAATTACAAAATAATCGTGAAACCAGCATCAAAATACAATGCAAAAATACTTTGTACAGCATTATGTTAACACATTCTTAACCTGATCTTAAGGTAGTCAGCCACCTAGACGTAATAGCAAGAGGAATTAAATTTCTAGAGCAATGTTTTCTAAAGCAATTAACTTTTTAAAATCTCTGATTGCGCCTATGAAATGTGCACTAAATCGTATTTGTGTACGTTGCAGTTTTTACTTACTTACAAAATAAACTAGAAACAACAAGCTTGCATATCGCAAATTGAATATTTGATTATGAAGCGATACATTCATCCTTTTGAAAGTCCAAGCGCATACTGACTAGAGAAAAAAAAACATTAACAAAACACAGATTAATCGTAATTTAGACGCAGTTAAAACAATTCGTGACACAAAACCGGAATAAATTATAAAACCAGATTAAATAAAACACAAATTTATAAAAACAAGAAAATGTGCAAAGTTTATTCAAAGGACATATTACACTACTACTGCGTTCCCGCTTACACATAGTATCATCTATATATAGGAATGTTTTTAATTAATTTTTAGAATTGTTCAACTGTTAACATTCCGTTATGATTTGATGTTATTCGATTTTTGGTTTTTGTTTTATGCTCTCTTTGAAAGATGGTTTCATGCAGTGAATGCGAACAAACGATGTTTACATAAAAGAAGTTCACAAAAACATCAAATTTATGTCGCGAAGATAATTAATATTGGATGGACGATTTAAAGCACCAATTACGACTGCTAAAAACATAAATCAAGTTTTTATGGTGGCGTTGCTGGTTCACGCAAAACTAGATATTATTTTTAGGCTTTAATATTTTGAGTCATAAATGAACAATGCGTTTGTACAGTCACAACTAGTACTTGGTTAGTCGAGAGTGCGGATGCATAAATAGGGGTTTATAGCATACAACGGGGAAAATTTCTATTATAGAATCAGTTTTTAAGGAATTAAAATTTTTATCAATCGTTGTATCATCATTTTTCTGCCCGAGCTCTACGTAATCTATTAATTTTACCTGCATTATCAGCAAGGACAAAATGGGATGATCATATCGAAATAAAACCTTCCATATCAGCCAGGCACAGCCCAACTCTAGTGTTTTTCATAACACATGCCATTATAAGAACTTTTCTGATAATTTTTTTTATTTATTGGCATTCAAATCGAAATACATGTTCAACTTTTCAGTGATTTTATCTTTGCAAAAAGAATTTCCTTAATGCTTCAAGTAGTTTTCTTACACCTGACCTTGGCTGTAATAATGTTCTCTATCCAATAAGTTTTAATTCTATTCATGTTCTCCATACAGCCAAGCGCACGTTTCCTAAACGACTTATAGAATCCCTTTTGTCGTATTGTTTATCATAAGCTCTGTCCTCCTGAGACTATTGTCCACATTATCTTGAGATTTTTGTAAGCAGTGTTGCATAGCAACTTACAAGGACTGTCTGGAAATCTTCATTTCTGTTGAACTTGCCATAAAGCTGACATCTTCTTGAGTTTCTGCAGATAGTTTGCTGGCATTTTCTGCATTTTTGCCGTTGCCAAGCATGATAGTTTGTACAGTATTCTTTTAAACGTCTGATTCTCTTAGAGAAAAAACAATACAACATCGGCTGTGTACCATGTGAAGAATCTTTTTTTAATCTTTTTATAAAATGCCGTTACAGCTGTTTCATTCGTCTCACTATATGCAATCGCTCCTTTCCGCATTTTGAATTCGTTAAAAAGCCTACTATTCACCAAATCTAATTTCAGTTCAATCCCGCTTCTACTTTCTAGAGTTATCAGAGTGTTGTGAGTAAGCTAGACTATTTTATTTAACAACATTTCTACCATTTGATGCTCTTTTTGTTCTTCACTGAGAGCCGTTAATTTGTTCAGATTCTCCGACATCTCATTTACATGGACTTCCATTTTCCCCTTGTACGCCATCCTGCATATTCGTTTCAATAGAAAAACTTTGCTAGTTAACGTGGCCTTCGGATAATAATCTTTTTCTTAGAGCTGTTTTCCATTGTCTGTGTTAACGAGCTTACTATTCTTGTCTAAAACTTCTGGTTTGATCATTTTTAATTGTCCAGACGCATGTAACTACTTTGGGACTAGCATTTTTGATCACGGTCCACATTCCATGGTTGAGTAACAAAAGTTCTAATTTGTTTTTCCATATTTGGTAGTTTTGACCGTTTAATCTATCAATCAAAATACGTGGTTGTTAGCTTTTTGACATTTTCAATGCTTTAAACAACTTCAGTTTGTTACTATCAAACAACATGACTTTCCTTCTTAACCAATAGTCACTTTGCAAGTCCATTTATGATCCAATACCTATACCAACCACATGGTCCATAATCTTTTAGAACATGAATGTTTAGAAGATAGAAAAATTAAGTGGTTTCAACCGGTGATCGAAACGAACTAGTCAACTGGACGGGTTTCGATGTATTTCTGATCAAACGGCCATAAAACTTTAGTCACATCAGCTATGGTTGCTATTCCAAGACTTATTGTTAATCGTTTAAATTTTACCGATCAAATTACGTCAGGTTTTAAAATTTCTCATTCTTCGGGCTTGTAGTTATCCTAAACAAGAAATAGTTGTTCCACGTATATTTCACGAATGCAGAAGAATATTGGTTTGGTTTTATGATCAACTGCAATTAGAATTCATTGCTCTCTCCGCGAAAAGCTCGAGAACTCGGCATTGTAAATAAGTGTAAAGTACAAGGTGAATTGGATTTAAAACAGTAGCTAAAAATTTACAACACATACTTTCATCACAACTATCACGAAATTTTCACAATTTTATTTGTAAGGAAACTCACTACTAACACTTTCGTATTATTTATGTTATTGAACGTCTAATCCGTTGGTTTTTGAAAATCAGAAGAGCGCAAATGATAAAACCTTTGAACGTCCACAAATGAAAAACATGTTCAATTTAATAAGTGATTGTAAATGTATTCCCGAAATATTATGACAACGAAATAAAATAAACGATTTCTAAAACATATTTACTCTCGTGAAAAGAAATCAGAAATCAGTTGTTGGTCTCGGCCAGCTTTTTAAATCGTATTCTCATAATTGCAACCAAATCATGTTAGTGAAAACAATATTTTATGTTAAACATCGCTTGTTTTGCCGCATTGTGTTCCTGTTTCGTTTTGCACACATTTTTGAACCAAAAAAAACACGCCATGCCATCTCTCTTCAATCATACATTGCTGATATTTTTGCCAATTTCTGTTTGTTCTGTTAATTTTTCTTAACATTTGTACCAAATTATGTATAAAAAAAAGCTTTCTCGTAGTAGTGTAAATACATCCAAATAGTTTTTGAACTTAATTTCCGCTTCATCGCAAAGTGAAGATATTCTCTCTCTAAAAAAAAATATCTACCAGTCAGAATCATACATTAATTTTTGCAACCAAAAAAAAAGTAGAATACAACTTTGAAAAGCAAAACATAAGTTTTTTCATGGTTAAAAATCATTCTAACGCATTTCTTTTTTCTTTTTTGATTTTATCTACGCAGACACAACCCGAAGGAACTGAAATATGGGCGGCGATAGCATTAAAGCCGATCGCGTCAAAAAGAAAAGAAATAATTGTGCTATATTGCTACTTCTTCTTCCGACTTGCAAGAGTTGAAAGACAATTCATTTATCAGTAACATAGTTTTAATAATCCGATGAAAGCAAATGAATATAAGAATGTTCAGAATTTATGACGGAATGAAAAATTTAAACAATTCATAAACTAGTGATATGAAAATAACTATGATAATTGTAATAGTGACAAAATATAACTTAAACAGTCGAAATTCTATTCCCACAAAACAACTTGATACAGGGACGAAATTCATAATTCGTTTGCGAAGACCTCTCAGCCACTGTTTCAAATGTGAAATCATTAAATTTGGAATTCCCACTCTGTACGATGGGCTCCGCATCAGTTTTTATGAATTTCTCTCTGTATATCTGAAATAAATCCGGAAAATTGAAAAATTTCATTGGTTTTCAATAACATTAAAGCTGTCAATATCTGTTTTGTATAAGTTAAATTAAAAAAGAGAAAATTCTTTGGTTTGTCTCCAATGTTTCTTTTCAGTGAGCTTCCTATGCGAGAACTCCTTGACAATATTTATATAAATAAATAAATACCTTCTAGCGTTCTATCTGAACGAAATACTGACATGACAAGAGCGAAACTAGTTGTATCCTTTGAACTTTTTACAAAAAATCTATTGAGTTTTACCTCATTTTTTTTACAACGAACTTTTCATTTTGTTTATGCCCGCAAACACGCAAACGTCATAAGAAGCCACTGCACTATAATTTGATAGAATATTTAGTTTATTGTAAATTGTAGATTTTTGGTAGTTTTCATTGCAATCAATTACACATTCATAGTAGCCATAATTCATAGAATTTTCATTTTTCTTCTGATAAATAAATGAACAAAATGAACTGCATTGGCAAAAATGCTAGTTTGTCGAGAGTAAATAAGAATGAATTCATAAAAATCTTGGCGTTGAAATACATGAGTAAAATTTAAAACAAAAATGACCAATGGTTTTCTTTCTCCGTACTTAATCGCTACTCTGAAATATCAATAAGTAAATCAATTACGATTTCATAACATACTATCACAGATCAAATATTGTTATTATGACGATAAGAGTACGTTCACAAATATTGTTTAAATGAATTGAACAACACAAATTGAATTGTACATGTTTTTATCATTTGCGCTTTCAAATCAACAACAATTTAAATATATATAAATTGTCAATAGTTGCACAATATCGGAGTGTCCTTTGTGTACATACACACGTCACATGTACATAAAAGTCACGATATTCCTGATTTATTTTCATTTTCATCACTAACGGCATATTAACATAACTTCACTATAAATACACATGTATGAAATGTTTGTAGTTTGAAAATCCCAGGAGCACAGACATCACGTAACAAGCAATTGATTAATGGACACGAAACATAATGTAAAGCAGCGGAGCTGGTCTGGACTATACACATCAACGTATTCCTGTTTCTGTCACAATCCTGGTTTATGAAATTGATAATATGCATTTCGCTTCCTAAGAACCGTGAATCGTCCTAGCATCAATTACAGTTTTTCAGCACCGTTTGTATTGATTGGAATGGAATCCGAACCATGCATCGTCGACACAAGAAATATAAGGATTTCACTCGGCCAGGGCGATCTTAAGTTAACTTTCGATAAAAGTATTAAAACCAGAAAGCATTTTCAGTTAATTTTTACTGTGATCGTTGAAGCATGAAGGTGAGTCGAAAATAAATTGAACAGGGTGGTCTGAATTTATGACCTGTTCCATGTAGTCTACACCCTCGAAAATCATCGAAGGCGCATCAAAGTGGCCAATATCACTTAAGGGGTTTCATATGTAGATCTTGTATTTTCAAAAAATTGATCGAATTTTTTTTTATTCCATATGAAAGTATAGTACTTCAAGAGTATTCACACCAAATTTGAAGTAAATTCGAGCAATAATACCGGAATTATAGAAATTTAAATACCGCCTGGTCGGTACAGCGTATTATACGCATGCAGCGCGGTTCTACCGCATAAAATCAGCTCCTTTGTATTTCATCAAGCATCACAATATCAAAAGGATGCTCTGAACAGCGCGAATGATGCGAACGAATTACTGTAAGGACCCGGAATCGACGTATCGATGTAAGTCGCTAAAAAAAAAACTTTATTTCATTAAATCGTGGTAAAAAAAACTTTAAACGCGTTTTTCTCGAAACTTTGTTTTTTTCGTGCGATAGGCATGATTTGTCGAGAACGAATCGACCACACACAGTTGCACAGTTCCTCTTTACTCGTGCTTGAACGAAGCGATTTTCATTCGGTCGACTCGTTCTTGTTTTATACGAAAAACATATTTGAAAAACAATGAGAATCGGAAAAATGTCAAAAAAATATGAGACGAAAATTCATTCAAACCCATTTCAAAACTTTAAATTTCATGGGAAGTGTGAATTCGGGGTGACGGATGGCATCTCCTTCAGGTGCTGTCATTTACCATCCGTCACCAGACAGCACGACCACGGTTAGGCTTGTTGATGGGTTAAGCTCGTTATATTTCAACTATTTTATTATTTGTATCCGCGAAGTATAACGACTGTCAATTGGTTCGTACATATGCCTACTTCGCTATTCTATATTAGTCAATTTATCATGGGTTAGAACCTCCTAGTCTAGTCAACAACTTCGTCTTCTAGTGTGCTTTTGGTTAGCAACTCACTAACACTATTATTGCACATTAACCCATGATAAAATGACTGATTTAAATTTCATTTTTTTCCAATTCCTTCGTTTAATCACAAGCCAAGGGCATAAAATTTAAGAATTTTTTTGAATTTTTGATTTGTACTTGCACCGAAATATTCTGCCCACCGCAAAAAAAGGTTGGACGAGGAAAATTGGCAATTTTCAATATTTATAACTGAAAACTTTACAAATTTTTAAAATGCTAAACTTTTATGTGTGTAAATACAATTTTTTGAAAAAGTTTTTTTACTTCACGATCTATGTAACCCCTTAAGGGAGGACCTATTTTTTTAAGATTTTATTAAAATTCCCCAGAAGTAGATATCAATATAATTCTTTTTGGGTTCAATTAATATACTTTCAAAGTGTACTAAAAGATTTATTTTATTGAATTATTACCCACCCAAATATTTTGAATTTTCTAGAAGTCGGGGAGGTGTAGCAAAACAAATCGATAATGGTTTTATTGCCTATTGAAATCCCAATCATAAAATACAATTTCTAGAATAATAACACACGCGAGCGTTTACCTGGATGCATTTATTAAAGAGTGTGCATATAAAATCGGAGCATTGTTTACAATGCTCGGCATTTTTTGGTCTTTAGACCATTGTAAAGAAACTTGTTCAAAAATAAGGTAAGATTTCAACGATAATACGACTAATACCATCATGATGACGGTAAGTGTGCCAATGGTATAAGACTATTGATGCCATACAATGTATCAAGCTGAACAGTTAATTGGATCTGATCGCATTGTTTCCAAATTTAATTGAAGCATTCGATATTGTAGAGCTGAACAAAGAGTGGGAACAGATGTGAAGCATTAATGATTCCAACTGTCTACTTAATTCTTAACTGTTGGAGCCAAGTTTGCACGTGAATCTTGACTTCTTTGTTAGAGTAAAAAAAATGCCGTGAAGCAAAATCTTTGTCAAAAGTCCACGACGTTTAATACGAATGGCAGGCTTTACTTTGTTTTCCAGCATGTTACAGTAATATTGGCTGTTGATTACATTGGATTATCACGTCAATGCGAGATTCAAGGGAAGAAGTTGCAACTTCGACCAGTCGTCCAGTTCGCTCCAATACTTTCGCGTCCATTTTTAAACTGTTCCATCCACTTGTAAATGTTCGAACGGTTTAAACGATTGTTCCCATACACTTTTAACATCCCTGCATGGATCTCACTACCTTTAACACTTTCTGCTGCTAAAAATATAATCACAGCACATTGTTCTTCCGCGATGCAATTCTCAATCGGACTTGACATCTTGAACTAACTGAATTATACGTTCTGTTTACAAAATCTTACCAAACGGCTGATCAGAAGTAATAACAAAGATGCCAACATGAAGTGCTAAAAATTTCGTATTGAATTATAAAACAATTTTTGACCTACATCAATTTGTTTCGTTACTTATTGAATGACTCTCGTATGTATCCTTGATGTATCATATTTCACTGATATGCCTTTGTCGTCGTTCTTGTTCTGCATCTTTTGTTTGAAAATAGTCTCGCACTAGCACATGCTTGTTTAGTCTTCTGAATTTGTTCTTATCATGTCAGGCAACGAGATAGGTACAGTGATAGTATATTTAAAATAGTAGCCATTACGCTCTCGCACAAAATTACGTAGTAAACAATATATTTGAACAATGTCTTCCTCCTAAAACTAAAATTATACCTAGAGGATGATGAAATTATTGCCATTTATAGGCTAACAATCCAAAAGTACAGTTAAAATATTGTCAGGCTCTGCTTAGTGTACAATTAGAAACACTCTTTTTTATAACCAGATCGTTTCCACGAAAAGGTCGGAATGGTTGGTGAGTAAAAAAATTCAACTCCCAAAAGCAACAGCAACGATGATAGAAGAAAATAGTTTACCAATGTACACGAGAAAATTTTGTAGGGCGAAAATAAAGGTTCGATTACGAACTGGAGCCATAATACCAATAGAAATCGACAGACCGGAGGATTGTGTGAAACAAAGCAAAGAAATGCTACAAGGCGTTTTCCTAAAAATAAGAAATAAATTCAGCAGGAAAACCCACGCCTCAGTCGTAATGAATTGATTAGACCGTAGTAGCGAGTACAACCCAAAATACATATGTGAATGTAACTTTTAGTAATTTACTTCGCCAAATCATCTCAGCATCATATCTCAAAACTTATTTTATTTCGACTCAATTCGGTGTGCATACATTCAAATATATGCGCAATGTAAATTGTGTTAACTAAAAAAACAGATTCAGTATATAACACGTGAATTTTTTCGGCGTTTACTAGGTCTTATGCATATATTAAGCTAATTGCTGTTCATCCGTGACGAGATTAAATAAAACTTGGCATCTTGCATGTGCATGTGTCTTACTTTCCAAGAAGCTTATTCATATCCTTGTTTTGTTTTGTCATTCGAATATCCACGTCCTCGGTTTTATCGTTCATGATATCCAGTAAATCATTTTGGCTCTCGATTTCGCTCTTCAAATCCAGCCCCAGGTGCTTGAGACGCGACAGACTTTCACACATTTCGCCCAAGTTGTCTTCGAGTTGAGAATCAAAATTTCTTTGGGGCGACTGCACTTGAACGTCGTCGCTTCGCAATCGATTGATCGGATGGGAATTGTAATGATCTTCCGGCAACATTGGCATTGCTCTTTCGTAGCTGTTGTCTATCGAGTCGCCGCCCTGCGACGAACAAGGACCCTTCTGACTTTCGTCCAGCCCAGACGACCCCCTGGGAGGCATGCCCCGGTTGCCTGATAGATAGTTTTTCAACCCTCCGAACACGCTTTTCAGGCCATTCAGATGCTTTTGACTGAATCGCAGTGTGGTGCCGATTTCATCGAGTTGCCGATTAGTCTTCTCTAACTGCTCTCTTTGTTTATGAAGTTCTCCAGCTGTTGCCTTGCCCACCTCTTCCGTCTCAATCAGAAGGCCTGCAAAAAGTGGTGGAATCGTAATCACACCAATTAGATTTGTTTCAATGAGAAGCAATTTGCATACCTAAACTACGCTTCGACGATTCCAACGTCCGATTTTCGATTTCGCGACGTTTCTCTTCGAACAACTGCCTTTGTTGTTCGAAGGGGTTTGTGCTATTTCCGTTTGACGCGTTTACGCGTGAGTTTTTCAGGAATGTATCGTCGTCAACTTCGTCTTCCTCGAATAAGCTGTTGGGATTCGTCACGTAATTATGACTCGACATTGTTTCGAGGAATGTAACTTGAAAACAACCGAACTAACAGTAAGGATCGTAAATCTACGAATTTCTAATGACTGAGTATATCTGACTGATATGTCACACAACTGTCAGTCATTAAGGGGTGTATTAAGAGAGTTACCAGCAGCACAGGTGAAACATATGGCAGTAAGCTGCTAGCCATCTTTGGAGCCTATCCTGTTGTAGTAATTAAATTCAAACTGTTAAATACGTTACCACATATATTGCTTTCAAATGTTTATGCAAAACATATACGAACCAATTTATGACAAAATGCAACATATGAACGAAAATTGATTTATCATCTTTCCATCTATGGGGAGGTGATTGTGTGCAACAGCTCAGTATTCAAAATAGTTTAAAGCTAAGTATTCAATTCAATAGAGTTTATCAGAAAGCAAAACTGTCCGTTCTCGCAAACGATTTCTGTCAGATATTTGCAGTCTCTTTATTGCACTACTAAATTATATTACATTACATACGATTGGTGGCCAATGCGGTTGAGTCCCACCGAGACTCGTGTCGGCGGGAAGAGCGTGTCGATGCGATCACGGCTAGCGAGGAACAGGCCGAGTCGTCGGCCCACAGGCAAAAAGCTGGCGCGGAAGCAAAGTCTGCTTGCGCCGTGAGCTTTCTGCCGCTCGTGAGCTCTCTGCCAATCGCGGGAGCTTGCGGGGCTCCACAGATATACAAAAGTCAGATTTAATGGACTTATTGGGTTTCAAAATGTCTCAAAGAATATATAAAATTTGCACTTCTCAAACATCGTTTTTCAACATATTGCAATAGTTTATAATGAGAGAAATAGCTTAAAATAACAATATATTCTGAGACAAATGAAAGCATTCCGAATTTAGTGTGCACATTGGTTACCCAATGTTATTGTTTCGACCCGCAATTAAAAAAATACTTGGTTAATCAAATGAAAACTATCGATTATTTTATGTTGTCTTAACTATTGATCAGTTACTATATATTCAAATATATTATATTCAAATTAAGTTGCCATCTTTATATAACTTTTAAAAAATTCGTAAATCCAAACTCTTCCAATAAATTTCCATTTCCTGATTAGTTTAAAGAATATCCCGCTCAGCAGGGAAATTTTGTCAGCCTGTAGTACTTGGCAGTGCTGCTTCTGTTGTTTGCTACCCCAATGTGTTTACAGCCTGTGGAAACGGCAGGTGTTTGTGCGGAGATTTGGATTCGTACTTATCCAGGTAATATCATTAATGAAAAGTTTATCGAAAGATGTTCCTATACTAGCGTAGTGAAGGTGCATTTTCAAACGATATTTACAGGAAGGTGCATCCGAAAAACCAACAGCAAACAATAAAACAAGCAATCGAAACATGAACAACTCCGATGACTCATTACCTGTGGCGCCGGCATGAAGTCTTTTGTGCGCATGACGTTTCGCATCCAACAAGTACAAAATCCTGATAACGAACGTTTGTTTTTAATCGTTAAAAAGTGAAAGACGTGACGCGAAAGAGATTCCGCTTTATCTCCATGAAGCGTAAACAAATTGTAAAAAGGCTGTCGGAAGAATCAAAAAAATGCAGTCGGGCGAATCTTGCGTCGAAACCCCGGCCGCGCCCGAGTGGCTGTCCAAGTTGGAGAGCAGACGCGAAAAATTGACGAAATTGAAAAAGCTAGGCCACGAAAGCGGCGCCGGAGCACCTTGCAATGTTTGCGGTAAGTTTTTTCCGGAATGGGCAGTAGATAAGTTCGGAAACGGCGTCGATTTGATTGATTGTTTTCTATTTATACTGCTCACGTAGTATGTAGGGCGAGGTAATCATTGTTGAGGACGTTTTAATAGAAATATTGCATTTGAAATGTGATGTCATGGTGTACTCACAATCCCCGCAGTTGAAAATGTTTCATTACATATTTTGTTATTTATGCTTCCTACAAAAGAAGAGGCCCTTTTTGCAAATAGATGTTCACTTAAGGGGTTTCATGGGTTTTCAATACCAAAAAAATCACAATTTTTCAGATTGTTTTTTACGAAATTTATATACAGTGGTGGCCACGAGTCTAGCACACTCGTTATCTGTGACTTTCAAGTGCAAATATCTTCTACTGTTTAACGTTTTTCGTTCAATTTCTTCGTCTTTTGTTTTGCCCACGATGTGATGATTATGTCCCGTTTCCTTTGTTCCGTTTCGTCTCGATTCTCATATAATTGCAAGTGGTACGTGATCTAAGCTGGACACGAGTTTAGCACAACTTGAAATATTTTTTGGCAATTTTTATTTTGTGCTAAATTCGTATCCAGCTTTTTTTCATCTTAGTCACAACTAAACTCAAATAAAAAAGAATGGCCTTTTCGGAAAGCGGAACACCATTCATACACTTGAGTCTTGGAGCCGTATTGCCCTTGTTCGATAAAGCGTTGTATTTGGGCAAGAGATATACCCGCTGCTGCGGAAGTATTGTCTGGCTGCTGCTCGGGCGGACTTAGCGCTCTCGCAGGTGCAAGGTCAGTTATTTCAAAAGGATCGTTTAGATTACCCGATAATCCCTCTTCTTCATCCCTTGCTTGACTGGACGAGGCCTGCAATCGAGTTTGGTAGCGGTTTTGTTTTGGCTTCGCTCCCTGTTTAGGTTTAAGAATGGGTGCCGGTGTAGCTCCTTCTACCGGAAGACCTGCCCCTCCTTGCTGGACCCGGTCCGAAAACAGCTTCAGGTCGCGGGGTTGGCACGTCCTCCGGCACAAAGAGCAACTCTGGTGGCTGCTCAACCACTTCTCCATGCAGGTAGCGTGGAAGGAATGCAGGCATGGTGTTTGCACCCAGATTTCGCCTTCCTCGCCTTTTTCGGAGCAGATACTACACCCAGCATCTGGTGCCATGTTACTTGCCTTCGGGCTATGAAGAAGCGACATCGAAATGTGAGTTTAGCTTTCTGTTATTTCTACAAGATAATTTCAAAAAAGACGTTAGTAATGATATCTATGAATATCACGAGTATCGAGGAAAATTGCGTGTATATATTAAGGATAAGGAATGCGTCTATGAAATGCGACTTAGATATATGACTGCTGAGTTATATATCTGGTTACTATTGATAAATTTGAGTTTGAAAAGTTTTACGAGAGTTTCCTGTACGATCCCTCCAGCCTCAACCAAGACCCAGGGCCCCGGCAAAGGTAAATAGCCTCCAATGAAGTCCTCCCTCCGACGAGAGTGCTCATTTAGTTCATTACAAAATTTATTCCCGACAAAAAAAAATCTCTAACTTTACCGAGGCGAGTGAGCAGGCAACTCCGAGCTGCCAGAAGAGCGGACGAACGCACGGCGCGATTTAGCACTCAGTACTTCGTGTTCCAGCGACCCCCGACATCCCGTGTACGCGGCTCACTACACCTATCCCGCATTTAAAAAAAATGTAGGGTACTCCCAATACAAAAAGGCAAAGGACAGGCAGACTCTTTCCACGAGACCAAATCAAGGCGAGTATTACCCACCAAGCTGGTATTCTCAAACGAAAGAGACAGCCCTCTTTGCGAGTACAAGTACTCTGGACACACGTTGGAAGTCCCTCTCGCGAACAAAAAAAAATATTAAGAAGGAGTTTTGGACGACCTGCACTTGTAGCAAAAAGTGGCATGAGCTATTACTCATGAAGTCCAAACACTCTGCGATTGGGTAGCCCCAAATTGGAATTCTGGATCGTAAAAGATCTATGTCCAGTCAGTGAACTGACTGGAGACAAGCTGTTGGGGCTCCACGTTGGGCGCCATTGTAATGAGAAATGTCTGCGAACGAGATCGCGACGAAATTGCAAGGCAACGAGACTCTCGTCCCGTTGGCCTTATTGGACGTTAAGACCTGGGACGAGGCAACGAACCCGTTGGTCGTGTAGACTAATTGGGTTCGGCCTCTACTTGGTTAGACGGCGATGGCTGCTGGCAGGCCAGCTCTGTTCGGCGCGTGATGTCGTGGGTACGTTTGCCTATACCAAGTCCCGAATCTCATTTTTGAGAGATTCAGCCATCTAAATTGCCCGATTTACAAATTCGACAAGAAAATAGACTTCAAGCAAAACACCAAATCTTTCTGAGGCTCTACCTCCTACTTTACTCTAAGATTATTCTCGCGCGCGCATCCGAAAAAAAACAATCGCGAATACAACGCCAACCCGAGAGATAAATTACAATCTACGTTAACAGCGACGGACCCGAAGAAAATCAACAGAAAGCGAGCGAAAGAGAAACCGCGCGAGCAAACTAACTCTCGGGCGGCTGAGTCACTACTCGAGAGAAGGAGACATCACCGGAGGCGCGCCGGACATCGGTGTTACAGTCCGGGCCCTCCCTGCCTTAGCTTAGCGCTTGCCAAGTAGGCATGTGTTGCGCGCTAAGCCCCTTTTGTTACTTACCTCTGCCTGTGTGGATCCGGTTCCCTGAAACGGAAAGGAGGGAGGAACCTCAGGGAAACTCTCTGCTTATGTTTAGTAATTCATGTTTATTATTATTATTATTTTTTCTAATGGAACAAAATGACACATTTAGTTTCGGTGTAGTACATTTTCCTCTTATACAGTTTCAATATTTCAATATTCAATCTACCTTTTCGTGTTCTTTTTACATACTCTTACATATATCAGTCCTTGTTAGTAATTAGAGCTATAATTATCTTTTGTTTTAGCTTGCAACAAAAAAACAACATTCCTTAAATGATTGAATTTTCAAACTAAATTACTTTCATATTAAATAAAGACTTGGTTCTCCTGATATCAAACCATTTTTCGATTTCAATTTCATATACTAGTTTTACTCAAAATTTTGCTCTTCATAATTCTCTTATCAATTTTTTTATTTACTAGTCATGTTTGACTTGATACTACATTTGCAGATACAAATAGAGGGTTGGCATCGGATTAAGAGAAAAAAATGCATTTTTTTATCTCTTGTCTCGACATATAATCATGATCATTAGTATCGTCTCTGCCCTTAGTTATTTTTAGCTCCACAAAATATATGAAACTGACGTATCGTACCCTAATCAAACATAATCAAATTGCACTTACAAAAAAAAAGAAACGTGCCAAATTATTATTACCTAACCTCAGGACTGGCTGATGCCATCAGCTTTAATTCAAATTCTTTTTTTTCAATCATTAATCAATATTTATACTAATTAATTATTTACTGTTCCTTAACCGACAATAATCGTCAATCTTTTCCATGATTATGGATATTTGTTTATAACATAAATAGTCGGATCTAATGACGGTGCAATGCGCTCGATCGACAGCATATATGACATGTTTGTAACTTTCAAATAGACTCTAGTACCGCATATAATGTTTTTGTTTATGTAACGATGTCTCAATTACCCTAACAATTTGTTACCTCGTGGCGAGTGCACCTGCTTTATATTACCCTAATCCTATGTCCTTCGTAGCAAGTCGTGGCGTTTAGGCTGAACCAACCGAATCGGATGCCTCGATGAGTTTCCTTATGGTACATATATGAGCGTTTTTAAGATTCGTTTGATCGCTCATGAAAACAATTCCTTCCTCGTAGACAAAAATGAAAATTTTTCTAGTTGCAGCACATAGCATTTTTCATGACGAACCCACATAGTTTACCGCGGCTTCGTTGGCCGCACCAAGAACCGTTATTCGCACAAAAATTCACAAAATTCAGCACCTATCACATACGACGAGGCTTTGATGCCTTTTATTCGAGTGTTCTGATTTTTGGTTTTTCTTGCTCCTTATAATTTGAACTTTTTTTCACTTTATTTGTTTAAAACACATTTCGTCAATGAGCTCTCGACCACGTTTCGAAGGGGTGCTACCGTTGTCCCGGTTCGCTTTCGCTCACACTCCCCGATTTCTTTCAAGAAAGAATCGTGTAGCAGGAAAAATTTTCTTCCTCAAAAATTCTCGTTTAATTCCTATATTTGTGTTTCTTGTTTCCAACCGCTCCAATCCGAAAAACCCAGCAAACTCCCTCTGCCCAGCGATTCCACTCCCGAGACCCGGAGCCGGCAACGGTTCTTTTTCGGGAACCGGTCGGATAGCTGGTGTTCAAGTTGCTTGAGGTGCGGGGTTGCCGCCTCTGAGGGTGTTCAAGAGTATTGAAACTCTACGATATTACAAAGCAATAATTTAGCTTATCAATATGGGACGTGGTAAAACTTTAACTGCAGAAGAAAGAGCGCGAATTGAAACACTGAAAGAAAAAGGTTATTCGAACAGAGAAATCGCTCGGAGGATAGAAAGAAGTGCGAATGTGATAAATTCGTACGTCAAAGATCCAGAAAGCTACGGAAAAAATCAAAAAGGGAAGGGTATAGTGCGCCAGTGAAAGAGAACGACGTCATATTTTAAGAGAAGCGTCCAATTCAACGAAGACAGCCAGACAAATTGCTGCAGATGTAGGCACCTCAGTAAGTATCAGGACTGTGCAAAGGATACTAAAGACATCTCCAATGTTAAAACGCCTTCGATTAAAAATGAAGCCAACTTTAACACAACGACATCGACAAAGTCGTTTGGAGTTCGCTAGAGATCACATGGCATTGAGTACGGAATGGCGCCAAGTAGTTTTCTCAGATAAGAAAAGATTTTCTCTGGATGGTCCAGATGGGTATAGGTACTATTTTCACGACGTGAGGAAGGACCGGAAGTACATCTCAAAGAGACATAGCCGCCTGAGATCAGTAATGGTGTGGGGAGCGATTTCCTACAATGGGCCTGTTGATTTGTAATAGTAACGGAAATGCAAACTGCGTTAAAATACCGGCAACTTCTGGAAAGTCAGAAAAATAAAATTGACCAAATGTTTGAAGGTACGGAATGGATTTTCCAACATGATGCTGCGCTTATACACACTGCCAGGATTGTGAAAGAGTGGTTTTTTCAACAAAATGTTCGAGTGTTAGAGTGGCCATCCTTATCACCTGAATTAAATATTATTGAAAATTTATGGGGATGGTTATCTAGAAAATTTTTGAAAATGGAAAGCAGTACAGCACTAAAAGTGACCTTATCATTGGAATAAAATACGGATGGAATCAAATTCCAACAAGTATACATAATACAAAATTTGTATGACTCTTTACCCAACAGAATTTTTGAGGTGATCAGTAAAAATGGAGGTAACACTCATTATTAATTATTAATAAAATGCACCTAGAAGGTTAATTGCTAAGTTTTTTTAACTTTTTCTCCTGATTTTCAGCCGTTTCCTGAATTTTTTTAAACCGAACCTATCCTATTGACGCACTTAAATATGCGCAAATTCGTTCGAAAAATTCCTGGAAAATAACGATTCCCCGATTGTAGAATTGAAGTAACAGTTACGGTAGTGCAGACCCTAGTTATGAAAAATACCAAATTCGGTTTACCTTGCATTGTATGACATGCAGACGCAACAAAATTGCCGAACCTATCATATTGTCGCGCAGTGTATGTATAACGCTTAGACAACGAGAAAGAAAACGAAGCGGCTGCGCGCAGTGGCTTAGACGCCGCTATTTTCTGCTCGCTGAGCAAAACGGGAGAGTTTCAAAATTGTATATTTCCTACAGTTTAGTTCGGATTGACTTGAAATTTTAAGAATAATATACTTTAACATAAAACATTTAAAAAAAATTGAATATTTTGAAAACTTTAAAACCCATGTAACCCCTTAATGAACTAAAACCATGTTGCCTAGATTCTATTCTTATCGGCTTTCGGGCTTGAAATGTATACATTTCCCAGTTGAACAACATTACTTTGAATCACTTCTATTAATTTTGAAAATATATTTTCTGAACTCTCAAACATTGCTCACATGTAAATTTAAATCAAAAAGCTACCGCTACGTAAATGAACGTAATTATCATTTTCGAAATCGTCAAAATTTGTGTTTATTAAAATCGCGAGCATGACATCATTTAACGCAAGATATCTACATTTTTACAGGTTCCGCATGTCCTGGACTTGATTTGCACTTTTGGCGGAAAGTGTGTCGTAACTGCAAATGCCGTAAAGATCAACATTTGTGCGATGACAGTGAACTTTCCGGTTGGGCACAGTTCGAAATACTCGGCCAGATTCGCTCCAAACCGGCATGTAAGTGTTGTTGGCTCTGTTGTCGATGTTTGCATGCACCCATGAAATTCCTAAATTCTCTTATCAATTTCTAGATATGAAAATCAAGGCGCTGGCTGATCAACCAGTTCAGTTGGAATGGATACCGCCCAATGCAACACCCGACGTCATTTCCGAATACATGGACAAACTGGGTTCTGGCCAAATCCCGGTGGCAGGCAGTGATGCGGCCAATAAGCGTAAGCAACAGCTCGAATTTCAGGTGCCGCCTCATGATTTGGACGCGGCGCTCTGTGACAATTTGACCGACGCAGAGACGGCACAACTGCAACAGTATGTCAAAAAGGTGCGTGAGCATTGCGTTGGACAAGGCAATGTGGTTCGAATAGGTGTCGTTTCGCATGGAATCGTTGGAAACGTTTCCGATGCCGAATCAGTAGTGACTGATCCAACAGAGGCAATCGAGTATCCACCAGCCGAAATACTCACCAAACTTCGCGCGACACCGGCTCAAATAATCGAAGACAGGGTAATTAAAGCTGTTTTGAGTTCCCAAGGTTTGGTAAATGCAATGCTTGTCGAACAACCACAGCGATATGCAACACAGCTCATAGCATTTGATCGCGCACTTAGTCCTGATTTCAACAATGCGCCACTGAACGCAGCGAATAAGCAGAAGTTGCGAGCCATGCACCTCAACACGGCCATGGTTAAGAGCCTAGTGGAAAATGGGCCTCTATATGATTTAATTCTAAGTGATTTAAAACATAAAAATGTCGACTTCTCACACGATCCCGTGTTGGTTCCAATTGAAAAGTTCCGAAACGAATACCTTACAAATGACGAATTTAGAAATGCCATGGACAAGATGATTGACGATATGAAATTCATTACTCCGACGCCTTATGCGACTCCCACAAAGACTATGCAAACTGACCAAGATCGTTTTCACTCACCGCTGGCGCTACGCAATCCCGTACCAACTCGAATGAGCTCTTTAATGAAGCAAGAAACACCTATGCGTAAGGTGAAGTTTGGTGGCGTAAGCTTTGCTTATGATCTGGGTCTTCCTGTCGATAGTGTGATAGAGCGCGACCCATTCTTTGCAAGCATTGTAAACTCAGAAATCTTACAAAATGCATTGAGCAATCCAGCTTCTGTGGCAAGAGGACAAGGAATCTCGTTATCGTACACACCAATGGTCCCAGACTTTGCTTTTCCCCAAAAATTAAGCCTACCGGTTCGTAGAAAGCTTGAAAAGATCGGTGTGCATCAGCAGGCGGTGCAGAGTGCTGTTCTCAACGGTCCAATGTACGACAAGCTGCTCACGACACTACGAGAACGAGGAATAGATTTTTCAAATTGCAAGATTCTAGCCCCAATTGGAGAGCTCAGAGAAGAGTTTTTTGAGAATGCACCATTTCAAAAAGAGGTATCGGAGTATGTGGAATCGCTACCGAATAGCATCGGCATTTGCTATTCCGAACCTGTCCAAATGGGTTTGCCGAATAATATGATGTCTGCGTCGAAAAGTTCAGATTCCGGTTTCGAATCCAAACCGTCAACACCGAGCTACAACTCAAATCCTGGAACGATTCCCGCCGATGATAATGACGATCTCACATTACTAGGCATCGGTGCAAATGCTGGAAAATGGAGCGCCATTCCAGGAATAGAAGATATGAACATGTATCCGCAAGTCAAACCGTCCCAGTATGCCCAATTGATGGATAATCTTCCTAAAGATTTGTATGATTTGCAGCTAAATGAGCCTTACACGGTCGCACCGTCAGGTTCTCATCTTCCCGTCGCAGTATTGAAGTGTTGCGAATGCCAAAATGATATAATGTCCGGCGAGGTGGCAGTGAAAGCTGAACGAGCAGGCAAAGAAACAGCCTGGCATCCGCAATGCTTTGTGTGTCATACGTGCCATGAACTTCTCGCGGATCTTGTCTACTTTTTCCATGGTGGCAACGTATATTGCGGCCGTGACTTGGCAGTCATTTTGAAAATTCCGCGCTGCAATGCGTGCGATGAGTTGATCTTCACGAAAGAATACACAGCGGCTGAAGGAGCAACATTCCATATTAAGCATTTTTGTTGCTATCAGTGCGACATACCGTTGGCCGGCCAACAATACGTTCCTGACGAAAAATCGAATATGCCATTGTGTTTGAAGTGCTACGATGTATACTATGCAGAGCGTTGTCAGTTTTGCAAGCATGTTATTGGTCCTGCCGAGCAAGGTGTTGCATGGGGCAAATTACACTGGCACGGAGAATGTTTTATGTGTGCTGGAATTGGTTGTGGCAAGTCTTTGCTGGGCGGGCGTTTTTGTATTAAGGACAATATGCCATTCTGTAGTCCACAGTGTGTTAAAAGTGTCATATTGTCTTAAGGATGTACAATTTTTAAGTAAATTATTTGATATATATTTTTTGTAACGTATGGAGCGCCGTTTTGGAGTTCCAATGTTTATCCACTAGGCGAATTTGATTGCTACGAATACTATTTGCAGTGCTATTTTTCTAAATATTTTACATTGTCATGTTTCAGAATCGAATAAATGATATTTTACTGGTAAATTGTATGCGGAACATTCATATCAGGTTAAAATATTTCAGCTACCCAATAAAATATTAACTTGAATTGAAAACTGTAAATATGGTCAAGCTACAATGGCAACTACAAATTGCATGTGGAATTCACATCGATTATCTATCGTCTACAATCTTTTTTTGCAATAACTTGGATTCAGTCAATACACACTGTTATAGACTTGGTTGAACTCTCCAATGCTGTGAAAGTATTTATAATAATTGCAGACCGAAATTAAGAAGCTGCGATTGGAAAGTGAGACAAATATTGTTTTCGTAGTAAGTCATTTCATTTGAATATCCCCGAAAAATTGCAAAAAAG
The DNA here is from genome assembly GCA_963942545.1 of Oxycera nigricornis. Taxonomy (NCBI): domain Eukaryota; kingdom Metazoa; phylum Arthropoda; class Insecta; order Diptera; family Stratiomyidae; genus Oxycera; species Oxycera nigricornis. Next base: position 31,296,901 of record OZ012659.1, read on the forward strand.
TACAACATAACTGACATGGCATCTTTATATTCAATTCCACGTTTCTACGAAGACGAGCTTACAAATTTGCTTGCTGAAAAAATCAAAAAGATACTGCGACGCTACAAAAATTCACCAAGGTGAGCAAGTTCATTACCATTTCCCTGCCGGTTCGTATTGTTTAAAGTATGAAAAATATTATTGTGGGTAGGAATTTTCATTGGAACTTTGATAATGCATGCATCGATGATACATTGAGGCATCTCCATCGCATCGCAAATAGCCAGTGATATCATTTGTTTTCAGAAAATACTTTAGAAGTCTGCTTTTCTTCTCTAATCGTGTGATGACGAGTCATTTAATTTTTAGGAGAAATTGAAATGAAGTAACACGTTTCTTTCGTAAAGCATATCTCCATTTAAGATAAATATGTTTGCCCTGATGTCGACTTTAATCAATACACCGATGTCTGAATAAATTAGCTAGTTATTTAGTACCAAATTTTAATAATATAAACAAGTTCTTATTAGAATAAATTTACTTTTAAATTAAAACTACTGTCAGCCAAACTAAGGTTGATTTCTGCGAACTATTGATTCAAGAAAAATACCAAGAAATATACACACGTTCCGTGAATCTTGAAAAATTCGCTCTTTGAAATCAATTTAAATGCCATCAAGTATCGCAGCCCAGCAAGAAGCACAGGTATACCAGTTACACCTGAGAAACATCTTGTCGCCAATGTATCTTTGCCAATTCACCGCACATTGCTAGGCCTCATCATCCAAGATCAAAAGTTAGTCGCAATCTTGAGCTCGATATATTAGGGAACAGTCGCTGCGGAAATAATTGTATACTGGTGTAATCGTCGCGTAGTGAAGCGAAAGAAAAATGAAAGTTTTCGTGCAATTGGTAAGTTCAGTGGTAGTGCATGTTGTTATTTAGTTTAGTTTTGAAATCATTGTCTAGTTTATGTTGTTTTCGATCGGAAGGGTGCTCAAATAGTTTGCTTGTTTCGGATTTACGGCGCTATGAGTGCAAAATGTAATTGATGCCATCGATCTCAGTTTTACCACGGTCGTGTGATGTAACAACACCAAAGACTTGCTTAACTGCATTCGGTTACCTCATTTAACATCTGTGGAATACAACGTTCGGAATGCTATGTGAAAATTGGTTGAAATTTCAACATCCTTATTGTGATGGTGTCGAATTCAACCAAATAGAATTGTCTGCGGTCGTTCTATTTATTAATAATAGTAATAAATAGCAGCGTGGTTTTATTCCTTCGCTGGAAAGTAATTTCAAAAATGAAGCACGTTCTAAAAGTGTAACTCTAATGGAAAATCAATACCATTCAATTCTTAGAAACTATTTTCCATCCCTGATTTGATTGTTTATTTTTTCGGTACTTTGATGGAACGCGATGAAGTCACGCAATCTAGGCAATTTACTTTTTTATCATAGAAGTTATCCATAATTTCATTTCGTTGCCTCAAATTAACATTTTTGGTTTTATAAATTTTACGTTCAAATTATAAAACTATAAAATAACAGTCAGCCACCTATTTTGATCTTCAAGGCAGCATGGAAACTTAGAAAAGTGTATATATTTAACTGAAAAACCTAGCAAGTTCGAGTATTCTTTTATTATTGTAAATAATAAAATCTTACTGAGAAACCATATGAAAACAAAAACATAGACAATGTGTGTTTCAATGATATAAAAAAACGATGAAATTAATCTATCTTTCGGACACATTAAAACTGATTTTTAACTTGGTTTGGTGTTGCAATTTGTTTCATTTGTTGTTTATTGTATTAACAAATTATCAAACCATAAATAGGATTGACCTATTTTTTGCCAATTCTTTCAGAGGTCTAATTCCAAGGAATTATTTTATTTATTTTGGCTTTTTTCCTTATACATGAGAATTCTTTGTCCTTAATCCAGTGTCGATTGTCTAAGATTTCATAATTCAGTAATTGAACCTAAAATCAGCCTCGAAAACGGTACGATTTGAAATCACTGCATTATTGACGTATTAACAGCCACAAAATTTTTATCGTTGTGGATTGAGATCCAAATTTTGTGTTAGAAATATGATGATGCACCCATATAAATTTATGCAAAACCATGATTTGATTTAAATCATCAAATCCTTTTGTGAGCAAGATAATATTTTTCATTTATTCATGAGTTCTATAACTGATTTATTATTCAATGTTTCCAATTGATTCATTATTTCGAAAATATAGTTTTGTACTACAATTTTATGAAAAATCTACAATACGCGCTACTAAAAAGTTCTCTTAAAACTAAACTCAGCAAAATTACTGATAACTGTTGTTGTTGCCAGTTTTTAATTTGTCACGTCTGAATATTAGGGTAGTTTCTGTTCCAGAATTTTCGATTAGATTGGCCCATACATATTTACAAAACAAAATCATTGCCAAAACATTCATGAACAATTTTATTAAGCTTGTGTGATTGCAAGATAAATTGTCAAAATAAGCGTAAAACTATGATATAAAACTTTTCTCGTTGAAACGAGAAAAGAAGACGTTGATTTAAGATACTAGTACAGGTTAGAAGGACAAAAAATAGCGAATTTTCATGATTTTTTTCTCAGCTCCTTCATTGAATTTGAACATGCAACTTTTATTTGACGATGCATCTATCTTTTGAAAGTACAAAAAAATTGTTTTAAATTTTCATCATAAACTTATTTTATAGAGGGCATCAAAGTTGACACCTTTAATCTCAAAATTTTCAAGTCTGAAACAAAAAACACAAAAAGGATTTTAAGGACTAGCGTTCCTTACGTGACAATTCACCACCGTTTAAAATCGGTTGAATAGGTCCGGAGATTAACTAGCGGCCAGTTGAAAAAACGTCATTTCGAGAAAATCGCGTTTAAAGTTTGGCTTCGTTTTTTAGTACTTTTTCTGTAAATTTTTTTAGTTTGCTTTTTATACGTCAGAATAAATACTAAAACGTGTAAGTAGACGAAAATGTTGTCTTCTATTGTGAATGAATAGAAAAAAACCGGTATTTTAGAAAGATGGGATACACAATCGATGCCATGCGGTCGGCGGATGCGAGAGCAGCCAAAAACACGCACGCACTTAAAACCGTTTTATATTATTCTAACGTTTAAGAGGTCTTTTTTAAATGTGCGAGGAGTTGAAAAATGCCAAAAAATCAATATTTTGAAATTTTTAATGTGTACTAGTACCTTAATTGAAATCTACTTAAATGCTTGAGCAAAATTCAGTGTCCATTTTTTCACATTTTTCAAACAATTAAAATCCAATATTTTTCAACAAAACGCTTATGTGACTGTTGGTAAGTCATTTTGGATTTTGCAAGATGATAATTATTTAAAAAATATTCAATTAATGTAAGTAGATATTAAATCGATAAGAAAGAGCGTTAATTTGACTGCTATACATATGTAAATAAGGATTTTTATTGTTGTTTTATTCTGGTTCTCTTATAGTTTTTTTTTCTGTTACGAGTAGAGAAGTTAACTTCTTTTATAAATGTTCAAAAACATTATAGCTAACTAGATACGTCACAATTTCTTACGCGGTTCTGACATCATTTCCACTTATCAAGAAAAATCGAAAATAAATACATTTCTGGAATGGTTTAAATAATTTAACAAAATGTTTAAAAAGTTTGAGAAAAGATTTTAAAAAATTTAGGAAACGGTTCAATTGACTTGCGAAATGGTTTAAGTGAACTGAGAAATGTCATTCATTGAACAGATTTATTAAAGTTGTGTCTATGTTTGAGTTTCCGACTTGATTCGATTTTTAACAAGTCAAACTTGAATCATTTTACCGACTAAAGATATTTTTGCATATATTTATAAACAACTTGCTTAAAACAAGTTCGTATTGAGCTATTTTTCTGGAATAATATTGTTGTTTGTAATTTCTATAAATCTAATGTTAACAGAGTGTATGCATAGCATTCAATATCAAAGTTACAATCGTTCAAATTTAAATAAAATAATATCAGAAATTTCGAGGCTCAATCATGCAAATAGAAAAAAATTGTGAGGCCCACACGACTAACTTCCCAGTGGGTTGAATAAAAAGCTATATTTTTTTATTAGTAATCACTATTATTAATAATTATTATTCTAAATTATTATAATTACTTTTATTTTTTTATCTAGTCATAAAAGCTTTGGTACAGGAAGACGCCTCCACCACCTAGCCGTCCTCTACCAAAGCCTCGGCAACCTCGTCCTTCATCTCGGCCCCGAAATCCACAACCATTATTGAGGATATTTATTATTATTAATAATAATCATTTGTAATTTAGAATGTTTGATCGTTACTGAATAATTATAATTGACTTTATATTTACAATATCAAATTAAAATTAATAATATTTGATTTTTATTATCAATTTTAAATTACTTATAACAATATCCAATTATTATCTTCATTAGCGTCACTACTCCCAGTCGCCCAAACCTGATAATCTAAGTTTGGAATTTTATAAATTAATCTTGATTTTTTTAAATAACATTTTTCACAACATTGATCAAAATTTTGTTAAAACACATAATAATAATACAACTATGAAGGTATTTGGGATCCGCACGAATTGATAGTGCGTTCCAAGAGTTTCAAAATTGTTTTTTGTCTTTTTTTCCGTTTTATCATCCTAATTAAAAAACGGCTCAACCGATTTTGCTAAAAACTCATTCAGTTTTAGGTTAGGTAATTACGAGTCGAATGAAATTGGTCCCACGTTAATCTACGGTTCTTGAGATAATCGAGACGAAAAAGTATTCTGAACGCACATACGTACATTACATACGATGGATTCGGATTCTAGAGACCTTAAAACGTGGAGATATGTCAAAATTTGGGATTCGCAAAATCGTCCCCATTACAATAACTTCCCACTGGAAACTGGGAAGTTAAATATTGTTTTTCAAAAGAAACTTTCTTTTAGTTTGTGTGTTGTTTTATTAGATCCGATATTAATTTTCGACCATAATAGTTCTGTTTTCCTCACAATCGTTGAGGAAGATCGAAATATTACGGTCGAAAATCGACTCCGAATTTTATTAAAAAAATACACACACAAAAAGGAAGTTTCTTTTGAAAAACAATAAAAACAGTTTTTAATGATGAAATCAATTACAAAAAAATATATTTTTTGGGCAATAGCATAAAATATGAGTACATACTTTGTCACATATTTTATTCAATAATAATTTAAGCTACGGAGCGCATCAATAGTAACTTCCATAAGAATTGAATTTGTTATCATCATTGTTTGGAGTTGATATTATTATTTTGGCAGTTTTAGCTGTAGAAAACATACATAGATTGGCAGCGAAGAGATTCTTTGTAGGAAGCATTCGATGGTGTGAAGAAGAATCAATTTTCTAACAGCATTGTATTTATTTTTTATCTACAGGTAGCACTTGTTTGCGTGGTAGCTTCAACCACCGCGGACGTATCGCATATAGTTGGGCATCAACATCCAGTAGATGGATACGATCATGATCTGCATTTAAGGACTACATCAACTCCGCCACCACCGCCGCGCCCATATGTATTCAGTTACACGGCCGGCCGATACCCGAATCACACTGATCGCAGCCACACCGAGGTTTCCGACGGAAGCGGCGTCATACGGGGCAAATTTGCATATGTTGATCCTCGGAACGAGCTTCGCACCGTGGAGTACGTAGCTGACCAGAATGGATTCCATCCAGCACTAAGCCACGAGCCAGAGGACACGGAAGCAGTGAAACTCGCTACCGCCAGGCACTTCCACCTTTACCAGAAAATCGCTGCAGATCACCAGGATCCAACTATAAGTTTCGTAAGTGTTTCCCAGCGTTTATTGCTCCTGGGTTGAAAGAATTCCAAAGAATGACGATGAAGTCCAATCTATATCCATCAGTATTGATGAATTTCTCTATTGGTGCAAACTTACTATAGTCCATCGCTTATTCTCCCCTACACGTGATATCGATTGTTCCTAGTTTTAATTGCTGCGATTAATCTTTAAATCTATTTGCCATTATTAAAGCCAATTAACCTTTGAGCGTGTAAAATAACTGGTTTTGAATCTTTTTTAGCAACCTGCATCCGCGCCCGTGGATAGCGCAGCAGTGGCTCATCGCAAAGCCCATCACGCTGCTTTGTTCGAGAGAATTGCAGCGGATCATGCTAGAATCGGCGCGGAACGAGCAGCAGAGCGGCTAGCCTTCGAAGCAACCTCGGAAGCAAATCGTTTGGACTACGAAGAACCACATTACCAGCATTAGTTGACTCGTAATTTGTCTATTACGAACTGTTAGGCATCACACGAACTATTCAAAAAAAAAGATTCATTCGTCCATTTGATGGAATTTACTTATAAATTTAATTTTTGCAGTTGTATTTTTTACTATAAATTAAATTCAGTATTGATCTGAAATCATTGTTTTATTCGAATTTGTCAGATCTAAATCTGCATACAACTATTTAGATTTCATTGATCTCAATATTTTGATTTGTTCATATTGAGAAAAAATAATCTTTTTGAGATGCAGGAACATGATTGATTGATTTAACATCTCGAAGTCTTTCAATCGAATGTTTAACTTTCGATGATTTTACTTGAAAAGAATCTTTCTAACATGATTATTTTTGCATGCTTTTTTGTCGAAGTATTGAAGAACATAAGAAATTTCTACACCGATTAAAAAAAAGTTTTGTTTCTTTAAAACAACACCAAATTTTGTCCGCTGTCCTGAGAAAAGATTCGTCTGACGATAAGTGAGCTAATATCACTGCCAAAATACTTTACTTTAAACGTTCGCTAAGAATCATTTAAATGATTGTTTTGATTGTAAATATAATAATATTTTATAAAATGAAATGAAATGAAATTTTTATTTAAGGGGCCACTCTACTGTTAAAGTGCTAAAAACGCAACTTTTTTCAAAAATCGATTAAAAAACTACTACTACTAATATCAATTTGAAACGTAGTGTACTTCTTTGTTCAAGTCTAGTTAGTTAGCATTTTTATTGTAATTTTTTTAAAAAAGCAAAATGGCCGCGATATTAGTGTAGCACGAACGCAGTCCAAAGAAAAAATCTCAAACTACGCCTCGTAATATCTTGGCCATAATATCCATCTGCAAGCATACAGTAAGAAAAATTCATTTAATCTTGATTATAAAGGACAGAACTAACCTATTATTGCAACAAAGACAATTTTATTGACGATTTATTGCACGTCCGCACATAGGTGTGTCGATTTGCGTCATATTCGCAAACGAAAAAATGTTTCCCGAACATCGAAACCAATTTTTTTAACTCTGATAGTAGGTTATTTCTCTACTTGAATACTTTAAAACATAGTGTACAAATTTTGAAGTGAATCGGCCGATTAGTTTTCTTAGAATTTAACGACGCGCATTGAAAAAGTACGTTTCGAAAAAAAGCGTTTAAAGTTGATTAGTGAAATTTTCTCACATATCTCAAAAAACACGAGGACAAAGTTTATTATAAAATATGATGATATTGGGTTTATATTTACTGCGTTAGATGATTATTAGTCTAATACGTGAATACATTCATTTAGAAAGTATCGTCATCCTTAAAACACAGTTACTTTACAACAGATGTTCGAGCGGCTACAATGCCTGCGAGCGCTGTAAAAAGGGAAATAATATAAATATCTATATGAAATTTTAAACACGTATTCTTGAAGAATATACCTATTGTAATATGGAAGAAAAAACAAATCTAAAAAACATTTTTTTTACTGTAGAAAACATAAATCTTTATTCTATGATTGGGATATCAAAAGTAAAGTACAGCAACAATTTTCAATACAGAATCTATACAAATCATATAAAATAAATGAGTAGACCAATAGGGAGTCTCGGGATATCAACCTAAAAACTTAGTTTAACAAAAAGCCATTTTGTCTATACTGTATCGACGAAACGACACGCTAAAGTTGGACATGGGGGATAAATGAAAATGAATTACAAAAAAAAATGTTTCCCATAGCTCACAAATAAATCCGTTCGTATTCTTGGGCATATCAGCAAAAGATATAAGAGCCCAATCGGTGGACACCGAACAGGGATATTGGTCATTTTTGCTCGTTCAAACAGGTGATCAGAAGAAATGACAGCGTTTGCAGGCTTTTAACCGATGAGCTGCATTTTACACTGTAATTCGTAATCAAATCTGTGATTAGTTCGTAGTTAATGTTCGTTATTTAAATTCTAAAAATTCCTTACGGTCCCATAACGGCTTGTGGTCACAACAATACAATATTTGCTTTAAGCATGCTACACATTGAGAAAAATATCTCCCGTGGTCCGGCACGAGCCTATTTAGGCCCTGAACAAACTATTTTCGGGTATCCGACTTCATTATTTGTTTTGTCTTAATGAAACATAAACGCAATTATAAATTTTTTTAACAATATATTATGTTGATAGTTTTTTTTATCAGTTTTATTACATCACTTAAGGGGGGAAATACATGTAACTGCTCAAAAAAATCGATTTTTTTCTTTTACATTAAAATGTTCCAAATGTTCTATACGCCAAAATAAAAAGTTTTGAAGCGATATTCGTATTAGTTTTCGAGTTATAGTCCGTTATAGGCAACGCGGCGTTCCCCAGTAAGTCGAGCACACCTGCCGCGCGTCCCTACCTACTTACTCTCCAGCGCTATGGGCGGTTCTCTAATTGTGTATCCCTACCATATTCTTATAAATCTGAAATTCTAAGAAAATAGGACCTTGAATCGCTGACTAATGAGTAAGTTATAATAAAAACTAATAATCAATGGTTTTTATCTACTGCAAACTTTAAACGCGTTTTTCTCAAAGTGGTACTTTTTCAACTTCCGTACAAAATATCTCAAAAAATATTGAATCGATCCGATCCGATCATCTACAAAAGAGTCTTATGTACTAGTTGAACCTACATGTGTTTGTTGTTTCGGAGAAATAATTTGTTTATTAATGTCTATAACGCTACTTTTTTGAAAATTAATTGATTTTTTTGTTTAATCTAAAATTAATGTAAAAAATTCATTTTTTTATAAATTTCATTGATCAACCTATGAACTATACATACATACATGAATGTTGCAGGATCTCCGGAAATAGCGTTAAGTTGTACGAGGCATTTTTTCATTCGCTCGCATCGCCGCCATTTTGTGTTGAAAAAATATAATATATATATATATATATATATATATATATATAAGTACTTTGAGACATGTAATTTAATGAATTCATGTTTAAAATATTCTGAATAAACGACATATATTCTTAAAATTAATCTAAAACTAGCATTTAAAAAAAAATTACATGTGGGAAATACATTAATAAGCATTAGGAATATAATTTGGAGTATTCCAGCAATGTATTATAGTAACCATTTAAAATGAATAATTTTTGCGAGCTATTTTTCACTTTTTAACAGAAATTCAGAGAGATTAAGAAATACTTGGAAAATTTATTGCTATTTTGCGGCAAAAGTAAAATATTTTAATTTTTTTTAACCAATCATATCTTACAGAAAATTTAATCACGCAATTTTTATTTAATCACGACTTTGTGAGAAATGTATGAAAAAATTATGTTTTTCTATAGTTTTTAAACATTTCGATTTATTTATTAATGTTCTCGACTTTTTTGAGAGGGATGATAGGCCAATTATTGTTATACAAGTTATTCCACAGCTTTTTCTGCAAAAATCAGTGGCGCACAACAGCAACTCTCACCAGCCAAATGTAGTCGTTCTTTTCCAGATTCGCCCTTGTCTATTTGGTGTTCCCGCGGGGACAGGACGAGTGAAGTGGAGGTTGTGCAAGTGCAGTGCAAGTTCCATATTACTATCAAACAGTAGCGTATGCAGGATTTTGATAAGGGGGGGTTCATATTTTTGAAGTTGTGACTAGGTATGTTTGCTAGTGCTTCGGTGTATATATGAAGATATAATTATGTAATCCTACTTAATCATACTTTTTCACCGGTCAAAGTTGGAGTTCTCCAAAAATAATTCTGGCAGACTTTAGCCCGATTGCATGTCTGGTTTCATTTACGTGGCTAAACTTGTTTTCCCAAGGGGGGGGGGGGTTCGAACCCGTAAACCCCCCCTTGGGTACGCCACTGCTATCAAAGATGATGTTTCTGTGATGGAACTCTCTAAAAGGTTTACAATTCCGAAAAAAGCCATCAAGCTTTATTAAAACTCGATTTTGTTATCTAAAGTCACGAAAAATATGGACTTACCACCGCAATGTAGATATTACATCAAATAACAGATGGAATTGAAATTTTGTTTGAGTTCATTTCAGCATATATTTTCTCAAAAAATCATAAGAACAGTTTGTAAAATTGTTAATGTTCAAAATAAAAACCTCAAATAAGTTCACTCGTTTCGAATCAAACATTTTCAGTCAATATCGAGTTTCTTAAAATTGCCTTCGATCCCGAACACATCAGATTCGTTTTTCGGTTTGCCTGGACGTAATTTTTCGTTTATGTGGCTGTATTTTTCCTCTTCAGTAAAAAATTCTTGACTCTCTTTCAGATGCTCATAGAATTTCACTAAAAAGAAGGAATTAAGTCAAACAATAAAATTCAATGCCGATACTGAAAATACTTACAACATGAGTTATCAATACTTTCCGCTTTGCCTCCATATTCGATGGGAAGGAAATCTTTAGGAACGTACTCGTAAAACGTATCTAACGTTGTATGAACAAATAATTTATTTTGTACTTCTTTTTTCATGAAAGGACGCAGTGTTGAAAGAATTTTATCGAGGAACGGTACGACATTTATTAAGTGAATACTATGCAGCCGAAGTGGTGGGCATTCCTGTTTGAATAAAGAAAAGAAAACGTTGGAAACTTTAAACCTGTTTTAATAGGCGTCTTGAATTTAAAATGCAGGAATATGGAAGCGTTACGTTTCTATATACATATCCTTTAAGGAAAACATCCTCCTTTTATCAAAGAAAATCAAAAAAAATCATTGTACCTGCAGAAAGAATAGAAACTTTTTAACCACAAGTGGGTTCAGACATCCAAGATGACCTAGTTGAGTGCCCTTGAAATCGAATGCTAGGACAATACCATCCGAAATACCTTCCTCGCTTAAAATCAACGCAACACACATCACGTAGCTGGAATGTTTATTTTGTCGTGTTTAGTAAACTGTGACTTGTTTTCTTCAAATGACGATACTTACAATTTCACACAATGTGGCAGAATATATTTGCTCGGGTCGGAATCAAGCAACTTCGCCATAAAGATTTTGTGCCCCTTAGGGGTTTCACCTCGTAACGGACATACTACACTGAAAATTAGAATATTTGAATGTTATAAGCTTCATGTATACTTTTTCGTGATCAAACTTAGAAATAATCAAAAGATGGGAAATAAATTGGATACTTTTATGAGTCTTGGCTACCTTGGAACATTGCCTGCAATTTTGTTGGTCCAATGATCATGACCTCTGGCTAACTATGTAACTTTATTAGAAGGTTTTTTAAATACGTCCCTGATTACGTGCTTTGCCCGTTGGACGGCTTTCAATTGCTCAACATTTCATTGTGCACCTGCAAGCTCTCGTATTATTAAACTACAAGGCTGGTCCACGGAAGGCGATGAAGGGTTACACCTTTCGAGAGCTGGACCAAAACAGTCCCCTTTGTTACTGGGCCGGGATATTGGGATACCTTCCTAACCACTGTATGAGTATACTTATCACATTAGTCGAGTACTTTTTAAAATTCAAATTTCTAGACGTTATATTCGAAAATCCAGGATATTGATGCCTCATTTCAAAACTTATTGAAAGTGAAGAAATTGGATACGTATTCAATCGAATTTTGACAAAATACAATTTTCGAACAGCAACTAAATTAGGGATTGTCTATAATTCGTTGGTTTTGACACAGGAAAAGTTCAAAGTTGTGGTACCCAAGCGGACTAGGTACTAGTCTTAAGCTAAAACAATCCCTATTATGATAATCAGTGAAGCTAATTTCAAATTCTTTTGCATTGGAAGAGTAACGGAAAGCAAAAACACTACAACTTTACTAGCGTTCTTTGCATTACAAGAATACCGCAAAACGGATCTTCATTTCAAACTGTATGAGTTGTCTCTCTTCCAACAGGTCTATCGAACTTAGGGTCTGATTTTCAGTTAAATGAGATACGAAATGTTTCGTAAAAAAACTGAAATATACAACAGCAAAAGATAACAAGCTCTGGACTTTCACCTTTCAATAGAGTCAATCATTCAATCTTTGAATGTGCATCTCACAAAAACCACCGACAATTTTGTCTTTAATTTTTCCGTGTATTAATTTTGAACCATCAAATCATGAAAGCGAATTTCGCTGACGATATGTTACACAAATATCATAATGAACTTACATAGTTTTCATTATATCAGTCATATCCATTCCGCAAATATCAAGATTCCCGAAAAATTCCGGACACATTGTTCTGGTGGTGCAGAACAGATCGTAGGTTTGTTTCGCTACTTCCAAACTATATGAGCAGGCATGTAGGAAACAGCACGCATAGAATTCTGATATTTCTGGCAAATGCTGTTGTTGCTTGGTCCATTCTACAAATTTCAAAGATTCTTCCTTTTGTAGCCTGTGATACTTTCGATATTGATCTTCAGCTGTAGCTTTTCTCATGTTCTCAGTGGCGGGAATAAATGCGATTCTAACTCTTAAAAAATTACAAGTACTTAAGTCCGTGGAAAAAAGCTTGATAAATCACTGATATGAAGTTCACTTAACAATATTCAATCGTACTTTATATTACACAGTCGCTTAAATACAGCGTTCTGCATTGAACTGAAGCTAACCGATAATAATTCTGTAAATTACTACCATAAAATATTGATTAAGTCTACATAATACTTAGTCACTGATAGCATATCATTGATACGCGCCAAAGTCTCAGTTTATCAAATGATATAATAAAGTTGTATGTGTTTAATCTTGAAAAAAGTTTGAAATATACAAGCCACGCGGGAGTAGTATTATTATGCAATCATTTTTGTCGTTTCTTAGTTCATACTAAACCAATTGCATGCCTGCAGATACATATGTAGATATTTCATACTAGTACATATTGAGTGATATGCATTCGTTCAGCACACATATTAACTCTATTTGTTAATTTAAAAAAATTAACAGACGCTGTAGTTACTTCAATCTACTTTAAATACGTAGCACCAGTTGTGTCCTTCTTCAGTACATTTGACAGCTAATTTAATGCAACCATAGATGGGACTTTATCAGGGGCGGCTCTACCTTTGGGGCTAGTGGGGCTCAGCCCCACCACTTATTGATGAGCCTATATTAGTGCTAATGTAATAAAATATCATTATAGATTTCAATATAGTTTTCATAATTTAATTTCATTTCAAAATATAATGTAGCATTTTTTTCGCCCATGCTGTAGTTTCAGCATAATCTTCTTGCCCCGCACTGTAGAACAGTTTGTTTTTCTCTTCGACTCGCTTCGTTGTGCCTGCACCGAGTAAAAGCTGAGAGTAAAATTCAAACTTAGTTTCTCTTTGACAATTTTCCAATTTTAGTACGACGAGGAAAGGGCTACATAAATTTTGCCCCGAAAAAGAGTATTTCGATTTGAATGTATGCGTGAATTCTATGCTGAAGCGGCGGGAGTGTGTGTGTTTGAAATAACATGTGTATACATCGTGGACGGGCTAATCATATGAAGCCCGTTCAGTGCTTCGACAACGTTTAGTCTTGGCATGGGCTGGATAATACTTTTGAGCAGGCATGAGCAACATTTTTTTACGACGGGCCGAAGGGGGTGAAGAATTCAAATGTTTTTAAACAAATTTTTTTATTCAGAGTGCACTGAACTTTTATTAAAGCTTTTAATGTTATTCAAAACACGATAATAGGAATATATCTTTGATTGCCAGCAAATCTACTTTTGGGGGAACCGCTCTTTTAAAATCGCTTAACGCTCAACATGTGGTACCTCTTGGGTGGAGTGGAAATTCTCATAAGAACTTATATTGGTGATAGAAAAATTCGTCCCAATAGCCCCACCATACTTAACTCCAACGAGCCGCCACTGGTCTTTATATATTGTATAACATGACCTCAGCAAAGGGAAAGAGTATAAACATTACAATCCTACATTACAATCTTTTTTGAAACAAGAAACCCAGATCAATTAAATGATTTTATGACTATCCTATCCTGGCAGGTAGATTTTCAATCGCGGGCGATATTATTATACCTCGAAATGGAGATCGTTCTGCAATTTTTCCCGGTTGACTTTTTCCTTCCTTTGCTATTGACCTCAGTAACTTTAATTGCAGGTTTCCAAGGTCGTGGTTCAATCTTCGATCTATCGGTTCCTTAAGAATTTCCTGCAATCTGTTCCCTTTTGAGCCACCTCTACATTGTCCCAGCCGATGTTGTATCCATCCCCAACGATGTGCCTAGCTGCCATTGACTTCAGTGACGCAGGGTTTCTTCCGTTCTTCCTCGCAAGTTCCGCCTTTCTTGCATGCTTATCCCATCGTACCGACGCCAGTCGCTTGGTTTGCCCCACAGTATATGGAAAGACAGTAGATAATGTTTCATATGTTGGCTTCCTATCAACAAGCGTTCCATACAATCCGTGGTACCACGGACGAAACGCACATGGTTTCTCACATGGTTTCCATGGTTTCTGTTATTCGGTATATGGTGGGGGAGATTTACGCGCTACAGTGCTGCCATCGTTTATGGATATTATTTTTGTTTATCGTGTGGGAAAATACTTGATTCACCGAATTCAATGATGAAACGTCGGAAAAATAATTACAATGGGAAAACTACGGCACGGCCAAATGCCATATATATATATACATGTACATATATGCATATGTATATATATGTGTGTATATATATGTATATTGTTGAATACGCATAGCACTGCCTTCCTCTAATATGGTTCTGGATTTACAATTTTCAAAAAGTCCGCCGAAACGCTTTATTCTCTATACAGCTGGCAACACATGAGATACGACAATTTTCGGGAGCATTCGGCAGATGCTTCGGGTAAAATTTGCTCCCGAAGGCCGAGTTTGCCTACTGCCTATTCTTATACTGTGGTTTGCCCTATGTAGGTTTTTTTCAGTCCGGGGGGTGTCAAGTAGCAGGTTTTCGAACTTAGCTGACCGACATTGATGGGAGTTAGTTGTCCCTAAGTATCCATGGACTAAAAACGGCGATCAATCCGGAGCAACTGGGGGCTCAATTGAAGAGGTTGTGTTGAGCTTCCTCGAAACCTTACTGGTACTAAGGGATCCGGGGCCTCAGGGAACTTTGTCCCTGCCGAAGTCGGTGAGGAGCCTGTGGAGGCTGAAACTTAGAGGTGGTGGTTGTACACCCATTAGCGGGTACTTTCATTATTGATATAATTTGGAATCTGATTAGCACGGTAATCGGATCCTTCTGTATTTGTGGTGCATTGGCGTGCTGTTGCGTTTACGTTAGGGGTGCCGTTACCCAAAAAGCGGCATGGATGATTGATAGGTCCGAATCCAAACCAAGGGTTGCGCAGAAGTCTCAGTAAGCTTTGAACTAAATCTGGTACCTGTATTCGGAAAAGCAGTACCCATACTCGTTATGGTCTATTGACTAGTACGCTTATGGGGGCGTTGGTACTTGTTACAATTAGATACCAGACGTAAGGACGTCAGTGTCTTAATAGTTAATTCTGGGGAAGGCACTTAAATTCTTGACTTCATCTGTTCTATCGATAGCCGATAAACTGGTACCCCCTCACGGAGAGGCGCCGCATCATTGATGCGAGGCTTGCCCGTGAGGAGGGGTGCTGATTGACACTCAATTCGAATCTGTTCTGGAATGAACAGTGTCTTAAAGATTAACTTCGGGGAAGGCACTTTAAAAACCGAGATTTAACTGTTCTATCGATAGCAGAGGTATCTAATGCGAATTCTGAAAATGAACGGAGTATAACTTCTTCCAGGGTGTCGTTTATATTGGAGAGCGGCAAAGCGAGCTATCTGTCCGAACCTTTCCTCGATATTGGATAAAGCTGGGCTTTTTTTCAAAATTTAGAGAAGTGACCGTTATTTACACAATTATTAATAATGATGGTGTATGCGATTGCATAGGTACATTTTCTCAGCTCATAATTGAAAATCCCGTCTGATCCTCAACATTTGTTGTTGTTAAAAGTACGTAAAATTGGAGTAATTTCATCTAGATGAAAAAGTTAGCAAATTGGCCAGACTAAAAGAGATTACTAAACTTAGATCACAGAGGACGTACAGTGATCCTGTCAATGATTAGTGCGCAGGATTAGGGCTCAACACTGCATTCGATGGCATATTCCTCTTAATTATATATATGAAAGCCTCAAAATACAGTGATGCATCCCAAAAATATCTTTAAAACATTAAAGTTATGTATTTATCACCAATAAATACATGCATCGCTTCATGAATGGAAAAATAGCGCTTATCACCTCGTGAATTTTCCTTGCGATCATAGACATTGCCTTTTTGGTTGCTAGTGTCATGGGGAAGTTTAAGAGTAATGAAAAGTTATTGCATCTTGAAATGCATGACATCGTGGAATACATAGTTTAATAGAATTAATTAGGTCATAAGTGTTTGACTACCTACGGGTGTTAGTATTAAGAAATTAGTATAGTATAGTATAAATAGCAAGTAGGAGTTCAAGAAAATACAGTCCTTTTAGATCACTCGAACTTGATTCACTTGTGCCTATCCTTCTCGGCACTCTATTAAGACTTCCCTGGATTGTGCCAATCTATCGGCATCTTTATTACTTGGCCAGTGGCATCAAAATTGTGCCGGCCGTTTCACTATTAAATCCTCTCTCTATAATTTTTTTTATTTTTATATCCCCGTCGTGGAATCCTCTAGTCGCCATGGAAAGGAAAATAATAACAAGTACCAAAAGCAACACATGGCAATCCAACCTCATTACAATACATTAAAGTAAAATTAGTTTCATCATACTTGCTACAAAATCAAAAACATCCTTGTTTCCATTATTTCCATTGAGACAGAGCAATTTTACGAAGAAGAAAAAACCCAAGACGATTAATTAAACGCAACACACAGGATAATCAAATTCTTCCGCTAATATATTTGGTGTTGAATGGATTACAGAACAATATTTCGATCCAATGTGAATACGATTTTCGAATATTTGGGAAGAAGATTGTAGATAATTTGATTCTTTTTCGTTCTAAAAACAAAACAAAATTATTATGATATACTTCATACAATCATCATACACGTCGGTATTTTCCCTAACGTTGTCAAATCATTCATAATGGAGAAAAAACTACAGCATCAGTAAAAATCAACCTTTATGAATGTTTCAATTCTGAATGATTAGGTGAGCCCAATCAAATGTTTTTAGTAAGCAAATGACAATTAAATACTCAAGGTCTAATCATTCAATATTCAACACTACAGTAAATCAGATTAAGCCACTTAATAACAACAATTAGTCGTTATCGCTCGCATCTTAAAGGAAGTGGTAAATAAAATATGTGCATCAGAACTAATTATTGTCTGACACATTTCTGGATGCAAAAAACAACGGTCGAAACTTGTCTATTTTAAAATGTATATAAATACGCTACCACTAAGCATGGAAAGTTAATTCAGTTGGACAGTTGGGTTAAATATTTGCAAAATGAAAAATAAAATAGTTCCAGTTGCAGTACTGCTGTGTTTTCTATTTTGTTTCGTAAATACAAATCCCGATATATTTTTCTACTTCTATATTTCTGATCAACTGTACTCTGTAGGTAAATGCGAACGTCAATGAAGGCAACGTGTTTAACGATGAAAATAAGGAGCCACACGGGCATATCTTTCATCAGATTTTGAAACGATCAGCAAATCAAGCGCCTAACGAAGGGAGAATGCCACCGCGTGGTCCGCCTGGAGGCGGCCCACCCCAATCTCAGCCTAGGGGACAAGTTATTAGTCGTTTTGTCAGATCGCCCCAAGCGGAAGGTCCACCAGATATTATGATGGGGCCACAATCACCACCGCCATCAGGACAACCACCTTGTGGACATTGGAAACCACATGGTCATCATCCCCATGGCCCACCACAACCGCATACAGAGCAAGAAACACCAGAAGCAGATGCATAATATTCTATAATTATGTTTTGCTAAATGAACGATTTGCTTATCAGTCATACTTGAAATTCTTGTAATTCATTGCATAATAGTGCATTTTTAATATAAAAATCACCGCAAAGCTTGAAAATATTTTTTTTTATTTCATTTAAACGTGAAACGCACGAAATCAAATTTATGCACTTCATTGCAAGACTGCCAGTAAGCATCGGTGGTTACTATTTGATCAGGCAAACGGAGAGTTCGTGAATCTTTTCTGTAATGCTTGAAATTTATAAAGTTATGAGTCGAAGGACGAAAATCATGACACGCAGGCATCAGTCTAGCGTGTCATTAATGCTTGGTAGTGTAAAAAAAAGTTTGTTAGCTGTTCACCAACCGTCCACAGAGCATTGCTCAGCAAATGCTTGATTTTTTCAAGTTACCGCCACTCTATGGATTACGAGCCTCCTTATCGCAACATAATTTCAACACATAACTGCTTGAAGTATCAATTCGGCAGCTCAAATTAAAAAAAAATAGAAGTCCATAGACAAATAAGCCACATAGGTGTGTATTCTTGAACAAACATCGTGTCTATAGAAAATACCATGAGAAATTCATTTCATTTGATCCACATTTGCATTGGTGAGTACAAAAGAGTAACTATTCCATCAGCTTTTACGTAGAATGAAGCTTTTAGTCTTTCAATTCGAACTTTCGGGAAATGCTCGAAAACCAGGAAATTGTATTTAAAACGTTTTATTTAACTTTACTTAGTATGTTTGCTTCAAATCTTGTGATCGATTTTTGAACTACTTTCACTCAACGGATTTTTACAAAACTTTGCACACGTACTGAGTCCCGATGACTTCAATATTATGTTATTTTAATAGTCATAGTAACAAGAAATATATTAAGAGTTATTATAAAGTTACCAAAAAATGAATACATATCAAGTAAAATACAAAAGGAAGTAAACACTACATTCCAATCTTCCGCTAGGCTTTAATTTTATTCCAATTTTACATTTATATTGTCCCAGAGGGGAAGAAGTATTCTATATATTACTGAAGAAAATCTTCTCCTGAATACAACCATGCTAACAAATTTATGTCCAATTAAACACACATTATCTCATGATATCGCAAATACGAATTGCCTAAATGAAATATTTATTATTTTTGTCTTCATTAAAAACAATAACAATACAATGACAATCAAAGATAACTAATAATATATTTAACAATCATATACTTTCATATTTACAGATGACTGAAAATAGTTTACCGCCCAAATGCTCGGCTAACCATTTATTTTTAATTACAGCTAATTTAAAAGTCTCACAACAAAATTTCGCGTACAAATTCGTATGCAGAGCACGTCCCATTCCTTCTATTACAACCAAATCAGTCTCATTTGATTTCATTGCCATGCATAACTCTGGAAAATAAATATATTTTAATCAATTGAGTACACTAGGTTCAATTAAAATTTTATAGAGGGGCATTTTTGTGAGTTTTAATTTAATATCAAATGGATTTCTGATGAAATTGTCAGAGCATCTATGAAAATTACCTGGCGATAGTTCCCTTAGGTCTAAACATGGTGTTGATTGACCTGTAGCGTAAATTAATAGTCGCTTATTTATTCGGGCATTTTGGAGTATATTGCATGTATCACAACATTTGTCGAGGATTTGTTCCAGTTCTTTGGATGTGACATCATTCAATGAAGGTCCTGTGTTGGCACATAACAAAACTTTGGTCTGTCGAATTAAGAGTTCACGGGCGAATGGTAGAACTCCAAGAACAATGTCAATTCCACTGTTGTCTACGAATATTACGGCACATTTATGCGGCGGACCCTGTATTAGAAAATAATTTCAAATTCGTGTTAAATTGCGATTCGCTTTATAGCCAGGAAAATTGTTCTTGATAGTATGCACTTGTTTTTTGATACGCAACACTTCTAATAAGTAAAGTAGCCAGAGAATCATGCATGCAAAAAATATTTAGCAATTATTCTTTTTACAAGTGAGGTTGAGTTCTTTAAATGTATATTATTTTATAATTTGCAAATTTTTAGGACGACGAGTGTGTGACGAGGTTTGCAAATGAAAAATTATTCAAAGCATCCGGTGACACGACCTTCAATCTAAAGGTATCTTTTTATGAATGAGTTTTTATAGTAATACACCGATCGCTTTACAATCTGATTTACTTGCCAATCACATAAATATGCATAAGACAAATTGAACCTTAACATTCAAGAAATAAAAGAAACTAAACAATGATATAGAACCCAAAAGAATCATCAATAGTAATTTTCAAGGGGCATAGAAAATCATAAGAGAAATTAAATTAACTATAACCGTTTGTTCCGTTATGGTGGATGTTTGGTTGGTTGTTTGTAGTGGCAATCTCCTTTATCCAAAGATGGCTCACTTAGGTCAATATAGGCCCATTGTGATACCACAAAAGAGAGACGGCGCTAGAACCTACGGGATGACGAGAACCGTTTAGATTCTTGTATGAAGTTGGCTATGCAGCTAATATTCAAACTAGCTACTTCCGCGAGGCCGTCCAGGAAAGATGAGCCTAAAGTTTGCATGCGTTTTCTGGATAGTGCTGGGCATTCACCCAGAAAGTGTTGGATTGTCTCTTCATCGTCTTCCTATTTGCAACTTCGGCAGAAATCGTTGAAAGGAACACCCAATCTTTCTGCGTGTCTGCCAATCAGACAGTCCCTGTCAGTACGGATACGACGGAACTCAAGGTTTCGCGGCTCGTGTTAAGCACAGTGCGTGCCAAGTTTGCCTGGTTGTCTTACAGGTTTCTGCTGGTTGAAGTTTGCTTTTCTTTCTTTTTGGGTGGAGTTTTTTAATAAAACAATGTTTAACAGGTTGCATGCCATATACACCCAAATGGATGGACACCTATACTGTCTCTGGGTGCCAGAACAAAGTCTTATGAAGTCACCGTATTTGCCGGAGCTTCAATTTCATTTCTAATATGCTTAGATAATTTTTAAACAGATGTATGTACATGTTTGTTATGAGAATGCCAGCCTCATAGATGGCTTTAATACAAATGTTCGAAGAAGCCCTTATTGTCCACCCAATAGTATTCAAATTTGAACACGATTTTTTCAATTGAGAGCTGTCATCTAGCGACTTATGTAAAGCAGCGTTGACGAAGAAGATAGTCAGAAGAATACCTTCTGAGAAGATATCCAGTTCTCGCTGTTGGGCGATATATAAGCGTACTTAGAAGCATCCTTTTCCGCGGAGATGAATGCGCTAGAAACTCTTAGAAGTGACCATCTGCTGGATTTTCTTAAAAAACATGGATGAATCACGAAATAATTTTGAAGTTATCCACGTCTACCTAGGCCACAATGGACCAAATCAGTCTAAATGCAACGGAATCCGTTTGGCATTGCACTCTCCTTATCTACCTACCCAACATCCATCCGTATTTCATTTGTGATTACATTTCAAATTGATCAATATTTACCTTAACTTACCTTCAGCCTTTCCAGCCAAGCGTCCAATTGATCAACTAGCCATGGTCTTGGTTGAATTTTCGTTAAAGCTTCATCCAAACCAAACGATTTGTCATTTTTTAGCAGTTCAGCAACAACTTGCGCACCCCAATCAAACATATTGCCTGAGTGAAAATTCAAACATTTTAGTGGTGTCATGCACAACGACAAAACATTATTAATATAGCAATTACAGCGGGAATGTGATAAGCAGAATTGTTCGTTTGAATAGGTAGATATAGAGCAAGTGTCACGTTTTTGTTGATATGAACTTATACATTGTTCTCCAGGACTTTATCCTCTGTAGACTTGACAATAACTTAATGAAAATTTATTGTAAGCATGTTCGGATATGTTTTAATTAAATAATAAAGCTTTTCTTGGATACCTCCAGTTAACATTTTCTATTCGAATATGTTCAAACACATTTTCTCGATTAATTTATCAAATGCGAAATATATGCAGTATCGTTTTTTATAAAAGCGGGATTCAAATTACAGTGTAACCTCCATAATTGCAACCCCCGATAATTGCAATACTCGAAATTTGCAACAGTCAATATTTTTCTATTGTAGACTCTAAAGTTGCAACTCTTGTTGTAATTTTAGAGTCGAAATCAAATCAAGATCGTTACTTTAAAGTTTCTTACCCTGTTGTTGGTGTAGGTCGGAACTGGGGAGGATCTTTCAAAAGAACAGTTTAAAACTTTGTTGGGTTCCTGGGCACAGCGAAGTGCAAGGAAATGTAAAAGCGGATCAGCTCGCTAGGGAGGGATCCCGTGAGGCGCACCTGCATGAGAAAGTGGGGGTAGGGGTCTCAATGAAAGTTCTTAGGCAGGATATAAAGGTATCAGCCTACGAGCTAGCATTGAGGCGCTGGAGAAATTTAGGCACATGCTGTACCGCTAGACAGATGTGGCCAAATTATAACAAAAAGCGCACTCTGGGCTTGTTATCCCTAGGCAGAGGTGCAATAAGAAACCTTGTGGGTATACTGACGGGTCATGTGGCTTTCGGTGAACATGCAAGAAGAATCGGGCTCCCAGCGAACGACCTGTGTCGAAGCTGCGGTGATGAAGAGGAGGTAGAATCTGTAGAGCATCTTCTCTGCAGTTGTCCGGCTCTAGCGAACAATAGGAAAAAACACTTAGGTGCTTTCTTTTTCGTGAAACTAAGTGAGCTTAGTGTTATGAGAATGGACCAGTTCCTGGATTTCCTCAAGGAATCGGGGTGGTTCATGGAGTAATATGGTAGTTTTTCCATGTCTTCAGGGCACAATGGGTCAACGGGGCCTAAGTGAAGCGGAAGCCGTGCGGCTTAGCACCCTTCAACCTACCTACCTACCTACCCTGTTGTATGCACTCACAAGATATTTATTGGAAGTCTAGTGGCAGAAAAGTATATATTTTCCGGTACGTCTCCCAATACACGTGCTTGTCAAGTGGTGTGTTCATGTGATTTTCGTTTAAATTTCGTTTTCTTACGTCGCTCGTGTGGTTTATTTGAAAATGTCGGGTACAAAAGCACAAAGTTTTTATCATTTAAAGATAAAGCGCAAGTTATAATAGATTTCGAAAGTGGTTCATCTATTGCCGCTTTATCTATCAAATACGGCGTCAACAAATCGACAATTAGCCGTATTATGAAAAACCAAAACAAATTCAAAAAATTTGTGACCAATGCAGAATTTGGATCCGATAAACGGAAAACGATGCGCCAGTCTGAATTTCCGAAAATGGAGGCTGCGCTGTATACATAAAAGGTTTTTGGATCAACGATCAAAAAGCATACCAATGTCTGCGGAATTGCTGAAGGAAAAGACCAATTTGTTGAAAAGTTCCATTCCAAAATCAAGGAATTGCAATTGAAGCCAAAACAGATATACAACGCAGATGAGTCTGGCCTGTTCTGAAAGCTTCTTCCAGAAAAAACTTTGGTGAATTTCCGGGAAACTTCAGCACCTCGACGGAAAACTAGTAAGGAGAGGATAACTTTTCTAGCATGTAGAAATGCAACCGGAACGCATAAAGTTAAGATCCTAGTGATAGGAAAAGCCAAGAATCCCGGGTCATTCAAAAATGCTGGAGATCTTCCTGTGGTGTACAGAAACAGTGGCAACGCTTGGATGACGAGATGTTTATTCGACGACTGGTTTCATCACACATTTGTTCCAGAAGTAAGGTTTTCAATTTCCGAAATTAAATTTATTGATTTCAATGGACTTTATTTTGCTTTAGGTCCGCAGATTCCTAATTGCTCAGGGACTTCCACCAAAAGCACTTTTACTGCTTGATAATGCTCCATGCCATCCGAAAGATGGCCAGCTTGAAAGTGATGACGGTATGATATCCGTAATGTGCTTCCCACCGAACTGCACTGCAATCAAACAGCCTATGGACCAAAACGTGATTAGGTTGACAAAACTTTTTTACAAAAAAAGGTTGTTGGCCCAAATTGTAGGTTCTGAGGAATCGGACACGGAGCAAATAATTAAGGGAATAAACTTAAAACACGCCGTATGTCATTTATCTGGAGCATGAGCGAAGGTCAGATCACACGTTATTGAAAAATGCTGGGTAAAATTAATGACACCAGTCTCTGATTGGACGGAAGAGGATGACGTTCCGCTGAGTATCATAAGATCAGAAATGCAGTGCATGAAAGATTTAATAGACCCAATAGGTGATCTTCTGAAACAAATTGGGCCTGATGATAATTTGATAACTGGATTGTGGAAACTGCAGCTGAGATTTGTTTTGAAGAGATAGACAACGATGAAACAAAGTCAGTTGACGAAAGCACCTTGGAGATAAGAGTGAACAAGATAAAAAATGAAGACGCAGTACGAAGCTTCAACATTTATATTGAATGGGCTGAACAGAATAACGAAAATCTTCAGGATATAATCGTTTTGCAACAATTGACGGAGAAAGCTATTGTGAAGCAAGGCAAGAGCCAGAAGCAGGCAACACTTTTCAACTTTTTTGAGAAAATCTGAATACATGTGTTTGAAACATACAAAGGTGTAAGAAAAGTTTTTGTTGCACTCATTCTTTTTGAATTACAATATTTTTTTCCAATAAACATAACTTCATTTGTGTTAATTGGTTGTTTTTCTTCACAAAATGTACTGACCCGAAAATTGCAACAAGTCTGTGTTTCTATTAAGGCCGGTCCAGACGCTCCGTTTTGCACAACCTTTTGTCTGTGCAGTCTTAAGACAGTTATCGCTGCAACTGTACAGTTTTCGCATCCATTTCAAAACTGCGCAGTTTTTCTATCTAGACGCAACGTTTTCTCTGCAACGTTTTGAACTGTGCAGGCAAAAGGTTGTGCAAAACGGAGCGTCTGGACCGGCCTTTAGTTGCAATTACCGAGGTTACACTGTATTTGTATTTTGTCGCAATGTGACCTTAACACTTTCCTTATATCAAACCTTTTATCAGATCTTCAAGATTTGAATTTAGGTATATTTAATAAATAATACATCATCGATGAAACACGAAAATGACGTTATTCCGTGTTAGGAAATGTTAAAGGAAGGTATTAAAACAATGCAGAAATCATCATGAGATGAAGCAAAACTATTATTTAGAACTCGGTTTCAGATGTAAATTTAGCGATAAGAAAGAGAAGAGAGATCCACTCTTTGCAACAATCTAAATATATTAGCTCTTCGAATCCGTTTGTATCCCATTTCAGGAAAAACTGAGGTTCGGTCTTCGCCGATGGTATGTTTCAATTTTCGAGGTAGAGAAAGCATTGCTATTTGATATTGTGTAGTACTTCTTTTTTTATTTTAATTTTTTGTTGTGCGCTTTTCGAACAAGAATTGAAGACATAAATTCTCGACATGATATTGCTACATTTCTTATCAAAGCGCGCCATATTTATCGTTTTATTCCACCCCAACCATTATCTGTGCTAACAAGTTGCCATGCAGCAGCTCCAGGTATGATTAGCGTGAATGGCAATTAGAAGAATTTATCATGTGTATTTATGTCAACAGAAATGAACTTCCATCTCATCTTATTTACGTAGTCAAGTCATTTAATAAACATAGTAGTGGAGCTGGTAATTTGGTATTTTATCGCTGGCGCGAACATGCCTTGTCATTATTTGAACAGTATGCCCCTACTAGGGTAGTAAAACACTAGTGAAATTACCTGCTAACAACCCTTTGACTAGTTCAACCCATTTCTCGCTGAATTCGAGCTCATCAAGCTGTTTCAGGCGTGACGGAAATTTCGCAATGGATGCTTGATTTTCCTCAATTTTTTGATTCAGCCAAGGATCTGAGAAACCATAATACTTCAAGAGCAAATCGTTCAGCTCCAACATGCGTCGTACAGTCATGGTTTCTCTACTGAAATGGAATTAGTAAGCTCATCATACGCTTTCCTAGTGCTACTTGGTAATTGCAGTTGTATTTATTGAATACCTGCCTGTTGCTTCCTGCAGCTTGTTGAGCTGATTCGTGTAGTCCTTTTTGAATTCTTCGGCTCGCTGTGTAGCAGTCGGGTCATTCAATTGACTGTCAGTCGCCTGTTTGGCGAATTTATCCACTAGTCCCAAGAAGCACGTGTACCAATAGCTCCTTGCATTCAGGTCCTCCACAAGGTCCAGAGTGTCCGGGTTGTATGCTGCTGGATCTCGCAAGAGCGGGCAAACAGTTTCCTCACACATAGTTCAAAAGTGCCGTTCACTTCAGATCGGCAGCTTGTTTGGAATCATCCGGCGAACCAGTGGAAGGAACTTGAGTGGCACCAATTCTAAGAAACGTTTTGTATTTTTAAGCTGTGTATGAACGATGTCGTGCAATTGGTGGTCGGCCAAACACGACTTCTGGATAATGATGCCTGGCCCACAGTATAGGTACACCCAGTAGGTAATGTTTCATATATAGGCGCACTATCAAGTACGGCCCGCGGTTCTACGGGACAACGTCAAATGTTTGTTTACATTTTGCATATGTTTGTTTACATTTATCATCTGTTTGCTGCATTCAAGTAAGAGAACTTCAATGGTTTGCTGCCATTTATGACAAAATGGCAGCTACCTACTGGTGGGGGCACTGCCAGAGCTCGTATATGCACTTTTCATGCTAGGCGTGAAAAACACCGTTGGAAACTTCGGTTCATTGAATTACAATGGTGAAACGTCTTCGCTGACAAATATTTCATTTGCTTTTGACATATTGATTTAGAGAAAGAGCCAAAATGACTGGAAAAATGTCACATGTGTTGAAGTGTAAGATGAAGTCCGCGAAAGTGCTTTGTGCCTCTGCAAATCTGGCAGTGCTTGGCATTCGTCAGCTTTTGCAAGCACATGGCCAGCACATGGCGCCATTTCTTGGAAGGAAAATACGAGCTTTTCGGCTTCGATTGCATACTGGGTCTACCTATACTGTGGCCTGGCCGTTCTTCTGGAGGAAGAAGTTCTTGAAATAGTTCTGCTCAAAACCGAGCTACGAATGTAAGCCACGAAAAGCCAGTTCGAGCACAAAGTACGAAAAATTCCACTCGCTGATAGGCAAACGCTAAAGTTTCTCGTCGTTTGACGTCTGTATTTGAAGAACAAGCCAGAAATGCCTAAATTCAGGATAGAACAGTATTTGGCCTAAAATCTTTTGATTGTGAATAGACACAATGAATAGAAAGCTGTCAATCCAAGTTGTCAATTCGAGGTGTTTGGAAACATTCAGGGAGAACAGAATGGATATTACCGTAAAAGTTTTAAAAGGAGAGGAATGTACACTACAGGTAATTTTCTACATGTTAACACTCTTTCATTCACGGTTGCTTTTCTCAACTCGCTAGGTAAGGGAATCGTCGACAATTCTGGAAGTTAAGAAAGAGGTCGAAACTCGCCTACATATTCCAATTGCTTATCAAAAACTCATTCTGTTAGGACGAGCTCTGCTCGACGAAAATACAATCTCATCGTATCCAAACATTAAGGACGGCACAAAGCTAACGCTAGTTGTAAAGAAGCCAGATCCGTTGCGAGATGTGATTTTCCGATGTTTTCGTAAATTCTACAGCGAGAATCAATCACAAGCGTTGACGGACGAATTTATTCGCGATTTTGAGAAGAAAATGAAGCAATTAAGCTTGGATGATTTAGAAAGGATTGCAACCGGGCAATTGGATAAGCAGCAACAATCGAATGATTAGTATTAGAGCAAGCTTGATAGTTGTTTAAGAAATGACCCGTACAGCCTTTCGCTGGCTGCTGTTCAAGTCTTTTTTGTCCTTTTCACTGGATTATCTTTACTTAATCTGCTGTACATATAGATTGAACATTAAATCAGTGGTTTTGTTATGACAAATTTCTTTCAATACTCTGAACAATTCTGATACCACAGCATGGATTTGTGATTACAAATGCAAAAATAACAATGGACATAGCACGAACTATCACCAAGGCGTATAAGATTATCTACAATCTACGAAGACTGACTGACTCCTACGGCCGAAGCGTACAAAAAAGGACAAGAACTCAACCTGAATGGATTAAGTTGCACGGAAAATGGGAAATTCATACATAAAAATTTACAATACGATGAAGGAAAGCAGAAAGCAGTTCTGGCAACTACTGTGAGTCAACAAGATTTTGCTTTGGCACCCAAAGCATTGCAGTCAATCTGTTAAAGACGATGCTTGGCTTTATTGCCTTTAGCTATAGGTAATTTCGTTGGAGGCGTTGCCAACTGTTTTGTAGAATGTTTAGGGTGACGGGGAAGCCTAAGCGTTTGATAAATGACATAGGCTTTAAACTGGCCGGATGTTCACTCCACACTATTGCGACCAATGCATCTATAAATAAACCTTTTTATGACCTATAAACTATCTCATGCCTGGAGACAAAAAATGCAAGAACGACGACAAAGGCATATCAGTGAAATATGATACATCAAGGATACATACGAGGGTCATTCAATAAGTAACGAGACGAATTGATGTAGGTCAAAAATTGTTTTATAATTCAATACGAAACTTTTAGGATTTCAAGCTGGCATCCTTGTTATTACTTTTTATCAGCTGTTTGGTAAGATTTTGTTAACATAACGTATAATTAAGTTAGTTCAAGATGTGAAGCCAGATTGGAATTGCACCGCGGAAGAACAATGTGCTGTGATTAGATTTTTAGTAGCAGAAAGTGTTAAAGGATGTTAAAAGTGTATGGCAACAATTGTTTAAACCGTTCTAACATTTACAAGTGGATGGAGCAGTTTAAAAGTGGCCGCGGAAGTGTTGGTGATGGACAGCAAACCATCTGCCATCAGGTAAGGTGATACTTAACCTTTTTTTGGGACTCACAAGGCTCTATTTTCTGCGATTTTCTGGAAGACCAACGAACAATCAACAGCCAATATTACTGTAACATGCTGGAAAACAAAGTAAAGCCTGCCATTTGCACTTAACGTCGTGGACTTTTGACAAAAGATGTGATTTTGCTTCACGACAATGCATGGTCGCATACGGCACAGATAACTCAAGAATGCATTCAAAAATTGGGCTGGGAGATTCTTCCACACCCTCCTTATAGCCCAGATCTTGCTCCATCAGATTTCCATATGTTTGGTCCTCTTAAGGAGGCGTTACGTGGCAAAAAAATTTGACTCTAACGAAGAAGTCAAGATTCACGTTCAAATTTGGCTCCAACAGCTCCCAAAAGAATTTTATGCCAGTGGCATAAGAAAATTAGAGGAACAATGTGGCAAGTGGATAAGTGTTGGGGAGGATTATGTTGAAAAGTAGCCAACATTTTGTACTGATTGAATAAACGGTTTTTACACTGCAACAATTTGTCTTGTTACTTGTTGAATGATCCTCTTAGCTGAAAGCGAATAGTAGTTTCCCGAATAAGTTCACGTGCAATATACATATTTTAATTTTTAGTGAAAAAAAACGTTTGTTTCACTTCAAATCCTCGATTATTGTCTATTTTTGATGTGAAAGGATTGGGCTTATCGTAGGCAGTCAATCTTACTACTACCAAAATATAATCCAGAGTCCGCATCTACAGCAGCCGTAGCTTCACGAATTTGTAATACGTGCTTGAGAAAATGTAGTTCCAAATAATTATAAAATATTATGGAAAAGATTTCAGACAATACTATATGTTGTTGGTTGAATCTACTAGTATGAAATGAATACAAGCATAAGTTTTCATTCAATTTTCAATTTTACGATTTAGTAGCATTAATACATTTCATTAGGCATATCTGTCACTTACATTTCTCTACATATTACTTTCAATCGATAAATAAATACATATTAAAATTTACAAAATTTTGTTCATTAATTGCATTATGAACAATGTGTTTCTATTTTGCGGCTAAAACATTCCTTGAGACTTTACAGCATACCTGCACAAATACTTGCGTTGGGCAGGGAATAATTAGTTTTTACATAAAAAGTGGATCTATCTAAAAAAAAATTTAAGAACATTATATTACGTAGGCTCTTTTAGACTCATTTTAGTCTAACTAAAAAATCAAATGCCTTTTATCACAATATTGGGTTTGAACGAAATAAACTATTCTAATCGCTTTTATTTGTTGACTGAACGAACTGTTTAGAGCTTTTCACTTAGTCCACGACATTTCGTTGAAAATTCACCGATGTGTTGTTGTACGGATCGTTTGTTCACCTTTTCCCTATATTATTCGAAAGCCATTAAACGTGTAATTGTATCAAGTAAAATATGTAGCACTTACCTTATTATCAGAGACATAAACTTCATTTTGTCCGCGTTCTCTATCAGAGGCGTCGGGAAATTATGCGTTCCGAGCATTTTCATCCACGCCACTAATTCAGCCGGGTATTTTTTGTTGATCGCCAAGAATATGTCGGCAAACTTGTCGATATGCATGCGAGGTGTATGACAGCCAATGCACAAGATTGCTGTGCGCACCATGTCCTCGCCCTTATCCAAAACAGTTTGTGTCATGGGCGGGTATTGTCGGGACTGCATTATGAAATGAGTGATAAACTGGATACCATATCGTATCGCTCCTGTTTCTGGTAAGGTGATCGCTCGAAGTGCATACGACACTAATCGATTCAAATCGATGGAACCATTTGATAGTGCTTGGGGTACTTTTTTCACGATGTGAAAATTGAAGTTGTAAAACATTTCCACTATATCTGCTATGTCAGAGAAGCCAGTCTCTGGAGTTTGCTGGAATAGTTTGCCGTTATGCCGTCGAAATGCATTATTGAATGAACACAAGGCGACTTACTTCAAACAATCGGAAAGTGTGCGAAATCATTTCAATTAAGAACTGCTGCATTAACATCTTACAGTCTTCGTCGGTATAAAACATCAGTAAGCACTACCAATAAGAACAAATGTATAATTTAAGAAATTTTTAGTCAAAATACTTATACAAACCACTTACCGTTTTTGAGACCTCTAGCAGCGGCGCAGAGCAAACATTCTGAACAATCGAAATGATCAAAACGCACAAATCTTGAAGCATAGGCTTGAAGTCCGCCATCAAATTCGTGATTGCATATTTTAATGCGTTGCATGACGCCTAAGCATAAACCGTTAATTTCTAAACAGCGACAACAACTTTTCGGGTGCATACCTCAACAACCTGTCTATCGTGTATCCACAGTTCAGTTATCTGCTTGAAAATCGGCATCGTATTCTGCATAACAATTAAAACAGGCTGTAATGTTCCATTCGGAAAAGCCTCCTTGACTGCAGTGTCGTCTTCGGTGTTTATGTTCAGAGAGGAAAATAGCGTGGAAATCGTGTTTAGGCGATACAGCGTTCTTAATTTAGCAGGCTCCGTCGTCTGGAAGTGTAATACGTCATAAACATGTAATGCAGATTGAAATACACCTACAGTCCCGTTTTGAGCAATCATTTGCAGCTCTTGAAAACATGGTGATACCATGGTGTCCAAGCAAGGCGTGATTTTAGTTGGTGGTAACATGCTCATTAGTTTTCCTATGCTAAACATCAAACGGACACATTCAGAGTTTTTCAGACGACCGCCTAATAGAACAGATTGGCAAGCTTCTAACAGCGGTTCCGCATATGGTTTCAATTGAATTTGGCAATCGCGGCACAATTCTTTCAGACCCAGCGTCGCCTGTGAAGCCATTGACGAGTTCAATCCTTTCACAAGCAATTGTATTGCGAATGGTATGTACTCAGGACTGTCCTTAAGCCACAGACAGTAAGCCCCTACTGTTTCCAATGCGGTGCCCAATAGCTTCTCATTGACTTTCTCATAAGGTATATTGTTTAGAACTTGCATCATTTTTGGTATGTGATGGCTTTCCATGCTGAATGTTCGCTCGGCGATCGAGGGGAAAGCAAAAATACATGCTTCCAGTTTCGGCCACGCATCTGCGTTCGATTGAACTTCCGCAATGGCTTCATTCAACGCAGCTGAGAATATTTCGAAAATCTGATTTTTCAGAACGTCGTAGCAATAGAGCTAAATTTACAAATACAAAAAAATGTTAGTCTGCCATCTTTCACTGGAGTGAATCTTTATACCAACGTATCGGCGATATCTTGGCGATAGCAGCGAAATGTTTCCAAGTCGTCCGCATTCCATTTATCTAAGGATGCTTCATCCGGCTGCTGTGCTTTCCTTATTAATATTTGCGTCAAATGCACGTAGAGTGGTTGAATAATTCTCAGACATTTATTCTTTTCTTCGACGTTTGCCAATGAATGCACTTCGTCTTGAAGTAAATACCAGAAAGGCATCGCCAAATTACTGCAAGATTCCTCAACAGGATAGATTCCAGGTTTATTCGTGCATTGCAGAATTTCGTTTGCCAGTCTCGTATACAATTCACCATGTGCAGATCCTTCGGTGCAAACTCCAGCCAATAGTAAACGCGAATGCCGATCGATTGCCGAAATGAAAAGCGTGTAGATGTTAACAGCGATGTCCTCATTGCTGTTGTGTTCTTTCCACTCAGCTTTCGTGATGTCCGTCAGCGAATCTAAGCACATCTTGATGAGAGCAAACGCATTATTGGGATACAGATGAGATTCCGGTTGTATCATGATATCGACTAGTGCTTTAAGACACGCCTCAGATAAATCGTTTTCGTCGGCCGACAAGCACCCATCGCCGTGGGCATTCGGCCAATAGACTTTGTTCACCAGTTTCAGGAGACAGTCCGTAAGTTTGTGGCACTTGTCGATTTGGTAGCCACCGTTTCTGAGGTATAAATTTTGAACATCAGCAACAGCAATTTCATTTTAGAAATCATCAAAGCAAGATCAATGCAAACCAAACAAACTCACTTGATCCAAACATCCGCGCATTTCACTGCCTTGATTACATTTGTTATATCCTCATTGCGCCACTCTCGATCAGTTTGCACCTCCAAATATCCTTCGATCATATTCATCACGATCGGAGCCTTCTTGTTGACTTCCCCCCTGAGCGTCACGCGCCGCACTGAGGTATAAATTGCGCTCGTCTACAAATTATTCAATACAATCATAGTTTAGTGGCGACAGTTTTTTGCAGTCACCTCTTCTGGAATCCCACACATCACTTCGAGCAATATCCATAGCTGCGCTTCCGCGGGAACGTTGGGAATTTGTTGTGACTGGAAGGTGGTGAGGACATCCTCGATAGCAGTTGGCCAGTCTTTGAGCATGTGAGCTATGAATGCACTCAGCTGAAAACGTTGCATTAGATAAAAACACACTAAACTGTGGTTCTGAAATACACTTACCGAAATACAAAGTCGATTTAGAACTAGTTTAGGTCCGTTCGCGAATAGTATTATATGCTGCAGTAGCTTTTGCTTCAGCTCATCACGATTTTCGCTGGGTACTTCGTGCCAGAACTTCATTAGTTTTGAGTGGAGTGTGATCGCTCCGAAAAACTGCACTTCCTGACTCTGCAATGTTCAGAAATATCAAACTAAAATGCGATCCATCTTCCGTTATCTAGCGTATCGAGCGGCACAAGAATTCATGTGACATCAGAATCAAGAGATAGCACGGAAATTGGGAAAATTTCAGAGAAGATGTTCAAAAGCAAACCCGTGCTATCACCAAGGATTGCTTTGCCCGCATTAGAACCTCAGACTCCTGCAAATTGCTTCATAGGTTATGAGCAAACGGTATGGATGTACCTTTTCCAGCTGCATCAACTCCCAGGCGAACGACCAAGCCTGGGCGCTGCTTTGAGCCTTTGTGAGCCAGTCGTGCGTAACCGCTTGTTGATTTGATGTCGATCGATAAAAGAGGACCACAGCCTCCTCCAGCGCCTTGATGTCGATGGGTTCCATATTTGTTGAGTGTGCTTTCTCCTACTTGTGGCTCCTACGGACACGGATTCATTAATACTCCTAAACCTGAATTCAAACAGAGCACATCGACCGGTCCGTAACAATCGAAATTTAGACGCAAGCACCGAATGTTTCGAGAAGTTTAGCTCACGGTGCCAGCCGATTGGATCACAGCAGCGTACAGCCCGCTATGTGTCAAATCGACTTGCCTAGTGACAACTGCTCAAGGCTTGCCATCTCGACTCAACGGTTCATGCTACAATGCAAACTGTGTCTAGCTATTGTTTTACATCCCGATAAATATCGGATTTGCTTGAAACCTTGCAAATTTCAGTGTATTTTGCGTTAATCTAATCTAAAGAAAAATGGCTCTATATCTTATTTGCATGGTGTACAAATAACCCGGTTTTTGAGTTACCCTGTAATTAATTGTGAATCGCTGTTAAATGTTGTCATGCGAAAGTGACGTCTGATCCACAGCTGACTGTCAACCGAACTATTTCGCAGGACGATTTAATGTCACTCCGAAAAATTGGTTATGGTTGATGGTACAGTGGGAAGGCGGTTTTTTATTATTATTTGTTTAATTTGTATTCTATCCATAATCTTTGTGCTTTTTTATTAACATATTTTCATGTAATTACTCGAAATGCGGATTCCTTTTGTCCTAAGCGATAACAAATAAAGCTTAGAGAACAGATGACATGATAAAATTCAAAAACGACGTTTCAGGTGTTCGTTTGATGCGGGAATTAAAACAGTCAATTAATGTGAACGTAAATCTACGATAAACAAGAAGCAATGAGTGGAGAAATAAAGTTTTCAAAACTTCGGCTTCCAATTTCCAAACGGTAAGCGCACATGCTAATCGGACCCGGACAACTTACACATTTCTATATTTTTAGGAACAAATCTGCAACCACCTCCCAAATATCTAGCTTTTTCGTCAAGCCCAGCGACAAAACTCAAGGAGATGCACATTGCAGCACAACCGTCTCGGCCGCACCAAGCCCGCCTGTTGGTGCACTCAAATCGAGTGAACCACCCGCGATTCAAATAACATCATCGCTTCCGGAACCCAGCCCGGCAAACGATTCGGTACAGTCAGATTCGAAGCATTCATTTTCCTGCTTCGAAGCCACTAAACCTTCGAAACTACGACGGATCGTTTCAAGCCAAATAGGCAATCGTAGCACCATCAAAGAATTTTTTCTCAGTCAATCGATTGATAAAGATTTTGAAAGTCCGCCCCAGAAATTGGTTAAAAAGGCTTCGACTTTCAAAAAAACGAAGAAGCAGCCCAATAATTCAAAGAAGCAACCGAAAATAAGCAATTCCTTTCTGAAGAGAGAACAAATATTGGCGGACTATATTGCTGAACAAAGTCTACGGGACGACGTCGATCCAAATGAATTGCAAATGGCGTTAGCATTGTCGAGATCCGAAGCAAAGCAATGCACCGTGGGAATTGGAGGCGACGCTGAAGCTAGTAGCCACGGAAGTTGTAATAGTATGGAAGCCCTGTGTGAAAAATTGCAGGAATTCGAACATCGAAGACATCGTAAAGTTGGAAGTAATTATTATTATTCTTTTTGTTGATGAAACCAACGTTTGATACGTTATATGTATTTGTATTATATATAGAAAGCCAAACGTATGGTGCATCGAAAGGTCGTGCGAAATGGGCAAATAAATTCTCGTCACTCACATTGCGAAATCCTGAGCAGCAACATGAAAAGATCAGCAGAAAAGTCGAAGAACTCCTAAATTGTCAAAATATCCGCATAGAAGCTTCCGTGAATAATTCAAACGCAGGCCTTACAATCGCCAGTAATTTGTTATCCAACCTGAATCGAACTGACAATGCGACCTATTTTCGGCATAGTGACTATGAACTAAACAGCGTCGACGAATTTTATGTTACGAGTATTTTTCAACCCGCTAAATCCAAGATTGGTAGCTTATTGAAGGATTTTCGAGCCATTCCTGGTAGGGACAAATCGCCTATAAAGATTCCACTCAGCAAAAACGACGATTTGTGTAATAAACTTTCGCAGAAAGATAGTGAAAGCAATCCTAGTCCCAACATAAATGAAGATTCCGGCAGTCGTTTATTAGAAAAACCAACCTTACCTTCCACTTCGTTCGACAATAATAGTGAAGATCAAAACTTTTTTAGGGAATCTTCCCCAGATCTTTTCATGGACGAAGAAGGTAAGATGTAATCAGTGATGAAACTTGAAAACAATACTTTATTAATTTAATAATAATGCTGTATATCAATATTGTTATTGTGTTAAGCTGCTCTCATGTAATTTACTATCCATTTCAGACGAACCATTTTCAAGTGAACAATCAGTTGAGAATACAATTAAACTATCAGAAGAAAAAGAAGTGAAAAATTCATTTATGATGAGTGAAAAAAGAAATATTAATTATAGTCTTGATACCCATTCGAAAGATGGAGGTTTTATGGAAATAGTAACAATTTCAAGTGAAAGTATTAGCAACGAAATTGTGACTGTTGAAAATTTCTCAATTGAAGAAGGTAGTATTTATTAGTTTTAAGCCAAACAAATATGTTAATATGCTGACAGAATTTCTATTTAGAGAAGATCGTCAATACATCAGGAATCTGGAATCAAGATCTCAATTGTAAGTTTATTGCAATTTAATTTATTTAAATATATGATGGGAAAAAGACTAATTTATTAAACAAAGTTCACTTTCCTACATAATATATATATATAACTAAGAATATGGTGTACAATTTTGAACTATCTTGCAAAGTCAAATACCATAAACTCTATGCTGTTATTACCAACTGTATGGTTAGTTGTTGACCGCAAACAATGGAGAAAAATGATTTACAGTGAAACCTGTGTATGTTGACCTCTGGCGGCTTCAGTGAAAAGTGGTCAACATTCGCAAGTGGCCAACTTGCTCCCAGCGGCGAAAGTATTGCAACGTAAAAAATTTCAGCATGAAGTTTTTTAAAGATCAAAGTATAACCTTTTACTTTACGTTGACTGTTAGTCCTGTTAGCACTGCATTATTATGAAAGGATATAGTACATATCTGTTGAAAAATCCAAAACTAGTATTTGCTTTAGAAAATCAATTTAATGATTAACTGTACAGTGACAAAACTATTGCAACATGCGGCAAAAGTATTGCAACATGGATATTCTCGCACAAACTTGCTTGAATGTGCATTATATTTGGCAGTTGCTGTTCTATCAATTGTTTGTGCAGGCTGGTTGTCATTTTTTGGAAAAGTGTTCGCGTAACTTTGTCGGATATTAAAGTTATTTTTCTTAAAAATACAGCAAAAATGGTTAAAACAAGGGAGTTGTGCATCGAAGAGCGAACAGAAATCGTTAAAAAATACAGAAGCAGTGTTTCAGCGGCTGATATCGCTTCAGTCTATAAAATCAACAGATGTAGTGTAATAAGGCTCTACAATAAAAAGATAACGGAAAGAACGCTAAAAAAACAAGCCGCGAGGTGCGACCCTTGAGGTCCACACGGTCAACTTCCCAGTAATATCTACATAAACATCAACAACATTACAACAATGAGAAGTATTAATAGCAGTAACAGGAATGAGTTAATATGAATCATATCGTCTACGGGGGGTCCATTGATTACGTAAGGTTTTTGGTCGATGAGAACTGATTGAATATTCACGCGGATCAATCGGTGGGGGCCTTTTTGGTGTTGAAAAATTTTGTTGGTTTTCAAAATTTAAGCAATTTTTTTTTATTAAAAGACTATAAAAACTATTAAAAATCTGCTCAAATTATGCAAATATCTTAAAACTTTGATTGAATTTAAAACAATTTTTTTAGAATAAAAGATATAAAGTAATAGCACTCGTATGAACCCTTTTTAAATGGTAACTTTGAACGATTTTTTATTTTTCATTTATTTTTTTTTATAATCAAGGAAGAAAATTTTGCCGGTTTCTCTCCAAAAACTGATAAAAATGTATAAATTTTATAAACTGGATCACTGTGCTGTGCAAATCAAGTTAAAAAATATTTTTTATGATAAAAACCATAATTTTTCGCATTTTCTTCTATTAAATTAAAAAGACGGCTAAAACGAATTTTTATAATGTTAAAAACTTCACAAAGATGTTAATACACGTCAACTGACACCTTAATGATCCAAATATTATATCTCGTTTGTGAGATATAGTGAATGATAAAAATGACCTTGAAAATCATGATGACTTTTAATGATTTTTTATTTTTAATTTAATTTTTTACGTAATCATGAGAAAAAGTTTTGATGAGGTTTTTGCGAACATTGTTTGGAGTACATAAATTTTATAACCATTGGTTACTAAGACTTGACAATAAGGTTAAAAATTTATTGTTTTTGAAGAAAACCCTAATTTTTTTTAAAAATTTGAAAACCGCTCCAAGAATTTTTTTAAAAACTTGATAGAATTACGCAAACGTCAATACGCGTTAATTGACACCTTGTTCAAAAAAATCGTACGTTTGGTTCGCGAGATATAGCGCATGACAGAAATGACCTTCAAACGGGCAAAACAGCAACCCCCCCTCCCCCGACCGAAGTATCCCAAAAACTAATCAGCTCTTAAAATTGGAAAGACGCTTCGATTGACACCTCAACCAAGTCGATCAGACTTTGTTTACGTGAGTTATGCTCGTAGAAAAAAGTGTCCACGAACGTACAGACGTACGTACGTACACACACACACATACGTCTCCCTTTCTAAAAACACTTTATATATACTCTATAGACCTCAAAACGTAAAGAAAAGTTGAAAATTTCAATTTCGATTTTCGAGGCGATTACAAGAACTTCCCATATACTGGGAAGTTAACAAAATTAGGAGCGGACGAAAACGTGCGACTACTGACAAAGAATAGCGAATTGTTATTAACACGGTAAAAACATTCAACTTTATCCTATAAGGTTGTTTCTAGGACATCAGCAAAGAAGGTTAGTGATCGAACTTTGAGAAAAAGATGCAAGGAAGCTGGCATTAAAACGTATGTCGCGCGGAAAGTTCCTTTTATCTCTGAAGCCAATAAAAAGAAACGTTTACAGTTTGCCAAAGAGCACTTAAATAAGCTACTAGAATTCTGGAAGAATATTTTATGGACAGATGAGAGCTCATTTCTGTTTCATGGACATTACGGAAAACAATTTAAGTGGTTACAACCAAAACAAAGAAAATCTATGGCCACAAAACCGATGCAAAGATATGGAGGCAGAGGCAGTTATGTTTTGGGGATGAGTTTGCTTTTATGGCCTTGAAGATTTAGTTGCACTTCATAGTATAACCTCAACACAAGTTCTTTTTATTTTATTACTAAAAAATAATGCATTCCCTTCGGGTGATAAGTTGCATAAAACTATTGACTGGACTCGCCAACACGACAACGCTTTGTGTCATGTTACAAGTTTTCTCAATGGCGTTGGTGTCAACGTTCTAAACTGGCTATCTCAAAGTCCTGATTTGAACATTATTGAGAATATTTGGTCCTACTTGAAACGTTCTCGTGTTATCAACATGAAAAGGACACGAGAACAGACAGAGACAGAGAAATTGATGCCATTGGATTACATACAACGACTAGTAGATTCGGTTCCCCGCAGGCTGCAGGTAGTTATTGATGCAAAAGGAGACAAATACTGATTTGGATTTTTCAAAAGAAATGTCCTATATACTTTCATAATAATGCAGTGATAACAGGACTAAAAGGAAAAGATTATACTTTGATCTTTAAAAAACTTCATGTTGAATTTTTTTACGTTGCAATAATTTCGCCGCTGGGTGTAATGCTAAATTGCTTATAATGCGGTTTCAATATGTGAATGCATTGCTATTTTACTATTGTCTCGCCCTCATTGTACTTGGTCTTGTTTATATAGAATATAAGGACTCCTCTTCAAGTTTGCCACTTGCGAATGTTCACCACTTTTCACTGGAGCCGCAAGTTATCACTTGTAGTGAAACCACATGTACATCTGCATTCAACTGTATTATGCCGCGCATGTACCCACGAACAACATAAACACAAAATACATAAATCAAAAGGCTCAATTGGTAAGAATTATTTACAGAGCCATGCCAATCCAAATATGATTGAAAATTGTCAAATGAACACAGCGCTATTTTGATGACCATTAAGTAAGGCATTTGAACCCTTGAAATGTGTTATGGGCCAACTTATGAGGTGCGGCAAATGATTGGAACCATATGCGTCAGCATTGAAGAATGAAAATAAATTATAGATTCAATGCAACCATATGCATCGGTACTGTAGGAAAATAGTTGTAAGTCAATGATTTGTATATACGAATCAGGCTAAGATTTTTGTATAAAAGAAGCGAGGGTGAATGAATAAATGAACATTCTAACTAGACAAGTGGGACTGCCTACATCGGCATCCTTTCTTTTCGTTCAATAGTTTGTTCATTGCGGCGCTTGCGCTTTGTTAGATATGTAGGCAGTTTTTGCTTGCCATTATCTTTGGCGCTTGAGTCGATATTTAGGTAAATAAAGGATTTGTTAAAAATGCCTCACGAAACATATTTCACCCTGTAATTCATTTTTTCTCCATTGTTTGCTGTAAACCACTAACCGTTAGATTGGTAAAAAATTTAAAATTTTATATTTAAAATGAAATAAAGAATGCATGCCATGATAATTGGTTTGTATGTGTTCTAATGTAAACAATAGAAACTGAATCTTCCATAATAATTCAGTCATTACAGCGAACGTAGTCATAATTTGTTTTTTTAAACTGTAGCAGTTTTATGCTCTATTGTATTTCTGATATCTAACCGTTTCTCAATCAAACAAGGGTGGTATGCCCTTATGTATTGTAATAAAAATTCGGTCAAAGTGAATACTTCCTGGAAATATGGTGTCGGTAAGATTCCACTCATTTTCAATATCTAGAATACTATTTTGTCGGCGGAGATGTTAGCAACATCTGCGGAAATGTCTTCGGTAGTATCGCTTAAGTATTCGTGATGAATAATGCCTGCATTTATTGTGTGAAAGTCCTCAGGAGCCGGTAAATGATTTTGAGTCATTTTTTATAGAGTATAAATAAAGGGCTGCAAACCCAACTCGAATGTGGTTTGAGGTCATAATAAGCGCATTGACGGTAAGCCAACTTTGCTGGTTTCACTGTGCCAGCAAACACTTGTAAACTTATGATAGAATCAAAAAGTAGGAAACTTGCAAATAACAACGCTTTTATTGAACCGACTATCCGATATTTATTTCAGATACGTTGCGAAATGTGCACGATGAGAGTGAACCAAAGGAAGCCGAACACGTTATTGACCTGACTCAAGAAAATATCGTTGACCTTACACAACCAGATTTTGAATGTGAGAATGATTCGATAACGAATGACAAAGACGATTTCTTATATGTCTCTCAAAAAAGCATGCATTCAAATAACCTTGGAAATTTATCTGAAGACAGCACGTCCAGTGTTATTGTTTTATCCGACGACGAAGTGAACTATTCAATTAAGGTTGCCAAAGGACTCAATACGCGTAATGATGGTGATTGCGAGGATTCGGACGATGAATTGATGTCTTCCTTTGGAAAATCTGATGCTGGTACATCATTAGAAAATCACCGTTGCAGTTATAATAAATTCTCCGACAATTGTACTCTTAAACACTATGAAAGTCCTTTGAAACTTTCCGATGTGGGTGCAGCGGATGAGTACGTTTGCGAGATGAACATTTCAAACCGAATCAAAGAAAATGAACTAAATTGTTCGTTAGCCCATGAAATTATGTCACACTCATTTGAAGAAGAGTTTGAAAGAATTTCAGGCGATATTGAGAACAGCGATACATTGAATCCAACGAATCCAACCGATGGCGTCATGTGTTTAGATCTGACACAGACGACGCCGCCAAATTTTCAAGATATCGATACATCTGGTTGTAGCAACAATTTCAACAAGTCCATCAGTAGTTCTTCGAAGAAATTCAAAAAAACTCATTCCGATTCGTTTCTAGTCCCAAAAAACAAACATGGAATGTTAAAACGCCATTCCAGCAGCAAACAATTCGAAGAATTAAACATTGGTGAATTTGAATCAAATGGCGTCGACGATGGACTAGATGAATTTGATCGTCTTGTGTACGGAAATTTACAAGATAAAAATGGTAAATCGCATGAAAGAAGTAAACTTCCAGCGAACAACAACAAGCAAAGTGTAAATGATTCAATTGAAGAAATAACATTAGATGGAAACGTGTATTTAGTAAAAATGCAAAATGTAGCGTCTAGGCCAGACTATGAAAGAATGGATTCACCGATTCGATTGAAAGAATTGCACAAGTTAGGATTAAAGCCACTAAAAAGGAAGCAGGCCATTATTATGCTAGAATATGTATACAATCAAACACATCCATTTGTTATTGACGAAGATAATGCAGGGAATGATGCTAGCGAACCAGAGAACGATGATGTGATTTATGATAATAATTTGAATTTGAGTGGTGGTGATTGTGATCAACGAATACCAAGGGCGAACGCTAACCAAGGAATATCAAATAAGTATGACTTAAAAGACTGTCGCGGTTCCTTATTGCTTGATGATGATGGACTTGTACCAGAAATAGATGCCGAAGAATATATTTTTCAAACGAATAGCAGGGCAAAGGTAATAATTCTTCAAAGAATGAATCACAACAATTGGTTTGCACCTTTATCTGTACTGCATTGAACTTTTGGATGTATTTCAGGTGTCAACAGCTCGTTTGCCATTACATATTGCATGGTTCAATTTAATCAAATCCAACCGTTCACTACGAGAAGCAATTTTATATTACGAACCAATCGATTTACAGGAAATATTTGCATTTTTCAAAAGCATTGGCTATCGCTTTGATCCTAAAGTATGATTGTATGTCTAATGTTGCAGCAATATAATGTGACGCTTTTTTTTGCAGGATTTAAAACGCTTTTTTGACGGTCGCAGCATTATATTTCAGTATGATCTCAACAAAGAAGGAAGTAACAGGCACGTTAGGGAATCACAAAAATCGAAAAGAAAAGCGAAATAACGGCATGCATGACTTGCATAGTTTCAGCAAATAAAATGAATTAAATTCAAATGCAGTTATTAGGAAAATATATTCAAAACTTTTTACACGTTTACAAACATACATTTGATAAATTAGGAATAATATTTTTATAATTTCTTTGAATGAATGAATTAAAATTGAGTTTCAATTGTAAACTACCAATATATGAATAAATATTTATAAAATATCATTCCTATCGTTACCGATTGATTCCAATAGGAAGACATCTTATCAATAAATATTGTGTAATGCGCAATGAGATCGAAGATCGCAAAGAAATTCATATCTTGCTCTTCGTGAAGGGAGTTTGGCAGATTTAAAAAGAAACTTCCCTTCATTTGAAATAGATTCCGGGTGAAATGGCCTAGTCAGAGTGTGCACTAGTTACAATAAAGTTTTTCAAAGTAAGTATTTAAACCGAGTCGGCTTTCGATGCGGTAGGTTTAAGGGGTCTTTTAGGTTAAGATTTTTGTAAAAATCAGAACAACTCGCAGAGATGCACAATAAGCTAGTCAGGAGCTATATGAGAAAAAGAAAGGAATTTTGTATGGCCCAGGCATAGCAGAGTAGAGGTATATAGCGTTTTAAAAAAAATCATAAGAAAAGTAAACTCAATTTTCTCGAATTCATGTTTTCTAAGCTGGCAGAAACGATTGAAAAAAATACTCAACCGATCACTCTGTCATAGTCATAGTCGGTAGCGAAATTATTATGATCGGCATCAAATTTTTCGATTTTCACTCAATTTTCCAACCTCAAAAATCCATCAACAAGCCAGCCGTGGTCGTGCTGTCTCGTGACGGATGGCAAATGACAGCACCTGAAGAGGATGCCATCAGACACGCCGAAATCACACTTCCTACTAAAATTAATTAGGAACCAGCCTATAATCTGGAACAAAAAAGAACCTCCATTAGTGTGCATTAAATAGTGTTAGCAGAGTTGCGAACCAAAATTGCACACTAGAAGACAATGGTGTTGACTAGAGTAGGAGGTTGTAACACATGTTATGAAATCACTTCCGCCGTAATATTTTTGTTTATTTAAAAAAAATTGTTATGGGTAAACAAAACAATAAAATAACGAAAGAAAATATATTTTTGTACACCCAAAGTACCAATCAACATATGTACAAAATTTGAAAATTTTATCTCTTTTTTTTCTATTAAAAAAATGGTTATTTTTTTGAAAATCGTAACTTAAAAGACCCCTTAAGACTACAGTATTACGAGTATTGAAATGTAGACGTGACGTTGTGGTAAACGATAGTGAAGTATGATTAACTTATTAATAGTTTTCTATGAATGAAAGTGTGCAATTAGCTCTTAGCTAAAACCTCATAAGATTTTGAATATTGGCCCCATCAGTGTTTGAAAACCAAGAGAAAGCAAATACAGCTGTGAAGAAGTCGGGTAACTAGATATATATATATATGTTTTTAGCATTTTCACGACTTTGTTCCTCTTAAAAAGAAAAGTACGATCAGAGAAATACATATGTTACGAACCAAGCAAAAGCCTTGCTTGCTACTATGATTATATTCTAAAAACAAAGACTGGGTCTCCTCCTTGCCTCTTCATGAGTAAATAGCAATAAAAACAGGGACCAGCGCCGTGAACATATCTTGCATGAGTGGTGACCATCCGTATTAATAGGAAAGGGTCGACTGGAAAGAACAATCGGTAGGAAAATAGGATACTAACCTTGAATTGCA
The DNA here is from genome assembly GCA_963942545.1 of Oxycera nigricornis. Taxonomy (NCBI): domain Eukaryota; kingdom Metazoa; phylum Arthropoda; class Insecta; order Diptera; family Stratiomyidae; genus Oxycera; species Oxycera nigricornis. The sequence goes on from OZ012659.1 coordinate 31,341,748, forward strand.
TGAAATTACGGAAAAGGAATGTTAAGTGGAATGAATGTTTGAAAGTAGCATGGATGTGAAGAAAAATGATGGGAGAGAGAGTTGCTGGTTTCTGGATCATCAAAGATAATCGGGGCAGATTAGTCTTGTCGTAAGGCGAGGTAAGTTGTGCCGTAAATGTCGAGCGCGAACAGAACGAGTCTTTTGTAACAAGTCCTTAATACATTTGAGAATATTCATCATCAATGACGCGAAAGCCCAAATCGGGTTTTGGCCTCGGTAGAAAGAATATTGAAGAATTTTCCAAAAATATTATAGCTAATTCTTAATATCGTTGTATGCAAAATTTTGAATATTTATTCAACAAATAAATCCTATTTGGAACTATAAACTGGCAAAATACAAAAAAAATTGAGTGTCAAATATCGAAATAATCTAATTTAAACATTATCTTCGAATTTCTCGTTCATTTCCTTGGCAAGTTTGAATTCGTTATGATGGGATAATCGCCTCCTTTTTTCGAATTGTTCGCGGCGCTGCCGCTGTTGCTCCTGCAATGATTCCTCACTTGACGACCATCCGTATTAATAGGAAAGGGTCGACTGGAAAGAACAATCGGTAGGAAAATAGGATACTAACCTTGAATTGCATGAAATTACGGAAAAGGAATGTTAAGTGGAATGAATGTTTGAAAGTAGCATGGATGTGAAGAAAAATGATGGGAGAGAGAGTTGCTGGTTTCTGGATCATCAAAGATAATCGGGGCAGATTAGTCTTGTCGTAAGGCGAGGTAAGTTGTGCCGTAAATGTCGAGCGCGAACAGAACGAGTCTTTTGTAACAAGTCCTTAATACATTTGAGAATATTCATCATCAATGACGCGAAAGACCAAATCGGGTTTTGGCCTCGGTAGAAAGAATATTGAAGAATTTTCCAAAAATATTATAGCTAATTCTTAATATCGTTGTATGCAAAATTTTGAATATTTATTCAACAAATAAATCCTATTTGGAACTATAAACTGGCAAAATACAAAAAAAATTGAGTGTCAAATATCGAAATAATCTAATTTAAACATTATCTTCGAATTTCTCGTTCATTTCCTTGGCAAGTTTGAATTCGTTATGATGGGATAATCGCCTCCTTTTTTCGAATTGTTCGCGGCGCTGCCGCTGTTGCTCCTGCAATGATTCCTCACTTGACGACCATCCGTATTAATAGGAAAGGGTCGACTGGAAAGAACAATCGGTAGGAAAATAGGATACTAACCTTGAATTGCATGAAATTACGGAAAAGGAATGTTAAGTGGAATGAATGTTTGAAAGTAGCATGGATGTGAAGAAAAATGATGGGAGAGAGAGTTGCTGGTTTCTGGATCATCAAAGATAATCGGGGCAGATTAGTCTTGTCGTAAGGCGAGGTAAGTTGTGCCGTAAATGTCGAGCGCGAACAGAACGAGTCTTTTGTAACAAGTCCTTAATACATTTGAGAATATTCATCATCAATGACGCGAAAGACCAAATCGGGTTTTGGCCTCGGTAGAAAGAATATTGAAGAATTTTCCAAAAATATTATAGCTAATTCTTAATATCGTTGTATGCAAAATTTTGAATATTTATTCAACAAATAAATCCTATTTGGAACTATAAACTGGCAAAATACAAAAAAAATTGAGTGTCAAATATCGAAATAATCTAATTTAAACATTATCTTCGAATTTCTCGTTCATTTCCTTGGCAAGTTTGAATTCGTTATGATGGGATAATCGCCTCCTTTTTTCGAATTGTTCGCGGCGCTGCCGCTGTTGCTCCTGCAATGATTCCTCACTTGACGACCATCCGTATTAATAGGAAAGGGTCGACTGGAAAGAACAATCGGTAGGAAAATAGGATACTAACCTTGAATTGCATGAAATTACGGAAAAGGAATGTTAAGTGGAATGAATGTTTGAAAGTAGCATGGATGTGAAGAAAAATGATGGGAGAGAGAGTTGCTGGTTTCTGGATCATCAAAGATAATCGGGGCAGATTAGTCTTGTCGTAAGGCGAGGTAAGTTGTGCCGTAAATGTCGAGCGCGAACAGAACGAGTCTTTTGTAACAAGTCCTTAATACATTTGAGAATATTCATCATCAATGACGCGAAAGACCAAATCGGGTTTTGGCCTCGGTAGAAAGAATATTGAAGAATTTTCCAAAAATATTATAGCTAATTCTTAATATCGTTGTATGCAAAATTTTGAATATTTATTCAACAAATAAATCCTATTTGGAACTATAAACTGGCAAAATACAAAAAAAATTGAGTGTCAAATATCGAAATAATCTAATTTAAACATTATCTTCGAATTTCTCGTTCATTTCCTTGGCAAGTTTGAATTCGTTATGATGGGATAATCGCCTCCTTTTTTCGAATTGTTCGCGGCGCTGCCGCTGTTGCTCCTGCAATGATTCCTCACTTGACGACCATCCGTATTAATAGGAAAGGGTCGACTGGAAAGAACAATCGGTAGGAAAATAGGATACTAACCTTGAATTGCATGAAATTACGGAAAAGGAATGTTAAGTGGAATGAATGTTTGAAAGTAGCATGGATGTGAAGAAAAATGATGGGAGAGAGAGTTGCTGGTTTCTGGATCATCAAAGATAATCGGGGCAGATTAGTCTTGTCGTAAGGCGAGGTAAGTTGTGCCGTAAATGTCGAGCGCGAACAGAACGAGTCTTTTGTAACAAGTCCTTAATACATTTGAGAATATTCATCATCAATGACGCGAAAGACCAAATCGGGTTTTGGCCTCGGTAGAAAGAATATTGAAGAATTTTCCAAAAATATTATAGCTAATTCTTAATATCGTTGTATGCAAAATTTTGAATATTTATTCAACAAATAAATCCTATTTGGAACTATAAACTGGCAAAATACAAAAAAAATTGAGTGTCAAATATCGAAATAATCTAATTTAAACATTATCTTCGAATTTCTCGTTCATTTCCTTGGCAAGTTTGAATTCGTTATGATGGGATAATCGCCTCCTTTTTTCGAATTGTTCGCGGCGCTGCCGCTGTTGCTCCTGCAATGATTCCTCACTTGACGACCATCCGTATTAATAGGAAAGGGTCGACTGGAAAGAACAATCGGTAGGAAAATAGGATACTAACCTTGAATTGCATGAAATTACGGAAAAGGAATGTTAAGTGGAATGAATGTTTGAAAGTAGCATGGATGTGAAGAAAAATGATGGGAGAGAGAGTTGCTGGTTTCTGGATCATCAAAGATAATCGGGGCAGATTAGTCTTGTCGTAAGGCGAGGTAAGTTGTGCCGTAAATGTCGAGCGCGAACAGAACGAGTCTTTTGTAACAAGTCCTTAATACATTTGAGAATATTCATCATCAATGACGCGAAAGACCAAATCGGGTTTTGGCCTCGGTAGAAAGAATATTGAAGAATTTTCCAAAAATATTATAGCTAATTCTTAATATCGTTGTATGCAAAATTTTGAATATTTATTCAACAAATAAATCCTATTTGGAACTATAAACTGGCAAAATACAAAAAAAATTGAGTGTCAAATATCGAAATAATCTAATTTAAACATTATCTTCGAATTTCTCGTTCATTTCCTTGGCAAGTTTGAATTCGTTATGATGGGATAATCGCCTCCTTTTTTCGAATTGTTCGCGGCGCTGCCGCTGTTGCTCCTGCAATGATTCCTCACTTGACGACCATCCGTATTAATAGGAAAGGGTCGACTGGAAAGAACAATCGGTAGGAAAATAGGATACTAACCTTGAATTGCATGAAATTACGGAAAAGGAATGTTAAGTGGAATGAATGTTTGAAAGTAGCATGGATGTGAAGAAAAATGATGGGAGAGAGAGTTGCTGGTTTCTGGATCATCAAAGATAATCGGGGCAGATTAGTCTTGTCGTAAGGCGAGGTAAGTTGTGCCGTAAATGTCGAGCGCGAACAGAACGAGTCTTTTGTAACAAGTCCTTAATACATTTGAGAATATTCATCATCAATGACGCGAAAGACCAAATCGGGTTTTGGCCTCGGTAGAAAGAATATTGAAGAATTTTCCAAAAATATTATAGCTAATTCTTAATATCGTTGTATGCAAAATTTTGAATATTTATTCAACAAATAAATCCTATTTGGAACTATAAACTGGCAAAATACAAAAAAAAATTGAGTGTCAAATATCGAAATAATCTAATTTAAACATTATCTTCGAATTTCTCGTTCATTTCCTTGGCAAGTTTGAATTCGTTATGATGGGATAATCGCCTCCTTTTTTCGAATTGTTCGCGGCGCTGCCGCTGTTGCTCCTGCAATGATTCCTCACTTGACGACCATCCGTATTAATAGGAAAGGGTCGACTGGAAAGAACAATCGGTAGGAAAATAGGATACTAACCTTGAATTGCATGAAATTACGGAAAAGGAATGTTAAGTGGAATGAATGTTTGAAAGTAGCATGGATGTGAAGAAAAATGATGGGAGAGAGAGTTGCTGGTTTCTGGATCATCAAAGATAATCGGGGCAGATTAGTCTTGTCGTAAGGCGAGGTAAGTTGTGCCGTAAATGTCGAGCGCGAACAGAACGAGTCTTTTGTAACAAGTCCTTAATACATTTGAGAATATTCATCATCAATGACGCGAAAGACCAAATCGGGTTTTGGCCTCGGTAGAAAGAATATTGAAGAATTTTCCAAAAATATTATAGCTAATTCTTAATATCGTTGTATGCAAAATTTTGAATATTTATTCAACAAATAAATCCTATTTGGAACTATAAACTGGCAAAATACAAAAAAAATTGAGTGTCAAATATCGAAATAATCTAATTTAAACATTATCTTCGAATTTCTCGTTCATTTCCTTGGCAAGTTTGAATTCGTTATGATGGGATAATCGCCTCCTTTTTTCGAATTGTTCGCGGCGCTGCCGCTGTTGCTCCTGCAATGATTCCTCACTTGACGACCATCCGTATTAATAGGAAAGGGTCGACTGGAAAGAACAATCGGTAGGAAAATAGGATACTAACCTTGAATTGCATGAAATTACGGAAAAGGAATGTTAAGTGGAATGAATGTTTGAAAGTAGCATGGATGTGAAGAAAAATGATGGGAGAGAGAGTTGCTGGTTTCTGGATCATCAAAGATAATCGGGGCAGATTAGTCTTGTCGTAAGGCGAGGTAAGTTGTGCCGTAAATGTCGAGCGCGAACAGAACGAGTCTTTTGTAACAAGTCCTTAATACATTTGAGAATATTCATCATCAATGACGCGAAAGACCAAATCGGGTTTTGGCCTCGGTAGAAAGAATATTGAAGAATTTTCCAAAAATATTATAGCTAATTCTTAATATCGTTGTATGCAAAATTTTGAATATTTATTCAACAAATAAATCCTATTTGGAACTATAAACTGGCAAAATACAAAAAAAAATTGAGTGTCAAATATCGAAATAATCTAATTTAAACATTATCTTCGAATTTCTCGTTCATTTCCTTGGCAAGTTTGAATTCGTTATGATGGGATAATCGCCTCCTTTTTTCGAATTGTTCGCGGCGCTGCCGCTGTTGCTCCTGCAATGATTCCTCACTTGACGACCATCCGTATTAATAGGAAAGGGTCGACTGGAAAGAACAATCGGTAGGAAAATAGGATACTAACCTTGAATTGCATGAAATTACGGAAAAGGAATGTTAAGTGGAATGAATGTTTGAAAGTAGCATGGATGTGAAGAAAAATGATGGGAGAGAGAGTTGCTGGTTTCTGGATCATCAAAGATAATCGGGGCAGATTAGTCTTGTCGTAAGGCGAGGTAAGTTGTGCCGTAAATGTCGAGCGCGAACAGAACGAGTCTTTTGTAACAAGTCCTTAATACATTTGAGAATATTCATCATCAATGACGCGAAAGACCAAATCGGGTTTTGGCCTCGGTAGAAAGAATATTGAAGAATTTTCCAAAAATATTATAGCTAATTCTTAATATCGTTGTATGCAAAATTTTGAATATTTATTCAACAAATAAATCCTATTTGGAACTATAAACTGGCAAAATACAAAAAAAATTGAGTGTCAAATATCGAAATAATCTAATTTAAACATTATCTTCGAATTTCTCGTTCATTTCCTTGGCAAGTTTGAATTCGTTATGATGGGATAATCGCCTCCTTTTTTCGAATTGTTCGCGGCGCTGCCGCTGTTGCTCCTGCAATGATTCCTCACTTGACGACCATCCGTATTAATAGGAAAGGGTCGACTGGAAAGAACAATCGGTAGGAAAATAGGATACTAACCTTGAATTGCATGAAATTACGGAAAAGGAATGTTAAGTGGAATGAATGTTTGAAAGTAGCATGGATGTGAAGAAAAATGATGGGAGAGAGAGTTGCTGGTTTCTGGATCATCAAAGATAATCGGGGCAGATTAGTCTTGTCGTAAGGCGAGGTAAGTTGTGCCGTAAATGTCGAGCGCGAACAGAACGAGTCTTTTGTAACAAGTCCTTAATACATTTGAGAATATTCATCATCAATGACGCGAAAGCCCAAATCGGGTTTTGGCCTCGGTAGAAAGAATATTGAAGAATTTTCCAAAAATATTATAGCTAATTCTTAATATCGTTGTATGCAAAATTTTGAATATTTATTCAACAAATAAATCCTATTTGGAACTATAAACTGGCAAAATACAAAAAAAAAATTGAGTGTCAAATATCGAAATAATCTAATTTAAACATTATCTTCGAATTTCTCGTTCATTTCCTTGGCAAGTTTGAATTCGTTATGATGGGATAATCGCCTCCTTTTTTCGAATTGTTCGCGGCGCTGCCGCTGTTGCTCCTGCAATGATTCCTCACTTGACGACCATCCGTATTAATAGGAAAGGGTCGACTGGAAAGAACAATCGGTAGGAAAATAGGATACTAACCTTGAATTGCATGAAATTACGGAAAAGGAATGTTAAGTGGAATGAATGTTTGAAAGTAGCATGGATGTGAAGAAAAATGATGGGAGAGAGAGTTGCTGGTTTCTGGATCATCAAAGATAATCGGGGCAGATTAGTCTTGTCGTAAGGCGAGGTAAGTTGTGCCGTAAATGTCGAGCGCGAACAGAACGAGTCTTTTGTAACAAGTCCTTAATACATTTGAGAATATTCATCATCAATGACGCGAAAGACCAAATCGGGTTTTGGCCTCGGTAGAAAGAATATTGAAGAATTTTCCAAAAATATTATAGCTAATTCTTAATATCGTTGTATGCAAAATTTTGAATATTTATTCAACAAATAAATCCTATTTGGAACTATAAACTGGCAAAATACAAAAAAAATTGAGTGTCAAATATCGAAATAATCTAATTTAAACATTATCTTCGAATTTCTCGTTCATTTCCTTGGCAAGTTTGAATTCGTTATGATGGGATAATCGCCTCCTTTTTTCGAATTGTTCGCGGCGCTGCCGCTGTTGCTCCTGCAATGATTCCTCACTTGACGACCATCCGTATTAATAGGAAAGGGTCGACTGGAAAGAACAATCGGTAGGAAAATAGGATACTAACCTTGAATTGCATGAAATTACGGAAAAGGAATGTTAAGTGGAATGAATGTTTGAAAGTAGCATGGATGTGAAGAAAAATGATGGGAGAGAGAGTTGCTGGTTTCTGGATCATCAAAGATAATCGGGGCAGATTAGTCTTGTCGTAAGGCGAGGTAAGTTGTGCCGTAAATGTCGAGCGCGAACAGAACGAGTCTTTTGTAACAAGTCCTTAATACATTTGAGAATATTCATCATCAATGACGCGAAAGACCAAATCGGGTTTTGGCCTCGGTAGAAAGAATATTGAAGAATTTTCCAAAAATATTATAGCTAATTCTTAATATCGTTGTATGCAAAATTTTGAATATTTATTCAACAAATAAATCCTATTTGGAACTATAAACTGGCAAAATACAAAAAAAAATTGAGTGTCAAATATCGAAATAATCTAATTTAAACATTATCTTCGAATTTCTCGTTCATTTCCTTGGCAAGTTTGAATTCGTTATGATGGGATAATCGCCTCCTTTTTTCGAATTGTTCGCGGCGCTGCCGCTGTTGCTCCTGCAATGATTCCTCACTTGACGACCATCCGTATTAATAGGAAAGGGTCGACTGGAAAGAACAATCGGTAGGAAAATAGGATACTAACCTTGAATTGCATGAAATTACGGAAAAGGAATGTTAAGTGGAATGAATGTTTGAAAGTAGCATGGATGTGAAGAAAAATGATGGGAGAGAGAGTTGCTGGTTTCTGGATCATCAAAGATAATCGGGGCAGATTAGTCTTGTCGTAAGGCGAGGTAAGTTGTGCCGTAAATGTCGAGCGCGAACAGAACGAGTCTTTTGTAACAAGTCCTTAATACATTTGAGAATATTCATCATCAATGACGCGAAAGCCCAAATCGGGTTTTGGCCTCAGTAGAAAGAATATTGAAGAATTTTCCAAAAATATTATAGCTAATTCTTAATATCGTTGTATGCAAAATTTTGAATATTTATTCAACAAATAAATCCTATTTGGAACTATAAACTGGCAAAATACAAAAAAAAATTGAGTGTCAAATATCGAAATAATCTAATTTAAACATTATCTTCGAATTTCTCGTTCATTTCCTTGGCAAGTTTGAATTCGTTATGATGGGATAATCGCCTCCTTTTTTCGAATTGTTCGCGGCGCTGCCGCTGTTGCTCCTGCAATGACTCCTCACTTGACGACCGTTCACTGTTACGGAGTGTTTCTAGGCGTCTTCGCAGTTCGTCCGGGTTGACAGGATGCGAACCACTCCTCGACGGATATGGTGTTTTCGGCTCCTCGATTTTCATCAGACCGTACGTTTTGTTGGCCGGTTGGTAGGTTTTCCGGACGTTTTTCTCATCGAAACGGGCTGCTTTGTGGCTGTCCAATTTCTGGCGACTGGCACCCTCATTTGGCTTCGATGCTTTCAGAATGCCTCGCTTCGATGACGTCGGATCGTCCATTCAATGGATTTGAAATCGAGATTCGTTAAATTTAAACAAGTGAAGGCATGACTGTCTTGCCGGGACGAAATACTTCCGGGAATTTTAAACAAACACGAGTATTTTACGTGCAGATCTGTCAGGAAAATGTCTGAATTCATAAAGGTGATCAAGCAGGCTTTGTAGGACGATTAATTATGAGAGTAATATCAAGAAACATACTTTATACGGATTATTTATTGTACACTAAAAACAATGAAACTTAAAATCTAAATACCAAGACTAAACCGACACAATATTTTCAGTTCAAATTCATTTCCTCTCGTTTCTGCTTGCCTCTGTGTATTGCCTCCTTGAACAAATTGCAGTACAGCTCGATGGCGACTGGCGAGTCGTCGTTGCCCGGCACCGGATAAGAAATCAAGTTCGGATTGCAATTTGAGTCGACAATCCCGACCGTCGGAATGGCCATTTTCGCGCAGTCTCGCACGGCCACATGCTGCATCAGGACATTGTTCAACGTGTTCAGGAAGATGCACAGATCCGGCAAACGCGTCACGGCTCCGAATTGAGTGTTGGCGTTGGTTAGAATGCCGCCACGCCAGAACCGGGTGTGCGAGTACTCGCCGGCTTCGATCGCCTTCTTCTCCACCAAGTGTGCATTGAGCGCGTTCCGATTGACGAACAGGATGATGCCACCGCGAAATGCAATGTGAGCTGTGAAGTTCAGCGCCTCTCGCAAATTCTGGGCGGTTTTGTCCAGGTCGAAAATTGCGTGACCTAACCTCGAGCCGTAAATGAACGGCAACATACGATTGTCCAGCGATCCTTCCTTGTGGCCGTGGTGGACGCGCGCGCTAAACAAATCGGCGACTGTGAACAAGTTGTGAACGTTGAAGTAGTCGGCATGCTTCAAGGATTCCGCATAGATAGCCTGCTTGTCTACAAGAAGATGAAAATAAAACATTGTCATACACACATTGCGGGCACGGGATTTACCAATGACATTTTGCGATTCTTCCTCGGGTGGTTGCAGCTCGGTTTGAGTTTGGCCGTGGGTCGATGAGAGCTGAAACGACCGCGAAAGCAGCAGCTTTTGCCCTAGAATTAGCAATTTCACTTAGTCTTTAAGTTGAAAATTCATGAAAATCCTCACATTTCAGACACCTTCGCGACAACATCACTGACAGTTGACAGAATACCGTCCGAATAAGAAGCCTGAATCAAATCATAACCAAAAATTCACTCCGAATCAGCGCCATCTTGCCGCCAAACTTACGCAGATTAATAACGTACATCTGAAACAGGAAGTTCATATTTAATGCAAATTAAATTTTATGATTTTCTTACTACACTTTATGTAAAATGCTGATAATAACTGTTGATTTAATCAAAACAAATATAAAAAAGAATAGATTTGCCACAAGTCGTATGAACGCGCGCATAATCGCAGCAAAATTAATCGGGCAGTTTTCAAACATCGACCAGATTTTTCAACGGTATCAATAAACATAATTTTTTATTTGTGCACGTCTGCTGTCATTTGTAATGAAGCAAACAATGTGAGCTTCAAATAGTTATGTTTAAGAAACGAATGTGAAATATTATATTATATGAAATATGTTTATATAAATTTATAAATTAAGAATGCATGTATTATATTAATGGCTAGATTGCATAAACAGTAGGACAAATTGTATCTTGCCATGACCATGTAAAATATCAAAACCAAGCCAAGTCAAGGGTTGCACAGAATTTCAATCTATATCTATAAAAATTAATGCCACTTTTCGTTGTAATTTTATAACTCAAGAACGGGCTCACCTATTAAAATTAAATGTTTAGGCTTTGTTCGGACTATTTAGTAGATGGTTTATGTGAAGTTTGCACAAAATCGGTCGAGCGGTTCTTCAATTATCACATTTTTTGTAACAAATGAATTCAATAAATGGCGGATCATTTTGTTAATGGGGATTTTTGTGTCAAATTGAATTAACGTCAATTATTTTATGGGATGAGTGTACAATGGCAAATAAAAAATCACTAGAAGCATTTAATCGAACAATGCAAGATTTACGTGGTAATCAACAGCTTTTTGGTGGTGCTTTTATATTACTGTCAGGGGATTTTCGTCAAACATTGCCTGTCATTCGTCGATCACCTAAAAAATGATCCAGTTCCCATGAGTTTTCCAAACAATTGTTAGAAATTGGTGATGGCAAAATAGAAATCGACAGAACCAACGGATTGATCGCTATACCGAACAATTTTTGTACAATTGTGCAATCGATAGATGAATTGATTGAATGTGTTTTTTTCCGAATATTCTTCCGAATTACAGAAATCATGATTGGTTGAGAGAACGCGCCATTTTAGCACCGAAGAACATTAATATCAATGCCATTAATTTTCAAATTCAAGCGAAACTGCCAGGTGTAGTCACGACATATAAATCAATTGACAGTGTTATGAACCAAGATGAGGCAATGAGTTATCCAATTGAATTTTTAAATTCATTGGAACCGGCTGGTATGCCACCGCATTGCTTGAATCTGAAAGTTGGTTCTTTGATTATATTATTGCGAAATATTAATCCACCAAAACTGTGTAATGGCACCAGATTGGCAGTGAAAAATTTATTGCCAAATTTGATTGAAGCTAAGATCTTAACTGATAAATCAAAAGGAGAAGTTTGTTTCATACCGCGTATTCCTATGATTACAACTGATATGCCATTTGAATTCAAACGATTACAATATCCTGTGCGTTTATCATTTGCGATGTCCATCAACAAAGCCCAAGGGCAAACACTTAACGTTTGTGGTGTGAATGTGGAGGAATCATGTTTTCACATGGCCAACTTTATGTTGCCTGTTGCAGAGTCGGTAGCCCAATAAATTATTTATTCATGCTCAAAATGGAAAAACAAAAAATATTGTTTATCCAAATGTTTTGGATTAAGTTTTAAAATAGCTAGCAATGAAAATTTTTTTTTTGAATAAATGAACTTAATTAAATTTTTTTTTATTATTTCACTTTATACGTAGCGAAGCACGTACCGGGCCGCTAGTAATATTATATAATGAAATCAGTTCAACGATATTATTATAGGAAAATGCTCTCACACGAGCAAATTGTCCAAACACACTTTAGTTCGATGTTAATTTCCATTTTCAAATCAATATTAAATACAAAAGAGTTCCGAAAAATGATTTCATTGTGCTGTGTTAGAGGTGAGTTTAAATTCAAGTTTCTCAGATAACCGTTTCTGTATTGCGCTTCCATTTTGAATATAGTTGGTTGGTTGTAGTGGCAGCCCCTTTTATCCAAAGGTGGCCACGATAGGCCCATTGTGGTACCACAGAAGATAAGGGCGGCACTAGAACCTGCGGGATGACGACAACCATCCAGATTCTCGAATGCAGCCAATGTCTAAATCAGCTACTTCCGTGAGGTTGGCCAGAAAGGGCGTGCCCAAGGTTTGCATGCGCTTCCTGGACAATGCTGAGTATTCGCACAGAAAGTGTTTGATTCCGTCCATTTTGAATATAAATTGAAAACATTTTTTGACATTATCTTGAAAACTGTGAACAATCTACAACGCCAACAACGAAATTACCTTAAGGGGATTATAGGCTTTATACATTTTTAAAAATCTACTTTATTTTTTAAATTTATTTCGATAGTAAATATTCGCAAAAATATCGTGTTAATTTTTTAGAAAGATCCAGGCATTACTATTATAGTTATGCTCAATTTCATGCGCGTGCACTGTGTATACTCGTATTCACACGCGACTCGGTAAGGCTCCGCCCCTCTGTATAGTGTTTAACTCTATACAATACAAAAAAATGTTCGAGTCATACATGAAAACGAATATATTAACTGTAATATTGAATTTAAAAAGAGAACGCTGGCCTCATAATCTTGCCTAACCGATATTTCGGATACTAATAACGTTTTGAATTTTGGAGGAAAATCATCTATCTCAAAACTTTAAATGCATTTTTCTGAAAATCACTTTTTTCATGTCGTGACAATGATTTCTCCAAAACTACAGAACCGATCCTTCTGCCATTTTCACCATTTATTGAACACATTAATAGTTATCGTGTATTTTTTCTATTTTTCTAAGCCCAAAAATCACAAAAAATACTCAAATTTGGATTTTTTTAATGTCCGCCATTTTGTTATTATTATATATAACTTGATAATTATGGTTCAAACGGTAGCCACTGGCTTTTCAAATGAAAGCTTTATTGATTTTTTTTTGTTTCAGACCATTTCTCACACCGTTTAATTTGCATTTTTTATATGGCTAGGATAATGTCGCCATTTTGCGTAAAATTATAATAATAATAATTCCGAATTTTTGAATATATATTTACTTCTTTCGCTCTCAAAAAATATGGTGGCATTCAGTGATTTGCATTTTTTTGTTTCAATTAGAAAAACAATAAAGCGCAACTGCAAGGGTTCGAAAAATTAAAGACGCTTTCGGCAAGGAACTTACGAAGAAACAACCGTTCGTAGTTGGTTTGCAAAATTTAAGCAAGAAGTTTTTTCGTTTGATGATTTGCCTCGAGGAAGACGAGACACCATCTTGGATAATAGCGTATTGAAATCGAAGTTGAAAGGGATACACGTGTGACTGTGAGCTGCATAGCAACGAAGCTAGGCATTTCTATTGCAACAGTAAGTTAGGTCAGAAAAAAAATCACAGACGGGTGTCTCACGTACTGCACATGACATCTCACAAGCTAAAGAAAACAGTTGAGCTAAAGAATGCAGTTGTCCACCCTACTCTCTTGATCTTTGGTTTAAGGATTAGCATTTTTTCCGGAACCTGGCAAATAGCTTGGTAGATTCTCTACCCGAAATCCGAGAGCACGGTATTCTGGCAATCGAGACTTTTATGCGACTAAAAAAGTAGTTTTTCGTAAGACAGTAATTTAAAAAATTACATGTTGATTTTCTACTTAAAAATCAGAAATTTCATGTGTAATAACTAAATATACATTTCGAAAAATGGTAGTGCACGAGTTAAATTTTGCGTTTTATATTCGTTTGTTTTTAATATGACTCGTAATAAGCATAGTTGAAAGCTAGTAAATATTTAAAAGATTTGCTTTGTGCATTTTAGGCTCCGGAAACCGGACTCCGATCCTTCCCTCAATAATAGACACGAGTTACAATTTACTTATTATTATTTGTAGTGGTGTTTTCCAACGGCTAAAAAACTAAAAATGCCGAAGAAATGGCTATCGAAGGAGGAGATGATTTGAAACCCCCATTTAAAAGACTTTATCTGGAAAGATGGCTTCTCTAACGAGAAGCTGCGAAAAAAAATTTTTAGCACCTAAGAAATACCTTGAGGTAAGTGTGCCATTAAGGTAGGTTTCTTCTATTCACTCCCAATAGAACACGAAATTTTCGTCTTCTAACACGTTTCATTATTTATTCTGACGTATAGAAAAGATACTAAAAAACGAAACCAAACTTTAAACGCGATTTTCTCGAAATGACATTTTTTTCAACTGGCCGCAAGTTATTTTCCGGACCTACTCAACCGGTTTTAATAAATCTTAGTGCGTTTTATTTATCAACATATTTCGCAAGACAATTCACCTCAATTAGACCGAAAAATTGGAAAAAAAATTGGCGTGCAAAAAACGACTGAAAAAGAGGGTGGATATTTCCAAAAAAAATCAAAGCTCCGCAATTTTTTTAAACGAGTTTTCATGTGAATTGTCTCGTAAGAGACCTTAGTCTTTAAACCCTTTTTTGAGTTTTCTGTTTCAGACTTGCAAATTTTAAGGTTAACTTTCGGCCATGCGATAGGGTACTTTTCGAGGTGTCAACTTTGGCGCCCTCTAGCTTTATACTGAGAAATTTTTATTCAATGGAGTTGAGAAAAAAAATTCATAAAACTTCGCTATTTTTTGACCTTCTGATGTGTACTAGTACCTTAAGGCTTTGGTGAAAAATTATGGGATCTTATTGTAAAATTTTCAAGTATCTAGCATTTTATTTTGTGTCATTGTTTTTTTTTGAGCAATTTTTTTAGAAGGGATACAAATCATCATGGAGACATTGCCGATTTGTTTCCCACGTATTAACATCGACGCTTAGATAATTTTCCCTCTTGCGTTCTGTGGAGTTTAAAGAGCCTCAAGTAGAAAATTTGTTTGAAAAACTAATGGAAATTCGTGATAAATACAATTCTTTCAATATTTTTGTTGCAACAAAACAGGCATCAATACAAGGTTTTAAATTTGTGATTGGTGTAAAATACAATTATCTTTGAACATATTATTTTCATTCATATTACCAACGTCCGGCATGAGTTGCCACTTTTAACAGGGTTCAGTTTCAAGCATTGTATTTGAAGCTATTTTCTGAACAATTTCGCATCGAATTCGTATGAAAATTCTTTTTGTTACTTTGAAGGATTTTTCATAGTTTATCTTAAAAATAAAAATAATTGAATTTCTTGTATATTTCATAGTTTTAATGATGAATAACTTCAAGTGTCCAGCTCTGATAGACGTCTCTTTACTGTTTTTTCAGGATGCAGATGCATTGCAACATGCCAGATTTTGAAAGAAGAAGCCGTTTCTTTTGAAACCACTCTGGCGTTCAAAACATCCAGGTTTGCTGTTTCGTAGCGCTCACTTAGCTCTCAAACGCCTCAATTTGGACGATTAAAATACCATTAATATTAATTTTCGCTTTCTTTTTCGGACTACTCCGTTATTTCAATAAAAAAAAAGGCACTTAAGAGGTCTTTTAGGTTACAATTTTCAAACAAAAAAAATCAGAACAGCTCGCAGAGATGCACAATTAGCTAGTCAGGAGCTGTATGAAAACGAGGAACGAATTTTGTATGGCCCAAGAATAGCATATTAAAGGTATATAGCGGTTTTTTAAAAAACCTTAAAAAAAGTAAACGCGAGTTTTTGGAATTAATGTTTTTTGGACTGGAGAACACGACTTTAAAAAATACTCAACCGATCACTCTGATTTTTTAATCTATTGTTGTACACATATATAGCCATAGCCGGTAGCGGAACCATTATGATCGGTATCAAATTTTCCGATTTTCACTCAATTTTCCACTCACAAAAATAGGTATTTTTAAAAAATATGTCCGCCATTTTGTAAATATTTAAACTAGGATTAATTTGGCGTTTTGTTTCTTTTCCAAGATGATCCAGTCACCTGAAATCACAGCCGCCGTCATTTTTTGTTGTTGTTTTAGAAAATTGTTATGGTTTTTTACCCAAAAAAAAGAGGAACTGTGCAAAGTTTCAGCAAAATAGGTCGATTCGTTTCGAGAAAAACGCATTTAAAGTTTTTTTTACCGCGATTTAATGAATTTAAGTTATTTTTTAGCGACTTACATCGAGTCGTCGATTCCAGGTCCATACAGTGATTCCTTCGCGATGTTCAGAGCATCCTTTTGATGTTGTGATGTTTGATGAAAAAGAAAGGAGCTTATTTTACGCGGTAGAACCGCGCTGCATGCGTATAATACGCTAGGTAAGGCATAAGGCATAATATTGCTCGAATTTACTTCAAATTTGGTGTGAATACTCTTGAAGTACTATACTTTCATATGGAATAAAAAAAATCGATCGATTTTTTGAAAATACAAGACCTATGTAATCTCTTAAAGTGGTCAAAAATACAATATCTTTCAAATCAGACTCTTCTGCATAATATGAAGAATTATTTAAGCTGCTAAAATATTGATTTAATGTTTCATTTCTTTATACCCAATGCCTTTATGTACAAAAGTAAATTCATTGTATTTGTGGCCAATTGAGGCAACACGTACCGTGAGTCGTCGCATAATGTGCACAAACGAAAGGGAGTGAAAGTAGATAAAAATTCATCGTCAAAAAGATAATTAGAACATTCGGAAAATTATTTTTACATTTAAATTGTTTTTTTTCCAATTTACAAGGGGTACAAAAAATTTGATAACGCTTACGACATGCAAAAATGTGCATTTACATGCCCACTGACTTAATATGACGTCATTTATAATGTTTATGTAGACATAAAGCATCCAATGTCAAAATTACGACGCAAGCGTTTTTCGGATAGTATCTAAAAATCGAAAACCAATTACCATTTATCTCTGCCTCAACAGTGTCACCATTCTGAAGTATTGTACCCATTATCTTGCTATTGGTCTGTTTTTAACAATAATGTCTTAAAATAGATTCTTAATGTGTTTCGCGATAAACGTGAAAACAAAAAAGTTGTGACGCTCGAAAGATGATCCAACCTTTTAAGCGTCGTTTTTGGTGTGTAACTTTTGTATTATTGATACCACGTGAAAATGTTGTATGTACAACTTGCTGAAAATTCAATTCTACTTATGTTTGCAGAAAACTTTTTAGTGGGAGTGATGGGTCCCGAGATATGGGGGCGTACTATCTTTTTTTCTTCTTTTCAATATGGCGTCCAGATAATTGGGGCTGCGACTCCAGAAATTTGAACTTAAGCCCACATTGAGACCCACTTTGTATTGCAACAAATCTGTTTGCCTACTAAAATGCTTCGTGAGCTTCCGCATTGGGGGGTTTGTTCCCGGGAACGGTTCATTTGGGTTTAAAAAACAAACTTTTCACGTGACTTCCCCCATTCCTGTACACAATTACTCCCGCCTGT
Organism: Oxycera nigricornis; assembly: GCA_963942545.1. Taxonomy (NCBI): domain Eukaryota; kingdom Metazoa; phylum Arthropoda; class Insecta; order Diptera; family Stratiomyidae; genus Oxycera; species Oxycera nigricornis. The sequence continues at coordinate 31,359,410 of OZ012659.1, forward strand.
GTACACTGATCGAAACAAGCAGTATCGCAATTGGCTTGTGATAAAATTGTTTAAAAGTTATCTCCGGACGTATTTTACGGAAATGGGCTAAGCAAAGAAATTGTGGCGCACAAAACATGATACCCCATTTTCACGTCGTTTTCGGCGTGTAATTCTTTTATTATTGACACCACGTGGAAGTAATGTATGCACAACTTACTGAAAATTCAATTCTACACAAGTTTGTCAAACACATTTTTTTGTAGAGGCCTTGATTTCTGAGATATGTGGGTGTCCAACTTTTTTTTGATTTCAACATAGAGCCCAGAGGATTGGAACTGCAACCCCAGATACTGGAACTCAAGCTAACTATTGAATTGGCCACACATTGCAATAAAAATCAGCCTGCCAGCACAAAATGCACGGTTGGACTCCCATATGTTTCAACTGAATCATTTCTAGCAGCGTTTTGGGGTCCAAGATATCGAAGATGCTTTCGCATAGACCGAAGGTGCGAAATGACAAGATATATATTTGCCCTCACAGTCATCGGATGACCGCTCCAATCGAAAACGTATGAGCTGTTATTAAGCAGTAAATGCGCGAGAAAAATAAGCGAAGCTTATGATCTGGAAAGGATTTCACGGTGAATTTGGACAAGCTTTCCGCTTAAAATTTATCCAAAATTTGTGACTGAAAGCAAAGAGATGGTTTTAAATTTATCATAAAGATACGAGCATACGTTGGAATTTGATATTGTCTGTTTTTTCATACTGTGTGCACGCTCTTGTTGAAAAAGCTGTAAGTTGTCTTTTACAAAATGGAATATTTCTTTTGATTCCGTAATGATATTCAACCTTAGAGGTTCTTTTCCTTTTTATTGGTGGTTAACTCTGAGCAATAAAATACGTTCATATGAATATGACATCGGCGATAACATCTACGTATACATTAAGTATAATTTGGAGGTAATTTTTCTTTTGCGAAAATTGAAAATAACCGAATGAATAAATCAAACCTAGCATAAACTTTACGAAATCATACATTTTTCCTGGTTTCTTCTGGTTTTGAGATTCATTGAAAATTTAAGGGAGCATCGAATTATAAAATAAAATACCTTCTTTAATTTAGTAAATTAGTTCGTAGATTTTTTTTAGTTAATTTATTTTGATATGGAACACTATTTTCTTTTCTCTACTCTTTTTTTAACAAAAAGGATTATGAAGTAATATTTCCTTTGTGAGTTTCCCGACTATTTGAATTAGCAATTGTTTTAGGAAATTATTCAATTATATCACAGAGATTTTCCCCTTCTTTCCAGAACAACCCATTGTAAGATTTCAAGATAACATAAAATGCGTTTTTTGAGCGTAATGGTTTTTCTAACATTTCAAGTTTTTCTCAATCTATTTTAAGGCGTTACACCACAGTAGAAATTTCAAACAACCGATTTTATTTTTATTGGCTTAAAAAATCATTTGAATCCTCTAAAATAAGAGACGGATTTATATCTGCCAAAAATCGTTTTCATTGAAATTTCGAGTTCTTTCTCCACCCCCTCCGACTGCTCCGAAACGAATACCTGTGGTAAATACGACACCTCCTTGTCGTGTACAAAATTATGTCTTACCATTCGATTTCTAACTTCTCTAATACACTAATAACTGTTGTTAGAAACATTTTCAAGGATGTTGAACACAAAGTATGTTAGTACAGCGTCCTTTGATGTTGAGAGAAGACGTAAAGTAAAGTCAAAACTTTAAACGCGTTTTTCTCGAAAGACGTTTTTTCGAATCGGCACGAAGCATAGCTCCAACAATCTCAGGTAGAAATTAATAGAAATTAGGAGAGTCTAAATCTATTTAATTTTTTAAATTTTAGCCTTAAAGACTCAGGTAGAAATTAATAGAAATTAGCAGAGTATCTGAGTCTTCAAGGCTAAATGGAGATTTAGGCAATAACAACTCTAAACTAATAGATCTTTTGTGTAGTAATAAGTAGGTATAAGCAGTTAAGAAATTTGATGTTAGTAGGGATAGTAATTAAATTTGAATAGTATATAAAGGTTAGCCTGTATTTTAAGATCATAGTGTACTGAAGAAGACCGTATGTTGCGTGTCGAAATACGTATTTACCATAGTAAAAATAAAAAATATAGTCGTAAAAGGAAGCGTGAGTTTTGTTTCCATATTAATAAATAAAAATGCTTAATAACATTCTTAAAAAGAATTTTCCTTCCACTTAGAAAAAATCGCAAAAACCCATAAATTTTCGCTCTCTACTGTGGTGTAACCCCTTAGAAAAAAATATGGAAGTATTTTGATGGCATTTCTTCTGTTTGGATGTTTATTTTGAATAATTATTATTTTTGTTGCGTTTTGAAAGTGAGCATCTCTATTGAGGAGCTCAATTGAATCTGTGCAAAGGAAATGGATGACTACAGCACAAAAAGCCAGAATACCGTTCGCAAGAAGTCTCCTTTTTTATGTCGAGTTCAGCGGAAATATCGAGCCAGGAAACTCTAAGCAAGACTCCAATTCTAGCAGTTACTAAGAGCTTTGTAGTTTAATTTGAAAGCATGCTCTAACAAGAACTGCTGAAAAGGAACCAAATAGGGACAGAGAAAGACAATCATTGCAGGCTAATATATATAACGGAGGCTCATTACAAAAATGCTATGGAAGCATCCCAAGCCAAGACGATTTCCAATCGATCTGATACACCGAACTAACGTGTGTAGATGTAGAGTCGTCAGGCCAGGTTTTCGGGTTTCAAAGCATAAGCACCGGCGCAATGCTTTTAAGGCAAACAACGCGCTTGCACTTTCTTGATTTTTCGATAATTAATGCATCCCCTTATCGTGTCATACACTATTAATTCTTCCACATTGACATTCATTACATCGCCCTTTAAAAAATCCTCGAAATAAGTGAGAGCTGGCCTGCCGAGTTATCTGACGTTTGTAGGCAAGTTGCTTCGCAGGACGAATGCACAATTTTGCCTGAATACGAAAAAAAGTGAAGTGTTTTACTTGACACTAGGAATTAGTAAAAATAATAAATTAAAGACAGTATTCACACTCATTTCCAATGATTCAGATCACTCAAGGATTCTGCGAAGGCAGTGAATTTTTTAAAATTACTTTCGAGCAGTCAAAATGTACCTCACGCAATTTTATATGTCAATTTCATTCCCATATTTCTCTAGTAATAATTCTGATAAACTTCCAAAAAGTTAATTTTTCGTTTAGTTGCTTCAGATAAATTTAATTTTGGTTAAATAAACTTTAGGGAGAACAAATAATCGAGTTCGCAGAATTCGTCAATCAGAAACATATACTTAAAACTAGACAACAGCAATAATTAACTATTACCTAAGAATATGTTGTCCTTGCAACCAAAAATACACAGAGCGCATTCGTCACCTTGCAAATGGAATATTTACGGTTGAATGCATGACAAGAGATTAATTTCTTACTTTTTGAATTAACTATATTCAATGATTACGAACGCTCAATTTTACTGAAAATGCAAACTTTATATGTATTAGAAGCGTCCTTCCAATATTCGTTTCACAATACTTTAACTTATCCAGATCCAACGTCCAAAGGGTGGACATCATTCTCTTCAATTTTTCCACGCGATCCAAGCGCCAGGAAGTTTCGAATAGCGGTTCACACAATTTACATTTGCAGACCGTGTGAACTGCTATTCAAAGGTTTCGGAGGTGCAACTCGCGTAAAAAATACAGAAAATGATGGCCACCCCAGTGAGCATTATGTCTGAATGAGTTTAGTAAATATATCGCCTAGCGTTGTTGGATAATCGTTTCGTGATCATTTGAATCAAACGAATAGATTTATATACAGCTGATTTTTTGGGAAAAGGTTTTCAATTCAATTTTTACCATATAACATTAAAAACACACACTTACTCTTTAAAAATTTACACATAAATCGCTTTATTTGCTCAAATTTTTCGTTATTCATATGTTCTGCGTTTTATTAGCTAAATTCATAAGTCAATAAACAATTACAATTAGAAACTACATGAGAGATAATATTGCATTACACTAACACTTCAAAGTATATGTGTTGTCTACACGAAAAAAAACTGTTTACAATTTAAACTATAGGTCAAACAATAATTTGCAGACGACCAATGAAAAATTAATTGGGGGTGGGGGGAAATGAATGGTTCGGTAGTAGAAGAAGATGGACAAGATTATGCGCAAGCAGTTCACACACTCGAGTGTGTAGTCGTGAAGTTAGAAAATAGCAACAGGATGGAGGAGCGGGGTTGTGTTACGTGATGATGTTAATTTAAAATATATCGACTTTCATAAATTAAAAAAAGGGAAACTTCAACTGAAAATACAATCTCTTACGCTAAGCTCTTTTATCGTTTTACAAATAACGGTTTAATTTCAAAAACGTGGCGAATAATTAGTATTTGATCCAGATATCGACGATGCGGTAGAGCATCCTCGACGATCGTGTTTAAAACTTATCTTCTACGAAACGTTACTCATTACTAGCGATTATTCCTACTTTGAATAGTATTCATCTAGTTATATTATTTTCATCATTCATTTAAATTAACAAAAGATAACAACTTTGTTTTTCAATAAGTTATCAAAAAATGTGGGTCGTCTACGTCACCTTAGTTTTTTCAACCTACTTCATTTTTGCTATACGAGTAAATATATATTGAAGTAGCTTCGCATTCCTGTGGGTTTGCTGAAAATCATAAATACAATACATGCCCTTAGAATATAAATGTAAAGCATGAGTAACTTTAAACACTTCCTCTACAAATTATTTACAGAAAGTAATACTGAAACCAATCAAGTTGATATCAGTAGCGATTCGCTCCGAAGCTAACGAGAGAAGTACACAACTTGACTCGGCTTGGCCATCCTTTTAGGGCGCGAGCGTTCTACATTTCGACAAGTGATAAATCATAAGATGCATCTCGCAACTGCCGATGATCCAATTATTTAAACATCATTGTCCACATCATTGCGCTTGCATGACGAAAATCAATTGAACGTGCAACCTAGTTATCCTTCCTCCCACTATTCTTATCCATATTACTCTATAACTATCTATTCACTTATGGTGCGGGTTGAGAAGGTATACATTATAAATAACCTTGTCAAACGGCTCGCTTTGCAATCCATTAATCGACAACAAACTCACTCCTTTCAACGTGACCAACGTTTGTTGTCACCATTTCATCACAACTTTTTCAAGTAGGCAGCACATTTGACTGCACTACTCACTTGGCCTGTTCCTATAATGTTCAATTTATTACGTTGGCGGAATTTTTTAACATATGCCTCAATCAGATTTTTTATCTTGGCTGGGTTTATTTCACCCGAACGACTGTGACAAATCTATTCCAGGAAGGGAAAAATCGCCGCGTATTAGTCTGGGTCTAATGTCAATAAAATATAAAAAAAATTAATTACCTTTGGCACCGCGCGTCGCAAGATCTCTTTGTAATCTTCTTTGGAAACACGCTTTTTGTTGTAATGCGGCTTCAACACTAATTTCACTTCTTCCACGACACGTTCTTGACGATTCAACTTGCGCAAGAACTGTTGAATGAAATATATAGAGGATTATTAGTCATTTAATATGTACTGACTGGGATTTAGTTGAAAACAAGTTCGATGCTAGAACATACCTTATCCTTAACTTGAAGCTCAACTGCAGAGCTGGGAAGTTCTTCGAATATCTTGACTTGATCGTCTTCCAATTTTGTTTTTGCGACTGGAAAATGAAGGGAAAAAAACATTAAACATACTCCGCTAGAAAAAGATTTCAATAATGAATTTTATGTAGTTGCATACACAAATATCAATTGTACCAAGAATCAGTGGCGGCGTTAGGGGGGAGTGGCTTGACAACGACAACTCACTCGTACATCCAAAGAAAGCGCACAAAATCTCCCTATTTAAAAACATATCAATAAATAACTACCTACTCTTGTACCTAGCTACTTACATACTAATATCATATTTTAAAACACATCGCAACTATATTTTCATTTTTTTGGAATATAGTTTCTAATTTCCTAAAAGAATGAATTCATATTGCGCTTGAGTTTACACGTTTTTTTCATCATCCACACATCGGTGGGAAATATTAATGAAAAATGTAGGCGTGTTCGTTAAACGACTATCAGAGACAAGAGGGAGAAGCTTGTATCAACATTCGAAGAGATGTGTGATCCCAGCACCAGCAAAGAAACAAGAGAAGCAGCATCAACACTCGTGCCAGCTTTGTGTGACTTCAGTTTTCTTTTGGTGTGAAGTCCTAGAAGAAATTTATCGGCCAAAAAAGTATATACAAACATCTGGGATATCATTGGAAAAGTGTGTTATAAAAATTAAAGCTCTTAAAAATTTTCTTCAAAGTCAACGCAACTAAATTGTGGAAAAGGCTATTACGCGACAAAAAAATGTGAGGACTTAAGACATTCCGATTGAAAGAAAAAACGGAGGAAGAGATTTCAAAAACGAATGCCTGAAGAAATGGCGCAAGATGCTGAACTTTCATTACCAGAGGAGCTGCAGAGCGCAATGTTAGATCCTCACGATAGATTTTACGAAGAACTAGACCATCGTTACAGGGCAATAGATTTTATTCTGGTTATATTTAATGCTATTCAGCCTAAAACGATGGTAACATCACTAGAAGATCTTCATGGAATGGTTCCAAATCTGTTAAAAATTTACGATGAATTATCAGCAGAGGAAAATGTGTTGGAGATTTTACGATTGAGGCGCCATTTGGAAGCCGCCAACATTTCTGCCCAAGAAGCGGTTGAATGGACTACATTGGAGCTTCTCAGAATTATTGTAATCTATTTTTAACAACTTGTGTTTCGATGGCTTTATGTGAAAGAAGCTTTTCAAAGTTAAAATTAATAGAATTTTACTTAAGGTCCACAAATAGCCAAGCGCGACTTATCAATCTTTCGATTTTATCAATTGAAAGAGACAGGGAAGTCAATTTTGATAATGTGATCAAATATATTAATAAAATATAGTCTCGTAAGCATGTTTAGTGTTTGGTGTTTTAATTTAAGAAGGGGTGCTCAATACAAAACTGCCCGGGATGCCAATCTACCCTACGCCGTCACTGCCAAGAATGCAATTTATTCTATTCGAGAGAATACGTTTTGTAAATTCCAGTCGATATTCATATGACGACTTGCCTGATTGTCAGGGCTGAACACCTCCATTCGGACTCAAGTAATATATGGACTTTAAACAAGTGAAAAGTAAAAGTCCGACGAAAGTGAATCAAACTCAAAAGATTTAACATTTGTGTCCAAAGTAGCAACTTTTGCATATCACGCGGGTCAAAAGTGTTATTAGTTTCAATGCCTTAGATATTATTTCTTATTCGATATTAAAACTACACATCATCATATTTCCTGCAGAAAAAAGAATGTTGGACCGCATATATTACCTTTAGAACGGAATACAAAAGCAGAATTTTTATCAATTATTATTGATACATTGAGGGAGGATGTTAATGCATGAGTTGTGCTTTAGTCCTCATTATCGAGTCAGAACTAAGCTAAGACCATGCTGCAACTCTTAAAAAATACAAACTGTCAAAAAACAAAAGCTGTTGTTCTCACTTTTTATAGTACAAAGAAAAAAATCAAATTTTTTTTACAGATTTCGTTAGTAAATTCTATCAAGAATACAATTTAAAAGAATTTATAATATTCTAGTTTTTAAAGTATTTTCAACCGTGTATAGCGTGATGCCGTGATTTAGCATTTTTGACGCTCCGCTGGGTTTCGGTATTCTCGACTCCCCTCTTCTGAATTACGAAAGTATAAGCAAGGTCTACCTCTTGATCAAGAAGCTCAAGAAATTTTGAATCCAATATACGAAGATTTAACTTTGAATGATTTATTAGAAAGGTGCTTCATAATTCGTAAAAAAATGCAATTTTCTCGAGTTCATGTTTTTTTTAAGCTGGCGGACACGATTTTAGAAAAACTACTCAGCCGATCACTCTGATTTTTTAATATGTTGTTATACACATATATAACTATAGCCGGTAGCGGAATTATTATGATCGGTATCAAATTTCCCAATTTTCACTGAATTTTCCACCCTCAAAAATAGTTTTTTTTTAAAAAATGGCCACCATTTTGTTATTTTTTAATGAAAAAAATCATTCCGGTACCTACCATAGGTACTTAAAATAGGATTAATTTGGCGTTTTTTTTGTTTCCACATTTTCTAGTCAACTGAAATCACGTTCGCCGTTAATTTTTGAGGTTTTTTCTTTTAAAAAATTTATGGGTAAAAAAAACAATAAAAAAATATTTTTGTACAACCAAAATAAAAATTAACATATGCACAGAATTTCAAAATGATATCTCTTTTTTTCCTATTGAAAAAAATGGTTAATTTTTTATTGAAAATCGTAACCTAAAAGACCCCTTAAGTTTATAGATTAAGTTACACAATGAATAAGCGCTTCATATACCATTGATTGGTGTTTGTTGTTTTGGACATATTGTGCATAATGATTTCAAAAATGGTACTTATCGATAATGGTTGGGTGAAAAAATCATATTTTTACTTTTATACTGTATAAAATAGAATCAAAAGCAATTCGTTGCGACACAAAAATAAATACAAGATTATGCTATCCACTGGTGACACATCATTCGTATTATTGCAAACGGCAAAAACTACCATACCAGAAATGTATGAGGGGATAAAAGTACAGTGGATCAAAGTGAAACTCGGACGCTTAGATATTTATTCTTTATGAGGTAGTGTAAGGAAAGAATTTAAACAAAAAAACTTCATTCATAGTAAAACGTCATCGATAAAAACAAAAGCAAAATTTTTTCATATAAATTCTTTTGAAAAATAACGAAAAATGTACGCAAATTGAAACTCGGACAGCAAGAAGTTTTAGGAATTTTATAAGGTTTTTTTATATTTTGTTGGTAGTCCTTTACTTGCTTTAACAACTTGTAATCTGCTTGGCGTCGAGTAAACAAACTTTTCACAAGAAGAAGGGTCAACTCTTTTCCATTCGTATGACGAAGCGTCCTTCAAGTCTTCTGCATTAGATATTGTGTGGTTTTTCTGTTCCAGATGCGCCCATAAATGTACGATGACATTTAAGTCTGGAGATTGAGGAGGTGGGTCAAGAACATGTGTAACCACAGTCGAACATTTGCAGCGTTATGTTTAGGGTCGTTATCCTGACAAAAGCTGCAACAATCGGCTATCCCGAATTTGTTATTTCTAACATTTTGCTTCAGAATTGTAGATATTTATGCTGGTCCATGTTCCCGTCAATGGAATGCAGATTTCTTAGTCCAACGGCTGACATAGACTCCCAAACCATTACTGACCCACAGATGACCGAAGTTGTTTTCTTTATATTCTTCATTTGGCTTTCTCCACACATATGACTGCCCATCAGAACGAAAGACGTTGAACTTACTTTCGTCCGAAAACGAAAAATCTTAATTTTTGTGTAGTTTTGCGAATTTTAACCTTTTGGAACGGTTCTTCTTGCTAATGAATGGTTTTTTCGGGCGACTCGACCATTCAAATTATTCTATCTTAGTACGATTCTCTCCGCTTCTGGGTTCGCTTCTTTACCAAATTGCGTTTTTATTTGCTGCAGATAATTTTGGAGCACTTCATTTTGGGTTTTTCTTAATTTCCCTTACCATCCACCGTTCTTCGAATTCTGAAAATGACTTCGTTTTATAATTGTCGCAGTCTGAGGTCTCGAGTTTTCAACGATGTTTGTTCAAATTTTCTTTTTCTTGAAAACTGAATTTCGCAAAAACAAGTAAATTTCAACACTTCTTTTGAGGATTCTGAACTCAAAATGAAATTAAGAGATCGTCAATATCAAAATGACTACTAACTTTTGGGATTCCCCGCATTTCCTAAGAATACAATAACAGTAGGTATTACCAGCTGTCCGAGTTTCAATTTGAGATAAATGTTCGTTATTTTTCAAATTTAATTTTTTGAAAAAAATTATATGAATAAATTTTGCTTTTGTTTTACCGGGTTTTACTTTGATCCTTTCTATATTCTACTGGATTTCGAAAGCACCTAAAGTCTATTTCGCCAATCACACAGGTTATTTACAAAGGTTTGTTTCTCTTTTTGACCTCACTATTCTATGAATGGAATCAGATACAGCAAGTGCTGCCGTGGCTACCAATAATCATAATAAACAAGTATAATACATGAAAGACTGTAGAGTCCAAAAATTCATTCCATTTAAGTTAAAGATTAAGCATGAATCCATAAATTTGATTATGCAAAATTTTAAGAAAGTATTTAAGAATTTTCCAGTTTTGTGATATGACGTTGAAATATTTAGCTGAGAAAATGAAGAATGGATGCAGAAGCGGAATTGTCATTTCGTCTGAATTCGCAGATTTTGGACTTTCTTCGTTGAGGCTGTTTTTGGCGAACCTTGCATCGTCGTCAGATTATTCAGTTGGCACTTGAACTAACGCCTAGAGATCATAGACAACGATGAATTTACAAACTGAGTGCTAGAGCAGCAACAAGTTGATGCTGAATATTTTCTCTGCTGAGGCACATTTCCACATCCCAAGCTATGATCATGAGCAACATTATCACATATGGGGCGAACAAAATTGTCCTGTGATCCAGGAGGCAACATTACACGCCCACGACGTAACCGGATGATTTATTAGAGCACGATTCCGTCATGAAGCCGTATTTTTTGAAAACCAATAAGGTCGAATTCGATGATGCACAATAATCAACCATTGTTGGGATGAAATCGAAGATATTGGCGAGGAAGACTTGTGGTTTAAACCAGGCGTCGCAACCTACAACATTAGATGTTTTACGTGAACAGTTTTCACGTCGAAACGACAATATGAGCATTCTTATATTCACATGAGCAAACAAAATTGTTAAAATTTTACGTGTGGTGATTCAAAAGTAATGATAATCGAGAATTTACAATAGATACAAAAATCTTTAAAAAAATTATGTCCTTATACTTCACTATATAAATGTAAAAATCATATTAGTATGTCATCATTTTTGGGAGGTACAATCCTTTGAATACGAGCAGTCGAAGATGTCACAAGAAATTGAAGAAAAACGAAGGCAGGGCTTTTATCCGCTATCTTTAAAAATATCTACTAAAGACTTGGTGGAACCACCGTTGAACTCTGATCCTTCATATTCCAGTTACACGCTGGTACAGTGGGTTTAAGCTGGGCAGCGGGTTTAAGCTGTTAGGATAGTCAACAGATATTTAGTTGATTGTAACTAGCTGTTGAAGAATGTAAATGATATGAAACCAACCATCCATTAGTATTGTATTGGGATCACAACTCGTAAATTAATAATGATTTCCCTGATGGGCGGTTGACAGTTATTCATCCCTTCATGGTGTGCCAGGGAGTTTAGCAATCTTCCATGCGCTCCACATGACTGGCCACTTTGCAAGGATCGATACCCCTCGCGCGTCCTAAAGGATGTCAACTTGTTGCATTGAGTTCCCCCATTCGAATATCAAGCTAGATGAATAAGTCGACATTTTCGATAATCGTCATACTCCATCAGATTTTTGCCTTTTTTCTTGATTGGGTCATCAACTCTTTCCGTCACAACAGTTTTCAACCACCGTGACTTCTTAGCATTTAGATGAGGTGTTACAATGCGTGTATCACTACGACGAAGAGAGTTGAATTGATCTTTTGGGCAAGGTTTGTAGTAACATCAATATCTATGCAAAATTATCGAAAGCAAGAGGAATATTCCTTTCTCTTTTATCTGACGAAGCTTTGCTAGATATTTCCCGTCGATTTCGTTTTTTGATTTACCAATGGGAAAAACAACTGATTTAGCATGCAAATTTCTAAAATACAGTCTTAAAAATGGTTTACATATCTTTAGATGCTCCGAAAATTTTGGGATCGATATTAAATTTTCCAGAAACGATTCGGGTTTTGGAATTTTTAATGCATTTTTTACACCAAAAGACACGTATTGCCTACAAAATCGTTTATTTTACTTAATTTTAAAGAAGCTGAAGAGCAGATGATAATCGGTTAGCAACGTCTCTATACTATACTAACTTTTTAATTGATGTATCCGTGATTATAATATGCATTCAGAATCCATCAAGAATTTTTGGGAATTGGTATCAATCACGATGTTTATAACGATGCCGCATGGACTCTAGATTGCAAATATTCATTGAAAGTTTCACGTTAAGTCAACGTATAACTCCATATAGATCCATAGACCTTTAAATTTGCAAAGCAAGTCAATTTGAATCATTAAATTGGTGTTTCTCTAAAGAATTTTTCAAGACTGCTTAAAAACTACTCAACGCATGACTGAATAAAATGTATAAAATATTTAAATAAAAAAAATATTAACTAACCAGAAAATTATTTATCTGTGTGTACTTTTTAATATTCAAGAAAAAATGTAGATTTTTTGATTTAATATGTAAAATGCCACTCTTTTTTCAATCTTGACTTGAAAATAAGCGATACTATTTGAATTTTGACAAAAAATCCAAAAGAAAAATCCTCAATAATTCAAATTCATATTTAATTTAGTGTAAAAAGCTTTTTGGAAATTTACTTTAAGGGGTCATCCATCTATTACGTAACATTCCAAGAGGGAGTTACTTTATGGCATAGATTTTTAAGGTTTTAATGTGCTAACATATGCACATAAAATCCTTTCGTTAAAACTCGAACAACTTGAATGAAGACTGATTGGAAAAGTTTGATTCTATGCCACCAGAGATCGTCTGGTTAAAAACAATAAGCAAGAATATGATTTAATTTATTGCCATTGATTTCTGATTTATTAAAAGAATGCGCTTCAATTCTGGAAGGTACCAACTGTATATCTGGAAAGATTGTCTGACTTTTGCCCTAACGACCCTTGGATCAAGTCGCATCGTTTCAGGGAATAATAATTCAAGATTCATGCAATCGTATACTAACTTCGATTCCTGCCACAGAACTGTCACCAGTTCATTCTGGAAAAATCGAGAAGCAAACAATTTAAATAAAATAACCCACCTTTGATAGGCTGTCTTCTCGGCAATCTGTTTCCGTGCTTGCGACGAGAGAAATTCTGCACCCGCTCTCGTTCCACTGGCGACGTACTACCAAACAAATTGTCGAACATCTCGGTTTTATTCGCTTTGCGATTGTGTGCAAGTTGTGCTAGCGTTATTGAGTTGTCTGCGTTCGGCATAGGCGGCTCGAATAAATCTTCGTAGTCAGCGGAGCCTGGCGAATATGGCGATTCGGGCTCCGCGCCCGTGCCTCCTTCTTGGCCCAATTGACCGCTGCCGCCATTTTGTCGAGAGACGGACGTTGGTGCCTGTTGCATAGGCATTTTTGTCAGGCTTTGTGATTGGGTTTTTGGAACTGGCGGACTGGTATTTAGCATTTGATTCGTCCTGGCTGTCGCCTTTCCAGTGGATATCAGAACACTGGAGAGCACTGTGATACCCTTACTCGAATTGGCATTGTTCTCATCGCCAGTGGTCATTCCCATTGCATCTGTGCCGTCTGGCTTCATCGGCGGAATCGTATACGCCCCAGTCTCATTCAAATTCATAATATCTTGTTGAGACATGGCTGTCTTTGTGTTGATCAGCGCCATAACAAGTTCTACTGGATTTATGGGCTTTTCTTGTGGAATGGCGACAGGACGGGTTTCGACAGGATTTGGCTCTTGGGGATGATTCATTTGATCAGGCGCGTCTTCGGGCTCATTGTCTTGCAGAGGTGCTGGCGAATGTGCAGGTGACAGTGACGGTGACTTGGTCGGATCAAAAGGATCATACGCGTCAGGTGAACATGGTGCCGATTCAGGTGGCGTGTTCGGACCAATCTTGTTAGTAGCATGCATCGGACTTTGATCCTCACCGTGGTCGGATTCTGCTTCTTCTTGCAGCTCTTCCTGTTCTTCATGCAATGGATTGCGGTTTTTGATTTGCTTAGTCTTAACCATAGAAAACTTGATGGTAGCCGGCGGTTCCGGAGGTGTTTTCGGTCCAAGCTGCAGCATCTCAAAGGGCTCTTCTTCCATGCCACTGGGCCTTTGCACCTCTATTGTTTTTTCAATCTCTTTCATCTGCATGTCGGCCACTTCTCTATCATTCGGACCCAGTTCCATGATGCTCGTAGTGCTTCCCTTGCGCTTGTTACTATCCTCATCATCGGCTTCACGATCGCTGTCGTCCGTAAGAACAATTACGTCTCTCGGCGATTGGGCGATCACTTGGAATGGAGAACGATCCAAATCGATTATAGCCACTGGCTTCGTGTCGAGCTTCTTTCGGCGGCGCTGAATTTTTTCCTTGGGTTTCTTTTGTTTTCGTCCTTGACGCTCTGCTGAACGGCGCTTGGTAATGATTTCTTCTCTGGTCGGTGGCAGCGTTACGACTGTTGTCTGCTGGGGAGGTGCAGCGTTGTTGTCCTTGTTGAAACTAACACTGACCAAAATATTGTTCCCCGATGCGAACACCTCTTTCGAAGGCGCCGCAGGACTTTCTCGCATTTCACTTCGCTGTCGACGCTTTTCTTTTCGACTAGTATTTTCTCGCCGCTTTTTACCTTTCTCTTTTCTCTCTCGTTTCTTCTTATTGCCATTCATTGTGGCATCTTTATTTTTCAGTATAACGGTTAGGTTATCATTGTTTGCACCCATCAATGGCGGCGTCCATGATGATTCGTTGGTTTGGGTTGGCGGAACATCTACCGCCTGTGCGGGACTTTGTGACCATCTCTCCTCTTCTACAACTGGTGATTTTGTTCGCGGGCGTTTTTTCTTTTTCCGACCTGGAATACGATCAGTAGAGCGAGCTGCGCGTTTCACTGGCGGAGGCGAAGGACTCATCGAAATCATGCGCTTCTTTATTCGCTTCTTCCTTCGGTCTTTCGAGCGCTTCCTTATTTTTTTCGGAAGAATCGGGCTTTTGGAACGACTACCGCGTGGACTTCTGAGTACCGGTGAACGTGATTGCGAGACAAACTTTGAGTGTGATCTCGAGCAGGAGCGCGAGCAACTGCGACCGGAGTTCCTTCGCTTCAAGCGTGGATTACGTCGATTCACTGGGCGTTCCATTGAAACTGATCGGGATCGCGAGCGTTTTCGCGGAAGCGAAGATTTGCGAAGGGATCGCGACCGTGATCGACGCTTTGATCTGGATCTTCGCGGAGTGAAAACTCTACGTCTACGAGGAGGCGTACGCCGACCAGGTGGAGAAATTCGTCTGGGCGACACGCGCCTTGGAGATGCGCGACCTGCCGACACAGGAGTAGGAGACATTGAAAAACTGCGCCGATTGTTTCTTGGCGAAGGTGTCCTTGATCGCGATTTTGTTCTCAGACGACGGAAGCTACGCGATCGAGTTCTAGAACGCCCAGGACGCGATGTATCACGGCCATAGCGATCTTTAAAAGTTCGCGGTTGGCCGACAACGTTACGCACATTGTATCGCTCGATTTCTTTGCGCCTTACACGTCTGTTTCCTGGCCTCTGTCGATTGCGATTTTCTTTGCCCCTAAATCTTGACCCGGACCGTGACCTTGAATCTCTACGTCTTCTACTGCGAACTCCTTTTTCTTTATCCCGATAATTTCGCTCTTTTGTACTTTTGCTAATCTTCTTGAACTGTTCCTTTTTGGAACGTTTTCCACTGCTCTCCTCTTTTTTTATCCTCTCGTCGATCTTATGAGAGCTGGATTGAGCCTTAGCATGCTCCGCATTCAGTAGCTCCTCATCTTCTTCAGATATGAGTTCCATTTCCATACCATCTACAACGCTGGTAGACATGTCACCTTTATCATCAGCTTTTTCCTTTTCTATCGATTCTGACTTTCTATGTTCACTATTCATCTCCTCGTGCTCAGTTTTTTCATCGAGACAAGGAGTATAGGATCGTTCCGGTTCATCATCGTCGCTCGAATTATCTGACCCCATTTTACCAGCAATTAGTCGTAGTTTGGCCTCATCTATTTCTGGTGTGCCACCTTCGTCAGGTGAGTGATCATTTTTCTCAGGTGTAAACGATTCATTTTCAATTCCCGCCTCGGCACCTCTCTGAGGTGTGAAACCGTCCGGTTCGTAGTTACTATTTTGGTCTTCAAGCTTTTGCTTCGGTTCTTCTGGGACGTAGCTTTCATCTCGTTCAGGACTGCTCTTTGTAAAATCATCTTCCTCTTTTGGTGACAGTTCGGGTGGCATCGGAATAAATTCCGCTTTCTCAATATTCCATTCCTCCCAGTCGCTGTCGTCGTAAAGTTCCAAAACGCCTCTTTTCTTTGGCGGCATTCTGCTTCTACTCTTCGCGTTGGTTTTTGGTTGATCTTGGATCCTCTCACTAGTCGCTTCTTCAGGAGTCTTTTTATTTTTCGTTTCAATTGGATCTTCCGCTGCAGCGCCCGACCGTTCTAGTACCTTTTCAAAAGAGTCATTTTGATCATCGTCTTTTTCCACATTACCATCCCCGCTTTCTTCTTTAGAACATTTTCCACTATCTTCTTCCAAATTTGTATCTACCGCGGCTTCAAGTTCTTCATCCGATTTAATTTCTTTATCAGATTTTGTACCTTCATCGGATTTCGTTTCTTCATCCGGTTTTAATTCTTCATCAGGTTTTGATTCTTCATCGGATTTTATTTCTCCATCCGATTCTGTTTCGCTCTTTTTCATGTCATCCACTTGTGCATTCTCCTCCTTAATCTTATCCGCATCCGAGTTTTCATCTTTATCATCAGTTTGAGCATCAGTTTGATCATCATTTTTATCACTTTCTTCGTCGCTAGCACTTTCCGCAACCTCATCTTCGTCAGCTGGTTCTGTCGTTGGAAACTCAGGCTCGTACATTTCCGACTCAGGCACATTCTTTTTGTTTTGATTAACACCACCATCAGCGACATTTGAATTGCTATTTTCAATAGCGTCCGGGATCTCGTCATCATCGCCCAATTGCACTAAATCTTCCTCCTTTTCTTCGTACTCGTCCTCCTGATGATTGATGTAAAAATGAAGAAAAAAACAATAGTTTTTGGTTAGTACAATGGTTGTTTGATATACTATGTATGTATATTGTAAGCTGAATTGATTGTAACAAAAACAAATATATTGTGCATGCTGAAATAGTTTTTAAATAATAAAGATCAAAATAAAACATCTAATATATATATATTTTATTTAGGATTTTATATAATATTTTTCGGGGCATTCATACCAACAAAATGCTTCGAAAAAATTTGAAGAGTCTGTTTGGCAATTAATTCAAAAATAAAAGAGCCATGCACAGACATGTTTTATTCAGAAGAAAAGAATTATCTGAATGAAGTTAATAAGTGTTATCAGCATCATTCACGTTGACGTCACGATTCGTGGGAATCTTCCTCTGAATAAACAATGAAGCAATATCAAACTCGTATATCTCAAAGTGAATGATTCATACTTATTTTAGAACAGAAGTAGAAAAGTGATTTTGTTATCATTGAACGGTTATATTTGCTGTTTGTTTAGTAAAAAAAAAACAAGCAGATATTTCCAACTAATGTAAGCGTGATAAGGATCTAAAAACATTAAGGTGACACTACATTCGTAGGTATTCGACACATGCCGAACGTTTACTAATAGCCGAATAATTCGTTGTTTTCGGAAATACGGCATGGCTGGTATTGCACTCAGTCCTGATCTAACCGAAGCCACTCATTTACCTCAACGCTGCATGAGTGAGCGGAAACCAGGCATAGGGTTGGCCACTTTGGTGTCAATCAAGAGGAAAGCATAGTGAAGAAAATAAGGATTTGATGATAACGTTAGAAAGTGCGTCTGGACCAGATTTGGATTTCAGAGGAGGTAGTGTAAACCAAATCAAAAGTAAAAGAAAATCAAATGGAGTACTATGAGAGTTTTGGAGTGCCAAGGAAGAACAGGTAGGGAAAAAGTAATAGTAAAGATATTTTCAGAAACAGAACTGCGTTTTGATTCCAAGAAACAGTAATAGGATTACTGGAAAAAGACTTAAGGATGCGGACATAAGACGAAACGATTTGATCTGTGTGGAAAAGAGCAAATGTTCAATACTTGCGAAGTAATCGTCCATAGCATTTTTGATTACAGATTCAGCAAAAGCAATCATAAATAAGGAGTCGAATTTGAGGAGCATGTCTTCACAATTTAGACTATCGAAAAATAGTACAATCTGCCGAAAATAGTTCACTCTTCAATAGTTCAAGTTGTTTACGTTTATTTTCAGCTTTGGGCAAACAGAAAGAAATTTCAAACAGTGGAGGTAGATCTAAAGGAACACAAGAAAGAGGAACAAGCGTTAAAATTAGATTATCAGGAACGATATTCGATAAAAAAGATCAATGAGTTGTCTGTTCAAGCCAACAATGAAAGAAAATCGGATAACTTTAATGTATCGTAAAATTTATTTTATTTTTATGCGGACGTTGACGTTACAATTTTATTTCCAAATTTTCAATTTTTAATCAAAAGTTATGAATAGGTCGCTAAGAAAATTGCTATTGGTTTTTTTATTTAAAATTTCGTATTTTTGTCGATTGAACTGCATCGAGGATGTGTATCTATTTTAAACCAATTTCCAAACAGCGATCATACAAAGCAGTATTCTCGGCAAGACTAAATCCCTTTGTTTATCCAAACCACTCACGTGTTATCACAATTCAAAGATCGTTGGTTTACATATTCTTCCTAAAAATAATTGTTTGCTTTTAATGTTGAGAGGCTCTTTCGACGAACTAGACAAAGGGTCATAAATGCATTTCCTTCTCATCGTGGAATTTACACCATTGATTCTTAGCACACTGTGTGTTAGCACACGTGTCCTTTTGTTTACATAGTTTTACGAAGTGTTCACAAGAACTGAAAAATTTAATTATTTCCGGTATATTCTTTCGTGAAATTCCAAAATGTTATTTGATATTTGTGGCGTTAAGACAAACGTCTAGGGACCAATTAATGATCGATGGTGAATTTATAAATGGGAGACCTTTCATTGCATCTTGAAATAATAAGAAGAAATGTGAAATACAAACAAGCAATCGATAAAAAAACTGTCAAATGTTTTTTTTTTGGAAGAAATTATTCATTGAAAATTCTGAAATGAAAATGGTTTATGAAAAGTACTTAATCGTCCTCTTGAAAATTTGACTCCTAATCCACAGTGGAAATGTGTTCTTTGTAGAGTTTCTTTCTTGATTTGTGGCACACTTGAAAGAATTTTGAAAAATGAATGAACGAAATGATTTTTGCAGATAAAGTTGAAAAATAAGAAAGACTATAGTAATATCTTGAAGCTACGTGATAGGTATGATCCGTGTTAATCTGAGTAAGCCGAATTCGCATAAGCCGAGATACAATCTTCCATCTGAAGACACGATTATCTTTTTTTCGTCAGGAAGCATATTTTGATAACACGCTATTTATTTTTCGTTCTCTGTTTTGCGAAGGAAAAGCTCTCTTCGCTAGAGTCTGTTTTCTAAAATTTGCAATCCTTTTTCATTTTACCTGAGCCTTTCCGTCAAGTTTGGCAACCATTATGAGATGCAAGGACGTATCAGGTAATGGGTGGCGAAATTCAAAAATCGCGTAGCTCCGAGGTAAGCCGCGAGATTACTGTACAGTGGCACATTTGATCGTTTGATTGGTTTTGTTCGTTTGTTTGTTTATTTAAGGGAAAAACTCAAAAAAATCGCATTAAATATCTATGAGGGTTAATAAAATAAAGACGGGGCTGATTCTTTTTAAATTCTGACTTCCCACGGCGCGTGATTTCATGGACTGCGCCGCGTCAATAAGCAAACGGGCAAGCATGTGCCGTGATTGGAAACTCCCGACTAGCGGTGTATAGTGAAAATGTGAAAAGCTGACTAAAAGTCAATGATGTCAAAAAGGAGTTACCTCGTTACTTAATACCCCACCATCAGGAAAAAGAGTTTAATGATTTCCAAGGAAATATACACACGATAACAGTGGGAGCTCCATGATATAGGAACCTTGTACGTAGACGTTCCCACTCTATTTCAAGGTTGCAAGACTAACTGATTTAGTTTATAAAGAGGCTAAAGCACGGTAATTGTGCATATTGCCAGGATAGAATGCATTTAAAACTAGGTAATTGTATTTTTAGTTTTACTAAATACACATAAAAATTGAGGGGGCGGGGGGTTGGCTTTAAAGTATGAAAATCAATTGTGTTTCTCCATTCTCCCTTGACCGCTAGCTTCTTCAACAAACTTCTTTGATTTTTTAAAAATAAAATCTAACCCATTTATAAGGTCCTCCCCTTTATTTCCGTATCTGAAAAATATTGCAGACCATAACTTTTTCGCTCTTTGGTGGTAAAGATTTAATATTTTCCTAATGTTCCTTTGCGCTTTCTTATTTTTTTAATTCTAATATTTGACGGTACCTACCTAACAGTTTGCACAAAAAACCAAAAGATTGGATAACACACAAATTTGTTGACCAGGCATAGACGAATGGAGTGCATCTGAGTTACTCTTGCACTTTAAAATCTAGAATTGTTATTTTTTCTAAGAAAGTAAATCCCAATTTACTGATATTTGATGCATACAGGTAATAACTACACGTGAATGCCCGGCGGTGAAAGCATTCATGAGATCAATTCAGATATTAGGAGTATTTTAAGCAAAGAAAAATTATGTGGTTCTACATTAATTTCACTCACTGTACTACTGTATTAGTGTGGTGTTTTTTTCAGCTAGTGATCATATTTTGAGGAGTTATTATATGTAAGTAATTGGACATTAAAAGTGAATCCAAAATCATATTTCGTAAATTGAATTGAACAAGCAAAAAAGTTAGTGTTGAGGTACATTTATTGTAGAAATTGCTGGATTATGACGACTGCTAGCACTGAAAAATTGATATTTGTCGTTATAAGGCAGATTGTTTCGTCTTTTTGAAGATAATGCAAAATAATTTAATTAAAAGCCGCGTGGCTTGTAAAATACATATTTGGTTTCAATTCAGTTGTGAAGATTATTGCCTCATAGATGGGAAATAAAAAAATTATTGAAACTTTTATTTTTGATTAAATTTAACTGCAAAAATATGCGTTCAGGTGTTGCGAAGCCATGTGGAAAGCTAAGCAGACTTTAAGGGGGGTAAGGTTTGGCAACTATTTTATTTTTTATATTTTTTTCTGAAAGTACAACATCTGAAGAATATTGTATTAAATTTGTACGTCATTCGGAGTAAAACCAACGAAGCTACAGTAGGTTGAATAACTGTACCTCTTAGGTTTGCGCGCCTTTTAGCTACCTGCGCTGAGCGGCGGCAAGCGGCAACTGTTTCGGTCTCTATTGTATTACTTTTATCGACAGGAGCAAAAAGATGCCTTAGATAACGTGGATGATAGTGATGTACTGTATGGACACGGCATCGATGATGACATGTACGTATTTTATAAGAAAATCCGGTTTTTTCAAGATATTTTCATTTTTTCAGTGTACAAAACTCTAAATCGATTTTCCCAAACACGTAATTTTTAAAATCGGTGACCAGCCTACAAAAAAAACTACTGAACCGATCGTTTTGAAATTTTGTACACATATTCTACATATATATAGCTCTCTAGTGACGTTTAGTTTTTAACTTCCCAGTATATGGGAAGTTCTTGTAATCGCCTCGAAAATCGAAATTGAAATTTTCAACATTTCTTTACGTTTTGAGGTCTATAGAGTATATCTAAAGTGTTTTTAGAAAGGGAGATGTATGTATGTATGTTTGTGTGTGTGTACGTACGTACGTACGTTCGTGGACACTTTTTTCTACGAGCATAACTCACGTAAACAAAGTCGTATCGAGTTCTTTGAGGTGTCAATCGAAGCGTCTTTGCAATCTTAAGAGCTGATTAGTTTTTGGGATACTTCGGTCGGGGGGGGGGGGGGTTTGCTGTTTTGACCCTTTGAAAGTTATTTCTGTCATGCGTTATATCTCGCGAACCAAACATACGATTTGCATGGTGGAGGTGTCAATCGACGCATATTAGCATTCGTGTGAATCTATCAAATTTTTAAAAACATCGTTGGAGCCATTTTTTAATTTAAGAAAAAAAAAGTGCAAAAAATTAGGGTTTTTTTCATAAACAATAAATTTTTAAGCTGATTTGCAAAAAATAGCAATCAATCTTTATAAAATTCATATACTGCAAACAATTTTTGTAAAAACATCATCAAAACTTTTTCTCATGATTACGTAAAAAATGAAATTAAAAATAAAAAATCATTAAAAGTCATCATGATTTTCAAGGTCATTTTTATCATTCACTATATTTCACGAACCAGATATAATATTTGGATCATTAAGGTGTCAGTTGACGTGTATTAACATCTTTGTGAAGTTTTTAACAATATAAAAATTCTTTTCAGCCGTTTTTTTTAATTTAAAAGAAGAAAATGCGAAAAATTATGGTTTTTTTTCATAAAAAATATTTTTTAACCTGATTTGCACAGCACAGTGATACCAGTTTATAAAATTTATACATTCTCATTAGTTTTTGAAGAGACACTGGCAAAATTTTCTTCCATGATTTTGAAAAAAACTAAATTAAAAATAAAAAAATCATTCAAAGTTACCATGTAAAGAGGGTTCATACGAATGCTATTACTTTATATCTTTTCTTCTAAAAAAATGTAAATTCAATCAAAGTTTTAAAATATTTGCATAATTGAGCAGATTTTTAATAGTTTTTATAGTCTTTTAATTAAAAAACAACTGCTTAAATTTTGAACCAACGAAAAATTTCAAGACCAAAAAGGCCCCCACCGATTGATCCGCGTGAATATTCAATCTGTCCTCATCGACCAAAAACCTTACGTAATCAATGGACCCTCCCGTAGACGATATGATTCATATTAACTCATTCCTGTTACTTTTACCTCTCATTGTTGCAATGTTGTTGATGTTTATGTAGATATTACTAGGAAGTTGACCGTGTGGACCTCGAGGGTCGCACCTCGCGGCTTGTTTTAAAAAATTAATTACTAAGAATTTTACAATAACAAATAGGTCGATTTTTTCGTCAAAAATCGTTATTTTGGCTTCAAAATGGTGCCAAAAATTAAAAAATTGAATAATTAAAAAAAACTCGACGTCACTGGAGAGATAAAGTAATAAACTGAAGAAAGCATTTTGATTTTTTGGTTTCAGATGATCCAGTGATGCTGTAGGCTGGTCACCGCACAAAAACTTTTTTTCTTGGCGCCTGCGGAGATCTACAATAAGTCCGTTATTTCTTTCAAAGGACGATACCGAATACATCCAATCACCCGTTTACTCAAAAAATGGCAGCGTATAACTCGATGATCTATCGGATGCTCAAGATCCCTTTAAGTACTGAACGCGGTTTGAAGGAAAAGAAGTACATCCTAGAAACAGCCAGAATAAACGGCTATGACACGACAGTCATCGAGAATCAGATCAAGAACAAGGAGCAAAAAATGAGAGTACAAGAACTAACGACCTTGGAAGGAAGCGAGAGTAATCGGGAACTCATGAAACGGGCAGCCGTTGAACGATCAGCAATAAGCGGAAAACTAAAAAGGATTTTAACGAGATTCAACATAGATGCGACAATAACAAGCCACAGATTCAAATCTCAAACATTGCCAGGCACAACTAAGGATCCACGAACCTCGACGGAAAAAAGCGGTATATACGAGGTTTCTTGTGCGGAATGTGACAAAATCTACATCGGACAGACTATAAGGCCGATCCAAAAAAGAATGCAGGAGCACATCAGAGAAGCTGAACTAGCCATCAAAAATGGAAGGACGGAGGTCAGATCATCGGTGGCAAAACATATAATTGAGGAGGGCCACACAATCACATTGTCGAACTCAAAATGTTTGAAAATGGTACACAAACGGTCCCAACTGGATGCGTATGAGAGTTTGATGATAGCAAGAATCCCAGAATCGAAACGCTTGAATCATGACCTTGGGAACGGTTTTTCGGAGCTAATTAAACTAATCCTTTGAGATCAAGTTAAACCAGGGCTCCGGTAAAGACCTGGGGATCTAATTAACAATAAGTTTAGGATATTTAAGATAGATTATGCCACATTCGTCTTCAGACACAGTGTAACACTGAAGAAGGACACAACTTATGTCCGAAATATATATTTGAAATAAAAAAATTGGAAATCGTGTATAAGGAGGAGTAGTGTCTGTTATTTATTATTCTTCACATGTTTTACTTTTAGATAATAATATGTAAAATAAACCTACAGCAATAATTTTTTCCAACAAAATTCATGAAAAAAGGTACTTTTTAGACGAAACAAACCTTAACCCCCCCCCCCCTTAAGCAAAATTTGCATAAGTTTCACATATCATGTATAAACATCCTCATACATTTTTAATTTACTATCTCTGCACACACCGGAATCCACATTTTAATCAATGTAATTTTTAAAATTCGACATTCATTAAATATTCCTGCCTCAGCAAAAATGTTTGGAAATGCATTTAATTATTTCAAGAATAATTCATTGGAATTGCTAGTGTTGTTGGGATGCAAAATTGATAATCGTTTCAACATATCGTGTTAATATTCGCAACGTTTCGAAATCTTATCAGATATTTCTTTGTGACTAATACTACATTCCCTAGTACATATTTCAATTATTAGGCATATAATACAAATTATAATTTATTAGTTACTTGAATTTACAATTGAATTCGTTTCAATTAAATTTTTTAGTTGGATTTTTCAACTATGCAACTAATTTCGTTGAAAAAGTTGAAGTTGAAAAACTAACAACAATTAATTGCACGACTAATAGTTTCAAGTTGACCGGATTATTTAACTGAATTTTGTTAACTACGCCCAACACTGCTCCATGCTATATACAAGGATATACATATTTTGATATATGCGATCCAAAAAAGGGAATATTTTTTGCGCGATGAAAGTGATAACAAAGAAGTTATGGAGCCTAAAAACTGATCCTCCTTTTGTCCGGTGGTTTTTGGCTCGTTACATTTTTAATATTGCCACTACATGATCATAATTTATAAAGTTGCTGAAAACTAAATTTTACACAATTCTGATATACACATTTTTGTGCGAGTCACAGTTCTCGAGATACAAAGAGATTAATTTTCGTCTTAATTTTAAAATAGCACAAAGGATACCAAGCTTTCTTGAATCTACTTATACTTGATACACTTGAATCTACTATACAATTTGATACAGTCGGCACCCAGTCTTATACCATCGTTTATACAAAAAAATCAATTCAAATCAAATCAATTTTACCACTTCAATCTACGAAAATATTGGGCTTCCAGCTTTGTTTGGATATGCAATTTAAATATATTATTCTATCACTTATTTGGGAGAGTAAAATGAATATAAACAATCGACAATCAAAGGTTATTTATATTAAAGAGTAACATTCCAACTTTCTTTATTTTGACGAACCGAAATCGATGTATGTTTTGATGTATGGACAGAAATTTCTTTTTAATTGTGAGCAATCATGTTTGTTGCTTGCACAATTTCCCCTTGCTGGCATGCAAAAAATATATTTCATTGTAAAATATATAAAGAAGGCAATTCATACCAATTTTTTTTTAAGAAAAAAGGACCATGTTTTTTGAATACGTAACAGTTATTCGATGGTTGACAAATAATGGTTCAAAGGATTTTAAATCTAAAAGACTGTCTATCGCATTATTCAACATTATTAGAGAGTTTACGTATTTAGCAAAAAAGAAAAGATAAATGCTAATTTAAATTAAATATGTATTCATATACTTTTTTAAACTTATCTAAGTTATATAAGTTTAGTTTATCATGGGTTAGAACCTCCTAGTCTAGTCAACAACTTCGTCTTCTAGTTGTGCTTTTGGTTAGCAACTCACTAACACTATTATTGCACATTCATGGGGGTTCTAAGCTTCCAGATTTTATGCTGATTCATCGTTAATTTAATGGAAAGTGTGGTTTCGGGGTGTCGGATGGCATCCTCTTCAGGTGCATATATACGAACCAATTTGACAGTCGTTATAATTCGCAGATACAAATATTAAAATAGTTGAAATATAACGAGCTTAACCCATCAACAAGCCTTACCGTGGTCGTGCTGTCTGGTGACGGATGGTAAATGACAGCATCTGAAGAGGATGCCATCCGACACCCCGGAACCACACTTTCCATTATCTAAGTTCTTTTCTTTCAGGATAGCATCTTAGTATTTTATACATTTTCTGGATTAAGTACATACTCATAAGCTTAACACTAATTTTCAAACTGAAAAATAGTCAAATTGTTTATCTTCAATTCAAGGATGTGATCTGTGATCTATTGAACGCATTTAGCACATTTAGAAAATTTTCAATAGAAACTAATTTTCCCCGCAGTGAATTAGCGCTGCTGCTTTTTTGTCTCCTTTTTAATTCAAGAGCAAACGAATTTAAATACGGGTCGGGACTACCCAAATTAAAAACATCTTCAAAATTTGCCACGTGGTTCATAGTTATTTTGCATCCAAGATACCGCCACATAAAATGATGCAGTCGTTGAACTTTATGAAATTTCTCATAATTAAAGAAATAATCCAAATTTTTCTTGACTGTTGAATTCTCCTGTGATTATAGTTCTGAAAGAATCACTTATCGTCTGCTTTTATGGAAAACTGAGTAAGTCGCAATATATTACGATGTTTTGCTATTGTTTTTAGCATGTTCGTTTATACTTGTTTGGAATTTGATTGGCTTGGCAAACTTCCGAATCAAATTGGAACCATAAATATTTTTCGAGTATTAATCGCCCGTAAATGCATACTATACAAACGACTTGTGCAAAAGGTGGCGTCAAATCACGATCCGTGCCGGAGCAAAATTTGTCGTAATATCAACATATTGATGACGTAGAATATTAACATGCATTTCCATTGAGTCATTTTTGCAAGTAATTGGTGGATATTTGAATAAGTAAAGCGTGTATACAATACAAAACTATGGTTAGAATTTTTTCGGTAGATTTTTAACCTTCCTATGTAAATTTCATTTATGCATACAATCGTCTGACACACCATTTTTTTCAGTAGCTTTTGAAAATTTCAATGTAATGTGAGCCATGAAATTTTGAAGAGATAGACCAATTCAAACTAAAATTTGGTTGCGAAAAGACATAAATATTTGAAAGAATATAAAACGTATTGTTGAAACCACATTTTAAATAATAACGCAATACTAGCATGTCATTTGATAGTTTTTTAGAACTTTAAAACATACGATAAGCATGGTTAAAGCTTGAAAAATATACATTTTATTTTAAATACTATTTCAACATCTTGAACTTATGATCGCCTAAAATACTTCTCATCATCATAAAAACTTCTAGAACGGAATAAATTGTGATATTTCCTACTTTACTCACAAAATATTTACAGCAACGATGATATCAATTCCACAAAGAAAATAATTGAGAACTTGTATTGTGAAATTATTAAAATTTTGTTACACTATCAAAAAAATGATTATATTCAAAAGGTTCTTCTGATTTTTAGTACTTTTTTACAGCACTTTGCTACGATTGCATGGGCCGATGAACTCAATGACTGTCCAGTTTGCTGACTATGAATATTGTGACTATTGATCAAACATTAGCTGTCTAATGGTAATTAGATACTATTGCAGCTTGCACTCCGCGCAAATTAGCACCTATCAATACATTGTTAATTGGGTTTATATAACTGTTAATAATGAACGATAATAGGTATTCTATGAATAGTCAAACAAGTTGCTCTGATTTCCTTTCAAAAAATATTTATAAGGTAATTATATACACATTTAAGTGGGGGAATCAGTTCAAATTAATTTTAAGGCATTATTTTAGTTTTAAATTTTGAAATATATTTTTTGTATGTTTGACTCAATTTATTATAAAAGCGAAATTCATTCTTCATAATTAAATTTCACCGATTAGGGCAATTTCAATAAAAATTGAGCATGTGCGAGCCGGACTGGCTCAACAAGAACAAAAAATACCATTTCATTTTTATGAAACCGCTGATCGGATTTTCATCAAACTTTGCAAAAAAAAAAAGAATTCCTACTAGAGTCAAAAATTGCATCTCCAGAAATGAGTATCGCGGGCAAAACTGAACCCAAAGCGAGTAGGATATCATTGGTAACATCTATCGTTGTGTCGCATGCAGTACAATTTCCTAGACTTGGTTAACCACGGATATGTAAGCGGACAGGTAGCGGTGCGACTTTCATCCAATTTTTAAGGCAAACAAGTGCTTGATACTATATATGCATACATTTGAAGTCTGAATTAAGTTGTTGATTTTGTAAACAGTTGGCAACAAATCTACATGTAACGAAGAGTTTATTAAGAATACATAGCACGAAAAAAATTCGGCTCGTATTCAACAATCAACATGTAAAATAAACAAGTTGTTGGATAATATTTCACACAAACACCAGGACATTCAAATGCAACTTCTATTCTGAGATCGAGTTGAGCATGCAGCTTGCAACACGTTAGTATGAGATTAGCTCAGTCTTAAAAACATAAGACGCTTTAAGTTTCAAATTTGTTAAAATTGCATTGTCCATCATCCTGTTGTAAGAATGGACAAGGACATAATCTACCAATCCGTACAGCAAAATATATGCTTTAGTTATTGCGACAAATCTAGCAAAAAGCAGTGAAATGACTGTTGTAAAATTTCTATTCAAGATGTAAGATTTAAGGTACCAGTCCACGTTAGAAGGCGAAAAAAGACCATTTTTCAAGAATTTGTTTCTCAGACACTTTCTTATATATTGACATGAATCTTTTTTTAGTAATATATCATATTTCAATAATACAAAAAAATAATTTAATTAATTTTTGTTTTTTCTTTATTCTTCTTTTTTATAGAGGGCGCTGAAATTAAGCTCTGAAAAAATCGCTACTCCACGGCAGACAGATAATTAATCTATAGATTGGTAGATCTGAAACAAAAAATGTAAACGGAACTTCAAAAAGCAAGGTCTCTTACACCGTAATCCACCAACGTTTTTAAAAAAAATGGCGGACTTGTGAAAAATGTGTCAAAAATCGGCCCTTTTTTGGAGTTTTTTTAACGTCAAAATTTTTCTTCTTCAATTTTTTGCTCATATTCTGGTGGATTACGGTGTAATATTTTCTAACAAATAAAATGCATCAAAGTTTTAGAAAATCGGTTCGGTAGAACCGGAAATTATCTGTCTGCCATGTTAAAAAACGTTGTTTCGCGTTAAACGTGTTTCAAGTTTTTGTTCCATTTCGCTGACAAACATTTTGTGAAAAATGAAAAATTAGTCAATTTTTCAAAAACACATAATTGATATGTAGAAGTCTGAGCATATGCAATAAAGTCGCAAATATAATGTATATAGAAGAAACCGGTATTTTAGAGAAGGGGAATGAAAGAGACGCTACGCGACCAACAGCTGATCGAACACCTAAAAAGAGCCGAAGACACGCACACACTCAAAGTCGCTATTTATATAATAAACTTTCGAATTTCGAAAAGATGTTTCTGGAGGTCATTTTTGAAATTCTAAGGCGTCGAAAAATGCAACAAAAAAAATTCCATTTTTGAAATTTATAAAGTGGACTAGTACCTTAAGCAACCAATCGCCGCCAAAAGTTGTCGACCTTAATATTTGGAAATTTAAAGGAAGATTCGAGAAAAGATGCTTCAAACTCTTAAAGTATCATGCTTGAAGATTTGAATTGATTCACTGCTTGTAAGACTCAACGAACTAATTCTGAAACTGCTTAACAGATTCAACTTTTGTATGCTTATTTCAATGGGTCTTCAACAATTAGACAAGTAAAATTATTATTGTAGAATTTTCCGCAAACTGTAGTGTTAATAATTTTGATAAAACAACGAAATATTTTGGAATCTTTTTCTGGGTAAATTTTTTGGAAAATTTCAGTTTGACATTTTTTATTTTGATTCTGTTTTTCGATGTTATCATACATACATTTTCCACGAACTACCATAAACGAACTCCCATAAGACGAACATTGCCATTCCTGCGAGTTTTTAAATTCAAACAAAATATTTGGTTCCCCAGTTAACACGAATTTTCCGTTTGGCACGAAACTTAATACTATTTTGAAACTTTAGAGAACAAAAACGTGACACATAAAAATGATATAGTTTTAAGATACTGTGAATATCCTGAAAGGTGTCATTCAAACAATTAAGGACTTAACAATACGCTTTCTAATCCAATATTTCATGATGAATCAACTCCTTGCCATGGAGCTTGATCGATGTCACTAAGAAACAATGCATAAAATGTTAAAAAATTAATGTTATTTTATGATTACCGGTGACCAATCAATCTTAGGACAGATTTGGGCATAGATTCTGAGCCCTAGCCTAGAAACAGCACGGATCTCAATTCTCTTGAAGATTGTTAGATGCTCATCGGGAAAAAATAAAAATGAGGAAAAATGTTCAATCGAAAAACAATCGAAAATGTGTGGTACAAAGATTTGAAGACAAGAGTAGCAAAAATATTATGAGTTGTAAGGATGATAATATTATGAGATGTGAGGCTAAGGTGTTCTAATTTGCATCGGTACGCATGCTTTCGTACACTAATTCGGTCGCGGCGCGTATACGTACACAAACAGCTGACACAACAACGCGGCCTCGCCATAATACAGGTGCCCAATTCCACGTGGAGAAATTTCGATGTGTGCTTCCACTCGAGCGCTCTCTCTCTCTCTCTCTCTAAAGGGGGGGGGGTAGTTTTTACATCTTTTGTACATGTTCATGTACAATCATATTTTTTAACAACCTAGAGTGTCCTCGCTATACATATATTAAGGTAGAAAGTGGATCGACGAAATATGAAAAAAAATATTACTAAACAATTTTTATTCAATTTTTTTTGTCAAATAAATATGTGAAATATTAAATTTAATTACAGCGTAATGACAGCATAAATTTACTACGAAGTCGCCTGTGGGCACGTATTTTGTCTCCAGGTGTATGTATAGGTAGGCATTTGTTTTGTTTTTTCCATGAAGTGCATGTTATTTCGACATTTGCCATAGTGACGCGCTTGACAAATATGTCAATAGCCAGAAACATAGTGTCAAATCTTCACTGTATGAAATTAATCGTTTTACGCTTGAACAACACGGGCAAATATCGAAAAATCATATTTCCGTACGAAGCTGATTTTTACTTTGGAGTTTGTAACAATAAACAGAACCTCTAGAAATTGGGGTGTTGAAAATTCACAAGTACATAGTTGAACAAAAGTATATGCATCTTAAAAGAATGACTGTTTGGTGCGGGTTTTAGAATGATGGCGTCATTGATACCTACTTATTTTAAAATAGAGACGATAACTGCGATACGGAAAATTTAGTGCGCTACACAGAAATGCTCAATATTTTTTTTTGATTTTTGAAAAATCGCAAGATATGGTCTCCTGAATAAAGCAACAATAATTTGAAAATATACAACGGTTTAATTTTAAAAGATATTTCACAATCAAATCAATACATGTCCTAGTCTTTATAATATTCCATCAATAATCACGCCACGGTAGATTTTCCTGAAGTTGGTGGTAATTTAGCTAAAAACTATTCAGAGTTTGACTATGAGGTAGTGAACAAATTCAAAAAGATAAATAAAGTAATTAGAAATTGAACGTAAATATTTTTTTATACATATAAAAACGTATAATTGATTGAATTTGGATGTTGCAATTTTTAATGAGAGAGATTCATTCACCTGCCGAGCTCATGCTGACGAGGAACAAGAATGTCAGGCAATCGTTTAAAATATAATCAACGAATAGATGTAGTTTTTTCGTGGAAAAATTTCGTTCAAATTATTTCCAGCATT
Organism: Oxycera nigricornis; assembly: GCA_963942545.1. NCBI lineage: Eukaryota > Metazoa > Arthropoda > Insecta > Diptera > Stratiomyidae > Oxycera > Oxycera nigricornis. Next base: position 31,391,385 of record OZ012659.1, read on the forward strand.
CTTTGAAGATGCACAATTGTGTATAAGTTTTTAAAAAAATGTCATGACTTTTCTTAATTCCTTCTAAAATTTTTAGTTAAAAAAATTGTTTTTAGAAAAAAATGCTAGTGAAATGTACTCGTAAATATAATATCAAGTAACTCTCATTAGAGCACCGGCTTTGCCAGCTATCCTTTGAAAACCTTTGTAGGAATTTTTCAATTCATTATTCCAATATTTCCTAGAATGTAGGTATATCCCAATTATTTATTAATGAATTTTCGGAGGAATCGTTGTGCGAAATATGATTCAATAGTTTAAGTTTTAAATGAGTTTGGTTGCATTAATTTTTATGTTAAATTTGCCGTAATTTATTTGAATTTAAGTTCGCTTCATTTAAAATATTTTCTTACGCAATTATTCAATAGCATTTATCAGAAATCTATTAGAACTATATATTAAAAATAGTCTTGGTTTTTGAAGATGTTTTCCTTTAAATAACATTTTCAGAAGTATTTTTCAAAATGATTTTATGGTTGTCGAAACTTATGAAGAGGGAACTAAAAGATCCTTTCTTATTGATTGAAACGGGAGAACTCACTTGTCTTTCGATATATATGAAACAGTGCGGTAAGTCCGAAAATATAAACTAGCAATATCCAAAACACATCACCTCCGGAAGGTGGCCAAAAGTGATGAAGAAAAATTATAAGCGGATCATATTTTAAACATGTTTGATTATTATTACCTTTTTTGTTTGCCGTGAACGTGAACACCAAAAAAAATTATGTGCTCATAATTCTTCCTTTTAATTGGTTGTCATATTGACGGCTCAAGAACCAAAAAATCTACGATCCATTAAATAAATGAATTCAGCAATAGTAAATGAACTCAACAAAGTCCCCAATCGTTTTATATATTCTATTTTGAACTATAAATGAAACATCGGAACTTAGACATTAAGGGGGGAAGTACCTTTAGACACTTCAAGAAATCGATTTATTTTAAATTGTTTTAATCGATAGATTCATCGCCTAAGAATATCATGTCAAAGTTTCAAAAGCTAATTCTCAAAATTGTGGAAGATATGCATCCCGGAAGTGCCTGGCGCCGAGCTTTTTTCTCTTGACCATAAACTTTAAATGGCCTTTTCTCGAAATCATGTTTTCTAAAATTGCGTAAGTGATAATAAAAAAACTAGTGAATCGATTTTCATCATCTAGCATTCATTTTAAAGAGCATAAAAAACTGTTCTATATAGACTAAAGAATAAAAAATCAAATTATTTTGGGACTATTTTTGACTGGAAGTACAACGAAATTTTTTCGTCAAAATCGTAGTTTTTTTTGAGCCTGTTTTGAATGGTTAATTTTCGAATTTCGCAAATATTTTAGTCTATCTACTAAAAACAACCCTCTCGAGTAAGAAAATGTTTGGCTTATTGATTTCAGATGAAAATTGCAGCAAGCATCGCTTACGCAATTTACGACGTCAGCAACGACATGGCTTTCAAGATCCTTGAAAAATTTGTTAATTTTCAACTTTCACTTTTGTAGAATATGTTTTTTTTCAACCTCAAACATCGCCTAAAATAAATATTATACTGATTTAATAAGAACTGTCTTCATTTCCCCACAAATCAGTTGCAAAAAAGACCTTTTTTCCGGCCTCTAAAGGTACTTCCCCCCTTAAGGACGAAACCTATTTTAGACGCTCGAAAAATGTGTCATTTTTGTAAAAAAAAATTAAGTGAATACAATACAATATATTAATGTAATTCTTTTTGAGTAACATAAATACATTCTTAAGGTGTAAGAAAAAAGATTTTTTAGTATTTTCATACAAAAAGCGGCTTTAGAAAGAATGTCTTGAAAATACACGTCTTTGTGGTGTTGATGATTTTGTGGAAATGGCTTATTTGAAACAAAAAAAAAATCAAACAGCTTCATGCTTGCTATGACAATGGATGTCGTTCGACCCATAATTATAAATTTTTATTCAAAAATATCAAAATGGGGGATGTTTAACCAAAATTTTGAAGAAAATGTAGTTTTTTAAGGTAATTTGATACCGAAACAAGCCTTTTCTACGTTATTTTTTATTTTCATATCGCTTGAAGGACAAAACAGCGCTAGCAAAAATGAATGCAGTTTTTATTATTACGACAACTGAAGAGATTTTGTCGCGTGATGGCCATTTTGAATAGTTGCGGTCAAAACTGTTAGCACTTCGGCATAACCACTGAATTTGTATTTTTTCACGATTTTACATTAATGAAACTAATAATTATTTCTTATTTTCTGTTGGTTTTGAGAAACATTGATTATGCAGTCAAAAATAGGTTCAATTGCATGTGAAAAGTAAAAGTATTACAAATGATGAATTTTACGAATACTAAAGAACAAAACTCCTAAAAACTACAATTTTTTATTTGATGAAAGCTTTTCAAAGCATATGATCTCAATAAATGTTGACTACAAAACATTTTACCATTCAAAACGTTGATTATCGCAATTGCAAATTTTATGTGATTTGTATTGGTTTTCAAAATTCAAGCAGTTTTTATTATTAAAGTTAAAACACGGTTCTGTGAAGACTATTAAAAATCTCCGCAAATTATGCAAATATTAGTAAACTTTGATTGACTTTACAACAATGTCTTTAGAATAAGATATTTAAGGTATAAAAATTCGTATGAACACTTTTTACATGGTGACTTTGAATGATTTTTTTGATTTTTTATTCAATTTGTTTTGAAATCATGAGAAAAGATTTTGCTAGTCTCTACAGAAATTGATAAAAGTTTATAAATTTTATAAACATTTATTATTACGATGTTAATTTTATTAATTATTAATTAATTTTTTTATGAAAAAAACACTAATTTTCAATATTTTTTTATTAAATTTAAAAAATGGCTATAAAGATTTTTTTTTAAATTTAAAAACATCATTAAAATGTTAATACGCGTTGATTGACTTCTTAATGATGCAAAGGTTATATTTGATTCTCGTGATATAATGATTGACATAAATGACCATGAAGGACACGACTTTTAATGATTTTTTATTAATTTTTTTTGTAATCATGAAAAAAAAATTTGGTGATTTTTTTACAAGTGTTTGGAGTATATTAATTTTATAAATATTGATTACTGCGACTTAAAAATAAAGTTAAAAATTTGATGTTTTTGAAATAAACTCCAATTTTTGCACTTTTTTTAAAAAAATTAAAAAACGGGTTCAACGATTTTTTTAAAAATTTGATAGAACCAAGAAATTGCTAATACGCGTCGATTGACATCTTGATGAAGCAAATCGTACGTTTGGTTCGCGAGATATAGCGCATGCCAGGTTTGACCTTCAAGGGGTGAAAACAGCAAACCCCCCCGACCAAAGTGTCCCAAAAACTAATCAGCTCTTAAAATTGCAAAGACGCTTCGATTGACACCTCAACGAAGTCGATAGGACTTTGTTTACGTGAGTTATGCTCGTAGAAAAACTGTCCGCGAACGCACGTACGTACGTACGTACATACACACACACATACATACTTCTTTCTAAAAACACTTAAAATATACTCGTAAGACCTCAAAACGTAAAGATATGTTGAAAATTTCAATTTCGATTTTCGAGGCGATTACAAGAACTTCCCATATACTGGGAAGTTAAAAATATATATTTTGAAATTTGTTAGGTTCGGACGAATATGTGATTCAAATTTGGTGAGGATTGGTTCAGTACTTCCTCTAAAAATACAACAGCGTATAAAAAATGTCTCGGTATGTTAACTGGTTTCGCAGATATGGACAACAGTTTTTTGCCTGGATCTAGTATCTATAGTTCTCTATAAGAGAACTGAGTGTCTACATATTGATTTTAACTAAGAAAAATTCATTAGTCGTTCAGACTATTTGGAAACAACAAGAACAAAAAATACCATTTGATTTCAAGAAACTACTAGACGGATTTCCATCAAACTTTACATAGTACAAGCTTGTATACTGTGGTCAACAATGAGGACATATTTTATAATGAAAAATTAGTCAAAAAATAGTATCTCCAGAAATGAGTGTCAAGGGCAAAACTGAACACAGAGCAAGATATCATTGGCAACATCTATCATTGTGTCGCATGCAGTGAAATTTTCTGGACTTGGTTAACCAAGGATATGTAAGCGGACAGACAGTGGCACGAGTTGAGCGTGATTTTTAAAGCAAACAAGTGCTACAGGTGAAAAAAGCGACTGAAAGAAGTGCTTTTCATTTCATAAGGATTATAGATATTTTTTGGAGTAAGGGCCTTTGATTTCATAGTTTTGAATAAAATATTTATGCCTCCTAGGAAGATATTAAATCCTTCTCAAAGAAGAAACAAAATAAAGATAACTAAGTTGTGCATAGACTAAAGCTGATACGAATAAAGCTGCAGGCGATGCTAGTAAATTGAAATTAAATCAATTAAAAGTAATCAACACTACTCATGTTAATATGTACACTGAACTTTCATTTCAATCAATCCTTTTTATTGGAAAAATTTCCAGACATTATTTATCATAGAAGTTATTCTGTATTGTTTGATTTGATCCGATAGTTAAATTGCTACAAATAAAAAAAATCTAGGATTGCTTACAACACATTTGAATGTATTATTTAGATGTAATGTTGTTGATTTGAACGAATTCATTGAATCCAGAGCTTTTGTATCATATTTCATTGTCGTTCAAGACCATAGAAAAATTCAGATGTCATTTCTTACACACACGTCTCTGACATATTTTCAAATTATTTTGGATATCCCATTATAAACAAAATTTATTGTATGCAACATATTGGAAACCAAGAGACAAAAAATATTTTAAAAATCAAATGGTTTCCATTGCCCTTGATTTATTTTCAAACAATAGTTTCATTCATTCTGTCGTCGGCGAAATTGACACTTGTTTGTCAAGAAAATCAAGAGAACAGGAAACAGTTTGGTTTTCAAAAGTAATTTTCAAACTTCCTTGTCTTTCATTGTTGATACGATCGTGAAATTCACATGTTTTGAAAAAGTATATTATTTTGTAAGATTAGTATTATATTAAGGTTTCGAAAACTTACGGAGATAGCTTTTGGCTCGAAATATTTTTTAAGAGCTTATTTAGATAATTAGCTTGTTTCTGTTACTGGAAATTACGTTCAAAAAGCTCAAATTAACTTACTAATCTATGGGGTAGATCCACTTCAAATTTGGTTATTTTTAGGAAAGTATGAACTGTGTTATGCTGGGAACATGCACACATTGTACCAAGTAGCCCACTTGTTTGTGTTATTGCATGAAATGTAAAATTGTAAATCCCGATAGGATTAAAATGCCGCTGTTGATGGAAGCGTTGCGAAAAATTCTTTTTTGGGCGTTCATAACAGAAATAAAATAAAATTCCGTTTTTATACTTGACTAAGTCGCCTAAATCATAGCACCTTCCCTGAAAAGTCTGCATAATTTTCCTTATTGCCCTAGATCATGCCTATAGTAATTAAAACCGTGGAACCGGTATGGTTAAATCTTTTTTCATCACTCAAAACTACGTGCGACCATGTTTGACAGTGTTGTAAATCATAGAATGACATATGTTCTTTGTGCCTCTTTAAGGGGGAAAAACCTCTGTAGGATTTTCAAAAAATCAATTTTTTGTTGTTCCTCTAATGCATACCTTATCATCATAGGAATCATGTAGCAAAGTTTCATATAGTGGAAAAATCTCTAAGTGTACGAAATTTTAAATTAGCTCGGCGCCTCTCACTGCTCTTTCGGAGCGCAATCCGCACGTATCCCCACGCGCTGTTGATATAGAAATTTAGAACGATTTTAAATATAAATCTTTCAAAACTGTACACGTGCTCTGTTAGTTGAACGTTAGCAAAGAACGCTGCAGTACGTATTTTGCAGATTAGAGGTATATAAAATTTATTCATGATTTTTCAATATACCTTAAACGCGTTTATCTCGAAACAACGTTTTTCAAACTGGCCGGACTCTTTTCTCAAACAATTTTTGTTGGATTTACTTGAAATTTTTACAGTATGTTCAAAAGTAGTGTCTGCTAGGAAGTACGTGGGATTTTTTTATGTTGCATATTTCAATTGTTATTAACGTCGTTTCTTTTACATTTTTTTTCAAAATGACGCCATTTTGTTAAAAATCAATTTAAAAAATATCCTACGTACTTCTCTGGCTTTCATTATGCTTTATCGGCAATTATTTGTTTGATAACCATAACCTTAACATTTCAGGAGAAAACGGTCCGGCCGCGAAGCCATGAAAAAATAATGCGTTTCTGGAGAAATGCTAGGGAGCCACCATTTTGTTTTTTAAAGTTCTGAAAAAAATTTAAAGAGGATGTCAAATACTTGTACAATATAGATCTTTTTATCAAATTTCGATATGTTGTTTGGTTTTGAGGTTTTGAGAAACGTCCCAAACAATGACTTTTTTTACCTCTACAGTGGTATTCCCCCTTAAATGGTTCTTTTTTGTTGCCAATTAACTATCGTTTCTCAACGGTTACACACAATAAATACCTAATTTTGCTATTTGCAATGCTTAACCATAGCTTCTAGCAACTCGATATATTATATGTTTTGGGCAGCTGAAAATCAATCAATCCTACAGGTAATAATCATAACCATTAGATTTCGATCATACAACTTTCGAAAATTATTTGCTTTTAATTTTGAAAAAAAAAAAAGAAATTTTGTTTCTATGAGGTTCTCGAAATACAGCAATCAAGTGTTTCCGATGAGCCCGGCTAGCTAGTGTAGGGAAGCAATTTTGAACGCTTGACGGTCATTTTTGAATCCATTACTACCTTCATTTTCAACATCAATAGAAAATGACATCCTTGAAACTACAGCGTAACAACTTCTTTTGAAAATACATAGGAGGCAAAAATTATTGAAAGAATATAAGAAAAACGCCATACCACATATCATAGAATCCACCCTACCTGTCGAGCACTTGCGAAAGCGATTGCACTACTGGCTTGCGTCCCGTCCGGCGCCTCATTTGCATTATTATGTAAAGCGCTATCGGACGATCGTGCCACTTGAAACGATTCCGCCGAGTAAACAGAAAAATTTGGACAGTTCGAATCGTCGTCGTTTTCATCGTCGTCATCATTACTGTCGGCGTAATCACTCGTCAAACGGAACAAATTCTGGTTCCAAGGAGGTGGCGCCAACGGTGCGACAACTGTTGATCCAATTGGGCGATCGAGTTCTTCCGCGGGAGTTGGATCCGGGCCAGTAATGTTCATTGGACCGTACACGGGTAGTATTGGGGGCGGTGGTTGATGTAGCGACGCCGACATCAAATTCGAACTCATGTTAACCGGTGGCGGGTTGTGACTGGCGGTGTTCAAGGGTGGCGGGTTGGGACTGGCGTTCAAGGGTGGCGCGCTGTTCGGATTAAAGGGTGCGCTGCCGGCCATAAAGGGTGGAATGCTGCTGGCAATAAACGGTGGCGCTCTGTTGCTGTTAAAGGGCGGCGGAACCCTTTCCGTACTAAACGGCGGCGCAGTACTTGAATTGAAGGGTGGCGCGATGCTTGTGTTGAAGGGTAGCGGATTGTTGTTCGCATTGAATGGTGGCGCACTGCTGATATTGAAAGGTGGCGGATTGTTCCCGACATTGAAGCCGGGTGTACTGCTGCTGGTATTAAACGGTGGCGGGTTGTTACTGGTTCCAAATGACGACGCGGTTTTGCTGGCATTAAAGGATGTCGCATTTTTGCCACCACTAAAAGGCATTGTATTGCTGCTGCCAACTGAAAACGATGACGGCGCACATAGAAACGATCTGGACGTGTCGGATGACAGTGGTTTCTTTGGCGTATCGAAAAGCGAAATAGGTCCGATACTAAAAAGGGATGACGTGGGCGGCAATAGTCGATTCGCGTTGGTGCTTTCGCTGAATGAACTCGCCGGGGCCTCGGGAGCGTTTCGGTTGGCATTATCATTTCCCCCGCCCAGGCTTGAAGCGCCCGCGTAACGATTCTGATTGTTTTGAGTTCGTCTTTGTTGTTGATTTTGGTTTTGATTTTGACGGAAACGTCCTCGATTTTGGTTTGAACTCTCCGAGTTGTTGAGGCGATTTTGTTGGAAATTGTTATCAGATTGAAAGTTGTTATTATCGCGTCGGAATGCATTGAAAAGAAAGCCACCTGCATTCCCGCCGCCACCACCACCGCCACCAGAATTACTGCCGCCTCGGAATTGGCCGCCGTTTCCACCGCTTGCTCCGCCCCCAGTAGAATTTCGGTAATTTGACTGATTATTAAAGCGATTATTATAGCCTCCACCGCCGCCTCCACCGCCGCCTCCGCTGTTCGTGTAGTTGTTGCCTCCACCGCGAGGATACATAGGGGCCTGGTTGATATCGCTCGGTGATACGTGATTGTTATGTTTCGGGTCACCCTTGCCCTTCGCAGCGCCCGATTTCGCGCCAGCTGATAGGTCCAGGGTACCATCCGGGCCAATCTGCACTTGCGATATGTGATCTTGCCGAGTAGCGTTGTGGAAGCGATCTTGCATATCGAGTATGTTTGAAAGGACGTCTGCCTGACGGGGCTGATCCAGATCTCTGATAAGAGCTTTTCGTCGCGAGTGTGACCTTGCTCCGGATGCGAAGCTATGGATGCGGATGGATGTTTCAATCGAGGCACCGCCACCAGACCCACGTCCGATCTCGCTATCTCCCCCCGCAACGCTGCTGTCGCTTTCGTCCGAAAAGTATTCAAGTCCGTTCACGTTGCCAAACAGACTGAACCGTGGTCGCAGCAGGCTGGCTCCGCTTTCCTGGGTAGCCCGCTGGGCCAAGTAGTCCTGCATCTCTGTATTCCTCTGACGCGTGCTGTTCGCTCTGATCGTCGTCTTCCTGCGAGTCCGACGGCTGCCCCGCTTCCCGCTCTTGCGCTTCCGAATCACTTTCTTAGTGGTTTTGATTTGGAACTTCTGATCGAAGTTATCGACGTCGTATTCCACGACGTAAGTACGACGTTGTCGCTGTCGTCCGGTCCTTCGGCGACCGCGACGCTGTCTCGTTTGCCTTTTTCGGGTCGTTGTGGATCGCGAAGGTTCCGTGGCCCGCGTGCTGCTGTTGGGCTGTGAGAAGTCTATCTCCGAGGTTATTCGCGTACTGCTCCGGCGAGTCCGAGCCATAATGCTTGCGCGAATCCGCTCGCTCTGGCGTGTCCTCGGAATCCTAGGCTGGCGAACTTCCCGCACCCGGAGTCGAGTTTCGGGAATACCCATCTCGCGCAGATCTTCGTACAAAACGTTCAGGTCATCCTGGATATCCTCTTCTTCCGAGGCAAAGCAATTGTCGCAATACCAGAACCCGTCCGGAATTTCTGTGAGCGGAGTGGCCAAACAATCCATGTGATAGCCTTGATTGCAGCCGTCGCACAGCAGCATGACGTCCTCGCGATCGGGAAGATGGCAAATTTGACAGTGCTCCAGCTCCACGACATCCTCTTCCTCCTCAATCTCGACGATTTCCTCTTCGAAATCGTTTTTCGGCGCCTGTTCCTCGACGTTTATCTGACGGACGAACTGGCGGTTGTTTATGGACTGCTGGACCACAATTGAGTCGAACGCCTGCCGGTCGATGGGGCAGGTGCGCACGTTGCGCGCCCACTCCTCGATGCATATCGCGCAGAAAAGATGATCGCAAACGGAGGGCTTGCCGACTTCCTGGCTGCGGAGGGACAGCAAGCAAATCGGACACTTCTCCAGGTCGTCGTTGCTGCTGTCGGACGCGAAACCGTCTTCGCCGCCCACAGCCCGTTGCGTTCCGCTGCTCGATGGAATGTTTTGAATCGCAGTAGAGGTGTGCGGTTCATTGACCGCCGACTCTTCGTCCAATATGACGGCTTGGCGATTGTGACGTCCCCGTTTTAGCACCGCACGCACGATCTGCAAAGAGAACCGCAACCGCGTCGATTAGAACGGTGCCTTGGGATGCCTCCTTCATTGGAAATCTGGCCATCTTCCTAGCCAGAGAGAGTACTTACCTCGTTGCCGCTACTGTTGACTTCTTCGCCGCTCGAGATCAAGCGCTTGCCGCCACGGGTGCCCCGTCGCCCACTGCCGGAGGGCCTGATCGGCTCCTCGCTGCTCGCCTCACTACCGCTACTCGAATCGTCCGAGTCATCGAATTCGATGCGCATCACGATTTTCCGACTGTTCTTGCCATTACCGCGGCGATGACGGATCCGCTTCGAGGGCCCGTCATCACTTTCACTCGACTCCGACATTTTCCTTCCGCAAAAATCACGAAACGACACAATTTCTAGCAACAAATACCCGCGATTTCACGCCTCGCATTCGCATCAATTTATTCACATTCAGCCGGCACTTGTCGCGACCTAGAAAAACACTAAACTTAACTGCCAAGCACGATCCTTCCCGGCACCGAAACGAAATTCAATCTGGACGTAATTACGGTATTGGCAAAAAAGTTCTAAGCATAGCACGCAATCGGGCGACACGGAATCCACTCTTGTCTCCGATACACATTCAATAGCGACTGCACTACAGATTTTTCAAGCGAATCGCACCCTTCAGGGTGCCATTACCGATTTCACAACACTTTTTACCGTCCACTTCACTTCACAATGCAAATTTTCCGATAGTATTTTCGGTCGAACTTCGCCTCGATGGCCATTTTGTTGAAAAGTTTTTCACATTTGCGCTGGTGTGTGCGTGTTTTGCTGACTTCTCCGTTGGCCGATCCGGCATTTCATCGAGCATTGGTTGGCAGTTCTGGAATCGAAATTATTGCCAATGCTGATTGTGAACTCGAAATTGTCTTGCAGAGAGTTTTGAATTGTTCTGCTGCTTTAATGAAATTAAATTTATAATTATTTAATTACGATCTTCCTGAAAACATGTAACTCACCCGCCCTGCTCCTCTCCATATTTCTAAAAATCCTCTATTTCTTCTGCCATTCACAATAGGAGCAAGCGATTTGACTGCCAGAAGGAATTTCCGGCCGTCCGGTCTTTCTATTGTGATCTAACAAGTCAGCAAGATGGGTCGTATGCACGCTCCTGGGTAAATTTCACTACATTTTGAGTTCATATGTGCCATTAGAGTTAAAAGTGCTTAAAAAGACTCTTCGCTACAGTTTAAAACGATTTCATATCGAATTTGATCTTAACTGGCCGATGGAGTCTCACAAATAAACACAGAATCTCGGCCGCGAAATTGTTGGTTATGTGATCTGTCATCGAGGCTAAATAGTGTGTTTTTCGTCTTATTTCCAGCAAGGGTATATCCCAATCTGCCCTCCCGTACCGACGCTCGGTTCCATCATGGCTCAAATTGAACGCCGAGGACGTGAAAGAGCAAATCAAGAAGCTTGGCAAGAAGGGAATGACGCCCTCGAAGATCGGTAAGTAGGCGATTCGGTGTGCTGCTAGCCGGAGGAGCTGACCAACTTCCCTGCTAATTTCAGGTATTATCCTACGAGATTCACACGGCGTTGCTCAAGTGCGATTCGTGAACGGCAACAAAATATTGCGCATAATGAAATCCGTTGGATTGAAGCCCGACATCCCCGAGGATTTGTACTATCTGATCAAGAAGGCTGTCGCTATCCGCAAGCATTTGGAGCGTAACCGCAAGGACAAGGACAGCAAGTTCCGTTTGATCTTGGTCGAGTCCAGAATTCATCGACTTGCTCGCTACTACAAGACCAAGAGTGTGTTGCCACCAAACTGGAAATATGAATCGAGCACAGCCTCAGCTTTGGTAGCATAAAGTGTTCTCGTTTTGATAAGAAAATAAATGTAAAAATTTGGAATGTGTCGTTTTTGTGCATTTCATAATTCACTCAATCTACATAGCTGGTTGGAATTTATAATTCAGCCAAGATTTGAACTTCTCCCGTCCACCTAGTAGAATTTTGATTGTACTACGTTGTTTGTGAACGAACAAGGCTCTTACACATCGAAAAACCATTGACATCGGAGAATGGAAAAATTGTAAAAAGAATAGCTCGCTCTCGAAGCAACTCTGATAAACATTAATTCATGGAGTTAACGGTTCATTGAAGAGCCGAACCCAGGGAAGAAGGGAAGCATACTTCCTTAGTGTGTGTTTTTAGTAGCCTAGAAAAAATTGAAAGTAATGCTTGCGTTACTTCCACGATCTTCTGCCAACGAACGACAGAATGAAGAGTAATGTGTTTCTCCTATTTTTGAAGATTATGGATTATGCGGGACCCATTGTCATGGAATTCTTAAATTTAGGATTGAGACGATAGAAACAAAGATTGTAAAATGACGTGGTATGTGACACCTTGAATTCTGGATGACTAGTTGGAAGGGAAGAAACACATGTGGATGACGAGAAAATATCTAAGTACATACAATCATTTTTTAGAGAATCCATTAAAATGCATTCGGTATATCGGGCTCTTATGTTTTTTTCAACGTTGAGAGGTGGAAATCTTCAAAAGATACCGATCAGCTCCTGCCTCTCGGCATACCGGATTTTTACCGACTAAAACCACCTCCGTCTCCTTCAATCACTCTCTCCATCAAATTTTCAGTAATTTTCCGTAGTTAAATTTCAGTACATAGTACTTCCCAGACGTTAAGAAATCGGTATAAGGGATAGTACCAAATTTGTAAATTTTTAGTATCCTTTTAGTTAAATTAATCGTTCAAACTATATGTTCATAAATTATTTTATGTTAACTACTTGTTTGGCTTTGACTTTAGTGGAGCTGATTGAACTTGTAGTTTACTTCGAATATTGATCCTGAAGGAGGTATTTTTTTAGTGTCGTTTTAAAGGAAGTTGGGTTCGCTATGTTTTTAATTTTGTCCGGTTGTGTATTGTAGAAATTAGCTGCTTTGTTAAAGGGATCTTCTTTTAGCCGATCAGTTCTGGCAAATGCGATAGCTATATTATTCATGGTTCTCATTCTGTAAGAGTTTTGAAAACTTCGCTCGTTGAAGTTGGCATAGAGAGATTGTAAATGGTTTTATACGCCTTCGTTACTAGTCTGGAGATGATTAAGAGGTTACTTTTAGAAGTTTGACTCCAATTCAAGATGCCGTAAGAAATCTTCGAAAGGAGATGCGCATATACAATTTGGATTTTTTTTTCTTTGAAAAGAAGTAGAAGCGACGTAGAAGTCCAATGAAGACAGCCAGTTTTTTCCTTAGCCTATATGTTTGATCAAAAATTAATTAAATTAATTTTTTTTAATAAAAAATATTAGAAATGGCTGACATGATCCGTGATCTTGCAGAAAGGTCATGATGACAGTTGACCGCTATTGCCATACACACGACTTCAATAATAATCTGATCATTTTGAGCCAACTATTTCTAGTATATTAATACCCAAATGTTGCTGTAGCAATTTCGGGTAAATTTATCAATACGTTATCGGAGAGACAAAATTTTACCCTAGGTATTCTCACCAAATGGAGCGAAGATTGTGGTCTGAAGATTAATCCGCATAAAACGGAATTTGTGCTCAACACAAGAAGATATAAAATTCCGCGATTTGTCCCACCCAAACTTGATGAGGTAAGTCTAAACTCATCTCCTCGGGTAAAATATATAGGTCTACTGTGGACTCTAAACTCGCATGGAAGGCGAATATGGCAAAAAGGATGCGCAAAGCGGCACGCGCAATCTACTGCTGCAAAAGATCTATTGGGAAAATTTGGGAACTGAAACCCAAAATTGTATCATGGCTCTATACAGTGATAGTGGAAGTGGAACCAATCCTTCGGTATAGCGCGGTTATCTGGTGGCCAGCGGTGGCAAAAGCATCAAATGTAAACCTGATGAATAAGGTCAGAAGGATTGCAGCTATTGCAATCACCGGGGCTATACACACTACCCCGACAATGACATTGTTCATGCTATTAGACTGGCTCCCGACGAAGCTCCTTACGAGACAGCAGGCCAAGGTTCTGCGATTCGATTGAAAGCTCTAAATCTCTGGCATGAGAGGAATACCGGCCACTCCACCATATTACGGAGGGATTGACTAACGCCAGAGAAAGTAGACCTAACTTCTCCGATTCCCTGCTTCCACCACAGCTTCAAGTTAGCAGAGATGACTGGATTTTGGAAAGAAATAAGATACAGGAATCGGTCGACATCTCTACACTGATGGATCAAAAATGGATGGAAAATTTGGCTGTGGCATTTTCTCCGAACAACTAGGCTTAAAACTATCCTTCCGGTTACCAGATCACTGCTGTGTGTTTCAGACAGAGGTCATTGCAATACACAAAGCAGTAGACTGGTTGAGAAATCATAAAATTTCCATTAGAAATCTCAACATTTTCTCTGACAGTCAAGCTGCTATCCAATCACTATCCAACTTGTATACCTTCATCCAAAACTGTAATGGAATGTCGTACACAACTGTACTGTAGCGATGTCAATTCACTGCGAAGTGATCCTTTGCTGGGTGCCGGGCCATAGTGATATACCTGGAAACCACGAAGCTTATACCCTAGCGTGAGCTGGCGCACTGAGCGCCAAGAGTATTCACTAACACCCCAAGTCGGCCACCCACTGGCCTACGTTAAGCTAAGTTACAAGCAGTATTACATAGAGGCTGCAGACAGAACCTGCAGGAAAACCAGTCCAACTTGGCACGCACTAGGCTCAAAGCGTACCAAGCAGCTCCTCAACACGAGCCGTGAAACATTAAGTTTCATCATATCCGTACCGACGGGGTGTTGTCTCATTGGCAGACATGCAGAAAGATTGGGTGCCCCTTTTCACGATTTCTGCCGCACCTACAGATCGGAGAATGAGGAGGAAACGATTCAAAATTTTCTGTGCGAATGCGTAGTACTATCCAGGAAACGCAAGCAAACTTTAGGCTCGCCTTTCCTGGGCAGCCTCACGGAAGTAGCCACTTTAAATATTGGCTGCACAGCCGGCTTCATATGAGAATCTAAATGGTTCTCGTCATCTCACAGGTCCTAGTGCCGTTTTTATCTTTTTGTGTTATCACAATGCGCCTATTGTGGGCTAAGTGAGCCACCTTTTTGACAAAGGAAAAAACGAACCTTACCTGTATAGCTTCGTCTGATACGCGCAAGTCGCTGAATTGCTCATATTACGAGATCTACCATTTAGAACGACAGGACCATTTATATCCTAAACGAATTCCACGATAGAAGAAAAATTCAAAGCACCTTCTTGTGTTAATTAAAATGCACATATTTATTTAAATCAAATCTAATCATTCACACAGTTTCATTCAAAATTGCTTTCAATGCTTCCTCATAAATTGCATCTAGTGGCGACACCAATGAATTGTTCGAAGGCGAATACAAACACAAATTCTCCAACTTCTCCGAAGGCGATGGCGTCCGAACTAAGCTGGCATCCTTAACCGTATTCTTACAATTAACTGTCGAAATGCTACTAGCATCAACAACACTTTCGAATCCCATTTTGCTGCAAGTCTCCGAGACGAATTCGTCAATCGATCGGATCAGAAAATCGTCGTCATGGTTCTGAGCTTGCACCAAATTGCGTTCCAGATCGTGATCCACAATCAATTCAGCCAGGACTTCATTGTCAGCGGTGGACGATATAATCGAGGTGCTGTGCAAGAGCTTCTCTAGTAGATCGCCACCTTGACGCACTACCGTCCCGGGCGGTTGAACCGTACACTTGTGCGTTCGCTGCGAAACCTTGTAGCGAAAACTCTTGTCGCAGGACGTACACTTGTACGGCATGGCTCCAGTGTGGATTCGTTTGTGCACCAAATAGGAAACACGTTGCCTGAAGCACTTTCCTGGGGCAATACAAATTCAAAATTGAAAATTACTGATCTACTTCAAAGAAAAATTTCAACTTACCACAAATTTCACATTTAAAAGGTTTTTCCCCGCTATGAATGCGTTCGTGATTGTGTAGCGTTGATAGTTCCTTAAAGGAGCGTCCACACGTTTGACACGTGTGCGGTTTCTCGTCGCTGTGATAGAGCAAGTGCTTATGGTAGGATTGTTGAAATGTGAACGTTTTACCGCAGATATTGCATGTGTATGGCATTTCACCTGAAAATTTGATTTGAGGTGAATTATTTCAGAAATATTTTCATAATTAAAATATTTTCAGCATTTTTAATTTACAGTGGTAATATTTTGTACTCATTGATAATATAATCTTCACCAGTGGACATTTTTATTCAATAACTGCTATCGTTATTAAGTATACGTCTCATTACGGGGAAAGAGAATAATTAGATCTTCGTTAATTTTCTTAATTGCTCTCTAGCCTAGCACTAGTAGTGCAATCAATTGATAAGTTCCCATTGTTCCTTGGGCGTACGCAGGATGTGGAAATTTTTTCTTAGAGTGCATCTTATTTTATTTACATGTATACCTACTTATACTGCACATTTTAAAATATACGTTTATATGCTTTTGATATACATACATGCATCATTAAGCATTATAATGTATTCTTAAATTTATTGCTTACAATTAAAAAAATGCTAGAAAATACAAACTTTAATTGGTATAATCATGGTGATATAATTGATAATGTTAAGAGAAGTTCATAAAATCTACATTAGATTTCCATTTATTCTGCACGTTTTTCAACTGATTATTATTTTAATTGCATACCAGAAATTTTCAGGCATCAGAAATCGAAATTATAATCCATATTAACATTAGGTACTTTGGTTCTTTCATTAATTTTTCGATGAATATCAATTTTTCCACTTAATTGAATAAAAATGAACAGCCATGAATAGAAAAATAACATGTATTGTGAAAAAAATTATATTATTTTCATAAATATGCACAAAAAGAAAAAAAATCAATATTTTAGCTGAGCCACCTTTGACGGCAATCAAGGCCTCAATCCGATGGGGCATGCTATTAATACAGGCCTGCACGGTCTCTTGCATGCGTGGATGATGGTTTCACACCTCAATAATCCTTTCAACTAGCCGAGTTTTAGTCGTTATGTTTTCCTTTGCTATTTCTCCCTCTTCATATATATAGTCTGCTCTAAGAAAGTTTTTACTGAACGGGCAGTGTGGCAAGGAGCTCCATCTTGCATGAAAATGAACGGCTCTCCTTGTGGGAACCAGTCCCTTTTTTGAAGAATGAGCCGATTTTTGAGGACCTCCTTGTACTGGTCTTGTTTCATAAATCCGTTTACAACGTAGAGGCGTCCAGTGCCCTTACCGCTTATAACAGACCAAATCATAACTTTTGTGAGATATTTTAGGGTTTGTCTCACACATTCTGATCGAAATTTCTCCCCAGGACGTCGCCGAACATATTGAGCTTTATTTGATAATATCTTAAAAGTGCTTTCATAACTAAAGCACACCTGTAATAGGTTTAGAAATGATCATTTAAGATACGCGCGCATACTTATTTAAGAAAAATACCGATTTCCAAAACATTAAATCTTTGCCTTTGTGCTCTCTAGCCCATTTAAGACACTTCGATTTCATAGCTTCCGACAACTTTGGTTTTTTGGCTGGTCTGCAGGCCCTAAAGTTCAAATCTAACAGTTTCCTGCGCAAAGTGCTTTCAGACACATGAATATTGGACTCGTCTAAGCATAAATTTATTTGCTTTATGATCGCAAACCTGTTATTCAAGCAGATATTCTTGGGACAAGGTTTCGACCTCGGCGTAAATAACGGTTTTCCTCCACAGTGCCCCTTCCTTTTGGAGCTTAATTTTTGCACTAAATCAATTTGCTTTTAAATGCGTCTGACGCTATTTTCTGAGACGCTAGTCTTTCTCGAGTAAATTTTTGTTGATAAAAGGGTTTTAACCTCAGACATTTTGGGTGGTGGTAGATCATTCTGCTTATCCATGTTTACACTGTTTAATTTTTATTAAAATATGTAAAAATTATCCAAAAAATAACAAACGTCCATTGAAAAACACTAAATTAACATTAAAATTTAATTTTCACTTGAATTCATGCGTCTAAACTTTGCTCATCCAGATTAAACTGCAACGTGTGGCGCAGTCAGAGTCAGACAGTCAACAGAGTTACCTTATTCATTTGAGATAAGAATGTCATATATTGTCGAACTACCGTTAATCCAACAATATATTGCGTGACTAATGACAGATAAAATAAATGTAAAGTTGCCAACAGTCAGCGCCATAATTATGCGCCCTAAACCTCAGATTTTTTTTTAAAACCCAAAGTGCGCCTAATAATTTGGCCAGTATGCTATGAAGGGATGTTTGTCCATAGAATAAAATTAACAACTTGGCGCTTATAATGTTGATGCTTATATATTGAATTTTCTATGTCTAACGTAGAGTTGCAACATCTCTTCGAATCTATGCACTTTAATTTTTAGTTTACGTTCCATTTCGAATATATCAAATTATTTTTTCAAAAAAGCTATATTACATCTATATAAAATTAATGGTATCAATGCATGTGTCCTGAAAATTTAGATCCAAGTTTATTCTGAAGTACTCCGCGAAAATTAATGGCATATGATGAATAGATTTGCTGCATTTATAAAGTACCAGAAATATGTATACTATTTAATCTCAATATTATGCATATGTTTTTGGCCAGATCAAGTTTGCCTGAAATTAGGCAGATCTTTTGTACCATTTTGACCGTTATTGGAATGCAACCAAATTTGTTTAAGAACTGAAAGCTTACATAAGACAGGAATATCACTTTATTCTGCTAAGAGCGTCATAACTGTGACCACACGCAAACGATGTTTTGCTATTCTGCTCAAAAAAACATTTTTGGTAAAGTTAAGCGCATTGATCCTTGAAGGTCTAAGCATTTGTGTATTGTGAATTCTTGACTTGTTGTCGGAGGATTTATGTTTTTAGTATCTTTCGAATGATTTTCTGCAAAGAAAACAGCGAAAAAGCAAAACAAAACAAAACAATGTTCCTACTTTTTGATAAAATAGTAATCAAGAATTCCCGAGAAAAAAGTGAATTTTTTCTGGACAACTAACGATGAGATCCTTTCAAATAGGATCTCAAAAGAAAGGATACAATGTTTGCTAAGTGTTTACAGTTAAATAAGTTGCAGCAAAAATCGAATTCTTTTCGAAAAATCTTCCGAAAGATACTGAAAAAAGGGAATCCCCCGGCAGCAAATCAAGAATCCCCCGGGAGAAAAGTGATTTTTTTCCGAACAACTAGCAATGAGATCCTTCCAAAAATATCTCAAAAGAAAGGATACGATGTTTGCTAACTGTTTACAGTTAAATCAGTTGCAGCAAACATCAAATTTTTTTGCGAAAAATAATTCGAAAGAAACAGAAATCGCTCGGCAGCAAGTCAAGAATCCCCCGGGGAAAAATGAAAATACAACGTGCACAAAAGTTATTAATCAATTATTCATAAATATTATTGAATTTTTGTCTAATGCGTTTTGTCGTTCATTGTCTAACAAAAAATAACAGTTGAGATGGGAGTTTCGATTACCATTCTATGAAGAACACAAATCCATTTTTGAAAATCTCCTTTGCGGCAATCCTTCCACCATTCAATTATTTTCTTAACGGATGAAAATATATCACTAGTGAGAGATTAAACGAATGAAAAACATTTTTCGTGCGGACCGAAATTTGTCATCATCTGTTTCTCCATCCAATGAAAACACTTCCCGGGAAACTGAGGCGCACGTTAAGAAGCGATGTCATCTTCATGGATGGACAGGTACTTTCCTCCGTTTTACGAAGTGCATTACGTCTCAAATTCCATACTTATTGGTTCGAGAGTGCAAACATATTAAATTTCCACTTTTGAGTGATTTCACAAATAAATTGTCATCGTCAGAGTTGTTCAAACGGAAGGCATGAAATGTGCTAAGTGCTATTTTAAACACTTAATTGGAAACTAAATGAGACATGGCTGAGATATCAGTTTAGTTCGTTTGTTTTCCTTTCTATAAAATTTAAGTTGTTGATAAAAATCAATAAATTGCCATAAAATAATGCCTAATTTTTTTCTCATATCAGATTATAGCATCGTCAAAGATGAATACAAATTTCAACTGTTTAAACAGGATTTCCAATATATCATTGCATTGAAACTGCAGAAAATTATTTCGTTAGAATTGTAATAGCTCTTCTAGTAATTCAAGAAAACGCATTATGTTCCGCGTATAAAGTATAAACTGAAATAAACTATGATTCTAATAACAGAAAATTGAATTGAGTTTTTTTCGGGGAATTCCTGGAATTAAGGTCCTTAATTCCAGGAATTCCCCGAAAAAAGTAGTTTTCAGAAACGAATCAAGAATATTTTTTTTTAGTTTGCGTCGTTCACTGAAAGAATTTCGAATAAGCCTGATCAATTTCCACTATTAGGAAAATGAAGAAAAAACTAATCTTCAGCCCAATAGATAATAGAAGATAATTTAAAGCTAAGGATAAAAAACATTTTCAAGCCAAATGCATTAATTTATCATAACGAAACCGAGGTAAAGTCCTCCGAACCCAAATAAACATAAAAGAAATAAAAGTCAGCTCAAAAAAATAAAAATCTATCACTTATTCCGCCTAAAAAAACTAAAGAAATTAATATTCTTATAAATAAAATACTAGAATATTCAGACAAAAAAAATTAACGCAAATCTCCCTCTTCTATACTCAACATTAAACCCAGACACTAACTCTGACCTCCCCCCCCCTCCGCAAAGTCAAAAGGAGTGCGATTAGTTTTTGCTAGACTAGAAACAAACCAAACTAGTTTTAAAGCCGAATATAAAAAAATTAAATAAAATGCTGATAATAATGAAAATAAAATATATTAAATCCCCCAATCATAAAAACAAAAGATAATAAAAATAAAATTAATTTCACTTCATAAGAAATAGTTTGAGCTACTGATCACGATCCCCCTAATAATGCATAATTAGAGTTAGAAGATCAACCAGCAATTATTACTGTATAAGCCCATAAACTTGTGCAACACAAAAAAACAATACCCCACAATTGAATGAATATAAATCAACTAAAAAGGTTTTACACATCCATAAAGATAAAGGCAAAAATCAAGAAAACACAGTAGAAAAATAATAAGAAATATAATGTGAAACAACAGGATAAGTCTGCTCCTTAGTTAGGGGAGTTAGGGGCCAGCCATATATTACGGTAACGCAATTTTAAGAGTATTTGAACTCTCCCCTCCCCCATGTACTACTTAGTAACATTTTCAAAGACAACCCCCCACTCCTAGTACGTAACAAATTCATCATACCCCCTCAGACTTTTAAATATTTTAATCAGAAACTATTAACAATGTATCTTAATTTTGTGTATGGTGCCTAACGTCTGCTGACACTTCGTGGCGCGGCAAATACATTTAAAATTTGACTTTATGATTTAGTGTTATTATTGATGAAACTGACCCAAACAATTACAGACCAATCTCACTGTTGAATTCCTTAAGTAAAATCCTCGAAAAAATTGTAGATTCTCGAATCAAAGAATTCTTATTGCAAAACGAAATCTTGGATAGAAACAGGTACAACAGATGTCATTCCTGATGTAATTAGATTTGTAAATGAATACTTGGATAAGGGCCACTACGTTGCAGCAGTTTTCGTGGACTTAAAGAAAGCCTTCGACACAGTTACACATGAAACTTTAATCAACAGGCTCGATGAATATGGAATCGTTGGAAAAGCAAATAAATTTATACGCAGTTACTTGACGGATAGATTTCAAAATACACTAATTGGAAGTGTCAAAAGTAAAACTGCTGAATTTAGCATAGGTGTTCCGCAGGGCTCGATCCTAGGACCAACGCTATTTTTACTTTATATCAACTCCATAAAAAAAGCAGACCTTGTTGCGAAAGTGGTCATGTATGCAGATGACACTGTGCTCCTATACTCAGGTAAAACTAGTCTCGAAATTGAACAAAAAGTAAATACTGACCTGGACAAGTATTGGTATTGGCTTCTACAAAGTAGATTGGCAATAAACGCGGGGAAGACAAAATATATTATTTTCAAACAAAAGAACACGACTGACATACAACCACACGTAAAAATCAATGACACAACCCTCCAGAGAGTAGAACAAATAAAATATCTAGGACTTCTAATAGACGAGAAACTAACATGGACTCCACACATAAATGATCTAAGGAAAAAACTGGCTGTCTTCATTGGTCTTCTAGGTCGCTTCTACTTTTTTCCAAAGAAAAAAAAAATCCAAATCATGTATGCGCATCTCCTTTCCAAAATTTCCTACGGCATCTTGAATTGGAGCCAAACTTCTAAAGGTAACCTCATGATCATCTCCAGACTAGTAACGAAGGCGTATAAGATCATTTACAATCTCCCTATGCTAACTCCAACGAGCGAAGTTTTCAAAACAGCCCAAGAATTGAATTTGCAAGGCATGATTTTCATGGAAAGAGCTAAATTCATACATAAGAATTTACACCGTAATGAGTATACTGCCGTGAAATTAGATAGAATTGAGGGGGAAAACACTTACAGAATGAGAAACATGAATAATATAACTATCGCATTTGCCAGAACTGATCGGCTAAAAGAAGACCCCTTCAACAAAGCAGCTAACTTTTACAATACACCACCGGATAAAATTAAAAACATAGCGAACCCAACTTCCTTTAAAACGACACTAAAAAAATATCTCCTTCAGAAACAACTTTCACAGTAACTTACAAGTACAATCAGCTCCACTAAACTCAAAACCAAACATGTAATCAACAGGAAATAATTCATAAACATATAGTCTGAACTATTAATCTAAATAAAAGGACACTAAAATTTACAGATTTGGTACTATCCCTTATACCGATTCTTATCGTCTGGGAAGTACTATGTCCTAAAATTTTAAACACGGAGAATTACTAAATTTTGATGGAGAGAGTGATTGAAGGAAACGGAGGTGGTTTTAGTCGGTAGAAATCCGGCATGCCGAGAAGCAGGAGCTGATCGGTATCTTTTGAAGATTTCCACCTCCCAACGTTGAAAAAAAAATCATTTTAACTAATTTTAAATATTTTTACATAACAATACCCTCTCTCAATGTAACACTTAGTAACATATTCAAATACTCCCCTCCCCATTGAAGTGTTACGTAATATATGGATGACCCGTTTTGTAGGTCAAAAATACTTTAGATTATAGATATCGTCGGTTATCGTCGGAGCGTCCATTGATCACGTAAGGATTTTGTTGCATGAGGGGAGGGGGAATGGATTGGTTTGATTGAATATTTACGCGAATACATCGGGGGAAAGGTTACAAAGCCTTTTCTATGTATTTCATTATTTTCATATCGATGCTTGAAGGACAAAAAAACGCTAGCAAAAATGAATGCAGTTTTTGTTATTACGCCCACTGAAGAGATTTTCTCGCGAGGTGGCCATTTTAAATAATTTTGTTCAAAATTGCCATGACTTCGGCATAATCATTGACTTTGTAGTTTTTCACGATTTTACATCAATCAGACTAATATTTATTTCATATTTTCAGTTGGTCTTCAAAAACATTGAATATGCTGTCATAATCGGGATCATTGCATGTAAAAAGTAAAATGTGTTACGAATGATGATGGAGGATGTAATTGAAATCTTATGAACACTAAAGAATAAAGCTACTAAAAACTACAATAATAATTTTGAAGACATGTTCATTTTATAGGTGAGTTTTCTGTTGGTTGTCCTTATAAATAAAGCTTTTTTGACGTTGCAGATCAGGGTGTTAGTAACGGTAAAATAGTTTACAGTTTGCAAAACAGTGAGTTCATCCTGAGATTCATTAATATAAGTAATTATAAGTAAATGAGTCCTATTAAAAGTTTACCTGTATGCAGTCTTTTGTGTTTCTTAAGGAAATATTTGGTGGTGAAACTTTTCGAGCAAATATCACACTCCCAAACTTTTGGAGCTTCGGGAGCTCTAATGGAAGACGTGGCTCCAGAAATTCGTGGTGAATGCCTAACTGTAGGCATATTACTATCAGGCGAGCCACTATTGTTGCTGCTGCAAATATTATTATTGTTGCTGTTAATGGTGTTATTGTTTAAATGTTTGGCTTCGACTGCGACCTGGTCGGAACGCAAGGTAATCGCTGTACTTTTTGCTATGGCCAACGCACTTTTATTCGTGATCCGCTGGCAAAGACTAAGTTTCAGATTGTCGCTTTTCGGCTGCAACCCGATCAGGTGCACAACCTTCAAGTGCACGCGCAAGGATCCCTTCATTTTGAACACTTTGGCGCACAGGTGACACTGATATCTTAGTTCGGCCAACGTTGTTCCGATAAGGTCTCCAGAAACTCGATGGATCAACTTGTTGTGCATGTGCAGAAGCTCCGTCGAACGGAACGTTAGCTCGCAAATATCACATTTTAATTGGTTGACGCAAGCGTCTTCGACGACGGACGAACTGGTTGAAGCGGATTCGTCCTCCTTCATCTGGCTAGCTGTTGGAGATCGATCGATTTCTTTGTGTGCGGTCCCGTTATTTTCAAGGTGTTCACTAGGTAATCCCGAAACTATTGGCGACGTGTCGGACGGAATTGTTTCAGGGGTGGAAGTCACCAGCAAAGTGGTGTGACTAAACAAATGGATCGTGAGCTTGTCTAGTCCTAAAAACGTTTCGTGGCACACGGGACACGACACAGGACCATTTGCAGCCTTGATCAGGCTGTTTCTGAGCGTGTCGATATTCGGAAACGACGATTGATAGCACAACGGGCAACACACCAAACTTGAACACATTTTTGGAGGACT
Organism: Oxycera nigricornis; assembly: GCA_963942545.1. Taxonomy (NCBI): domain Eukaryota; kingdom Metazoa; phylum Arthropoda; class Insecta; order Diptera; family Stratiomyidae; genus Oxycera; species Oxycera nigricornis. Next base: position 31,416,150 of record OZ012659.1, read on the forward strand.
TCACAATATTCTCACTGATTGAAAACCGTATTTTCCTACATAAATAAACACCTAAAAATATATTTTGTGTTTCGGAAAAAATCACAAAAAAAAATCTCGCTAAAATCCTAACTGAGGGGGCAGGCGCGGCTAAAGAGCGATCAAGATTTAGTGAATATTCCACTCGTGGATTCGCAATGTCCCGCGATCGAGTAACCACCACGAAATGTTCGGATGGAGAGACTGAAACCAACTAAAAATAGGAGCGTGACGTGTCCTAGATTATGACTGCTTGGCGAGACCCGATCTCGGGCAGTGGAAGCAGCGTCTTGCGAGATGCTACCACGACCAGCAGCTCGTCCGCGGAGATATTTGAGATCTCTCTGTTTATGTCCCTATTTTTAGACGACATCAAGAGGATCATAGTATCTCGTTGCTGAATTCTCGTGACCGTCTACAGTCAGCACGGCAAGAAACTGAATTCCTTAAGTGATGTTTACGAATCAGCAAACGGCAATTCGATGTAGCTTCGATTTTTGCAAAAGGAAGTGCCTCATATATGGGCCCAAAGTTCCCGTAAAAGCTACATTTAAACAAGGATGTTGAGTCGAGATGTGATGTGCATGAAAAGTCTTGGTGTTGTATTTTTAATCCTTCCAATGATTACTTAACCGAAGTAACCTGCTATGCTTTTCACCAATTTAATCAGTGGCGCACCAGCCCAAATAAATGCCTTAGCTGTCTGAATGATAGTGCCTCTAGATATCTCGGTTAAACGACTGCGTCCTTCAGTTTTCGAATCTTAATAGCAATTTTCTATTTGCACTCAAAACTGGTGCCCAATTTGAGCCTGCTTTTCATGGCCCACCTGGGAGCTCTGTCATCATCCGTGCGCCCCAAATTGTCGGTCCATTGAAATATGTGTACTTCCACCAGGATTGATACTACTCGTTCTTCCAAATGTGCGTGTGATTGCCACTTGCCTTTTTGGGGCACTTTGTTTGATGTTACTCTTTTAAAATTGAGAAGACTTAAAGAATTCATAGGCGCTTATTCAGGAACTTGGACTAAATAACTTTTCTTCCGTGGTGTTGGTTTTGTTGCTTTGTTACTATACCTGAGGAATTTTCTGAAGAGAAGCTAGCTCAACACCGTATGCTACCATTCAAAAGACAGTTGCAGGTTGACCTAGTTATAATAGGCCTAAGAATTATTATAACTGTCTTCAGGACTAAATATGGATACTATGTTTTCAACTGGGTAGTATTGTATAGCATACATGTTTTTTGGGGGACTGTACAGGAAAAAACAACTGAACGTGTCCGCATGTCAACAGAGAAACATTCAAATTTGAAGTGTGACAATCAGTCCAATGTCCTTAACCTCATTAATTTCAGAACAGTATAAAACCTATTAAGTGATGACATAATTTTGGCTTTAGTGGGACGAAGCGTGGCAAATTAAACGTATATATTTGAAGAACATTAATTTCACATTTTTGGAATAGTTATGCCCCATAGTGTCAGTTCCGAATACAAAAGCTGTGAACTATAAAAAGCGAAGAGAGTGCTACCACCCGAAATAAACGTATCCAAGGAAATTTTTGATCGAACTGCCATATCGATTTTTTGACAGTTCGTTTCGTCGTTTGCCCGAACAGATTAAATTAATTAAATTGTGCGCCGTGTAAAAATAGAGCAAGCGAAAAGCAGTCACATATTTGACGAGAATTGAATCACGCGAATTATTTTTCATTTCTGTACACACGGGGAATCTCATTTCGAGAGTTTTATCTGGTATTTAGAGTTAGTGGATTGAAACGATTGAATTTCGTCGGATTCCGCGCTTGTGTGATTTTTTTCGGGACAGGCATGAGAAATCAATGATCGTACTTTTTTATCGTTGAATCCCGGACGGCTTTTTGTAGTGAAAACAGTGGAATTCATTTTCAGAACTTGGAACAGAATAACATGGGAAGGACGTAAGTTGTGAAAGCCGTTTCGTTATGTTTTGCAATTCGTCTGGTTTCTAAGACGAAGCATGCCTGATTGAAGTTTAGGGTGTTGAAAAGATTCTTAAAGGGAAAAAATGAAATTGGATGTATCATCGAAAACTGTCACAATTCTGACAATTCTTCGCTGGAATCGCGTATGCGTGATATCAAATTATTTATAACTCTGTATTGTTAGGTGGGCAATTCCCATTATACATTTTCCCAGTATTTGCAGCTGAAGGCAAAATTTGAGCTTGCCATAAAGTTTTGTGAGCGACAGCCAGTCGATTGGTGGCTGTGTGCGTGCGGTGTGAAATGTAAACTCTGCTGTTGTTCGGGGAAGATGGCTGGCGATTTGATTGCTTGATAAAACAAGGAAAGGTTTTTAAGCACCGAAATTCGCGTTTGGAAAGGACCTTTTTGGCGAATAGCTAGGCCTGGCCGCAGTGTTGTTGGTGAAAAGACAGTTTCCTATCGAGACCACTGGATCGGGTCCCGTTCGATTGCGTCGCGAGTTTGTTCGGTGGGCGAATTTCTGTAAGTATTGATTTTCTTTATCGTCGCGGCCGTTTCGTCGCGGACAGATCCAAGCTGTTTGCTTGCTCGCTAGCAAGCAAGAATAATCGAAAAGTGTGTTGCGTGCTCGTTGCTGCTGTTGAGCAATCAATGTAAGTTTTTGCTGTGCGTAGAAATATTGATTTGGAGTTTTCAAAAGTCGATTGGGAAACAAAGCGAAGTGGCCTCCAAACGTTCCATGCTGTACAGCGCACTTCTGGCATTTCCGAATGAACGGGGGCAGCCCGCATGCTGGAGACCCTTCCAGACCCAATGGAGGTTGATTCCAATTCCTTCGCGATGACGAAATGCACGGTGTCGAGCACAAAGAATTGTGTCGGGGACGCATCTCCTCCGCGCACGTCATCGCGGCCTCCACTGAATCGAGACTACTGCGTTTCGGGGATTGGGAGCTGCTGCGATTTGATGTGCCTGACGGGAGTGCGTCGAAACTCTGGAGTTCACCTGTTCCCTGAATCGAGCATTGGCCTCTGGGTTGAAATGCAATCCAATATGATCCGCGATTTCCTTCCGGTTGAGGCGATACGGTGTGGATATTCCAAAAGGGCTGAGATGTCCTGGATCACAAAATGAAGTCTTTTCGGGCCGTATAAACCTTCTTCCTGTCGACGAAAAATAACTTATTTGTGATTTTCGGGGTTGGACCGCAGCTGCGATAAGAACCAAGCTTCAGCAAAGTCGTCTTGGTCTTCTTCAATTAAATAATAACTCTTGGAAAACCATCCAGTTACGAATGCTATGCCTGGCTTAACCTTACATTGAAAAGAAATCGGATTAATAATCTAAAGTTAACTGGAACGAGTCACACAATACTGTTGAACATTCATAAAGGGATGTAGAATCCCAGTTTTCATGTGTGCTAACTTCTGCCAAGCGTCATGTTCCCAGTTGCTGAACTTGTGTCAAATAAATCCACTTGTGTAGCAATTTATCACTTATAAGTTGGCTGCCTGTATTGTAACGCTGATGCATCCCCCAAAAAATCGTTACTAAACCAGAAAGCTAACGATTAACTAGACTAGACGTTCCGTAATTTAGAGATAGAGAAAGAATCTCCACCGTCTCGTTAAAAATCAATAAATAACCGAAATTATAAGCATAAGAAATTCTTCGATGAAATGAACCTTTCGATTTCGTACCATCGAATGAAAACAAAAAATATTGCACCATCAAATTTCTCACTCCATTTTGCACACCAACCTCCGACCTCATATTTTGAGCCGATCAATTTGACTGTAATTTGAAGCGGCGAACTGATTTTTCATAGGTTGGACAGTTGCAAAAGAAATGAGGTTGTAGCTCCTTATCCGATAAGACACTTTTTTGAAAGTAAACTCGTAGAATCGTAGATATATACTTAATTATTATGGACTCTGAAAATCATAAAGAACCTGTGGGCAAACAATAGCAGTGGAACTTGTGTAAAATTTGTAGGTAAAAATACTCACATCATTTTATTCCTTTATTTAGCTATTATTCTCAATATATTGCTTTGAGGGTATATATTTAAAAAACAAAAAATAGTTCCAAATCATCCTAACGGCTTTCAACAATTTGAAATTAAAGTAAAAGGAGTAACAATTCTAGCTGTGCAAAAAATAACAGTCTTCGGTTAATTTTACAATAAAATGTTAACAAAAAACATCGTCGATCGTGGGATTTACATAAACTATTATTCGTTGTATTAAAAGTGAATGGTGTAGCCTTTTTTTTCGTCGTTGGGAGGTGGAAATCTTCAAAAGATACCGAGTTGCTCCTGCTTCTCGGCATGTCGGATTTCTACCGACTAAAACCACCTCCGTCTCCTCCAAAAAACTTTTACTCCATTACTCATTGCTTGCACTGTCCGTGTGCAATTTATTTCCTGAAAGCTTGTTCATTTAAATAGTACTTCCCAGACGATGTATATCGGTATAAGGGATAGTAACAGTATCTCAAAAGTTTTATTCAGAGTTCAATATATCCAATTTTGTTTCACATTTGTAGCAAGAAAAAAAATATTAGCGTTCTTAAAAAAATATATATATATAAAAAATAATATATATATATATATATATATATATATATATATATATGTATATATATATATATGTATATATATATATATATATATATATATATATATATATATATATATATATATATATATATATATATATAAATAAATGATAATAAAAAAATATTAGCGTTCTTAATTATTCAAATTGAATTTTCAGTAAATGTTTACGTAGCATGATTTTAAATGACTATGTTACGCGCTTCTTTTATTGTGTGAGGTAGCTCATTGTAAAAATTTGATGCGGTGTTAATCGGATCCATCCTCAGGCGCTCTGTCCTAGCAAATTTTATCAAAATATCATTTGCGTTTCTCATATTGTAGTCGTTTTTTCTCCCAATTATATCTAGTTTTGTTGTTTTCATTTGTTCAATGTGTAAATTTTTAAAAATGAATTTTCCATTTTCCATATGAATCAGTCCGTCTACGTTAAGTTCATGTGCTGTTTTATATACTTCAGATGTAGCGGTCATCCTTTGCAAGTTATATACGGTTTTGTATGCTTTAGTTAGTAGCCGTGACATGCTCATGAGGTTATTTTTGGTAGTCTGGCTCCAAATTATAATCCCGTATGTAATTCTTGAAATTATGTATGCATTTTTAATTTGTATTTTATTTTTAATTGAGAAATAGCTGAAACGATGGAGCAAACCAACGATAGCTGCTATTTTTTTCCTCATATCATTTATATGTCCACGATAGTTTTTCATCGATTGTAAGTCCAAGGTACTTCATATGTTCAACTCTCTGAAGAGTTTTATTTTCTATTTTTATCAGTGGCTCAATATCATTTTTATTTTTTTTTGTTTAAAGATAATGTATTTGGTTTTGTTCGTGTTTAATGTCAATTTGTTCCGTATGAGCCATTGGGAATATTTGTCTAAGTCATTGTTTATCTTTTGTTCTAAGTCAGCTTCATTTTTAGCTGAGTAAATCAGTATCGTATCGTCAGCGTACATCACAACTTTCCCGTCGATTCCTGAAGTCACCAAGTTGTTTGTATATAACAGGAAAAGAATCGGTCCTAGTATTGATCCCTGTGGTACGCCAATAGTAATCGGCGCTATTTCACTGTTAACGTTTCCAATTTCAGTCCTTTGAAGTCTTTCTGCCAGGTACGTACGTACGCATAAGTTCTCTTGGCATACCAACAATTCCCAAGTTCTCAAGTTTACTTATCAATATATCGTGCACTACCGTATCAAACGCCTTTTTTAGATCGATAAAAACTGCAGCAACGTAACTTCCCTGATCCAGTTGTGTATTGATATGTCTCATCACTTCTACAATCGCGTCTGTTGTTCCTTTACCTTCCTGAAATCCAAACTGGTTTCTATCTATAACCCTATTCTGCATTAAGTATTCTTTAATTCGCAAAGCTAATATTTTTTCCATGATTTTACTCAGTGAGTTTAACAATGTTATTGGTCGAAAATTATTTGGGTCAGTTTTCAGCCCTCCTTTAAATATGGGTATTACCTTGGCGTTTTTTTTTTAGATAGTTCGGAAATTGTCCACTCTTGAAGCTTATATTTATTAGAGTAACCAGTATATCTGCAATATTCTCTTTGATTATTTTGATATCATCAACGCAGATACCATCAGGACCCCGCGCGGTGTGTTTTTTCAGAGAATCAATGACTTCTTTTCTAGATGTCAGCCTTAAGTGAAAAGAGCAGATGGGTGACACGCTTTGGCATGCTGAGTCGTTTTTAGGGAGTTTTGATACAATTTTCTGTCCTATTGATACGAAATGATCGTTTAATATATTTGAGATTTTTACTGGATCTTTGAAATTTTCGCCCATGAAATTTATTTCCTATATATCCTGGTTTTTAGTAGTGTTTGTGTCTGCCTTTCTAAAAACTTTATCTACTAAGTTCCAAAAATTTCGCTGATTGCTAGAACCTTCTTCAAGTTTTCTCGAATAGTAATTTTCCTTTGCATTTTTAATCGTATTGTTGCATTCGTTTTTTTATAATCCATAGATTTTCAATGGGTTTCAAGTCAGGGGATTGGGCTGTTGCATATTTCAATTGTTACAACATATTTCAATTGTTACAATTTTCGATCGTTTTTTCCAGTTTTTTTCTACATTTTTTTCCAAAATGACGCCATTTTGTCAAAAATCAATTTAAAAAAATCCTACGTACTTCTCTGGCTGTTATTATGCTCTATCGGCAATTATTTCTTTGATAACCATAACCTTAATATTTCAGGAGAAAACGGTCCGGCCGCGAAGCCATGAAAAAATAAGGCGTTTCTGGAGAGATGCTAGGGAGCCGCCATTTTGTTTTTTAAAGTTCTGAAAAAATTCAAAGAGGATGTCAAATACTTGTACATTATAGATCTTTTTACCAAACTTCGATATGTTATTTGGTTTTTGAGAAATAAATTCCCAAAAAATGACTTATTTTTTACCTCTACAGTGGTGTTCCCCCTTAAATGAGTTTGTAGTTTACTCTTTCAATTTATTAATTCATTCTGTCTGGCTTATTTTTAAAGAGAATTTATTTATGAAACTAAGAGTCTAGTCAATGTTTTATATGCATCCTAAACAAACACTCGCACTATCTATATATAGAAATGTACACTTTTTCTTCTCTTTTTTTCTTTTCTACCTTTCAGGGAAAATTGATAGCTTGAAATCCTTTTGACGCAAACCAAGCTTAAGCTAACTTGATGGTATGTTTTGGATCGTTGTCCTGGTGTCCATCTCATATTCCATTCGGCGTAAGGGAGCATAATGTTTTCCATAATTTGTGTATGAATTTTAGCAGTCATTTTCTCTTTTATCCAAAATATTTAACCAGTAGGAGAAACATCCCACATATTAATCTTCGCACCACCATGCCTACGGTCTTTATTGTGTAATTAGGATTATAAGAAGCATTTGGTGGTCTTCTAATGTACTGGGTGCGATCAGGACTACCAAATAAAACTACTTTGGACTCGATCAGTCCACGCCATTTAAGTAGAGGCCAATTTTCTTGCTCTCTTTCAAATTTGAAACGACTTTGACGGTGTCGCGCTTGTAATAAAGGAACTTTTTTTTGGACTCCTACCGAACAAAGATTTTTCACGAAGTCTTCTTCTAATCGTAGAAGTATTTACTTCTAAATTAATTTTTTCTTTTATTTTAGTCGATGTCAAAAAAGGGTTCTTTTTGACAGCTCTCACTATGTGTTTAACGTCTTTTCCTGCCCCTTGTTTCCGATTTTTCTACACATTTTTTAGCGTTGACAATCATTTTGCTGGAGCATCCAACTGTCCGTTCTATACATTTGTAAGTTTTCCCTTCTCGTAATAACTTTCTGATCAATTCTCGCTTTTCCGCAGAACAATGTTTGCCTGGACCCATTTTCTAAAGTTAAAATTCAAAATATATAATTAAAGAAAAAAAGAAATGAAACATTACATTTATGTAAAGTTGTACAATATTTTAAAGTTTAGAGATCTACAGGTACTGCTTCGAGTAAATAAAATCCGAATGCTATTATTTTGCACCAAGAAAAAACCAATATTTAACACTCAATTGTCTAAACTATCGAAAAACAAACTGATAAGAAAAATTAAAATGGCCGCTATGACTTATTGCCGACAGATGTACATTGTGAAGTAAGTTGCAACTTGGTATGAAGCAAAATAAGGCTGCCATAAGAATTTTCCCCCCAAAAATGCCACGCACTGCTATTTTTTTGCCTACAGGTGTAAATATGTATTATATACATCTGCGAATGGCTTGATGAGGTATTTGTTGGCTTATTACAGAGCCGCTGAAGAAGGACCCACTGATATTTTCAGTAACATAAAATAGGATTTTTTTTTCTTCGTTGGAAGGTGGAAATCTTCAAAAGATGCCGATCAGCTCCTGCCTCTCGGCATGCCGGATTTCTACCGACTAAACCACTTCTGTCTCCTTCAAATCACTCTCTCCATCAATTTTCAGTAATTGTACGTATTTAGATTTCAGTACATAGTACTTCCCAGGCGATAAGAATCGCTATAAGGGATAGTACCAAATTTGATGGGTTTAGTATCGTTTTAGGTAGATTAATAATTCAGAATATACGAGGGTCATTCAATAAGTAACAAGACAAATTGTTGTTGTTTAAAACCCATTTATTCAATCAGTACAAAATTTTGGGTACTTTTCAACATAATCCCGCCTCCTCCTCCCAACACTTATACCATCGTCCCTCTAGCTTTCTTATGCCACTGACATAAAATTCTTTTGGGAGCTTTTGGAGCCAAGTTTGCACGTGAAACTTGACTTCTTCGTTAGAGCCAAATTTTTTACCACGTAACGCCTCCTTAAGAGGACCAAACATATAGAAATCTGATGGCGCAAGATCTGGGCTATAAGCAAGGGCGGATACAAGGGGGGCATGGGGGTCATGAACAAAAGTCAAATTGCAGTCAAAAGTCCACGACGTTTAGTGCGAATGGTACGCTTTACTTTGTTTTCCAGCATGTTACAGTAAAGTCGGGTCTCCTTCGCGTGTTTTGCTCTACACAATACACAAAACGTTCCCCTCATATTTCGCTACACATTTTTGATGGTATCAAAAATGTTTTTGCTTTCCCTGTCCGATGGAAAACATTTACACATTTGTCCCCCCGCGGGTTAAGAGGGGGACGATATAATCATTTCTCGACAACTTCCGTGGGCCACGCATGTGTTTTTGTGTTGAGTTGCAGATAAAAATGGACTCAAGTAGTAATTTGCAATTGACATGGCTTCGCCAATTTGTGTTTTTTTGCACATTTGCTAGTATCATTGATACAAGATTCTCGAAATCGGATTCGGAACAACGATAAAAGTTTCCTATACCGAATCGATCCTCTATCTTTAGCTCTATATAAATGTTAAAATTTCGAGACAGTAAGTAGGGCCTTACACGCACTTTAGGCTTTCTTCTCTTAGAAATCAACGTCTTCTTCATCCGAACACATTTCCACAATGATTTGTTTTAGAAAACAATATGTGAGCAGGATACACTTTGTGTATATACACACAAAAAATTATGTAGACGTTTTTGTGTAGTGTGTAGAACAAAACACGTGCAGGAGACCCGGCTTAATACTAGCTGTTGATTGTTCGTTGGTCTTCCAGAAAATCGCAGAAAATAGAGCCTTATGAGTCCCAAAAAAGTGTAGGCATCACTTCACCTGCTGATGGCTGTGTCCTGAATTTTTTCCGCGTTGGAGAGGCACTCGAGGCTTTGTCTCTTCGACTCAGGCTCATAATGGTGGATCCACATCTAATCGCACGTTACGATTCTTTCAAAAAAGCTTATTTTTCAGTTAAACATCGGGCTTTCAATTGGTGACTGATTTGAAGCCTTTTTTCTTTGTGGATGTCCGTAAGTTGCTTTGGCACCCATCTCGCGCCAGTTTTCTGGTACAGCAGCTTATTGTGAATGATGTTATGGACAGTTTCAACACTTGCATTCACTTTTCCTGCTATCAGTTCAACAGTGATACGTCTGTTACCTTGGATTATCACGTCAATGCGAGATTCAAGGGAAGAAGTTGCAACGCTGACCGGTCATCCAGTTCGCTGTCCATCTCCAACACTTTCGCGGCCACTTTTAAACTGTTCCATCCACATGTAAATGTTCGAACGGTTTAAACAATTGTTCCCATACACTTTTAACATCCTTGCATGGATCTCATTACCTTTAACATCTTCTGCTACGAAAAATCTAATCACAGCTCGTTGTTCATCGGCGGTGCAATTCTCAATCGGACTTGACATCTTGAACTATAAGTTAGTTTATCATGGGTTAGAACCTCCTAGTCTAGTCAACAACTTCGTCTGCTAGTTGTGCTTTTTGGTTAGCAACTCACTAACACTATACGAACCAATTGACATTCGTTATAATTCGCGGATACAAATAATAAAATAGTTGAAATATAACGAGCTTAACCCATCAAAAAGCCTAACCGTGGTCGTGCTGTCTGGTGACGGATGGTAAATGACAGCACCTGAAGAGGATGCTATCCGACACTCCGAAACCACACTTTCCATTAAAAAAAATCTTGAACTAACTGAATTATACGTCATGTTTACAAAATCTTACCAAACAGCTGATCAGAAGTAATAACAAGGATGCCAACATGACATGCTAAAAGTTTCGTATTGAATTATAAAACAATTTTTGACCTTCATCAATTTGTCTCGTTACTTATTGAATGATCCTCGTATGTTTACAATTTATTTCATGTTGATTTGATGTTTGGCTATCACTGTACAAAGTACAAAAATTGTAGACAGATCCGAAAAAATAATAAAAAAGTTAATTTGATTGCATAATTTTGTATGATGAAGCTTATACAAAGACCGATTCCAAGCAACTTCCTGGGGAGACGTATTAGTCTTTCAATGTGAAGAAAGCCCTTAACCTAAAACTAGGATAACGGGCAAGTTCTCTAGGTTCTCTAATATATGATTTGGCGGGTAATATGGTAATATGAATGTGAAGTCTGAAATCGGCCAAGTTTGTCGTGAAAGACAAAATCAGTCGTGTGCATCGAAGAGTGCTTAAAGACCTTAGACGCCATGCATGCAAAATCATGAAGTACCTGCAGCATTAGGGCCTTTGTCTACCGTTCATTGCGCTGAAGCGATAATTAAATGGTATGAGGACAGCAGCATCACTTGGTAACAGCAAATCTCTTTGACTGCCCCGAACTACTACCAATTTATTTATGTTTAAAATTCATCCATCTTTTCTGAAGCATTCCTTTTACTTCTTTCTGAATTTCGGTCATGACTCTTGCAAAGCTGCATTGTTCTTCATGCTGCCGTTCAGTTTTTTTCTGACAAAAAAGAATTAATGTTGTCGTGGCTCGTTCCTCTATTAGTCAAATTTTTATAGTCAATCTTTACTTTTGAATATAAATTATGTAACGATGATGCTTGCATTTGCGAACTAATTACGAACTTACAAATTCAAATGAGATTGATTTCATTTATCGTGGGCTCGCATTTATTTTTTTTAGGATATTTCTACTTAGGAAACATTTGAGATAGATTTGTTTTGTACGTTTAACGTGATTTTTACATTTTAAATTTGTTTGTAAAATATGGAATGGATCAAATGTATTGCATTGTAATGTGTATTTAGAATTTTTGAAAAACTGTTTTCCCTTTTGCAATCAAGTGCCATTGAAAATGTTTTAGTTTTAATTTAAACACAATATTTTGTTTATGATGAGCCGCTTTTAATTGATAAAATTGATAACTTCAACATCTTGTTGGTGTGATAAGAACTACCAACTATATCGTAATATAGTGATAACATGTAAACCAATATAGTCTTATCACCAATTTCTCTCTTAATTGGGTTGATAAGAAACAGCTGATTGATTGTTTTATGTCGCGTTGCCAAATATGTACAATGTCTGGTCGGGTGTGCTGTCTAGAGAACTCGTTTCCAACTCCATTCTACAATGTTTTAAATGTTTCCTCAAGTTTGTGGACATCTTAAATGCTGTGAAAGACTTAAAAGGATAGCTCTATAAATGGAACTTGTTCGCAGTTATTTCTAATACACGAAAGAATAGAATTCTTCAGAAGACTCACCCTCCGCTGAACTGGTGCTATATGCTACCGAATATTACCAACATACTCTCACCATAATACATCTTTGACGCACAGTTGTGAATCACCTTTTTGAAAATAAAATAAAAATAATTCCAGACGGTAATGGCAATGTCTATGAACTTTATCCATCACATTTGTGCACTGGGTCTTCCCTTTGTGCGGCTATCTGTGATGCTTCCTTGCTAGCTGGAGCTACATGCCGGAAAGTATTGCAGTCAACCAACCCGAGGAATAGCCGTAACATACAAGAAGGGGTGTAATCCGCTCGTTGTTAGACTTGTTCACCCAACCCTGTTGTGAAACTGTCGTACGCATGTTCCACATTCTGTGCAAGGATTTATTTTGTATTGTGTGCTACTTATTACTGCCACCTGGATAGATAATTCACTGCTGCAGTTCTTCGTACAAGTACATTCATTTCTGATTTTATAAAAAAATCTAGGGTTCATACGATTTCATTTGCTTGATTTTAGAAGACAGTAGTGCAGAAAACGCTTTTTGAAAATTGCAAAGTGCATTGTATAAGGAGTCGTACGGTGCATCGTCGCAACATAGCAGGAGTATGAAATCGTCTGTCAGAAGAATTAAAGCCAAATGGGGCAGTTTTTCTATAAATTTACATAAGTATTTAACGTAATAGCCAAATAGCTTCGATTTTCGGCGAACGCATTTGAGTAAAACAGCACGAGATGAAGGCTGTGAGGATTCAGGATATAATTCGCACCATTATCAACTGCAAAATATTATCCAAAATGTCTTCTTGCAAACAATACATCCCTTGTCATCCATTATTGTTATTTTTCCACTGTTGCAAGTATTCAACAAACTATAATGGCATGGAATCCGAGGAGGATATTCAATGATATTTATCTCAAGAAATTATCGAAAACATTGTTGCTACAACGTAAACGTATCCAAATAAATAAATAGATAGAGGATTAAAAAACGTAATATTTTTTCGAATTAAAGAAGACGATGATTAAGACGAAAAAAACATTAAATATTATGCTCTTGATGTCTCGCATGAAGGATGAGTGTTTGATATTAACTACGAGGGTGGTTCAACAAGTACTTAGCCTACTTAGCCTACTTAGTGGCATTTTATTTATCCACATAATCTCCTTCAAGCTCGATACACTTGGCCCAACGATGCTCCAACTTTTTCAACCCGTCCAAAAAATATGTTTTCTCGAGGACTGCAAAATAAGCCTCCGTGGCAGCGATGACCTCCTCATTCGACCCAAATCTATTCACGGCGAGTGACTTTTTCAGGTTTGGAAACAAAAAGTAGTCACTGGGGGCCAAATCTGGAGAGTACGGTGGTTGGGGCAGCCATTCGTAGCGCAATTCGACCAATTTGGCCATGGCTACTGCGGAGATGTGAGCCGGCGCGTTGTTGTGGTGGAACAGCACTTTTTTCTTCGTCAAACGGGGCCGCTTTTTCTTCAATTCGACGTCAAATCAGTCCAATAAGTCAGCATAGTAGCGCCCCGTGATTGTTCTACCTTTCTCGAGGTAATCAATGTGGATCACACCTTGTGAATCCCAGAAAACGGCGGCCATCACCTTTCCGGCCGATCGAACAGTCTTCGCCTTCTTCGGAGCACGTTCGCCGAGTGAAGTACACTGTTTCGAATGTTGCTTGGTCTCTGGTGTGTACCAGTGAATCCATGTTTCATCAACGGTGACGAGACGACGCAAGAACTCCGCCGGATTGCGCTGAAACAGCGCCAAACACGTCGCCGATGTGGCCTCACGGTTGCGCTTATTTTCCGGTGTGAGTAAACGCGGCACCCATCGCGCCGACAGCTTTCTCGTGCCGAGTTCGATGCACCGTTTTCGGTGCAAACCTTCAATCGACGCTCTGCCAACACGAAATCGTGGATTTTTTTAACGTTTTCCTTCGTGGCAGCTGTTTTCGGGGCACCTGGACGTGGCTCATCCAAAACCGACCACGTTGAAACTCGTTAAACCAATTTTTGACGGTCGCGATCGAAGGAAAAGAGTTACCGTACACAGCATCCAAGCGATCTTTGATTTCGCTGCGCGTTTTCCCTTCTAAAAACAAGAATCTATTCACCAAACGATATTGTTCTTTTTCCTTTTTTGTACAACCGACCGACACGCTCGCTTCGAAAGGCTGTCAAAACGAAACTATGAAGGGAATTGACTGAAACTTTGACAGACAGGCTACTAAAAGAATGTACTGCACGATGGTAGCAGTGCCATCGGGCAGTGAGGCTAAGTACTTGTTGAACCACCCTCGTACTTTTCGTACGAGCTTGAGTCCATTCTTCAGACCAAGGATTAGCACGTAAGCCAAAGGAATCGAGAGATAGGGCATGCAGTTATCTAGGTGTGCGTACAATAATTTTATCGTAGTGTTTATAATGTAAAATTTCAAATAGCGATAGACCGTTGGATAGTTGACATGACGCTTCTCTCTGTTCTTCGTAGGAAAGATGAAATTTCGGGCGGTTTTGAATGATCAACAGTTCATGAAAGAGTTCCTCAATGTGGTGTTGACGCTGTCGAAGCTCACAAAGGAGTCGGTTATGAATGTAAGCGCAGACAAGGTGATATTCATAATCAACGAAGAATCGAGCAGTTCAGCTCCGCTAGTCTGGACTGAGATTGATTCTAGCACGTATTTCGACACGTACACTATGGAAGGTGTTGATGAGGCTCACGCAAATATCTATTTATCATTTAATCCAGCGAATTTGGCAAGGTCGTTGGCTATGATATCACGTGGCGCCGTCACGAACGTAAAAATCAAGCTGACGAACAAGCAGTTTCCGTGCCTCACCGTCGACATCCAAGTGCCATCAGCAAATAATGTACAAAACCGACGCATTGTCCACGACGTGCCAGTGGATATGATTCCACGTCGTGATTGGGACGCCTATAAAATGCCACATGTGCCGCAATCTGAAATAGTGTTGACGATGCCAAGTTTGCGGTTTCTACGTAATCTGCTCGACAAAGTGAAGAACCTTTCGCCGTCGATAACATTCTACGCGAACACGAACGGGGAGCTATCCATTGTGGCCGAAACCGAACTGGCAACAGTGGCCTCGCACTATCGCAACCTCGAAGTGAAGAAGATCAATTGTTCGGGCGACAATGGCGATAGCGGAAATGCAAAGGGAGACGCCTCAAAAGATTTGGAGGTATCTTGTCTGGTGGACTGCAAGAAAACTGCCATATTCCTGTCGGCCCTGCAAATCAACAATTCGGAGATGTCGTGCGGCATCGTCCAAGATCATCTCATGCAGCTGGAAATTGAAATAAGGCAAGGCATGGCGTTGCATTGTATTATTCCAGCTGTTTGTGTGTGAAATCACGGGGAAAGGAAATATAGATTGTTTACGCTTTCAAACTTCTCAACATTGATATTTTTTATCTTATCATGCAGCACTCGCGGCTGGTGATGGTGTGTAGTGATTACACAATAGGCTTGCAATCTGATAAGCAAAATCTCTTGGATTTCCTTATTGGAAGCATTGTAAACTCGTACAATATCAGTCAAGTCACACAAAGTAGTCTGAGACATCGCGAAAATGTTTTAACGTGAATTGCAGTACCTACCTTATCATAAATCATAATCCTGAATTATGCCTCCATCCTATATTTGTATATTTATAAAAAATCAATAAAATGAATCTTGCTACATGAAATTGCCGATAATTCTTATTTTTTCGTAACTCAGATACCATCCCTAAATGAGATGTGACCCTGTTCTGGGTATCTAAGCACATTGATTTGACTGGAAAGTGCGAAGCAGATGCCATATTGAGGACTGGCCCTGATCTTCAGGATTACACACTAAATTGCTATATGTTAGCCATCATCCAGCTTCCATCAAGCTTAGTATTCAACAGATTTACATAGAAGATGCAAACAGAGCCTGACTGTCTAAAGTAATAAGGGGACTGAGTCGTGAAACCTTGAGTTCTATCGTCTCCGTACTGACGGGCATTGTCCAATTGTCAAATACGCAGAAAAATTAGGTGTGTCTAACGATTTCTGTCGAAGTTGCAGATCGGAAGATGAGGAAGAGACAATCCAACATTTCCTGTGCGAATGCCCAGCACTGTCCCGGCTTAGGCTCACCTTTCCTAGACAGCGTCACTGAAGTAGCTGATTTGAACATCGGCTGCATAGCCGGCTACGAGAATCTAAATGGTTCACGTCACCTAGCAGCTAGGTTATAGTGCCATCTCAATCTTCTGTGGTAACACAATGGGTCGATTATGGCCTAGGTGAGCCATCTTTTGATGAAGAGGGCTACCACTACAAGCAACCAATAAGATGACTACCAGCAAACTTGACTCACACAAAGCAGCTCCAAACGAAACAAGCAAGTCCTCAATATGAGTCCTGCTCGTGATGCATGAAGTCTCACCATCTCAATATTGACTGGTCATTGCCTAATAGGCAGACCCGTAGAACGATTGGGCGTTTTCTACAACGATTTTCATAGCCGTTGCAGATCGATTGAAAAGAAGCAAACAACTCGGCATTATCTATGTGTAGGTTCAGTTCAGTTCCAGAAGCAGAATGAAATTTCGAGGGTCCCACTTCCTGGAAAAGCATACGGAAATATATAACATTAATATTAGAAGTATAGTCAGCGTAAGTGAATGTAAACGGTTCTCTCCATTCAAAAGCCAGGGGTGTTTAGAACCATTCTTGTTTCCTTCCTTGAGGTATCACTGAGGTCTGGGTGAGCCGTTTCTGAAAACACCTACTACCTATTACATGATAAAATATATAATATATCTTTATGAGGTTTTCATACAATCCTTAAAAATGAAGTACAATGTGGACAAAAATTGACAAAATTGGGTGCGAGTGTCTTCCACTTCCACAAGAGTTAGTTCGCCGAACGATAGGTGTTTCCACAAGTGACATCGGAGTTCGGTTGACGAAATGAACTGGCATTTTTCATGTGGACTGGGAATAATTAAGTAAAAGACTTCCTAGTGCGTTTAGATTGAATTTCGTATACCTTAACCAAATAAGCTTCACTCCTGATAATTTTTTCATTGCTTTTGTGGTCCAACAGTTTCTCACGAATTTACAGTAGTTTTGATAATATTCCTTCCTCTAGTGCCTTCGCCATGCTATTTTTCATTTAAACTAAACTTCTTGGCTTTCGTCAGTTCATTTCTCATCTAAGCCTACAGATACAGTGTACCAATAATGTCTTCGTACAGCAGCTATTTGGAATTCAAATGATAAAAAACAATGAATTGTTGCAACAAATTTGAAAAAGTTTTAATGCAGATTTGTTCATTAAACAGTTTTATTTAATTTAGAAACAAAAACTAATCCATTTTAAATATTCATTGCAAAGTTATTAAATATAACGAAAACAAAGTCGACAATTCGCCTCCAATAATGTCTTCGTACATTTAAGCTTTCGCTTGCCCTTCGATCTCTTTGCTGACAGTTATTGATCATAATTAGTTCCCACTCACACCGGTTTGTACTTACAGTAAATAAAGGAACATAAATGTAAATTTCGTTGGTTTTGCTCAGTTTTAAATCGAAATAATGCCTGGTAAATACTTGTCGTTGAAAGAGCGTACACTTATATTGAATTTACACGTAAAAGAGCAAAAATCATACGCGGAAATAGCCAAACTACTAACGTGGAGCCGTTCTACTATCCAATCTGCAATCGGGCGCTTTAAATATGAAGGCCACGTAAAAAATAAGCCTAAATCAGGACGCCCTGCAATTCTCACTGATGCAGATCGGCTGCAAATCAGGCGTATGATTGCCAAGGATGCGTTCATAAGTGCACCAAAAAGTAGTGGAGAGCTCCTTCAACCCAATCGAAAAGACGTTCATCCAGAAACAGTACCAAAAGCCGTGATTGATGCCGGATTTAAGTCTGGTACACTTCGTAGGATGCCACTGGTAAGTGAAGTTAATCGAAAAAAACGTTTGGACTTCACTCGGCAATACCAAAATGCATCTCTTGAGTTTTGGCGCAATATTATGTTTTCTGATGAGTCCAAATATAACATTTTTGGGTCTGATGGGAGACTTAGAGTATGGAGAAACTCAGGAGATGCTTACAATCCCAAACACACCGTCAAAACTGTAAAACACGGCGACGGTGGCGTAATGATAGGGGGCTGTATGGCTGCAAGCGGCGTTAGAAACTTAGAAATAATTGAAGGAATCATGGATCATCGGGCATATATTGAAATTCCAAAAAGAAATTTGAAGCCATGTGCTGAAAAATTGGGTGTATCAAAAGATTTTTACTTTCAACGAGATAACGATCCTAAGCACATGGCTCATAATACTAGGATGTTCTTGGCGTACAAAACTCCACATTTGCTCAAAACACCACCGCAAAGTCCTGACCGCAATCCCATTGAGCACATGTGGAACATGCTGGAAAAAAGGATCAGGACTCATCATATTAGCTCGAAACCTACGCTGAAACAGGCCCTTCAGCAGGAATGGGCAAAAATAGAGCCAAGCTATGCAAAAAATAGTAGAATCGATGCCACACCGCCTTAAAGCCATGGTTAAAAATAAATGCTACCCAACCAAATATTAACAAAAAAATTATCTATAGTTTTTAGGATTTTTCATAAACTGTTTCGTAAGTGTACGAAGACATTATTGGAGGCAAATTGCCGACTTTGTTTTCTTTATAGTTAATAACTTTGCAATGAATATTTTAAATGGATTAGTTTTTGTTTCTAAATTAAATAAAAATGTTCAATGAATAAATCTGCATTGAAACTTTTTCAAATTTGTTGCAAAAATGTATTGTTTTTTATCATTTAAGTTCCAAATAGCTGCTGTACGAAGACATTATTGGTACACTGTATGTACAGCCTTGTTCGATCACCACAAAAGGAGACAGGACACCAATCCTTTGACCGCCACAAAAGCACAGGCCACCAATCCCACCAGGTTACTTTGAAAAAAGCATTCACCCGAAACGAATCGTAGACAAAAAATGCAACATGCAAAAATATTCGAACCTCGACTTGTTTTACCCTAGATTGATTTTAAAAAGACAGATGCCGATAACAATTGGCAGCATATTTCTTTTGTTTCACTATTTTTTGATATGATATCGCGATGGCTGGGCTGTTTGACATTTAGCAGCAATGCCAGCATTAAAAATTGTGTGCTGTGCACATGTGGAGATTAAGGGAGAGCTTGAGGTTGTAATGCCATTGAAAGAATTTTTATGTATTTTTGTCAGTTTATTTAACAAGATGACTGCAAAGACGTAGTGAATTTTCGGTCTCATTGAATTAATTCCAAATGGCATCCATTTAGCATTCGTTCCCAAAGGAAAATTTACCATTTATGTAGTAGATCAAGCATTCAAAAAGTGAGTAACATGTCTTTTCAGCGAGCGAAAGACGCCATACAAGCTTTTATTTTGTATGTAAACCCTCGAAAATGACGAGCGGCTTGTCTTTATCAGGGGATAGAGTAGTACGGATAGTTTAACTTTTAAATTCCATTTGCGTGGCAAATAAAGCATTATTGTTCCACATTTAAACCTCTGTAAAATGTAAATCTATGCTATCAGAAGACTGCTTACGTATTAGCAAATTCCTTCATCAATTTGCCGCCACGGACAAAGACAAGGTGGACGTGTATTCAATGAATGAACAATTTGAAGTCACATCACCTGCATATATGTTTGTATTACCTACCTGGCTTCTACAGATCAAATAAGGGATGTGATCCAGGATTTGGACGAGCCCTCATAAGTGTCAATGATACTTACGTGTGCTATGTGATGTCGTCCATTCGTCCCTTTTACATGGATGCCGAATGGGAATGTATTCAATGCAGAAACGCATCCCTGTTTGAAAGGTTTCAAGCATTTCCCATCTCTTGCAGATCTTTCTCTTATTCTTCTTGGTTGTCACTATATTGGAGATAGGTGTATTTGACACAGGATGTAGATAGGACCAATTGTGTTGAAATATTCGATGATTTTGTAAATAAAGCTGATTTTACCTGTAGAAAATTGAATGGTGCTCAACTGATTATCATGGTCGTGTCCTTTGAATGGATATGAAAAGTTCAGCAACGTTGGACTATCTTCGGAATTTACGGTTGTTATAGAGAGCAACATAGACGGTGCTGCATCAGATTGATTTTGCAAACATCAGAATAGGATAACAACGACAACCCATTTTAAAATTCAATCGCACGACTGCTTCCAATATAGTATAAATTCAGTTTTAGATGGTTTCTACACTAACCACTACCGTAGTATTCGTTTCGCCTTCGAGTGTGCACGACACTAGTGGTTCTTCGTGAGGGTACTTTGGCTCGGCCAGCCAAAGGGATATTGAGTGAATGTCGTAAAGTATATAAGTACACTACGGGGTACTTGTCGCCATGGTTCGCATGCTTCATAAAAGTATCGGTCTCGAAGCCGTCATATGTGATGATTGGTAAGCAAGCATGGTTGTTGGTACAATTATCGCTGCCATCCTCCCTGGTTGTTTCGCTCGTGTCCTTTTCATTGTGCTTCGATTGCACAGGGGGAACGAAGGAAATCATGTGTAAGTGAATTATCGGGTCAATAACCCTTTGTTTGTTCGTCGCCACTTGGTTGCTTCTCCCTTACTGGACGACCTCGCACTGAGCGCTGGCTCCCACAAGTTATTCGCACTGTAGCCACATATATGCACATTTCTGCGTATCGGCCCGAATCCAGTTTGTTTTCAGTATGATTTAGCCGCGATCTTTTGAAAGCACGCGTACTTTTTTTTTACCTCGATTAAGGAAAGTGTCTATTCATCAGGTTTGTTTTCCCTTTTTGCGGCTCTTGGATCGAACTGTTTGTAGCGGCGAATATACCCATTGTAATTTCGAACAGAAGAAAATACATGAGTGCAAGAAGTTATCGTGGTAATATTGTATTGATGAATGAAAATTAAAAAAAATCAAGCAAGCATTTCAACTTTATTATGCAAGGTGTAGAAATGTCCTTTAGTTAGATTTGTTTGTATGATTAATAAGTTAAATGTTGTTTTTAACTCAATATTAAATAAAAAAATCTAAATTTTAAGTTCGTAATTCCAGTGTTGTACATATTATCGAAAATATTCACTTTGCAATGTTCAAAGATGTATTTCCCATGTCTCAACCTCGGAAGTTATTCATCTGAAATGAAACATGTTTGGTTTGACAATCAATATTACTTATATTTTTTCCGGAGCATTGAACTGCGTTCAATGTTTTTCAATGATTATCCTCATGAATACCTAATGCTGACCATCGACAATTACCAATTAATCGCCTTCATGACCGTCCGCTCGATGTTCTATGTTTTAAAACACAGATTTTCCTAAGTAAGGAGACGTGCTCGTGATCTCCGATGTATATTTGACGAGCTCACTTTGAAAAAGTAACATGTACATCAAATAAATTTAAAAATTGGTTTCATGTGAACTTGTAATATTTTTAGTCATTCATTATTGAAATCATTTTCAGTCCAAACAAATACATTCGAATGGCTGAATATAAGAGGTCTGTTCAAAAAGTATCGCGAATTTTATGTTTTTTCAAAAAATATTTATTTACTCTTCAATATCTATTTTGTCCCCTTCAAAGTAATCCCCATCAGATATTATACACGTATGCCGTTTTTACCAATCCTTGGAGCACTTCAAAAAAAATTCTGTGATCTTGTTCAGCTTCTCCTTCGATGTCGTCTTTATCTCCTCACGCGTGGCGTCGTCCTTTCATGGGCCTCTTCAGTTTCGGGAACAAGAAAAAGTCACAGGGGCCAGGTCTGGGGAATACGGTGGTTGCGGCATCATTAGTGTGGTGTTTTGTCCAAAAATTCGCGCACATTATCATGGTGCAAAAGCCAATTTTTGTTCTTCCACAAATCCGGGCGTTTCTGGCGGATTGCTTCGCACAACTTGCGCATAACTTGCAGATAATATTCCTTATTGACCGTTCTACCCGGTGGCAAGAACTTATGATGCACCACGTCCCTGCAATCGTCGAAAACTGTAAGCAAAACCTTCACACTCGACCGAACTTGGCGCGCTTCTTTTGGTCTTGGCTCGTGCGGCAGCTTCCATTGGGATGATTGAGCTTTGATTTCCACGTCATAACCATAAACTCACGATTCGTCACCAGTTATGACCCTTTGGAGCAAATTTGGGTCGTCACGGACAGAGTCCAAAAGCTCCTTAGCAATGTTAATGCGATGCTATTTTTGGTTGAAATTGAGCAATTTTGGTACCATTGGTAAAAATCGAACAGCACGAGCCAATCAATATGTTTAGGTCCTCAGCAACTTCTCTAATGGTGGTGATTCGACGATTGGCCAATACTATTTTCTTCACTTTATCAATGTTTTCGTCTGTTGTTGACGTGCTCGGGCGTCCGGCACGCTGTTCGTCGTTCACATCTTCTTGACCCTCGAACAACATTTTGTATCACCGATACACGTTGCTTTGGTCCAAGGTAGCTTTACCATATGCCACAGTCCACATTCGGAATGCGTTCGTGCACTAAAAGGTGTTTTTCACACAAAATGTGACACAGATTTTTTGATCCATTTTTTGGAATAAACAACAATCGAAGACAAGCCAAAACACGTCCACGCAAATATCAAACACGTCCAAGTCAAAAATTAACTGAAAATTAAAAATGGCCGAACTTGTCAGCATAAATGAGGGGCATGAGTACCAACATAACGCCACAAAAATACCGAAAATCGAATACACGTAGCCCGCGGAAATTCAAAATTCGCGATAATTTTTGAACAGACCTCATATTTGCAAGTTTACATCAAACGCATTGTTGTATTTATTGTACGTATTTCTTAACTGTTTATTGTTGGATTTTCTGGGTCGCCGATAGTGAATTCGACACAATGAGGAAGTATCTTATACAGGAGCGAAAATTTAACGAAACTCCGACAATTGTATACATATTTAGTACTAGTGGTAATACAAATAACTAAAAAAGCATAGGAGATTTGGAAAAATATATTTTTTTAAATAATTCGACAAATTATGTAGCGCGATCCTTTTGCATTATTTCAAAATTACCCATGTTCAAAGCGTAGTACATTCGTTTGAATTTTAGTGGTTCTTCTACTCGCCAATATCGATGGTGTTATTGTCGATGTATTGTTTGAAGCAACATTTTGTCGGTAATTTTCAACGCTCTAAGTTCTTCAATATAAAGTGCCTCAATCACACTGGTCCACATAGGGTGCTGAACTAATTTGCTGAAACTCGTGAATTCAAATGAATTGACTCAGTAATTTTCATATTTTTTTTTATTAACGGGGAAAATCACATTAGACGGTTAAAAAATCGAGTTTTTTTATTGCAGAAAACGAAAGTTTAGCTAATCAAGAGTATACTGAAAACGTTTTAACGCCGATATTCGAAGTCCTTCGCACGGACTTCTGAATCGAGCGATCGCAGACAAGCTGGGCGGGACCACGCAGTTGTCTTTCTATGAATATATCTTATTTTGTATGTATTGGGGCAGGTATTACTAACAAGAATATGTATTGTTCCTGATATCCCTGTTTATATAGGAGTAATACATAAGTCACGTCAATACTTAGTTTTAAGTAAGTTGTTTTTAAATGGGTTTTTCTCTAAACATTTTTTTTTGATATAGTTACCTATAAAAGTAGGGATAGAATCCTTTTCAAAAATATTGCATCATTGTATTTGCAAGTATTTTGAAAGTGAAATGTATCCAAGTGCTACTTGTGAAGTCCCATGCCAATCTGACGATTTGAAGGGTTGACCTTGTGATGCATGCTAACAATATTTAGGATGTGAATAGAATAAAAAATAAGGCACTTGGTAGCAAGTTATCCTTAATTCGAATTCGACCAAATACTATATTCAATAAAACCCGAACTATTCAAAATGTTGGTGTTGCCTTCTCCATCTTCTAAACGCCAGTTCCAACTCATATTCTTCCACGTTTGGTCGTTACTGTTGTCCGCACAACTATCTGACATCCATTTAGCAGTAATAGCACGTCTGAGGCGCTGTTATGCTGTTGCGTATTCGTTTTGCATAGATGGTATCAATCACACGGACGGGCGATGTTCTCTGCCTGCTTACCTGCTTCCCTGCTTCCATTCTTCGACTTCTTACCTGGTGGAAAACGTTTGAAAATAGTCTTGGAGCGCAGCAACCCACACAGAAGACCTGGCCAGCTGTTTTCGGAGCACATTTCGCACTCTGCTGCCAGGGGAGCTTTCAGCGAGCAATGTAGCGAGTTTCCGCAAATAGACGCGGTTATTTATGTAAGTTATATGGCAGGGTTTGTTTACCATGAACGTTTCATTACCAGGTTCACCTGTGCATGTGCGGCCGGGACAGCACGGGACGGTAGTATCTTTCTTTGGCTTCCACCAGCGTCGCTAACACGCTATTCCGTGGTCCTTTGTTGCTCCAGGTCTCGTGCAGTTGTTCGTGTCGTCCTTTGTGCAGACAAGGGAAGCCAATCCGTACCAGGAATAGAGTAAGTTCAGTGAATGAGTTTGTGCTTCGGTTAGCTTATTATCCTTACAAAGTAGCTCGGTGGGTCAATTATTGCGAAAATGTGGCAAGTGATGGGTCTCATTTCGTCCCGTGGGGATCGAATCGGAGTCGTGCACTGTGATACCTCCCAAAGTGGCTGCAAAGTTTTCCCAAGTAGAATAGAAAATGGAGCAGAAGCACAGTGTGCTGCTGGTTCTCTCGACGATTTATGCATCCAATATTGTGCTGTGAATGGCTAGATAATATATGGCTGGCTTTGAACATTGGTAGCAACTCCAATCCGAGTGACTTTCAATTTCTTCAGCATGAGGGAACAGCGCAACAACATGGTGTGCTGAAGCTGACAATGGCTGAACGAGAGCCATGAGCCGTGCCCCCAAGTACTAGGCTAGATATTCCCGAGTATGTGTAGATGGCACATCTGTATCTGCTGCTGATTATATTTCCGTCTCGCCGTTCTAGCTATAGTGCTTGGTCACTTGTATTTTGCGACCAGGTGTGAATCTTTCAAGAAGGAAGTATACCAGTGTTTCGTTTTGACCGCCAAATTAGGATTTAAAGATAGGTTTTTTGGTAGCGCATTCCATGTTGCTTTACAGTTTCTTAATAATATTCACTTTATTTATAAAACAATATCGATATACTCAATATTAAACCTATCTATTTTTAGATGTGGTGATATTTTTATGTATAGAGTTAAAACATCTATATTCGTAATCTCCGTCCTCATATCTTTTATCTATCCCTAACTCTCTGACGGAATTCATGGATTTTGTATCCCCCACGCTTCTTTTAGAAACATAACCAAATAAAAGAGAGAGAAAAATTATCTCACATTTACATTACTCATTTACTCAAGGAGTGAAAGCTTGTCACTATACAGTTTGTGCCCATCATCACGTACGCTGAACGAATTATCAAACTATTATCTATATTTTTTGAATTATATTAAATGCATAAATCATGCTCTCAGAGAAATATTGACTCGGTTTTTAAAGACATGTTTAGCTTAAAAATTTCTCTGTTACCAATGCTACATGGCAAAGTCTTTAGTACAAGTGGTAGGAGATCATCCACATGTTACGTAACGTAATTTTTGGAGTATTTTAACTCCCCTCTCTCCCCGTGTAACATTTAGTAACATTTTCAAGGACCAACCCTCCCCCTCCCACCATGTTACGTAACAAATTCGTTGTACCATCCTCAGACTTTTAAATATTTTAATCACAAACTAAAAACAAAATGCATCTAAATTTTGTTTACCGCGTCTAGCGTCTGCTGACAATTCGAGTCGCGGCAAATAAATTTAAAATTTGACTTCATGATTTAGTGGTACAACAAGCCGCGAAGTGCGGCCCTTGAGGTCCACACGGTCAACTTCCCAGTAATATCTAGATAAACATTAAAAATATTAAACACAATAATAATTTTGAAAATAATACTACTTTAAGTAATAATAATGAGAGGTATTCATAGCAGTAACAGGAATGAGTTAATATTAAGCATATCATCTACGGGAGCATCCATTGATTAAGTAAGGCGTTTGGTGGATGGGTGATGATGATTGATTACCACAAATGCAAATTTGATTGAAATTTTGATGGTTTCCAAAATTTAAGCCGTTTTTTTAATTAAAAGACTGCAAAAACTATTAAAAATCTGCTCAAATTATCCAAACATTTTAAAACTTTGATTGACTTTACAACAAAGTCTTTAGAATAAAAGATATAAGGTAATATCATTCGGAAGAACCTTTTTCATATGGTAATTTTGAATGATTTTTTATTTTTAATTGATTTTTTTTTCAGAATCAAAAAAGTTTTGCTGATTTCTCTTCAAAAACTGATAGGAATGTATAAATTTTATAAACATTTATTATTGTGTTGTGCAAATCAGGTTAAAAAATATTTTTTATGAAAAAAACCCTGAGTTTTCGCATTTTCTTCTATTAAATTAAAAAAAACCGCTGAAACGGATTTTTATAATGTTGAAATAATCAAAAAGATTCTAAAACATGTCGATTGACACCTTAATGATTCAAGTATTATATCTGATTCGTGAGATATAGTGAATGAAAGAAATGACCTTGAAGATCATGATGACTGTTAATGATCTTTTATTTTTTATTTAATGTTTCTTGTAATCATGAGAAAAAGTTCTGATAATATTTTTTCGAGCATTGCTTGAAGTATATAAACTTTATAAAAATTGATTACTGTATTCCGTAAATCAGGTTAAAAATTTATTGTTTATGAAAAAAACCTAATTTTTTCACTTTTTTTCTTCTTAAATTAAAAAACGGCTCCAACGATTTTTTCCAAAATTCGACAGATTCACGCAAATTTTAATACGCGTCGATTGACACAATGATTGACAATGTAAATCGTATGCTTGATTCGCGAGATATAACGCATGACAGAATGGTTAATGCCTTTTAATGATTTTTTTAGTTTTTATTTATTTAATTTTTTACGTTATCATGAGAAAAAGTTTTGATGTTGTTTTTACAAACACTGCTTGAAGTATATAAATTTTATAAAAATTGCATACTTTCTTCCGTAAATCAGGTTAAAAATTTATTGTTTATAAAAAACCCTAATTTTTTCACTTTCTTTTCTTAAATTAAAAAACGACTGAAAAGATTATTTTGAAAATTTGATAGTTTCACAAAAATGTTAATACGCGTCGATTGACACCTTAAATATGCAAATCGTTCGCGGTTCGCGAGATATAACGCAGACAGAAATGACTTTCAAAGGGGCAAAACAACAACCCCCCCCCCCCCCCGACCGAAGTATCCCCAAAACTAATCAGCTCTTAAGATTGCAAAGACGCTTCGATTGACACCTCAACGAAGTCGATACGACTTTGTTTACGTGAGTTATGCTCGTAGAAAAAAGTGTCCACGAACGTACGTACGTACACACACACACACAAAAAGTTAACTTTTCAGTTAGCTTTTCTGAGCGTACGAATTTTTCAAACCAACCGCTTTTTTCGGTCACTAAAGGGGCAATTTGGCTCCTATCAATACGATAGTGAAGACAACATTCCGTTGTCTAAATTGATTAAATCAAATAGTGCTTACGACGATACACTTCGAGAAGTTCAATTGTTGATGTCGAAGCTGGGTGATAATGTTGACATCAGCATTGATGTCATTGAAAATTGGAACAAGGATCAAATTGCGGAAGATGATGATGATTTCGAAGTTTCCGATAATGATAACGACGGGTCAATTATCGAGGAAGATATTCAACAACCAAAACTGAGCTTCTCGAAAGCAGTTGAAAGCATCAATATCTTGATAAAATTGTTTGAAAACAATAACGATGCAAATCAGGTGGCAGACCTTGTCCATATGCGTACGAAAATGATCAAGAGCTATTACACAAAAGAATAGAAACAAACAAGTCTCGACTGCTTCTTCAAACGACTCCACAAAAATTAATTAATATATCGCACGAAAATGATCAAGAGTGACTGAGAACCATAAACCAGCCGGCACAATTTTTTTTTGTAATGATGAAAACTAAGTCATTGAAATAAATTTAGCGTGTTATTTACGAAAAATCTATATTTATTATTGTATTTTTTTCAATTTTGAAAACCACTTAGAAAAGTTAATAGTTCGAAAAAGTTAATTACCCTTGGGACATTTCGGTTAACTTTTTCGAGATTCTACTGTATCTCCCTTCTTAAAAACACTTTATATATACTCTATAGACCTCAAAACGTAAAGAAATATTGAAAATTTCAATTTCGATTTTCGAGGCGATTACAAGAACTTCCCATATACTGCGAAGTTAAAAAACTATTTTAACTAAATTTAAATTTTGTTATGTAATAGTTTGGGATTTGGATTTTTGGAAGCAAAACTAAACGATTTTTTGGAATTTATGAAAATTAATTGATAAAAATCGGCGAATTTGTTGCTTTGTAGTAAATTATAACAATAAAAAATACAAAATCTCGATGTTGTTACCTCGTGATTTATGTATAAAGTTATTGTGCAAATTTTGCGTAGTATTGGATAAGTAGTTTTTGAAATACAGTGATCGCCGACTTTGAAAAAACTAAATCCGAGAAAAACGCGTTTAAAAATTGATAAAAAAAATTGATTTAAATGCATATACCTCCGTCAGTTTTGCTCGGATCAATCTCATATTTTAACTGGATATTCTTCAAGACCTGTTATATCGAACGTTCGATTTCGAAGTTTGGGATAAGGGTGCGCTAAGAAACATTTAATCGAGCTGTTAAATAAGTGCATTTATTAATATACCTTTTGAATTTATAAATAGTGTAATACACAAAACGTCTGAAATAAAATAGGAAATAACATATTTTGTCATATAAAAACCGTGTAAAAGCGAATCGCGTAAATCAAGAAGCGTGCAAACCGAGGGATGTGTGTGCATTGATTTCTGTGCACACTTTCTGCCGTCACCAATGTGGCATTGTCAACATTGCCACTTGCCCGCAGTGCACGGGCTGGCAACAACTGCTGCAATTCGGTTCGCTTGCGCGCAGTACGTATCGCAATTGTCGCAGGAGAGGCAGGGGGCAGAGCGAGCATCGGCACAGATGACAGCGAGTCGATGCTAACTGGTTTGACATTGGACTGGTTGGCAGCCCAGGCGAGTGTCGAACAAAGTGAAGTCGGGCGGCGAAGAGGAACGGCGACCCGCCACCATATTAACATCAGAAAAGCGCCAGTGTTGGCTGCCGAAGTGCCGAGCATAGGAACACGGCAACGAGCGGGACCAGCTCGGAACGCTCCACGGCACTCGCACAAGTCTGTTACTGTTCGTCGTCGTCGGAGGAAGCTGAGCGTATTTTGGAGTTTGAGGTGCGGAAGGCCAGCCGAACTGCGTTCGAGATTTTCGGGACCAGCAGTTTCCGCAGTGTCGCAATTCGCCAATGTTTCTGAGCTCATAGCGGGGAGCAGGCGTAGAGGTCCTTGCCGAGACTATATTGAGCGCCAGGCGATCGTCTTCTGGCTGGAAGCCGTGTTTGGCGAAAGGTGGAGTGCTGCTGTTAGTGATGTTGTAACACTCGGAATCACGTAGAGCCTCGAGACGAATTGGTTTGACGGATTTGTCGAGCGAAGGCCCACCTTGGCCAGGGGAAACTCAGCTGGGCCGCGAGGTCGAACAGTGTAAGTGAAAAAATCCTAACTGGTTTGCCAAACAATTCGTTCGATGCGACACGAAGGTTTCCTTTATCTTGGGAGGTCATAGGACAAAAAACCGTGGTTTTGTCTGGTTTTCAGCATTTTTCATTCGTCTCCAACTTCATCACTCCTACACTTGCGCTCTGCTGAATTTACGGGCGCACGTACGATTGTGACGTCTCATGAAGCTCGGGTTGCCTCGGGCTCGAGTGCAATCGTATTGGTGCGAGCGAACGATATATTTACAGTCGTACACAGTGGATGGATTTGAATATATGCCAGGAAAATTGAACAGGGTAGGTGGGTAACCATAATCCATGAATTATGTGCTGTAGATCGATCTACAAGTCAGGAAAGCTTATTCGTCAATACTTTCCAAAGGCTAGAAACTAGCTGATGGAAGCATGAGTGTTCATTCTAACTTACAAATGAAAATTGAACTTAATGCTGAGTTGAAAATCTGTAATTGGCTGTAGTCGATATATTGTGCATATTACGAACCGATCCAAAACAACCGGTCGCATCATATTTTAAAACAAAGCAGAACCTCATCCTTAGGTATTTTATAATATTTGAAAACTTTCATTCGTACTTTCGCATGCCCTGCGATGACTTTCAATTTGTGTACATTCTTAAAAATTGATAAGCTTCGCCCGAATTCGAGTGAAGCTGAGCGAATTTCCTTTTCAAAATAGTTAACAGAGTAACGGCGTCCATACCGCCTGAGTATGTGATTTTCGACGATGAGGCTTGACGAAAATTCGTTGCTCAATTTGAACATAAAGTCGTACGTTTTTCCACTTAAAACAATACCATTATTAACGTTCATTCTCTGCATATGATGTTTTCGAAACATTTCAACCAAATTTCTGTTCTCAAATTTATGACGCGCAATTTTCGTTCATTTTTATCGCCAATCAAGAATAATTAAAGCCAACGTAATATTTATGTTAGAAAAATAACAGGTATCCTACCATTTTCAAATTAAAACCATTATTCTAGATTAATCTATTAGTCATGAATAGTCAGAAAGAACTAAACGGAATTTCAAAAGTTTTAATTTTATTTAAAATGCTAGGAATTTTCTTATTCGTTGTATCTGGTTTTAGTCGGCAAAAATATTATCAGCTGTAATTATTATGATAGACGATAGTTTTAATATTAATTATTATAGTTCAAATAAATTCATTTATACAAGTGTTGGTTGCATAAAGCATTCAATTCCGCGAAACGTACAGATGTAAAAAAAGACAAAATCGCATATCGTTTGCTTTGTTGAAATCCATCATGGCTATTTTCATAATGTGAATCAATTTCACATTGCTTGCCGCCGTACAATTCAATATCATGCTTACCGCTTGCCCTGTCGCTTGAGACTAGGGTTTTTTCGATTTAGTTTCTGACGAAGAGCTGTTTCTAATTTGGATGGTCAATTTAATATTTCAATCATCAATTTTGGCTAGTCAGCTAATATTTGCTGCAGTTTGCATTGAAAAGGAATCATTTAACTTTTGACTGCATTGCACATGAGTTGTTATTGGTTACTCATCCACATTATGAGAAATAGCCATGAAAATTTCAGTAGACACTGGATTGCATGCGAACGAACGGCTTGTAGCTGTAACTACGATTGCTTTCAATTAATTAGCGATTAATTAAAAATACAATCTAGATGCTATTAAGAGACATGAAGAAAAATCAACGCACAAATTACTTGTCTGTTATGTGCATGTATGTTCAAATGTATGAAATCACTTGCTTTTTCGGAAAGTTCTTTGGGTTTTTCTATGATAAGATTATTCGAGATTGGCAAATTCGTCATCCTGAACAACTGGATCCACTATAAAGTTGTGTTGTCGATACTATCTTTGTTTTCTTATGAATAGCATTTTTATGCTTTTCATTGTCCTCCATTTTTTTCCATTTAACATCTTCGAAAGCTTACTTCGTGGCATACCGGATGCGAGCTTGAATTTTCGTTTTTCATATAAATCCTAGGAGATTCCGTTGACATTTTTTTTTATTTTTCATGCATCGCAATGTGAAGCAGGAAACGCATGGAAATTTTAAACTCGCCTTTCCTGGACAGCCTCACGGAAGTAGCCAGTTTAAATATTAGCTGCATAGTCAGGTTCATACGAGAATTTTAATGCTTCTCGTCATCCCACAGGTTCTAGTGCCGTACACTATCTTTTTGGGGTATCACAATGCAATGGTCTAAGCAAGCCACCTTTTGACAAAGGGGTCTGCCACTACAACCAACCAACCAAGAGCAAATCAGGAATTCATCTAGATTTTTTATTAAGTTTACAATGATTGAAGGCTGAGTTGAAATGTGATGCTATCTTACCTGCATTCGCCCAGAACTCTCATCAGCTGTTTGTTATTACTGTGAAATCAAATCGACTTTGTAAAATTTGTTATAGGGAACCAATTGGTAAAACGAATACTAAAAGTTGTTTTAATGTAGTGAGAATGTCGCTACTAAAAAAATCCTTACGAATAACTAAATTACTAGGAAACCCATTTCCCGGGGGTTACATAAAAGTTAGCTTTAAACTAGTTCGTTTTGTATACTTTCTATCCTGCTCATGAATATTTGATCACTTGTCGGAAAAATTTCAATCTAATTATTCATAATTTTTGAACTTGACATGTAATATATTTATCTTTATTATTTGTTCACTTAACGAGTTTCTTATCACCCGACTGGGCATTGCTCATGCTGACGACCATTAGATATTTACATATAATGGTTTTGCACTTTCGCCATTTACTGTAAACGAACGAATATGGAAACATGTTTCCTGGTTGAACAACAAAATATCACGGCACATATGATAAGGAGGGTATGCCAGCATAAATGAAGTTTCAAGCTGTTTCGTTCTCTCCTATGCAATATGTGGCGTGAGATGTAGAACTGCGTCGACGTCAGGTTGCCCGTTGTGTACACACACACACACCCATGTTGAGTGTCAAATCGGGCAATCCATATAGCAGCTCTCTCTGAACTTCAAGTCGATTATTTCAATCAGCTGTTCACCATGCCTGCACATATACTTTTGCAAGCACATATGATTTCGTCGAGCTGAATTTACTACTACAAAACTGAGATTGATATGTTCATGACGTCTCTTTCAGCGCGAAACAAAACAGCTGTCGAATTGGACTGCGGACTCGCTCTCCTGTAGCTGTTGCTGCTGCCAAAACGGTTGACACAAACACGGCATACCTGGCTTTGTGCTGTTGTCAGCCTTGCGACACGAACGACTCGTTTTCCTTTATTTACGCTCTCGGTTTCGTGTAGCAGCGATGGCTGTTTATAGCATGTGAAGTTTCCACACGTCGGCCGTCGAGCAGCCCTGCCCCGAGAATAATTTCATTATAAAACACTTGGTGCGGTCCCGTCCGTTCCGTCGTCCAGCAAAAGTCTGTTCAGCTGTGTTGTTTGCTGTCTGTTTCCGTCACACGTCGTAATGGCTTTTGTTCTTTCTGCCCGTTGAAGAGGAGCTGTCGCGGCCAAGGAAGACGGTAGGAATCAATCGAGCTACCAAAGTGAAATTTTCTCCTGGTAAAAATGGCTCCTTCGTGTGCTGCCAGCGCAGTTGCAGGCAAAATGGAGTAGAATCTTGTTTCGGAAGTGTGTTCCCACGTCGGGATCGATCCGGCGCTGTTTTTCTCGTGCGAATTCAACGACGACGGGTGCGAGCAAAGAATGTTGTGTGGCGAGCGCTGACACTTCTACAAGTATTACTCATGCAATTTCAGCTTTGATTAAACGGAAATCATTGAATTCGTGCTGTTTCTTAAACGCGCCACCTCGTAAATAGGTGACCCTTCCAAGTTTTCGACAAGGGATGGAGTGTTTCGGCCCAGACGAGTGTCAAGCGATTCGTGCGACTTGCTCGAAACCTCCCGTTTTATCAGCACAAAATGGTTGCTTCGCCTCGAATCAATTGCGATTCGCGGCAGTTTAAAGTGCGAGGCAGCCAACAGGCTATGGAGAGTGCTAGAATAAAAACCGTCTGGAAAAATAAATAACTATCCGCTCGTTTTTCAAGCCTAGTACAGTTGGTATCCACTTCTAAATATTTCTGACGGGAAAACATGCAGCAAAGGATGTTTTCTGGGCGTTGGTTGCCGGTCGAGAGTTAATATCCATTCATTAGATGTAGCCCCAAACACAATTCTCTGGTCCATGCGTAAGTGGGCCCCGAAACAATTGAACAGGTCTATGACTTTTCCATGACCTTGCTTCAGCATCTCTCTCATCCTTTTCCACGCCGGCCAGCGAAGATGAATTATCATCGCGCTCGAATCTGAATACATATGTCCGGAACCCCATTTCCCTTCAGATATTCAGTCAGGTGGTCGTTCACCGTCAGATGTCATCTTTCGATCCACTCTTGCAGATTGCGTATGTAAACTGACCCTTTTCAAGCAATTTTGCACAGAGAGATGAGCTCCGTGGTTTGCCTCATCAATGTAGCACATTTGTTTTCTTCATCTTGATGTCGAGGCCGACAATAAAACATGCTCCTTAGTCTCACGAAATCCTAAAGGCGTTCTTATTCGATAGATTGTTCTCGTAACGACTAAGTCCATAGATTATCCTTGCAAATATTTCACCAACGACACTTTTTCCATTTCAGGTAAACGTATTTGTTAAAACACCCAGCACGCAGTCACATTTACAGTATTCAATCGACATTTAGAATTACAGCTGCGACCAGAAATAATTTTGGTTCAATAATATTAAAGATTGAAAAGCAAAAAGGCACAAATAAATAGATCCTGTTGCTTTTGATAATCAAACTGTATCGTCTCCTCGCCCCCTTCGGTTTTAACATCGATCAAAATCAATAAATAGAACAAGGAAAGGAAAAATTTGCTTCAGGGGCATGATTAATGACATCGAGTGGACGGTTAAGTGTCGTCTATGGCCGAACCCGTTAACAATCAATTGCTCTCTGCAGTGACGGAGGGGCATCATAGCAACACGACAGTACCACCATCATCCGGATCAAAACTATCCAGCGGTCATTTGAATTTAAACCACAGTAGTAATCGCAAAAAGGCCCGCGAGAATAGTGAGAAAGAAAAACATCTGAAAAGGACAAAATCTCCTTCATTGACGTCTGCACTATCGCGCCGTCATCATCGTCAGGTTGACAATAGTTTGGTTGCAAGCAAGTCAGTCAAGTCGTCCCGTTCGAAAGCCAATACACCAAGTCCCACGTTCAAGCGAGTTGAACGAAAACGAATATCTGACCAAAGTAAGTAGTTTACAGTTGAAACATTTATTAATTTTACAAAACACGTGTACATCTTTCAATAGACTCCTTGCCCAGTTGCGAAGACCTATCGACTCATTCGAGCCAGAAGAGGCGTCGCGCAAATCCGGCGGAGACTAGCATAGCTCGTGAGCAAGAGAAACATAATCAAAAGGAACATAGCAAGAAGTTTGTTACCGACTCGTCCGAACGTGATTGCGTTGCGTTGCGCACAAGATCACGAACTTCAGACGAATTTAGTATCCCGCTAAGCAGTTTGAGGCAGACCTCGATAAAGGCCAGCTTCAATAGCATCCGTGTGACAAAAGACAATAATCCGCCTCCAGTCACTGCAAGATCCTGCAAAACTGAGGGCGAGGACACTGCGAGCCATTCGCGAAGAAAGTGTTTGGAAACGTCGCAACAGATCGACCACGTACCGCAACAGTCGCGGCAAACATCGAAGACCAAGTCGAATTTGCTAAGCTATTACCGCAAGACTCGCGGCAATCGTAGTGTCGTGAAGGAATCAATCGGAAGTTCAGTTCTTGATCATAATTACCAATCGACCAGCAGCTGTGATACACCTCGAGAATCGCCTGACAATCCGGAGCCGCAATTTTCCGTCGTATCTGAGAACAGGAGCGTAAGCCATCGCGAGACAAAGGCTTTGCAAGGCAGTTGTAAGGGTAGATCTAGCGTCAAGAAGCCAAAAAATCCAATAGAAGACAGAAAGGTAATTAATGATTTGTGATGAATAATTTAAATGAATATGAGATGCAATGTGGGCTTTGAGGAACCTTACAGTCTATTTGTAACGTTGATTGCATCAACTTATCGGCGTAGAGTAAGCGATTGGGCTAATGCCTTCCTTCATTGCAGAGCACCAGTTTAAACGTGGACAAAAATCGCAAGAGCTCACAGAGTACAAGCGATCGATTTCTTTCATCCATACGAAACCTCCGCTCAACCATAAGTGAATCAGGGAATAGTAGTCATAGTCAGCGACAGCCAATCAGTTGTTCGTCTACGGATAATTTCACAGCACCACAACAACTGACGGCGGCGGCTGGTTTTGGTGTTGGTGGTGCGTTCACAATCAACCCATCAACATCGTACTCGATATCGTATAATCACGGTGGTGCTGTTCCAAAGAAACGACAAAAAGTGGGTGATTATCCGGAATTTCAGTTCTCGCTTTCGACAAGCAACGGTTCACTGGTCAGCAGCGGCGCCGGCGGCTTAGGTACTAGCATTCCGTCTCCGTTTGCAGCAGCCACCATAGGGGCCGCTTCCTCGTCATCAACAGCTACGGCAGGTACCAGCTCAGGGGCAAGTAGTGATTGTAGCAGCAGCCATAACCTAGTGCCAATATCCTTGCAAGCGACGTCGTCCCCAACAACGACGACGGGTTACAGTAAAGCCCCGAACCTGGGGGCACGTTTAGCTCGAAGTGGTGGTGCAACGCGCGACGCCACACACCAGCAGCAGCAACAGCACACCAACGCATCCTTGCAAACGATCATCAATCAGAACTATCAGACAGGTAATTCTCGTTACTGTTATTGCGAATCCTGCTAGCTCCTCCTCAGCTACCCGAATGTGCTATCACAAGCAATTTCACAAGAATCTATGATATTTGCCATTTTGGCTCGTGAAAACAAAAAAATGTTGAAACTCGCGGCCTAATTTGCGATCGCACAATAAAACACTTACATAGCTGGACGATTTCGTTAGTTTTCCATTATCAGATGAACTAGCATTATTCGCCAGCAGGTGGGTGGGGCTAGTAGGCATTTATGACTGGAGTGCTCTTTCCTGCTGCAGAATCTGCTAATCTCTGGGGCTTGGCAGTGCTCAATTCTGAATTTGAACTCGACCATTTCTCATTGGTAGAAAACTTGCTTCTATAATTACAATTTTAAAATATTCTCCATAGGATTAAGTGGAGCCATTGGTGACTCCTCGGTATTTGCTATACACTCGCATTCAACGGGAAGTCAAATAGTAGGCGGCTCGTCGTCATCCTCGTCTCATATCCTTAGGCGTAGTTCACGAGGCAAAACGGGTTCTTGCGTAAGCAGTTCAGCAGCAGCACAAGGTAGCGGAAGTGGTGTAGCAGCGTCCTCGTCATCGTTGTCGGCCGCTACGGCGCTAGCTGGCACTTCGGGATCGGCATCGTCCTCTCGCGCGACAGCTCATCATTACAACTCGAACAGCCACCATAACAGTCATCGGACGACTGGTGCAAGCGCTCTGTCGTCAGGGCACTTGGTGTCGGGCAAGGGCAGTGGCCGAGGCTCGGCGGTAGCGAAGCACTACGACATTGCGACTGGTACTGTTAGCGGAGGCCCGTCGACTTCGACGACTGCTGCGCAAGTAGCGTCGGTATCGGTCATGGCCAATGATAGCAATCGGCCACCAGCAGCTGGAGGTAATTCAAAGCTCCTTAAGCCGAAACTGTTGAAGCAAAAACTTGTTCATAATCACCAAACAGCAAACTCGTCGATTGGCGGAGCTCTGGACGCCACAGGAAGCACAAACTTGAGCCTAATGGGTCAGCAGTCGTCGGGGGTAGCTAACGGGAATGCTGCAAGTAGTGGTGTGCAATCGACGACACAAGCACCAGGGTCCTCTGCAACTGGGGCCGCTGCTGCTCATCCAGATTCGGAAAGCGACGACAGCGAAGTTGGCCGCCTTCAAGCATTGCTGGAGGCGCGTGGTCTTCCTCCGCATCTTTTCGGAGCTTTGGGTCCTCGCATGACACATATCCTGCACCGCACGATAGGAGCGAGTAGTTCGTCAAAGGCTCAGCAGCTACTGCAGGGATTGCAGTCACACGACGAGAGCCAACAGCTTCAGGCCGCCATTGAAATGTGTCAAATGCTTGTGATGGGCAACGAGGACACCCTAGCTGGGTTCCCGATCAAGCAAGTCGTCCCAGCCCTAATCAATTTGCTTCGAATGGAACACAACTTTGACATAATGAACAATGCTTGCCGTGCTCTGGCCTATATGCTCGAAGCGCTGCCAAGGTCTTCAGGGACTGTTGTTGATGCTATTCCCGTGTTCCTGGAGAAGCTGCAGGTGATCCAGTGCATGGATGTCGCTGAACAAAGCCTCACCGCATTAGAGATTCTCTCGCGACGCCACAATAAAGCAATACTGCAGGCCAATGGAGTGTCTGCGTGCTTAACCTATTTGGACTTCTTTTCGATTAATGCACAAAGGGCGGCGCTTGCTATAACCGCTAATTGTTGTCTGAATCTTCACCCCGAAGAGTTTCACTTCGTGAGCGGAAGCCTTCCGTTGTTGGCGCCACTGTTAGCCCAGCAAGACAAAAAATGTGTAGAGAGCGTGTGTACGGCGTTCTATCGCCTAGTCGAAAGCTTCCAACATGACCCGAAGAAGCTGCAGGAAATCGCCAGCAAAGAATTGTTGAAGAACTGTCAGCAACTGCTGGTTGTCACTCCATCAGTCCTCAACACGGGGACCTTCACAAATGTAGTACGGATGCTGGGAGTCATGTGTGCCAATAGTCCTGACTTAGCAATCAGTTTGTTGAGGAACGACATCGCGTCCACTCTGCTGTATCTGCTCACCGGATCTGCAGAGCCTAGTCAAACTCCAGATGTGGAACTGGTGTCGCGAAGCCCGTCGGAGCTGTATGAGATAACCTGCCTGATCGGCGAGTTAATGCCTCGTTTGCCCACCGATGGAATCTTCAGCGTGGACGCTTTATTGGAGCGTCCCAGTGCTGGGTCGCAGGACCAAGTGCAATGGCAGTGGCGTGATGACAGAGGTGTATGGCACTCTTATTCCGCCATCGATTCAAGAATGATCGAGGCAGCTCATATGAATTCCGACGATGAAATCAGCTTAAGTACTTTAGGCCGCACGTACACCGTCGACTTTCATTCTATGCAGCAAATAAACGAGGACACGGGGACCACCAGAGCAGTTCAGCGCAAGGTGAACGCTAACTATTTGGCCGGCGGTACAACCGGGCAGGATTTGTCAAGTACCGGGCCTGCTGCCCAGCCTCAACTCGACTACGAGTCGAGGCTAGCGCAGAGAGACGCTCGTATTGCTTGTTTGAAGGAGGAGCGCGGTCTCGCCTCGGAATTCATCAAAAATTTGTTTTCGGTTCTCTACGAAGTCTACAGCTCGTCAGCTGGGCCAGCTGTTCGCTACAAGTGTCTTCGGGCGCTGCTGCGTATGGTTTACTATGCCAGTGCCGATTTGCTGAAGGATGTTTTAAAGAATCAGATAGTATCGAGTCACATAGCGGGAATGATGGCTTCAAATGATCTACGGATCGTCGTGGGTGCGCTGCAAATGGCTGAGATATTAATGCAGAAACTGCCTGAAGTGTTTGGCACGCATTTCCGCCGCGAAGGCGTTATCCATCAAATTACACAGCTGGCCGATCCAAACAACCCGATTTGCGCGAACCCTTCGCCCAAGCCGGCTGGCATCGGAACCAGCGGAGCGTTGAGTGCTCCACCTTCTGCGTCGGGATTCCAAGCGAACCCGTTTGATTTCGAGGCATCGACGCCCACTTCATCCAAAATCGATCACGGAAATTCTCACGTGAAAAATCTGTCGCATGCGATGCATGTGTTGAACTCAAAGATGAGCATATCCATGCCCTCTACGAGTGGAGCTCCTCTGCAAATCCCCGCTGCCAGTTCATCCACACTGGCGATCAGCCTTAGTGGTCCGCCGTCTGGCCCGATGATGAGCTCAGAAGTTGTCCACCCGCTCACAATGGCCAGCTCGCTACCAAACAATGGCAACTTTGTAATGTACTCCACATCAGCGCTTGACCCTCGTCAGTATAACTATCATCACCCACCACCGCACTATCAGACTCACCATGTTGAGATGATATCCACTTCTGCTCAAGCCGCTGCTGCTCCGGACGTAGCTGCTGCGAGCGCCTATTCAATTCCACCGCCGTCTTCAACAGTCGCAATCCAGAATAAAATGGCAGATATTCTGAAACGCAAGGTCCCACCAAAGCGGAAGTCTCAATCGAGCGGCCGCTCCAAGTCGCGTCAAGAGGAATCCGTTGTTCATGAGCTGATCAATCGTGCAACAGCGATCGGGAGTGGTTCGTCGGGAAGAAACACGCCCAGCTCTAGCGGCTCTGGATCGCGATCCCGGTTCGGGGTGTCTTCGAGTGCGGGCACGGCAAGTGGAGCGAGCGGGGGCTCTTCGACAAAGACCTCTTTCTTGGCATCCCTCAATCCTGCTCGTTGGGGTCGGCAAGGATCTCATCATACTTCTTTTGCCAAAGACAGCAGCAGTACAAATACATCGAACATTGGGAAGAGCGCGTCGAGTGCCAACTTAATTGCAGCAGGTAAATAATTCCTTAAAAGCTACTTCAATTGCGGAACTACTTTCTCGTGTTCTCGACAAAAACTTATCTGATTTGCTCAACAAGACGAATAACTATATCTAACTTGCAGGCAATCGCGAAAAGGCTCGTCAGTGGATCCGTGATCAGTCGATCTCGTTCATAAACCGCTACACCGAACAAGAAATCGCTAAAGCGAGCCACCCAGCTATCTCAGTTCTGACCAGACTTGGAGGAGTTATTCAAAAGTTGGAAGGCAACTCGGACGAGTGCCTGGAAGCACTGCAAGAATTGAAAAATATTCTGATCGAGAGTGACATTTCGCCGTTTGAGGTCAACCACTCGGGACTAATAAAGGCAATGCTGACGTTCATGTCGTCAGAGCACGGAATAGTTGCGCGTGAGGATCGGCTGCGCGGATTCCTGCATGTGTTCGCCGGACTGCCGCAGCACGCGGTGGTTGCTGGGTGTGGTCTCCCGGCCATCAAACCAGCTCCGTTCAGTGCATTTGTTGCAAAGTTGAATGGATGTGTGACGCAGTTGGAGCAGTTCCCGGTTCGTGTTCATGATTTTCCAGCTGGGCCGGGAGGTCGATCTAACACAAGTGCACTTAAATTTTTCAACACACACCAACTAAAAGTGAGTATGGAAGACTGCAGTCTTTGGGCGTTTAGTTGACCAGCAGTAATTAAATTTCAGTGTAATCTGCAACGACATCCTGATTGTTCGAATCTCCGTCAATGGAAAGGTGGCACTGTTAAGATAGATCCCTTAGCATTAGTACAAGCGATCGAGCGATATCTAGTCGTTAGAGGATATGGCGGAATACGAGGGGACTCTGAAGATGACTCCGAGGAAGACATGGACGACAACGTGGCGGCCGTCGCGATGTCCCAGGTAAAAACACATTTCGAAAGGAGAAGCGGAAAGCGTCTGATCGAACTAACTGACTTACAGAGTGGTTTCAAGCATCGACTGCAGTTCTTGATCGGAGACCACATTTTGCCGTACAACATGACTGTG
Source organism: Oxycera nigricornis (assembly GCA_963942545.1). NCBI lineage: Eukaryota > Metazoa > Arthropoda > Insecta > Diptera > Stratiomyidae > Oxycera > Oxycera nigricornis. The sequence continues at coordinate 31,457,754 of OZ012659.1, forward strand.
TATCAAGCCGTTAAACAATATTCGCCCGTGGTAAACGACCAATCCGAGACCGACACGGAATCGGAAACTCCAATAGGTAAGAGCCCAACAGATAGTTTTGGTTCACAATGTCATGCAAGCTCTTCTAATAGGGAGTGCTAGTATCTGGGTGCAACAGCACACTATTTACTATCGACCAATTGACGACGAGCATACTCTGACGGGAAGCAGCAATAAAGGGGCGTCGTCCACATCGAAAAAGAGCAACAAGTCCTCCTCGTCGAAGCTGATGCGGAAGAAGACAGAATTTTGGCTGGAGGGTATGGTGCCCCCAATTTCGTCACCTCTAACTTCATTCCTCGCAAGTTCACTGCCAGTCGACATAGTCACCGTTCAGGACGCGTCACTCGATGCGCTTTGCATGCTTCGCATCATCAACGCCTTAAATCGTCACTGGGAGAGCCTGTACACATGCACACAACACGAAAATTTGATTAGTCAAACGGAGTTCGTGCACTCGAAGATCACAGCAAAAGCCAATCGTCAACTGCAGGATCCGCTGGTGATAATGACGGGAAATTTGCCTCAATGGCTGCAGCAGATAGCGCTCGCCTGTCCATTCCTTTTCCCATTCGAAACACGTCATCTGCTATTCTATGCGATTTCGTTCGATAGAGATCGTGCTCTACAACGACTTCTCGATACAACGCCTGATTTGAACTCGTCGGACACCACGGAGCGGGTGACGCCTCGCCTGGATCGTCGAAAACGTGCAATTTCCCGTGAAGATATACTTAAGCAGGCCGAGCATATAATCCAAGATTTCGGCCATTCGAAAGCGTTGCTAGAAATTCAATATGAAAATGAGGTAGGCTCGTTTTTATTTTATGTGGCATTTGCGCGAACCAATGGCAACCGCACATTTTCAGGTCGGCACCGGATTGGGTCCAACATTAGAGTTTTATGCGCTGGTCTCGGCCGAACTCCAGCGGTGTGATTTAGGTTTATGGAACGGAAGTGATAGCTATAAGCAAAACTCATCGACAATAGCAGACATTGTGAAGTCGGGACTGACGCAGATTGACGACGGCAACGAAAGTGGCGGCGGAAACAACGGCAGTGGCGTCACAGCGGACGGGCAGGGTGGCATCGGTGGGAACAACCGAAATATCATAGGGGGCGTCGCGCCAACGAACAATGTCCTGCACCAGTCCATCGACGGCGGGTCCTACATCGCATACGAAAACACTGTAAATATGATAATAGAACAAGTGGATGTGCACATGTCTCAAACGACGGCGGCGACGCAAACTGTACCGAACACGCGCAGCCTAGTGATAGAGAATGAAGCCGACCGTGATCACCACTACCAATTGAACCAAGAGAATAATATAAATCGTACTAGTCATGAAAATGTACAACACATACGAAACGCTCCACCGCCGCCGGCACCAATTGCGCGCTCAGTCACGGTGACATATGTGACTGCGCCGCACGGTCTGTTCCCGTCGCCGCTGGGCAAAGCCGCGAAATTGTCACAGATCTCACGCGTTAAGTCTAAGTTCAAATTCCTGGGCAAATTCATAGCGAAAGCAGTTATGGACAGCCGAATGGTAAGCTTAAACGATAAATTGCTGGGTAAATGTGCTAATGCTTTGCTTGGAACACTAGTTGGATCTTCCGTTCTCGATTCCCTTCTATCGATGGTTGCTATGCGAAGAGACCGCCCTGTCGTTGTCCGATCTAGCCTATGTGGCGCCCGAAGTCCAAACAACTCTCGTTCGATTGCAGGACGTTGTGCGACAGCGCGAAGTCATCCAAACGAATCCAGGTTTGGATGTTATGGAAAAGACTGAAAAGGTAACTGTAACAGTTCAACAGCTCAACATTTGCGTGTTTAATGCTAATCGGTTAATCTGGTCTGTTTATTTTTTTACAAAAATAGATTGAACAATTAGATTTGGATGGTTGCCCAATTGCAGATTTGGGTCTAGATTTTGTGTTGCCTGGCCATGCGAATATCGAATTGCGACGCGGTGGCCGTGATATTCCTGTTACTATTCACAATCTGCATCAGTACATAACGCTAGTGACGCACTGGTTCCTGGTCGAGGGCGTGCAACGGCAATTCGAAGCAGTCCGCGAAGGTATGTATTGATCTTATGGATTGTTTGCTTTCCAATCATGAATACCTATGTAGTATAGCGATAAGTTCTGTCAGTGGTTCAAAAATTCATAACTCGTGAACAAAATTAGATAAAAAGCTAAAATTTGGTATAAAAATATCTAAATCATTCGAAATGGTCCGCCCTGTTCTTCACACATAGTCGTAAACGCTTCGGCCATTTGTCTATGGATTCACGAATTGTGGCAAGTGGTAGTTCGCGCGCCACCTTCACAATAGATTTCTTCAGAGAGTCCAAATTTCGATGAGAATGTGCACAGGCACGTGCTTCTAACTTCGCCCAAAGTGAATAATCAAGCGGATTTAAATCCGGCTGCCGGACGACCAATCATCCGAAGCGATGAAGCCTGGTACATTTTCCGCTAACCACTTTTGAATCCTTTTCGCCTTATGAGCGGGCGGGAAGCACCAATTATCTGTGTTTTCGAATAAAGAATGATTTAATGGCTCAACTAAGTCATCCAACATGTGTTCATCATCGCAGATATGAATCTTGGTCGCGCCTTCATACGAAACGCCCCACCACACCATCACTGAGGGTGGGTTATGAGCCCTAGTAACACGCGGGGCTTTCTGATCCGCTTTATAACAGGTCTTGGCATTCACATGATCGTTTTGCCGGTTTATTTTCTCTTCAATTGTGAAGATTTTTTTCATCTGAAAAGAGGATGTGACGATGATCGTTGTTTTTGAACCGTTTTAGGAGTTGTTGCGCATCGTTCCGCTCGTATTTTTTTTTCAGCATAGGCGTCAATAAATGACTAGCACATCGCCGATACGCACGTAGCTGTAAATCTTCACGCAAAATACGACTCATACTACGCTTGGAAACATTCATTTCGACCGCCAGACGTTTCTGTTTGCGAAGAGGGTTGCGCCGGACGCGTTCACGAACTGCATGGATGACATTAGACAGCCGTACCGACCTCGGCCACCCGTCTCTGGGCCTATCTTCTATATCAGCTGTTTCTCTGTATCGTTGTAGTGTACGAAACACGAATCGTTCGTTTATAGAACGCGGTTTAATAATCAACTGGTAAATCTCCTTCGCCGTCTTCCCGCTCTTGAATAACGTGACTATCGCGACACGCTTCTCATACCGAGCGAACTTCATTGTTGCTTGGCAACGGAACAAATACTGATGAGCCCGTGAAACATGGTATGAGCAGAGGCAGGACACCACGCTACACGACCGCAGTGTTACCAATTTCTTCCGCTTTGAATTTCTCGGCTGGCGACATTCACAATTTCACTGACAGAACTTATGGCTATACTAGGTAATATGTCCATACTTCATGAGAACAAAGCTCGCTTAGGATTTCTATTTTGCCACGTGATTTTGATCGCTCAAAGATTTTCCCTGCTAATTGGATGCAAGCATTTATCGTCGCGCTAAAAATTGAGTCGCCAATTTTCCAACCCGAATCCTGTAATCCTCATATGAGTTTAGTGGTTAAAATTCAACGACTTAGACTTCATACTCTTCTTGACAACTTTTACCTCGATTTCAGGATTCGATACAGTGTTCCAATCAACGCGTGTGCGTATGTTCTACCCGGAGGAATTGGAAAGTGTCTTTTGCGGAACAGGCGCTGCCAGCTATCTACGTTGGGACACGCGTATGCTTCAGGAGTGCTGTCGCACAGATCACGGATTCAGTCAGGATTCGCAAGCGATTCGATATCTGTACGACATTTTGTCAACATACAATCGTGACGAGCAACGTTTGTTCTTGCAATTCGTGACGGGCAGTCCGCGTTTGCCGACCGGCGGATTCAAATCGTTGACGCCACCGCTCACCATCGTTCGCAAAACCCTCGATCCGAATCAGAATCCCGATGATTACTTACCGTCTGTGATGACATGCGTGAATTATCTTAAACTGCCCGAGTATTCGAGCCGCGAGGTGATGCGTGCGAAACTGAAAGTGGCCGTTAGCGAAGGCAGTATGTCTTTCCATTTGTCGTAAGAGGATAAGATGATAAACAGACGCTTACTTGTTGTTTTACCTTTACGAAACATTTTTGCGAGCGTATTAGACTAAAAATTTGCATAAAAACATAAAATATATATAATGTAAGGAATTAAATCAACTCAGTCAGAGAAAAGAGGATATTTTGAAGAGTAGCGAGAAAAATTGTGGATAATTGTGTTTTGTGATTATTTTAATGGAGTCTGTTGTCGCGCGACGAGAACGCAGTCGACACGAGCAGATCTTCAATGGATGGTACCGTGCACCCAGGGATGGGGCGAACCGAGTAATAATAATTTTTGCGTCTAATACTTTTTGCTCCATACAACTATAGAAAAACCGATAACGAGGATAACAAGTAACCTAGATTTATGTACATTAGTTGATTTTTAATTCTGTTAAATTGTATAACATTTAAGGCGATCAAAAATGAAACTTGATCTATGAACTCCATGAAGAACGCATACTAAAGAACTTAATTGAAAGCGAAGCAACAAACGTGGCAAGTTGACAACTTCGGAGTGAATGCCGTGAGCTCAACGCGAAGCAAACTTGAATTATTAAAAATAGTACAGCTGTGGAGTTTATATATGAATAACTAATTAACCTCTTAACTTTGAATGGTAGAAAAAAAACAAATAACATGATTTTCATGATAATTTTGCTGTTTACTTCTTTCCCCGTCTCGTCTCTGCCTGCAAAAAAAAACGATGGTTTTGTGTAATTAATTCGTTTTTCTTACAACACAACAGAAGTCGCGGCTTTTTTCTGTTTCATTTATTAAAACTTACCACGCAAGCGCTTGAAGGAAAGCGAAAATCAGAAGAAATCAAATTATATTTTATAATTTTGTTTGAATTGCTCCTTTTCTTTTTTGTTCTGTTAATTAAATTAGTTTTTATATATTACATCTTTAGGTAGGGTTAATATAAATAAAATAGAATAAAATATATGATTTTTTGAAATAAATTTGTTCTTGGATTATAAAAAAATGCGGAACTTTTTGTGAATATTTGATGCTTGTTTTATATTTGCTTCAGGACGACAAATTGCGCTTCATACGAGAGCTACACCATTTAAATATAATATGAATAAATTGCTGGAGCAATGAGCAGCATTTCTATGATACAATCGTTGTCTTCGAATTATAACCGTAAATTCTTGATTTTCGCTGCTGGGAAAAATTGTTACACCTCTAAACTTGTCCAAAAGATCCTCGAATGAGTTTCCTGAAAAAAGTTGTTGTCAAAATCATGAGAAGAGTCAAATAAAATCGATATTTTCGTCACATACAGGGTCACCCACCAAGGCAAGGCGCTACCGATGCGTGCCAAGCGGCGGGAATTGTTGTTGAAGTTGCAGTTGCTTGCGGGCTATTTTACAGTGCACGTGACCAGTGCTGCCAGATCTAGCCTTTTTAAAAAAATCTACGTCAGACTGAAATCCCCCAAAATAGTATAATTTCAGCTGAAAACCCCCCAAAAAATGTGAAAGAATAAAAGAATAAATCATTTAGTTAATGTTAACAATGTTTATTATACTGTCAAAGCTTCCCATACATTATCAATTATTACCATTTCGTCTGCAGTATTAACGCCATATATAATTTCGGAGTTATTGGTAAAAAAACTGTACTTTTTAGCCTACCTTTCATTTCTGGTTGATTCTTCCATTGAACTCTGTACGTTTGCGCCATATGATATTAGTTTCCGAACACGACACGACAGTCAAGTTGCGAATCGCAAAAACAAATGGCAAAGTACCTGCAGTGCTAGCTGCTAGCCGAGCAAATATATAAGACTATATAGAAAATAGAGCCGGAACCAAGGTAAATAGACAAAACTGATTTGTCTATATAACTTGAGCCGTGGCCGCATTCCCAGTTAGAATGTTGGATGTGTAATGTGTTCCAACTGTAATCCTTCACTCATAGGGATGCAAACGATACATCGATGTTTTTCAAACATCGATATATCGTTCATAAACATCGATATCGAAACCTAAAACATCGTTCTTCATGAACTTTTGCAACCCTTTGAGAGATTGACAAAAGAAATTTGTGGGCAAAATTTTATCACAGTGAGTAAAATCATTCCTCTTGTAAGCTGCTTACGAACCATGCTAGATAAATATTCACCAACATAAGAATGCACCCTTTCATTCAAAGCAGAAATTGACAAGGAAGTTTCAAAGAGATTTGACAAACTAGAGCAATGTTCATCGTTGACAATTGCTACCGCCTTGGATCCTCGTTTCAAGCTAATGCATTTTAAAGATCCTATTGTGAAGGGAAAAGTTATAAATTACATAAACAATTACTTAATGAGTAATGAAACGAGCGCAAATGAGTCTTCTGACGAATCAGAAAAAAGCGATAATAATGAAAGTGACATATGGAGCTACCATAAAATATTGACGCTCAATAATATGAAAAAAATACGAAAGATACAACTAAAGCAGAAACAGAATATCATATGTGAATGTCATCTACTGTTACTCCTATAAAGGGAAATGCGTTGGAGATGTGGGATGACATGAAGGGGTTATTTCCTAGGCTTCATAATTTAGCTATGACCTATTTGCCTATCGTGGCAACTTCAGTACCCAGTGAGCGATTATTCTCTGAAGCTGGAGCTACAATCACCCAGGAGAGAAACCGCTTATTAGGAACCAGGTTGTCAAAATTATTATTTTTAATTCTATGTTAAAATAATAAATACCTATGTACTTGTTTTCCGTTAAAATAGAATGATTATTCTTTAAAGATAAATGTTAAAATAAATTAAGTAGTGTCTCATTTCTGCTAAAAAAACATCGATATATTGTTCATAAACTTCAATGTTTCTAACATCGATGTTTCACTTTTCGAAAAATCGATGTTCTAACATCGATGTTTTTTATGAGCGATGCTGCATCCCTATTCACTCATATTCTATTAAGTGAATGTCTTCTCTGTTGGATAAAACTAGACTAAAAGTAACATTTGGCGTTGTCTTTTAATATTTTCTAAATTCTAATGACGGTCTGGTAATAGGTTTTTTGGGGTTTTCTACCCCAAGAAAAAGTTTTGAATATTTTTACCCCCAAAATACCCCTGCGAGAACTTAAAAACTCCTGTTTTGGGGGGAAACCCCCCAATCTGGTAACACTGCACGTGACCGTTTGTTTGGACCTCTGTTGAAATGACGCGTCGGATTTTGAAGATGCCTCGTACCTTAGAGCAGCGTTACGCAATAAAATTTTGTGTTTTACTCAACAAAACGGATGCCGAGACTGTTATTGTGACAAGGGAGGCTTTGATCTTTAAAAATATATAAAGCCTATAACCCCCATAATATTTACGATAAACTTAGGCAAAACAACGCTGCACACTACCCGATAAAATATTCCCAATCTATGCAAGTGAAACTTAAAATTAGATACGTAATTTAAAAAATTTCTAAACATCAAGTGTTGATGGTAACTGACGAAAAGTACAATCAACTATGCATTAACAATATGCTCAGTAATTTGACTATGCACTTTAAGGTCTGTTGAAACGACTCTCACATAATTTATCTATCGTCTCTAATACAGCAATATACAGTGCTGTGAATAATTAAAGATTCAACTATATTTTTGAGGGACTCATAAAAACGGGAAATTATTACGAAAATGTAGTAGGGATGAATGATTGATTATACTTCTTTCGAAAATAAAATAAAAAACAACAACATAAAAACTCGTTGTACCGGTAAGATCTGTGAAAAAGTATAAGCTCAGTGTAATGTTTGTTAAGTTTTTCATTTAATACTTAGTCCATTTGCGCTTATTCCAATCGACTCAAAACGCTATTAACAAGACTATTTAATACGCTATCTGGTATCTCGTTGCAGACTACAGTACAACCTCGTTAAAGGCAACTAATAAAATCCAGCCCTGTTGCTAATAACAAGGATTTGCTTTTATCGAGTTTAAATTTTCTCATAAAATTATTGCATAATAAAAAGTGCTAGCTCACGTATTTGTCCATAAAAACATATGTACATATTCATTTATCTTCTCGCATAATCAAAAAAAAACTTTTCATTTAAAAAATTTATTGAAATAACATCACTTATTTTGTAAAAAAGTTATTAATTTTTGATTGTTTGGGTTTAATGTACCGTGAGTTTACTATGGCACTTTCCTTTATATAAGGCCATCATATCTTTTGACGAAACTTCATTCTCGTTAGCCCATTGAAGTACAACTTCAATGCTGCTTAAGAGTTCATTAAATTTTATTTTGGGCTTCGAACTAATGTTTTCTTCGATACATTCGTCCTCACTTTCACAATCTACGTCAATTGATGTCAGATTTGGATCGTTGTCTGCTGAAGCCATATCGGTTGCTGTTATCCATTCGGTGATCTCTCCTGTGGAGAAGTGTAGGTAACTTATATCGGTCACAATTTCCTGAATCGGATTTAGCTCATTAGTGCGTTGGCGAATCAACTGAGCTAATGGGATGTTATCGTCCTCATCGAACTCATCTTCAAACTCGAACAGCTTCCGAAAGCATTTCTTTATTTGGGTTGGTATTAGATCTTCCCAAGCCTTAGATAGGAAAGATACAGCATGCTTTAAATTTCTTTCTTTTATTGCTTTATCGATATTATCTGCTTGTAAACCAACCAAATGTGTTAGTAAAAGCTTTTTATAGCGCTGCTTTGTCAAATTTATGACATTCTGGTTCATTCGCTGTAGGTGGCATACACATAACGGTTATAAGTCCATCGTTATTACAAAGCTCATCACTCTTAGGATGGCATGGCGCCTTGTCAATCAAAAGAAGGGCCTTTATCGGCAAATTTTTCGATTCAAGGAATTGTTTCACTTCAGAAACGAATGTGTCATGAAACCATTCTTCAAAAAGAGCACAAGTCATCCAGGCGGATTTATTTCCTTTATAAGCCACTGGAATGGACGGCATTGACTTCAGTGCTTTAGGACGCAAAGATTTCCCAATAACCATCGGCTTGATTTTGTGCTCTCCAGATGCGTTGGTACATGCCACGAACGTTATCCTCTCCCTCGAAGACTTTCGGCCAGGTGCTGATGCCTCTTGAAGAGTCACATAAGTTTTGTTGGGGAGTAACTTCCAAAAGAGGGAGCTTTCGTCAGCGTTGTAAATTTGATGCTCTGTTAATTTGTATGTACGAATATTATCCTGAAATTTGCGAAGAAACAGTCTTATCGCATCCTTGTTATTCGAAAGTTTCTCGCCGCAAATTTTTAAAATGCGTTTCCCGTATCGTTTTTTGAAATTGCAGAACCGACCATTGCTCGCATTGAAGCCGCTACTGTTTTCTTTGATTTCGGCATGGAGTTGAATAGCCTTTCCCTTTAACAGTGTTTGCAGAAATCGATAGGTTATTCAACCTTTGATTTTTAAACCATTTGTAAAATGCTGCCTCCATTTTGGGATGTTCTGGATCACGCAGCCTTTTTATGTTCCCAATTTTAACTTCCATACACATGACACGCTCTCGGATTCTTTCCTCATTTTTCTTTATTTTAGATACAGTGGCTTTGTTTATTTTGAACTTTTCGGCAAGTTTTTTATATGCAACACCAGGTTTTATTGAATCTAAGATATCAATTTTATCTATCAATTGCAACGTATGCCTTGAAGCAGGTGCCATTTTCAAGAAACTGTAAATGTTTTCCACACATTTATCTAACGTGTAATGTAAACAAATTCTTACCTAATTTGTTCCGATAGAAATTTCGAGCAGATCACAACCAACACTAACTGCAGCTTACAGAAAGACATATGCACGTGTGCCGCCCATTTAAAGAAGAATTAGCAATTCTAGGATAACAAATGAAAACATAGTTTTCATTCACTTCAGAAGATGCTTCACATAGAGTTGCCTTTATCGAGTTCATTATTAGGAGGCGTTGCTTATATAGAGTCAACAATGTTGAGGATGTTTGTGTTGCCTGTATCAAGGAGTTGCCATTACCGAGTATTGCCTTTACGAGGTTGTACTGTACTATTATTCTTTTCGTAGGTTCTGCTATATTTTCAATGGATGACTACTCCTGGTCGTAAACTTTCCTCGCTAAGATGCCCCAAAAAATTTCTATGGGGTTCAGGTCGGGACTTAACACTGGCCATGGTAATAATTGGATTCCATAATCCTGAAACCTCTTTTTTGTGGAGGCAGCAGTATGGATGGGTGCATTATCCTGCTGAAAAATAATGTTTTCGTCTTCCGCTAGCGTCACAAAAGGCAGTAGATGATCGTCTAGTAACACCTGATATCCGACAGCATTAAGTCTACAATTGACGAAGGCTATTTCGCTTCTAGAATGTTTTTGTAAGCTGTCCAAATCATCAAAGAACCACCCACCTGTGCTCTTCTTGGCATGATGCTTCTATCCTTTCGTAAATCGTGCCAGTAGTAGTTAAATCCATCTGATCTTTCGAGATTGAACTTCTTCTCGTCGCTGACGATCACATGATCCCAAATGGTTTCATTTTGAATGAAATTTTCGGCGAATTTCAGTCTAGCTTCGATGCGATGTTTCGTCAATTTGGGTATGTGCAAACATTTGTGGTATTTAAAGTTTTTGGAGGATGCAGCCCATTTTCTAACTAAGCTCGGATCACATTGCAAGTTTAATCGGCTAATAATTTTCGATGATGAAGCTTCTATGTTCGATAGTTGTCTTGAAACTACGCATTTCATACTAGACGAATATTTTGGAGGACGTCCAGATGACTTCTTTCTCGCATAATTCTCGATTCTAAGCTTCAAAAAAAATTTAAGTACACTCTGCGATATTTTAATTTCACACGCGACTTCTCTCCGAGTTTTGCCACTGTTCCTTAAATCAATAATTCTATGTTTTTAAACTTCATTTAGTTTTTTTCCAGGGGGCATTCTAGGGATGGGAAAAATTTCAAAACACTCAAAAAATACACTTCCACGTCTTCACAGTGTTAAAATGCTACATAAAAACTTAAATCTACGTTAGAAATACTCTTGGCAAACTTAGAACAGCAATTGAGTATATAATTATTCACAGCTGAAAAAGGATACTTTGGGGATTTTTACTCTGTACTTAGCGTGGTTTAAAAAATGGGAAAGGTAGATGATTGACAGGATTTCTTTAGAATCCCAAAATAACATGTTCAGGCAAAAAATTCATTTCCTAGAAATGCATTGGAAAAAAATCGCAAAATATGCTTGAGTCTATAATTATTCACAGCACTGTGCAATTTTCTTGCCCGAATCAGCCAGAAGATCTACGAATTCTAATCTGAACTTGCCTAGGATAAATATGGAATAGAAATGAATTCTAAAAAAAAGTCACGCAATCGACTGTGAATTCTCCGCCTTTTTTATCAGGTTCTGGTAATGTTCCGAGAAAAATTTTACCCCCGGCCAACAAGATCTTGTCCGCAGTCTTTTTTAAGTTTTATATTTTGAATTTATTAAAAGAGCTGCAATATTTTCTCTGTACCTGGGGTGGTATTCCGTCGAATCAACTGTTTCATTTGACACGAGAAGTCCTGCGGTTTCCAACGCTACCGATGCTACGCTACATTTGAAATCGGTGGATTTGTTCAATCGTATACAAATTTATCTTTGAACATTTCTGTAAAGATGAACCAGCTTTAAAATGCACTCCATGTTTTCAGCTCAAACTCTTTAATTTCAGATCGCAATCTTTTCGCTGCGAATATTTAGTGGTGGAGTTCCTGTAGCTAGCCAATTCAAAACTAAATGTATTCTTGACCAAAAACATTTGAATTTTTATTTCTTTTTATAGAATAATTCTATTTTTTCTCTAATCGCTCTATGATTGCCTTAATTCTATCTATTTTTATAAAATACCATGCGCTTCAGTAGCGCACAATTCACACTAGAACCAAGAAAATATACACCGTATAAAATTTATATTTTGCTAATTTTCGTATTAAAAAAGTCTAGTTATTTTTGAAATAGATTCATTTGAGTCCATCAAGCTAGTCCATTTTCTATGTGGTCATTGGAAAATGCTCTTAATAGTAATTTATATTGCAAAAAACAGTACAGATTAAACATTGGAATTGATCAACTGTCGTTCGATCATAATAAGTAAACAGACCATGCCTTACATCTTTCGTCGCAAGGTCCTTGATCTTTAGCTCAAAATGCAAGCTGTTTGTTTACGCTTAGTGCTTTGCGGCATATGTATTTAGCTGACAATTCTTTAACAGATCGCTTACTCGTTTTATTGCCAGCAAAAGATGTAACTAGCATTGGTTAGTTTAGTAGGCAGCGATAATATTTACACGTAACCGAGTACTACATTATGATTTGTGGCTCGGGCACACTTTGCGATATACTTTTGTGCGGTAGCACCTGTCCACCGTTAATGTAAAGCTCGTCCTGAACAATGACATCCTCGCCGAGAACTGTTGTACCTTCGGCACGTACCCATCGTCCTACTGTTGAACGCCAGCCGATTATGCACGACTCGAGCCAAGAGTGTGATTTGACTGTTGCCTCCTTGAGAAGCGTTGAACGTTTTATGCACACACCATCCTCTATTACTACGTCCGGTCCGATTGTGACGTTCGGTCCAATGCGACAGCCCACACCAATTTTTGCCGTGGAATCGACAAGGACATTGCCAACGACGCCGGGTCCGTTATATAGTTTTTCAGGATGAGATTGTCGTAGGGATGAAAGGTACAGGCACATACCTGAAATGTGAACGGATATCTTGTGTGATTTGTATGAATTCAATTTAAAGAAAAGCTTATGCTGTTATTAATAGTTAATACTGTATCTAAATAAAAAAAATCTTTCCAGGAAACGAGTTTTTATAAAACATTGGGTGTACAACTTTGCTTCCGCGGTTTCCCGATAGATGGCTGTATCGGTAAGCTGCGGTCGGTACGTACGTAGATTGAACTTGTCAAAAGTAATTTTGGACATCTGCTAACGTATCGACATTGCCGGATTAGTGAAAGTTGTTTGCATGTTTGAATGATTCCTTGGTTCAAAATGTCTGCTTTTGTGCCAAGTTCTCGTCATTTGCGGGAAGTTTTGATCCATTGCTTTTATTTGAAAAAAACTGCAGCTGAGACTCATCGAATGCATTTGAATACGTACGGTGAGGCTGATCTGAGTGAAAGAAGTGGTTTCAACGTTTCAAGAGTGATGATTTCAATGTCGAGGACAAGCATGGTGGTGGGAGAGAGAAAAAAATATTCAAAGACGAAGAATTGTAAGAACTGCTCGATAAAGTTTCATGCCAAACACAAGAAGAACTTGCTCAATCACTGGAAGTGACTCAGCAAGCCATCTCCAAACGCCTCAAGACCATGGGTATGATTCAGAAACAAGGAAATTGGGTTCCGTACGAGTTGAAGCCGAGAGATATTGAACAACTGCTGGAAAGACATAATCGAAAGGGATTTCTACATTGCATCGTAACCGGCGACGAAAAATGGGTCCGTTATGATAATCCCAAGCGCAGAAAGTCATGGGGAAAACCCGGACATGCCTCCACATCGACAGTAAAACCGAATATTCATGGCGCCAAGGTTATGCTCTCCATTTAGTGGGACCAGCTCGGTGTGATATGCTACGAGTTACTAAAACCGAGTGAAACCATCACAGGAGATCGGTACCGAACACAATTGATGCGTCTGAAACGTGCATTGATGAAAAAACGGCCACAGTCCCGAGAAAGACACAAAAAGTCATTCTCCAGCATGACAATGAATGTTCGGCCACACATCGCAAAAGTGGTCAAGACATACTTTGAAACCCTGAAGCGGGAGGTCCTGCCCCACCCGTCGTACTCCCCAGACGTCGCTCCTTCCGATTGATCAGCATTTTTCTTCGTACACGAGGAAGTACAAAAATGGATGCAATCATGGATCGCGTCAAAAGACGCCTGCTTTATCCGAAATGAGATCCGAAAATTGCCGGAGAAATGGACGAAAGTTGTCGCAAGTGATGGACAATACTTTGAATAATATATCTGTTAGTACTTTTTGACAATAAAGCTTTAATAGTAGTCTTTTTTTATTTTGAGTTTGAACCTCCTTGTCTAGTTGACAACTCCGCCTACCAGTGTGCTTTTTGGTTCGCAGCTTTGCTAACACTATTTTTGCACTTTAATGGAGGTTCTTTTATTTCCAAATTTGGCTGGTACTATCATAATTAACACTGGTAGGCGGACTTGTCGACTAGACAAGGAGGTTCAAACCCAAAATAAAAAAATGACTAATATAGAATAGCGACGTAGGCATATACGAAATAATTGACATTCGTTATATTTCGCGGATATAAATAATTATAAAATTAGCTGAAGTATAATGAGCTTAATCCATCAATAAGCCTAATCGTGGTCGTGCTGTCTGGTGGCAGATTTATTTATTTAGGAAAATTCAATGAACAGATTAGATCTAATTACACATTAAAATTACAGTGTTTCAAGTTTTGAAGTTAAAGTACGTTTAAAAGAATAAAACGATGAGGACATAGGACCAAGTTGAAGTGCATCATGCTGTCTCATTATTCTCTGCAAAGCAGAGTTAAAGTATACAGCTAATTCAGCAATGGTGGGGTTAAAAAAGTTGAAACTCCTGGTGTTATGGGAAGGAACGCGAAGTGCTATGCTTTCGGATGCAGGACACATGATGAGGCCGGTATATAACTTATACAAAAAACATTGATCGAGAAGTACTCTGCGATCAAGAAGTGAGGGAAGTTTCAGAATTCTCAACCGATCAGGATACTCCGTATACGGTAGGCCGAATTTATAAAACAAAGATCGTGTAAATTTACGTTGAACGGACTCAAGCAGTGTACAATCACAAGCATGATAAGGCGACCAAACAACCGAAGCATACTCGAGAATGTTTCTCACCAGGGTTTGATAAAGTGTGAGGGAGCTTTTGATAGAGGAGAAGTGTTGGGAAGTTCGAAGTACGAAACCAGACATACGTGATGCACAATTTACTAAGTCGGAATAGTGAAAATTAAAGCGAAGTCTCTTATCGAAAATAACTCTAAGGTCTTTGATAGTGTTAACTCTTTTCAATTCACTGTTGTTAATGTGGTAGATGGCGTCAAATGGTGTTTTTTTCAAAGAATAACACATCATAAAGCATTTGTCTACGTTAAGCGTTAGGCCATTTTCTAAACACCAGCTAGACAAGATGTTGATGTTAGCTTGCAAGTTGAGGCAATCACTATTGTTTTTTATGCGAGCGAAAAGCTTAAGATCGTCGGCGTATAAAAGACATTCACAAGAGAAGCGATAAGGCAGGCCATTTATGAAAAGTAGAAAGAGAAGCGGTCCTAGAATTGAGCCCTGAGGGACACCTGAATTTGGAGAAAACGGACACGAAGTGTAGCCATTGAAAACTACACGGCAGCTTCGGTCGGTAAGATAAGAAGATAGCCAATCCAAAAGAAAGTCTGGGAAGCCAAGGGTGACTAATTTATTTAAGAGAATATTATGAGACACTGTATAAAATGCCTTCGCAAAATCTGTATAAATAACATGGACGTCCAGTCTGGACTCGAAAGAATTTGCAACAAAGTTTGTAAAGCCAACAAGATTAGAAGACGTAGAATGAAGGGAACGAAAACCATGTTGCTCTTTTGCAATCAGATGACCAAAGTGATAGAGAATAAAGTTATGAATATGTTTTTCCAGAAGCTTACAGCAGACCGAAAGTAGGGAAATTGGTCGGTAGTTTGACGCTAAATTAGCGGGGCCATCTTTATGTTTTGGGACAAGAAGAGTATCTTATCAATAGTTTGGGAATGTTCCGGCAGTGATGCTTTTATTAAAAATTATGCTCAGCGGAAGGCTTATAACATTTTTCGTTCGCTTTAAAAAAAAGGGTAGGAAGGCCATCAGAACCAGCTCCTACATTTTGGTCAAGATTTTCTATCAGAGATTCAACAAGCAATGATGATGTGTAGGGCGGTGAGATGACAGTGAGGAAGTGCCTAAATATTATATTGGGACTGGCAATCGGTTTAGGCGATAAAAAATGGATTGAAAGTGTTGTGCAAGTAGGTTACAGCAAGTCTGGGGTAGATTGGCATGAGAAGTACCAAGATACATGGAGGCTGAAGGAGTTGCGCGAGAGCCGCGAATATTTTTGACATGTGACCAAAAAACCTTCACATTGCCTGCTCTAATAGAGTTTTCAACATTCTGATAGTATGAGAGACGAGCCTGATTTATTTTAAGTTTGGTCAGAGTACGAAGTTCTTTGTATTGATCTAAGTCATCTTGGATATTATGACGTTTGTATGTGAGGCGGGAAGATTCTTTTAGATGAAGCAAGCGACGGATTTCAGTAGTAAACCAAATTGGATCAGAAGACGAAGATACAGGAACAAATTGTGGAAGGATTACTTCTAGAATATTGTAAAAACGGTCGACAGCAGCATCACAGGATAGATGTAGTAGCTCACTCTCCCAGTTAATATTACTTAATGCTATATTAAGGTCCGGATAATTCGCTTTATGAAAATTAAATTTAGGATATTTAACTGGCATATAGGTAGTTCTATTAGGAATAGTGATGTCAACTTCCAAGGAAGGATGATGGGTATCAATCTTAACGTAAGCATTTATGGCTTAAGAGACATGAACCAATGTTTCAGGGAGATTAGACAAAATCAGGTCAAGTATACGATTATTGGTATTTCGTACTAAGTTGAATTGGAATAGGGTACAACGATGCAAAAAATAAATTAATGATGATGCGACAGGATCGGTCAAGCCAGATAATTCAGGGACGCCTGATGATGGTCAGTCAATGCGTGAAATGTTGAAATCACCACAAACTATAATTGGATCGTTGGGGTTCGTAACATTTGTCAAATCATCGATCAGTTTAAAGTACTCTTCATACACACCAAAGTCACTACCACACGGGATGTATACGCAGGATATAATTAAAGCGTAATTATTTGACGGGGAAATTTCAACTGTGACGCAATCGAAGGAATTTAAGGAAGAAGTAAAAAGAAGTTCAACCGGCATATGGTTTTTGATGGCAATCAAAGCTCCGCCACCAATTGATTTCTTCAGAAAGATTCCCATCACATCTGAAGATATTATATGAGGAGACGAGCTCGGAACTGGTTATAGAGGAGTCCAGCCAGGTTTCAGTTAGGCAGACGATACCATGTTGCGCAAGGTCCGCCGAATGGTTAAGGTCTTTCAATTTAGTCCTGAGTCCTCTTACATTTTGATAATACAAGCTTAAGTTAGTAGAATAAGAATTAGAATTCGGTTGAAACATTTTCATTTTTGTTGAGTTGAGGAGCGGCTGGTTGAAGACATTTTTTTCGGTGAGATGCAGTAAACTTTTTGGCCAAAATTCCTGGAGGCCAAAAATCAGGTTTGAGAATTACTTCAGCATCAGGAGAAATTGTAATCCTGAATGAGGATACAATTTTATTCGATAAATTGTTAGCCGTAAGTTTAATGCAGTTCACAATTTTTGGAGTAAAGCCCAGTTCTTCAGTTATAAAGTCGGATAAATCCTGTGCCGTTGTGTCATAAGCAAGGCTAGATATAAATACTTGCAATGGTGGCTGGACAACACGTAGTGTTTTGCAGATGGTAAATGACAGCACCTGAAGAAGATGCCGTCCGTCACCCCGAAACCACGCTTCCCCATTTAATTAAAGCTTTAATTCCGTGAAAAAACCGCGGTAGCAAAGTGTACACCCAATATATTGATATGTATTCTCAGTAATCAATGCTGGTCGAACTCAGTCTTTTGATAGGACTTAAGGCCCGAATTCACCTAGACATTTGCTCGCAGTGAAGTTCAAAGTCGACCTTTCCCTACATTTTTGATCCCGTAATCAAACAACTTTCATTGCATCACTCCTCTTGGCTCAGCATGATTGTCTTGAAATTGTGATAAAAATAAGGGATGGAAACACATTGGATATAAAACTTCGCAAAGGGTAGCGCACATTTGATGTGTGTGTGCATAAGCAACTCGCATTGTCTCTTTGAGAATTAGCTGAACCAACAAATGTTCTACGTCAGTAATTGTGCACAATATCCTGAAATATTGACTTAGCGGCATCATATTTTGATAACAAAGCGTAGCAGTTTCAATTTCGTGCAAATATCAGCCACGAAATATTGAAAATTTAGTGGCATTATTTAAACGACGAATTGAGTCATTCCCTAAGCCGAATTTGTACCTCTTTGTTTGTTGGTTCGCTTATCATTTGCATTGTCAGCGATAAGCGATCTGGGGTAAACACAATACATATTTCTATTATCAGAAATGAACACAATCTAATGTTTGAATGAAATGTCCGGCCTGAATCTGGAGTAATTGCGGAGCACGCAATGCCGCATACGAACCTGTGAGAAAGTCTTTCGGTTGGCCAACGTCCATCCAAAAGCCAGTCAATTCCATTGCGTACAGTTGATTCTCGCGCGCCATCAGAGGGAACACCTCCTTCTCAATGGACGTGGGCTTCAACTGGATCCGGTCCAGCACCGACGGGTTAAAGATGTACATGCCTGCGTTGATCTTATTGCTTATGAATTCCTGCGGTTTCTCCACGAAACTATGAATGACTCCCGACTCGCTGTACAGGACCACGCCGTATTTGGAAGGCTCTTCGACTTTCGTCACCACTATTGTGCCCTCCTGGCCGTGTTCGCGGTGGAAGGCCTCGAGCTGCCGGAACGGAAAGTCGCATATAACGTCCGAGTTGAGGACGTAGAACGGTTCTGAGCTGCTTTTGAGGATGTCTTTCGCCAGGGCAAGCGGGCCAGCCGTCCCCAGCGGTTCGGTTTCGTGTGAGAAAATCAATTCGATGCCCAGCCGCTCGGCCTGCACCTGAAGCTCGGCTTCCATTTGCTCGGCGCGGTACGACACCGCCAGAATGACCTGAAACGGCGCAGAAAGCAGTCGCCGGTGAGGAGATAAGCTTCTCGGGAGGGAGATAACACTTACCTGTGTCACGCCCGCATCGACGAGCGCTTCAATTTGGTGCAGAAGAATGGGCTTGTTGGCGAAGTCCACAAGCGGCTTGGGCCGGCTCAGCGTCAGAGGACGCAGGCGAGTCCCGAACCCGCCGACCAAGATCAGCGCCCGCGTGCCCCTCCCTGGGCTTTCCGACCCGCACATCTGGAGCAAGCGTCCGTTAATCGTTTAATGCGATGATGAATTGCGGTAATTTCCAGACGGATTTGCTTGGCACGAGCCCTTTTTAGTCGCGTGAGACACGTCGACACGCTCAACGGAAGAACTGCGACGAGCCAGGAAATGTAAAGTGCACTTCTACTTCAGCTGATAAGCCACGGCGCGACTTCACTGGCACACGTCACCATCTCGAAACATGAATAGAACAAGCGCCGATAGGAAATTGCTCTTGACCAAGCACGCACTAATTGTGTTGGAGAGGGGCTGTGATTAAACCCGTGGTTTTTGTCGCATATAGCGACTACTTGCCTGCGGTTAGAGATGTAATTCACACTTCTTTCTAATCTCCGCTGGCGTGATTCAGCGCGTGCCACCGCTATCGCCGAGCGCAATTCGATCGAACTTCTTTGTAAATAGTATTTGACAGGTGTAGGCGTCACCGCGCTGTCAGATCAGATTCAGATTATTTTATTGAGTCTTAATAGTGTACATTTTAGGTTATACTATCGAATACATGTCAAGATACATTTTGACAGACTGCAGTTTATATCCGTCTACAATACTGTTCTGAACTTCCCAGTTCCGGTTCCTAGGTTGTATCCAGGAGGTTTGGGCGCCGTTATCCTCTGTATATTCTTGGGGTGGGATATTTGTAAAATCTAGGGGTGAATTCGTCATCGTTAGAGGGGGTGAACATCACATGTGGCTGATCCAAGAATACGGAGAATGGAGAGATATAGTATTCGAGATTAGCTTGGTTTGGTTCCCACGGGTTAGTTTCCGCTGTAGCCCTTATTCTAGTGTTGTAGTGCTCAGAGGCTTTCGAGAGGTGCTTATGAGCCAGTTCCAGATTGTAGTATAAGAACGGCTTGATTCCCGATTCATCATATAGCGTGGCGTTTCTGAAGAACTTTTTGTCAGGTCTTCTGTACTTCGAGAGGCATTTTCTTAATATCTTCCTCTCAAAGATCTGAATGTCCTTGGCGACGCTAGGTGATATAGTGAACCATGTAGGAAAAGCGTATGACAATATGGGTCTAATTAGGCATTTATACATGAGGGTCTTAACCGAAGTAGAAACGGCTTTGGAAGTGAGCATGCACCCTAGTAAGGCGGCAGCTTGTTTAGCTCTGGATAGTAAGGCCTGGGCGTGAGAATTGACCTTCATTCTGTGGTGTAAGTCGACCCCCAGAAATCGAAGGCTATTCTTGGGAATTAACGTAGCCCCTCCGACTTGAACTGTTATGAGTTTACTTGCCTTCACCGTGTTTGGTCTGCCCTTCGCTGACGCATTTCGGAAACATATAAGTTCAGATTTTCCTGCATTAACGTGAAGACCCCACTTGGTTAGAAATTTTTCCGCTAATCTAAGGTGAGTTTGAAGTATGTCTCGCGCTTCTGTTGGGGAGTTCGCCGATGCATATATTAAAGTGTCGTCAGCATACAAGGATGCATGTGATATTGGGGTTAGAGTTCCAGTATTGGTCGTTATTTCAACCGGAAAGTCATGAATGTAGAAATTAAAGAGGCAAGGACCCAGAATGGAGCCCTGAGGGACACCTGATTGAATTTTTACTCGATTGGATTTTCCATTTCCAATTTCGATGAACCCTTCCCTGTCGGTTAAGAAATTGTCTAGGATGCGACTGATTTGTGGAGGGCAACCCGCTTTGAGGATTTTGAATGTGAGGCCCTCTATCCATACGGAGTCAAAGGCCTTTCTGATATCTACCGCACATGCAACTGTACAGCGTCTGCGTCTGAGGTTTTTGATGATGTGGTCTTGCAAAGTCAGAATTGCGTGCTCTGTGGAGTGTCCAGGTTGAAAGCCGAATTGAGAGTTAGGTATACGAGCAAGGCAGAAGGATGAAAAGCTCTTGAGAATCAATCTCTCAAGGATTTTCCCTAGGTTGGGTAATAATGAGATGGGTCTGAGGTCATCGATTCTTCCATTAAATTTTACCTTCGGGATCAGAATAATTTTTGCCTCCTTCCATAATTTGGGAAAGTATCCGTTGTTGATGGCGTTATTACATATAATGGTTAACGGGTGCGCTATTGTTTTGGCGCAGCGTTTAATCACGTAGTTCGAGATGCCATCTGGGCCACTGGATTTTTTTCCGTTTCCAAACTCGATAATCCTGCAAACTTCTTCCTCAGAAGAGAAGAAAGATGAGGCTTCCCTTTCGGAGGAGGCAGGAGTATGGGAGGGGTTCAAAGATGAAAATATGGTTATGGTAGAGCCTATATGACCCCTTCTAAAGGATTGTGTGGCCTCTTTTACTGTGTTCAGGAGTTCACTGGATACGACCTCAGCTTTGTCAGCGTATATGTTGCCGTAAAAGTCTGCGCAGACATCCAGTTTGTCTTTTAGTTCTGTGGCTACTACCCCATTGTGTAAGATCTCCACACTTTCTACTGAGTTTTTCAGTTTATTTCTACCAGAGATAGCGTTAATCTCTTTAAACACATTGCATCCATTCTTGATGACCGACAGGCGTTCTCTGAATTTCATGTTTAGATCTCTGCTTGTGAGTCTGCAGATTATATTATTAAGGACTTTAACTACATCCCTCAATTGTTTGCTCTCTGGGGTCTCCCTATTAAATTCTTTGCGGTAAATCTTCTTGAGGCGGTTAAGAACCCTTCTTCTTGTTCTTATGACCTCAAGAGTTTCTTCGGAAACATCTCCGTATTTTCCTTGCGGTTTTTTTACCAGGGGGGCTCGCCGGTCCAGTTCCTGCATAATGGCGGAAGTTAGTTTGACCACGTGTTCTTCAATTTCAGGGTTAGAGAGGTTACGACAAGCAGATATTTGCAAAAATGGATGTTCTTGAAGATTATTGTTAAATTGTTCCCAGTCAATATGTTTTAGGATTCTTATTTTTCTCCCTTGATCCGATGGAGGCTCTCCAGCTTTGATTTCGATATGTAACATAATAGCGTGATGGTCAGAAATGGTGGGCAAAACAAAGCATCTGGGCGGGGAGCTTACCGTCTGCAATATCTGATTGGACACTAGATAGTTGTCAAGAAAACCGTCACTAGCTGGGAAGGTTGGGACTCCAGCATTTATCATGCGAGCATGTAGGGATGGTTCATCTGAAAGCCATTCATGTAAGGCTCGTCCGTTCCGGTTGATTGTGTCGTCCCCCCACCCCCAGTGTCTAGCATTAAAATCGCCTGCAATGATAAACATATCAAAGCTTCTGGCTCTTTGAAAAATGGCTTCTAGTTCTGGAATGATTTCCGTCCCCTTGCCCGAGGGGATGTACAGTGAGCATAGAAAGAGGGATTTGCTTACACCGTTAAGCCCTCGTAATCGGATGATTGTCATAACCGAGGAGATAACTGTTAGGGAGGGTGGTGGGGTGATACGAGTCGCCTGAATATTGTTTTTTATGTATATGGCGGATCCCGCCTGACTGTCGTTTCTGTAAGATCTAAACTTTTTCGGTTTAAGTCTGTGTTTTTCGAGTAGGTTAGTCTCAGTCACGAACGCAACCATTGTTTTATTTCTATCCAGAAAACTTTCCAGATATCTCCTCCGGTCTTGAGATCGAATAGAGCACATGTTAATATTAGCGAAGTTCCATCTAACCATCGAGTAGAGGAAATTCAGCTAAAAAGCCGATATACGCGGCTGCCCTATCAGGTCACCGCGCTGTCAAAATGTTGCAGATGATATATACATATATTTATATAGGGGAGCCCCGTACAAAATGGCATACCATGATAAAAGCGTTTAACGAACCGCCAAACAGTAACAAATTTGAATTATAAATAATAAATTAAATAATTTTTGAATATTTATAGTATAATTTTTTGCCCATTGAATATTCTTTTCGAAACTAAAAAGATCAAATTAAAAGAAGCAAAGAAAATCAATTACAATGTTGAAAATTAACGTTTAAATGTAAATAGCAAAAGCTATTATTATATCACTAAAATATAAGAGGTTCAATAAATATTTGCCAATCACCGTTGCTGAAAAGATATAGCTGAAAATCATCACCAAGGATCCTAGAGCGATGCATTTAAACCTGATAACGCTTTCCTGATTAAATTATGAATTTATCGATTCTGAAATCATATATAGCTGAAAATCATCACCAAGGATCCTAGAGCGATGCATTTAAACCTGATAACGCTTTCCTGATTAAATTATGAATTTATCGATTCTGAAATCAAACATGAAATTCATCGGAACTGGTTTCGTGATCGTATTTTTTTTATTCGAATTTTATCTGACAGTCTTATATAGTCCAATTACTATACGGTGAAGATTTACTTATTCATCAAGATGCGAATATATATCATATAATATACCCATCAATTTAGATTTAATTTCAAAAAGTTGTTACGTCTTCATAGCAGCCCTTTTTAAGACTCGTCCACATTGAACGGACTCGCTTTTCATCTTACAGAACTCTGCTATCGATTCATAGGCGTCGCTGTATGCGCTTGCGGCGGTACAGTGTTGGTAGCGCTGGAAGCGTATTTGAATTTGAAATATGGCGACGTTGGGCCTATTTCGATTTGGACAGATGTCACAAATTTGGCGCCTCCGACACAATTATCGGGATCTGTTTCATGCATAACGGTTGCTATTAGGTCCTGCTACTCGGTGGAAATTGGCTGATAGGAGCATTTGTGCAAAGTAACAAAGTTTAATTCAAGGATGGCTAGTGTGGCGAGGAATTCGAATACGATCCGAAAAGTTCCGGGAAAGGTGAAGGATCGTGAAAATTTGCCACCAGGTAAGTTTGTTTTTTCATTCTCATAGAACTATGACGATGTTGCGGGCTGTTCAGCAGGCTTTCAATGGTACATTTGACTTATTTGGCTAGTAATTTTAAACTCTGTGGGTGGGGCCGCAGATTGAGGTAACGTTTATTGTAGGTAATGTTGCCTGCATCGATCGATTCCCAATATGCACTGGGAAGACCGAACTCCCTCTTCACTTGTAGAGTTCTTTCTGGTATGATCCAGCCTGGCTGTGTATCTGCAGAGCTTAGTAATGGTCTCAAGGGATTATTTAGCCTCAATGAAGGCTCTCCCCATTTGTATAGCCAGCGATAGTTTCATTATCATCAGTTTTACCTCGGCAGCTCGTTTTCTTTTCGTTGGAAAAATTTCTGACATAAAACTTTCCGTCGATCATTCCTAAATGAAGTCGACAACTTCCAGGAGTCTGATTGTATCAATAATGTACGAATCATGCGCAATTATCATTGTGAAACGGTTTCACAGCTTCCGTGCGAACTATAACAGCATGTAGTCTAATTTTCAACTCTGTCGACTCAGCTTAACTGAGGACAAAAACAATTTTGCCTTAATAACCCGACGTATGTATCCTAAAAATAAATAAAATAGTAGGGAACGCAGATGTGCATAACCAAAGGACATGTCGGACAATGCTCGACGTTAATGATTATTACAAAATGTAATAATTCCATACGAAATTAATTTCTAACAATTGCGGGATATCGTTTACACGAACGGGAAGTTTTATTTCCTGATAAAATTGTTTAAAATAGACTGTCCTTTAAACTATGAAGAATAATGAGGCGTTGCACAATCTCTAATATCACTCCAATCCCAATAAATCAGAAAATAATCAAACAATTTCTGTTCCTTGAGTGGAAAAGTTTTAGGGATCTTATCAATGGTAATTACTGTACAATTGTTACAAAATGTTGCCTTTCTTACATGCTTTGGCCTAATCCTTTGCGCTCTGTTGCTGTTTGGTTGAATCGTTTACGTTCTGTTGCTTTTTTGGACCTGCAGACAGTATTCCTGAGGTACTTTTAGGTAATATTTTGCAAATCATAGTACATCATTTTAAAAAAAGTCTTTTATTCAAGAGATTAATGGCAAAACATAGTTATTTTTAATATATATCGTAAAAGTAATGCGAATTCAAAATCTACAATGTGATTTAACGTTTTTTTGAACAACAAAAACGGCAGAGACAAGTGTTGGTTATTTTTTTTTGTCTTAAATAATTAATAATTTCGAAATTCATTCATATATAAGATTAAGTCAATTTAGCAAGGTTACAGCTTATATCTGGCAAACATATTTTGTGTAATAATCCAGGAAACAGGAGCCTACATGCAGTCCGCGGTTACTTGCAAATGTATCCGTTAAAAGCTGTTCGTTTACTACCAGAACCACTTGGGTTGGTTGAATAACCCATACATAGTTTGGTCTTTTTTATGGCCAATTTTAATCATGTAGAGTTATCATTTGGGTGTTCCTCGTGGTCTCAAGTGGAGTACTTTATGCGGTTAGCTGTTATTTGTCGAGAATCATCGACCAGTTTATTCAAAAGTGGATATAATATAGATGATGATATTTTTTTTCAAATAAAATGCACGACTTTGCAAGCTTGTAGTCGTCAAAAAACAAAAAAAAAAATCATCCACAATGAAGAAGTAATTTATATTGATGCTTAAAAGACAAAAGGACATAAGCGTCACGCGTAAGTTGGTGTAAAATTTTCTATAAACAAAAAAAATTGCTCAATTGGAACCAAGAGCCAACTTAAAAGTCAGGAAAATGTGCGTAGTTTTTTTTTTAAATCATTTCTAATAATATTACTGCACTGTTACACGAATCACACTTGTTTCGGCGAAGACAGTTTCACGAAATCAAGCAAATTCCATTGCCGAAATGATAATTTTTGCCTTGTCAAGCAGAATTTGTTCACTACACATTGGTAATATTTGTTGTTTGGAGGTGGAAGCTGGTTAGAGGCTATTTTCTAAAATTCTCAATCTTTTTTCAATTCAACTGTGCCGTTGCGTGTGAACTGAGGACGGAAGAGATAGCGGTCGGGGAAATTTAGAAATGAGGAAATAAAACGTAATAAATTTTTGCAACTATTTTTTTCATAAATGAGAAAAATCATTTACAGTTTTCTTTCCGGATGCAATTGTTTCAAATGGGATAGTCTTAGACCTTTTATTAAGCTGTTTTATCCAAGCAAAAAAAAGTACCAAAACTGAAAAAGTTTCCTTTTGTTATTCTCAAATCGTGTAACTCATAGGTAGCGTCATTCAGGGTATAACTGTACATGAACTTCCTCATTATACTGTGAAAGTTAACCAGAAACTACAATTGTATAAGTAAGGGATGAATCGGCGACAACTGAGCTACACAACGATTTCTACACAGAAAATGTCTATCAGTCGTCCAAAAATTTAACTGTCGTTCAATGACCGTCGTATCGCGTAAAGTAATCGCGCAGTAACGGCAACGTCTTCCATTCCCGGGCAACTTCTAACTGAATCAGAATTTTCTAGACGCAGAGTTTGTTGGATTTGTTTAAGTGCTTTAGCATCGTCAAATCCCGTTATTTTAAAACGAGGATCCAAGTATGTTGTCTTTGTAAAAATTTCAATGTACTGTACATGTTCAAATCGACTGTGCAAACCCAGCAAAAGCGAATCTTTTAATTCATTGCCTGTGTCAGAAATTACTTTTGTTTTCATTATTGCTTTTCGCATTAAAACCACCAACGGAATCACTGTAGATGCATTAACTGCTTTTTCAGCGCTTAGTCCCGTTGTCATAACTTCAAAGGGTTTGCGTATAAGGTAACATTCCTTCAAAATATTCTATTCCCCCACTTGTAGTGTTCGAACAGGACTATGCAAAGTCTTTTGAATGGACAAAAACATTTCGAACATAATGAATATTGAATTCCACCTCGTTATGATGTCATTGATTAATTTTAATGGCTGTCTATTACTCCCAATTTGCATTTGCAACGATTGTGGTTTCTCAGTAGAACAACACTGCGATGGAAATATTCGACAATACGTTTCACCTTCTTTTGGATGGTTTCAATTGTTCATAAAGAAACTTGGACAATAAGGTTTAGGGTATGAGCCAAACAGGATATATGATTCCATCCGGTAAAACTCACTGCAGCAACAACATTGATGGCATTGTCAGTAATGATGGCATTTATCATTTCTGAAACAACATATCTTGCAGCAGCTTAAACTAACTCGTTTTTAATTCTTCGTTTTCTCGGTGTTTTTGCGCCATTTAAGTAATTTATTTTAAGTAAAACGTTTTTAATGTTTATTGCCGTATGACGCTCAGAAAATGGAAAACAGTCAATCGAAAGAGAGTTAATATTCCATAGTTTGTCGATGTAGTGTGCAGTGATAGCCATATAGCTTCTGTTGCAGAAGAAGTCCATGCATTACTAGCCAAAGTAATATCATGCGTTTCTTTGATCAAGTTTTGAACGCAATGTTTTGCTTCATTATATCCTTGCTTCAACATATTTTTGCTGAATGTTGATCGAGAATGTATTTTATATAATGGCTCTTCCATTAACTCCCTGAATCCTTCATCCTGAACCATGGAAAATGGTTGTAGATCCTTAATTATCATATTAAAAATACTCTGCGTGATTTTTCTTTCACGGGCAATGGTAAGTGGACGCGAAGCGTATTTAGTAATTTTCGGCTGATTTTGAATACTAGCTAAATGCGATGTCAGTCTGGTCCTAGCTTGTTTGTTTGACGTAGATGGACAATTTTCGGATATAGATGGACAATTTTCGACATCAGCATTTACTACTGATGAAGCTGTTGTCTCCAGATATCGAGTTGCGTATCTTTCTCCTACTTCTAGTGTAGGATGCTTCGTTTTGATATGTTTTATGAGATTTGAAGTTGCCCCTCCTTTGTATGATAGGATGTGTTTGCAAAAATCACACTTGGCTTTCCCTTCTCCTGCCATTGAAAAATATAACCAAATGCTACTTCTTTTCCTTTCAAATTGGTCAGTCATTTTAAAACCTATTTAATAAATAAATTACTATTTCGAAAGATTGCAACACTGTTTTCCACCTATACAATACGTATGTATGAACTGGATTTCAAATTATATATTTGTAACTATATATGCTCGAACTTTCCGAAAAAATCTATGATGAAGACAAATTATTAGCTATTTTTTAAAACAGGCTGGAATCTTGAGAAAGAAATTTGATCAATATTTGGAATCACGACTGTTTACGACAAATTCATCTGACTGTTGTTTGTTTTATTCTCTACGCTGACTTTACCATCAACGTAGGGAATAAAACAACCCCAGAAACCCCGCTAAAGCGTCTACACCCGACAGTCATATCATCATCATGCTACCATTACCGAATGCTATGAATAAGAAGCAGAATATGGAACTTGAGTGTGTGTAGATCCCCCCAGATGCCCCGAATCCCCCAGACCCCCTAAATTCGCTAATCCCCCAATCCTAAATTCCCATTCCCACAAATCTCCCAATCTAACTTCAGTGTGCGTGGATTCGGATTCGATTCCAAGTAGTCAATAATCTTGCGTGCAACACCGAATACATTTCAAAATGAGTATTCAAAATTTCTACTCGTTTTAAGTAACGAATACAAAATACCGAATGATTACTTTTTGCACACCACTAGTTTCGCGGTATCCTGTTTAATATTAGTTGAATGCCAGCTTTCGCTTCCACATTCATTTTACTGTTTCCGATAAGTAGTTTTGTCACATTTTACTAGAATATTGCTCGCTTCTGCCAATTATTTTATTAAAATAATTATTTATTTTCGGGTATAAAGAGAAGAAGAGGAACCCAGAGTACCTGGAAATTGATAGTGATCCCATTCATTCATAGACATTATTGGAATCGTACTCTCATCTACCATAAAATTGGAGATTGCATTTTTTTGAAAATAATTTGTCGCACTTCGCTAGTTAAATAGTCTTAAAAGTTGAATCAGTTTCTAACTTGTTTGTACATTTACGCTTACCGTTTAAACTATATTTGCAGCTTTTCGATCGGCAATAGCTGGGAAGGAGAACATTTTCTCTGAACGACGACATGCTGGACGCAAACAAGCGTTCGGTGAATTGAAAAATGTGCTACACAACACAGGCGCACCGACGCCCATGAAGGCATCGAAATTACAGCTATTCAGCCCCCTAAGATTCGCAAAAAATGCAGCCTCTCCACGACATTCGATCAAATCGAAAAAATCACCGACACTCAAAAAATCCTCCGGGCGTTTCGAACAAATTAGATCGGTGCCGAACGTCGATGTTCTACCGAAACCCGATCCGGATTACAATGGTAAGAACTTTTTGCGGAATAAATACATTATGATTTATTCATACTATCCTCATTTCGCCACTACAATAACCAGAGTTGGAGTACGTTTGGTCGCAACGGACCCAAGCTCTGGCCGATCGAACCATGTCTCGGATTATTCATGGCGGCGATGATGATGACCTACTGCTACCGCTACCCGATATCTCCGCGATGGAAACTTTCGAGACAGTATTTGGCGAAATCGAACCGATCTCAATGGATTACTTCGCTGATCTTCCGGAGCCCGAATGTAGGTAACACATGGAGTGCTGTAAGACATCTAACGGATAATTGTTTTGTTTCAGTGCTACCCCTACCATCCCTTGAATTGGAAGACTTAATAGACTTTTGAAGATGATTTCGTGTGTGGTTTTTCATTGTATTGTAAGTTTATTAGTATATGGAGTGTATTTGTGTTTTTAGTAGATGGAAAATATTTCAATTTAAGATATTGTATCCTTTATTTTTTGTTAACCAAACAATCTTATATGTATTCTGCTTGATATTTACCAATAAAAAGGAACGTTCGGATTTCTATGATCCGATTGAATATTCGCTTTCAATTTATATGGGAAATCCATGGAAGTTAGGCATTTCTTTCAGTATCTGCTCCTAATCAACGGAAATCGTATGATTTACTCGATGCATTATAATTCGTCGAGTATCCAGAAAAGTGTTCTTTATAGTGAGGAACATTTAGCCGATAAAATCACGTCGACCACGACTAAACTTCAACCTATTATCCGTGAAGCTTGGATGGATTCATTTATCCCCTGCAGCCGCACAGAAAGCAAAAGGACTATTAAATATTTAGACACGTACACTTGACTGAATCAAATAAACGTTCTGCCGTTGGCAATGAAGTGTCTTATCACTTCTATTCGTTCCTTTGCACTTCCAATAAAATCCAATACATGCACTTCGTATACTGGAGAATCTTCCATTGAAAAAAAAACAAAAGGTTTGTTTGGATATTTCCCGACAACAGTAAACAGAATGAAGTGCGATACAGTTCATGGAAATTTTGTTGCCATGGTGCGGAAAATACACAAACAAAACATCGCGACCAGTCTTTTTTATGGGTTAATCGTTGAACGGCGTTCGACTGGCGGATTAGTTGTCGGCGAGTTTTCCTGCAATTCGAGTGGATATTAAAGGTATATTCATCGTGCCATTTTTTCTATTTCGGCGTGATAATATGCGGTGGACGCTGAAAGGAAGTGCATCGATCATTGTACTATATTTGTGAGACTTGGCGGTCGAGGACCGTGTCGTAATGTTGAATTTATTGAGGGCAGCGACTGTTGTTCTAGCGTTACTCGAAATATCTCTTTGCCAGAAAAGCGAATCGAAATCACCTGCTTTCTACACAATTCAGGGTGAGTAGTGAACATTTGCTCTCATTTGATAGACAGGGTAACATATATGAAAGGATTACATCGAGACTCAATCGTCTGCCCTATTTCCAATTATGTTTCAAAAATGTGATGCCTACACGTTTTGCAATTTGAATGGAATCGGTGGGCATGCGGGAGTTCACCGATGTTATTATTTTGGATATGTAGCCGAAGAGGAAGAGCACACATGTGTGACAATATGACTGAGCTGACCTCCGTCATGCGTGGCTGCCTTACACTTCCGGTCAGTCCGTGGCTGGGCTAATGTAAAAGTCACCATTGCATACAAAAGAGATTAATATGTAGCTGTACATTTCTGTGGATAATGTACGAAGCGTCATGTCGTTTCAGTGGTTCGTCATAATATAATGTCAGTTAGTTACGAAATTCACAAGATTAATGGGGAGACATGTAACTGAGATAAATATGTAACTCAATCATGGACCATAATAAATTCGAGTAATATTCGTTGCTAAGCATCTTATTGAATGCATTATCTCAAAATAGTAAAGTTTTTCAAATTGTTATAAACAATAAAGTATAAAGAATGCCAGCCTAAATTGTACAGTACGCCCTCGATAAAAGCAACCGATGAAAAGTCGAGCAGTGTCGTTAATTGAGGTTGATGCAATAACTGAGTCACCTTCAATTAGAGTTTAACGTGAAAACCACAGTATGAAAAATAAAAGAATATTGTTCGTCGTAAAAGAAAAGTAATATAATTTAATTCGTTTCATAAAAATACTTACATATGTAATACAGGTAATACAGTTTTTGGTGAAATTGGTTTAAAAAATTAGGAAATGTTCGTTTGGTTTTTCTTGGAGGATACATTAATGTCAACGGCCAGCTTTCTCAGTTTTTGAAGAGTCACGGTATCTTCTAGTGAAACCGAGTTTTCTTTAGCCAGCACTGTTTTAGTGTTTATTACCAAGTTTAGCAAAAAATCCTGACGTTGCCCTAATAATTCGATTTTAGTTTTGTAAAATGCATGTGATAGGTGAAAAGTTGTTTTATATATGAAAAAAATTTCAAACTTCTATAAGCTTAAGTTTCTGACTTGCAAGCTTTCAATTTTTTTTATTTTTTTTAAATAAATTTAGGTTGCACAATTATTATGGGCAATCTACCAAATCGATTTTGATGAAAATTTGTTTGCTATTTTATGATGTGATAAAAAAAATTTGCACGAAATATGAAGGTCCCAAGTGCATTTTAAGTGGTAAAAAAATTAAATAAAAAAAGGCCTTTTTCTCCCTTTTTTATATATTTATTGCAATTTTGCGGCAAGGGTTAAATACTTTAAGATTTTTAACCAATCCTATCTAATAGAAACTTTTATTACGCAACTTTTATTCCCACACAACCGTTTTAAAGTTAGGAGTGAGAAAAGTAGGGAAAAAAAATTTTTTGAAATTTTTTTTAAACATTTCGATTTTGTTTCTAATGTTTCCGATTTTTTGAGAGGGAGCATAAGTCAATTATTGTTATACGAGTTATTCCACAACTTTTCCCGCTCTCAACGGACAACTGAAAACAGATCCGCCCTGGTCTATTACTCAATTCAATTCAATTTTTATTCAGCGAAAATATTGACACGGTTCTTATTTAAATAGGCACTAGTTTAGAGAATTGAGCGGTGGCTCTTACAACTATAAATATAAAAATACTTTGAAAATAAACTGAAAATAATATAAAAAATAATAATATAAAAATAATATAATTATGGTAGAAGGAAAATGGTAATAAACCTTCTATAAGTGGCTTTTACCTACGATAATACTTAATCTATAACTTATAATTTAACTTAATAACTTACTCCTAAATTTAAATAATAATGGCATTCTTACGGAAAATGCTTTGGTTTCTTTAGAAAGTTTCACCAAGTGTATAAATTATAGCTTTAGTTTGCGTATTAGTGCATTGTCAGAAGAAACGCACGTGTTCAAGAATCGATCAGAGATAGTAATGATATTATTTGCAATTAAAGGGACTTTTGTAATTTCGTGAAGATCATTAGTGGGATAATAGAATGGAAGGTCTAGCATCATTTTTAGAAGTTTATTTTCTTTAACTTGATTTTTTTTAATATGGGATTTTGCGAAACTCCTCCACACTACGGCTCCATATAGTAGTATTGGCTGAAACATAGACTTGTAAATTAATATTTTGTTTTTGATAGAGAGGGAAGACCATCTATTGATTAATGGGTATAGTATTTTTATTAACGCGTCACATTTTTTGATTGAATGTTCAATATATATTTTGAATATTAGTTTCCTATTCAAGTGAATGCCTAAATATTTTATAGATTCCTTATTCCAGTGCACAACATAGTCTTTTAGATTAAGTGGAGATTGCGGAAGCAGTTCAAGTTTACGGTTCCGTGTGAAGAATAGAGCCTCGGTTTTTGTTGGGTTCATTTTTATCTTCCACTTTTCAAAATAGCTTGCGAGTTGAATAAATCCATGTTCAAGGTTTGTTTGAATGAATGTGGGGTCTACCGAGGAGCAAAGTAATGCAGTGTCGTCTGAAAAAAGGCTCATATTGCAGTTTTTAATGTCTGGTATGTCATTTGTAAAAATATTGTATAAGATCGGGCTCAAAACAGATTCTTGAGGAAGTCCGGCTGGAATGTCAAAGCTTTGGGAGAGAGAGTCGTTAATTCTCACATAAAATTGACGATTAGAAAGGAAGTCCTTAATAATTTGACATAGAAATGTCGGGAATCCTACAGAGAACATTTTATGAATTAAGCCATCGTGCCAGACACTGTCAAATGCTTTTTCTATATTTGATTTACTCAATTTGGTTGAAATCTCAGCACTCTGCTTTATAGACAGTTTAGGAACTTTTTTTAAATATAGCCATGATTTATGATTAACAAAAAAAAAACTGAACACTGGTAAATTGAAAGGCAAATTAAAAAGGAAAAAGTAGGAGTGTAATGTAGTCACACAAATTCATTTTGCCCACAAGCTACAATTTGGGTTAGGTGCAAAAGTGTGCGTAAAACACACGCATACTCTTTGTTTTATTTTTGATTTTCTCAACATTAGGGGAAAGCGGGGTAATGGCGTACACTTAAGCCAGTTTGTTTATTTCTCCCTTAAAATGGCGATAAGAATAATATTTTTACTACTGATACTTAATTTAGTTATTTTTCTACAACTTTCTTTACAAATACTTAATTTTTTTACTTCAGATTTTTTTAAATAAATTTTTAAGAAAAAACTACATTTTACGAGATTACATCGAGTGTCGGGGCAACTCCGTACAACAGATGGGGTAATACCGTACAGCCACACATATTGTAAAAGCAGGGAATTATTACAAGAAATAAACCATCAGGCTATACAGAAGAGTCACTTTATTATTTTGAGAAAGAACATCATTTACAGAAGTAATTATTCATAACCATTTGTACAAAAATCGCAGATAAAGTTTTCTGCAGACTCAGCGGCACTGCACGCCTTGTGCATCCATCCAGAGCACGAACAACATCGAAACCGACCATCTGAAATAAAGAATCACTGTCGTCTAGTCTTTACGAAAGCAAAGCAATTCAGAAGTAAAATGTCATAAAAACCATTTGGAGCAATGCCGTACACTTTTGTACGACGTTGCCCCAACCTGAGCTCGTAGTAAATTTATAACATAACCTTCCAACTTTGTTGTCAACAGGTTTTCGTAAAGCTTTCCAGTTACCCCTAAATTAGTGAAGATCAAAAATAGTAAGTAAAACCAACAAAACAAGACTTTCTATAACTGAGCGCGTACCGTACATAGAAAATGAACTAACTCAGTCATAATCAAAATTTTAGTTTTATCCAACAATATTATATTTTTTGTATTAAGAGCCCATATTTTTTTATTCTTTTTCTAATATTTTTGTTAACACGCCCTTGTATCATTCCTATGGTTATCATTGCAAATTACTATCCCTAAGGAACATAATGGTGTTCTTATTGACAAATCAAAAACGTTTCCATCGTTTCTGGCTGCTTAGTTCTGAGTTTAATCAATTTCACGTAGGCATTACACGTTTCGTATAGTTCGTTTTTGGAACTTTCGAATTTTACAGGACTATCTGTTCCGAATTCTATTTTTCATCCCTCAACAAATGTTTATATTTAATTGCAATCAACCTGCTCCAGATTTATGTTGATAGTATGCATAGGACAAACATGAGGCATGTCATGAAAATTGAGTTCAATCGATTAACTATCGCAGGAACAGGTCACACTTTGTTCGTATCCTAGTTGTAAGATAATTATGTTGATAGAAAAATAGTAGATTTTAGGTCATAGTAATTTGTTATGAGTAGAGCAATTCATTGATTTCGTGCAATCGTGGGTAAGCCATCACAATACCAAGGCTAACTTAAACATAAAATATAAGTCAGTATAAATAGAATGTAGAAAGCATACTTTAAAAGCGAGACTGATTTCCTTCTCAACGATTTTGATTACCGGAATTATCGATTCAACCTGTTGTCATGCTTCCTAGAATTTCTTCTTCAAACGTTTGTTATTAGATTCAAACATGAACGAAATTTCGTTACCCAATCAAAGTTCGGTTACCAAATAAACATTCTTAAGGAGCAACATCCTTTGCGTCTGAGAATTACAAGTTACACAGACGCTTAGTGGTTGTTGTAGTACATTTATTGATAAAACAAATTTTCTTGACGATTTTTGAAGACCTTATTAATGAAAATGGGATTGAATTTAGAAGCCGAAATAAATTACGTGTGTAATTTACCTAATTACTTCATTCAATAAAGTTTCATAGACATCAGGGGATTTATGATTAACTCGATATTAATTTTCTTGTCGAAAATAAACCTTTTAATGGGTTTCGAACGATGATTCCTTATTGTTAAATTTTATTACTTACTTTCATTATCATCATCAATGGCGCACCAGCCCAAATCGAGCCTTGGCCTCCCGAAGACACTGCCTCCAACTGTCTCGGTCCAGCGACCGCGTCCTCCAATTAGCGAATCCCAGCAAGGATTCGCTGTCGTTGTCATTTGCATCCTCCCATCGTTTGCGTGGTTTTCCACTTACTTTAGGGTTTGATAAATTAGAGAATATTTTGTTTGAGCGCAAAAAATAAAACATATTTTTAAGTTGTACTGTGAATCCTTATGGTATGAATTCATCGAATGTTTTTAACGAAACCGCTGAGCGAAAAACCTGCACGTAATTTCAACCAATCGTAATTTCAATTTGTGATCCTCAAAAAAATGCACCCAATATGCATGTTCTTTGAATGCCTAATAATTTGATGCGAGATTCTAGTCAGAGATGGTTATCAAAACAACTCTTGAAATGGACGGCGTTATGCAGAAGCCAACCAACCCACAAGAACATCAATAGAGATCAATTGAAAAAAAGATTTTGACATAAATTTAAATTCAGCCAAAAGTCTATAACAAATTTATCTTCAATTTTGATTGATTATGTTTACTTTTCGGTCGAATTAACGTAAATTTGGTTAGTTTTCAATTTTATGATAAGAGTTGGTAATGTTTTGTGGCTTGGTTTGTTTCTGCAAATTAGATTATTATTAATCAAGTGATTTTTTTAACTTTCATCAACTTTATAATTCATTATTATTATTATTATTTTTTATATATTTTTCGTAAATCCAATGTTGCATTTATTCTAAAATGAGTTGAAAAAAATTATTGCAAAATAAAATAAAAACAAGCCGCGAAGTGCGACCCTTGAGGTCCACACGGTCAACCTCCCAGTAATATCTAGATAAACATTAAAAATATTAAACCCAATAATAATTTTGAAAATAATACTACTTTAAGTAATAATAATGAGAGGTATTCATAGCAGTAACAGGAATGAGTTAATATTAATCATTTCATTTACGGGAGTATCCATTGATAACGTAAGGTTTTTGGTGGATGGGTGATGATGATTGATTACCACAAATGCAAATTTGATTGAAATTTTGATGGTTTTCAAAATTTAAGCCGCTTTTTTATTTAAAAGACTGCAAAAACTATTAAAAATCTGCTCAAATTATCCAAACATTTTAAAACTTTGATTGACTTTACAACAAAGTCTTTAGAATAAAAGATATAAGGTAATATCATTCGGAAGAACCCTTTTCATATGGTAACTTTGAATGATTTTTTATTTTTAATTGAATTTTTTTTCAGAATCATGAAAAACGTTTTGCTGGTTTCTCTTCAAAAACTGATAGGAATGCATAAATTTTATAAACATTTATTACTGTGTTGTGCAAATCAGGTTAAAAAAATATTTTTAATGAAAAAAACCCTGAGTTTTCGCATTTTCTTCTATTAAATTAAAAAAACCGCTGTAACGGATTTTTTTAATGTTGAAATAATCAACAAAAAAATTAAAACACGTCGATTGACACCTTAATGATGCAAATAGTATATCTGGTTCGTGAGATATAGTGAATGGAAGAAATAACCTTGAAGATAATGATGACTGTTAATGATTTTTTATTTTTTATTTAATGTTTCTTGTTATCATGAGAAAAAAGTTTGATGATATTTTTTCAAGCATTGCTTGAAGTATATAAATTTTATAAAAATTGATTACTGTGTTCCGTAAATCAGGTTAAAAGTTTATTGTTTATAAAAAAATCTATTTTTGCACTTTTTTTCTTAAATTAAAAAACGGCTCCAACGATTTTTTTCAAAATTTGATAGATTTACAAAACTGTTAATACGCGTCGATTGATACCTTAACGATGCAAATCGTATGTTTGGTTCGCGAGATATAACGCATGACAGAAATGTCCTTCAAAGGGGCAAAACAACAACCCCCCCCCTCGACCGAAGTATCCCAGAAACTAATCAGCTTTTAAGATTGCAAAGACGCTTCGATTGACATCTTAGTGAAGTCGATACGACTTTGCTTACGTGAGTTATGCTCGTAGAAAAAAGTGTCCACGAACGTACGTACGTACGTACATACGTACACACACTCACACATACATCTCCCTTTCTAAAAACACTTTATTTATTCTCTATAGACCTCAAAACGTAAAGAAATGTTGAAAATTTCAATTTCGATTTTCGAGGCGATTAAAAGAACTTCCCATATACTGGGAAGTTAACAAGTAAAGCGTTTTCTAAAAAAAGTTTGGGTAGAGTTCACAGGTTTTTTACTTAAAAAATAGAAAACCGAAATAATTTAAACAACAATAATTTTTCGTATTACAACGTTTATTTCCAAAATCATAATAATATCAATGACGTTGAAAAAAAATCATTTTACAAAATAATAATATATAACAATATTACTGTTGGGAATTCAAAATTTCTTCTCCTCCGTCAACCTGGAAATCTAACTGATTCACATTGTAGCCATCTATATCTTCCTGAATGTCTGAGCAACCTTTCAAACTTTTATAAAAAGACTGGCAATCCTTAGGTATAAGATGCAGCATATCTTTTAGTTCGTTATATTTGGCATCAGAAATCGGTTTTCCGTTTGGCCATAAAGCTGCCAAATCACAAAAAAGTACATGCTCAGAATTTTGTGAGGGTCGTCCTCGCTTACATCTTTTTTTCCTAATATCTATTATCTTAAATGGTTCAGTGAAATCATTTTGAACTTTTATTGAAAATGGATAACATTTCTCAATTGTTAAAACTCTTATGTGTAGCCAATTTATTTTTTCCTCGTTCACTGAGACTTTACGATTCACTATTGGTTTTTCTATATTTTTTACACTGAAAAAGTCGTCTTTACCCATTTGGCTGACAATAAATGGTTTCTTTTTCCTGCAACTCCTCATTATATTTATGTAGTTTGATGGAAGGTAAAGTCTTCGCTGGTGTTTTAATGCACTTTGTATATCGCTGAAATCTGAATCATTAGGCAAAAAGCTGTGATCGGAAACTAAAAATTTTAAGGTAATATCTAATAAATTAAGATGATTTTGTAAAATTGATTTTAAAAATAAAGTTAATTTTATATTTCGATTTTGTCCTCCACAAGAGTCGCTCCACAGAATAAGATGACGAACTTCAGGAGCAAAAAAATTAGTATTAATGTGTTTCATCAAACAAGAGCCAATTTCTTGAGATCCTCTTCCAGCTAAGCCTTCTGCCCAAATATAACAAAATCCTTGATCATTTTTCCCGCTATGAATACCAGCGTTATACAACCACAGCTGACGCTTGTAAAACACAATATTTGTTGGGATCCGTGGTAGGGGTAACGTTTTTTGCAGATCAAAAGTCAGACATTCATATTCCGGGTTCTTTGCCATCGCAAAATCATGTTTACGTCTTGCTTGTGCGTTTTCAGCAATTTCTAGATGGTCTTTATGTTTTGATTCTATGCTAGTTTTTTTTCGGGATCCAATTCATTTTTAATTTGCACAATCACAAATATTACAAGTATCATTTTTTAACGATTTAACTCTTAAGTTAAAATTAGTGTAAAAAATCTTTTTGTAGGATGAAAAACTCACTGGACTGAATTCTGCCGAATATTTTTCGTACATAGATTTTAAAGTGATTTCTGGTGGCAAAAACTGAGCTTCCGTTTGTTCTCGGCGATAGTGGGATATATATTTAGGTATTTTATTTATCTGTTCCACTACTTGTTGAACCTTTTCATCGAGAAGCCCGTGACATTTTTTAAGAGCGGAATTCACTCGATATGTTGAAATACGAAGAGTATTTACAAACATCTCCCTGCAAACTATGTTTTGTGAAATACTATAAACTCTTGAATATTTTCTTATCTCGGGGTCCTGACCATAAACACGTTTCTTTTGTTTTTCTGTTACGGATGCAGCTATGAACATGACTTGGCAATCATAACTTTTCGAAGTCCAAAATTTTTCAAACGCTTCTCTTCGGATTTCTACATTAACTTTTTCTCTGCAATTCATTATGCATTTGCAGTCGTAGTCAATAAACTTTACAATAAACCAGGGTTGCGCCCAACGTGGCCATGAATGCTATGGTCGTGAATAATTGACCACCATAACATTTATGACTCGATACAATGGGCGTCACCGTGGTTTATTGGCTTTTGCCGACTTGGCTTTGAGGCACGAAGAGGAAGCAGATTCGAGGAACAAAGGATGATCTTACCATTAGCTATGATTTTGCTTCGATTACAACAGTTTTTAAGACTTTATCCGTTCAACAATGAGTTTCTTGTATAATTTGCATATATAAATGATCGAACAATTTGTTGATTTCTAAAAATAAATGTTTTTGCAGTTGAACATTGCTGATTTACCTTAAACTAATTACATCCACGAATATTGAAAAGAACAGTACCCACTGGTGATCAAACACACGACGACGACAATTATTAAAAAAGAAAAACAATACCCCGACGGGAATCGAGCACACGACCCCATGATCGCGAGCTAGTAGTTCTGCTACCTACACTGCACGCTTCTGCCAAATGTAAAAACTTAATAGTCCATTAGCGACGCTAAAAACTTTAAGGACGTTTTTCTCAAAAACGGAGGAGTGTTGCGCTCTAATATTTTAAGGATCGAATATCCTCGACGTCTTCTACTTATGTGCCAAATTTCGTCCAAATCTGAGATTCCATAACCTGAGCCTCTCCTAGTTAGTGTTGTTCGAATGTTGTGCTTAGTTTAATTTTTGTCATTTTGCGGGTTGGTTGGCTTCTGCATAACGCCGTCCAAATAGCATTGGTACCAGTAGAGTTATATTCTTTATTTTTGTACGGCTGAAAAAGCCAGTCTAACTACGAAGGTGTGTTTTCGCGACCTAATTTTTCGGGAGTGATAGTTGTTCCTAGATTCAACATGTAAAATATTTAGACCCAATTCGATCTCATGCTGCTGATTCAATTTAATTAGTTCTGTAAGACAATCGAAAATCAAAACAAGGATTTTCAATAATTTGGTTCTGTCTTTTTTGTACGAACGCTCTTCTACTAACAAATCTTACCAAATATATTTTCAGAAAATTATTAAAGCAAACTTATATTGCGTTGCTCGCATAAATGTCTATTAGTCCAAAAATTATTTTAGTGGGTACCCCACAATAGTCCCAGAGCTGACCGTAAGAATTCGAGGCCATAACAATACAAGATTATATGTTTTCCAAATGGTCATCGATACAGCAAACAAAAAAATCTTTGTGTGCCTGGACGAAACTTGTCCAATTAAGTATAATAAAAGAAGGAAGATAATAATTGGTTCCCTCAATACCTTTGCAACCATAAATGGCCACCAAAATGTTGTGTATGGTAAACTTGTGTCAAAATAAATGTGCAGTCGTTTATTTGGCTTAAAAATGCATTTTCCACATGACTTAGCCTCTTTCCAGCATTTCATGCTTACTTAAAAAAATTCTTGCAGAACATCTCAACAATGATGCTGTTAGCTCAGCTGCTCAGAGGGAACTACGTGTTGAGGACTTCTTCTGGTCTGGGTCTGGAGATGGACCGCCTGAGTTTATAAAAAAAGTCCACAGTGCCAAGCCGGATGGGAACGAGGTGATTATTAAGACGGAGACACTTATAGCCACGGTATATGTTGAAGGACATAATGTAAGTGCATTGACTATCGTGTTGTAAAGATCGAAGAGTTTTAGAATACGGAATTACGTTTTACAGGATGAAGATATTCTATGCTTGGATTGTGTTACATCCTCAAATGGACTACCATTGAACTATAGCACCGATAGACGCTATTGGCTGATGACTGTTGTAGCTGGTTTTCTGCGTTCGAACGACTATCCACTGTTGGAAGGCAACCTGGCCAAGCTGTACAGAATAGCGTTTACAAGGTGAGAGCACAAAAAACATACGAGAGGTTCCTTTTTGATGCATGCACTGCATTTTCAGGCAACAGTCATATCATCTGGGGATTACAAATCATTTGTTTGATAAAGACAACGCCACAATTCGAGGCAAACGCGAAAGTTTGGCATTCGCAGTTCACTATAAAGTCAGAGGTAGTTATGTTTAAAGTCTAGACTGCTCGAAAGTTAAGATTATGATTAGATATTCTAAAGTTAATGCCATATGGGCCACGATTTTGAAAATATTTTGTTGTTTCTACCATTCATGTACCAGTTAAACGCAGACTTCCGTTGGATATTGAAGATGACGATCCTGCAAAGTCGGTCGAATTAGCAACACATAAGAATAATGAAAAGAAGGATAGCAAGGCAGGGTTCTACGATGGCAGAACACCAGATAACGATGTTAAAGTGCTCATACACAACGTGTCCTTAATTACAGAAGAAGCTATCCAGAACTGGGATATGAACTATGACGAAATGAATGATCAAAGGTAGCTTCGATAGATGGCTTCTAGATTTCTACTTTAATTCATTCAAATCGTTGAAGGAGCTCAAGACCGATGGCAAATCAGACTGAAATCATCTATTCGGTTTTCGTGAATGGCAAACCCGTTCTTGCAACAGCAGCTGCTGAAGATATGAAGCTGGTTTCTGAAAATGAAGCCGTTACAGTGATGAAGAAGGACATTTATATGAAGGCGGAACGTAAGTTGAAATTATTTTAAGGTTGACGAGATCAAATATCTATCGCAGAAGAAAAAAACTGAACATATACAATCATCAATTTACTTATTTTGTTTTTAGCATACTTAAAAGAACCTCAAGCCACTCCCTTAGTTCCTGCCAGCAAAAATGGTTCGTCCGTGATTTATAACGTGCTTACAAGTCACCCGGTTATGATTGCCATATCGTCAGTGGTTATTTTTTTGCTTATTCTATTGCTGATCGCGTTGCTTCTAATGACACGAGCAAAACGCCAACGGAGTGCTGAAGTGAAAAGGTATGCGCTCTATACATATATGTATTAAATTTAAACCAAAGCATAGGTAATAAGTAGCACGAGTATTCTGGGCTGTTAAAAAACATGAGACATAAGATGCTAGAACTACTCCTCCTTTAGAGAGATTGCTCTGGTATCTGGCAAAAGAACGAGTGAAAATACGTAGCAAAATTTCCCCATGTGGAATTGGGTAAATGTATTGTGACGTATACACGTCGCGACCGAATTGTGTGCGAATAACATGCGTACCGCGGCAAATTAGAACACTAATACGCGTGCTGAATTCCA
The DNA here is from genome assembly GCA_963942545.1 of Oxycera nigricornis. Classification (NCBI taxonomy): domain Eukaryota; kingdom Metazoa; phylum Arthropoda; class Insecta; order Diptera; family Stratiomyidae; genus Oxycera; species Oxycera nigricornis. The sequence goes on from OZ012659.1 coordinate 31,500,726, forward strand.
CACAGCGAAATGTATAACTGATGTGCGGCAATTTGTCTCTAGCGTCCGTGCTACTTGTTATCCATGCCATGATGTTATCCATCTTTCTGAGAGCTATAAAGGCTGAGTTTCCTCCTTCTTTGGGTGACGAGATGGGCAAATATCAATGAAAAAACGAAAGCCCATCGAACTAGTCATAAATGCGCAAATATTGAGCAAATGTTTAGATCGCGGGCAAGAATGTTGTTGCATGTGTGCAAATCTGAAGAGTTGTGTGAGTTTGAAGCGTATGGCGATAACTAGTCTTCGTTGAGGTTTGCATGGCACATTATTCTTGATCGCACTTCAATTGGGGGTGGAGGTCGAAAGTTTGTATCGTGTAGAATATAGCGTTTTGATCCTCTAAGAATTTCATCGGATATATGATGATAGTTGAAAGTTTTTAGGAGAGTGTAATATAATGCTCTTTTTCATAGAATGTAGTATCCAAAAAGTGTCATCTTACCACAACTGACAAGGACAACAGCTTCTTTCTGTTTTAATATTAATTTGAATCACCTCTAATAAGTCAAGTTGTAGTTTTCGTTTATATGAATAAAATTATTTGCCTTCTAAACCATATTTTGTTCAATTGCAGACTATCCAGTCGACAAGGTTTGCTGTCCTCGCGTAGTGAAGCAGACGACTTTGTGACCAATCGTACAGCTACGGACGGTGGTATCTCTCGGCTGGATCTTGACGACGGAATCGACAATGCCGCCTTTATGTACGATCATCCTAGAAAACCTAAGAACGAAAGTAGGAAACGGGATCAGCCATGTATTGATTTTCCACTTCCTCCAGTCTCTCGTCCGGATTCCACTAGCACGACAAGCACATCCGACTCTTCCGTGTATTGTCCAGTAAATAGACCCGATATCGATCTCCAGGCAATGCTGGACGAAAAGGCGCACAATCTCTTCGACAAAAGGAAGAAAATAAACGACTATCAGGAAAATCAAAAGCCTGAACATACTTACTCATCTGCAGTGAAGAAGCGTGAAAAGAGAGGGAAAACAAAGTCAAAGCGAAAATACCTGGCAGAAAATCGCGTTGGCTCCATTGAAGAGACAGTCCAAGTACATTCGTCGCAAGGCTCTTATTCAACAGACAGCGTTTCCGAGTCACTGAGGCCAGAGTTTAATCAACTCGCGCACAGTGAAGCCTTTAATCCGAATGCGAACTACCACAAGAACAAGGTCCTTCGGAGTGAAATGTTTACAGATAAAATTTACGATACAGTGGACAACGCTCGTATTAGTCCGACGCAGGCTATAAATCGGGAAATCATCAAAGCCCTAGAGCCAGGCGAGAAAACCTCTGAGAGTGGGAGTATAGGATCGTTCTTGAGCATGGCCTCGGTGAAAAGCTTTCCACGACAACAGTTGCCTGAGCCTTTGCATCGTGTCCTGGAGCCGGTGTCGGTAACGCACTACGACTACTTCGACAACGTCGTGGCAAATAGGGTAGTAAAGAGGCCACGCAACGCGAAAACAGTGACTGTCGTGGACTATTCGAAGCACAGCCATAGCGATACTCCAGATCCTGGAGTGGTGGGACCAATTGTTTGGGAGATACACAAGAAGCGATTGGAGAATGAAAATGGTGGGTTTCAGATATACATGTAGCAGGAAATTTTATTTCATCATTTTATTTTGAATCTCTGTCTCAAGAGGGCATGGAGAGTCCTTTGCGAGATCCTGCTTCCACACGAAATCGATTCGAGGGTCTCTTAGAAGGAGCCATTCAGATGTACACAGACGGAACTATCGCAAAGATCTCACCAGTGAAGGGCGCAATGGGGGTAAGTCATCGTTGGAAGGATAGCCGTGGAAAATCGGCAATCATCCCTAGGTTCGTATGCACATGTGTTTTTATACAACGAAATAGTTTCAAATCACCATGATTTCAGCAGCGGCCGTCTCTCACGATCGAACTCAGAAAGTCGCCCTGTCACGGCTGGTCCAACTCAATCCCATAGCAATCATTCCACCCGACCGCCTACTCCTAAGAATCGCGCTTGGGGTAGTGGAGCGCCATCCCCGCTAGTTCGCCCATTGAGTGCGGGACCGTTTCATTGTCCTGAACCACCAACGGTTGATATAACGCGCGTTCTAGCGCATCAATCCACCGATAAAACACAGCTATCAGCTGCACCCCTCATCGAAGCAATACAAAACGAGTTGAAAAAGTTTAAGCGAGAGAACACAAAGTGATTTCAAACGACAAAATTCGATCGATTTTTAAAAATAAATGTGTTGAACAAACCCCCCGTTGGATATTAGTTGAATGAGATTTGTCTTGTGAACATCTAGGTCACCTTATTTGTATAGAACTTATATAATAATCATTTTTTTAATCTCATAGAAATAAAAATGTAAATTTAACAAAAGGCGTACCTTTCGTTCTTTTCCAACTGGATTGAAATTGAAATTCGGACATTCAGGAGTTTTAGGAATTTTATTAGGTTTTAATATTTTGTTGGTAGTCCTTTACTTGCTCTAACAGCTTGTCATCTGCTTGGCAGCGAGTAAACAAACGTTTCACAATAAGGAGGGTTAATCCCTTCCCATTTGTTGAGTATTGTTTACGGACAAAGACGTTGAACTTACTTTCGTCCGTAAACAATCCAAAATGAAAATTCTTTATTTTTGTGCAGTTTTGCGAATTGTAACCTTTTGGTGCGGTTCTTCTTGCGAATGAATGGTTTTTTTCGGGCGACTCGACCATTGAAATTATTCTTCCTTAGTACGATTCTTCCCGCTTCTGGGTGCACTTCTGTACCAAATTGCGCTTTTACTGGTTCAGCTAATTTTGAAGCACTTAATGTTGGGTTTTTCTTAATTAACTTCCCAGTATATGGGAAGTTCTTGTCGTGAAATCGGAATTGAAATTTTCAACATTTCTTTACGTTTTGAGGTCTTAAGAGTATATTTGAAGTGTTTTTAGAAAGAGAGATGCATGTGTGTGTGTGTACGTACGTACGTTCGTGGACAGTTTTTTCTACGAGCATAACTCATGTAAACAAAGTCGTATCGACTTCGTTAAGGTGTCAATCGAAGCGTCTTTGCAATCTTAAGAGCTGATTAGTTTTGCGGACACTTTGATCGGAGGGGGTATGTTGTTTTCACCCTTTGTAATGCGCTATATCTCACGAACCAAACATGGGATTTCCATCATTGAGGTACCAATCGACGCGTATCAACATTTGTGTGATTCTTTCACATCATTTTAAAAAAAATTGTGGAAGCCGTTTTTTAATTTATTAAAACAAGTGCAAAAAATTAGGTTCTTTTTCATGAACAATAAATTTTTAATCTGATTTGCAAAATACAGTAATCAATGTTTATAAAATTTATATACTATAAACAGTTTTTGTAAGAAAACCAGCAAAACTTTTTGTTATGATTACGTAAAAAATAAAAATAAAAATAAAAAATCATTAAAAGTTATCATGTAAAAAGGATCCATACGAATGATATTACTTTAAATCTCTTATTCATTGTTGTAAATTCAATTATATCACAACAGAGCAGATTTCGAATAGTTTTCACAGTATTTCAATTTTAATAAAAAACTGCTTAAATTTTGAAAAACAAAAAAATTAAATCAAATTTGCATTGTTTTGAATGGTAAAATGTTTCGTACACTCTGACAAAAAAGTATCCGGAAATTCTCATTTAAATTGCTCGCGTTGAGTATTTTTAAGTATTTGCAGTTGTTTCTGTATGTTGGTAGGACTGTCCTTAATTACTATGCCAAAAATGAGCGTAAAATGCCGTCCAGTTTGTTTACAGCAGCTAGTTGAATCAGTCCACCTCAGAAGTGCTCGGCGAATTTTACAAAAATTGAACAATGAGTTTGTTTCAAATTTTGTGTTTTTAACGAAATTTCGTGAGCCAAATCGATGCGAATTCTGGAGAAGGTTTACGGTGAGCTTGTTTTATCGAAAAATCAGGCTTACGAGTGGTACAAAGCCTTTAAAGATGGTCGGGAGATCGTCGAAGACTTGCCTCGTTCCGGACGGCCATCGACATCTTTAACTGACGATAACGTCCAAATAGTTAAAGAAATCGTACTCGAAAATCATCATGCTATTGTTAGAGAGATAGCACATGATCTCAACATTGCTGGTGAATCAGCTCTTTTAATTTTGGTCAACCAATTGGGAATGCAGCGCGTCACCGTCAGGCTCATTCCGATGGAGCTGAATTTTCTCGAAAAACAATATCGGCAGCAGGTCGCTAAAGACATGCTGGATTGGACAAATTCGATAAATACCATCGACCAGCCGCTATATTCACCTGATTTGGCTCCGTGTGACTTTTTTCTTTTCTCCAGACTGAAATTACCGCACCGGGGAACCAGATTTGATTCCATAGACGCCATCAAAGAAAATTCGCAGAAGGAGCTGAAGGCCATCCCTGAAAGCGCCTATAAAAAATGTTTCCATGATTCGAAAAAGCGTTGGCACATGTGTATCGCTTCAAATGGAGCATATTTTGAAGGAGATTCAATGAATATTGAAGAATTTTAATATTTTTGCGTTTTATTTCAAATTTCCGGATACTTTTTTGTCACAGTGTAGTCAATGCTTTGCAAGATCATATGTTTTCAAAAGCTTCCATCAAATAAAAAATTGTAGTTTTTAGTACTTTTGTTCTTTAGTGTTCATAAGATTTCAATTACGTCCTCCATCATCATTTGTAATACATTTTACTTTTTTACTTTTCATATGCAATTAAACTGATTATTGACTGCATATTAAATGTGTTTCAAGACCAACAGAAATTCAAAATTAATTTTTAATCTCATTGATGTAAAGTCGTGAAAAAAATATAAATTCAGTGATTATGCCGAAGTGATGGCAATTTTGTGACACAACTATCCAAAATGACCACCACGCGACAAAATCGCTTCAGTGGGCGTAATAAAAAACTGCAGTCATTTTTGCTAGATGTCTTTTGTCCTTCAAGAATCAACATGAAAATAACAAATAACGTAGAAAAGGCTTTGGACCCTGTCCTCCTTCCGATTGATCCGCGTGAATATTCAATCAACATCCCATCCACCAAAATCCTTACGTAATCAATGGACGCTCCCGTAGATGATACGATTCATATTAAGTCATTTCAATAACTGTTATGTGAGGTACATTATTATTTGAAGTAGTATTATTTTCATAATTATTATTGTGTTTAATATTTTTAATATTTATGTGGATATTACTGGGAAGTTGACCGTGTGGTCGCACCTCGTGGCTTGTTTCCCTTACCATCCACCGTTCTTCGGATTCTGAAAATATCTTCTGTTTGCTTGGTTTTGATTTATTTTCCAGAGCATTTCTTGTTGTAAAGCGTTTGATAATATCGTGAACTGTAGAATAACTTCGTTTTACAATTCTCGCAATCTGTCGCACTGATAATTTACTTCCCATTTTTAAGCTTGAAAACTGAATTTCGTAAATGCAAGTAAATTTCAACAATTCCTTTCAGGGTTCTGAACGTAAAATGAAATTAAGAGATCGTCAATTTCAAAATGACTACTAAATTTTGGGATTCCCCGTATTTCCTAAGAATACGATAACAGTATTACCAGCTGTCCGAATTTCATTTTAAGATCAGTTTTCGTTATTTTTCGAATAACTTTTGCTTTTGTGTTTACCGATTCTGTATTACCATGAATAAAGCTTTTTTAAAAAAATCTTTTTTGTTTAAATTCTTTCCTTCCACTATTAATCGCCTCATAAAGAATAAATATGTAAGTGTTCGAGTTTTACTTTGATCCACTGTACCGTTAACAGACCAAGTTAGCTTTAACGCTAATAGGGTTCATGTTCACTTCGCGTGGTGGATCCACATACATATTTTACACTTCCTATTCGGTGCGCACATACACACCTGAATTTTAGACGTTAGTGAGAAATGAAGTAATTGTACACTGATATTAATCGGTTCGATAAATAAATGAGCTTGGTGAGATTTTACGCCCACGTGGATAACAGGTCTCTATTTTTTTGTGATTTTTAACACCATTTTCATTTACACTAGAATTAGGAAAATATTATAATAAAGAAAGTATCAAAAACTAGTGGATTTTTTGTATCGATTAGCAATGAGACCAAATACGTCGACCGATTACTGCTACGAGCGGAATAAAAGAATTGATTTCAACCTTTTTTTTTGGTTCGGAAAAATAATGACGTAAAACTAAGTTTTCCAGTGATATTGAGATAAAATTGAAATAGTAGCCAGTTTCTATGCATTTTGTGCATTTATTTGCCGTGAAATTAAACATTTTTATCTTAAAATTATTCTGTTTAGTCATATATAACATTTCTTCAGTTTTTTTCTTTTGCTTTTTTATTCTTTTCTGAAATTGATTTTGTACATTGCATTGTAATAGCGAAAAATTGTGTATAATACACTGCTAGTGTGCATGTAAATACATATAATAGTTTCCAATATTTTTTTTTCTATTTAAATATTTCTCTTAGATTTTACACATACAAACGTTAAAACGCACTTTAAAACTATAAAATATCAAAAGAAAATCTTTGGTGTCGGCCATTTTGTTAGTGGCTACGAATTCATAAAGATTTCCCATGAAAATTTTACCCAGCCAAAGTTCAAAGTGCATTTCGTTCAGTACCACACCACGGTGAATTGTTCAATTTTATATAGTACGGATTATATTACATTATTGAGAATATTGAGATTGGAGTCTATTGGTAAAATGTGTTGCCATTGGAGCTGAAAAACTGTTTTGCGTACAATTTTTGGTGTTTTCGGTGCTTGTAGAGTTTATCCAAAAGATTTGAGAATGGGATTGTTATTGTTGGTGTTGCGATGATGATTGTTGTTAGCTTGTTTTTGAAATAGATCAAGATAGTCAAATTTAGGGCCGCTTTCAGTGTTGCCAAGTTCGTCGAATAATAGTTCCATAGATTCTCGTCCGAGTCGCGGCGTATAGACGTCGAGTCGAGTGTCACCTAGAAAAGATTTAGTTATGGCTAAGGATACTCATCATATTTTGGGTTAGGGATTATGAACACTGATTCATTGGTTTAATATGCTTTGGCAAAAAGGATTTAGTTGGGAATATTAAGAGGCGGAATTTCTGATTTTCTTTTGATGAATCCCTTAATGTTTTTATTGATATCAATAAATATGCAATATTGTTGAGATGCATCAATATATAAATAATATCTTTTGATCACTACTCATGGAATTTGACAATCACAATAAATTGCGTCTTAAAATATTTAGCATTGATCACATTTTAATCTTGTTTTGGAACCATTCTTCCAGAAACAAAAAACATGACAGTGGGTAGTTTTTTTTGTCAAATATATTTCGACAGATTCTTTCATAAGTTTTATGAACCCCAAGTATTGAGTTTGGTCTTGAATAATATATCAGCCATCTGAATATCAGGAATTAAAACTGTCTTAAAAATACTAGATAATAATAATAGAAAAACAAACACATTCTCTCTACTAATTATTAGAAGCATGTTCTATTTGAAAAAATACTAGATAATAATAATAAGAAACAAACACATTTTCTCTACTAATTAGTAGAAGTATGTTGTTATTACACACATAAACAACAGACAAATACAAAAAATAAGAAATTCAATTTAGAATTTAGACATGCAACTGCTTTACTGCCATATTTTCAAATCGGATTGTAAACTGAAAAAAAACTTCACCTTAAAATTGATCACCTGACAAGCCACCGGCATCAGGAGCACGTTTCTGAATTCGTCCCAATCGTGGTCCGAACCATAGTCCGGAATTGGCACTCGCACCTGTCCGTTTGTCCATTTCCTGTTGGGCAGCAAGCCTCGACCACTTTCGTAGCTGACTGTCAGCTCGTCCGACACGCGGGAATGGCACCAGACCTTGGTTGCGTTTCCATTCCAAGTGCTGCAAATCTGTGTTGAAAATAATAGTTTTGTAGTGATTTAGTGGTTGGCAGCGGTGAGAGGTAGCTACCATCGTATTCTTCGTACGAGCCTTGGTTTGGCCCGTAGCCTTTGTATGCGTATAAAGCAGGATCACTACGTCCTACACGCGGAAATGCAAACAAGCCAACTGTACCGCCTCGTCGCGGTTTGATTTGTTCCAGCTCTGAAATCAAGACAATTATTATGAATCTTTTTTTCTAGGATTTTATTTAGATCATATAGAGAGAGAAATGAAGAACTCATAATGATGTAGGCTCTTCTTCATAGCTGCAAGCTAATTATGACCCAAATTTAGCGAATAATTAGCTGCAAACTCATTATAAGCTCTAGTGTGTCAGTAATATAATATAAAAAAGTTTTGTCACGAAAAAACTTCATAACCAATCGACCACGAGGTTGAAATCGCAGATTTCAATTCAAGCAAAGCTATGAGAAGGCGAAGACAAACACCAATGTGGGCGTAGTGACCATATTGTGTCATATATAAAGTCTCCGCGATTTTTGTCACAAGATGGTGTTGATGCTCATATATCTGTGGCAGCACCATTGAACGATCGTCCAAATATAGACTATTGTGAATATGTATTTTTGACATTCTTGAAAATAAAGATCACTTCTGTCTTAGACACCAACTCGTGCAGTTTGTCACTCGATAGGAAATCTTTGCGATATATCACAACCCAGCACATCCAAGCGGTCGCGCAACTAGCCGAGAGATTAGGCGTAAATACGTGTGGCCCAGCATGAACAAAGACATCGCTGAAATGGCACGCAACTGCATCCCGTGCCAGAGATCCAAGATCAACAGGCACACTCACAGCCCCGTGCAGGAATTCGTGAGTACAGACAAAAGGTTTCAGCATATACACGTCGACATTGTCGGACCACTGCGACCATATCAAGGATTCAAGTACTGTCTCACGGTAGTCAACCGTGTCTCCCGCTGGCCCGAGGCATTTCCAATGGTGGATCAAACAGCCGAATCGGCAGCAAAAATATTGTATGCAAACTGGATCTCCAGGTTTGGAACACCACATACTATAACAACCGATCAAGGTACTCAGTTCGAGTCCTCCTTGTTTAAAGCACTGTGCAGACTACTCGGGAGCCATAGAGTCCGGACGACGCCGTATCACCCCGCAGCAAACGGAATGGTGGAGCGCTGGCACCGCTCGCTCAAAGCAGCGATCATGTGCCATGAAAACGACAACTGGATGGATACCTTACCCACTGTACTTCTCGGTCTCCGCAACGCCTTCAAAGAGGACCTGAAAGGATCATGCGCGGAGATGGTCTATGGCACAACCCTGCATATTCATAAACAGCAATCATGACTGCAATGCGCCACTCCTTATAGACCAGCTGCGAGAGAAAATGCGAGACTTACGTCCGCAACCTGCATCGAACCATTCGTCCAGAGCCAGCTTCGTCCACGAAGATATGCAGAAATGCAGCCACGTTTTCGTGCGCAGGGATGGAGTACGGAAATCCTTAACGCAACCTTATTCCGGTCCCCACCGAGTGCTGCAACGAATTTCAAACACCGTTTTCACCGTCGAAGTCAATGGGAAACGAACTAACGTTTCCACCAATCGCCTGAAATCAGCGTATGTCGTCCAAGATCATCGAAGCGAACACGATCCCACTTCACTAGTCTCAACGCGTAGAACTTCAGCAGCGGAGGCATCTCACAGCAGCCAACGACCAGTCATTCGGCAGCCAATCAATCCGCTACCTCAATCCATAACAAAAGTCTACCCACCAGCAAGTCGGCGAAACGTCAACACTTGACGTTATTGAAGAGGGAGTACTGTGGCAGCACCATTGAACGATCGTCCAAATATATACTATTGGCATGGTATAAAAACTACAGGAGGTAAACCCGATAAAAAATCGTCATCCTATTTCGCTCGCACATCTGACTGACATTGCGTCACGTATTCACTGAAATTAGGGCTACCAAAGTGAAAAATCGGAGACGGCGCGTATGGCAGCCCAAAATATAACGACATTTCACATTTGAATCTGGCGTTGCAAAAACGCCACATATTAAAATTTAGCAAATTGTCAGGTACCAAAAGCGAATGTTTACTGTAGTCAATATCATAGCTTAAGAAACAAACAAATATCCTCTAAAAATTACTCAAATGGCACATTATTTATCTTTTTCTTCCAATACATGTCACTCCACCCAGCAGGAAAATCACATCTTGTATGCCGCAAAGTGTTGCTGAAATTCCAACTGGGCAAAATGTCATGATTGTCTGAACACATGACGTCACCGCAGCTTCGGAAGAGACTACCTTGTCGTCTTTATACCATGGACTATTGTGAATATGTATTTTTGACATTCTTGAAAATAAAGATCACTTCTGTCTTAGACACCAACTCGTGCAGTTTGTCACTCGATAGGAAAGCTAAAATAGTATATGAGCTCCCCGGCACAGTCGCAGCAGCCATATATCGGTCAGCACTAATTCAATTGTGTCAAACGAACGTGTGTTTAAAAGGTGACATACGCTATGTGGTGTTTTTTCACTATAAAAAAGGTAAAAACGCTGCAAAAACATGCCGAAAAATTTGTGAAGTGTACGCTAAAAGTATTGTGAGTGAACGTTGGACCCAGAAGTGGTTTGCTCGATTTCATTCCGGAAATTTCGATGTCAAAGATGCATCTCGCTCTGGTCGGCCAGTCACTGAAAAAGTCGATGAAATTTTGCAACTGATGGAGCAAGACCGGCATGCAAGCTGTCAAGAGATAGCGAAAGCACTGAACGTCAGCCACATGACAGTTTGGTATCATTTGAAAAAGGCTGGCTGCTCCAAGAAGCTCAATGTTTAAGTACCACATGAAATAACACAAAGAAATTTGATTGACCGAACTACCTTCAGTTAAACGCAGCTGAAACGCAACGAAATCGAACCATTTTTGAAGCGACTCATTACGGCCAATTGGATTAAATACAAGAGTATTAAACGAAAAAATCATGGTCAAAGGCCGGTGACTCTCCATAAACGACTTCAAAGCCTGGATTGACGGCAAATATGGTTATGTTGAGTGTTTAGTGGAATCAGAAGGGAATCGTCCATTATGAGCTGCTACAACCGAGAAAAACGGTCAATTTGGTCTTGTACTGTGCACAACTCGACCGTTTGAACGAAGCAATCAAGAAAAAGCGACCAGAATTGACCAACAGAAAAGGAGTTGTGTTCAATGATGACAATGCCAGGGCACATACATCTTTGATGACTCGGAACAAATTGACGCGACTTGGTTGGGAAGTTTTGATGCATCCACTGGATAGTCCGGACCTTGCACCGTCTGACTATTATTTGTTTCGATCTCTGCAAAACTTTCTTGATAGTAAAAAATTGACCGACAGAAGAACCGCTGAAAATCACTTTGCCAAGTTTTTTTCCCGATAAACCACAGAAGTTCAACTCCGATGGAATTATGGAACTACTAGAAAAATGGCAAAAGGTCATAGATAATAAAGGTCAATATGCACTTGATTAAAATTGATTTTCAATAGAGAAAATTTTTGTTCAAAAATTTACCAAAAAAACCGTGGAAACTTTTTATATGACCTAATATTTAAAGTGGCGATCCATTTTGGAAGAGTTGACAAGAATTGATAACTTATTGATGCGATTATTTTGGTAACTAGAGATCAGAAATGCAAGTATAGCTGGTAAATGAGAAATATTGTACATAATTAATTTTAAGTATAAAAACAAAAGAACAATTGTAATAATCAATCACAATTGGATATTCTAAATAAAAGCTGGTTCTATAGCACGTTTGAAACATGTCTGATGATTAAATAGATAAAGATAGGCACATCTATTAAGAATTCCATTACAAAGACCGTTGAGTTAAATCCACAGGGTAAACGCCTCACTAAACAACAGGCACATTTACTCCCATATTGAAGTCTACACTTTAAACTGTAACCCTCACGATATCGTTTTCAGGTCGCAATTAAAAGAACTTGATTCCGAAATTTTCGCCAGGTAGAGAGACTGACGAAATGATGTTATTCACAAAATTGTTGGACATTGAAAAGTCCGGTTGACTTATACCTACATTACGTTTCTTATGAAATATTGTGTCGAACAGTGTAGTGAATTTTAGGAAACTATTAAGCAATATCCATTCCACATGAAAACACCGTTGTTTTTTTTATGTCATAACCACTTTGAGACGGTTTTGAAATGTTGGTAAAACACCTGCTTTTTTCAGTATTGTATTGTTGAAATCATTTCCAGCCTCAAAAGCATATGCTTTCGTTGCACTCGGTTTGTAGATATAATTCTAAATTTCTGATTTGTAAAATTAAACTATAATAAATTTAAATCGATTGAAAACTGAAGGGAGCTGCAGTTTGTGTTTTAACATATATTTGTCTGATCAGAATAAAAAAATTCAATTATATGAAAAATATCTGCGAAAATTTCCAGAAAATTCTCGTAAGTAAAATCTGATGAGGTACATTTAAGAGTCGATTTTTGTAAATTTCTTCTAGTTTCGAAATTCTCAATGAATGTATTTTATTTATTTTGTAAATAGATTTTAATGTAGTTAATAGACTTCTTTTCATATTGTTCAAATTCATCTCATCTGTAAATTTTATTTGGTCAACAATCTCGGCCACGAATTTCCCTTCTTTTGATGATGATCCACAATTGCGCTTGTTGAAACTTGAAAAAAGTTACGCTCAAATCGTCCTTAAGCGATTCTTTTGAAGCTACTCGTTTGGCAGCTTGTTACTTAATAAACATTCTATATATCAAATTAACTTTGTTCGTTGTTGTAATGTTTCATAATATATATATATATATCGGTAAATTGCAATTACTAAGCTTTTGCTTATACTTAAGTTTGGGAGATATTCTCGCGGGTGGCAATAATCTGTCTTGAACATGCACAGAATAACAATTGAGTGCCTTAAGTCGCGTAGTTGGAAGATATTTGTCCTGAAATCAAAGACAATGGAAACTTGAGCCCATCCTAAGTACATTTATTGTTTTGCCCACGTAAAATTTTCTAACGCGAATATAATTGAAGGCATTTAGTTTGATTGAGGGCAAAATATTTCGGAACAAACAGGAAGGTGTGCATGTGTCTGTGAAATTAGTTGATAAGAGGCTTTAGGTGTAATATTCGTTGACTATTTGAAATTAAAGACTATTGTATGTCCAGTATTTAATACATCTTTATTGTTTCTTCTTAACCTTCATCGTCTTTTCCTGTCAGTGTGGTATCACCACCATTGATGGGTGCGTTCAAAAACTACCTGAATATATCTTGATAGCAGTGACATCTGGTGGTGTTATAATATTATTACACGCTTTTTTCTTTTAACAGAGATTTCATTGACATTTTCAATTGACTTATGTTTGATTAAATATTCTAAAATAATTGGACTGCAAGGGTTGTTACATTAACTACGGCCAACCATATCTTTGAGGTGGTCTACTGACCCTACCACTACGAGTTCTCCTAACATCTGGTTCGTTTACAATCACCGGTACAGGTGTTTCTTGATCTCTTACCGACTCTGTTTCTGACTCCGAATTACCAGCGGTTTGATATTCATCTGCTGATGCATTACTATCATTCAATTCTGGTAGATCCGGTTCATCCACATTACAATCAATTCTTTCATTGCCACTGTTAACATTTTCTTGTACGTTGCGCCCACGTGGCGTTACAAGTTCAATTGGTTTCAATTTATCAGGACTTGCCACATTAAATCTAACATTATCTTCAAATAATACCTCTCCCCCATTCACCTCGTTGTTTTTAGTCTTGGCAATGAACCGTCGGTTTCGTCTAAAATGATTCTCAAAATTATCCCTGATAATATATGATCGATTGTTAACATTACTCACAATGGTTCCGTAGTTCCACTCCCTTCCGTTTTTCTTAAAAATAATGAGATCACCTACATTTAACACTGGCAGTGCTTTTGCATTCCGGTCATAATAATACTTTTGCTTTTTACGCTTTTCTTTAATTTTATTTTTAACCGTTTCTTCACTTAAGTTGTTTCGATACAACAATGAATCCGAAATTGGCATTCCCGTCTTGACCACCCGACCAAAAAACAGCTGGACTGGTGTCAATCGCATACTTGCCACAGGGGTTGTGTTATATTCCAAAATTCGATATTGATACCTTTCCGTGTCTCTCTCTTCAACACAACGTTTCAAAATATTTTTAGCAATCGCAACACCCTTCTCGGCTAAACCATTGCTTTGTGGGTACCGAGGGCTTGAAAATTTCATGACAATATTATAATCGTTTGCGAATTTTCCAAATTCACGCGAGTTAAATGGAATGTTATCCGCTTTAATTACCGTTGGGTATCCCAGTTTGTCAAAATTAACCTCTAACTTCGCGATGATATGACGCGCTGTTTTGTCTTTTAAATGTTCCACAATTATAAAACCCGAATACGCATCAATCACAGACAAGAAATCCTGTCCCGTATACTCGAACACATCCATTGACACTATATGAAATGGATACTTCGGTAGCTCTTCTTGAACCAGCTCCTCTTTTTGATTGTTACGCGTGAACTTTTCACAAATGGCACAAGATGTAACCATTTCTTTTATCTGACCGTTCATGTTTGGCCAGTAATAATGCATTCTTGCACGTGCTAGTGTTTTCTCGATTCCCAAATGTGGTGCATGCAACCACTTACTAAGTTTTCCTTGTAATTCTTTTGGAATAACTAGTCGATGATCACGAAATAGCAAGCCATTCTCAAAATGAAGCTCATTTTTGAATTTGTGGAATACCCGGCTTAAATCATCCAGTAGATGGTAATTTGGCCAACCCTTCTCAACATATTGACAAATTCGTAACAAATTTTCATCACGTTCAATGATTGAACGATACAAATCATAATTTTCTTCCGATAAACACGCTGCTTTAGTTACTGTATGTATTATCCCCGTTAAATCCGTGTCTTCATGACATTCTGATAATTGGGCCCGTGACAGGCAGTCAGCTACGAGCATTTCTTTGCCCGGTTTGTAAACAACAGTCATCTTTGGATATTTCAAAAGTGCCATGAGCATTCGCTGAAGCCGCATTGTCACATCATCAATATCCCGCTTGACTAGTGTTTCCAACGGTTTGTGATCACTTTCCACCGTAAATTGACGCCCATACAAGAAATAATGAAATCGCTGACATGCGAAAACAATTGCCAATAACTCTTTTTCGATTTGAGCCCACTTTTGTTCACTCTTGCTTAACGTCCGAGACGCATATGCTACTGGGTGTCCATTCTGAATGATTACGCAACCCAATCCATCTTGGGACGCATCCGTTTGCACAATGACTGGCAATTTCGGATCATAAATCGCCAATACCGGCTCCGATGTTACGACATTACGCAATTCCCTGAATTCCCGATCATGATTTTCCTTCCATTCGAATTTCACATTGTTTCGCGTGAGATCCCGCAAATGCGCCGATTGCTTTGACAAATTCGGAATAAATTTCGCTAAATATTTCAAAATACCCAAGAATCTTGACACAGCCGCTTTATCCTCCGGCGTTTTCATCTTTAAAATCGCGTCCCGATACTTTAAATTTGCTTTAAATTTTCCATCAAATAAAATATGACCCATAAATTTAACTTCGTGTTTCCGATACTGAATTTTATCCGGGTTAAATTTAATATTGTATTTACGTGCTCTTTCCATTACTTTATCCATTATCCGATCGTGTTCGTCTTCCGTTTCCGCGCAAATAGCAACATCATCGAAATAAATTATTACTCCTTCAATATCTCCTAACATTTTAACCATTTCTCGTTGAAACAATTCCGGTACAAAATTAAGCCCAAATGGCACACGCCTGAATTTATATCGACCAAAGGGAGTCATAAATGTTGTTAGATCAGAGCTCACATCGTCCAATTCCATTTGCCAATAGCCACTTTTCAAATCTAAAACCGAAAAAACGCGCATATTTGCCAGCCCAGACGTTAAATCATCTATCGTTGGAATCAAAAAATGCTCTCGCTTGATGCATTCATTGAGTGGTTTTGGGTCTAAACAAATACGAAGTTCACTCGAGTTAGGCTTTTCAACTATTTGCAAATTATTAACCCAGTCCGTTGGGTAATCAACAGGTGAAATGATTCCATCCTGTACCATCTGTACTAATTGTAACTTTAATCGCTCCAACAACGAATTTGGTATCCGTTTTTTATAATGAAGGACTGGCTTTGAGTTTTCTTTCATATTTATTGTGAATGTTCCCGGAAATTTACCCAAACCTTCAAAGACGTCACGATTGCTTTTTAAAAATTCCTCCCGTGTTTGTGACAAACATGCAACATAATTTACATCCGTTCGTTTAACTAATCCAAATCGTTCGCTTGATTCAAGACCCAGTATCGGTTCACACACATCATCGACAACAATAAAGCGAGAGACATGTTCCTTTTTTAAGTTAGTATCAATGCATTTTAGTTTAACCGTACCATAAACATTAACATTGTTTCCATTATAATCAAAGACCGAATAATTTTCATTTTCATTTTCCAATTGAACCCCCAACTTCTTGAATATTTTGGCCGGAATGCAGTCCACATCAGATCCAGTATCTAACTTAAACCTAACTAACTGATTTCCCACTTGAAACTCCTTATACCACCGCTTCGTGTGGTTGGGCACGTTACTTGAATTTATTCTATAAATACGATCCAGTTTTATGTCCCTATTCGCACTACCATCAATGATTTTCACACAATTACCTGTTTTACCCCAGCTGATTGAGTGTTGTTGCTGTTTTACATTTTGATTGTTTTCCGCTTTTGATCCACTGTTGTCCGTTTGCTTGCTCTTCGATTTACAAAAACGCTGGAAATGACCCTTACGCCCACATGACCGGCAATTGATATCCTTGGCTTTACACGATTGTAAATGATTTGCATTGAAATCATTACCACAATTGTAACAACGACGAGTTACAACATCAATTGTTTGTTTTGGCTGTTCAGCCACGCTGTCGATACTTGATTGGTTATTTATGTTCAACCTAACCCTATTTTCCTTCGCAGCTTCGTATGTTTTACACATTTCAATTACTTTGTTTAATGGCTCCTCCTTGCCATCCAACAGCTTCAATTGCAATTTTCTATCTTCCACTCCAATGATAATTCGATCTTTTAACATGCGCTCTTCATATTTCAATTCTTTTCCGCACTCACATTTGCTCTTGAAATCGCAAAACTGAACTTGCTTGCGAAGTTCAGTTTCAAACGCAGCAAACGGTTGCTTTTCCTTTTGCAAAATGTTATTGAATTTGAAGGATTCCATAGTTGTGTTTTTCTTTGGACTCCAATATTCCTCAAACGCCTTCAGAACATCATTTAATGTGCGCTGGTTGACTACTGCGACAGAAGCCTGTTCACCCTCGGCTGGTGCAACTACAATATTCTCTCCAAGAATACCATTTTCCGTTCCATCATTTGGAAACAATGTATTATAAATTTCTCGCGCTTGACGGCCAATTAACCACAGACATGTTGCAATTTTTGTTGACTCCGTTCCATTTGCTTTACCTGTTGCTCGCATATACATTAAAAACTCACTTTTCCATGCGTGCCATTCCTTTGCCACGTTTGTGCAATCCAATTCTTTTGGTAAACGATCGTTCGCCATTATTATTCCTCAGTATTTCACCACTTATACGCTGAACTCCTTTGTTCGGTACCGAACACGATTTGATTTCCAAAATTAACTTCTGACACCATGTAATATTCGTTGACTATTTGAAATTAAAGACTATTGTATGTCCAGTATTTAATACATCTTTATTGTTTCTTCTTAACCTTCATCGTCTTTTCCTGTCAGTGTGGTATCACCACCATTGATGGGTGCGTTCAAAAACTACCTGAATATATCTTGATAGCAGTGACATCTGGTGGTGTTATAATATTATTACATTAGGTGCTTAAAATCAAACAATAGATTGGGGCAAGGCTAGTTACTGATGATTTTCTCCAGTTATTATTCCCTGTTCAGTTGATCTTAGGGTGGAAAATTGCTATTTCCGAGAAGATACCCAATGTGAGGGTAGAAAAATTTGTTTGTCAGGATATAAACTGAAGTTTAAATTTTAATGTATTTCCATCGGACAGAATCCAGAGTGGAATATAAACTTTGCGATTGGAATGGATATCTTAGTATCCTAAATACCTGGGTTATCGGAGATGAGACGCATTCCATGTTGTAAGCAACACTGCCATCTTTCATTTGATATTCCCATTGAAGTTGAAACAAGAGGTGAATTGAATCCTGAAATGACGGAGACATCTATAATATGAAATTTAGGTGTAATCAAAACTGTTGCAGTTGATACTGAGGGTAGAAGCTAATATCTTAAATGGAGAAGCGTGGTTTCGGGGTGACGGACGGCATCCTCTTCAGGTGCTGTCATTTACCATCCGCCACCAGACAGCACGACCACGGTTAGGCTTATTGATGGATTAAGCTCATTATACTTCAACTATTTTATAAATTATTTGTATCCGCGCAGTATAACGACTGTCAATTTTACGTTAGCGTATATTATGCATACGTAGCGAATCTATATAATCATTTATTGTGGGTTTTGAACCTCCGTGTCTAGTCGACAACACCGCCCTCTAGTGTGCGTTTGGTTCGCAACTTTTCTAACACTATTTTGCCGCTAACGTAAAATTTACAGTCGTTATACTGCGCGGATACAAATAATTTATAAAATAGTTGAAGTATGAGCTTAATCCATCAATAAGCCTAACCGTGGTCGTGCTGTCTGGTGGTGAATGGTAAATGACAGCACCTGAAGAGGATGCCGTCCGTCATCCCGAAACTACGCTTCTCTATTTAATTATGATGGTACCAGCCAGAAATCTGGAAACAAAAAAGAACCTCCATTAACGTGCAAAAATAGTGTTAGCAAAGTTGCGAACCAAAAGCACACTAGTGGGCGGTATTTTCGACTAGACACGAAGGTTCAAAACCCACAATAAATGATTATAATACCTTAAAGTTCTTATGTATTGAAAATGCTGTAAATACGTGGGCACACCATCCTCGTAAGGGTTGTGAGCAGAAGAAAAGTTTTCAGTATTGAGATTTATACAAAATAATCCCATAATGAATTTAATAAGGACTAAATTAGAATGTGTTCTCTTTTAATAATATCTTTTATCATAAGATGTGTTTTAAAACTTGCTCAATAGAAACTGGACCGTGAAAACGGCACAGTTAAACTAAAACATGCAAAGTATTAAGGAAATATAAGTAATTTCATTTTAGAACAAGTCGCGAGGTGCGACCCTTGAGGTCCACACAGTCAATTTCCCAGTAATATCTATATAAATATTAATAAAATTAAACACAATAATAATAGTGAAAACAATGTTGGTTGATTAAATCTTCACGCGGATCAATCGTATAAGTGTATTGTAGGGTATTCCTAGTCCCGAACCCAAAAATATCCCATACACAACAATTTCCCTCACAAGCTTTTATAAGCTTTATTACATAACCTAACAAACCAACCAAATCGATCCCAATACATACACCAAATGAGTCTTTGATAATTTCCCTTTTTCTCAAACTACCCATGGTAAACGGTTCATACAGAGCATTGATCCAAATAATCAAATTGGGTCAAAGCAACGTAAACAATACTGGATGCGACGAATTCCGTGGGAACGGAATTGAACCATGATCGATTGGTTTAGATAACTTAACATAGAACTAGAGTAGGGATTTTTATTCAATAAGCAATTTTTATTGTATTAGCGTAAGCAAAATTCGTAAATAAAAGAACGAGTTGGGTTTATGCTCAGCCTCAGTTTATTCTACAACGTAGAACTATAAGTTGTTTTTAATTAAGCGACATTGCCTACCAGCGGCAAAGTTCACAGTTTTGAGTAAAGGAGCAGAAACTGCCTTTCACTAATTGGCAGATAATGAATTGCCTCTCATCTTGGCAAATTCAATACTTTAGAAATACCGGCTGCCTGTCTACTCGGACTGCGCCAAATATGCGGCATTCTAAGAGATGCCTGTAGGTGTTACAGAAATCAGTCCCGACCTTCTATTGTACTAATTCCCAGCACAGCCTTCGGGGAGTGCCGTCCCCGCGTACCTTAGGATGGTGATCGGTCCAGTGTCTGCAGTCGGACACAACCGAAGTGGGCTTGAGCGTGGGGCTCTCGCCCACGAAGCCTTACCAGGGGTCAATCTGGTACCACGGGGACCGGGGCCCAGGGAGCAAAACTCCCTCCGGTCGCGGTGAGGACCCCCTATAGGGGGGTGCGAACGTGGTGGCTGTGGTTAAGACCCATATGCGGGTAGAGCCTACTTAGATGCGCCCTGAAGTCGTCATGCTTCCGAGCATGGGGACTTCTGCAGCATCTTTGGGGGCTCGGCGTGGAGTTGCGAGGCAACCCGGTGCCGAGACCGTGAGATCGGCAGAGGATTAGGTAGGCCTCGCTTCCACCAGTATGGTCACTGAGCCTGCACTCAGTAGGCAGACTGGTACTCCCAATGTGGTGGTGGGATGGCGTTGGCAGCCGCATTGTAGCTGCCCGTTGTCCGACCGCGGACCGTGGAGTTAAGCCCACACGGCAGGCCTCCACGTTAAACGCACGACATTTCTGTACTAATTCCCGTCTTTAAATAAAGGAAGACCATCACTCTGGAAGAGTACATCCGAAGACGAGATCACGAAGGCAATTCATCCAATGACCAAACTATTCATCATCAACATACATTACAGTATGAATGATTCTGGAAAGTAATAAAAAAACTAAGAAGTTTTATTTGATGAGAACTTAAAATATCTGATTTCGAAAAGCAATGATTGGAAGATGTTTAAATTAGATAGACGACACTTTTTTAGAAACCACGTCATTAAAGTAAGTGAAATTAGGTGATAATATTTTTATCAACCTTTTTTCAATATAAATATGAATGGTGAATTGTTTTTGTATGAATATGTTTTACAATCATGAAAAGTGTCTTTTTATTTAATATGATATCTTCATCTTCAAAACATTACACCATTCAAAGCATTGATTACCACAAATGTAAATTTAATTGAAAAAATATTTTTTTCACAAATTTTAAGCATTTTTTTCAACAAAATAAAAAACGGCACTGTGAAAATTATTGAAAGTCTGCTCCAATAATTTTTTCAAAATATAACAAAATTCTTATCTTAATAATGCATATTTCTATGTTTGGTTCGCGAGATATTGTTCCCAACAGAAATGACCTTGGAGACGTCAGAACAAATGCAACCTTTCTGAAGTTTCCAAAAATGCTTTGATTGTCACCTTAACATAGTCGATACGCCTATTTTCACGTGAGTTATGCTCGTAGAAAAAACTGTCCACGAACGTATTGGGTGTGTGAATATGATTCCGCCCTTCCCCAACAGATGTCGGTTTTAATATCGCTTGCGTGTACTAATAAATGACAACACTTGCCTTTGATAGGGCTTTATGTCAGCTGTCAAACGCACTACATAACAATTGGTTGAAGTGTAAGCGACAAGTGTTTTCACCTTTTTGAAAATATTGGGTTTCGTTCCAAGTAAACATCATTGGCGGGAAGTGTTATTACAGTATTTTATTGCAAAGAAAACTGCAAAAGAATCTGATCGTTTGCATGTGGAGATTTACGATGAGCATGCTCCTTCTAATACAACGTATAAGGAATGGTTTCGACGATTTCAAAATAATGATTTTGGCACTGAGGACAAAGAACATGGAAAACCACTCAAAAAATTTGAAAATGCCGAATTGGAAGCAGTATTGGTAGAGGATTGTTGCCAAAGTCAATCCAAATTGGCTGCAACATTGCAAAGCATTTAAAAGTTTTTTATGGATTAAAAAAAAGAGATATCGAACGTCGAAAAACAATTTGTGGAATGCTACTGCAAAGACAGCAAAGAAAGTGATTTTTGCATTGAGTAGTTACAGGAGATGAAATATGGATATATTATGAGAATTCTAAACGTCAAAAAGGGTGGGTGAAGCCAGGTAAACCCAGCCCATCACAGCCAAAGAGAAATATCCACTGTGCTAAGGTTATGCTCTGCATTTGGTGGGATCAGAGAGGTGTTGTACATAATGAGTTGCTCGAACCCTCTCAAACTATTAATGGAGACGTTTATCGAAAGAAAAACGATCAAAATGGACGAATAATAGGTACAGTAAATGAATTCTTCAACATGATAATGCCAAACCGCATATCGCACAAGTCGTGAAATCATATTTAAATGGACTGGATTGGATAATGCTAATCCATCCGGATTATCACTTATTCTGACAATGTAGTCAGATCTTACGGGAGAACGGTTCGCTTCATAGGAAAGTATCAAAATTTCGATTGATAATTGGATCAGCTCAAAAAACCCGGATTTCTTCAGGCAAGGAATACGTAAATTACCCGAAAGATGGGCGAAGGTTATAGCTGCCGATGGAGCACACTTTTAGTCAAATTTTCTTTAATTTTCTAAACAAGCAAATGTGTTTTATTTCGACAAAAAAGGGTGGAGTTATATTCACACACCCAATACGTACATACACATATACATACATCTTTCGAAAAACACTTTAAATATACTCTCAAGACCTCAAAAAGAAAAAGGAGAAGAACATGTTGAAAATTTCAATTTCGATTTTGGAGGCGAATAAAAGAACCGTATACTGGGAAGTTAAAAATCACTGAATAACGTTTATGCAAGATACCGAAAATCAAGCATTTAAACGTAACAACCAGCATTATTTATTGCAGTAAATTACTAAGTGAACGTCACAATTGCACCTTTCGGTTATTCAACAGATACGTTACAATGTTACGTCAAATTGTCATGAAAACAAGTATGAAATTCTGAGTTGCATGCGACTCATATTTGAGTCACATGGAGCCTGTTACTTTCGGTTCTGTAACATTTACATAACTGTGCCCGGTCGATAGATAAAATTTGATTTGTGTGATCCTACCGTACACGTGTGAACATTCAAAATAAACTGCAATTAAATTTTTTAATGGTGGCTAAACGTTTTTTTTAATTGATAAGGCATGGATTTTTTTTTGTGACTTAACGTTAAGTTAATAAAAGCATCACATATAATATGTATAATAAATCTGAAAATAGGCCGAACTTTATACATTCAATATAATGAAGACAAACATATTTCAGGGACTATTTTCAACCAGGCGAAACAAAAAAATACCATGTCTAGAATTTTTGTCAGTTTGTCTCGCATAGCAAAAAAACATTGAACAAATTTTGACTTTTATCGCAAATATTGCTGCGAGAATCTAAAAATGCAACTTTGGATTTAAATTTCGCACACAAAACTGACCACAATGCGTGAAATGTACAAGTGGCGACATTTATCGTTAAGTGCTATGCAAGGAAATTTTCTAGACTGCACAGCTGCAGGATGTCGAATGCTGAGAACAATAATGACGCAACTGGAAAAATTTGATCTTCATATAAAAGATTTTAAAAAATTTATCGAACCGATCCTTCACTTGAAATAAAGCCCACGGGAAAAAAAGTCGTGGGTACATGAATGAAAGTAGCCAAAAATTCCGAAGCATTTGGACACAACTGCCTTGAACAGTTAAACATAAATTTCGGTTCCACATATCAGTGCTCGTGAAATTGTTTAATTGCCTTCATTTTGACCCTCGGCTAACCCAAACTGAAATCAAAAGTTTCATTTCAATGATAGTCGACCCGTAAATAATCGCAGAAACTGAAAAATTAAAACCTAAACTTCTTATTTTATGTCCGCAAGAACCCCTGTCCAATTTCCTTTTCCTTTCATCAACTGACGACCCATGCGAAACCTTAACGAAGGCGAAATCTTTCTTCTTCATGTTCACTGAAGTAGAAATGCAAACTCGAATAAATTAACAGGCAACTATAGTGAAAGTGTTTAACTGCAATAGGATGATGTCTTTGAATTCAGTTTGTTGTTTTCTAACCACTCCCTTTTAGTTGCCAACAAAGAGTTCCTTATTCTGTTCAACTTTGAAATCTCAACGCCCAGCAACAATGACATTGATTCCATTCCAAAAGGACTATTCAAATGTTTTTATATGCTGCAGGCACTTTATCCTATTCATTATACACCTCAACAGGATAAAGGAATAAGATGTAATTCCACCTTAATTAAATGATAAGTGTTGTGGCTTTCCCGGGAAGTTTATTTAAAAAAAAACGGCTACAAATACATAAACCTTAAGATGTTCTTATCACCAAAGGTAAATAAGCATCATGTCCTTTGGTCGTTCATCAGAAGTTCGCTGCATATCTTGACGAATGAGATACAAGATAAATAGTCAGCTAAGCTTTGGTGCTCGTTGTTGGTATTGTCGCGCGCGAGGCTAATGGAGTGCGATGATGGTCACGACGACAGTTCCGCAGGACATATTCGAGGGAAGTAGGAAGCTAAGAATGAAAAAACAACAAATTCGCAGCGAAAAGAAAACATTTAATTCATGAAATTCAATTTTTAGGTATGGCGTCTGAATTCATGAATTTGTTGGCGCTGGTCAGGCCAAAGATGGAGTTGACAACAGCTTAAAGAATATCAAAATTAGTGGCTGGTTGAATTTGTTTCATTTTTGTCAGCGTTTTCAGATAAGATCACGGATCAAATCGGAACAAATTCAATCATCTTCTATATAAATAAAAATGAATCGCCAAATGTGTTGCTAAGCGCAAAACTCAAGAACGCTTCAACCGATTCGGCTATTTTTTTAAATATATTTTCCTTAAGGCACAAGGGTGGTTCTTACGGAGAGAAAAATAAAAAAAATTAAAAAATTTCTTCAATAATAAAATTAATTTTCAACTTCCCAGTTCCCTATGGGAAGTTATTGTAATGGGGTTGATTTCGCGAATCCCAAATTTTGACATATCTCCACTTTTTAAGGTCTCTAGAATCCAAATCAATCGTTTTTAGAGAGATGTCTGTTAGTGTGTATGTACGTATGTGTGTATGTGCGTTCGGAATAATTTTTCGTCTCGATTATCTCGAGAACCAAAGATCGGATTGACGTGATACCGGTTTCATTTGACGCGTAATCACATAACTTAAAACTGAATGACTTTTCAGCAAAATCGGTTAAGCCGTTTTTTATTTAGGATGAAAAAACTGAAAAAAACGACTAAAATTGCTTATTTTTAAACTGTTGACACGCACTATTAACTCGTGCAGATACCAAATACCTTCATAGTAATGTTGTTATTATTGTGCGTTTTAGCAAAATTGTGATCAAATTTGTCAAAAATGGTATTTCAAAAAAATAAAGATTAATTTATAAAATTGCAAACTGTTATTATTAGGTTTGGGTGAATGGGAGTAAAGACGCTAATGCAGTTAATAATTGGATATTGTTGTAAATAATTTAATATTGTTAATAACAGCCAAATAATATTAGTTATAATTTGATATTGTCTATATATAGTCAATTATAGTTATTCAGTAACGATCAAACATTCTTAATAACGAATGATTATTGTAAATACCCTCAATAATAGTTGTGGATTCCGAAGACGAAATGAAGAATGAGGTTGAGGACGAAGTGGAGGACAAGAAGTATGACGAGGACGAAGAGGACAAGGTTGCCGAGGCTTTGGTAGAGGATGACCAGGTGGTGGAGACGTCTTCCTCTACCAAAGCTTTTATGGTTAGATAAAAAATTGATAAAAATAATAAAAGTGATTATATTAATTTAGAATAACAATGTATTATAATAGTAATTATTAATAATAGTAAATCATAATAAAAGCAAATTATAGCTTTTTATTCACCCCACTGGGAAGTTAGTCGTGTGGGCCTCAAGGGTCGCACTGAGACCACATTTTTTTATTTCTATTGGACTGCGACAGACCAATAACTTTTGACAGAACGAAGTCTGTCCGGGCAGCTAGTAGTGAATAAATATGAAAAATCGACTGTTTTCTTGTAACCGTTAAAAAGAAAATTGTCATAGTATACATGAAGCTGATGTTAACCTGTGACGTCATCTGTCAAATAATGCACATCAGATGTATCTGGTCAGATGGTAACATGAAAATTACATAAAATCCCAAATTTCGTATAAAACAAAATGTTTGGACAAATCGTAAAGAAGTGGCGAAATAAAAACCGGTCAGTTTTAACAAGAAGGCATTTGTCTCTTTTGCGGATGCAATTTCGGAAGGATCCGAGTGTGAGTGCGGTCAAATAAACAGGATTGTTAGAAAAATATAAGGACATTAAAGTTACTCCACAAACTGTTCGAAGTTACATAAGAAAACTTGGATTTTGTAATAGGGTTACTGTAAAAAAAACCATTTGTCAACAAAGTCAATAGTTACGTTAATAAGGACTTTAGCGCTTGGAAGCGTGTTATTTTTTTCGGATGAATGTAAATTTGATATTAAAGTTTGCAATGGATGCGTGAGAATTTGGCATGAGCGAAATAAAAGCCTTGCTATGCATAACCTGCTACCCACATTCAAACACGGTGAATGTTCATGAATGGTTTGGGGGTGCTTTAGTGTTGGAAATTTGTACTACATCGACGGAATGATGGATTCAAAGATGTATATCGATATTTTGAAGGAAAACCTTGTCCAAATTGCGAAAAAATTAGGATACGAACGGGTTCTTACAGGATAATGACCCCAAGCATACAGCTCTAAATACACGTCTCTGGAGATTATATAACTTTTATAATAATATATAATAATATATGAAAACCCCACCCCAAAGTCCTGACATAAATCCGGTCGAGAATTCATGGTCAATTATTAAAAGAAATTTGCGAAATCATGACATTCGAAACATTCAAGGGTGAAAACAGACTCTGAGAGAATAATGGCATAATATTTCATCAAATTTAGCTACAAAGTTAGTGATATCGATGCCAAAAAGATAAAAGCTATTTTAAAATAAAAGGGTCACCGAACTATATACTAAAGAATAAGATAAAGCCATTTTTGTTAATGTATTAATGGGCATTAGAATTAAAGTAGAATTAAAAACATTTTTATTATTTAATTAATTGATTTTAGCATTTAATTTTTTTTTGATTCTGGTAAAATTCGTGATTTATACTGTTTAAAATTGACGAAATAATCTAGATTTTGAGGTTTATATTGAATTTTTATTATAAATTGTATATTTTACACCACTGGTTTATTTATGGGATGCAGTGCCGGATTAAGGGGGGACTAAGGGGGCTACAGCCCCAGGCCCCACTTACTCCAGGGGCCCCGCACGCCTTTGGAATAACCCAAGTAACCCAAGTAACTTCAAACGACCCAGCTAAAGCAATTTTTTACAACTTTTAATCTACAAACCCAAGTAACCGAATCGACCCAAGTTGATTCAATTGTTTGGGTCATTGAGCATGCTTTGGAAGTAAGCTAATCGACCCAACTCAATTAACTAATTAGACTTTCGATAAACAATCGTAAGAAACTGAATCAGTGAGAAAAATGTAGACTTCGTCCAGGCTGTTGCAGCACCGGGGTACAGCCGACGCGTATTCACTTGTTTTTCAAACCCTTGTTTTGCTAGGGTCATAATAAGTATAACTTTAAAAAATATAGGGATATTTTCGATTCAGTATCCCCAGGAAAATATCGAACCGATTCCACAACCCAAAAAAGCCTTTGCTAGGACCATTCTTAGATAAATTTGGAGTAGAGTCTTTTTATTTAATAATAGATGAATTGATTGTTGAATTGAAGAAAAGGAGCGAGGCCTACGCTTATATAATTAGTATTTTTGGTTTTTACAACGTAGTCCAGTCAAAATAGACACAAAAAAATCCAAACCTAGACAAAACTCCGACAGAGCTGAAAATTTACACAGACCTTTGAATAGGCATTTTAAATAAAATGTGAAAAGTCCCGATCGATCCGACATGTGCTAAAAATTTTATTCAAGGTCAAAGGTCATGAAAATTAGTTTTTCGTGAATATCTCTTAAACGGCTAGTTTTATTGTAAAAAAGGTTAGCATCAATATTATAGAGCATGCAATTTCCGACAAAAAAGGTTCTAACACTTTTTCTGTTACAGTGAAGTGAATTCGCTGAATCGAAACCAAGAAACAAGTATTTTTATTTGTTAATTTGTTTTAATAAAAATTATTTGTTCTATTCATGCAACGTAAAAATTGTTTTATTTTTTTATTTTCATTCCTCTATTCTACTGATTCACTTAGGATGTTTATCTGCTTTCAAGCTCTCTTTCCTACTGGACTACTTGGGTTATGATAGGTTACGTGGGTTATTTAATGTCCTTGGGATGCTGTTGCGTAATCATAGGACCCCATTTTACTTTTAGCCCCAGGCACCACGAAGGCTTAATCCGGCATTGATGGGATGTTATTATTTATATAAACGAAAAACTATAGCAGATCTACGGATTTTGCATGGTGTATACGGACAAAACACAGTATGCTCTTCCGAGTGTTCAAATTAGTTCGTTCCACGTATCTCCTCAATGTTGACGTCATATTGATAGTAAAATGCCCGAAGGACTATTACTTCTGTCCGAAAAAATATCAACATCATGTCTCCATGGAGATTTCGTGTGAAAGAGAAAGAAACGGTGCATGGTGAATAGCACACCATATATTTTCCATTAAACTTGAGCGTGTTATATAATGGAAACAAAAGCATAGGTTGCTCAATAACGAAGAATAAGAAACATTGAAGATGAGATTTGGTTATACAGAAGTTTCTACCACATTTGAAGACAATAAACGAACGAAGAACTCAGAACTAAGAATAGGAAGAACCCAACCAGGTTTCTTTTATTGAAATAAAGTGGTTCTGTGCATGTTTTTTAGGTCGACTAACTTTATCCTTTTTGTTATTATAGTGATTTATTTGTCTACTCTAAATTGGGGGGCCTCTGGTTTTATGAATTTTTTTTTCAGTAGGCAAAGAAAATATTATGTGTAGGTGTTTCATTTCATGAATAGCATATCAATCCAGTTTTGCGGCATGCACGAGGAACATGGACATGCGATCAGACTTCTTACAATTTTTTGTAGTTA
This sequence comes from Oxycera nigricornis, assembly GCA_963942545.1. NCBI lineage: Eukaryota > Metazoa > Arthropoda > Insecta > Diptera > Stratiomyidae > Oxycera > Oxycera nigricornis. The sequence continues at coordinate 31,529,833 of OZ012659.1, forward strand.
GGGAACGTCCCATATTGAGATCGCGAATTCGTTAGGTATGTATATAATCGTATCAACGTTCGCAAATTACGATAGTTGCATCTATTACAAACAACTCACATGGGCATTTTGGAATGCATGGTTTTTGCATATTTTCTATCGTGAAAGTCACACGTTCAGATGTTAAGAGCAACGACGAGATAGAAAAACAAGCCGCGAAGTGCGACTCTTGAGGTCCACACGGTCAACTTCCCAGTAATATCTAGATAAACATTAAAAATATTAAACACAATAATAATTTTGAAAATAATACTACTTTAAATAATAATAATGAGAGGTATTCATCGCAGTAACAGGAATGAGTTAATATTAATCGTATCATCTACGGGAGCATCCATTGATTACGTAAGGCTTTTGCTGGATGGGTGATGGTGATTTTATTGAAATGTGATGATGATTTTATTGAAATTTTGATGTTTTTTTAATTAAAAGACTGCAAAAACTATTAAAAATCTGCTCAAATTATCCAAACATTTTAAAACTTTGATTGACTTTACAACAAAGTCTTTAGAATAAAAGATATAAGGTAATATCATTCGGAAGAACCATATGAAAAGATTTTTTATTTTTAATTGAATTTTTTTCAGAATCATGAAAAAAGTTTCGCCGGTTTCTCTTCAAAAACTGATAGGAATGTATAAATTTTATAAACATTTCTTACTGTGTTGTGCATATCAGGTTAAAAAATTATTTTTTATGAAAAAAACCCTAAATTTTCGCATTTTCTTCTATTAAATTAAAAAAAATCGCAGAAACGAGTTTTTATAATGTTAAAATAATCAAAACAATTTTAATACTCGTCAACTGACACCTTAATGATGCAAATATTATATCTGGTTCGTGACATATAGTGAATGGAAGAAATGACCTTGAACATCATGACGACTGTTAATGATTTTTTTATTTTTAATTTAATGTTTCTTGTCATCATGAGAAAAAGTTTTAATGATGTTTTTTTCAAGCATTGCTTGAAGTATAATTTTTTCATAAAAATTGATTACTGTGTTCCGGAAATCAGGTTAAAAATTTATTGTTTATAAAAAACCCTAATTTTTTGCACTTTTTTTTCTTAAATTAAAAAACGGCTTTAACGATTTTTCTCAAAATTAAACAAATTCTTACAATAGTTAATACGCGTCGATTGACATCTTAACCATGCAAATCGTATGTTTGATTCGCGAGATATAACGCATGACAGAAATGACCTTCAAAGGGGCGAAACAGCAAACCCCCCGACCGAAGTGTCCCAAAAACTAATCAGCTCTTGAAATTGCAAAAACGCTTCGATTGACACCTTAACGAAGTCGATACGACTTTGTTTACGTGAGTTATGCTCGTAGAAAAAAGTGTCCACGGACGTACAGACGTACGTACGTACACACACATACATCTCTCTTTCTTAAAACACTTTATATATACTCTATAGACCTCAAAACGTAAAGAAATGTTGAAAATTTCAATTTCGATTTTCGAGGCGATTACAAGAACTTCCCATATACTGGGAAGTTAACAAAGAGGGCAGCAAATTGCGGAATGGATGAACGCTGTATTATTTTTTTTACGACTCCTTTTTATGCAAATCCGACAAGTTTAATTCTTTGAAGGAGTCTAGAAATAACTCGGTCAGGTCATGAAAATGTGTTTATCAAAACAATGTTGCAAGAATTTGGTGAAACCACCTAAAAGCCACTACCCTTTACAAGAAATACATGATTCACATAAAAGAGAAGTAATCCAGTAAAATGGTCCGAATTTCAACTTAAACCGTGAATTTTAATCGGGCAAGCTGATTTTGTATAATCTGTACCATTCATCTGGTCTTAAAATGCATTTTTCAGGTAACTTTTCCCAGATTCGAGACACAATAACTCCCACCAGTGTACAGTGGTGAAAACAATCAATACCGCAAACGATTTGCGATAAAATTGCCTGAAAGTTATTTTCAATGTGTTTTGGGGTTAAAGTGAAAACAATGAACTTGTGGCGCTTCAAAAATGTTCCCTCTCTTTTTAGATGTCGTTGTAACTTGTAAATTGACCTTGTAACTTTTTAATTATTGTTACCACGTGAAAGTTTTGTATTAAAAATTTGCTGGAAATTGAATTCTACACAAGTTTGCGTTATTGAACTTTTTTGTGGGAGTCATGGTTTTGGATATATGGGGGTGTCCTACTTTTTTTCGTTTTCAAGATGGAGCCGAGAAGATTGAGGCTGCGACTCCAGAAACATGATATGAAGCTAACAGTAAGATATACTACACATTGCACTAAAAATCCAAAATGCTCCGTGAGCTTCGCAATATGGGGTTTGCCATCGGAGGCCGATTATTTGTCCTAAAAACGTATTTTTCAGGGGACTTTCTTCTCTTTGCGATGCAATAACTCCCGCCAATATACAGTGATTGAAACAATCTATATCGCAAACGATTTGTGACAAAATTGTCTTAAAAAATATTTAAAACATGTTTCGCGTTAAACGTGAAAATAAAGAAGTTGTGGCGCTTGAAAGATCATCCCCACTTTTTTTGGCTTGTAACTTTGTTATTATTGACATATAGCAATTTTCTTGTGAGTGCCATGATTCCTGAGATATGGAGGTGTCCCACTTTCTTTTGTTTTCAAGATGGAGCCCAAAGGATTGAGGCTGCGACCCCAGAAACATGAACTTCAGCTAACTATAGAATTGGCCACACATTGCAATAAAAATCTGCATGTTAGCCCGAAATGCACGGTCAAACTCCCATTTGACTGGACTAAAGCTTTTCAACAGCTTGTGAGAGCTCAGTCGGAAAGACAAACAACGCTGAAGGTCTATTGGTTTTAAAAAACATAAAGTGTTCTAGGACAATGAAATAATGTTATAGAATAAGAATAAAGCATTTTATTTGGCTGTGGAATAGAATTTAAAAAAAAATGTAATTTGCGAAATTTGGCACCGCCACTCCAGCTTTCATATGTTTTAAGACTTTTATCACACCATTGAAATTTAAAGTATAATTAAGAAAATTAGAATAAAAGAAGTTATAATACAAAGAAATTATCTCAAATCCTTTTCAATGGCATTGCTCATTCGCGGATATTGCGTGACCTGTGAACTTTTCTGCATGGAAGTGTACTCAGTTGCGTTGCAAATTTGTATCCTCTGAAAAGCGTCCTAAGTGAAAATTTACAACCCATGCAACTTCCATCATTGAAATATGTTACTTAGTCGAATCGATTAACAATAACGTTGCCAAGTTTTTGAGAAACCCATTCAATAAAGGTGCCGGTGTGCAAATCATAAAAAAATCATAGATATACTTTACGGAACAATAATATTTTTTAGGGTCAAAAAATAAGTAAAGCATTAATATCACAAAAATTCATTTGCTTGCACAAACAAATTACTGCCAGATTGTTTCAAATATTTCTTTTTTGTTGGGAAAAGAATACACAAATAATACACATATTTCTTTTTTAGATTATTCTTTGGGAAATTCAATTTGTACAATTAAGAAACTCATATTGTTATCTGTAGTTTTTCCAAAATTAGTTTTTATTTATTTATGAAATCAGTCAGGAAAAATTGAGGATAGACTTTGCGAATTATTTTGTTGATTTTTTTTATAATATTTATTTAGGCTTTAATTGAATCCGACAACACTTTATCACTCTATCATAAACCAGGCATTTTAAGAGATGTTTTTAATTTTCTTCCAGATATTTGAAATTCTATGAGTAATTTTGGTACAAATTTTGAATATAATGAATGAAAAGTGTACCTTTCTTGTCGGCATGTATTGAACATATTTTGCTAATTGCCATTCAAATCTTGTTCGCCACCAATTCAAATCTTTCAGACTAAACTATGAGTTACTTTAATTTTCAATTTCATATTTGCGGAGTATTTAAGGATGGATAATCTAAAATATTTTTTGAAAAAATAAATTTCTTGCAAATACAGAAGCAAAGATACATCTAAATTTTCTGGATTGTTCAATCAATTCCTACAATAATTTTAATCTCACATTTTCAGACAATAATAAATCTACAGGCTAGCAAGATTTAAGATTCCAATTTAAAGTTTAGCTGAACCTATTGTGGTTGTGAAAAATATAGTCGGAATACTTCCAAATTCAAAAGTTCTCAATTCAAACGGTTCGATTTGTTCCCAAAAAAATTCGGTTCCATATTGTTTTAATAGCATTCGCTTCAAACTTGTGTCCCAACTTCAAATTTGTTTTTCGAATAAAATAATGTGATTGCAACAAGTAATATCTGAAAGTTCTTACCATCTGTCGCCGAACAGCTATTCAAACTAAGAACAGTTAACACTACAAGCACCACACATAGAATCATATCTACAGCCGATGAAAATTTGACCATTTTCCCCAAAATGCCACGAAACACGCTCGAATTTTCACAACTGAACCAATGGAATTTTCAAATGTTAGCCTCAAGCTGGAAATTAATTCCAAAGGATTTGCACTTTACACTTTTGGATGAACGGCTAACGGCTGGTTGCGCTAGGCAAGCGTGCTGTTATAACTTTTTTTGGGAAATCTGGCTTGAATGTTTGCGTGTGTTGAAGGAGTCGTGTCCGTTGGTGAGGACTGTTGAATATTCCACAGAACTTTGAGGCCGATACCAACAAGTGTCTTCCTTTTATAGATCTTTGTGTGATGATGCGTTTTGTATCTGGAACCGCAGCGATAGGTGAGATTCACGCAAGCGCCCGATTGGACCGTTAACTTACAGTTATAGGATGAATCTGTTTTTAAACCAATATGGCGGCTTGGTAATCGCCATTATGGAGCATGGCGTGGCGTCTTCCGCATCATCACCTTCTGCTTTTTCCTACGGTACGCAGCCTAGCCTAAATTGGTGATGTTTTGGCGTGGGGTCTCAAGCGTCATTGATGAACAAACTCATATATACATATTTAGATTGGCAACGAACTGTTTCTGAAGCATCGAAGCTGTACTTCTGCTTTTGAGATTTGAATAGCAAACGTCCCTAGACCAGCTTTTCGGGTCAAGATTCAAGATATTGCCAGCAAGGATATGATTACGTCCAATGGCGCAGATATTACGCTCAGATTTCTTAAAGATTTCATCTATTAAGAAAGGCAAAGAGAAGTCATGGCCAGCATTTAAGCAACAGGACCAATAGCATGGCTGAGGATTTCAATCGCCGTAGGTGCTATGACGTCTCCGAGCAAATTTTTTCTGTTTCCAGACCTAAAATTCTTGCAAATGAACACAATGGTGAGTTGATGGCAGCGAATGCGAAAAAAGGACATAAACTATGAAATGCAGACAAATGAGAGCAGATCACCTCTAAAACTGTGTTTGCATTAGTCTGAGTAGGGAAAAAAGTGCAATTAAACTTGTGTTTTCTTTTCATTTTCACGCTGGTCAGGCGAAAGCCTTGGCATTGTTACGATTTTCTTTTTCAATTTTCGCCGACTGTCTGTGTACTCCATATGAAAGGATACTAAGTAGGAAAGCATTTTCTAAAATGAAATTCATAATATTCCATTTAAATTACTTTGCTCTGAAAACTCAATGAAAATATTCATCGGGAAAATGATGCTGGTAGATTTAATATCCATTTCGGAACACATTGTTTTATATGTAGGTAGGTGGAACTATTAATTGGGTTAAAGGCAACTGAAAATCGTGATGGAAGTAAAGTATTTAGTACAAAGTACAAAAGTAATGGAGCTATGAATACTGCCAATATGAATAAAACATTTTATAAAAAATCTACGCGTTCTTCAAAGCCTGGCGAATTAATTGCATATAAGCCGAATTTTTGGGAAAAGCTCAGAAATTGATCATATAAAGCGAAATTAAATTCAAACCTTATGAAGAGGATGAGCACCGTTCTTCTGCTGGATGAAATTACAAGCCAATTCTCGAATGGTATGCTTCGTAGATTGTTGTTTGAGCTCCGAAAAACGTGATTTTGGATCAATTCTCTTCTTGACTTCCTACGACACTTTTGATGATAATATTTTAAAAACTCTTGCTGTTTGCAAACAAATGGCAATGCTTTATTCGTCGGAAGTATGGTAGGAAGCGGTAAGTTAGTAATTATGCCAATGGAAAAGCAAATTTGCTCCCTCAACCTACACTGGGTTGTGAGAATGGTCAGACGCGCACATCATTTCTCACTACACTCGTCCTTGATCTGCTATCGAAGACTATGGAATAGATTCAAGCCATAATCAAATAAATTCGGAGCGATGTCGTTACCGGCAGCGACACTGACTGGTGGATTGTCCACGGCAATTGACGAGTGGATGGGCAAGACGGTTGACTTTGATTATCGAATGGATTAGTGGTGAAGGAATTGTGTTAGAACGAAATAGCAGGCTGTTCAACATTCTAGAGAATTTAAGGAAAGTGCGGCAGGAGTTACCAGATAGCAGCTAAGTTTTTAAAGACAGATCACGATTTTTTGCAGTTTCCCAATTATTCAAAATAATTTGGATAAGAGGGAAAGACGACTTGAATAAATCGTGAGTTAATTTTAATGTGTGCCGCGAAAGGTTTCGTTGGGACAGTTTGAACTCATGAGCATACTATACACATACAAACAATTTAATGTTGTCATAAATGTTCCAATTTATGTAGTAATTCCATGTAGATATACCTTGTGACTTCATTGATTTCGAGGTGTTGATATAAAAAATATCGGTACAACCAGAAACTGACAAACCACACAATTCTATATAAAAGCTCTTCAATTGGCACCAAATGCTAACTAAAACATCAATTTGTAAGGAAAATATGCACAAATTGGTCTATTAATTTTATGTATTACTGCCGAATTACGTTGCACTAAATTAATTGCATTAATCACAATTATTTCGACTAGAAAGCGAAATTTTGCATAATCCATACCGTGCAGATTCTGTTCATAGTACGCTGGTAATTTTTTTATTCCTTGTTTTGTGGCAGAAGTGTGTTATTCATTGGAATCTATGCATTTTTTTTTAAATTTGCAGTCCTTTATCAATTCACCTCAGGTTTTCTATGAAATTTGCCACCATCATGTGAGCCGCGGTGACGTATGAAGAATCAGGCGAAGAAATAAGTAGAGTAGAGAGCGTAAAATTTAAATTTTTGCGTTTTTTTAAGTGGAAGGAAAAGCAAATTCTTTTTAAGTATGTTTTTAAGGATGTTGTGAAATTTAAAAAAAATCGTTTATTTGAAAAATTACGAAATGGCTGCCCAACGGCCGTTTCTGCGGAACGGTTTTTTTGGAGGGGCTCCGAGGAACGCATTCTATGTGAATGTTATTTTAAATATGTGGTATCAATTAATAGATAATAGAAAATTGTTTGAGCTATGCTGCGTGCCGATTTAAAAAAAAACGTGTTTCGAGAAAAACGTATTTATCGCATGTAGTCGTTTCGGTGCAGTCGGGAGGGGTCAAGAAAGAGCTCAAAATTTCAATGAGAACGATTCCTGGCAGATATAAAACCGTTTGTCTCTTATTCTAAAGGGTTCAAAGGATTTTTTTAGCCAACAAAAAGAAAACCGATTTTTTGAAGTTTCGACTGTGGTGTAACGCCTTAAGAAATTGCGAAACACCAGGAAAGCTTAAATCGGGGTATTATTGTATATATCATTGACTTTCATTTTTCGCATTTATGATAATTACTTGTTTCAGATCGCACGCAATTTCTTCATCGTATCCTTTGATGATCTATTTTTAACTTCCCAGTATATGGGAAGTTCTTGTAATCGCCTCGAAAATTGAAATTGAAATTTTCAACATTTCTTTACGTTTTGAGGTCTATAGAGTATATATAAAGTGTTTTTAAAACGGGAGATGTGTGTGTGTGTGTATGTACGTACGTAAGTACGTTCGTGGACACTTTTTTCTACGAGCATAACTCACGTAAACGAAGTCGTATCGACTTCGTTGAGGTGTCAATCGAAGCGTCTTTGCAATTTTAAGAGCTGATTAGTTTTTGGGATACTTCGGTCGGGGGGTTTGTTGATTTGCCCGGTTGAAGGTAATTGCTGTCATGTGTTATATCTCGCGAACCAAACATACGATTTGCATGATTAAGGTGTCAATCGACGCGTATTAGCATTTTTGCGAATCCATCAAATTTTGAAAAAAATCATTGAAGCCGTTTTTTAATTTAAGAACAAAAAACTGCAAAAAATTAGGGTTTTTTTTATAAACAATAACCTGATTTACGAAAGACAGTATTCAATTTTTATAAAATTTATATATTTCAAGCAGTGTTTGCGAAAACAACGTCAAAACTTTTTCTCATGAAAACGTAAAAAATTAAATAAAAAATCATTAACAGGCATTATTACTATATTGGAAGAGGTTTAAGGGACTAGTATACATCAAAAATTTCAAAATATCGATTTTTTTTGACATGTTTCAATTTTTCGCACCTTTCAAATGACCTCTTAAAATATTTTGAAAAAATTTGAACGTTAGAAAAGTATAAAACGGTTCTAAATTTTTAACTTCCCAGTATATGGGAAGTTCTTGTAATCGACTCGAAAATTGAAATTGAAATTTTCAACATATCTTTACGTTTTGAGGTCTATAGAGTATGTATAAAGTGTTTTTAGAAAGAAGTATGTATGTGTGTGTGTGTGTGTGTGTATGTACGTACGTACGTCCGTACGTACGTGTGTGCGTTCGTGGACAGTTTTTTCAAAGAGCGCAACTCACGTAACCAAAGCCATATCGACTTCGTTGATATGTCAATCGAAGCGTCTTTAAAATTGTAAGAGCTGATTAGTTTTAGACACTTCCGTCGGGGGAGTTTGCTGTTTTGCCCGTTTGAAGGTCAAACCTATCATGCACTATATCTCGCGAACCAAAGGTACGATTTGCTTCATCAAGGTGTCAATCGACGCGTATTAACAATAATGTGATTCTATCAAATTTTTAAAAAAATCGTTGGAGCGGTTTTTTAATTTTTTTAAAAAAAGTGCAAAAAATTGGAGTTTTTTTCAAAAACATCAAATTTTTAACTTTATTTTCAAGTCCCAGTAATCAATATTTATAAAATTTATATACTCCAAATAATGTTCACAGAAACACTATCAAAACTTTTTCTCATGATTAAGTAAAAAATTAAATTAAAAATGAAAAATCATCAAAAGTCATCATGATTTTCAAGGTCATTTTTATCATTCACTATATTACACGAACCAGATATAATATTTGCATCATTATGGTGTCAGTTGACGTGTATTAACATCTTTGTGAAGTTTTTAACATTATAAAAATTCATTTCATCCGTTTTTTATTTTAATAGAAGAAAATGCGAAAAATTATGGTTTTTTTCATAAAATTTTTTTTTAACTTGATTTACACAGCATAGTGATACCAGTTTATAAAATTTATACATTTTCATCAGTTTTTGAAGAGAAACCAGCAAAATTTTTGTCCATGATTATGAAAAAAACCAAATTATAAATAAAAAATCATGCAAAGTTACCATGTAAAGAGGGTTCATACGAATGATATTACTTTATATCTTTTATCTTAATTTAATTGTTGTAAATTCAATCAAAGTTTTAAAATATCTGCAGAATTTGAGCAAATTTTCAAAAGTTTTTACAGTTTTTCAATTAAAAAAACTGCTTAAATTTTGAAAACCATGAAAACTCAATCAAATTTGTATTTGTGGTAATCAACGCTTTGAATGGTGATATGTTTTATAGTCAATACTTAGCAAGATCATATGCTTTGAAAAGCTCTCATAAAATAATAAAAAACTGTAGTTTTTAGTAGATTCATTCTTTAGTTATCGTCAGATTTCAATAACCATCATCATTTGTAATACATTTTACTTTTTACATGCAATTGAACATATTTTTGACTGCATATACAAAATTCTTCAAGACCAAAAAGGTCCCCACCGATTGATCCGCGTGAATATTCAATCTGTCCTCATCGACCAAAAACCTTACGTAATCAATGGACCCTCCCGTAGACGATATGATTCATATTAACTCATTCCTGTTACTGCTATGAATACCTCTCATTGTTATTACTTAAAGTAGTAGTATTTTCAAAATTATTATTGTGTTTAATGTTGTTGATGTTTATGTAGATATTACTGGGAAGTTGACCGTGTGGACCTCAAGGGTCGCACCTCGCGGCTTGTTGGTTTTGGTTTTTGGCCGCCGGCCGCATGGCATCGTGTGTGTATCCCCCTACCCCCTACCCTTTCTAAAATATCGGTTTCTTCTATTTATTCACAGTAGAACACGAAATTTTCGACTTCTTACACGTTTCGGTAGTTATTCTAACGTATAGAAAAGGCACTAAAAAACGTAAAGAAAATGTACAAAATTACGAAGCCAAACTTGAAATGCGATTTTCTCGAAATGACGGTATTTCAACTGGTGGCTAGTTAATCTCTGGATCTACTCAACTGATTTTAATGGATTTTAGTGCGTTTTTTTTACATATTTCGCACCACAATTCATTTCAATTAGACCAAAAAATTGGAAAACAAAAATTTGGCATGCAAAAAACGACTGAAAACGAGTGTTGATTTTTCAACCAAAAAATTCAAAGCTCCGCAATTTTTTTAATCAGTTTTTATTAAACTGTGGCGAATTGTCTCTTTAAAACCCTTTTTGAGTTCTTTGTTTCAGACTTGCAAATTTTGAGATTAACTGTCGGCCATGCGATGGGGTACTTTTCGAGGTGTCATGTTTGGCGCCCTTCATAAAATAGCTTTATAATAAGAAATAAAAAAATCTATACTTTCAAAAGATAGATGTATTGTTGAAAAAAAGGTGCATGTTCATATTAATTGAAGGTGCTAAGAAAAAAATTCATGAAAATTCGCTATTTTTTGGCCTTCTAATGTGTGCTAGTACCTTAATGAAGGCTACAATATTTCATTCATTGCGAATTTCAGATCCTAAATAAATTCAATCATCTTGCACGTGTCATCCAGATTAATTTGCGTAATTGCAGTAACTGATACATTAGCGAAGAATGTGGTGGCTGAAGCTATCTCAGTTTTAAATAGATAGTTATTTTCTGAAAGCTGCTCTTTATCATTAACCCATGGACAGCCTAAAGAAATTTCCTATTTCTAACTATGTATTTAAGAGCCCAATTTATTTTGAGGGTAAATGAAAAGATAACTATAATATATATATACTAGAGTAAATTGAATAAAATGTAGTCTATTTGCAAAGAAGCCATCATTAATTCTATTCTGCATATTAAAAAACAGTTGATTGGAAAATTTCAAAGATGCAACCAACCGTTTTTCTACGTAACACAACATCATCTTCGAGGTTGCACCAAGTTTTCGCGCTATAACAAAATTGCATAAGCAAGGATGTGACTCCTACTATAATGGAGGGAAACGCTATCCTTCATCAATTGCTAGATTTAATTTTCACTTTAGTCATAGCAAATGCTAGTGTAGCTCCAATGCCTAGCAGCAAAAGTTTATAATAATGCACCAGAATGTGTGATGTGGACGCTGCACGATCCTACATACATACATACATACATACATACATACATACATACATACATACATACATACATACATACATACATACATACATACATACATACATATGTGTGTTGATGCAAAGCAGATCCCAGCACCCACACACCAACCCGGTGTGTGTATCAAACATTCCGTTCCAGGTGACGAACAACATCCTGATACTTTGTGGAAAGGATAATGTTTGTAGATTGAGACGCTTCGTCCATATGTAAACATCGAATAGTTATTGTTCAGTGCACGATTAGGTAGTACGCCTTGTGGTCATATGTGTGATGTGTATAATAGATATCGCTGCAGAGGCATTTAACTCTTAACGCAAGAGTACCAACTATCCTATTTCAAGCAAACGTCCTTCCGATTGAGTGAGTTCCAATTCATTCAACGTAATAAATTTTTTTTAATTAACGTAAGAAGAGGGGGGTAAAGGCTGAGATTATGGTCCTCACCTCAAAGGGGGCGGAAATGGGAGAATCGAAAGAGGGAGGTTTTCCTACTAATATGACATAAAAAGTTCGCGGCGATCACGGCCCCATGAGAAGTTATGGGGGTTCCCCCCACTAAAAAATGATTATTTTGGCCTTTTCAAGAGATTATATAAAACCGTCAAATTGATCTGGGAAGTGATTTTTAGACTTGCTTGAAAGTCGAAAAAATGTGAAAAATAAAAGATTTGTTTTTGTAAAATTAAAAAAAAAAAACAAATAAAAAACAAATATAAAATATAAAAAAACAACATAAAAACATTGTCGGAGGGAAGAGGAACTGCAAAACATGTCTCCAAGGTGTTACCCCTATTTTTATTAAATTCACGATAAAAATGCCATTTGTCTATTTTTTATGATTTTTTAAGTTGTTTTATAAGGTCCTAACTTCGCAAATATTGATGATAATCACTTGAAAAAAATTTGAAATGTAGTTCAAAATATGATTAAAATAACCTATTGATTTCAATTAGTTCTAAACATTTCTTCTGCTTCAAAAAATAAATCACGAAAAAATGTAAAAATAGGCCCCCTTATGAAATTTCCCCCCTTAAGTGTAAAATCAAAAAATTGAATTTGTTCAAGGTCAGCGTTGGACGCCATCTTGGATTAAAGTTTTTGCTATGATTTCGAAAATCATTGATCGAACGAAAAAAAATTATGACATTTTTGTTGTGTAGAAAATTTTTATATCTATTTTTATGCAATATTTTTCTATGTAAAGTCTGTAGTTTTTGAATTACTAAACTTGAGTTTTTAACAAGTTGACTTGACTATGACTATTGACTATTGACTTCATGGGTACAACTCCACGTCAAAATTATTGATTGTTAAGCTATCTTTCGAATTTATTTGGAATATAAGTTAGTTTCTTATGGGTTAGAACCTCCTAGTCTAGTCAACAACTTCGTCTTTCTAGTTGTGCTTTTTGGTTAGCAACTCACTAACACTATTATTGCACATTAATGGGGGCTCTTAGCTTCCAGATTTTATGCTGGTTCATCATTAATTTAATGGAAAGTGTGGTTTCGGGGTGTCGGATGGCATCCTCTTCAGGTGCTGTCATTTGCCATCCGTCACCAGACAGCACGACCACGGTTAGGATTGTTGATGGCTCGTTATATTTCAACTATTAATAGTTGAATAGTTGAAATATAACGAGCTTAACCCATCAACAAGCTTGATGGCTCGTTATATTTCAACTATTAATAGTTGAATAGTTGAAATATAACGAGCTTAACCCATCAACAAGCCTAACCGTGATCGTGCTGTCTGGTGACGGATGGCAAATGACAGCACCTGAAGAGGATGCCATCCGACACCCCGAAACCACACTTTCCATTATTTGGAATGTTTTATTGTAGCGTTTATAATTTTCCATTTACACTGCGGCAAACGTTGTCGATCCGTATACGCACCATACGTTTGCCGCAGTGTAAATCAGACTCTATAAATCGTACAATATAACATTTCAAGTCAATTTGATTGATAGTTTAACAATTTAACAATTTATAAATTTGACAAAATGTTTTCTCCATGAAAGCAAAATGGCCGCCATACTGATGTAGCACGCACGCAGTCCAAAGATGAAAATTCAAACTTCGTCTCGTAATATCTTGGCCAAAATATTCATTTGCAAGCATTTAGCAAGAAAAATTCTTTTAATTTTGGTTAAAAGGACAGAAATAACCTAGTATTGCAGTAAAGACAATTTTACGGACGATTCAATGCACGTCCGAACATAGGTTTGTCGATTTGTATCACATTCGCAAACGAAAAAATGATTCCCAAATCTCCAAAACAATTTTTTAAACTCGGATAGTAGGTTGGTTCTTTATTTAAATACTTTAAAAAATAGTGTGCAAAATTTGAAGTGAATCGTCCAATTACTTTTCTTACAATTTTACGACGCGCAATACGTTTCGAAAAAAAGCGTTTAAATTTTTTTAAGGAAACTTTCTAACATATCTCAAATTCACGAGGGAAAGTTTATTTGAAAATATGATGATATTGGGTCTTTATTTACTTTGTTCGATGATTATTTGTCTATTACGTAAATATATAAATTTAGAAAGTAGCATACTCCTTACAGGTAGGTTACACCTACTTTACACGGACAAAAAAGGGCAAGTTTACAAATTTATTGAAAAGCCCCTGTGATATATACCGGTATAAATTCTTTTGCATTCAATAAATAAAGACTTGAAATTAATTAATTTTTTTTTTTATAAATATATGTATACATATTACCACAATAGTGACATCATCAAAACACAACACAACATAACTCACGTACTTTGCTTACGTGAGTTATGCTCGTAGAAAAAAGTGTCCACGAGCGCACGTACGTACACACACACACTCACACATACATCTCCCTTTCTAAAAACACTTTATTTATACTCTATAGACCTCAAAAGGTAAAGAAATGTTGAAAATTTCAATTTCGATTTGCGAGGTGATTACAAGAACTTCCCATATACTGGGAAGTTGAAAATTGATTTGTTTTTGTAAACTAGGTATACCCCTTAATTCACAATTATTTCACGACCGATGTTCGAGCGGCTACGATGCCTGCGAGTGCTGCAGAAAGAAAAATAATATACATATCGTTCTGAAATTTTAATCACGTATTTTTGTAGCATATACCTATCGAAATATGAAAAAAAACATCCTAAAAGGGGATTTTTACAGTAGAGTCGTCCCTTAACGCTGATCTTGTACAATGTGATTTTTAACTTCCCAGTATATGGGAAGTTCTTGTAATCGCCTCGAAAATCGAAATTGAAATTTTCAACATTTCTTTACGTTTTGAGGTCTATAGAGTATATATAAAGTGTTTTTAGAAAGGGAGATGTATGTGTGTGTGTGTGTGTGTGTACGTACGTACGTACGTACGTTCGTGGACACTTTTTTCTACGAGCATAACTCACGTAAGAAAGTCGTATAGACTTCGTTCAGGTGTCAATCGAAGCGTCTTTGCAATCTTAAGAGCTGATTAGTTTTTGGGATACTTCGGTCGGGGGGGTTTGTTGTTTTGCCCCTTTGAAGGTCATTCCTGTCATGCGTTATATCTCGCGAACGAAACATACGATTTCTTTAATCAAGGTGTCAATCAACGCGTATTGACATTTATGTGATTCTATCAAGTTTTTCAAAAAATTCTTGGAGCCGTTTTTTGATTTTTAAAAAAAAAGTGCAAAAAATTAGGTTTTTTTTAATAAACAATAAATTTTTAACCTGAGTTTTGAAAGACAGTATTCAATTTTTATAAAATTTATAAACTTCAAGCAGTGCTTGTAAAAACACCATCAAAACTTTTTGTCATGATTACAAAAAATATTGAATAAAAAATAAAAAATCATTAACAGGCATCATGATTTTCAAGGTCATTTCTGTCAGCGGTATGTCTCGCGAACCAAACATACGCTTTACATGATTAAGGTGTCAATCGACGCGTATTAAAATTTTTGTGAATCTATCAAATTTTGAAAAAAAATCGTTGCTGCCGTTTTTTAATTTAAGAAAAAAAAGTGCAAAAATTAGGTTTTTTTTAATAAACAATAAATTTTTAACCTGATTTTTGAAAGACAGTATTCAATTTTTATAAAATTTATATACTTCAAGCAGTGTTTGTTAAAACAATATCAAAACTTTTTTTCAAGTTCATGTAAAAAATTAAATAAAAAATTAAAAATCATTAACAGTCATCATGATTTTCAAGATCATTTCTGTCATGTGTTATATCTCGCGAATCAAACATACGATTTGCATGGTTAAGATGTCAATCGACGTGTATCAACATTTATGTGATTCTATTAAATTTTGAAAAAAATCGTTGAACCTGTTTTTTAATTTAAGAAAAAAACTGCAAAAAATTAGGTATTTTTTAATAAACAATAAATTTTAACCTGATTTACGGAAGATTCAATTTTTATAAAATTCATATACTTCAAACAATGTTTGAAAAAACTTAATCAAAACTTTTACTGATGATAGCAAGGAACATTAAATAAAAAATAAAAAATCATTAACAGTCATCATGCTCTTCAAGGTCATTTCTTGCATTCACTATATCTCACGAACCAGATATAATATTTGCATCATTAAGGGGTCAATCGACTTGTTTTAACAATTTTTTGATTATTTTAACATTATAAAAATCCGTTTCAGCGGTTGTTTTAATTTAATAGAAGAAAATGCAAAAACTTAGGGTTTTTTTCATAAAAAATATTTTTTTAACCTGATTTGCACAACACAGTAATAAGTGTTTATAAAATTTATACATTCCCATCAGTTTTTGAAGAGAAACCAGCAAAACTTTTTTCATGACTCTGAAAAAAATTCAATAAAAAACAAAAAAAATCATTCAAAGTTACTATATGAAAAGGGTTCTTCCGAATGATATTACCTTATATCTTTTATTCTAAAGACTTTGTTGTAAAGTCAATCAAAGTTTTAAAATGTTTGGATAATTTGAGCAGATTTTTAATAGTTTTTGCAGTCTTTTCATAAAAATAAACGGCTTAAATTTTAAAAACCATCAAAATTTCAATCAAATTTGCATTTGTGATAATCAATCATCATCACTCATCCACTAAAAGCCTTGCGTAATCAATGGATGCTCCCGTAGATGATATGATTAATATTAACTCATTCATGTTACTGCTATGAATACCTCTCATTATTATTATTTAAAGTAGTACTATTTTCAAAATTATTATTGTGTTTAATATTTTTAATATTTATCTAGATATTACTGGGAAGTTTACCGTGTGGACCTCAAGGGTCGCACTTCGCGGCTTGTTTTTTTAATTTTACGCTCTTCGTGCACAATTCTACTTATCCCACAGGTAAAGGTGAGTGTAGAATTTTTGCATTGTGGGCACAGATTTTCGTTTAACTTTACTAAAGTATTCAGCCATAATTTAAAAAAGCTGAAGATTTTTTTTAGTTCTTTTTTCTCCTATAGATTGATTATATGTTCTCAACCTATTCTTTCTGAATTTTTAGATTTTCATCTGTAATCTTTTATTTCATTGAACTTAAACTTGTCCGTTTCTCTTCATCCACACTTTCCGTATGTAAATTCAATGTGTATCTAGTCTCTATGCAGGATTCGCTTGGATGTAATGAAACGAATTTAGTGTTAGTCATGAATTTGAGTTGCCAAAACGCGTGCGGCCAACCTTTTCGCTTAGTAAAAGAAAAGTTCGAATGTTCAACAAAACTATTCTAACAGTTTTTTTCGCTCTCAACTAAAATCATAATTTAAATCTTCAGTTGAGTACCACTAAAAGCTGGCAAACAACCAAATCTACCTTCGATTTGAGCAGCACAACAAGATGAAAGGACAATTCAACTTGCTTTGCAACGAACGCTTGGCTGCGTGGTAAACGTGACGAACTTTTCACCAACACTAATTCGAAGGACGTGCCAAATTAGCGTTAAACGACCAAATTGGATTCAGGACTAGCAACTCGATATTAATACGTTATGCTGTTCTAGAGGAGACATCTCCATTCCAGCTCAAATCCCGTTTCCAATTGAACTTCGGGAAACACATAAAAATCAAAAGAACGATGCAATGAAACTGGCATTAAGGAATCATTGACACCTTCGCGATAGATGGTATCTCAGCGTGATTATTCGGTGTGCTTCCGTGTTACTCGAGAAACTGAAACTGAAATAAGATGTTGCGGATAATCACCGACCATAGTTGGCTAATGTGACTATTGGAAATCGAAGCAAATAGCAATGCGGAACAGATTTATAGAAAGGTTGTTTGGTCGTGCAAACATTTCCTTTTATAGGTACTAATTAGATAGGGGAATTCCCGAATGAATCGTCATTGTAACGAACATTTAAACCAAACAACGTTAAACTAAGATTTCTATTTATTTATTTATTTATTTTCGCCAAAACAGGCAATCACATGTTAAAATATAAATTAAAACAAATACTTAACCCTAAAATACATGCTACACTCTACATTAATTTACACAGTTGTAAGCACGACACAATTTAGGGATGGATAATAAAGGGCTTTATAAATGCAGGATTTAAAATTGAACTTGGAGATGGTAGGGGAGTAGTGTTTGCTCAAAGTGTTAAAGATCTTACAGCACCTATTACAAGCTCATTATCTGCATACTAAGTAAGATGCTGGTATTCAGTAAGTGAACGTGTATTACGCGTTCTTCTTGCAGGTACTTTAAACTGTATTTTATGCGTGAAATACTCCACATTAATGTGGCCCATAATCACGTCAAAGACGAAACAAGAGGACAACACTGATTTTCTGGGTTTAAGAGTCGACAAATTTAGAAGCTCCAATAGAACTACATAAGGAGGCAAAATTTGATAGTCATCAGGGCTATAGAGGTCTCTCATAGTAAACAACAAGAATTTGTTTTTGGACTGATTCTATTCTCGTATCATGAACTCCAAAAATTGGGTTTCATACATTACAGGCATATTCAAGTAATGGGCGAACCAGGTTCGTCTTTTAATAAAGCCAAGCAATTTTTCAGCTTTAGAGAGAATAGTATCGTAGTGCAAATTGAAACTTAGTTTCTTGTCTAGGACAACTTCAAGGTTACCAAGGTTTTCTTTACTATCCAATACAGTATTCTTGAGAACGTATGCATTATTCAAGGTTGTGCTTTTGCGAGAAAAACGGTATTATTTTCGGTCATTGACGCTGGATAACCCGATGATTTCCTCTTGAGATTAACAAAATCAAAGAACTTCTTAGGGTCTCTGATTATGTTTTCAACAGTTAAATTTACGTAGCGTTCATAGACCTCGCGGTATTTGATTTTGTAATCTTCTGAAAAATCGAATTATCTATTTTTTAAATTCTTGGTAGCATTTTTGTTAAGCTTTAGTAATTTAAAGACTTTGATTCAAAAATGTAGAAAAAAACGTTTAGATATTTTTAACTTCTCAGTTCCCTATGGGAAGTTATTGTAATGGGGTCGATTTTGCGAATCCCAAATTTTCACATATCTCCACGTTTTAAGATCTCTAGAATCCAAATCCACCTTTTTTAGAGAGATGTCTGTGAGTGTGTATGTACGTATGTGCGTATGTGCGTATGTACATATGTACGTATGTACGTTCGGAATAATTTTTCGTCTCGATTATCTTAAGAACCAAAGATTGGATTGACGTGGGACTGATTTTAAACGACGCGTAATTACGTAACTTAAAACTGAATGACTTTTCAGCAAAATCGGTTGGACCGTTTTTTATTTAGAATGAAAAAACTGAAAAAACGACTAAAAATTGCTTAGTTTTAAACCGTTGATACGCACTATTAATTCGTGCAGATACCAAATACCTTCATAGTATTGTTGTTATTGTTGTGCGTTTTAGCAAAATTGTGATCAAATTTGTAAAAAATGTTATTTAAAAAAAAATATAGATTAATTTATAAAATTCCAAACTTATATTATCAGGTTTGGGTGATATTTGGATATTGTTATAAATAATTTAATATTGTTAATAACAATCAAATAATATTAGTTATAATTTGATATTGTATATATAAAGTCAATTATAATTATTCAGTAACGGTCAAACATTCTTAATAACGAATGATTATTTTAAACAATAATTAAATACCCTCAATAATAGTTGTGGATTCCGAGGCCGAGATGGAGGACAAGAAGGATGATGAGGACGAAGAGGACAAGGTTGCCTAGGCTTTGATAGAGGATGACCAGGTGGTGGAGACGTCTTCCTCTACCAAAGCTTTTATGGTTAGATAAAAAATTGATAAAAATAATAAAAGTAATTATATTGATTTAGAATAATAATGTTTAATAATAGTAATTATTAATAATAGTAATCAATAATAAATGCAAATTATAGCATTTTATTCACCTCACTGAGAAGTTAGTCGTGTGGGCCTCAAGGGTCGCACTTAGACCACATTTTTTGACTATTTATTAATAACAAATAAAGTACAACCTGTGTCTAAATACTAATATTTCGTAAGACCACCCTTAGCTTTAATAACCGCCTTTATTCTTGCGGGCATACTGTCAATGCACTTAACAATCATGTACATTATTTTTTCACTTTGCTCCCAAATATTCAAAATATTTTCCTTTAATATAAGTGGGATAAGCAGAGGCATAAACTTTGGATTTCAAGAGGCTGCATATATCAATAGGATTCAGGTCGGGGGAATTGCCAGACCATGAAAGAACGGGGATACTGGCGCCATAAAATATATTTCGCACGTACTGGGCACGAGGATGGGTGATGCTGGTACCACTGCATTTCAAAAAATTGAAGATTACTGGAGAGCATTCATTGTCCCGTTGCCAGAATATAGCGGTCCACATCCATCTGCTGAAATGCAAGACCATATCATCACGGCTGGTGAATGCTTGACAGTCCTCACAACAGAAGCTTCATTGTATCGCTCATGCGGTCTTCTCCGAACGAGCTACTGACTTTCTGTTACCGCTTCTAGCCTGCATTCGTCACTAAATACAATCTAAAAAATAAGAAAACAAATTCAAAATTCGAAAATTTTACTTTAAAATGAGGAAAACAGCAGAAAATTATTAAAAGATGATAATTACCTTTCGAAAATCTTCTACGGAATAATTTTAAAGTGTTTTTTTTTTTGCAAATTCCAATCTAGGTTTGCTCATTTTGGCATTTTCTTTAATATTTTTGGCTTTTTTAACATTTTTATGCACAGTCGTTCGCTTTAATTTCATTGCTAATCCAATGACTGTTATTTTTCACCAACGTCTACCCGTCTCAAAACATCTATATATTTTTCCCAATGTCACTAATGTTCTAATTTGGTTGTTTTCCAACGCTAAAGACGTATTAGCACTTTTATCACTCATTTCAAATACACACTTTATATTCACTTTCACCATTAAAAACAACCGTCTTATTTCAAATCCTAGGATGGAATGATTTTTTGTTGTGAGCTATCCTTTTCTAATTTTTTTTATTTAAACAACATCGGAAATCTGTGTAAAAATAACCAGGCCAAAATATGAGCCTAAAAATGCATACTGTTCTGTTGCACATGTGGTGCAATAAAATTTATTTGCATTTGTTGTTTATTTATTATTTCGATACCTTCATGTAAATGATGCACGTTTTTGCCAAGTTCAGCGCAACTACAGATGCTATCAGTTAATATTTAAGGATTTCCTCTTTTAAGTGAACAGGCAAGATTCTCATATTAACACTAGAAAGGTCGCGCCTCTCAAAGTTACATAGAAGGTGGCGTAGGATCTGTGAGATCCAATGCCAATACTGGGATCAGCGTCCAATGTCAATTTCCTGGAAATACCCACAAACATTTACAGTGACGACCCAATCGAAAAATATGGATACCAGATTTAGAAGGATACTGAGAATCATTAGCCACAGAATCAAAGCGGTTACAATGCACAGATCGAAACACACACCGTGAATCTCTCAGAGCCGGTGTGACCTTCCTAGTGTTAATAAAAAATCTTGGAGGTTCAAAGTGTATAAAAATAATAATTAAATTGTCGTTAATCGAGTAAATTGGTAAGAAATGTACAGCGACTTAAGAGTGAAACGACTTAGATCGAAACGTCGTAAACCGGGGTACGCCTGTAGATGTTACCGCGTGGATCTACCTTTCTACGGTTTCTAAAGTGCGATGCCGCACAATATGCACGGTTAAGCACTTCATATGTACCCTAGGCGGGGCATTCCCTACTTTTTGTAACGGAAACGCGCTGATCTGCTAGAAAAGTCTCAAGTGTTAACTGATATTCCATCCTCTTCATATAATTGGATTACATACTCCATGAAACGCATTACATGGGAAACAATCAACACAATAAATATTATCAGACGTATAGTTTGTACATTGCAATTATGAATTCACCCTGTTAATATTCTTTAGAACCCAATTTGACAAATATCAACCGCATGAATAGTTCTATCTTCGATAACCTCAGTAAAAAATTACGGACGCATTTTAGGTATGTAGTTTATTATTTTTTGCACAGAATGGTGATGTCCCACTGAAAAATTCCACAGCCGTATTCATAATAACAATTGTTTTTTATTATGATACTATTATTTCGTCGTTTTTCTATAGTGCATTATCAAATATACCTAGATATCTGCATTTAATACTCAATTAGACTAAGGGAAATGAGCAGCGCAATATACGATTTTTATACGTTTTTTATGGTTCTGGCAACATCATCAAATCATCTTGAGCTGAGCGACTCAATGTTATCAAAATTTAACTTTTGTAGAAGTGTAAAGGAACATTTTTATATCCTTCATCGCACAAAGTAACCATTCAATAAAAACATGAACACAGATATTGTTTCTTTTTTCTCGGTGTTAAATTGAATGAATCATCTACAAAATATCCAAAGAACTCTCGTTCAATATCTAGAGCTTAACTTCCCAAATTAGCTGCCATGATCCACTCTATTTTTCTGTCGCGGCAGTTGCTCCCGCCAGCAACTGTGTGACTGGTGGCGGTCGTTTCGACATCAATTTTATAGGGTACTTTGCTTCAGTAGGGACGACAGCTTACTTGTTTATGTTACCTTTCCGTTAATCTTTAAAGCTGTCATTAGAAAATCGAACAATTTTTTTTCACTTAAGACTCGTGTGTATTTCACATGACGATTCCATACATCAAATTCAACATAAGAAAACATATTTCCGACTAGTATAGCCGCGAAAACTTAAAGCCACCCTGAAATCATTCGTCCAGTCACCGTAGACTTGCCGCGGTCTCCGCCAGCTGCAGCACTACTCTGGCCGACTCCACCTCCTGTTGGAGGCGGTGGTTTCTTCTGGTCGCCAGGCTTGGCCGCTGCTCCACTCGCTGCTGGCTTCTTATCGTCAGTCTTTTTGTCGTCCTTCTTTTCTGTTGCTCCGCCTGCAGCGGCCTTTTGGTCCTTTGCGGAGCTGTCGCCAGCCGCCTGCTTACCATCTGTTTTGCCAGCTGTGCCTGTTGCACCTGCCGCACTGGTCGTAGGAACTGATGGTGCAGGTTTTGTTTCCGCTGGTTTAGGTTGCGGAGCAGGCTGCTTGTCAGCAGGAGCGGGAGGCTTAGCAGCAGCTGTTTCGGGCTTGTCTGTCTTGGCGGGAGCTGCTGGCTGTTTGGACTCGCCGGGCTTTGGCGCTGGAGTGCCAGACTTGGGTTGTGGTGCTTCAGCTTTAGGCTGAGGAGCGTTGGGCTTTGGCGCATTTTCGGTCTTTGCTTTGGCCTCTGCACTCGGTGCAGGTTTTGCCTCTTCCTTTGGCTTCGCAGCTGACGGCTTTTGCTTACTGTCCTTATTGTTTTTATTATCAGGTGGTTTAGCTCCACCGTCTTCCGATTTTTTGAGAGACGATTTCATATTAGTCTGTGCTGGTACTTCAGCAGCTTTTTTAATGGATTTTTTCAGGTTCTTTTTGCTTGTACTGGCAGCGATTTCCTGCGGAGATTCGAAAAGGACTTTCAGTTTTCTTTGATTTCACATTTAAACCACGCAACTTACCTCTGCTGTCATCTTCTCGCTGATGCCCTCCAGTTTTTCTCTCTGCGCGGGTGCTTTTGTCATGAATTTAACATAAGCGACTCGTGTGCTTTGTGTGACTTCACTAAGTTTCGGATTAAACTCTAAACAGGACGAGATGTGCATGTTAATGTCACTTCCGGGTAAAACATCAGGCAACCATTACTTACCAACTAGCTTGTCAGTATCAATCCGGAGACCAGCATTAGCATCCTCGATGATCTTTCGCCGCAAACTTCGCTGACTGCGCCGTATCAAAGAAGACTTAGTTGAACCAATCGGGTCACGACTAATCGTATTTTCGCGCACGATTTTATTCCAATTTTTCTTGTCGCTTTTCTTCGCCACGGCGCTTGCGATCGATGAGAAAATATCAGGCACGCCTCCTTGCTCCTGGATGCCTTCAACAATACCTATCTGGAAATCCTTCATGATACGCCGCTCCATGACGCGACCTTTTTTGGTACCTAAAGTAGATGGAAACAATTGAAACAGATTAGATCAGCTGTTCCAGATGAAGAGCAAGGATAGTGTTGGATGGAAAAGAGAATCAGCCGGAATCAACATCGCAAATATTTTGGATGGTTGGAAATAGGTTGGATATAAATAAAGGCAGCCGAGCAAATACTTGGGAGCATCCTTGCAGCTTTGTAGAGGCAATAAGTAACCTTGGTGGCGTATTTCAGTGGTGGGAGTAAAAAACCAAAAAAGGGAACAAGTAAAGGATTTTGCAATACGAAGCTGTCACGCTTTTCAACATTTGTCGTGACAGATTTTTTTGTGTAGATCGTGTAGATCGAGAGCCAATAAGTTATTTCATAATATTTTTTTCTGGTAAGGATAGCTATACATCATATATCAAATACATTGATTTAGTTCTTGCGTTATTTAAGGATCCTCGTATTGATATTTTTCATTTTCAAAAATATGATAAAAACTAAACCCACTATTAGTCTTGTAGAATTTCAGTCTAGATTAAAGCCTTATACCCCGTTTACATCTACGCCAAATCTCTAGATTTAGGCAACTTTCCCAAATCCTCATCGAAATCTTGTAGATTTCCCATATAAAAATCGAAATCTAGTCGATCGTAAGTCTTGTAGATTTCATCGAAATCCACTCAAAATCTCATGGTTGCGTGTGGCAGCATTGCAAATAATTGTATTTCAGCACATTCAGCAAGTGTCAAATTGTGTTTTGATTACGAATGACAAGTCATTTCGGTGTCACATAAATGTAACGAAATTTTTATCGTTGATATCCATTGCAATTCCACTCTCTACCAATTGTTAACAACTACGCAATCGCGAAACACACACCACGATTTCAATAACGAGAACTATCTACTTTCAAAATTTTATGTCATCTCATGCAATGACAGTGACAGCCAAAATCCGATTTGTAAGTGGAAACACTACCAAATCACTTCGACAAAATCTAGAGATTTGGCGTAGATGGAAACGGGGTATTAAGTAAGCTGAGGTCTGCAGATAGCACCGATAATCACAAAAGAGCACTACAAATAATGCCCATTGCTACTGTAAGTATGAGCCTGTGATTATTATTGAAGCTATGGGAATTGACGGGTAGAGATTTCTGGAAACTAGTTGGAAATTCAACTTACAAGGAGAAGGCACGGCATCATCGTCTTAGATCTGGATGAAATTTGGCACATAAGTAAAAGACGTCAAGAATATTCGATCCTTAAAATATTAGACCGCAACCCTTTTGAGATAAACACGGTCTAATATTTTAAGGATTGCATATAATTGATATTTTTTTGCTAATAAACAAATTGAGTATCGATAACTTATAATTTAAATTTAATTCTAAACAATGCGTTGAAAAGTACTATAGAAGATGCTTAAAAAAAATAAACTTAAATTATGTGCATTAGTCAAGCGCAAGATAGCACGCTTACAAAAAAAAAATTTAAAAAAATTATAACTTTTATATTAAATAAATAATAATTTTAAAATCAATAATATGAAAAATATTGAGTAATATGAAATTATATTATTATGAATTCTTATTTTATATTAATAATCATAAAAAAACTTAAAAAAGGAATTTTTATCATAATTTGTATAAACAATACGATATTTAGGCTTCTCTGTTCGAGTTACATCGGATTAAAGAAAAGAAGATGAAAATCGCTCCACTTCAATGTGAGAAAATACCATTTTTTATAAATTTTCATAACTTCGTTGCAAATGCCGGTCATGTTTGACCGGTTGCATCTCAAGAACTAACGCACATAACTCAACTTTTTTTTAAAAGCGTCTTCAAGAGTACTTTCCAACGGATTATTTTGAATTTAATTTAAATAAATAGTTACCGATATTTTATTTATTAGCAAAAAAATGTTTATAATTTAAAAGATTCCTGAGGTCGTTTTAAAAATTGGATTTTAATTTTTTTTAAATGCATTTGATAGGCGAAGTCCTCTTTTAGAAGTGAAAAAAATTCAAACTTCTATATGCTTTAGTTTCTGACTTGCAAGATTTTAATAATTTTTGATTTTTTAAAAATAAATTTAGATCACAAAATTATCTTGCGAAATCTACGGAATCAATTTTGATGAAAATTTGTGTGCTATTTTCTTATATTTTAAAAGTTTTCTAGGCGAGTTATGAAGGTCCTAAGTGCATTCTAAGTGGTAAACAAAGTTAAATAAAGGCTTTTATTTATTGCTATTTCACGGCAAGGGTAAGTTTTTTTAAGATTTTTATAATCAACCATGTTAATTTAATTACGAAACTTTTATTTCCCACAACTTTGCTCTAAAATGTAGAAAAAATTGCGTTTTTTTATAATTTTTAACAAAAAACATTTCGATTTATTTATCAATGTTCCTGGCTTTTTTGAGACGGAGAATAAGTCGATTATTGTTATACAAGTTAATCCACAGCTTTTTCTGCAAATATCTGTGTACCCTTTCTCAACAGCCAACTGAAAACGAGATCCGCGCTAGTCTATTGGGTATTATGGGCTGTTTCGGTTCTATTTAGTTAGTTAGTTCTATATTCAATGGTTTTTCCAAACATACCTGCGCTGTTTTTCTTGTCGATGTTGGGAACATTCATATTGTTCTGTTTGAAAATATCAAGGAGTTCGAAACGCAACGAGCTGATGTCCTGTCTCACTTCAATGATGTCATCCTCGGTGATGTCGAAATCGTCTCGTTTCCTTTGCTCGGCCGTAATATATCTTCTTACGAGGAGCTTCATTACTTTTTCATGAAGAACTTTAGCCTTTTCCAAGTTGCGTCGCTATACAGGCGTCATAGAAAGATAAACGAAAAAAGAAGCAAGTTAAAAGGACAATCACTGTTGCAACGCGTCTTTGTTGGCTCTTTAACAAACAAACACGTAAGCAGCCTGAAATCGTTCAGGACATTTGGCAATTTGCATATCGAAAAGCAAACCACCAGCCGATGGTTCAGTCGTGCTGTGACTCCCACAACTTCAAGCCAAGGGTGGTCCTTGTGAAAAAAGTCACAAATACCAAATCGGGCCGGTGAGCGGCAAAAGTTGAAGCACGCATACAATTGTGATGGATGTGTCGAATGGATGAACGACAACGGCCAAGCAGGCACAAATTTGTATAAATTGGCATTTAATTCTTGGCAAATGCCTGCAAGCAAGGACTAAAGTGTCGGTGGCGATAGTGGCTGGCGCCTACAGAATGATGCTATCCACAAGCAAAAGGCTCGCCATATGCAAGCTGGCTTCCTTCCAAGATTACTCTTAGATTGTTGTTGTTGTCTTCAATTCGAAAGTGGAAAGGTGAAAGGGAAATGGGAAAAAGTTTCAATGGTTTGTAGTTAATATATCGGTTAGGTCTTAGTGATTTCCATGATTTTAGTTGTTGTAAGTGGACATGATTCCCGGAAAGAACCAAACCCTGAATGGATTACATTGATGAAATATGTGATGTCACAGTTTCTGAGACAAAATCTCAACTTTTCGTGATAAAATTGTTTTGCACGTTGTTCAACCTTTGCTTTAGTTCCTTCAAAATTATTCATTTACTGGTTAATATGATATAATATTTTTATCGCACTACGAGCTCCTCAAAACAGCATCCAATGCGAATGTAGACTTACCAAAAGACTTCTTGTCCTTTTCGTTCCGCGTCCAAACTTTCTTAGCATTTTAATTGTGGGACATAGATTAAAAGGCGCGGGAAGTGTATCGCCATCTTCAAAATAACTCATCCACAGTTGAGATCGGGCGAATTTCCATTCGACATCAGCACGTTCCGAAATGATTTGGTACGAATTGGACATCATGGCAATCAGCATGTTTAGCAGGACAATAATATTGATGACACTGTATGATCCGAACATGAGCAACGCCCAGAAACGAGTGAATCCTTTAATGCCCTGCAAATCGAAAGACACCAGATCAACCAGGCCAAAGGATGCCCAGAAGAGAGATTGTGATGTTTCGAAAAGACTGTTGAGATAGAAAAGAAAATTGTCGAATATAGAATAGCCAATTATTCAAGGTTAAAGTATGTATTGTATTTGTATTTGTTTTTTTTCGAAACTGTAGTAAAATCTCGTACTAAGCTCATTTAGGTATGTATATCGCCACGAAAACACATGTTTATGATTCGCGCACTCGAAAACATCTCAAAGTGGTTTAAAATAGTTCTGTCTGACGGAAACACATATGAATCTATTACAGTGCGCAACTATTAAATAATTGAATAAAAATGAAAGGTGGAGGATGAACAATTACAGTCTTTATAAAATCTAGGTAATTGAAGATGATTGCAGCAAAGTCATATTTTTTCTCAATGGCCTAACAAAATAGGGATATAGGTATTTTGCGGCTGGTCTGTAAATTCTAACGTATTCAAATTCGACCTGTTTTTCTAGAAGAATACAAATTCTTGTTGAGGGCACAACGTTCTTGATGGCATATTGTGCCAAACAGTGTGTTGAATTAAAAAACTCGTACAGTGACAACGATTGCCAAAAGTAGCACCGATTACTTTTTTTGTTTTCAACAAGGTTTTGTCAAAATCACCTTTCAAATGTGCTCTTGAAATGTATACAAAACCATGAGGATCAAAAATTGAAAAAATAGCCTCAAATCATTTGTTTTCGTGGCAGAATGATAACATTTCGTTTTTCTAGGAATACGCGCAGTCGCGTTTGTTGTTTATAAGTCAGCTAACATAGGCATTTGAAAGTTTAGTGTGGTATAAATTAGGTAAAAATATTGGGTAAAAAATTGAACCGGAGATCAATTGATCTTTCAATTAAACATAGGATTCTAGACAGGTTGAAAGTGGTGCATTGTGAAAAGCTAAAATTGCGAAAAAGTATAATATTTCAAGGTCTACTTTGTCAACAATAATAAAACAAGCCGCGAGGTGCGACCCTTGAGGTCCACACGGTCAACTTCCCAGTAATATCTACATAAACATCAACAACATTAAACACAATAATAATTTTGAAAATAATACTACTTTAAGTAATAACAATGAGAGGTATTCATAGCAGTAACAGGAATGAGTTAATATGAATCATATCGTCTACGGGAGGGTCCATTGATTACTTAAGGTTTTTGGTCGATGAGGACAGATTGAATATTCACGCGGATCAATCGGCCTTTTTGGTCTTGAAAAATTTTGTATATGCAGTCAAAAATAGGTTCAATTGCCTGTAAAAAGTAAAATGTATTACAAATGATGATGGTTATTGAAATCTTACGATAACTAAAGAATGAATCTACTGAAAACTACAGTTTTTTATTCGATGAGAGCTTTTCAAAGCATATGATCTTGCTAAGTATTGACTACAAAACATTATACCATTCAAAGCGTTGATACCGCAAATGCAAATTTGATTGAAATTTTGTTGGTTTTCAAAATTTAAGCAGTTTTTTTGATTGAAAGACTATAAAAACTATTAAAAATCTGGTCAAATTATGCAAATGTTTTAAAACTTTGATTGAATTTACAACATTTTTTTTAGAATAAAAGATATAAAGTAATATCATTCGTATGAACCCTCTTTACTTGGTAGCTTTGAATGATTTTTTTTATTTTTTATTTAGTTTTTTTTTTCAAAATCATGGAAATTTTTTTTGCTGGTTTCTCTTCAAAAACTGATAAGAATGTATAAATTTTATAAACTGGTATCACTGTGCTGTGGAAACCAGGTTTAAAAATATTTTTTATGAAAAAAACCATAATTTTTCGCATTTTCTTCTATTCAATTAAAAAACTGCTAAAACGAATTTTTATAATGTTAAAAACATCGCAAAAATGTTAATACACGTCTATTGACACCTTAATGATGCAAATACTATATCTGGTTCGTGAGATATAGTGAATGATATAAATGACCTTGAAAATCATGATGACTTTTAATGATTTTTGATTTTTAATTTAATTTTTTACGTAATCATGAGAAAAAGTTTTGATGGTGTTTTTATTAACATTAGTTGGAATATATAAATAATATAAACATTGATTACTATATTTCGCAAATCAGGTTAAAAATTTATTGTTTATGAAAAAAACCTAATTTTTTGCCCTTTTTTTCTTAAACTAAAAAAACGGCTGCAACGATTTCTTAAAAATTCGACAGACTCACAAAAATGTTAATACGCGTCGAATGACACCTAAACGATGCAAATCGTATGTTTGGTTCGCGAGATATAGTGCATGACAGAAATGACCTTCAAAGGGGCAAAACAACAACCCCCCCCCCCCGGCCGAAATGTTCTAAAAACTAATCAGCTCTTAATATTGCAAAGGCGCTTCGATTGACACCTCAACGAAGTCGATACGACTTTGTTTACGTGAGCTATGCTCGTAGAAAAAACTGTCCACGAACGTACATACGTACGTACGCACGTACGTACATACACACACACATACATCTCCCTTTCTAAAAACATTTTATATATACTCTATAGACCTCAACACGTAAAGAAATGTTGAAAATTTCAATTTCGATTTTCGAGGCGATTACAAGAACTTCCCATATACTGGGAAGTTAAAAAACAGGAAAAAGATAGACACTGCTCATCAGCTTCATCCAAACTCATTCGCAAAGCGACAAATGAAGAAGTCGAGATGAAACTTTTGAATTGGTTCAAGAAAACAAGGAATTCGAATATTTCCGGAAATTTTGATAAGAGAAAAGGCGAAGGAAATAATTGTTTCTATAAGTGCGGAAAATTTTGAATGCTCAGATGGCTGGCTTTGTAGATTTCAAACGAGACACAACATCTCTTCTCATAGTTTGCGTGGTGAAGCGTGCGAATAAAGTGAACGGAAAAAGCGTTACCGAATGACTCACAAACTTTGAAGAAGCAAAAAAAATATTGTGATAAGGACATTTTTAATCTGGATGAGACGGGTGTATTTTACAATCCGCTTCCAGAGCGTTCATTGGAATTCAAAGAAATAAAATCACATGTGGGTGTCAAAAGCAAGGAACGGCTAACAGTTGTACTATGTTGTAACGCCGATGGATCTGAAAAGCAAAAACCATGAATTATTGGAAAATATGCAAATCCTAGGTGCCTCAACTAAGTGAATCGAAATGATTTACCATTTGAATACACTCATCAGAAGAATACTTTGGTGAATTCCACTTCTTTCAGAATATGGCTTATAGCGTTTTAGAGGAAAATGGCTGCAGAAAATAGGAAAGTGCTGTTAACTTTAGATAATTGCAGTGCACACAAAATCAGCAACCTGGAACTGCCGAACGTAAAAGTGGTCCCTGCGAACTGTACAAGTAGGCTTCAAGCTTTGGACGAGGGAATTATAGCCGCATTCAGGAGGTACTTTAAAACACGACTTCTTCGTCACGCTCTCCTTTGCATCGAATCAGAACAATCAAATTTCAAACTAAACGTTCTACAAGGAATGCGAGCAATTGCTGCATCATAGAATGATGTAACAAACCCCACAATTGCAAATTGCTTCCGAAAAGCTTGGCATATTCGCGAACTTGGTGATCTCTTCCTGATCCTCCAACTCCCACCGATTGGCAAAATCTCCTATTGGTGTTGCAACTCCAGGAACCAATGTCCTTCTCTGAATATGTTGCTTTGGACAGCAACATCGAAATTTGCAGTCTCGATTATGATGACGGAAATGAGAACGAAGCAGGAAGTGAAACTGACTGTGAAGAACCTGTCGAGAAACCAACCAGAAATCAGATCCTATGCGCATTGCAAACGCTATAAAAATTCGCACAAACCACCGCTGAACTAAATGCAAATTTTTTAGGAATTTTTTTCTGTCAAGTACCATCAAAAGCCTATAACAGATTTCCTAAAACAAACTTGAATTGTCAAAGTTTACAACTCCGCTTTCCAACGCTGTGGTCGGGGAGGAACTGGGGGAGGCACAACCGCCCTCAAGTATGCTTGAAAAAGGTCGCATGGCCGAACGAGTATCTTGCAGAAAGAGGATCCGGGGGTGTCGACCAGCAGATGTTTAGTACTCGGCCTAAGCAGCCAGGAGAACTGTCTCAAGCCAGTGCAAAGGAGGAGAGGTACCGACCGATCCTCAGAACAACATCCCTTCAACAGGATGCTGAGGCAAAGGGATGACGATTAACAGGGTCTATCATATATATCCTTGGTGTAGAGGATGATAACCCTAAATTCGGCGATCAATCCGGAGCTTTGCATTTGGGGCTCAATCGAAGGGATCGTGCTTGCACTTCCCCGAAACCTTACCAGAGGTATACTGGTGCCAGGGGTTAACCGGGGTTCCAGGGACTTGTCCCTGCCGGTTTTGGTTGAGGAGCCTGTGGAGGCTGAAACTTGGTGGCTGTGGGTAACACCCAAAGCGGGTACAGTCACTATAAATTCAGTTTGAGACCGGTAGCTATTCGGCAACTCTTCTGAATTGTGGTGCATTGGCGTGCTGTTGCGCTATCAACAGGGGAGCCGCTTCCCAAAGAGTGGCGAGGATGCTGATAGGTCCGATCCTTACCAAGGATTATGACGGAGTCCATGCAAGCTCCCGATAAGATTCTGGTATCCATACTCAGAAAAGCAGTGCTCGTAGCCTATGGCTATGGGTTACTGACTAGTATGTTTATGGGGGCCTTGGTACGAGCCTATCGTACCCGTAGCCTGAGGAGCTCGTGGTGTTAAGGCAAAACATGTCAGGCCACCACGTTAAACAACTGGGAACGCTATCTGTCAAAGTTTACGTGTAATAAGTTTTAAGTAGATTGCCACTATGAGCACCAAAAGTGAGTGCACACCTTTGAAATTTGTTTTTGGGCTTCAATTTAAAAAAATGAGGATATTGAAAAATATTTTCAATGAAATATTTTTAAACCTTAATTTGTCAAGAATATTATACAAAAAAATCAGTTCCCAATATTAACTCGCAAAAAATTAACAGAGCGGCAAAAACAATAACTCATAGAAATATGAATCAAAAGTAAGTGCACAGGTGTTCAAACATTTAGGAATTATAGCCGTAAACAAAATGACGGAACAGTTGAATGCAACTTCAATGCTGTTCTCAGGAAATAGCGATCACAAAAATTCTTAGTAAAGTAATTTGTCTGTGCTTGAAACAGTTGGCCCAAAACGAGAAAAGAAACTGAGCCAGAAACAAGAAAAACAAGCCGTGAGGTGCGACCCTTGAGGTCCACACGTACAACTTCCCAGTAATATTTACATAAATATTAAAAATATTAAACACAATAATAATTATGGAAATAATACTACTTTTAATAATAAAAATGTACCTCTCATAAAAGTTATTGGAATGACTTAATATTAATCGTAACATCTACGCGAGCGTCAATTGATTACGTAAAGATTTTCGTGGATTGGTTTGATTTAATATTCACGTGGATCAATCGGAGGGGGGGGGGATAGGTTACAAAGTCTTTTCTACGTTATTTGTTATTTTCATATCGATGCTTGAAGGACAAAACAGCGCTAGAAAAAATGAATGCAGTTTTTGTTATTACGACAACTGAAGACATTTTGTCGCGTGGTGGCCATTTTGAATAGGTGCGGTCAAAACTGTTAGCACTTCGGCATAACCACTGAATTTGTATTTTTTCACGATTTTTCATCAATGAATCTAATAATTATTTCTTATTTTCTGTTGATTTTGAGAAACATTGATTATGCAGTCAAAAATAGGTTCAAGTGCATGTAATAAGTAAAATATATGTATTACAAATGATGACGGAAGTAACTGAAATTTTACGAATACTAAAGAACAAAACTCCTAAAAACTACAATTTTTTATTTGATGAAAGCTTTTCAAAGCATATGATCTTAAAAAGTGTTGACTACAAAACATTTTACTATTCAAAACGTTGATTATCACAATTGCAAATTTGATTTGATTTGTATTGGTTTTCAAAATTTAAGCAGTTTTTTTATTAAAGTTAAAACACGGTTCTGTGAAGACTATTAAAAATCTCCGCAAATTATGCAAATAATAATAAACTTTGATTGACTTTACAACAATGTCTTTAGAATAAGAGATTCAAGGTATAAAAATTCGTTTGAACCCTTTTTGCATGGTGACTTTGAATGATTTTTTTTTATTTTTAATTCAATTTGTTTTGAAATCACGAGAAAATATTTTGCTGGTCTCTCTACAGAAATTGATAAAATTTTATAAATTTTATAAACATTTATTATTACGATGTTAATTTTATTAATTATTAATTAATTTTTTTATGAAAAAAACACTAATTTTCAATATTTTTTTATTAAATTAAAAAAGTGGCTGTAAAGATTTTTTTTAAAATTTAAAAACATCATTAAAATGTTAATACGCGTCGATTGACTTCTTGATGATGCAAAGATTATATTTGGTTCTCGAGATATAATGAATGACATAAATGACCATGAAGGACATGATGACTTTTAATGATTTTTTATTTTTAATTTAATTTTTTCTGTAATCATGAAAAAAAAATTTGCTGGTTTTTTTACAACAACTGTTTGGAGTATATAAATTTTATAATTATTGATTACTGTGACTTGAAAATAAAGTTAAAAATTTGATGTTTTTGAAAAAAACTCCAACTTTTTGCACTTTTTTTTCAAAAAATTACAAAACCACTCCAACAATTTTTTTACAAATTTGATTGAATCAGGTAAATGTCAATATGC
This sequence comes from Oxycera nigricornis, assembly GCA_963942545.1. Taxonomy (NCBI): domain Eukaryota; kingdom Metazoa; phylum Arthropoda; class Insecta; order Diptera; family Stratiomyidae; genus Oxycera; species Oxycera nigricornis. Next base: position 31,564,567 of record OZ012659.1, read on the forward strand.
GTCGATTGACACCTTGATCAAGCAAATTGTACGGTTGGTTCGCGAGATATAGCGCATGACAGGGTTGACCTTCAAGGGGTGAAAACAGCAAACCGCCCCCCGACCGAAGTGCTTCAAAAACTAATCAGCTCTTAAAATTGCAAAGACGCTTCGATTGACACCTCAACGAAGTCGATAGGACTTTGTTTACGTGAGTTATGCTCGTAGAAAAACTGTCTGCGAACGCACGTACGTACGTACGTACATACACACACACACACACACACATACATACATACTTCTTTCTAAAAACACTTAAAATATACTCGTAAGACCTCAAAACGTAAAGATATGTTGAAAATTTCAATTTCGATTTTCGAGGCGATTACAAGAACTTCCCATACACTGGGAAGTTAATTATAGTGAAGTTGCATTGTGAAGGGAAAAGCTTACGGGAAATTGGAAAAATTGTGAAAAGACCACACAGCACAGTGAAAAAATTATTGACAAATATAAAAAATGTAAAACATTAGAAAATTTGAAAAGATCCGGACGACCAAGAAAATTAAATAAACATGATATAAGAAATATAGTGAAAGAAGTTAGGTGTAATCCATGCTCAAGTGCAGTTAAAATAGCAGAAAATTACTCCGCGACAAACAATCAATCTGTTTCAGCTACCACAGTTCGAAGAATATTAAATGAACACGGGTTGCATGGCAGAGCGCAACGAAAGAATTCGTTCATTTCTAAGGTGAACAAAAGAAAACGCTCAACATATGCAAAAAAGTATAAATATATGAAAAACGTTTTATTCTCCGATGAGAGGAAGTTCGAAATATTTGGTGGCCATAAAAATAAAAAAAATTGGAGAACCAAAAATACAGAGTTCCACGAAAAAAATGTTTTCGGCACGATCAAGCATGGGAGAGGATCTGTTATGGTTTGGGGGTGTATGGCAGCAACGGGAGTTCGAAAGCTTGCATTTATTGATGGGACAATGGATAAGCAAGGTTACCTCAAAATTTTACAAGAAAATATGGAGGAAAGTGTTTCAAAATTGGAACTGCCTAGGACGTGGATCTTCCAGCAAGATAACGATCCTAAGCATACATCCTATTTAGTCAAGGAGTGGTTGCTTTATAGAACTCCTAATGTATTAGATCATCCTCCCCAATCCCCAGACTTCAATCCCATTGAGCATTTATGGGATTATTTAGACAGGAAAATTCGGGAACGTCTGATTACAAGCAAGGAAAGCTTGAAAACTGCGCTAAAGGAAGAATGGGAAAATATATAGACAAACATTACCAAAAAAACTAGTCGAATCCATGCCTAGGATATTGGAAGCTGTTTTGAAGGCAAAAGAGGGTCAAACCAAATACTAGTTTCCCTTAAATTTATTAGTAGAATTGTTATTATATTGACTGTATACTTACTTTTGATTCATATTTTATTGAGTTTTTGTTTTTGATGTTTTGTAAGAATTTTGTTAGTGAATATGTGGAACTAGTTTTTTTGTACATTGTTCTTTACAAATAAAGGAGTAATAATATTTAATTAAAAATATTTTTGAATCAGTGTTTTTTTCAAAATTGAAGCCTGAAATCAAATTTGATAGGTGTGCACTCACTTTTGACGCTCATAGTATGTTATGATTGGAATTTGTTATTTTATAATTTGTTATAATTTCGTATGTATGAAGTTTGTAAGAGATATATCTTCAAAAATTAAATGCATTTAAAAATTAATTGATCTAGAAATGCTTTGAATTGTTATTGGAATAACTAGAATTGTTACTGATAATAGTTACTACAATCAGTTTTAGAGATATATATATATATATATAATTGAAAATCATACTTGGCGAATCGTCTCCACACTGTACACGCTTTCTCAGCTTCATCGAAATCGGCCACTTCCGGATGCAAATGGTAGCACTTGTGTTTCTCTAAATCCGCATAGTACCAGAGTAATTGATTCAAACCGCAACCAAAGGCGAACAGGACCAATGTGTAGATGAAGAAGAACTTGATGATGTCGATAATCATTCTCCCCAACGAAACCTGTAACGGTCCCAAGTGTGGGTTAATGGAGAAAATGTGGACCAGCTTCAGGAACGAAAAGATCATCCCTGCAGCGAACGCGCCCTCGGACAGCAGCATCGGGTCAAATGGATGCCAGTACTCTCGAGCAAAATACGGATCTATACCACGGTACCAAGCGTCTCTCTGAAATAAAATAAAGATTAAAACGAAAGAGCAATTTTAGTAATTGTTTCGGCAAAACTTGTAAATTTATAGTAGCACCCAACAGTTCTCCTAGAAATCATTTTACAAACACATCTAACCATCGCACTAAGCAATTCAGTTAAGTAATTGTTGGAATGGATTCTCGCCATGTTATCCTTTTTGTATTTTTGATTTTTCGTTAAAATTGATGGCTAAATTAAAATGGGCACAGCTAAATAAGTATTACTGCCCAATTTGCAAACAAGTCTTCGAAACGGTCATTTAATTCAGGCTTAAGCAATTTTCGCTTCGTGTGAAACTTATTTGAATGATCTTTTGATCAGGTGAAATGGTTGGTGAGACACTTTATGTTTTCCAATAAGCAAAATCAAGTTTTCAAGTTATAACAGTAAGTTATAAGCTCAAGAAAATTACTCAAGGGCAAATAAAACCATTCGGCTTGATTAATATAGGGTTTTCCAATAGGAATGATATGATTTTTATGTGACGTTTCGGCCATTTGTAATATGTCATGATCTATAATTTTTCTTTCATTGTATTCAGTAATGTTTACAATTTCATCATGGTGTGATATACGCAAGAACAACGTTTACAAATTATTCAGTTTCATTATCAAAATAATCGTTCTCCAATTGCAACTTTTCGTGCGCTTTTGCCATTTTGTAGTCTTAAGAATCGTCCAAGTGTGCTCGCTATTCGTCGATTTGTTGAAAATTTTGAGCGTACATTTTCTTTACATAATGTTCAAGTGCCAATAAGACAAAAAAACGTTCGAAGTAATGCAAATAATGCTGCCGTTCAGGCAAGTGTTGCTGAAGACCGCAATTTGTCGATTCCAAGACGTTCTCAAGAATTGGGACTGTCTCAAACCACAACCTGGCGAATTTTAAGAAAAGATTTGGGTTTGCATCCATATAAAATTGTTCTCACTCAAGAACTGAAGCCATTGGACCACCGTAAACGTCGTGAATTTGCTGATTTCGCCCTGGAACAACTTGAAAACGATAACGATTTTTTTAAGAAAATCATCTTCTCCGACGAGGCTCACTTTCATCTGAGTGGTGCGGTAAATAAACAAAACTGTCGATTCTGGTGCGAAGAAAATCTACATATTATTCATGAAAAACCATTACATTCACCTAAATTAACAATTTGGTGTGGTTTTTGGTCGGGTGGGATCATCGGTCCATATTTGTTCGAAATGAAGCTGGTAACACCGTTACTGTCAATGGAGATCGGTATAGATCGATGATAACCATGTTTTGTGGCCGAAACTGGACGAAGTTGATCTTTATAACATTTGGTTCCAGCAAGACGGGGCTACGTGCCACACAGCAAGTGCAACAATTGAATTATTGCGAGAAAAGTTTGGATATTCGATTATTTCAAGAAATTGTGATATTGAATGGCCTCCAAGAAGTTGTGATTTAACACCATTAGACTACTTCTTGTGGGGTTATTTAAAGTCATTGGTCTTATGCAATAAACCAAACTCTATTCAAGCTTTACAAGTCAATATTGAACGTGCTATTCATGACATACGACTTGATTTATTGGAAAAAGTGCTCGAAAATTGGGTTCATCGAATTCGTTCCTGAAGAAGAAGTCGTGGAGGCCATTTGAATGACGTTTTATTCAGAACTTAATTGTATCGACTGTACTTCACATTAAATAAAAAACAATTCAATTTCCCTAACAATTAGTGTGGTTTTTTAACTTCCCAGTATATGGGAAGTTCTTGTAATCGCCTCGAAAATCGAAATTGAAATTTTCAACTTTTCTTTACGTTTTCAGGTCTATAGAGTATATATAAAGTGTTTTTAGAAAGGGAGATGTGTGTGTGTGTGTGTACGTTCGTGGACACTTTTTTCTACGAGCATAACTCACGTAAACAAAGTCCTATCGACTTCGTTGAGGTGTCAATCGAAGCGTCTTTGCAATTTTAAGAGCTGATTAGTTTTTGGAAAGCTTCGGTCAGGGGGGTTTGTTGTTTTGCTCGTTTGAAGGTCATTTCTGTCATGCGTTATATCTCGCGAACCAAACATACGATTTTTTTGAACAAGGTGTCAATCGACGCGTATTAACATTTATGTGATTCTATCAAATTTTTAAAAAAAATCTTGAAGCCGTTTTTTAATTTTTTAAAAAAAAGTGCAAAAAATGTGACTTTTTTTCAAAAACACAAAAATTTTAACCTGATGTTCAAACCTAAGTAATCAATGTTTATATAATTTATATACTCCAAATGATTCTTGTGGAAAAACCAGCAAAAGTTTTTTTCATGATTACAAAAAAAAATTAAATAAAAAATAAAAAATCATTAAACGTTCAAGGTCATTTACGTCATTCATTATATCTAGAGAATTAAATATAATCTTTCCATCATTAAGGTGTCAATCGACGCGTATTATCATTATTATGATATTTTTATATATTAAAAAAATCATTAAAGCTGTTTTTCTAATTTTTAAAAAAAAATTGGAAAAGATGTATTTTTTTAATAAAAAAAATTATTTTTAACCTAATTTGCACATCGTAATAATAAATGTTTATAGAACTTATAAACTTTTATCAATTTTTGTAAAGAAACCAGCAAAAACTCTTCTCATGATTACAAAAAAAAATTAAATTAAATAAAAAATAAAAAATCATTGTTGTAAAGTCAATCAAAGTTTATTAATATTTGCAAAATTTGAGCAAATTTTCAATAGTCTTCACAGCACCATTTTTTAACTTTAATGAAAAAAATTGCTTTGTAACCTGTCCCCCCTCCGATTGATCCGCGTGAATAATCAATCAAACCAATGCACCAAAATCCTTACGTAATCAATTGACGCTCGCGTAGATGTTATGATTAATATTAAGTCATTCCAATAACTTTTATGAGAGGTACATTTTTATTATTTTTATTAGTATTATTTCCATAATTATTATTGTGTTTAATATTTTCAATATCTATGTAGATATTACTGGGTTGTTGACTGTGTGGACCTCATGGGTTGCACCTCACGGCTTGTTTTATAAAGAAATCATATCACTCTTATTGGAAAACCCTTTATTTAATTAATAACCATCATCTTCAGACTGTTCTTGATGTGAGCAAACGAACCAATTAGTATGGTTTTCACTTACGTGTACTATAATCCAAGCAGTAGCTCGACAAAATATCCATGTCACATAGAAGCAGTTCGAAATAAAATCCACGATATTCCATAAGTCGTTTATATAGTCCATTAGCCCGGAATCGTATAGTGCTCTTAACTCCGCAAAAATCAGGCCTACCAAGATCAATACGAAATCAAAATGATCACTCAAACCTCCATTTAGTATAATTCTTTACTTATTATATAAAGGATAATGAAGCACTCGACGGGCCCAGGCATACTACCACGTTCATGTTTCTTCCAGTCTTCAAGCATCTCCAGCATCCATGGAAACCCGATGAACTCCATTGCCATCACCTCGATACGCTGGGATGCGGCACTGAGAAGCACTGAAAGTAAATGCAGAAATGAGGTGGATCGACACTCGGGTCAACGATCCTCTCAACTCACTCAGGAAGAACGCGTAGCTAGCTGAATGGCTGATGAACTTAACAAAGGGCTTCCTCATTAGTTTGGCCATTTCCGAGCCAGGCGCCATAATGTAGTGCATGCTGTAAACTGGGAACATGGCTCCTAGTTTTCCCACGTCAATCAATTGTTGCATCATAGTTTTTCGTCGAAAGCCGGGCAACCCTTCGTACCAAATGGCGGCCAGCAACTGCTGCACGTTTGGATGAGCAACGAACTAGAAAACAGAAGAGTGAATACTTTCGATTAAAGGATCAATCGGTTTGTACCAACCATTTTTTGTTTGTATTTGATAGCCATTTTGAGTCTTTCTAAACTTTGACGATTGCCAGGCGTCCAAACGTCGTTCACCACTTCATGGTCGAAGTTCAACATCACCTCGAGTTCATGCGACGTGCGTGCATAGTCCAAAAGCGAAGTTGAAAACTCTTGGACATTTTGTCGCATTTCCTGGTTCAGATGAAAATTAGCAATGTACTCATTCATGTTAATATATGTATATGTGTGGACATACACAAATAAAAGTCTATAAAGAAAATTCGAACATAAAACTGTGCAAAAAATGTTCCTTAATCATTATTGGTCTGTCAAAACTTCTTCACCGCTGATAGATTCAAAAATGGACATCCTATTACGATTTCAAACCAACTCTTGATATGTTTCTCTTAAATAGCCATAAGGATAATCTATAATAATGAATTCAATCAATTTCTGAGGAAATTTAATTAATGGTTTATTTTCAGTTTGGTCTTGATGACACCTGTCACAGCGGGGAAAGAATGATTGCGTATGATGTTTATCAGATATAGCGTTGAACTTAGAGACCCGAAAGATTAAGACCCGGGCTCCACGTCCGATTCCAAACCGATTATTATTTGGAATGCGTAAACAATAAGAACGACGGGCGTCAGCGTCCACGTCCGATTCCAAATCTGAAATAAGAACGTGCGAGGCCCTTGAAGCAGATTGTTTGTTTAGTGTTCATTCTCGTGTCGGTGCTCATCGTGAAAACATCTGTCTTGTGTTGTTGATAGTGTCAGTGCTGCTTCTCGGCAAACATTCTCCCACGCCGCATCATTCAATTCCCTGTTGTGGTAGTCTTTATCCGCAATACTCTATATTACCGGATTATTTTCTACTGCCGTTATCACCTTCTCTATGGTCTTCTTTGTTCACTGCCTTTTAACGAATGACCACAACGCATGCGCATACAGAAAATCGGTTTCCGAAAACCGGCCGTGGAGCCGGGTGCCATTCGATCTTATGGCGAAAGCGTGTAAATGAGCGAGAAGGAAGCGCCTTTGCTCTGATTATGAATCGGAACGTCGACCCGAGTCACTCTGAACCGGACGTGGACGCAGAGTCGCCGAAACCGAAACCGATTTGGAATCGGACGTGGAGCCTGAGCCTAAGTCATTGCGGTCATTTAGGCTAACAAAGGGAAGGTACGGAATCGTCCTCTTAGATCTGGATTAAATTTGTCACATAAGTAGAAGACGTCATGAATATTCGATCCTTAAAATATTAGACCGCAACACCCACTCTGAATTTGAAAAAAAAGCCTTTAAAGTTTTCAACGATGCTTATCTATTAGTTATTATTTAGTTATCTAACGAACCAATAAACCACACCAAAGACTAACTCTTGTATGTATTCGCACATGCATCCTTTTCTTAAAATTTAGTAACTTCCTAGTACCTTGTAATAGTAATTTAATAACGATGGATGTCACCGTCCTCTATTTCTCTTATTGCTACCCAATTACCCAATTTGGCACTGAGGCAAGGAGACAACAAAGACTGGATTTTAGGAATGAAGGACCATATGACGATCCGGCAAGGATTTCACTTCGAGCACAGCAATCCAAAATTATGGAACCTTTAACAATTACGCAATTGTGGCTCAATTACTGAGCACCATATAATTTACGGCTAGTTACGATGGGCGTCACCCTGGTTTATTGCTTTTTGCCGAGTTGGCTAGGAGACACGAAGAGGACGCAGGATTGATTCTAGGAGCACGGGATGATCCTACCGTCAACTACGATATTGCTCCGAGTACAACAGCTTTTAATAATCCATCCGTTCAACAATGAGTTTTTAGTATAATTTACAAATCTAAATGATCGAACAATTTGTTGATTTCTAAAAATGAATGTACTTGCAGTTGAACATTGCTGATTTACCATAAACTGATTACATTCACAATTTTTCAAAAAAAAAATGATACCGACCGGGGATCGAACACATGACCATATGATCACGAGCTAGTTGCGCTACTTCCTACACAACACCGCTTCCGTCAGATGTAAATACTTAAGTATCGCTGAAAACTGCAAACACTTTTTTCTCAAATTCCGGGGGGGGGGTATGTTGTGGTTTAATATTTTAAGGATCCAATATCGTTGACGTCTTCTATTTATGTGCCAAATTTCATCCAGATCTGACAGGACGATGCCGTGCCTTCTCCTTGTAAGTCCAATATCAATGTATTTATTGTTGCTGTTGGGTTTAACCATAAATGCTTCTTAAAAGTCTTAACTGAGCAAAGGACTGATATATGTGACTATAGTGAAAGTCCAAATTCATGGCGATGTGATGGGTGGATATTTTATCAAGGGCTGTGTTGCTTGGATCTGGACCAATCCTGCTTGAAATGCTTGAACGGATAAGAATGCTCAGTTTGCAACGCCTCATGTTTTTCCGACAAACTTGAAGATGAATTAAAGCTTGATCGCTAAACACACTATGAACATGAAGTCGAGTGTGAACTGAAATGAAAAGCAAAGAAAAGGACGAGATCTCGTGTTAATATGATCCATAGTTTGTACTTTTCAGTCCTCTGAATGATTAAATCGAAAAAAAAGTATTTCCGAAAATAGGCTACAGATATACAAAACGATCATCCGTCCGATATTAATGTACAGATGTGAAACGTGGGCTCTGATACAGGGTTCTAAAATCCGTTGCTAATTTTACGATACGCAGGTCTTATTGTGCCGAACGTAAGGAGCGTATGTATTATTTGAGATTTCCAAGGTGCACCGTAGAAACTCTAGTAACTAGCAACCTTGGTGGGCCAAGGCTACCAAGCAAACGTTAGGAGGACTCAGTGGATAGCAAATCGATGTTAAGATTCGAATAATTATGCAATTGGTCATTGAATGAAGACTGCTGGAGACAATGTTTTCAGCGGGCGAAGGCTCAATTTTGGCTAGAGATTATTAGAATGATTATACTGTTATATAGAACTATCTGTATCTTTAACGTGAAATCTCAATACAAAATTCAATCCGATATTCTTATTAAGCGATAAAATAACTAGGAGTGAGGATGAATTGAAAATAGAATATTATTTACAAAAGAAGCATTCATTATTATCCATCCGGTTTCCAAGCAGCTATACTATAATTCATTTGATTGCAAATCAAGCGTAACAAACTGAGAAAGTCAATATGATCAATGAATTGAATTATTGCAGAGGGGCTACGAAGGATATTATCACAGATAGTAGTAATCGGCACGAGTCGATACTCCAAAGCTGCTCTCTGTATTACTTAATTGGCTATCAATGCTCGTAAAACATACTTACGTAGTATTCTAACCGAAATTCAGACTCCATGACTTGTAATCGCTTCAATTCCCAGGATAACTCGAAAGCCGTTCGCAGCGGATCCAATGAGCTGAGAGCTATTAGGGAGCTAGCGGTCAACGCCTTATATGCGTTGATACGCGACTGCGAATGTCGCAAGGAATCCATTTCTTGAGACTGCACACACTCATCACAACCACATCTGAAAGATTCATCCACACGATGGCATTATTATCCTTTCGTTGCTTTCCGGGCAGCAATGTGTAAGGCTTAGACATAGCAATAAAATGTCGATAACAACACATATGGTTACATGAGACTAAGGACGATGGGCTGGTTGACTGATTGCTTCATTGGCTCAATCACGTACCTGTAGCTACGGCAAACAAATTTACGTGCCTATCCATCAAAAATGACCCAATAAATTGGGTGCTACAAATACTAGCAATACGCTCTTCATTGATGTCGAGGGAGGAAAATGCAGGAGAACTAGCTTCCGTAAATAAGCAACTATCCTTGTTAATACATGAGGCGAATGTAAGTAACGTATGAGGACTACGGTTTACGAATATATTTACTTAACATCGTGGGGCATGGGTAACGTTGCGCCACGATCGAGGAGCAGCTTCAAAATTTCATAGTTGTTTCTGTGAGCCGCTAAGGTCAATGGCGTGATATCCGTGGTGAAGCAGGACTTTTCGCGATCGACAGCCTCCCAACTCTGAAAATGAAAAGTTAAGATTATGTAGTATGATTCATTTAGGTGTCATCAATGTTTAAACGTTTAATCCAAATGGATTGTTTCCTATGCGGATTAGATCATTGGATTTGCTTCTGAATAGATATTTGTGATTTTTCCATTTGGAAAATTTCCATTAAATCACTCCTAGTATTCTAGTGTGCAATAGTATGCCACTGATACCACCTGCAAATAAACCCTCTAAGATTTTGGACAGATTACCCGTCATAATGATGATAAGCGTATTATCATGGTAAAATAGCATTACTACTCAAACACGGTTGCACAACTGGCTCAGTACCGGGTCAGTGCTGGCTGAGCGCCTTATAGCACTGGCCGAGTCTCGTTCGCCAGTGCTGGCCCAATAACATATAAGCGCTGGATGATAACTACGGGCGGACGTTGTATGCCTGTACTGGGCCAGTGCTGTTTTTGGGTCTTGGCCCAGTACTGGTACACAACATTCGTGCATATCTATGCAATACTTATTAATGTAATGAACTTGCACTGAAGTTCACTGTTGAACTTTCTGCGAATCGTTTAACATTCTGCTTGCCTTGTGAGTTGTTATATTTCAGTAACTGCTCAAAGCATTGCCAATCCCCAGCACTGGGTCAGCACTCGAACACAGTAGTGCGCGAGTACTCAGCCAGCACTCGCGCAGCACTGCTGACCGTCGGCCGTTCGTTGTACGCCGAGGCTTGGCCAACGCTTGGCGTTGTTTCCACTACTAGCAAACACTGTTCGGGTATGTCGATTTGAAATGATGGTCTTCGCCTCGATGGTTCAGCCAACAATTTTATTGAATCTCCACCAATTTGTCACACCGTCATTATCTATTGCCATCATTACAATCTTTCCTATATAAGACAATCTATTACACATACCCAACATGATCTTGTTAGTGGTCGCTCTTTTCTCACAAACCTCTTGGAATTGACTAATTTGACTAATTTATCTTTCTAGTTCCTAAGTAATATTTTTAAGACAGTTTACATCGTACATTCATAAGCCTAACATATTTTTTACTACTGTGTATTTGGAATTTCTGCTCAGTAATATTTGACAATAAACAAAATCGCATGCTACTATTATGCCTGTCGAAATACCGATTAGATTAATGAGGTAAATGAACCGTCAACATTTTTGAAGGTGTTTACTACAATGAAACTAATAATTCTTTAACGATAAATTATTTATTACTTCAAGATAATAATCGATTGAACCAATCGAACGGAGCTTGCACGACGCGTGTTTGACAAAGAAATGAAACATGTCCATGTTCGTCCTGCTTTAACTTATGAGAAAGATGGTGGTGCGATGCGATAACTTTACAGCGGCTACATTTTTCAGCTACAGTGCCATCTTCGGACAAAACGGATGAAAAATGAAGGTTAGCTTGAATATTTTAAGGAAAAATTGAACAATCCAAACTTTAGTTGAGCGATTTTAGGATGAAACGGAAAAGTCTGGAAATTGTCATGTGGTGTTCTTGTCACGCAAGTAAATTGATATCATTGAGTACAGGTAGTGTGAAACAATTTATGTTTCAGTTTCTACTAATTGTCAGCCACAAAACAAAAAACAGCTACATATGTTTACATTCAATGACAGATCAACTGTCAGACACAATAAGGTACCTAAAGTATGTATGTCGCTATGTTATTACTTCGTACTTCATTATGACAGATTACTTGATAATGAGGTCTAGTGTGTCGCTAGCATTAAACAGTCACAGCAACTTACATAAGGCTGTCCTGACACGTGATGCTCCTCCTCCCAGACAAGCAACTCTTCAACGGCTTCAATATATTCCTCAGATATTGCATGCAGCAAAGCATCCTTGATAGTACAAATAGAAATAAAAAGAGCTGCAAAATTTATCCTTGAATTTATTTTAGAATTAATGCTTACTTTCACTTTTATCCCGTGATCCAATAATAAGACAATTAAATCGTAATTCTCATTTTCAATTGCCGCTATTAGAGCGCTACGGTTCATAGGATCGACACAATCAATTTTGAATTCTTTTGGATTATCTTTATTCTCGTCGATTATTCTAGAAACAGAACATTGAAACTGGTTTTGAATAAATTAATTATTTTTCAAATAATGGTACAAAATAAAGGTTTCAACGGAAAATGAATTAAGGCTCCAAATGATCGAGAATTTTTTCTGAAATGGCGAAAAAACAACTAACGATTATTTAGTTTCTGGAACAGAAATATATATCCTTTTGAAAAAAATAGGCAGAACTTACCGTGACACCGTGGGACAATCACCATGTTCGGCGGCCATAAGAAATTTCTTTTCCGTTTCCGTTAGAACATATTCTTCCGCTGCATTAGGATCAACATTATAATTGCTTTGTCCGGTGCTCTCTTCGTCCTTCGGGACTAAATTTTCCTTAGATTCTGTTTTCATCTTGATGAGATTAATTTATCGTACAATAAGAAGTGTTCTCTAAAAAAACCAAAGAAATTCATGACAAACCTTCCAGCGAGGTTCATGGTGTAAAACAAGGAAGTGCTAGTATAGTCGAAGTGCCGTGTGCAGATGCTCAAAATAACATGCTTATTTTAGTAATGAAACACAAAAAAATCTTCTCTGGTACAGTACGAAATCTAGTTTCTAGTATACAGCTCATCATTCAAACAATAATGAATATTATTCAAGAGTTGGGAGCTTCTTCTTTAAGCAAAAAATTTTACTCATGAGTTCTGGAATTGATCTGAAATTTTTCAGCGGTTTTAGTAAAATAGGATCATTTTTTTGAAACAAAGATTTTAATAGATAGATATCAAGGTAAGTTTTTTATTCATTGCGAATGGATGTCATATCGAACCGTATTTTCTGGGATGCAATAATAGAAATGGAATATAAAATAATCTCAGCTCAATAACGTAATAAATCAAATGATGGGTTGGACTGGATGGTGGACCGAAATCTTTATTCCGAACTTAATTAAAAAGGGTTTTAAAAGAAATTTTGGGGATCACCGCAAGCCCCTAGTAAACGCTTAAAGTCAAACACGTTATTCTAAATGGTGATTCAATCCGATGTGATAAGAAATTTGTTATTTCAATTATTTTATTTTTTCACAGCCTTGTAAGGACAACTTATTTGCTAATTTTTCAAACTTTTGTAGCACATTTAAGTCGATTCACTTGAAACGTTTTACGGAAACAGAGCAAGGGGTGCATACTACTTTATTGTACTTAAGTCAAATTTGTTTAAAAAATTGTATTACCATCTTCAAATCAATTTCTTGACGATCAGCCTTTGGTGATCTAATAAATCCTTACGGTTACTTTCTCATAAATGTACGCTAGCTTAGGAACATATTATGACATTAGTATAAAAGGATTAATCACAGCCCATGCGAAAGCATTCACAATTTATACTATGATCAAAATGCAGATTGCGACAGTTTTGGCTCGATCCTAGCAACGAAAGGGTTAGAAAAGATCGTGAACACATACAAAGTCTAAATTAATTTCAAGCGAGCATCACATCATACGCACAACTTGTTACAGGGCTCAGAAATATTTTCATGATTTGTCTATTAGAATGTCTTCTTGCAAATGCTGCTTTGTATCTCTTGAAGATAGGACGAATCAAATAATCTTGTCAATCCATCACATTCCCTTCAAAAGGCACGATCTTGAAAATATTTTAAACATTGATATTCCTCGAAATTCAATTGAATATCATCTTTTGCATACATTAGCACTTCACTGCACTCAACACTTCCATGGTCCACTAATCTCTACAGGATATTCATCACATCGAAAAACTTACTTTACGCTTTTCCAATGTCCTAATTAACACTTTAATGTATGGGAAATTTTAATGGTTGCAGTCCTTTTCGAATAATTTTTACGTGGCACGTTTCAAATATATGTAGTGCACACTAGCGCATGTGAAAAACCCACGAGTGTTTTCGAGCACTAATTAAATTTTCATGAGGATTATTTTCCCGGAGCAGACTCACGACACGCGTTCGATTTTTCTTTTGATTTTCCGGATACTGAATACTGCGACTTTTTTGGTAGCCAACGACTTCAACAGGAAAGGGTCGTGACGTGACGTGCTGTTGCTCGCCTTTTATATCATATTTCAGGTGGTTTCGCAGGTGAGGTGTAGGCTCAGGATGCACTGCATATCCTGCCAATACCGTCACACTCGTATCCTATTGCGCGAAGTGCGGGCTGGCTACACTTGAGGTTTGACCTTTGCACATTAATCTACTTTATTCCAGTTGGACGGGTCAGCAGGACCCTTCGAGTCCTGCTTGGGCTGTTTCAGGTGTTTTCTATGCGAAAAACACTGAGTAACTAAAGAGCTGGGTGACACTGACCATTGTATAGGCTCTTAATCACATTAGCTAATTTGATATTTGAACGACAGCAGAGGAGCACGCGAAGGTGGTGACTTTCTTGGTTGGATGAGGGACTTCACATGGGCATACAATATGCAACGAAGAAGTTGGGATTTGGTAAGTCTAAAAAAACACTCCGCACTCCCCATCAAAGCCGGCACAGATAAATAATACTAGGGCTTAACCATGCGCTGGCACTGCCGGTATTTATCAGACACCTCTAGATTATTTTCAGCCGAAGCCAGCTTTAGCTAAATTTATAGATTTTTAAAAACCACTTTTTGTCATGAAAATTTTTGAAAACACATACACTTTAACGTCCAACAAACGACGTTTTAAACGCTTTTACGTGTTTTTGTATTCCAAATGGACTAGCAGTTAGTATTCATCGACTGAAATTGTATGCCAACTCTGATATTCTGAAGAGCTGTACCAGGTAGGGGTTAAGTGAGAAAATCACAGACATAGATGTATCTAAAAAAATCGAATTTCAAATGTAAACGACGTGTGCTTTAGCGGAAAATCAAAGTCAGAACTTGGTGTTGTGTGATTTCACAATTGTCATGCTTGCATAACAATTAATCCAAGAACGTATTGCATTCTATTCGCTTTTCCACGCTTAAACCGTATTATCACGTGTTCGCTGAAGACGGCCTTGGTAGTAAACAGAATAAATTCTCCACATGCACTAGCACATGTTTGTATGCCCTCAACTCAGGCGCTGTGTCCATGGATGGCCGTAAGGAAAGAGTTCGTGACCAAGTTGAGTGCTCTACTGAACCGATCGAAAAATCGCATAATCCAATTGAATTTTCACACAGTCATGGCATCGAATCAATAATTGATTGTTTTAGGTTTCTTGGAAAAATATTATTAGCTAAATGATAGGAATACGTAATGGTCGTCTATTTTAAATAAGTTTAGTATGTGGCCGTGATATCTATTGTCTTTTTCAGGTTGTGAATCTCGAAAAGGTCTGTGATACATTTAATATATTTGTAAATTCTCAAGCCATTATGGGTTCATTAGAGATTTTTGAAATTGAATCAAAGAGTCTTAACTATGGACTAATTACATACTTTTTTTCTTATTGTTACCACACTAACACGCTACACCATACGCTATAATTTATCTAGTCGTGCTTAACATTCACGATCGTTTTCCTAAACACAACGAGTTTATTACCTGCTTTATGCTCGAACCGCTTTCCTTGGTCGAGGCTCAATTATTACTTTTGTTCAATCGACCGTTTCTCAGACGTTCAGCTTGTAGAGTGAGTCTTACCTATCAACGCTACTTGTTTTATATTTAATCGGCAACTTCTTGATTATCCGTTAATGAGAAATTTCCGTGTAATCTAGGAGGGTCTTGATGGCCTTTCTGGGTAAACTAGAGAATGTTCCAGAAAGTGGTAGGTAGTCTCACTAAACTCAATGTTCATGTGTTGAATTCTTTAAAGGAAAATTCTCTTACTGATATAGAAATTTAATTCATGCAGTCAAATTCTCATCGAATGTTAGTGGAATGTGATAGTGATGCTGAATTTTCGTTCTACGATTTTTACCTGCACGGCGTATCTATGGCGGTTGAGAATCCTCAAGCAAGAGCAGCCCGACACGTCACCTTAAATAATTTTAACTTCCATTGAGAATTGTCCTGAGGTGCTTTTAATAAACTCTTTACTGTCCCAAACGAGTGACGACGCTTAAAATTTTTAAGTCAATAAAAATCGATAATCACTAAAAAATATTTTTGATAATATTCCTCACTTGATTGTTGGTTGGCTCATCAAGCTCGTTTCGTGAAGCTTATAGAGAATCGCAAAATATTTAAATTTTTGACGTATTTTCTACTTAGACACACGATGTAACGTTTTAAACTTCACTTAGAGAATCTAAACACTCAAGTCCTTTAAAACGAAATATTTATAACTCATCAAGATTGGCAGTGAATGTATTCACGAATAATTCTCCGTAATTAAGGGGTTACACCACAGTAGAGAGCGAAAATTTAACGTTTTCTGCAAAAAATTTTCAAGTGGAAGGAAAAGTTACAGGGTAATTCTTTTTAAAGACACTGTCAAGCATGTTTTGAAGTTGAAAAAACATTGTTTATTAAAAAAATTATACAAAATGGCTGCGCAACAGCCGTTTCTGCGGAACAGTTTTTTTCGGAGGGGCTCCGCGAGACGCAGTAGAAGTGCACCAAAAATTAATCTGGAACATATAAAATATAGCTATAGAAATACGTAGGAAATTTTTAAAATATTCATTTTTGTTAAAAAGTTCATTTTACTATTAGTAATTGATTTCATCTTCACAAAATACTACGTGTTATTTTTTTATAAAAGAAAAACTTCCTTTTAATTTTGTGTATCTTTATTTGGACTCGTAATCGATTTTCGACCGTAATCGTCGTAGGTCTTCCTCAGCGAGGAATGCTTGAAAATGTTTCCAACAACATCTATTAGTGTATTAAAGAAATTAAAAACCGAATGGAAAGATATAATGCTGTACCCGACGAGCAGGTGTCGTATTTATCGCATATAATCGTTTCGTAGCAGTCGGGAGGGGTTTCTAGCAAAAATAAATTAGTTTGTCTCTTATTCTAGAGGGTTCAAAGAATTTTTAAGCCAATAAAAATAAAATCGATTTTGTGAAATTTCTGTTGTGGTGTAACTCCTTAAGGGGTTAACCCCACTTGTAACTTTTAGTTTTGTTGTTTTTTTGTTGCATTTTTTCAAAGTATAACTATCTAAAAATATGTCCTTAAAATTTCAAGTCGATCCGAACAAAATTGACTGAGATATGAGCGTTGAAAGAGAAGAATCCGTTACGAAAACGACTGAAATTGAAACTTTAAACGCGTTTTTCTTGAAATGACATTTTTGAAGTCGGTGACCAAAATTACTCGAAAACTGCTGTACCGATCTTTTTGAAACTTGACAAACTTGTTTAATACATAAAAATGCAGTGCTTAATAGTTCGATTTTTTTTTCGATAAAAAATGGCCGTTTTATAGCCAAAAGGCGACCGTTATTTTGAGTGAAAATCGAACCATTAACTTTGACTATCCGCATTTTTGTGAGAAATGTATATTTTTTTAAATCCTTCGATTATGCACTAGTTTATACTGTTGTTTAATTAAATCCGTCAACATTTTTTGTTTCAGATGATTCAATTCGCCAGAATGTTGGTCACCGCAAAACGGAAAAATTAAAATACAATTGTTTTGACGGCCATTTGTAACTCAACCATGTACCATTTTTCAAAAAAAAACCTTAAAGGTGTTTAAAGTATGTACTTTAATATGATATAATGTTCATTTAAAAAAGTTTCGTAGTTTTCTTTAAAAAAATTCATGAAAATGACCTATTTTTTGGCGCTACAAGTGGGGTTAACCCCTTAAGGCATTTTCATTACGTTTGAGTTAAGACGGCAATACTCTTAAAACGGCGAATATGGAACTTTTTTTTTAATGTATGTAAAAAGTTAGCTATCAAAGATATCGACTTGAAATTTGATAGGTATTGAGACTAAAAATTGAAACTTACATTATTAAAAAAACATTAAAAATTAAAATGGCGACCGTTTCGACCAAGCGCTTGAACAGTGCCAAACAAAAAAAGCGGATTGCGCCTCGTAAAATTCTGAGAAAAATATCCATATGTGATCATATATTAAAAAACCTCCTGTTATTCTTGAATGAAAACTACTGCACGGGCCTAAATTTAGGGCAATAAAGATGTTTATTGCGATTTGATGCATGTTTGAATATACATGTAATTGTTTTTGATTTTTTTCGATTGAAAAAGTGTTCTAGAATCGTCAAAAAAAAATTTTGTTCTCCGAAGTAGTATAGAATATGCTCCAAAAAGACTTGAAGAACGGATGGGGACTACCAGCACTGTAGAATGAAAACCAGATTTATTTTCGATATAAAATTGTGTACAAGTCGAAATTTTCTAACTTCCCAAATAAAAATAAAATTAATTTTTTTAACAGAGTAGAGATTCTAGTACTCAGTCGCGAATCAAGTAATGAAAAAACCAATCTCACTATAAGTTCCCAAAGAATATTACCATCCATTGAGGCACGTTTGAATATAAAATACAAACTGTATATTACTTTTAAAAAATTGTATAACTGCTTTGCGTACTAAACCTAAATTCGAAAATTACACGTGTCTTCATAAAAGCCAAGACTTTCATCCCGGGAAAAGTTTGAAAGATATGGTACAACAGTTAAATTTTTTTTCGGTTACCACAACTTTTTGAATAATTCGTCACAATTTAAATCAACGTTCATTATTAGGAATGTCGATATTTTCCTGAAAATTATCCATTTAATAACTGGAACCCTTTTGATTAAATTAATATTTACAAAATGCTTCATTTATTAGTGCTTATATTAGCAATTTGCATTCTAAGCTGCTCACAGCTTTTAATCCTCTTCCACTTATTCTTGATCATGCAGTGTTAGCTCTAAGCGTCTGGAAGGGTCAGTACCAAGGACACCGTCATCATTAACACATTTAGCTAAGCACCCAGCCTAATTTGCGTGGCGATTATATTTCAATGCGTGCTAATTCAAATCTATGCTAGAGTTAAGTTTGCAATTTGCGTACAAGCCCTGAAACCAATTAAAGCTAAAAGCCAACAAGAAACATACAATGCAAAAAAAACGAGTAAACTCCATCGATACCTGCCAATTAAGGGCAGTAGCTAAAAATGAAAGGGAAAAAATTGATATTTACCTACCGTAAATTGGTGTCCATGAAAGGGAATTTTTAACATGCGAATTACCTTTCATTTCTTTGATATTCCAATGCCAAACTTTCAAGGCATTCATAGTATATACTACAGTGAAAGGAATGATTATTCCTTCTTTAATTGGACTTTTAATCGAATTCTTATTTTTTTGATCCCTAAATAACCTAGAACAGTTTCCATTGTGAAATATGCTTCACGTTGCATTTGATTGTTGTCACATTTGCTTACTTAAATAGCCAGAAGAATAAATAAATAAAATCAGCATCGCATATACGTTACGAAATCGCAGCTCCGATAGAACAATGCCGCAACTGTAGTAAATCCAATTTTTCATAAGTCGCATTTCAAGATTTTTTACTAAATTTTGTTTTAAAACGGAACGCGTACAACAACTTGGTGAAAAATGAAAAAAAATTGTACCATTCTTTGTTCGTTTCGTCAATCAACAATTGCATCGATTGAAAATATTACGAAATGCACTGTTCCCTCCGTTGGCAAGACAAAAATAAACATAATATGAAAACTATTTGGCAAGTGACTTCTGTCAAAGTTGACACAATTCCGATTTATATGTTAGTGCTCTCGGTAGAAATTTGTGGGTGCAGTTACTTTTACTTACTCTACTGAAAAAACGCACTTATCTTAAATGAAATCGATATATGTAGTAATAGAAACATGTAGATTTCACGGTTATACGAAGCAATGACTAGTTTCCTTTCCAACCTGCAAGAAAGGATTTCTAGCAAACTATTTTATTGATTTTATAGTTTCCATGAAAGTTTGAGATAGGGTTCCAATGCGAACACTTTAGTTGTGTACATCTTTCTTTTTGGCAGTAGTTATCTCCTTAACGGTAAAATCATTAGTAAATTCAGACATAAAAGTTGCATTCGGTACTCAAATTTGCTTACTTTGAAATGACATGGAAAAGCAATTTAATCTCGATAATGTTGAAAACAACTATTTAGTGCATACAGTATTCCCCTTGGTTGCTTTTATTTTGTCAATCGTTTACTTTTTGGTAGTTTATGAGACGTAAGTGTCTATTCCGTCTTGCATCGAGGCAATAATTTTGTTTAAAAACGAAATAATTTTTTAATGACTTTTGAATTTGAATCGTATGTTCATTGCTTTTTGCTCGTGGAGTCTGTTCACCGTGGGATTTATTATTAATTTTATTTGGTTTCTGATTATTCATTGATAAACCGATATTTTAAATAGAAAAAATCCTAAAAACTTTAATCGTATTTATTTTAATATATATCACTCGCGCTCTACAGCTGATGTTAAGGCTGTTTCTTGATTCGCTTTCTGGCACCTTCGCTCTCACTCGTTACTCCGCCTCCTGCAACAGCTGTATGAATTCCTTCCTGGTTGGTCGGTCGGACATGCTCATTACCACGCGGCACTTCTTTGGGTCTTCACAGAAGTTAATTTCTCGGTGTTTTACGGCAGTTTTCCTTGAGCGAACCCCACATCTGAGCTTTAATCGTATTTATTTTAATATATCTCACTCGCGCTCTACAGCTGATGTTAATGCTTTTTCTTGATTCGCTTTCCGGCGCCTTCGCTCTCACTCGTTACTCCGCCTGTCGTTCGTTGTTCTTCTTTTCAGTGACAGTTCCACCGTCCTGACATACTCATCGCCTTTTTCGTGGGCATGCCACACCTTGGACAGGCATTGCCCGCTTCGATATTATTCTACTACAAAAAAAAAGGACCAAGTTGTGGGGAAGTGCGACCATTGAGGTTCACATGATCAACTTTCCAGTAATATTTACATAAATATTAAAAATATGAAACACAATAATAACAATGAAAGTAATGCTATTTTAAATAATAATAATGAGAGATACTCATACCAGCAGTTGGGATGAGTTGATATTTATCGTATCATCTAAGGAAGCGTTCATTGACTATGTAAGACTTTTGGTGGATGAGCTTTGATTGAATCTTTACGCGGATCAATTAGAGGAGGGCAGATTATAAAGCTTTTTCGAAGTGAGTTGTTGTTTTCTTATCGGTGGAAGGATGGAAGAACAAAAAGGCACTAGCGAAAATCTTGACGAAATTGGGCTATCGGAGGAATTGAACGCTGTTTTTTGTTTTTACGCCGACTGAAAAGATTTTCTCGCGTGGGCGCCATTTTGAAAAGCTGCGGCCGAAATTTCCATGGCTGTGGCATAATCACTGAATTTGTGTTTTTGACCATTTTCCATCAATAAGATTAAAAATTATTTCTCATTTTGCTGTTAATCTTAAAAACATTGAATATGCAGTAAATGGTCGCTGCTTACTGGTAGATAAAACATAAAAAAATACAAAAGATGGCGCAGATTGTCATCTTAACGATGTAAATCCTATGGTTCGCGAGATATAGTGCATGACAAAAATGACCTTGGAGAAGCAAAAAAATGACCCGACCGAAGTTTTTCAAAAACTAATCAGCCCGTAAGATTGCACAGACACTTCGGTTGACACATCAACGAAGTCGATAAGACCTTATCTTAGGTGGGTTATGCTCGTAGAAAAAACTGTCCACGAACGTAAATACGTACGTACATAAACACACACATACATATTTCTTTCCAAAAACTCTTTTAATATACCGTAAACTGGGGTGAAATTGTATCCCTATGGGTAAGATTGTGCCACCGGCACTTTTTTAACACCGTCAACGATTTTAGTTTTGAAATTCTACTCGTTGCAACTGCCTCAATATTACATTTCCTCAACTGTCTTTTAAAAACATTGAATAGCCCCGAATATGAAATACTGAATCTTATTTTCTCACGCTCTCTATGTTTTTTTGTTGTCCTGAAATAATTTCGACAATTTTAGCTTTGCTAATTGATGATAAGCGAAAAGGATAAGAAACTAAATGAAGAAAAAGATGGTGTGTATAAGATTACTTGTCCCGAATGTGGTAAAATTTATGTAGGCCAAACCAAAAGACTAGCAAAAGTGAGGTTTGAAGAACATACGAAAGAAGCGGAATTATACAAGAAAAGTAGAAAAACATGCATAAACTCGGCAGTTGCTGAGTACATAATAAAGGAGGGCCATGTTATCAAGCTAGAACATATGAAGGTGATCAAAAAGGTAGATCGGATTAAAAATTCGGATATAATGGAAGCAATCGACATAAGAAAAGTACCTAAAGATCGGAGGCTGAATAAATATGCAGGTAACAACAACTCGCAGTTATTGGATGTAATATTAAGAATGTAATGACCAGTGGCGGCTCCACCTTTGGGGCTAGTGGGGCTCAGCCCCACCACTTATTGATGAGCCTATATGGGGGGAATGGGTAAGTTGTGAAGTGAAGAAATGAGGATATGTTTTTTTAGGCAAGCAAGAGTTATTATTATTTTAAAATGCTTATTTATTTTAGTTTTGAAACATATGCTGAACGAAGGAATTTAGTTGTAGTTCGACTTTTTTTATCAATTTTGTTAATTTTTAAATATTGTCTCTTTGCTATTTGATACTAAGAGGATCAGCAAAAATGTGAAAAGTGAAAGGAAGCCAATGGCAAGCTGGCAAATTCAAGCTAGTCTATTTGGCAGTATCAGTTCGAAATGCTAGGTTAATACTAACAGTGAATTATTTTATATAGTATTCAAGAAAATCGTCGTTGAATCGAGACATTAGAAAGAAAGGAAGACGCTGTATAGTCTACACAAAAACAGGAAGATAATAATGATGATGATCTTGTAGGCTAACTGGAATTCCATGGTGGAAGTCTATAGCCGAATCAAAATTTAAAGACGAAATTGTTACGCACAGTTTTTTTCCCATCACGAAAGCATTTTCGATAAGGCAAATAATCTGCACTTACCTGTGGTTATTCACGCCGCACAAAAGAGGACGAGTGAACTTGCCCGAACTAACTAACTAACTCTCGACCCAATTGCACTGCAGGCAAATACAAGAAAATAAATTTTCTATAAATTTAAAAATCTATTCAGATAAATAAATGTAATTCATGAAAATAAAGGACAATCTTACCGACCTTTTTTAGCGACACAATTTAAAGAAAATCGATAAGAACAATCGCAGAGCACATTCCATGGTTTTCATTCTTAAAAAAACTGATCGTTAAGTGTGACAGTAATTGAGAAGAAAATTTTCTTACTTAATGTAGTCGGCGAAGTCGCCTATATTAGTGCAAATGTAATAAAATATCATTATAGATTTCAATATAGTTTTCATAATTTCATTTCATTTCAAAATATAATGTAGCATTTTTTTCGCCCATGTTTTACTTTCACATAGTTTTCTTGTCACGCACTGTAGAACAATTTGTTTTTCTCTTCGACTCGCTTCTTTGTGCCTGCACCGAGTAAAAGCTGAGAGTAAAATTTAAACTTATTTTCTCTTTAACAATTTTCCACCTTAACTATGAAGAAGGGGCTACATTAATCTAGCCCCGATTAAGAGAATTTCGATTTGAATGTGAGCGTGAATTCTATGCTGAAGCGGCGGGAGTGTGCGTGTTTGAAAAAGCATATGTATACCTTACGGACGGGCTAATTACATTCAGCCCGTTCAGTGCTTCGACAACGTTTAGTCTTGGCATGGCCTGGATAATATTTTTGAACAGGCATGAGCAACATTTTTTTACGACGGGCCGAAGGCGGTGAAGGTGATGACTGTTAATGAAAAAGTAGTCTCATCAGTGTAGTGCATGGTATTAATACTTAGTGTGGCTTCGTAGTGTTTGTAGTGTTTGATATTTTTTAAAGTTTTGTAGTGCTTAAAGTTTGTTTCAAAAAAGGGTTCTTCAGGTTATGGTATTTATGATTTTAATTAAATACATAATTAACAAGATTTTCCTTGCATGTGTTAAAACTTGCTAGAAGTTTGAATTTCAATTTTAGTAAAAAAAAATCGGTATTTTCAAAATACGAATTCGGTAGAAAATTTAATTTCCAACCCGTTTTGCTCGCGTTCTTTTGAAGAAAAACTTGAAATTAAGCGCTTGGGATCTCATCAGCCTTCTAATTTTAAATTAAGCAGCAGCTGCGACAAAAGGTAACTTCGAAACTTTTCTACTGATTGGTTCAGTAAGAAAATTTTGAAAAGTGCGATAGGCCTAAAAGTTGTTTGGGGTGATAGTATATTGATGATAGAAAAATTCGTACCAGTAGCCCCACCATACCTAACTCCCACGAGCCGCCTCTGGTAATGACATCACTTAAGTAACTATTGTTTATATAGGTTAAGTAAAATATTAAAGAGTATATTGTACTGATGAAGACCGGGTGTGTCGGTCGAAATGCGCATATGCAATAATTAAAATAAAATCATAGTCGCATAAAAGGAATCATTTTTTGAAGTATTTATTTAATCATATTTAGCGGCTAGTGAACTTTCCGGGAAAAATATCCTTAGTGTTAAAGATTTATTGTTTATGACAAAAAACCTAATTTTTTGCACTTTTTTTAATAAATTAAAAAACGGCTGCAACAATTTTTTTTAAAAATTTTATAAAATCACAATCGATTGATATTTCAACTATGCAAATCGTATGTTTGGTTCGCAAGATATAGCGTATGACAGAAATGACCTTCAAAGGGTGAAAAGAACACAACCACTCTACCGAAGTGCCCCAAAAACTAATCAGCTCTTAAGATTGCAAAGACGCTTCGATTCACTCCACAACGTTTACGTGAGTTATGCTCGTAGAAAACACTGTCCACGAACGTACTTACGTACGTACGTACACACATACATACATCTATCTTTCTAAAAACACTTTAAATATACTCTACGGACCTCAAACCGTAGAGAAGTGTTAAAATCTTCAATTTTGATTTTCGACGCGATTACAAGAACTTCCCATATAGTGGAAAGTTAATAACTAAAGATAATTTATTAATGTGAGCTTTTGATGTATTTTAAAATATACATATGTGCATCAATTTTGTTCAAAGCTTGAACACAAGAGTCCAATTTTTTTTTATTTTCAGGGGAAATGTAAACAAACCATGCGTTTAGTTTAATTGTTCACACGTGCGTAAGAAATAATTGTACGCATGTACACCTATTAGCGCAAACATGAATATTTACCTCAATTATTTCTGAAACACTATATGTATATTCTATTAAATTGTGATCGTTCCAATGTCAATATCGCGTGCACTTACATCCATCCGCCATTCATCTGTTTTCCAAGTGCACGAAGAACAAACCCAACATCTCAGTTTTCTTTTAGGAATGATCAACTTCTGCACAAATACATCATTTCAAATAACATTTTTTGTGGAAGTCGGGATACATGTTCAGGGAAGGATGCTGGACCGCGGAAAACATATTCGGCATCATCACGCAATTGCTTAAATAATTTGCCTTGCAAACAACAATTTAAACAAATAATTCATCTGCTAAATCAACCTTCAGTGCACGATCCACTTTGTGTCTATGGAATGTAATGAGGAAAATTTTATGATTATAAATAAACCTCGGTTTTGAATGTTCAGAAATAGAATTTTCTTATTATTCTGGCATTCTCTCATCTCGTCAAGCTTTTGTCTGTTTTTCATGTGTTTTTCGGAGATGATTCGCATTTGGATTTTTTCTTAATATTCACTGGAGACCAGCACATTTAATTTGGTTTAAAAAAATATTAATTCTCGTGGTTGTTTGTTTAGATGAAATACAAAAGAGTATAAATTAGATATTGGGATCTATCTATCGTCTGTAGCTTAATTTAAGATCAAAACTCATTTGCGAATTAATTTTTTAATCATCTGGCTGTAATAAATCATCGCAGCAATGAATTATTTACGTTGCCCAATATCTTTTTTGTGAGCAGGAAAACAAGTAAAAAGATAACCTTAGGAATGTCAAGAGCAAAAATTAATGGAGTTTCTGTTATCACGCCCATTGAAGAGATTTAAAATTTATTGTTGTTGTATGAAAAATACCTTAATTTTTTATGCTGTTTTTAATAAATTAAAAAAAGGCTGTAACATTTTTTTTAAAAAAAATCCGACTAAATTACACCAATGTTAATACGCGTCAATTGACACCTCAATGATGGAAATGCCATATTTGGTTCGTGAGATATAGCGCATGACAGCAATGACCTTGAAGTGGTCAAAACAAAAAACCCCTCCGACCGAAGTTTCCCAAAAACTGATCAGCTCTTAAGATTGCAAAGGCATTCCGATTGACACCTAAACCAAGTCGATATGACTTTGGTTACGTGATTTATGCTCGTAGAAAAACTGTTCGCGAACGCACGTGCGTACGTACGTACATACACACACACATACATAATTCTTTCTAAAAATTCTTAAAATATACTCTAAAGACCTCAAAACGTAAAGATGTGTTGAAAATTTCAATTTCGATTTTCGAGGCGATTACAAGAACTTCCCATATACTGGGAAGTTAATAAAGACGGTAGACTCCTTAAGAACCAGTATGGAGTAAGGCCGACTGTCTGATTTAGCAATACTCTCAATCGAAACAGATTTAGTTGCAAAAATTAATTAGAACACCTTACTAGAGGACCTAAGTAACGCCAAAATCCGAAGAACATTGCTTTTGTAAAAAATTAAATCACTCAAGTTGCAAAATAAAACCTTTTCTTAAATCTGTATGCTTTTCAATATTCTCCCGCCGCGCATTTATATTTTTTCCCTATGATGAGTTGGTATATGGTGTCAAAGCATGTTTGGTAAGATAGATTTATTGGGTAGATCTTAGAACCGAAAATAAAGGGGCCACGTCACCCACTGCCCAAAAACTCATCGCTTCCTACCCAATTTTGCGATGCTATTTCTAATCCCGTTTAGGCTCCAATTATCTATCTTATCTGCGTTTCATGAAGCAAGTAGGTGGCCTCATGAAACGCAGAACAGACGCGCAATATTTAAACATTACAGCCGAATGTTTCTTCTTTCCAAACAGAATCAAAAGCTATTCCCGTGCAAATAGTTACCTGAAAATAATTATGCGTCCAATTAAATGGTCACAATAAATTACCCTTCATCGGATCCGAATAGTAAATTAATTAATTACGTCGTAATGGTTTCACCACCCGATACGTATCGCAGTTATCAGATCGAATGATTAGCCATCAACTGTCGGCCCAGTGCGTCTCCATTCCGTCTACATCCGACCATTTGTTGCTAGGTTCGCGCTGTTTCCTCCAGGTGTAACATATCACTTTGGCATAGTGAAACGCAGCACAAACACAAAGGATCACGGAACATTGGCACGTAGTCGTCGTCCCGAGCACAAACTCGCATGGCTCTTGGCACTCGATTCTGCGGGGACACGTCCTCGGCGACTAGGAAGCAAATTGGGTTCAAACATGTACGACCCACAAGCCTCTTGCAGGAACGTTTTCTTCCCCATCCCATTGCTTCCATGAGGGCGGCGCTGCTACACTCTGAGCCAGAGGTCCACAGACACTGAGGCACTTCACCTGACCAGCCTTGCAATTGCCAAGCCTATAAAGCACGCTATTAAGGGTCGATTTACAACTCACCCAGTCCTTATCCGCAAGGGTACACCCTGAAGGGGTGAAAGCTTGGTACGTTACCAGAAATTCCATCTAGCATACATGTGGCTGCCGAGACCAGGCCCCGACAGTATGGGGGTGGTAATGGGTCTACCGCAGGCTATTCTCGAAGGACTGAGCACCTCAAAAGCACGCTTCCGTCGTGCCTCTGGGCGAACGATAAATGCTTCATAAAAATTGCACACAATTCAGTCATAACTGGCGTTCTCAAAAGGACCGTCGACGTTTGAACGCACTCATCCTTGCTACTTGGCTAGGCCTCTCGGTTTGGTTGCGAGTCTTTCAGATTGCTGGGAACTTTCTGGTGTGCTGCCAATTTCGCGTTGTGTCTGTCGAACATCTGTCGGTCGCAAAGTGATTCTGCAATTATTACGAATGTTCGACATCCCAACTCACTTTCCTGTTTGCTGCCCTTCTGTTAAAATTACAAGTGAAAGCAAGAGTGTAAGTTGCAAAGCTTAGCTGCTATACCGAATGAACGGTCGTCTCCGCAGGACCTTTTCTACCAGCAGGAAGTTTCCGAAGCGTCCAAGCGATAAAAGTTAGCGAAGGACATTCGTTACAAGCGCGCGTGGGCGGCACGTTTCTAACCTTGCGGTCGACACCAAGGAATTGTCTTTCTCGACAATCAACATTCGAACAACTCAACAAAATCAACAGCGGAGCCCACCCATTCCGCGGCTATTTGTGCACTCCTTGGCAGCCGAGAGCTTTCCGAAGTAAATATTTACGTTACGTCCAGCAAAATAAGATGCGAGCAGTATTTGCCAAAAGATATTAGATTCCGGGCATTAATTGCTCGAGCCGTGGAACACGAGGAGCCAAGAGACAGGAGCAAGGCGTCGTGGACGAGTGGCAAAGGAGGCGGACGGGGAACCACCGGAGCTGGCAGGCGAACGAGCAAGGCGGGCAAGGCCGCAGGGGCCAAAAGCTTGAAGCAATCTTCGTACCACACGGTGTCTGTGAACAGAAGGCCCGTTCCCGTTACCCGATCTTTTTGGCCTTCGCTGCCTTTGAGCTTTTGCGGAGGGCGCGTAGCTCTCCCGATGAAGTAATTACACCCCCGTAACGGCACTTGTGCAAGCAACTTCCGCAGTGTAAACAGCTCGTAGTTGGCGGAGGCAGCTCCCTGTCTGTTTGCCAGTGGTACACACAAATTGGCTGGCGTGGCTGCGAAACTTGTTGCTAATTTTGGGTCCGAATCCATGGCTAGCGAATATCTTCGGGCCAGCAACACTGGCGAGTGCGGGGGTGTGTTAAGGTGCTAATCGTTCGTATGAGAGGAGACCAGACAATCTGTTCATCTTGAGGAAATATTTGAAAATCTATTTTCCATCGTCTAGTAGACAGCCGTAAGCTGCGCGGATAAGCGCGCCTCCTGTGAAATTCGGTGTTCCACCCAATGGGTTTAGTATAGGCAATAAAATATCTTATCAATAAAAAACCACTTTGATCTGCCCTCATCGCGAACATCGCATGTGGTAGCCTTAAAATAAAGATTCAGGTCAATAATCCTCCCAAATTTGATAGCATCAGCGAGCATAAGTGCAGCTCAGTTCCAGGATATTGTTTGCATTCAGGGACCTCTCCCGCCCAGTGCGCGCTCTCTTCCATTTCCACAACGTTTTACACTCGGAAGTTATAAATGAAAAGTGCGTTCTGTGAACAACGACCCCATCGAGGATGGATATATGAATCGAATTCAGTGACGCTTTGTGTGTGTCCTTTATCCTGTCCTTGATTCGTTTTCAAGCTTCTCGCGCTTAGTGAATTGTAGATGCACATTTTTGTACACTCCTGAATGCTGCTCCCAACGAAAGTCAAGACAGAAGAGTCACTACGTCTGACCGCATAAAAGAACGTATCTTCCGAAGCACCTTGAAAATTGATCGAGTTCCGTTTGAGCATTGTCGCGTTTAAGTCCTGCTCATTGTCCAACATGCATCGTGTTTTAAGCTATCAAACGGCAATGAGTGCCGGAACCGGACGAGATGTTCGCGAATATGTTACAAAAAGGACATGCGTCAGTTTGATATTGACAATAGCGTTCTTCACATTGATTTCAGGTAATTTTATCGTGCATACATACTTATAAATTCTTATTACAATGTATAAGATTATGATTTGGAAAATGTTTATCTTTATTGAATCTTTCTGGAAGGCTTATTAGTGTAATACAAGCCACAACAAACAAAACAATATTCATACATTGCCATTTGATAGCCCGGCACGAGTCAAAACATTGTGAGTCAGGCTTTGTGGGTATATCCCGAGTCCAATTATAAACAATGAAATTAGAGCGACTCAGCAAAACAATTGAAGACCAACAATGTGCACTGGGAACGAGTTCAGCATGGCATAACAATGAAAACAAATGTAAGGTTGATGGCATTTTATTGCTTACATCTGCAGTAAGGTACTTGAAGCCAATAAACTACACTTTATTGCTTGCACTTGCATTTTTGACCGTGGGAAAATATTGGAAATAGATTTAGGTCGGGAGTATGTAAATAATATTTGATTAGTTAGTAAGTTGTACATAGGGAATATTTTAGTATAAAAGAAATGATAATCAACGAATAAATTAACATTCATACTAGAGAATTTGGACTCCCTACATCGGCACCCTTTTCTTTTGAATTGTTCATTGCGGCGCTTGCGCTATGTTAGAAATATAGGCAGCTCACGCATGCCATCCGTTTTGGCGCTAGACGCCGATATTTAGGTGAGTCCCTCCTTTCTCTAAGTAAAAATCACAATGGCCCCTAACAAAGCATATTTCATGGCGATCCTGCTAAGCGTATTTTACTTAGTTTTTCCAAAATCATTTCACTGGATTTTTGAAGGCCATGGATTTTTGTCTTACATGTCAGCTGCATTCTATTTTGATTGATTTCCATGCCTACTCTTTCTTTGTAGATTGAAATTCTACATAAACCAAACCAGCGCCAAAATGATATCATCTTTTTCACTGGGATGCCCGGAGCGCTACCATCAGCGACACAGTTGCCGATGACGCAACTGTTGACATTCACGGCCGTTGGTCATTGGCGCATGAGACTCGGAATTTGGATTACAATAAAAACAAACCGCGAAGTGTGACCCTTGATGTCCATACGGTCAACTTCCCAGTGATATCTACATGAATATTAAAAATACTAAACACAATAATAATAACTAGCAGAATCCAGCACTCGTTAGAACCCTTATTTTCAAGCTTTCACAAATTTAAGTTAATTCAAAAACCTTTTTCCAAAATTTCCTTAAAAACTTGTATTTAAACTATTACAGCAGATGTACATTTCTTCTGGCACTCCCAGACTTCTTTAGTGTATAACTAATTCCCTAAGTTCTGTGTTTCTATTTTAATCCCTAACGTTTTACATTTTCATCGCAAAATTTAATCAGCTTAATTGCTCCATTCCCTAAGTTAATATTCATACTAATCCCTACAGGTACTCTACTCTATCTACTCTATCTCTATAGTTTCCCTTATGTAACCTGGTATATCCCACTTTTTTCTCCTCCTTCCAGTTTGTCTTTTTCCGTCGATATGCTATTTTTTAGTTGAATACCGCTCTTTGGTACCACTTCGATGTTGTATTTTTTAACATGCGTTTCAAGTCCCTGTGCATATCCGAAATGTTATGAAGAAGTCTGGGTGTGCCAGACGAAATGGTTTTTGAATTTAACTTAAATCATCAATCAATATAATAAAAGGGCAAGCTAAATTTGTTTTTCTATTGTGATTAAATAATATTTATGAATTTTAATAATGTTTAAAAATCATTATTCAATTATTGGCGCTTCAATGCATCTCGAACGTAAAAAAATGCTAAGCGTTTTGCGCATGTTATCATTAGAATTTCACATTCTTGAGATCTACCAAACCGGTTGTTGTAAATAATGTTAGGAAAATCAAACATCGTTTTTAAATCTTGAAAGTTTTCTTCAACTGAAAACGCTTTTTTGTGGAATGTTAGACGACCTTCAGCAAAACAAACTAAAAAAATATTACCAAATATTGATGAAATGTACGTATACATTTGCATAATGAACGGCGACGCTATACACACGAATGATCCTCAGAGAGAAAGCTATCACACAGCACCGAACCAGTGAACGCACAATCCACATGAACGGTATAAAGTGTGAATGAAAATATTCCTAAATGTGGTGAAATTTGATAATTAGCTTCCAAAAAAGAAACTAAAACACTTGCAACAGTCCTAGATATGAACCTGGGACTCCCGCGTGCAAGGGTAAATTGCCACCGCATGCACTACACAGCCCATAGAAGATCAGGGTTTCTATCTTGGTAGTGAAGGCTAGTATACCATTCGTATTTATCGCTGTGTGAACGTTCAACGTTGTGTATGTATTAGTAAGAAAATCTTTTTTCCTTATTCTCTCTATATTTTCCAAACAAATTTTCACAAAAAATACAATTCTGCACATCTACAGGATATTCTCTTTCCATTGATGTATTTTTTATGAAAATCGGTCCAAAAACAACGGCTAAAATGGTACCACAAAATTCATGTTAGCCGTTTAATTATATAGATAAAAATAATGCTACTTTAAATAATAGTGATGAGAGGTCCTCATAACAGTAATTGGAATGAGTGAATAATAATCGTATCATCTCCCTAGCGTCCATTGATTACGTAAGGCTTTTGGCGGATGCGGTGTTGAATGAATATTCATGCAGATCAATCGGAATTTTTTAATAGTTGCGTTCAAAATTGACTTCACTTCGGCATAATCCATGAATTTGTATTTTTTCACGATTTCTTATTTTCAGTTTGTCTTGAAACACATTGAATATGCAGTCAATAATCAGTTTAATTGTATGTAAAAAATAAAAAAGTAAAATGTATTACAAATGATGATGAAGGAAATAATTGAAATCTTACGAACACTAACGAACAAAACTGCTAAAAGTTATTTTTTTTTATTTGATGAAAGCTTTTTTAACACATATGATTCTGCAAAGTTTTGACTACAAAATACTTCACCATTCAAAGCGTTGATTACCACAAATGCAAAATTGATTGATTTTTTTGGTTTTCAAAATTTAAGCAGTTTTTTTATCAAAATTAAAACACTGTTAAAACTATTCAAAATCTGCTGAAATTGTGCAAATATTAATAAACTTTGATTGACTTTACAACAATGTCTTTAGAATAAAAGATGTAAAGTAATATCATTCGTATGAACCATTTTTACAAGATGACTTTGAATGATTTTTTATTTTTAATTTAGTTTTTTTATAATCATGGAGAAAAATGTTGCTGGTTTCTTTACAAAAACTGATAAGAATTTATAAATTTTATTAACATTTATGACTGTGTTGTGCAAATCGGGTAAAAAAGTTATTTCATGAAAAAACCCCTAATTTTTCGCATTTTCTTTTATTGAATCAAAAAACGGCTCAAAAGATTTTTCGTATAAAGTTGAAAACATGACAAAAATATTAATACACGTCGATTGACACTTTAATGATGCACATATTATATTTGGTTCATAAGATATAGCGCATGATATAAATGAACTTGAAAGTCATGATGACTTTTAATGGTTTTTTAATTTTAATTGACTTTTTTTGTACTCATGAGAAAAAGTTTTGCTGGTTTTTTCACAAAAACTGTTTGGAGTGGATAAATTTCATAAACATTGATTACTGTGGTCATCAGATCAGGTTAAAACTTTATTGTTTATGAAATAAAACCTAATTTTTTGCACTTTTTTTTAATAAATTCAAATACGGCTTCAACAATTTTTTTAACAATTTGATAGAATCACACAAATATTAATACGCGCCGATTGACGCCTTAATGATGCAAATCCTATGTTTGGTTCGCGAGATATAGCGCATGACAGAAATGACCTTCAAAGGGTCAAAACAACAAACCCCAATTCACACTTCTACATTCTTTAGTTTCTGACTTGCAAGATTTCAAATTTTTTTTATTTTTTTTAAATAAATTTAGATTACAAAAATTATTATGCGCAATCTGCTGAATGGATTTTGATGGAATTTTTTATGCTGCTTTATTATATTATAAAAATTTTCTATTCGAACTAAGAAAGACCTAAGTGCATTCTCAGTGGTTAAAAAATTAAACAAAAATTTCCTTTTTTCTCCCATTTTTATATTTGTTGCTATTCTGAGGCCAAGGGTAAAATTTGTTTGCTAATCATATCTCATAGAAAGTTAAATTACGCAACTTTTATTCCCACTCAACTTTGCTCTAAAATTAACCGTTTTGAAGTTAGAAGTGAGGAAAGTAGGAAAAAATCTATTTTCTTTATAATTTTTGAATATTTCGGTTTTTTTATTAATGTTCCCGACTTTTTTTGAGAGAGTGGATAAGTCAATTATTGTTTTACGAGTTATTCCTAAACTTATTATTTGCAAAAATCAGTGTGCAGTTTCTCAACATCCAAATGTAGTGCTTTTTTACAGATCTAGCCTGATCTATTATGTTTTCTCGTTAATAAGTTGTCTATGTAAAAAAAATCATATCAAAGCTCTTTTCACGCATATATTAATTTTTCTAAGAAATTTTAGGAATGAAAATAATTATTAATGAACAAATTAGTCCAGGCCCAAAAATTTAGTCATTAATCTTTCTCAATAATCCACAACATTGCCCAGGATTAAAATATAATCATATTTCCCAATGTACCAAGCGATGCCAAAGCCTCCACGCGATCAATAAATCGGTCGAGTCTACATTCCATTTTGCTGGGCTGCTGGTGATGTACTTATAATTAGAAAACATCACGGGAAAAGAGGAAAAATCAAAATCCAAAAAAAAACGGATAGCCAAGTCACCCGACCCATTCGCTTTCATTTTAATCCAATCATTTGGCACTCAAAAGCATTTCCCGGAGATGAGTAATTATGCATGTCCGAAGGTCGGAAGGGAGGCAGTGATGGCCACTGTACCATTTTCAATATTGTGGTGGGCTCCAGGTCGTCATGACGATTCTCATAGAATCTCCAAGAAGAAGAAGAAGAAGTGCTTACTGCTTACGTACTACTCACTATGATGAATACGAGAAAATGCTTTGTTGCTCACAAACTTACGGTTGATAATTTTTGTTGAAATCATGTGAAGGGTAAATAGATTTGAGCCTGAATGGGCTCTGTGGATGCTCAAACTATGAATAGCTTGTGCAGAGGATTTTATTTCAATCGGACCTTAGTTACATGGCGGAATTAGGCTCTGGCAGAAAAGTGGGTCAATGAGGACTATTAAGCGTTTGATTGTCTACTATGAAGCTAAGAGAATACTTACCTCGCATTCAGCAGTAATGTATGGAGATGAGTGGCTTATTGTGCATTTTCTCGTTCCGCGATATTTTTAGAATCATTAAATATTTCTCGACTAAACTGAGACTGGCGACGATGAATTCAAAATCAAAATCAAAAGTTGGCTAGCTTCTGGTAAAAGTCATCATTGATTAGCTTAATTTAAAAGAATTCGATTTTGATTACAATATTCATGACGAAGTCCAACGTTTCACTTGTTATTCAATCTGTGCCATTTCGTTCGTTAAGGACGTTTTATGCCAACAATTACTGTGAAATGCTTCCATCCACGATTAATGAAGATATAGCACTGAAGTTTGATAAATCTTTTCTCTTTGGGAACTATGTTTTTTTATTGATTATTTAAAAAGCAGAACGATATGTACTAACGAATAATCGAATTTGTGTGTCTTAGTGGCTATAATATTATTAGAGCCCAAAGCAATTATTTATAGCTTTCTTATAAGTCACATCAAGTCCTCCTGATTATTGTACATAAAAAATATTTCATCATTGAACAAATATTCATATGGCATTGCTTCCTGAATATATGTTTAGGTAGAAGAAAAATAAACAATAAAGTTTTTAAAAAATTGAAATTGAAAATCTGTCGAAAATTTTTGATCTTTAAGGCATATTAATTTGTCGTCAACTGACACACAACTATAAATATATAATTTGATGGTAATTTTATCAATATTACGAACTACTAAACTTTACGGCGCAATTATTTCCAGAAAGATATTTTTTTATGATCAAAATGGACGTCGTAGAATGAGATGTGTGTTTAGAATTTAAATTTAATTTCGATCAACAAGCTAAAACCATAACACACCATATGTATAATATATATATATATATATATATATATATATATATATATATAACACAACACAACACTGCAAGCACTTGTTGAAGTCCATTGTTGGAACATACCTACAGACCCCATATTATTTTATTGTCAAACAAATATATATATATATATATATATATATATATATATAGTCCATTGTTGGAACATACCTACAGACCCCATATTATTTTATATATATATATATATATATATATATATATATATATATATATATATATATATTGTTTGACAATAAAATAATATGGGGTCTGTAGGTATGTTCCAACAATGGACTTCAACAAGTGCTTGCAGTGTTGTGTTTCCATGAAATACGTTTGATGTTTTTCAAAAACATGTACCCCAATGAAGTCGGCTTGAACGCTATTAGAAATTTTAGAAAATGTTTGCTCGTATAGAGTTGCGTATTCGGTGCAAAAATGGAATCTACGAATTTGTTGTTCGTTTTTCTTGCAGATTTTCAGGACACTTTCTGATGGCACTTCAAGCATTTCTCTGCTTTTGTATTCAACAAGTGAAGGAAAAGTTAAAAAAATGGATTGCAGCAGGATGTTTATCGCATTGCAGAGTCTTCGTTATCTTGAAGACAACGAAACCTGCAATATATTTTATAACTGCTTCGATATATTTACTAAGATTTGCAGGATTGGAAGCGTAGCAATGCTCTTTTGCGAAAATTGGGTCGTAAGAGCTTGTCTCAACTGCAGGCTGTGGGTCAAACATGACGTGCCTATCAATACAAATAATAACGTCATTCAATGGACAGGTTTGGCAAGAATTTAGTATTGCAATTTTCTTTAATACAACCAACCCCTGCGTCTCTGAGTTGCCTTCTGAAAACCAGCTTCTTGTAACGCGCTATGAACTACCTTTTTGTGGTGTTGTTATTATACCCGAGACCAGTGCGAATCGAATAGAAGAACAATTCAATGTAGTCTGGATCTAGTTTATAAAGAGGCAGGAACTTCAAAATGTTTGATTCAATGAATCTTTTATATAATTTTTTTAATCAATCAGTCTCTGCCCATTAACCCAATGCAATTTAGATATATATTCGAAAGCCAGAAAGTAAGCATCAGAAAGATTATTTTCACATAACGCTCTCTTTGCTTAGTGCGATGAGTACCCAAAAAAACTCAATTTAAACATTTTGCGATAAATTTATGCAACAAAACTTATTACTACAAAATGCAATACCTCCCTCTTCTCTTTTCAACCGGGCTTGGTACCGGCTTCGGACGAATTGTGCCATAAGCAACCCAAATACATTTAAAAACAAAAAAATATACTTTGAGTTCATTACTTTTCCATGTTAAGAATAGTAAAATTGTGACCAAAAGGCCTTTGCCCGTAGCACCACCGAAATTTTTCGCCATACAAAGCACAACAAATTGGAAATGTCATTTCAAATCGCATTTTCACTAAACCGATTGAAATTGTAATTATCACCGCCGGAGCTGCATTACGTGAAGCGGTAAGAACACATATTGCACGAGCACATTAATTTGGACGCCACCGCCATCCGCAAACTCGAATATTTTCACATTTTTGACGATCCACGAAAATTGCGATTAATTCAATACCGTACACTTTTCAGCCCTTTTCTCTTAGCGCGCACGACGGAAACACAGTTCTTCAACCGAGAATAACGGACAATTAACATTTTTCCCGACCACAACTGAAATAAATTCGATAAATAAAAATCGAATTGTATTTTGTTTACAAATTGGGTGTAATGTCGGAACAGTGAAGCACTCCGTTTGACTTACGAACATCTTTTCAAAGAAAACGTCACGAAATGTCATTCCCGAGTTTTCGCCCCACACACCTATAAGACTTTACACGCTTCATTCCGATCCTTAGTTTCCTCCTTCATTGCTTAAAATCAACAGAACTGCAAGGTACAAAGACTTCATAGAAGTTTAGTCCAGAAACGAAGCAATGAGCATTAAGTTAAGCCGAAGGCTTAAGGCTTAGTGATTACTTGACAGGCCAACTGCGGATGTGGTTCCTTTTTCATAGGTTTCGCCCGTTCCTCATTACATGAGATTCAATCATCATAAAATGACTGATTGCACTTCATTACCGAAGAGGTCAATCATCATGAGGACTCAACGTTTTACTTCCAATGTAAGTCTGGAATTTCCTTCGTGCAAAAAAAAATGATTTTATTTTCACAATACTAAGCCATCCTACATGCAAAATTATACTCTAATCAATGCGAGCTATATCCCGACGAAAAAATCCCTTCCAAAAAAGCTTAAGCAAAACACTCTCTCAGACGGTCGTCCACCTCCGCTGGACGAATTAACTCAGCTAGGCTCGCCAGGCGCTATTGTCGCTACTTGGGCCCACTTTTCACGGCCTATCATTCTCGTTATCATTTCAGTTTCATTTGTTTTTAAGAAAAAAAATATTGTTCGAACGATTTACTATAACCGTTCATTCTCAATCTTCATAAATCTTGGGAAAAAGTGATGAATTTTCATGAGTACTAGTAATTTATTTTGTTCCACCATAGAATTCAAAACATTCAAAGAAATTGAACAATCAATCCATGCAGCTGTATCTTATCCGCATCGCATTCCTAAAATCGTTAATTCCCCGTAACAATTGCTTTTTCAACAGCCAAAATCTATTTTTCCATTGCTTTCAATTCAATGATGGAATAAATCAACATATTTCGAAAGAAAGCATGTTAAATCTCCAAAGTCTACAAACTGGTGTATTCCATCTTTCGCACGACACCCATCTTCTGTGCAAACTAACATTCCCGGGAAAATCTCTTTTTTCTCGACATTCTGTCATTGCATTTTCGTAAAATAAATAGATTATGCTTTCTATATCGCAACATTTTCAAAATAGCTTTCGATTTTTTTTTTTGGACGCCTGTTGTCTTAAGTCACTCTCAGTCAAAAGATTTCGTTAATTTTTTCTCTCCCGATTCGGCGATTCTTTCGCACGCGTGAAAAGCTGCGACATTGATTTTTCTGTGAAGACAAGAAAATGAAAATTCAACAGAAAATTTCATTGTTTCAGATACAGATGTTTTTTATCGGACTTTGCCGACAGATCGTTTGATATGTTTTTGCAAATTGTATTGTTTATAAAAATAGATGGCAATGTTGAACCGGATCGTTTTATGTTTATGTTTTAGTGATATGTGTAGAAACTAAATACCTCTGTTTTTCATTACCAAATAGAAAAGGACGCAGTAATTACGGTAAGCCGGAATCTGGATCGGGTTTATAAAATAATGTCAAGCTGAAAATCACGTCGTGCGGTGGAGAACACGAGAATATGTTTATTTAATCCTTGGAAGCATCAGTCTGATTTGTTCCATCGATTTTTTATTTAGACGTTGCATCATTCCATTGAATCGGGAGAAAATATGTATTCGCCTCGCCATGATGTTCCAGTGCTTCCGATCTCGAAGCACAATTGTGACTCAATGTTTCACTCTTACAAGGAGAAGGCACGGCATTGTCCTCTCCGATCTGGATGAAATTTGGCACATAAGTAGAAGACGTCAAGGATATTCGATCCTTAAAATATTTAACCGTAACACCCCCCCCCCCCCGTTTTTTGAGAAAAATGCTTCTAAAGTTTTCAGCGATGCTTATCTATTAATAAGTTTTTACATCTGACAGAAGCGGTGCAGTGTAAGAAGCAGCACCACTAGCTCGTGATCATGAGGTCGTGCGTTCGATCCCCGGTCGGTATTGTTTTTTTTTTTGAATAATTTTGGATGTAATTAGTTTAAGGTAAATAATCAGCAATGTTCAACTACAAATACATTTATTTTTAGAAATCAGCTAACTGTTCGATCATTTAGATTTGTAAATTATACTAAAAATTCATTGTTGAACGGATTTATTATTAAAAGCTGTTGTTATCGAAGCAAAATCATTGTTAATGGTAGGATCATTTTTTGTTCCTAGGATCAATCCTGCGCCCTCTTCGTGTCTCATAGCTTACTCAGCAAAAAGCAATAAACCTGGGTGGCGCCCAACGTGGCTAGCCATGAATGCTATGGCGTTGAGTAATTGTGGCGTAGAGTAGATACTAGGAACGTAATTGTTTAACAGTTCCATAATTTTGGATTGCCAGCCAGCCATAGATGGTGTTGGTATACTTGACATGAACTCATCATGTATACGAGGTGTGTTAAAAAAATAATGGGAATTTTCATTTATTTAGAAAGAATTTTTTTTATTCGCTTACATTGATGTTATCCCCTTCAAAATAGTTCCCATGAGGTATTATATACTTATGCAAGTGCTTCTTCCAATCCCAAAAATACTTCTGTAACTCGGTCTGTGAGATAGCTTTTTTTTTCGTCGTTGGGAGGTGGAAATCTTCAAAAGATACCGAGTTGCTCCTGCTTCTGGGCATGTCGGATTTCTACCGACTAAAACCACCTCCGTTTCCTCCAAAAAATCTTTACTCCATAACTCATTGCTTGCACTGTCCGTGTGCAATTTATTTCCTGAAAGCTTGTTCATTTAAATAGTACTTCCCAGACGATGTATATCGGTATAAGGGATAGTACCAGTATCTCAAAAGTTTTATTCAGAGTTCAATATATCTAATTTTGTTTCACATTTGTAGCAGGAAAAAAATATTAGCGTTCTTAAAAAAGGCATATATATATAAAAAGGAAAAATAAAAAAAAAATAAAAAAAAAATTAAAATTAAATTAAAAATTAAAATTAAAATTAAAATTTAAAAAAAATTAAATTAAAATTAAAAAAAATGATAAAAAAATTACCGTTCTTTATTATTCAAATTGAATTTTCAGTAAATGTTTACGTAGCATGATTTTAAATGTCATTATGTTACGTGCTTCTTTTATTGTTTGAGGTAGCTTATTGTAAAAATTTGATGCGGAGTTAATCGGATCCATTCTCAGGCGCTCTGTCCTAGCAAATTTTACTAAAATATCATTTGCGTTTCTCATGTTGTAGCCGTTTTTTCTCCCATTTATATCTAGTTTCGTTGTTTTCATTTGTTCAATGTGTAAATTTTTAAAAATGAATTTTCCTTTTTCCATTTGAATCAGTCCGTCTACGTTAAGTTCTTGTGCTGTTTTATATACTTCAGATGTAGCGGTCATCCTTTGCAAGTTATATATGGTTTTGTATGCTTTAGTTAGTAGTCGTGACATGCTCATGAGGTTATTTTTGGTAGTTTGGCTCCAAATTATGATCCCATGTGTAATTCTTGAAATTATGTATGCATTTTCAATTTGTATTTTATTTTTAATTGAGAAATAGCTGAAACGATGGAGCAAACCAACGATAGCTGCTATTTTTTTCCTCATATCATTTATATGCGGTGTCCACGTTAGTTTTTCATCGATTGTAAGTCCAAGGTACTTCATATGTTCAACTCTCTGAAGAGTTTTATTTTCTATTTTTATCAGTGGCTCAATATCAGTTTTATTTTTTTGTTTAAAGATAATGTATTTGGTTTTGTTCGTGTTTAATGTCAATTTGTTCCGTATGAGCCATTGGGAATATTTGTCTAAGTCATTGTTTATCTTTTGTTCTAAGTCAGTTTCATTTTTACCTGAGTAAATCAGTATCGTATCGTCAGCGTACATCACAACTTTCCCTTCGATTCCTGAAGTCAGCGATGCAGTATTCATCTTATATATGCTTGTAAAGTGACGGCCCTTCAAGGTTTTCTTTATTTTGGGGAACAAGAAAAGGCTACATAGGGCCGTGTCTGGCAAATATGGAGGCTGGTGCATCATTACAATGTTGTTTTGGCCCAAAAATTGACAAAAAAACAACGATGTGTGAACGGGTGCCTCAAATCCAGGCGTTTTTTCTGGACTGCTCCACGCAAACGACTTTGAACTTGTAGTTAGTACTCCTTGTTGACCATTAGACATTGTGGCAAGAACTTACGGTGAACTTTGTCATTAAAATCGAAGAATATAGTGAGCCATAACCTTCACATTTGACCGAACTTATCGAGCTTTCTGTGGTTTTGGCGATCCAGAATGCCTCTACTGGGACGATTGAGCCTAAGTTTCGACATCATAACCTTAAACTCATGTTTTATCATCTTCTATGACACGTTTCAATAGTTTAGCATTGTTGTTGACTTCATTTAGCGATTCCTGAGCAACTTCCGTTCGCCTCTGTTTTTGTTCGAAATTCAAGACTTTTGAAACAAATTTTGCTGCAACACGTTTCATACGCAAAATAGAGGAAAAAATTTCTTGGCATGAGCCAATTGTGTTGCCAACATAATCAGTAACCTCTCTTATTGTAATTTGATGATCGTTCATGACCATTTCTTCCACTTTTTTTACGTTTTCATCGGTTGTTGAAGTGCTTGGACGATCCGTACGCTTGATCACCTTCAATGTCTTCCCCTTGTTTTACTCATAGTAGATTACCCAAAAACAGTATTTAACACTTTTAAAACTTTTTTGCACTTAATTACATTTCATAGCAAAAATTAATGCAAATTTTTTGATCCATGATTTAGACAAATGAAAAATCGGCGGCCGCCGTATCAAAATACGTATTATTCTTTTAACAGCTGACAAGAAACTAAACCATGGTAAATATACACAGAGGTAAACCCACTTTTAAATCGTCATCCTATTTCGCTCGCACATTTCACACACTCTACGTCATGGATTCAATGAAATAAGGACTGCCAAAGGAGCAAATTGGAGGCGACGCATATGGCAAGACAAAATATAGTGAATTGTCAAATTTGAATTAGTCGTTACGAAAATGCCTCATATTAAAATTTAGAAAATTGTCAGGCTTCAAAAACGAATGTGGACTGTAGTCAATATTAAAATATTCTCTAAAGAATACCCAGAAGGTCATTGCAACAAAAAAGTGATCGTCTCCAGCTTATTCTGGAAAACTAATGTCCTCAGTGCATGAGACACGCATTTGGGTGTTTTTAATAAACTCGATAGTATAACGCTTTTTGTATGAAATATGGGCATCCTCAACAGACAACGTTTATGAACACTGAAAAAGCGAGAAAGTGTTAATATAACGAAATAATGACAAAAAGTTACCTGAGGGTTTTAAGAAAATACTGCAGCATTTGAAAGTTTAGAAATAGCGGCAGCCTGCATTCCCTTTGGGATGGAATGGTTGGTTGGTTGTAGTGGCAGCCCTCTTTGTCAAAACGATGGCTCACTTAGGCCAAGATAGGCCCATTGTGATACCACAAAAAGACGAGGGCGGCACTAGAACCTGTGAGATGACGAGAACCATTTCGATTCTCGTATGAAGCCGGCTATGCAGCCGATATTCAAATCAGCTACTTCCGTGAGGCTGTCCAGGAATGGTGAGCCTAAGGTTTTCATGCGTTTCCTGGACAGTGCCGGGCATTCACACAGAAAGTGTTGGACTGTCTCTTCCTTTTCTTCCGATCTGCAACTCCGGCAGAAATCGTTGAAGGGAACGCCCAACCTCTCTGCGTGTCTGCCAATCAGACAGTGCCCCGTCAGTATGGACACGATAGAACTCAAGGTTTCACGACTCGTGTTCAGGAGCTGCTTGGTGCGTCTGGAACTCAGTGCACGCCAAGTTTGCCTGGTTGTCCTGCAGGTTTCCTCCAACAACCAAGCTCTATTTGCAGCCTTGATGTAATGCTGCTTAAGTCCTAGCTTTATAGAAGCTAAAGGTTGACAAACTTGGGGTGTGAGTATATACTCCTGGAGCACAGTGCCAGCTCTCGCTAAGGCATCCGCTTCGCAATTTCCCGGTATATCACTATGTCCCGGTACCCAGTGTAGAGTCACTTCACAGTGAAGTGACATCACGTTCAGCTGTGTACGGCATTCCATCACCATCATGGATGAGGTGTACACGTTGGATAGTGCTTGGATAGCAGCTTGACTGTCGGAAAAAATATTCAGGTTTCTTATGGAAATTTTCTGATTTCTCAGTCAGTCTACTGCCTTGTATATCGCAATGACCTCTGCCTGAATAACACTGCAGTGGTCTGGAAGCCGGAAGGATAGTTTCAGGCCTAGCTCTTCTGAAAAAACACCACAGCCAACTTTTCCGTCCATTTTGGAGCCATCAGTGTAGATGTCGACCGATTCCTGCATCCCACCTCTTTCTATTGCCCAGTCATCCCTGCTTAGGATGACTGACCTGAAACTATGATGAAAGCAGGGAATCGGGGGCGCAAGGTCTACTTCCCCTGGCGTTGGTCCATCCCTCCGAAGTATGGTGGAGTGGGCAACATTTCCCTCTTGTCAGATATGTAGTGCTTTTAATCGAATCGCAGAGCACTTGGCCTGCT
This sequence comes from Oxycera nigricornis, assembly GCA_963942545.1. Taxonomy (NCBI): domain Eukaryota; kingdom Metazoa; phylum Arthropoda; class Insecta; order Diptera; family Stratiomyidae; genus Oxycera; species Oxycera nigricornis. The sequence goes on from OZ012659.1 coordinate 31,608,881, forward strand.
GTCTCGTAAGGAGCTCCGTCGGGAGCCAATTCAATAGCATAAACAGTGCCTTTGTCGGGGTAGTGCGTAAGGCCCCGATGATTGCAATAGCTGCAATCCTTCTGACCCTGTTTAGCAGGTTTGCATTGGATGTTTTTGCAATAGCTGGCCACCAAACAACTGCGCCATACAGAAGAATTGGTTTCACTATCGCCGTATAGAGCCATGATATGATTTTGGGTTTCAATCCCCACTTTTTCCCAATGGCTCTTTTGCAGCAGTAGATTGCGCATGCCGCTTTTCGCGTTCTTTCTTCTATGTTCGCTTTCCACGCGAGCTTGGAGTCAAGAATTAGACCCAAATACTTAACTTGATGAGACGGTATGAGGCTTATCTCATCGAGTTTGGGTGGGAGAAATCGTGGAGTTTTGTACCTTTTTGTGAACAGCACGAATTCCGTTTTCTGCGGATTAATCTTCAGACCGCACTCTTTGCCCCACTTGGTAATTGGGATGGAATAACTCCCGCTAATGTACAGTGATTGAAATAATCAACATCGCAAACGCTTTGTGACAAAATTGTCTTAGAAAAGTATTCCAACGTGCGCGTTAAACGTGAAAAGATGTTGCCCCCCCCGTTTTGGGTCTGGTTTTGACTTGTAACTTTTTTATTATTGACACCACGTAAAAGTGATGAATGGACGACTTGCTATTCTACGCAAGTTTGCCATACACACCTTTCTTGTGGGAGCCATAGTTTCCGAGATATGGGGGTGCCCCACTTTCTTTCGTTTTTAAGATGGAGCCCAGAGGAGTGGAGCTGCGACCCCAAAAACCCAAACTTAAGGTAACTATAACATTGCCCACACATTGCAATAAAAAAATTTCAGCCAGCCCAAAATGCACGGTCAAACTCCCATTTGACTGGACTAAAGAGTCAAGTAGTAAGAATTGCTTACAGAGCTATGCCAACTCGAATGTGGTTGAAAAGTGTCAAATGGACACGGCGCTCTTTTGATGACCACTAAGCAAGGCGTCTGAACTCTTGAGATGTGTTATGGGTCAACGTGTGAGGTACGACAAATTATTGCAACCACATGCGTTAGCATTGAAGAATGAAAATAAATTATAGATTCAGTGCAACCATATACATCGTTACTGTGGAAAAATAGTTTTAAGTCACTGTTTTGTACATACGAATTACGAAGATTTTTTATAAAAGAAGCGAGGGTGACTGAATAAATTAACATTCTAACTAGATAAGCAGGACTGCCCACATCGGCATCCTTTCTTTTCGTTCAATAATTTGTTTATTGCATCGCTTGTGCTGTGTTAGACGTACAGGCAGCTGTTGCTTGCCATAATTTTTGGCGCTTGTGCCGATATTTAGAGAAAGTTAAAATTTTTTTAAAAATGCCTCTCGCAACTTATTTTATTACAATTATAATCAGGGACTGTATTTTTCGATTCGATCGTTATATGGAAATTTTCCAAATTTTTCTTAGAGGCGAGCATTTGATTTTCAATCATTTGCTGCGCTATTAGAAAATAAATGAGTGCATGATATTTTTTAAGGTTATTGTCGTGTGACGCTAACATTTTTAGTAAAATTTCACATCCATAACAAGTATGTTCAACCTTATCCGAAGAGGAAAATATATTCTGATACAGTTTATATTAAAATCATCCACTTTTCATGAAAACTAATGAAAAACAAAGCTATTAAATTTATGTGGTCAATAATTACTGGACTTTATTTCTCGTACGATCTTTCAGTTTATTCTATTAATCGCATTTCCCTGAATTCAAGCCACATCCGTATTTTCGGTGTAGATCAACGTTCATGCGGCTTCTGTTTATCCAAAAAAAAAGCTTGAAGTATAAGTTCATATTCACATCAATTTCATTTAATGTTTCTTGAATGTTGTTGGGTTGTTTTGACTTTGGCAAATACTATTTACAACAATTCTTACTCATCCAAACATGTTTGCACAGACAGAATGTGAAAATGTTTGATTTTCTTTGAAACGCCACATGAGCATTTACGTCAGTCATCTTCTTGGCGATATGGACATGTTGCTGACGTCACATTCAGCAGGAAGCAATTATTTCGATCAAAGGACATGTACCGTTCACAATCAATTCAGTATAGAATTTCGATGAATTAATTAGAACCTTGACTGTGGTGAAACTGGCAAGTGTGGATGTTGTGATGGTTTTTTTTGATTAATCTTTGAGGAAGAAATTAAATGAAAAACTGGATTTCTTTTTGTTCTGTTCATGCAAGTTTTGTCGCTGTAGCACTGGTATAGTGCTCACGAGAATGTTGTCGATTTTCCTCTACTGTATCAAATCTTTTCTCATTGGTTCAATCACATGTGCAGCCCCTGGCGGGAAAACCAATCAAAAATGTTTTTGTTCAGTCATTTTATATAATAAATGTTCAACCGAATATCGAAGTTCTGCGAAAAAATGAAATAGATTGTAAAAAGTAGAAAGTATTGCGTAAAAAGTAGGAAATGTTAATAGTGCGCGTATTCATGATCTCCGGTGAGTGGCGGCATGTTTCCGGTTGTAGAGACTTTAGGTCGGAGTCCAATGCTTTGGATTTCGTTTCCCTTCACCCACAACTCGATGAGCTAGCCGATGTGAAAAAGTGTTCGCCCGGAACGGTTACTGTGCGGACGCCTTTTGCCATTCTTCACGAGATTTATCAACGCGGTACTTGCTAGTCGAATGGCGCTCAAAATTGTGAGGCCTTCGAGTGGTAGTCATCGGGCTGAGACACGCCAGTGAGCATTGCGACACAACCTCGTTAATTGAAATGTATCTTTCAACGTTCAATTGCAATGAAACGACGTTAGTCGTCATTATAATGATCAAATTTTTCAATAGTATAAAAAATCATTCTCCAAATCGTTTGTTGTTGTTGTTAAACTGAAGTCAATAACCAATAAAAGAGCACTGTTAAAAAACAATAAAAAAAATTTAAGACATTCATTCAGTACCTTACTTTTTATCGATGACGCAAACCATTCAGCTTCGTGTAGATGCACATTAGCGTCAAAAATAATCGCGACGCTGCGTCGTTTCTATCTGCGTCATTTTGGCTGACAATGCACACTTGCGTCCTATCGTCGATTTGACAAATAATTGACAGTTGATCAAACCGAAATGAGACGCTCACTAAGAACATTGTGTTTGAAAAAGAAAATTGTCTTCGTTTACCTAGTGTATCGATACATGGAAACGAAGTAACGAAGATACTGGATACATCCCTTCAATAGCCAAAGGTATTTGAAAGGTAAGAAAATCAAGTAAAGCTTAATCGCTTCAATTGCCAACGGTATTTAAAGGAGCGTTCATTTTTTTACTGCTTCGATAAGCAGCTCCGTATCTACATGTAATTCCACCGTATCTTCCATTAATTTTAACGGGTCTCACAACTGCTTTCACTCACGTTTGACGTTAAATTACAAGTGACGCTGCGTCATGTGTGCACTGCCCAATATACGCCAATGAAAATGGTACAACTCGGATAGGCGATAGCTATCTGCGTCCCACAGAACCAACGTCACACTTGACAGCTATTCGAAATGACGCGAACGCGCGATAGGTGTCCGCGGCATGTGTGCATCTCTTCATTTATGTCTATATGTACTTCTTCCTATCGGCTTCAACGTGACGCAGCGTTACGATTACTTTTGACGCCAGTGTGCACCCACACTTCACTCAATAAAAATAAATTACTTCATTGAATTCTTTCTTATGTTCAATGTTCAATGAACATGAAATATTCATTAACTGTGATGCAGAACAGCGTAATTAACATTAAACTGTTAATGTACCTTGGAATCAATGCGAAACATCTAAAAGTTTTTCACGCCATATTTTCAAAAGTCTTATTTACTCATCCTAAATTCAATCCTTGTTCTTTCAGGCTTTCTCCTGGGCAAATTCGTGGCCGATCGTCAGTACCACATCAAATACTTCCGCGAAACGGACCTGCACATGCTCAAGGACTTAATCACCGCCAGGATCACGCTAGATGGCGCTATCGACGACGTCATCAAACATTCCAACATGAGCGTTCACCACGACCTCAACATGGAAGTCTACTCGCAGTACGTGTACTGCATGAAGGACTCGGTGAACTATAGCACCAGACTCGACGTCTTCGCCCGGCGGTACATCACCCACAAAATATCCCAGCAAGGATCCTGCTTCGCGAAAATCAACGAGTTCCTGCGGAATAGCGTCGACAATGAAAATTCGCCGCAGCAGCCCCAACAGCTGCCGTGAATTGGTTGGGTCCTGGTCGCAGCGTACAAAAACCAAAGAATTTCCCACACATCTTTCAGGAGCCAGCAAACAAGCAAACACACATATTGTAGTCTATTTTGTATTGATGTTCGTATTTTTACATTTATTGTAATGTATTCTGTAATGAAATGCGTGTGCGGTGCGTGGATGCGAGTGCGTGAATGGGCGCGAGACTGCTCTGTACGAGTGCGAGTTTCGACAACAATTTTCAGTACCCCAAATTATATGCGAGTAGGGAATTTACAACCGAAGAAACACAGCTATTGTTTATAATAGATGTTTTGAACTAAACAACATGAACTTGGAAATATGAAAATAAAATTACACACAACCACACACACGCCCTCATAAATGTTTTTGCGTAAGATCAAAACCGCGTTTTTCATTCGCGCGAATTTTCAAATGGTTTTCACTTTGAAATGCGCTTTTCTTGTCGGACAGCGATTGGAAGCACTTTGGCTTCGCCGCCCACATTCTGACGGGCCATATTACACGACATATCCATTTGTCTTGGCAAGGAGCTCTGACGGACCAGTCAGGATGCAAATAATAGGTGTATCGCGAATCCGGCACTCTCGTGTTAGTCATGCTGTAACAATTTCAGAGGATAGAAACCATCTGCTGCCAATGTCACCGAAAAACAAGACAATGCTGTTTTTGTGCTCTTTGGCTTTAGAATCACACGGAGAAGATTTTATGTTTCCATTTCTGAATCAGCAATGCGAATGTTGTATTTAAGAAAATTATTTACATTTTTTTCGTATTGTGAACACACATTCAAAACATAGTAAGATGTAGAAGTTATGCCCATTTTTTGGTGAAGTTTGGATCGAAATTAACCGTTAACAACAATAGTCGACACCAATTTTGTCCAATTCTCACGACAGTCTGCAAGCCGTGTTTTAAGCATATTTTTATGAAATTTTTTCAGACAAACGATTGGATTTCTTTATTTCTGAGTATGATACACAAATTAAGTATTATTTCAATATTCTTGAAAAAAATTCAAAGCAAAATATTGAAAAATGCGCCTCTAGTAACAAATATTTTTAAACTAAATGTCTCGAAATGTCATCTTATGATTTTTTCTCTTAAAACCTTGCCTTTTATTCCTCTTTTTAAACTTAACGACTATCTTCTACATCCATGTGAAGAGATGAAAGATCTGGGTGTTATATTTGACTCCAAACTGAAGTTCAATGCCCACATCGTTCGAATTACGACCAAAGCATCACGTATGGCCGGGTTCATTCTCCGAATGTCCAAATCCTTCCAGAATTTGTCATCCTTAGTGCAATTATTTATGTCACTTGTTCGTCCGATCCTGGAATACTGTTCCCAAGTTTGGTCACCGTATTTGGATTACCTGATACATGCCATTGAATCTGTTCAACGGAAGTTCACGCGTCTTGTATTTTACAAATATGGTCTCACTGCTGTGTCCTATGTGGACAGACTTCAATTTCTCAACCTCCCGCTCCTTAAGTCTCGTCGAGTTTATCTAGACCAGTGTTTTCTGTTCAAATTGTGCCTTCGTGGGAGTTCAAGCAACTTGTTCGCGACTTTAAAAATTCGCGATACTGCGAGGTCCTCTCGTTCTAAAAACATTTTTGAAATTCAGTTTGCGCGTACTAATATATATTTTCATTCGCCGATGCTTCGGTTATAACGTATGCACAATATCCTGGAGCTTGGTACTTACCCCCATTCTTTCTTTATTTTTAAGACAAAGTTACTTGCTGCGATAAATCGTTAAAAACAATCAACTTTTTTCTTTTTTTCTCCTCTTATTTTCCGTTTTAAAATTTTGAATTTTTCTTTATGATTTGTCCTTTCATTTTTCATAGGTTTATCTTTTGTAATTGAAAATTTACTTTACTTGTTGTACTTTTATTTTTTTATAATTTGTTTCATTTTGTAATTAGCTTAGGCTGTTAAATGAATGAATGAATAAATAAATAAATATTCGTAAACTCTGAAAAAATCGGATTTCCCGGTGGAAATCAAACAGATTTTGTTAGTTTATAAGTTTTTCTAGGTAACGCTGTTGAGTTTTTAATTTTAATTTTCTTCTTCAATTTTTGACATCACCTAGAAGTCAAAAAAAAAAGAAATTTTAGGGGAAAAAGTTAAAATTCACCACATTTGTTATTGTAAAAAATAATAATACGAATAATGCTAAAAAAACTCGAGAATTTTACCTCTTCAAATGTGTAAAGAAAGCCTGCACAAAATTTCACGATCGGTTGAGTGGTTTTTGAGATACAGTGTCCACCGACTTTAAAAATACTACATTCGAGAAAAACGCGTTTAAAGATTTTAATAAATTATTTTGGAATGCTTACACAGAATCGTCGATTCCGTCGATTGCTGTTTTGCTTGGATTTCAGAAAAAGAGAAGGGAGGCAGCTGTAGAGCATTATTGTTGCGCACGCACGTTGAATGGTCTTTACCGCTAAAAATCGTATCGGAGGTAGGAATATTCAAAACGCTGTATCTCCGGTAGTTTTGCTCCGATCGACTCGAAACGTGTACAGACTATTCTTGAAGCTGTCAAATTTCATTTAAAAAGAGAAAAAGAAAATCAAAAATATTGAAAATTACAGACTTCACCCCCCCCCCCTTAATTCTAAAGAAAATATTTATTAAACTTTAGACATTCGATTGTAAGCTGAACATTTGTTCTCCAGCAACACTCCAAACCACAGTGCATTTTAAAGACGGTGGGAAAACTCTTGTTCAGAAGATAAAACTTTAAAACTATATCTAAGAGAGCATTAAGAGACATTTAGGAGAGATCACAGTGAAAAAACTATAGAAAATACACGTATAAAACTGAACAGAGCATATGCTCACTCAAAGTTCGGCTTTGAGAATTGATAGTCCACTTTTTACTTTAAGTTCAACGGTTAGTTTATACATAGACTGTGCTCCAAATAACGATAAGCACTCAATAAGGCAACTTTATATAACGCATATATAACGATTACATATGCGCACAACAATTTATGTGTCCCACTATTCATAAGCTCCACTATTTAAGCGCCCCAGTGTTACTTCGTGGCCGAAATTTCGTCAACAGTCGAAAATTTTGCCACATTTCCTCACAGTTCGATTTTCCCCAAGACGAATTTTTAAAACTATTAACAGTTCAATTTAATATTTTTGTTTAAAAATTAGAACACTATTGAGGTAGCACCGGCACAGCACTTTGGATCTTCACTACAAATGGGTTCGGACGCGTGCTGAAGCCGTTTCGTTGTGTGTCAAGATTCTTTTCTTTCAGAAGCTTATCGAAACATTTGCGAAAGCTTTCCAGTATTTGGTATTGTCCTGCCAAGCTCTAGGCGCTTCAAAAAGCTTCGATATATTGGAGAGTTTCAGAAGATTCCCCACTGAATGGCGATTCAATATACAGAAGGTGGGGTCTATCCACATATAACAAATATATCAAGACGTGTTTAAACAAATAAGTTTATTCCGAAAATATGTATAACAAGGTATAATGATTAAAATGATTCACGTGCGTGTGGTCAGCTGCCAGGATGATCGTCGACTGATGTTTGCTGGTGTCGCTACATAGTCGCCACAAGAAAAGAGGTTTTGAATGAGTCAGTCAGCCAGTTGTGCATTAGTTGCAACAAAGTTGAAAGTATTGAAATGAAGTTTGTTTGTAATTGTTTTGTGAATAGTTTAGTACGGTTAACGTAGTAATAGTATAATGGGTTCCACGTCAAAACAATAGAAATTGCACACGTTATTTCAGCTCTCAGTCGAAATATCTAGCGGCTGAATCACCACTGATTGTTAGATTCATGTTCGATGTTTCTTTTTTGGGCTGCCATATGTCGCTATCGCACCTGCTACAAACGTTTGCCTCAAACGCCTTTTTTGTAACATCGTTTCACATTTAAATTGTTACTTATAATATTTAAAATGCACATAACTACACCAAACAAATAAATTGAGTTATTTTTCATCCTGCAATGATGAAAATAGCATGTGAATTAGGTATTATCATAAATTTAAATGAATAGTATGCTTACTGCTTTCAACAACTGTTATTACGTTGCTTCTATGTATTCATGCATATTCGGTGGACGGCGCCCATCAAAATTGAATTCGAAACTGAACTAACTCATACTTTCAACGAACAGGTTAACTTAGGTGAAGACACAAACCATTTTCATTTACAGTGTACTTTCCGCCCAGTCTAAATTTTAAACCGTCAAACTCAGCTGCCATTAATACATTTCGAACTTGGAACGGAACGAACTGAATAAACGCGTACGTGCGGAGCAAGCTTATCCAATTCACCACCTCCAAAAGCTTTCATTTCTTCATATGTTCATATCCTTCCCGACTTTCCAGGTCAACCCGATACGCTTTCCAGGATTTATATATGCGGTTCAACCCGAGACGCTTTCCAGGAACGGCATACGGTTCAAGTGCGTTCAATGTTATTATAGTTGGATGTAGCAAGTCCATTCAATGTGGACGAATCTAAAAGCGGCTGGCATGAGAAACGCCACAGCGTTTTGAAATTAAATCTAAATACATATTTTATATAATATTAAGCCCATCTTGTTTAGTGAGTTTACACTAAATCACGCCAAGGCAAGGCGGGATTATAAAATTTTGGTAGTCTAAAGCCTCATGTTGTATTATTTGAATGTATTGAATATATGCTGTCAGTCCCAGCCAGTCAAATTGCTCAATTTCATGTTCGCAAAATCGTACATTGGGTGTACATTTATATTTAATAGTTTAATCGCGGACGATTTCAAATAAAAGATTTACATTCATTTCGATTAATATGTGTAGAAAACTGGTAGCTATATTTGCATAAAAAATATCTGTGCCAGTTATTACTTTTGAATTTTGCGCCAAAACTTCTTCAGCCCCCGAAATATTGTACATAGTCCGCCTATGCCGGTCACTACCCAATATAAGAAAGTGACAGCACAAATTATATTGACGTTCCTTTCCACAGTTATTGTTCGTCATTTGTCATCGTGCATTCCGTGCTTCGACTGTTCGTTTTCTGTGGTGTCTTACTACTTTTGCAACCAGTCCAGAACAAACGTCGCTGGCTTGCATTATTTTGGAATTCTCGTGGACCTAATCCGTTCGCATAACTGTACACATATCGTACGTGTCGAACTAATGGAAATTACTTAGTGAATTTGCGGTTGAAGCGCGTCCAGTCCCGCGACCCAGATAAGAAGATTGCGAAAGTTGCTCGAGCGAGCGCTGATCGCCGTGCGCCGCCGTGGGAAAATCTCGTCGGATCACACTTGCGTTTAAGGGAATAAAACATTATTATCGTCCGCGAGTTTGAAGTTGGTGATCCGCCGCGAAATTCGAGTTCGCGAATCTCGGGAAATGTTGGCCAGCTGAGATGTGTCATAGTGCAACGGAGGGTGGGAAGTAAGTGTGACCGTGGAAACACATTTAGGGGGAGGCTGTCACGAGACCACCTCGAAATTGTCCGGGGATCGGGTTTGCACGTGAAAGGATTAGTTTGGAGCCCCAGTGTCGTTCGTAGGTCCGTCCATTCGGAAAGCGGTTCAGCATCACGTCCAATAAAATTGTGCGGCCGTCACCCAGCGACTCCGAATAAACGAGGTGAAGCAATGAGATGCGCGTGAGTGTACGTACTCTAGGCACGAGCGGAACCGCATATTTCGCATTTCCCGGGATAGTGGGTGTTGTGTTGTTGTTTTTTATTTACGCATTGTACGAAAAGCTGTAGGCGCCTCCCTCCCTCCGGTCGACGACTATCGAAGCAGTGCGTCGGCCTTCGCGGCGTTTTCTTCCAACTGGGTGCAAAGTGCGTAGGGGAGAAGCAGCAAGTTTGACCAGTGGCCTCCGTTCGTAGAGAATGCGAAGAGTCGCAGTGCGTGGCGTCCACCGAAATCTCGTATAGCAATTTCAGGACACTTTCGTTCGGCTCTACGTGACTCCTTCGAGCCAAACACTTCCTATCGCCGCCGCCGTGGAAGGATATCAAGAACGATCACCTGCCATGGATCTGTAAGTACGAAAATTGTCAAGGATTCACGCGTCCTTCATCCTCCCACTCGTGTCACTCTTTGCTTACTTTCTAATGTCTCCTTAAAACGCACCTGCTACTACGCATCTCCATTATTTTGGTTAGATGAAAGATGATCCTGTCCGTCGCCTTGTCCTGTTTCTTCTTGAATTCAATAAAAGACCAAATTATAAACAGTAAAAAAATAGGTCAGACTTTCCATTCTTTTCGGGAAATGAAGCCAATGTCAATGGTGGGGTGAAAAGTAACCTCCTTGGGAATGAAATTTTTTTTAAAATTTTTTATTTTATTCAACATAGTCCCCTTTTAGCTCGATACACTTATTCCAGCGATTTTCCAACTTGATCCCGTCCGAAAAGTAATTTTCCGGAAAGTCTGCAAAATACGATCGTCGCCGATTTCCTCGCGTGAGCTGAATTTTTTATTGATGAGTCATCTTTGGGATTTTGAGAAGTGTTAATAGTCCGAGGGAGCCAAATCGGGCGAATACGGTGGATGCGACAGCAATTGAAGCCGTAAGTCATTGATTTTAGCCGTGATTGCGATGCTCTTGTGCGCCGCATTGTCTTGCAAAAACAAAATGTTTTTTCGCTTCGATTTCGGCCTTGAATCGCTCCAATAATGTACAGTAATACTCGCTGTTGATGGTTTTTCCTTTTTCGAGGTAGTTCACGAAGAGTATCCCATGACAATCCCAAAAAACCGACGCCATAACCTTTCTGACCCATCGAGCCTCCCTCGGCCGCTTCGGAGCACTTCAGTCCATTGCCGGGCACTTTATCTGTTCTGTGGTGTGTAATAGTGGATCCAGGTTTCATCAACAGTTACCAATCGACGCCAAAAGTCCGCCCGATTCCTTATCAGCGAAGTGCATTCGCGTTCTTGTTTTCGGTCAGGAATGAGCATGCGCGGCACCCAACGGCAGGATAACTTTTTCATTATGCAGAATATTGCCCAAAATATGGCGTGTGCGCTCAGTACTAATCTTTGTGGTATCTGCTAGCTCGCGCACCTTTACTTTCCGGTCAGTCAACACAATTTCACGTATTTTTTGACATTGTCCTCTGTAATCGCATCGGAGGGCCTGCCGCTGTGGACTTGATCGGTAGTGGGGTTGCGGGCACAAAGAAACTCTCGAAACCAATTTTTGGTGTAATCTGGCGGAGACTAGCCCCATAATATTTATCCAACCTTTCTTTTGTTTCCTTCGCCGTTTTGCCTCTCAAAAAATAATGTTTTATGAGAGAACGAAAATCGTTTTTGTCCATACTATACATGATGCCAACACGTCAACAACAATCAGCTGTCAAAACAAAACTAAAGACAGTATCGCACTGAAGTTTGGCATTTCTGCCTAAATATGAGCGGACTTCAAAGCACCATAACATTTTTTGCAGTAGCAGCGCATTCTGGCGGCCAAGGAGGTTACTTTTCACCCCATCTAGTATTTCTTCCAAGGTTTGATGAAAATCATTGTCACTGTACACGGACAAAATATTTAGTCCCAATAAAACTGGAGTAAAAAAAGTGATGGGATTACAATATTGACGGGAGTCAAGTCCTTGCGGGCTCCCAGCAAGCATAAGATCTGAATATACTATACATATGATATTGCTTGGTTTTGAAATTAGTTCGGATGGCCACGAAAAACGATTACGAGTTCCAGTTCAGAATTTAAAGCAGAGTCATAGCTAAAAATTGAATTAACTTTTGTAGAATACCGTTTTGTTGAAAGTAAGTGAAAGACGCCGGGAAAACATTCACTTGAATGGAATTTTTCAAGGGGAAGATTACCTTAAGGGGTCTGTTTGAAACCTAAGAAATGTTTTTTTTTACATTTTTTTTACGAAACTATCAAACCCATCAAAAAATCCCTTTAAAATGTTATTAATTGCATATTGAAGTTCACAAAAAATAAGTATTTTGAGACAGATTTGGCTACAGGCAATGTCCGGCAGTACTAAGTCATTGCAGGTAATGCCTAGAAAAAATGTTGCACGATCGTAGCACCTGGCACTGAGAAAACGAAGAAGAAAAGTGCGGCATTGTCTCTTTGTTAGCAAAATCTATAGAAATAACGATCATCTGAGGTTGTAGCTATTCAAATCCAATTGGAATGGGTTCTCTCCACTTGAAGTTTGTTTGAGCTAAGTGGGAGTCAAGGGCGGATCCAGCATTTGACTCAGGGGGATCACCGTCTCGAAAATCACAACAAAAGAAGACAATATTGCAAAAAAAATCGTAAAAATCACTAGTTTACCTAGGCTCAGGGGGGGTCATGACACCCATGCCCCCCGCCTTGTATCCGCCCTTGGTTGGAGTACAGTAACACCTTAACATTTGCGGGGGTTACGGCCCAGAAAACTTTCGTGAATGTTAAATCCGCGAATGTTAAGTCCATTTTCCTGTGTTATAAGGGGCGTTACGTTTCATAACCGCAAAAATTAAGAAAAATGCAGAGAACGATTTCCTTCGCTTCATCTTCTACTGGTGGGACGTTGTTATCCTTTTCAACCACTTGTGGCCAGATATTTCCGCAGCATGCATTTCTTGAGCTTCATTTCCTGCCAAGACGCACCGACATCAGCAATGCAGTTTTTTTCCAATAAAAAGTTACAGTTTCGTTAGAGTTGGACTCTACTGAATTCAAAATTCGTATTAAGGTACCAGTTCACTTTAGGAGGCGAAAAAAGACCATTTTTCAAGCATTTGTTTCACAGAAAATTCATTAAATATTGACATGAATCGTTTTTTAAAGTATCATTTCATATTTGAATAGTACAAAAAAATATAATTTTTATTTTTATTTATTATTCTCCTTTATAGAGGGCTCTGAAAAAAACGTTACTCTACGGAGGATAAATTGGTAGATCTGAAACAAAAAATTTAAACAGCACTTCAAAAAGCAAAAAAAAATCAGTTAAAAAAAATGGCGGATTTGTGAAAAAAATGTCAAAATTCGATCGTTTTTTCGCTAATATCCTGGTGGATTACGGTGTATGAATCCCTAACAAATAAAACGCATCAAAGTTTTTGAAAGTCGGTTCGGTAGATCCAGAGATTTATCTGTCTGCCATGTTAAAAAACGTTGTTTTGCGTAAAACGTGTTTAAAGTTCTTGTTCCATTTCGTTGACAAACATTTTGTGAAAAAATGAAAAAGAAGAAAATTTTCAAAAACACGCAATTGATATGTAGAAGTCTAAATAAACACTGAACACATGCAATAAAGTCGCAAATATAATGTATGTAGAAGAAACCGGTATTTTAGAGAACAGGAATGAAAGAGACGCTACGCGGCCGACAGCTGATCGAACACCTGAAAAGAGCCGAAAACGAGCACACACACAAAGTCGCCATTTATATATTAAACTTTTGAATTTCGAAAAGATTTTTCTGGAGGTCATTTTTGAAGTTCTAAGGAGTCGAAAAATGAAAAAATAAAAAATCCATTTTTTGAAATTTATAAAGTGGACTAGTACTTCAAAACTGTGTTTGGTGTAGTATGCCTTAAATGCCACAACCATTCCCTGATCAAATGGTTGTATTAATGACGTCGTTTTTGGGGCCAAAAAAAGGAACTCCGTGATTCGCAGAAGCCAATTTGATATTATGACGATTATGTCGTTTTTTTGGAAATTCTTAAACCTTTGCTTTGCTCGCTTGAAATTCATATTCGTAATGGGAATTTTCGTTAATTCTATCATATAATTTTTTGGCATTTGCTTTCATCAGAGCTGAACTTAAGGGTACTCTCTTTTGCGACATGTCTCCTTCCACCCATGGTTGTAGTGGCAACCCCCTTTGTCAAAACTTACTCTGCCTGATGATGAGCGCTCCTTATCGCTAATAGTTGTCCTGAAAAAAGGTATACTATGGCTTGACTACACTCAGTAAGCTTTCTTTTTCTTTGACTTCGAATTCAAATTTCCTTAATTGTACCGAATTTATGCGAAAGTTTGTTAAAATTTACTCATTTTTACCTCAATATAAATACAGTGACCGAAATTCAATTAGAACCACTCACTTTTTTTTGTTTCAGAAGAATCCTGTTATCTGAATTGATTTCATGAATGCCTTCACGGCGAGTTTCTTGCCTGTATTTATTACCTGTATGCATTAAATGGCAAGCAATTGTACTTTGTTTTGTTTTCTTCGAAAAATATACAATTATTGAGTTTTAAAGGGCGAAATTCAATTAGATCCACGTAAAGCGAATATTTTTTATTATAATGACAAGTAACACAAATGCAAAATTAATATTTGGTGTGACCTCCTTTTTGCCTGATGACTTCTATTAGCCTGTTTTTCATACTTAAAACCAAATTTTCGAGTGTTGCCTGCTCGATTTGTAGCCAAGCCTTCAAAAAAGCATCTTTCAACTCACGTACAGATTTATATTGGTTTCCGCCACCGTATACAGCTCTCGCGAGAATTCCCCATAAATTTTCTATGGGATTTAAGTCAGGAGACACTGCTGGCCAATCGAAAACTTCTATTTTTTTAGCTTTGAACCACTCCATTACTACGATGCCTTATGAATTGTGGCATTGTCTTGCTGGAAAGTCCACGTGTCTGTAGGTTGCTGCTCTCCAAAGTCGATGAGAACCTCTCTCAGCAATTCAAGGTATTTTCTGCTATTCATTTTGGTCGTTATCCAGCACATTGGTGATTTATCATAAAACGAAAAAGCAGCCCAAACCATTACTGTGCCCCCACCGAAGTTTCGACTCATAGTGACATCCTTTTGTTTCGTCAAATCGTGCCAGAACTTAAAACCATCCGGGCCATCCAAATTAAACTTCTTCTCGTCGGAGAAAATCACTGTTTTCCACATTTCTCCAAAAGCTATATACATTTCAGCAAACTGAAGTCGTTTTGCTCGATGACGATCCATCAACAATGGTTTTTTAGCACGTTTCCTCCATTTAAATCGCTTTGACGCTGCTAAAATTTGCTGGATTCTCCGAACGGAAATTCGTGAATTCAGGTCCCGTTTTATTTCTGATGCTGTGACTCTTCTAGATGATGCGAGCCTAAAAATGTTACTTCGTTCTCTATTTGATATTTTTACATTTCCTTTTGACCGGTATTTTTTTCCATAAACCTCTTTGTTTTTTATATAAAACCCAACGCAGGTGTGAGATATTCCTGCCTATTTCCCGATTTGAAAGTGCTTGCTCCTTGTAGGCAACAATTTTTCCACGCTCCTCATTCGTAAGGATTCGCCGCTTGCCCATTGCTCCTTTACGCCAGTTGATCTGTTTGTTTTTGGTTTTAATATTTACTTGTAACTCACAAGCACTTCAAATGCAAAATTTAAAGGCTAGCTTACGTCCAAATTTTTTGACAACCAGAGAAAATTGAGTGGTTCTAATTGAATTTCGCCTTTTAATACCCAAAAATTTTCTATTTTTCGAACAAAACAAAACAAGATAAAATTATCTGGCACTTAATGCAATCAGATAGTAATTACAGGCTAGTACCTAGCCGTCAAGGAATTCTTGGCATCAGCTCAGGTAAAAGGATCCTTTTAAGCGTAGAAAAATGATGTGGTTCTATTAGAATTTCGGTCACTGTATGTTCATTTATGTCTTTTATGATCATCATCAAGAATGACTGCTCTTTCCATATGTCTTGCCGTTCACGAATCACAATTTCACATCAGTACGTTGGATGAAAAGACGCTTCACGCTTTCGTAGAATAGAATATTTTCCCGCGAAGTTGTCACTAAAGTTTGGTCAGTCGCCGATATCTGATCGTCTGGCAAAAAAACCGATTTCATGAGTCCACCACTGGTCCACCAGTTCCATTCAGTCAAATAAGTGTAGCTTTTTGTCTAGCCAAGAAAAGTTCAATTGAGTGTGATGCAACCATTCCGCTAGGGAACCTCAAACATCGTGCGCTGAATATGGTAGACATATACAGTGAGCAAAATTGAAATCCGGACACCGTCAAAATGAATAAATATGTGTTCAGAAAGGGAGTAAGAAGAGCTGTATTGATTCCGTGTTTTGACCAGAATGTAACATACAGCCTAAAGAACACAATACCAGAAAACTAAAGCAAAAAGAATACACTTACTCAACGCAAATTCAAAAAAATGTATTTACGAAGGCAAAACTGAAATCCGGACACATCAGATACTTATAGAGTGAATGGCTGCACAGTACAGTATGAACCCTGATTTTTCCAAGAAAATGAATAATCATGCATGGGCAGGCATCAGTGGTCTGTATGGCATCAATTTTGCCGATGAAATTCATAGTGTGTTCACGCTATGTGCAAATTGAAACGGTTAACACTGAAAAATGTCGCATTCGGGGAAGAATACCACGTTTGAAGTGCGGCAATTAGTTATGCGTAATGCGCGAGATAAATCACTTCGGGAGACTTCAACAGTATTAAACGTTCCAAAAAGCACCGTTCACGACATTATATCACTGTTTAAACGAGAGGATCGCATTGAGAGTACGAACTATAAAGGTTCTTTGGAGAAGCTAACAGCCTATGACCGCCATTTTGTCCGCCGAGAAGTGGAGAAAAACCCTCGAGTAACTGCCCCAAGCTGGTTACGCAGCAAAAGGAACGTGGTACAGAAGTTACAGGCCAAACTGTTCGCAATGCAATTCGCAATTTAGGATATAATTCACGTATTGCACGGTGTGTGCTTTACATTAGTGAAGTGAATAAAGTCAAAGACTTTGAGTACGCAGAAAAATATATTTTTGCAGACGAAACGTTTTGGCGCGATGTACTATTTACGGGCGAGTCCAAATTTAATGTATTTTACACAGATCGCAAAGTTAAAGTGTGGAGGAAGCGCAACACAGAGTTCGAGTGAAAAACTTAAAAACCACAGTGAAACACGGCGGCAGAAATGTAATGGCATGGGGCTATTGCGGAGCGAACGGCGTAGGAAATTTGGCATTTGTGGAGGGGAATACGAATGCGAACATATATATTGACATTTTAAGAGAAAATTTACACGTCAACGCCGAGAAATTGGGTATTCGTCAAACATTCAAAATGTACCAGGATAATGACCCTAAGCACAAAGCGTGGAATACACGCATGTGGTTACTATACAATTGCCCAAAGGTACTCGAAACCCCTCCACAATCCCCGGATTGTAATATTATCGAGAACCGGAGGGATTATGTTGACGATAGACTCCGCGAGCATCCAATTACTAGTAAAAACCATTTCTAGAAGAATGGAACAAAATCCCAGCCGATTATGTCCAGCGTTTGGTTGCATCAATGCCACGAAGAATGAAGGCCGTGTATGACGATAAGGGTTTACAAACAAAGTACTTACAAGTCATTTTTTGGGTTTTCTGACCTTATTTGTAAGATTTTTTAGTTCTGTCCGGATTTCAATTTTGCTCTCAGAAGTGTCGTTATTTTGTACTTTTCTCGTTTTCGCAATTTTGCGTAATCATTTTCGGTTTTACTTTTGAATATAATGTTCATCACAATTCATTTGCTAATTCTTTACCCAAATTTACAAAAATACATTACTTTTTATTTTCCTTATCACTGCATTTTCATTTCTTTCGATAGTGTCCAGATTTCAATTTTGCTCACTGTACACGCGTTCATCTTATTTCTTCAAAACTAAAACATACTAGATGTTAAGTGACGAGATGTTCTTGGAGGTTTTTTTTCTTTTGAACTTGTTGCTGGCGTACTCCCACACACCCCGATCTAGGGAATTCATCTGTTCGGCCAGATGTCGGCTTATTAAAACAAGTGAAGTTGATTGAAGACCGCATTTTCCGTACCCCGACTTCCTGGGGAAGTCAAAGTTCTGAACATACCCGAAAGAGCAGCAACCAGAAACCAAACAAATATGTTTGCGGCCGTTTCCATTTGTTTGGTCGATATCGACATGCATGGTCCCCAAACTGGGTGCAATCCCTTGTCACAATGTCTCCAAATCCATTTCCCTTTCATCTCCCGCATATTCTGTTTGCTTTTATTAATCTAATATGCGTGTCACGTTTCCTTTCTTGTATTTAAATAGAAACGATCCTCCAACCTCACATGTTGCCCTGGACGCGCAGAGCTCGCTTTTGTGGACAAATAGCAACGGCAACAATGGTGGCCCCAACAAGCAAGGCGTCTTGTCGTCGCAGCTCCAGCAGCAACAGCAACTGCTGTTCAATGGGAAGATCCAAAGGAGTGCCAGCAACGAGGAAAGCGATCTGTCTGTGAAAAGTGAGTGATTCTTGGATTTTCTATTGCGTGTACGACAACAGTGTTATTAGCGCTAGCGGAATAGGCTCTCGGGCCTGCCTCGAATTTCAATCTTAATTTCATGCTCGTACGTTCCAGCGTCGTCCGCCTCTCCCACAACTACGACGACGTGTGGTACGTGCACGTATGCCTCGTAGGCGAATCCCGTAATCAAGTCTCTTAAATTAAAAACTAATGAATGCAAAGCGCATTAGCATTGGCGTCATCAGGCGAATCATTTCCCATGACTCCAATGCACGAATCAGTGGATGGGAGCGGATTGGTAGCTACAGCACAGCAGCCAACATGGAATCCTCTCGATGGACCTCGTTCGAACGCGCGGACGGCCCCGTTCAGCTGGATGGCCACCGCGTCCATTGTTTCCGAAGGTGGCAAGATCCAAGGTGCAGAAGTAGATCATGAAAATCAAACGGTGGATATGATTCTATCGAACAATGGAGTTTCACTTTCTGGATTGGATTTGGCGGTAATGCGATGTGCCTGCTCCCAGATTCCGAACCGTGAACTGCAATGTTTGGCTGCTTAGCACGTCAGCCTGAAGCTAATTTCCAATCGCACTAAAAAGGAAGCAGACTTTTGGTGTATTGCTTGCTACTAAGCTATGCTAATTCATGAATGCATAATTAATGCTCTTGAAAGCTTGCCTTAAGGGGTCGTTGTTTCAAGCGGCGACCTCACACGGTTTGTGTCATTTGTGCAAAACAATAAGAGGTTCACCTAAAGCTAACATACGTACTTTTCAATTGCCACGCTAGATTGCAATCAACATCTCATGTGAAAGTTGAGTGTATCGTCATGTAGAGTAAAAAACCGAGAAGAGTATGAATTCAGACGGATCCGTTTTGAACTTTGAAAAACTATTCTTCATTAGCGTATGTGACTGAATCGATGGCTATCCACACACTCCAGTTCAGTTCTCATAGAAACTAATGATTCAAATGCTTACTTATTTCCTTGATTGGCCAGCGAACCGGCAAATTTAGCCAAGGAACGCGACTACGACAGCTTTTGCAAGATCACCAAAATGCTGGCAGAATAGTTGGGAAGTTTTGTATAATTTGCCTAACTACTAACTTGGCGTTTTTGTATGTTCATTCAAGACCTCAGAAAGTATTCAAACACATTAAAAAAAAAGAATTCCATTGAAGCAACGAAATCTATATAAAAACAAGCCGCGAGGTGCGACCCTTGAGGTCCACACGGTCAACTTCCCAGTAATATCTACATAAACATTAAAAAAATTAAAAATAATAATAATTTTGAAAATAATATTACTTTGAATAATAATAATGATAGTCCTCATAATAGTAATTGTAATGAATTAATATTAATCATATCATCTACGGGAGCGTCCATTGTTTACATAAGGTTTTTGGTGAATGGGGGTAGATTGATTTGATTGATTCACGCGGACCAATCGTTGGGGGCCTTTTCTACGTTATTTGTCATTTTCATATCGATGCTTGAAGAACAAAAGAGCGCTAGCAAAAATGAAAGCAGTTTTTGTTATTACGCCCACTGAAGCGATTTTGTCGCGTGGTGGCCATTTTGAATAGTTGCGTTCAAAATTTCCATCATTCCGGCATAATCACTGAATTTATATTTTTTCACGATTTTGCGTAAATGAGATCGATAATTATTTCTTATTTTCTGTTGGTCTTGAAAAATATATAATATGCAGTCAAAAATAGGTTCAATTGCATGTAAAAAGTAAAAAGGAAGTAATTGAAATCTTACGATTACTAAAGAATAAATCTACTAAAAACTACAACTTTTTATTTGATGAAAGCTTTTTAAAGCATATGATTTTGCAAAGTATTGACTAAAAAACATTTCACCATTCCAAGCGTTGATTACCACAAATGTAAATTTGATTGAAATTTTTCTGATTTTCAAAATTTAAGCAGTTTTTTATTAAAATTAAAACACTCTTAAAACTATTAAAAATCAGCTCAAATTTTGCGAATATTATAACACTTTGATTGAATTTAAAACAACGTTTTTAGAATAAAAGATATTGAGTAATATCATTCGTATGACCCCTCTTTAAATGGTAACTTTGAATGGTTTTTTTATTTTTTATTTAGTTTTTTTCATAATCATAGAAAAAAGTTTTGCCGGTTTCTCTTCAAAAACTGATAAGAATGTATTAATTTTATAAACTGGTATTACTGTGCTGTGCAAATTAGGTAAAAAAAATATTTTAAATGAAAAAATGATAATTTTTCGCTATTTCTTATATTAAATTAAAAAACGGCTGAAACAATTTTTTTTATAATATTAAACACATCACAAAAATGTTAATACTTGTCTATTGACACCTTAATTATGGAAATATAATATCTGGTCCGTGAGATATAGTGAATGACAAAAATGACCTTGAAGGTCATAATGACTGTTAATATTTTTTATTTAATATTTTTTGTAATCATGACAAAAAGTTTTGATGATGTTTTTACAAACACTGTTTGGAGTACATAAATTTTATAAACATTGATTACTGTACTGTGCAAATCAGGTCAAAAATTTATTGTTTATGAAAAAAAACCTAATTTTTTGCACTTTTTCCCTTAAATTGAAAAACGGCTCCAACAATTTTTTTCAAAATTTGATAGGTTCACACAAATGTTGATACGCGTCGATTGACACTTACACGATGCAAATCGTATGTTTGGTTCGTGAGATATAACGCATAACAGAAATGACCTTCAAAGGGGCGAAACAACAAACCCCCCCGACCGAAGTGTTCCAAAAACTAATCAGCTTAAAATTGCAAAGACGCTTCGATTAACACCTTAATGGAATCGATAGGACTTTGTTTACGTGAGTTATGCTCGTAGAAAAAACTGTCCACAAACGTACATACGTACGTACACACACACATACATCTCCCTTTCTAAAAACACTTAATATATACTCTCTAGACCTCAAAACGTAAAGAAATGTTGAAAATTTCAATTTCGATTTTCGAGGCGATTACAAGAACTTCCCATACTGGCAAGTTAATTATGAATCGAAACTCCACTTATTTCGTAATCATGAAACATTTATTTGAGTAGTTGAAACATTTTGTTTCGTTTTGCTTTCCACTATAGAAATACCGTATTTCGTAGGCAGCTGTTTTGCTAATGATATAGAGTAATCTCTCATTCAAAATAATTTAAAAGAACATCAAGTTAATGCAAAATAATGAATCATATATATGCCTCTTTTTGGACCATTCTTAGGTCTATGAAAACCTGGGTATAACCAGAAAAATCCCGACCATTCAAATTGATTTTCTTTTGTTGATATCGGTCATGTATTAATTTTCACCAGGGAGGCATTCAGCACGAATAATTATCCTTAATTTTGATATTCATTTCCAATTAGTTAAAAGTTAGGCATTTCATGGCGGAATTCAAACTAATTTTTACTTGAAAATAGACCAGGAAATAGTCGACCATTAGCACCAATTCGGCATCGGAATAGAAAAAATTTAAGGTTAATATTCTGAACAAAAACCCATCAATTCAAGCCCTGACTTCCTTTCAACATTGCCGACAGTTGTCTCGGTCCAATGACTATGCCCTCCAGTTCATAAATCTTAGTAGCGAATTTCTATTTGCGTCTACTGAGTCTGGTTTTAGCTCGTGGTTACAACGAATTCACTATTCTTTTCGGTTCTTCACAGGTCCAAAAACTTAGGGG
Source organism: Oxycera nigricornis (assembly GCA_963942545.1). NCBI lineage: Eukaryota > Metazoa > Arthropoda > Insecta > Diptera > Stratiomyidae > Oxycera > Oxycera nigricornis. Next base: position 31,631,187 of record OZ012659.1, read on the forward strand.
TTGCGGCCAGATACGTATATTCGACAAAAACGCCAACAAACTTCGTCACAAATTGGTGCCTTTTTCTTATTTGGCTCATGCATTTGGTCTTGTTTTCGTTGACTCTCATCCCGACGTCCTTAGTCACTATATTAAAGTCCATGAATAGTTTTTGGTATGAGAAATAGATCGCGTCATGATATTGATGACGTTAACTTACATCACTATTAGGGTTGAGCCACACCGCCTGACTTGTCGGGATTTTTTAAATTCAAGGCTCAGTTTAAGATTAGACGGTTAAAAAAATCGCCTTTTTTCTGTTGCAAAAATCCAAAGTTTAGCTATTCAAGAGTATACTCAAAAAGTTTGAGACGGATATTCGAAGTCCTTATATTTTTGGGGCAAGAAACGAAGCGTGATTGAGTACAATAGAAACTTGATTATCCGGGGTAACGATGGGGAGGGGGTGCACGGATGATCGAAAAACACGGATAATCGAATTTGATTACATATTTACATATGAGAATGCAAGAAAAATCATAATTCATGACAATACAAAATTTATATTTATTAGAAAAAACGATTTTTACATATATATATATACAAAATAATAATGAAATTATATGTGTATGTGTTTATATTACATGAACATTTTAATAAAATAACGAATTTTACAGTAGAACAAAAATAATCCAAAATTTTGGTTTGTTTCTTCATTTTATTTCTGACCTCTCGTTTCATTTCTCGTAATTCTAATATTTTTGTGCAGTCAGCATTTTCTTGTTTAAGATAATTTAGTAGAGTTTCGATACTTGAAGAAGAAATGAACGAAAATTGAGTCATCATCAGATTTCAAAATTGACTGACCAAGATGGGATGGAGCGCTGTCTAGAAGTAGTACAGCTTTCTGAGGAAGCCCTTGCTTTTCCAGATGATCACGCCTGGAAGGCGCAAATTTCTCCTTAAACCACGCCGTAAATATCGCTTGATTCATTTTGGGATGATTGTAGTAATCTCAAGGAAAATTCCTTACTTTGGTTCCCTTAAATGACCTTAAACCGGTTTTATCGGCATTACAAATTTATTCTTCACACAAATTAAATTCACTTTTTAAAGCGTCGAAAGTTTTCATTAAAAAATATTGCAGCAACAATATCGCCGCTCAGACTCTCCCCTTGAATCTCGAGTTGCCTAGTACTGTGGCATTTTTTAAAATTACTAAGCCAACCTTGCGAAGCGGAGAAAGGCTCATCAATTTTTAACTCTTTATAAAACCATAACGCTTTCTCGCTTACCATCGGTCCGGAAATGTGAAGTCCTTCTGGGCGTTTTTGTTTGAACCACTGGTAAACTTCTCTATCGAGTTCCACCATTCTTGCTGTCTTCACCGTTTTCCGGAAAGAACAGGAAGCAATTGATTCCGCCAAACGAATTGCAGAATGTCATCTATTTTTTATTAAATCCCGGACAGTTTGCTCGCCAATTCCATATTCTATGGCGTTTTTTTTACACTTTCACCTTTATCATCAACTCGATTTATATTTTCAACCTTTTCTAATTCGGGTTTCAGGCAAAGATAATATCGGGCGCACAAATTGGGTGGCATCCAAACATTTGAATTATACCGCCTATTTTCGCGGGCAAGGTTATCTACCCTGTAGCCATTCGAGGCTTGAGAATAGGTGAAATCACCTAAAATATGTATTAGGTTTGTCGGAAAGTAATTTCGTTATTTTTATGAAAATGGACGACGATTTTCTAATAGTGAATAAATACTTTATTGAGTTATATATTGTTTATTCTGGCCCCATGCTTGTTGCCACCTTTCTGGCAGTAGCATGATTCCATGCTCATAAATTTTTGTTGTTTGCTGACAAAAAACTGATCCATGAGATTTTTGAACTTATTTGAAGTAAAGTTTTTACTATCTAACAACCAAGGAACAAATAATAATCAGAAAGTGTCAGATCTGGAAAATTTGGTGGATGTAGGAGTATATCCCATCCAAGCTGTGAAAGCTTTTGGCGAGTTAACAAACTTGTGTGCGGTGTCGCATTATCTAGGTGAAACACTACACCTTTCCTATTGATGGCCTTTTCTGTTAAAGTGAATCATTCAGTTTGTCCAGTTGATGACAAAACACTTAAGAATTGATCTTTGTGTTGTCCGGTGGAAACTCAAAAAAAGAATCGATTCCAAACAGAAAGCATGACTTTTTCGGTAAATATCGGCTTTCGAAGTGCTTTGCGTCGGTTCATCGTTTTTACTCGATAATCTCTTGCATTTGACATTGTTGCAGACAACCCATTTTTCGTTCGATGCGCTTGAAAAACGGGACAATTTTTGACGTTTGAAAAGCAAATCACGGACGTTAAAGCAATGGCCCAAATTTCTTTCCGTAGGAACTTGATGATGGTTTATTGCTTTTTGTCGAATTGGCTATGAGACACGAAGAGGACGCAGGATTGATTCTAGGAACAAGGGATCAAGGGTGAACTATGATATTGGTTCGATTGCAACAGTTTTTAATAATCCATCCGTTCAACAATGAGTTTTTAGTATAATTTACATATCTAAATGATCGAACAATTTGCTGACTTCTGAAAATAAATGTATTTGTAGTTGAGCATTGCTGTTTTACCTTAAACTAATTACATCCACAATTTTTTAAAAATAAAAACAACCGACCGGGGATCGAGCACACGACCTCATGATCACGAGCTAGTCGCGCTGCCTCCTACACTACACCGCTTCTGTTAGATGCAAAAACTTACTAATATATAAGCATCGCTGAAAACTTTAAAGGCATTTTTCTCAAAATGGGGGGGGGGGGTGTTGCTCCCAGGCCATATTTCAGGGTTCGAAGCAGTAAGGGTTGCTGGTCGCTTGCATAGATGCGGGAATATGCAGCATCCTACATTCGCTACTACTGTCACTAGTTCGATATCCAGCGATGAAGTGACGATTCGGTTTTGTCTATGCATTCACCGAAAAGCAATCAGTCGAAAGGACTAATTAGTTAAAAGTAAATTAAATTATCTGCTTCGTGTTGGTCTCTGAATTCGTAAAATACTCATCGCACTTCGTCATCTGTTTTGTTTCCACAAAAAAAGCTTCACTAATGCAATTAATAATATTACGACTTTATTATTTGCGTAACAACACTCGATTCGGACGAATCGATGCATTTCAAGCAGCCATTAAATCTGCATCATTACTTTCGCAAAATTGAAATGGAGTGTGCAATAAAAGTTCGGATGAAAACCGCCTAATCAAATACACCTGTGTGTATGTGTGTGTGTGTGTGTGGTAGGCAGACATTATCAAAAGCCAATTGGGAAAGAAGTTTTCCGCTGAAACAAGACAAAGAAGAACGAGGCCAGCTATTGAATAGTGCTTTTCCATTAATTTGTCTTGTAGTGCAGCCAGAAAACATGCGAAATATGTGTCAAAGCCGCTTCTGGAAATCGTTTTCGGAAATGGCGGCGAACTTTCTGTTTCGGGCATGGAGTGAAGTCATCGCTTCAAATTGTTACTCCGATTCCAAATGCGGAAGTTGTTTGTGCAGAAGTGAGTTGCTTCCAAGCGAAGTCTTCTTAGATAACATGTGTGGTACAGCAGCACGAAGCATCTTCGCATGGTGGCGAATTAAGGTAACCGTCGCGTGTAATTAGGGCCTGTTAAAAGAGCACCGAATCGGTTGGTAGCCAAACGGCTATTATTTGTTGGAGCTGTGTAACTAACGGAGGAAAACACTTCCGAACATTTGGCTGCTGGCCATCACTTGCTTCCGGGCTATTAATTTGTTCTATGAAGCGCCCGGCCCGATCCGACGATGGTGCTGCGGTATCCAAAATCCGTTGCGTTCGGAAGACAACAATCTGTTTACCAACAAACAAGTGTTAACCACAATTTTTGGCATCACAGTCGTTTCCGCGTGTGGGGAGCTGTTTAATTAGCAAACCATACACGGTCGGTAGATAGTCATCTTCTGCAGAGTGGCTGGAGCCTCGACAGTGCGTGAGCACCTGAGTGGATCCACCTCGCAAACGATGTCGCATGACGCCGAAGTGACCTGACCCGCAGGTTGCCCCGTCCCTTCACGCATGGGGTTGTTGAAATTGCTGATTAAGGTGAATGCCTGCCTGTAAGTGGGTTTAATGGGAACCGTTTATTGCGTAAGGCGACGCGTCGGTTCTGACTCCGAGCAGATAAGGTTACCTGGTGTGGAAGCACCATCGGAACCGAAGAGCGTGCCAGGCCAAACCTGTCTGCCGGTTCCCCATTTGCCTACGCAACCAGAACGCACCTTTCGACAATCACCTGGAATTCCGAACAAAGCCCGCGGCGCAGGGTCTTTTGTCGGGCGTGGAAATGTGCGAGGGCGGCGATACCGTTCGCGTGGACCGGACTGCATTTTGCTGGCTGGCATTTCGGATTCAGCAAAAATGCGTGAATTGTGGGGGGCGTTTCGAGTTCCAGTCGCGTCGCTTGCCTCGGGCTCCGCATTTCAATTTCCAAATCGGAAAGTTGTTTTCCATGTCGTCAACTCGGACGCCTGCGGACAATCTCGCCGATGGAAATATGAGTTTTATCGCGAATTTGATAGCACCAGCGGCGTCCGATGCATGCCACGGCAACTTCCACTAATGAATTGCATGCACACGACACCGGCAACGGCAGGTGAAAGTAACCTTGCCGCTGTCTGCATTTGTTTTTCGAATCTTTGCCGTCAAATATCTAAAATGCGATTCCCCACAGATACTGTCCTCACCGCGGTACCAGCAGCAAATCTTACATGTCCAATTTGCAAACGACCTGTTATTGCGCCGACTGTGATACCTTGAATCAACAATTTTCTCCGTTTACACGGTACACGATTGGTGATTCTTTATTTTTGCCATGTTGCGCCATCACAGCGAATAAATCATGAATAAAATAAAGATTATTGTTCGGCTTGTTGTCGATTCCAGCTGAAGAATGTCTGTGAAGGGACGTCAGGTTTGTGTCAGCTTAATTTCCATATGAGATTGCCCATACATTCAATTCGAATGAAAATCCCGTATTGGCAGCTTCTATCAATTAATATTTAGCATTTTGTCAGAACTCGTGGCAGGCACCCACCCACCTCTACCGCAGCCATGAAAACTAGATATAAAGTAGAAATAACTGCTGAGGTGCACCATTGACCGGTGTAGTGCTCGTCCAAACAAATTAATTAGACGCAAGTTCCGCATGGCCGAACAGTCGATTTTATGTCCGCCGAACGTTATGGTCACGCTGCCAATTAGCATAGAGAAATGTCCTGTCCTTGGCGTCATAAACGGATGATTCACGTGTTGCATTAGAGCAAGGCCCATCACGCTTAGATGGCTTCCTTGATGCTGGAAATATCAGAACCAAACATTGCTGGCTTATTAGGTCAATGTTCATTAGTAGCTCTGTTCGTTGTATGAGGGATTATTGCTTTTTAAGTGACTTTTTAAACCTCAGGAAGAAGTCACAGCAATATTTGAAAAATAAGACTCAGTTCTCGCAGTGTCATAAATCCTTGATGATTTTGATTATTTCTGTATTTTGAAATTCTCCCTATTTTCATTTTCGTAATTCTAATCCAAAGTTCAATGGTTCCCAAAAAGAGCGGTGTAAAATTTCGCTACAAATTGGTCAATTTCCATGTAGTTCTCTCTCGGAGCCAAATAAAGAACTTCATTCTCTATGAATCCTAAATGCCTATATAATTCCACTCCCGAGGGACGAGGGTCGTATGCAAATGATAGAAGAAGCAAGAATATTCATCTACGTGGTCCAAAAGAGTGGAGGAAGTGCTGTACTCATGTAGACTATTCCGATTTCAATGCGTTTCATTCGAATCTCCACTTCTTCAAATTCTTTGTCTCATCCAACCATCATCTCCGAACACTGATTTAGTGTATAGAGGATCATTGTTCATTGGCTTCATCTTTACAGACACCGGTTGAGATGGGAGCGAGGTTCTTATCTAGACATTTACCCAATATTTTAAATAGGCGGCTACTCCAAAGTGATGTATTCTAGATTTTACTTTGTAATCAAATGTTTTTTTGTTTTTTCCATAATCGCATGAATTGTTTCCGAGCATCGATTCCGTAACCACTCTTGCTTGTTTTTTAAAATTATTCAACCTTCAGGATCCTTCTTTCTCCCTTATCTTTGTGTCTTTACATGAAGAATTTTATAGATACATACGATTTATCTATATTCGGTATTAGCTCGTGTTCAACGATTGTTTTAATTAAAAATCTATTTCAAATGCTCTCCTTACTAACTGATATTGTGTTCCACATTTTTAACCCCAAACTATCACTTTTCTCTATCCTCGTTCAAAACATTTTATCGTTTATTTTTAATATATTTGCGAATCCTACAAATACTCGAACCAAAAAGCAATGTTTTTATATTCACGACGTTATTTAAACCTTTGCCCTTATGTTTGGGAGGCGAAAGCTCTATGTAACGCTTTTTCGTAACTTACACAGAAGTATGCCTAAAAATGTTCACAAGGGTATGAAGAATATGTGGACCCGTAACCAGTGTCAATCTATTTAATGTACTAGTACACATTAAAAATTTCAAAATATCGATTATTTTTGGTATTTTTCAACTCCTTGCACCTTTAACAATGACCTCTTAAAATATTTTGAAAAATTCGAACGTTAGAATAGTCTAAAACGGTTTTAAGTCGGCCGCATGGCATCGATTTTGTACGATTTGCCATAAAAAAGACTCTAAATCGAAATTGTTAATCCAAATTTCAAGCTCAGTTAGACGCAAATTTAATAAGAATTCAAAAATTCTTTGGTTTTTGAAGATCGGTCAAAAATTCGCTGAGATAGAATACACGCAAGCCGGAAGAACGCGTTTCGAGAAAAGCGTATTTAAAAACAAATTACCAAAAACTGAGTATTGACGTGACTAGTGTATTACTCCTATATACACAGGGATACTAGGAAAATACATCTCTTTGTTTGTAATGCCTGACCCAATACATAAGTAAGATCGATTCATAGAAAGACAGCTTGTCTCCAATCGCTCCATTCAACAGGCCGTGCGGTATACTCAAACGCGTTTCGCTTTTAGGCCCGAAAATATAAGAAGGGCTTCGAATATCGGTCTAAAACATTTTGAGAATACTCTTGAATAGCTAAACTTCCGATTTCTGCAACAAAAAAAGTCGATTTTTTGAACCGTCTACTGTGATTTCCTCTCTAAAGTGATGTGAGCATCGATTGGTCTTATAAATCTGAGGATATCAACTTAAATTTTTACAGGATATTAAACTCTTGAAAGCGACAATTACACAACATCCAACAATGTTAGGGGTAGTTGCATGCAACTGCACTCTCGATAGATGTTTCATTAAGGCGTTACACCACAGTAGAAATTTCAAAAAGTCGATTTTATTTTTATTGGCTTAAAAAATCCTTTGAACCCTCATGAATAAGAGACAAAGGTTTCATATCTGCCAAAAATTGTTTTCATTGTTATTTCGAGCTCTTTTTCGACCCCTTCCGACTGCTCAGAAACGACTACCTGCGGTAAATACGACACCTGCTCGTCGGGCACAGCATTATGTCTTACCATTCGATTTCTAACTTCTCTAATACACTAATAGTTGTTGTTAGAAACATTTTCAAAAATGTTGAATACAAAGTACGTTAGTACAGCGTTCTTTGATGTTGAGAGAAAACGTAAAGTAAAGTAAAGTCAAAACTTTACAAGCTTTTTTTTCGACCCACTCAAACAATTTTCTATTTTTTCACTCCAAGTTAATATCACATTTTTCAAACAACAGTCTGCATAGAAATACGTAGCCGATTTTCGATAAGTTAATATTTCGATTTTTTAGGTACGAATAAGTGCCCGTTTTTTGGTAGCAAAACGAACTTTTTTTCCAATGCTCGCCAATTTAATAAAAATTAATATTTTCAAAATCCCCTACGTGTTTGTATAGCTATTCTAATGTAGTTTAGGGAGGGAAAAATTATTTTGTTTCAAATAAATTTTCGGTGCGTGCGGCGGAGCCCCACAAAAAAACCCGTCCCGCAGGAACAGCCATTGGGCAGTCATTTTGTAATATTTTTTAATAAACAAATTTTTTTCACATATAAAAGAGCACTTCACCTATCACATGCACTTTACAAAATTAAAATCAGATAAATATGGCGGCCTCAGCAATTTTTGCTAAACTTGGTAATAAACTCTAAAATTGTGCTGAGCGCATGCGCATTCAGTCGTAGGAGCCATGCTCCCATCAACAAAATCCGCAACTGCCCAGCACAATTTTAGAGTTTTAGCAAAAATTGCTGAGACCGCCATATTTATCAGATTTTAAAAGTGCATGTGATAGGTGAAGTGCTCTTTTATATGTGAAAAAAATTTCAAACTTTATAAGTTTAAGTTTCTGACTTGCAAGCTTTCAAAAATTTTGATTTTTTTAAATAAATTTAGATTGCACAATTAGTATGGGCAATCTACTTGATCGATTTTGATGAAAATTTGTTAGCTGTTTTATGATGTTGTAAAGATTTTTCAAGCAAAATAAAAAGGTCCTAAGTGCATTTTAGGTGGCAAAAACAATTAAATAAAAAAAGGCTTTTCCCCCTGTTTTTTATATTTATTGCATTTGCGACAAGGGTTAAATGTTTGAGGATTTTTAACTAATCCTATCTTATAGAAAATTTTATTACGCAACTTTTATTGTCACACAACTTTGACCTAAAATGAACCGTTTTAAAGTTAAGAGTGAGACAAGCAGAAAAAACTCGATTTTTTTTCAAATTTTTAAACATTTCGATTTTTTTTAAATGTTCCCGACTTTTTTGAGAGGGAGCATAAATCAATTATTGTTATACGAGTTATTCCCCAACTTTTCCTGCAAAAATCAGGGTGCCCCCTCTCGACGACCAAATTTAGTCGTTTTTTTACAGATCCGCCCTGGTCTATAATAGATGTAACATTTTCAAGAATGTTGAATACAAAGTACGTTAGTACAGCGTTCTTTGATGTTGACAGAAAACGTAAAGTAAAGTAAAGTCAAATCTTTGAAAGCGTTTTTCCGAACCACGTTTTTTCAAATCGGCACGCAGCATAACTCAAACAATTTTCTATTTTTTCACTCCAAGTTAATATCACATTTTTCAAACAACAGTCTGCATAGAAATACGTAGCCGATTTTCGATAAGTTAATATTTCGATTTTTTAGGTACGAATAAGTGCCCGTTTTTTTGGTAGCAAAATGAATTTTTTTTCCAATGCTCGCCAATTTAACAAAAATTAATATTTTCAAAATCCCCTACGTATTCCTATAGCTATTGTAATGTAGTTTAGGGGAAGGGGAAATTATTTTGTTCCAGATAAATTTTCGGTGCGTGCGGCGGAGCCCCTAAAAAAAAACCGTCCCGCAGAAACGGCTGTTGGGCAGTCATTTTGTAATATTTTTTAATAAACAATTTTTTTTTAACTTTAAAACATGCTTAATAACATCTTTAAAGAGAGCTACCCTTGAACTTTTTCTTACACATGAAAAAAAATCGAAAAAACGATAAAGAGATATACAAAAAAATAATTTTGTAGAAGTCTTACATACTTCACATAGTCGGTTACGGGTTAAGTGATTGACATTCGCATACACTACATCGCTTTGCTAACATCTAAAAGAACATGTAGAAAGATGTTAAAGACATAAACATTCAATTTTCGAAACCTTCACTGGAAACATCTTAAAACAATGCAAGGACAAACGAAATTATTATCAATGATAATAGTTTTAAAACTGTTGTCCCACATTTTTAATGGCAATTGACATTTTGCGGGATCATCGTATCACAATAGCCTTAAACAAAAGAACGGTAGACGCAATAAAATGTCGCACACAGCCATCCAGATTGTGTAATAAATGTTACTTTTTGAATACATCGTAGATAAATTTTATCACGGCATTTCGTTTGATGAATTGACTGCGTTATAGAAAAATATCGCTTGACGAAACCGCTATTTGTCGTTGACAAATGCTTATCTTTTTGAAGTACGACAATAAATAACTATAGAAGTTAATTGGTATTACTTATTCACTAAGTCATTACGAATATTACAAGTCAGGTCATAACAATAATCTATTAATAATATTTCAAAATCGTTAAGACTCTCGAGTGCGTCCATTGAATTTTCCTTGATAGTTCTAATTTATGAAAACTTTATATTGCTTGAATGCTAAATCTAATGAAATCATTATGTTCGCTTTATATTTTTTTGCGCATTAATTCTTTTAGTTTGGTGAATTTAGATGGGAGTTCCGTTGGTTGTAGTGGCAGCCCTCTTTTTCAAAAGATGGCTCACTTAGGCCAAGATAGGCCCATTGTGATACCACAAAAAGATAAAGACGGCACTAGAACCTACAGCATGACGACAACCATTAAGATTCTCGTATGAAGCCGGCTATGCAGCCGATATTTAAATCAGCTACTTCCGCTAGGCTGTCCGGGAAGGGTGAGCCTAAGGTTTTCATGCATTTCCTGGACAGTGCCGGGCATTCGCACAGAAAATGTTGGATTGTCTCTTCCTCTTCTTCCGATCTGCAACTCCGACAGAAATCGTTGAAGGGAACGCCCAACGGTTCTGCGTGTCTGACAATTAGACAGTGCCCCATCAGTATGGACACGATCGAACTCAAGGTTTCACGGCTCGTGTTTAGAAGCTGCTTGGTGCGTCTGGGACTCAATGCGCGCCAAGTTTGCCTCGTTGTCCTGCAAGTTTCCTCCAGCAACCAGGCCCTGTTTGCAGCCTTCATGTAATGCTGCCTAAATCCCAACTTTATGGAAGCTAGAGGTTGGCCGACTTGGGCTGTGAGTGTATACTCCTGGACTTCAGTGCTAGCTCTCGCTAAGGCATCCGGTTCGCAGTTTCTCGGTATATCCTTATGCCCCGATACCCATTAAAGAATCACTTCACAGTGAAGCGACATCATGTTCAGTTGTGTACGGCATTCCATTTCAATCATGAATGAATTCCATTTGTATAAAGACGTTCCTTGAAGAGACGGGGTTCACTTTTAATATTTTAAACACATTTTTAAAGGTTATTTTTGAAAATATGGTAAACATGCATGTGTTTATAAGCTAAGGACATAATAGTGCAACATTTCAAGAGTCTTCTGTTAAATTTTTGTGAAACAATATTACGAATTGAGCCACTAACTAACTAAATATTCGTATACACCCAAGAAGAAAAAAAGTTGCTTTGTGGTGATGATTATAATTCATTACTGGATCATTTGTTGACTTAAAACCAAAAAAAAATCGTTAGTTTACGAGTTTTGCGGGGTAACAACGTCTTTTTTTTTTGTTTTATTAATCTGTCAATTTTTAGTAGTAAAAAAAAAGATTTTTTTGAATTTTATGAAAATTTACTGATAAAAATCGGCGAATTTGTTGTTTTAAAGTAAATTATAACGATAAAAAATACAAGATCTAGATGTTGTTACCTCGTAATTTATGTATTAAGTAAGTGTGCAAAATTTGCTAAGGATTGGATGAGTAGTTTTTGAGTTACTTTGAAAAAACTGAGTCTGTTAAAAACGCGTTTAAAAATTAATAATACCTCCAAAATTAGTTGGAGATCATATATTTGAAATGGCTGTATCTCCGTCAGTTTTGCTGTACTATTGAATGAATTACAAAAAAATGTGGTCTAAATGCGACCCTTGAGGCCCACACGACTAACTTCCCAGTGGGGTGAATAAAAAGCTATAATTTGCTTTCATTAATAATTACTATTATTAAACATTATTATTCTAAATTAATATAATTAATTTTATCATTTTTATCAATTTTTTATCTAACCATAAAAGCTTTGGTAGAGGAAGACGTCACCACCACCTGGTCATCCTCTACCAAAGCCTCGGCAACCTCGTCCTCTTCGTCCTTGTCATCCTTCTTGTCCTCCACTTCGTTCTCCATCTCGGCCTCGGAATCCACAACTATTATTGAGGGTATTTAATTATTATTTACAATAATCATTCGTTATTAAGAATGTTTGACCGTTACTGAATAATTGTAATTGACTTTATATATACAATATCAGATCATAACTAATATTATTTGATTGTTATTAACAATATTAAATTATTTATAACAATATCCAATTATTAACTGCATTAGCGTCTCTACTCCCATTCAGCCAAACCTGATAATATAAGTTTGGAATTTTATAAATTAATCTTTTTTTTTAAATAACATTTTTTACAAATTTGATCACAATTTTGCTAAAACGCACAATAATAACGATATTACTATGAAGGTATTTGGTATCTGCACGAATTAATAGTGCGTATCAACAGTTTAAAAATAAGCAATTTTTAGTCGTTTTTTCAGTTTTTTCATCCTAAATAAAAAAAGGCTCAACCGATTTTGCTGAAAAGTCATTCAGTTCTAAGTTACGTAATTACGCATCGTTTGAAACCAGTCGCACGTCAATCCGATCTGTGGTTCTTTAGATAATCGAGACGAAAAATTATTCCGAACGCACATACGTACATACGTACATACGCACATACGTACATACACACTCACAGACATCTCTCTAAAAACGATGGGTTTGGATTCTAGAGACCTTAAAACGTGGAGATATGTCAAAATTTGGGATTCGCAAAATCGACCCCATTACAATAACTTCCCATAGGGAACTGGGAAGTTAAAAATGCCAAAAAACCCCTCCTTTCCCCTTTTAGTCTTCATCATTTACTCTATGTCGATGTAATATTCTACTTTAACCATAGTCCACACTTTTCAACATCGTATTTAGAGGTACTAGAAATCTTTCAAAATCGAAAACCAAATCATTTTCGTAACTCATTTTTCCAGGTACACTAGCGTTCATATGTATCTGTCCACCCTGAACACGTGGTGTATTCGGGATCAGGAAATAAAATTAAAACTTTTGAATATAATTTATTCTTTATTTAATTTGAAGCACAAATTAGGTAAAAAGATACAAAATAATGTCATTTACATTAAATTTTAGACTCATCAATGTGTCTTCTATAGCTTTCAATTACAGCTTAACATAGTTTCGGCATTGTACTTAGCTATTTATTTAAAGTTTCTTCTGATTTTTTTTTCAATTCTGACTGTAGAAGATGCCACAAATGTAGACGCTGGACAAACATTTCGGAGGTTTCTATCGAGTTCATTCTATAAGAGCTCAATTGGGTTGAGATCAGGAGACTGCGGGGGCCAAACCATTACATTGAGCAGTCCTTCTGCTGATAGCTTCTCCAAATAGTCCTTACAAAGCTTGGAGGTATGTTTCGGGGCATTGTCGTGCTGAAATGTGAATTTATCTCGAAAATGCGCAGTCCGGATGACAACATTTCAGTTGGAAGTAACTCCAGATAGTGCTCCTTCCTTATTACGCCTTGGATTCGGCGAATGTTACCAATCCTACCTCCACCGAAACAGCCCCATACCATAACAAAGCCGCCCCCATGTTTGATGGTAAGCACTAAACATTGGTATAATTCTCGTTCTTCTGCTGACCTCCGCACAAAGACTCTGCGCATGGAGCCAAAAACTTCAAATTTCGATTCGCCACTCCATAGCACCTTTGTCCATTTTTCAGGTGTCCAATTTTTGTGTTGTTTCACCCATTGCAATCTCTTCTTATTTCTGACATGTAATAATGGTTTTTTAATTGCAACATGGTCATGAAGGCCTGCTTCCTGAAGCCTTCGTTTGACGGTTGACAAACTTAGGTGTTCAGATCGCCCTAAATTCACTTCAACGGCTATTTCTGGAGCAGTAAAACGTCTGTTACGATTGCTGGCAATCACTTTCTTCAGCTGCAGTCGTGGTCCTGGGTCTTTCACACCGTTTTTTTATTTCAGACACTTCCAGAGGTCTTAAATTTGACGATTGTTTTTGCCATATTTATGATGCGCAAATATCGTAGCGCGTATTTCAGTCGAAAGTTATTTTGTCTTTGGCAGCATAATTTTTCAATTATATTTTCTTCGCAGTTAAAAAGGATAAATAAAAACTCGACGCATTCCTAAATACATCCTTGTACCTTCTTCCGATAATAAAAGAGAACCCTAAAGAATTCGGTTACCTGATGGGGACAATCAGCTTCGAAGTCAGTTAATGCCTTTTGCATTCAGAAACCATTTGTCGTTTTTCAAAAACAGTAGATTTTATAATTAAACCTACAGAATTTTTATACAAACAGGATTTCAGCATTAACGAAAGATATAATTTAATCGCTTTACATTTAACCCTAAACCCGTGTTTGGGGCACTGAGTGCTGTACGTCTGTACGTTCGTGGACAGTTTTTTCTACGAGCATAACTCACGTAAACAAAGTCCGATCGACTTGGTTGAGGTGTCAATCGAAGCGTCTTTGCAATTTTAAGAGCTGATTAGTTTTTTTGGAATACTTCGGTGGGAGGGGGTTTGCTGTTTTGCCCGTTTGAAGGTCATTTCTGTCATGCGCTATATTTCGCGAACCAAACGTACGATTTTTTAGAGCAAGGTGTCAATCGACGCGTATTAACGTTTGTGTGATTCTATCAAATTTTTAAAAAATTCTTGGAGCGGGTTTTCAATTTTTAAAAAAAAAGTGCAAAAAATTAGGTTTTTTTCAAAAACAATAAATTTTTAACCTTATTGTCAAGTCTAAGTAATCAATGTTTATAAAATTTATATACTCCAAACAATGTTCGTAAAAACATCATCAAAACTTTTTCTCATGATTATATAAAAAAATAAATTAAAAATAAAAAATCATTAAAAGTTATCATGATTTTCAAGGTCATTTTTATCATTCACTATATCTCACGAACCAGATATAATATTTGCATCACTAAGGTGTCAGTTGACGTGTATTAACATCTTTGTGAAGTTTTCAACATTATAAAAATTCGTTTTAGCCGTTTTTTAATTTAATAGAAGAAAATGCGAAAAATTGTTTTTTTTTCATAGAACCCTTTTTTTTACCTGATTTGCACAGCACAGTGATCCATGCTAAAATTTATATATTCTTATTAGTTTTTGGAGAGAAACCAAAAATTTTCTTCCATGATTATGAAAAAACTAAATTAAAAATAAAAAAATCATTCAAAGTTACCATGTAAAGAGGGTTCATACGAGTGCTATTACTTTATATCTTTTATTCTAAAAAAATTGTTGTAAATTCAATCAAAGTTTTAAGATATTTGCATAATTTGAGCAGATTTTTAATAGTTTTTGTAGTCTTTTAATTAAAAAAACTTGCTTAAATTTGAAAACCAACAAAATTTTTCAAGACCAAAAAGGTGATCCGCGTGAATATTCAATCTGTCCTCATCGACCAAAAACCTTACATAATCAATGGACCCTCCCGTAGACGATATGATTCATATTAACTCATTCTTGTTACTATTACCTCTCATTGTTGTAATGTTGTTGATGTTTATGTAGATATTACTGGGAAGTTGACCGTGTGGACCTCGAGGGTCGCACCTCGCGGCTTGTTTTTCAATGTGATCGATGCAGCAGCTTTAGCTACCTATCGAATTCATACAATAAAAAACCCTTCCCCAAGTGCAAATAAAAAAAATCAAAGGAAGATCTTCTTGAAAGAGTTATCCGCTGAATTAGCTAGTAGTCACATTGAAAACAGATGTAAACGGAGTACATTGAAAAATTCTGTAAAGGTAGCTATGGCATTGATTGGCTTTCCTGCATCAACTTCCAAAAAGTTTCCTGAAATAAGGGCAAATCAAAAAAGGCAAAGATATAATCCTTGCAAAAGTGATCACAAAGAAAAAACGGGCGATATAAAAACTACAGCTGTTTGCGATCTTTGTATCACTCCTACCTGTTCAAAACACTACATTCGAATATGTCAGTCATGCTATACTCAAAAGGCAGAATCAATTAGCAACAGTGAGATAGAGGATGAAGAAAGTTATACACAATCAAGAACTTCGCCTACTTCTGACTCATATCGCTCCTCAAAGCGATCATGTGCTCCTTCACCTGTTTGAAATTTTTTCATCGTATTTTGTGCAAACAAATGCCAATTATTTCAAAAGAATTGAATTCATTGTAACTTGACTTTGTTTTTGAAATGACACCATTTTGTTTTCGTTACCTAAAAATAAAAACTATTAAAAAAATTCCAAAGCTTAACGAGTACAATTGTTGTTTTTATTTTGAGTGAATTCATATACAATTAACTTAACTGAATTTAATTAAGCGAAAAGACATTGCGCCATGGAAAGTATACTGGGGCACAGTGTGCCCCACAACACGAAAACTAACATTTTCTATGAACACGGTTCGAGGGTTAAAAAAACGTCTATTAATACGGAAAATCTCAAAATATTTGGGTGAGCAGATACATATGAGCGGCAGTGTACATGCTTTAAAAAGCCTAAACAAAGGTCACGTCGTTTAACATTAAATATAATCACTCTACCGTAAAAACAGTGAATCTCAACACTACTCCATTTTACCTATTTCCAGCAGATGATTTATGTCTCAGTGAAAACTAAAAGTCAAATACATTTTGTGAATTTCTAAAAATAAACTTAAATTTTAATGCCTGTTTACTTTCTCTTTTCGATTCAAAGACCATCGAGTAATCTATTCTAATCTCGAAATTATTCAAATTGCCAATAATCATATGTATTTCACTTTATAGCTTAAATATTTGAATAACTTCGGCTAAAGCACATATACTTTTCTCTCATCGTCAAAAGAGGATTAACAGCTCTTTATCAGATGCTACTTATGAAAGCTAACCTGCATAATTTTCTTGTAGTTCTTCCAATGAATGAGGACGCGTTTCTATGCAACAGACAGTTTTCCAAAACAACAAGTTTCATTAATAGAAAATTAGCAACTTTCGCTGTGCATATCACTCGTTTTACATATTCCAAATCCAATTCTTTTCAATAACACGAATGAATTTCAAATTTCAAACTTGTATCGTTTTTCATGCTAATAAGCCGACACACTCCAGTTGGAAGCCAACTATTTTCGACTTTGAAAAGCGGCTACACCATTTACATGAAGTTCATGTTGAGATGAACATGCGGAAGATACATTCAAAGAATATTATATTTAGAACACTAGTCTTCTATTTCGACAGCTTGAAAAAGTGCAAATGAAAAATCTATGAAGGCATGTGAGTTGCCTTCGACCAGTTTTATATTTTCCACAATAGAAGCACACTGAGGGTGGCAGGGTTCTCTGAAGTCAGCGATAACAATTGTAACAGCAGTAGCTCATTAACGCGGCCACGCAACAATCGACTCATAACAGCCGCCCGTTTAGGAGATAGTGCACTTGATTGCCAGATATGACGCAAGAGTTATGGCAACCGCCCAGGTGAAATATTCCACAGGTTGTTCGTCTTTCCAGCGCCGCGCCAGCTAGTAAAAAAGTCAACGGCGTCGATGAGAAGAATGGACCTGCTAACTTGCTGACTATCCAAAAAATGAGGTGGGCATCAATGCACACTTAATAAAAGAGAGGTAGGGAGCCGAGGTTATGATATGAAGTAGATGCTTGAGTATCTTTCTCGAAATTACTCATCATAAAAGATTGTATTTATCGCAGAATTAGCATAAAAACAACAACTGCTTAACAATGCAATGCCGTTCAGAAGCGTTTAAGTAGGAACATTCATTACCGAATTGCGTCAAGCGTGGCGAATGAACTTATCTGTGTTTTATATAGCATTTAAATAGAAAAAAATATGGATTGATCAAAAGGACTGGCGCCGTTGAAAACTTTTAAGCATGTAGTAAACTTTGTAAAAATTCCATCAATCTTTTGGTAAAAGGAATACAAACCTGTTGTTTGGTTGAAATTCAGGTCCTGAGGTCCACACGGTCAACTTCCCAGTAATATCTAGATAAACATTAAAAATATTAAACACAATAATTTTCACAATAATACTACTTTAAGTAATAATAATGAGAGGTATTTTTTAGCAGTAACAGGAATGAGTTAATATTAATCATATCATCTACGGGAGTATCCATTGATTACGTCAAGCTTTTGGTGGATGGGGGTAGATTGATTTGATCAATCAATCGGTGGGGACCTTTTCTACGTTATTTGGCATTTTCAAATCGATGATTGAAGGATAAAAGAGCGCTAGCAAAAATTAATGCAGTTTTTGTTATTACGCCGACTGAAGAGATTTTGTCGCGTGATGATCATTTTGAATAGTTTCGTTCAAAATGGCCATGACGTCAGCATAATCACTGAATTTATGTATTTTCACGATTTTACACCAATGAGATTAATAATTACTTTATATTTTCTATTGGTCTTGAACATTTTTGAATGTGCAGTGAAAGAATTGCATGTAACAAGTAAAATGTTTTACAATGCTTTTTTATTTTTAATTTATGTTTTTTGTAATCATGAGAGAAAAGTTCGATGATGTTTTTACAAGCACTGTTTGGAGTATATAAATTTTATAAAAATTGATTACTGTGTTCCGTAAATCAGGTTAAAAATTTATTGTTTATGGAAAAAAACCTATTTTTTGCATTTTTTTTCTTAAATTAAAAAATGGCTATAACGATTTTTTTCAAAATTTTTACAGATTTACAAAAATGTTAAAACGCTTCGATTGACATCTTAATGATGCAAATCTTATGTTTGGTTCGCGAAATATAACGCATGACAGAAATGCCCTTCAAACGGGCAAAACAACAAACCCCCCGACGGAAGTTTCCCAAAAACTAATCCGCTCTTAAGATTGCAAAGACGCTTCGATTGACACCTTAAAGAAGTCGATACGACTTTGTTTACGTGAGTTATGCTCGTAGAAAAAACTTTCCACGAACGCACGTACGTACGTACGTACACACACACATACATCTCCCTTTCTAAAAACAGTTTTCTATAGACCTCAAAACGTAAAGAAATGTTGAAAATTTCAATTTCGACTTTCGAGGCGATTACAAGAACTTCCCATATACTGGGAAGTTAACAATAAAGGTCTACCACAACGCCATGATACCATTCTATGAATATGCTGAATCTGTAGCCTTTTCGCCTTGTATCTTCCGTCGAAAGTAAGGTTCCGTCTTCATCGAATTGTTGTTTGTACTCTTTCGTAATTTCCCAAGCTTCTTGAATAGATTTCTCCATACAGACAGCGTCATGTTGCCAATTATCTCAAAAGGCCAGCACAGGCCGTTCAATTGCAACAAACTACGTGAATTAACAAATACTGTAGCCAAAAATCAGGATAACGAATTGCAAGATAATGTCATATGCACTGATTTTTTCAAAAAAAAGCTATGATGCTTCTATAAAAAAATGATCCCTGAATCACTTCGATCGCTAGTCCTGTGCTTATAGCGTCCGTTTCACTAGATCATATGCTTCTATCTTTCATAGTTATAGTGTCCATTAATTATATGTTTACGATTATCACTTCGTCTTTTTCGCAGCTTGTTCGAAATTATGCGATTATAAAAACCGCACCAATCTAAATACACATCGTAAAATTGAATAAAAGGGTTGACATTTTTTTTTAGTTCATTCAAACATTTTTTTGCGTAATTATGTGTCCTCAATATTGTCAACATCTGATCTAGAAACTATTGATGGCTTTGGGATCTTCGTGAGGTGTTAGTCGCCGTTGACGGTGATGGCCTGGCCAACGTCGTTTTCAAAGAAAAATGAACCGATGACGCCGCCAGCCTAAAATCCACAACCAAACAGTGATTTTTTTCGGATGCATTGGACGCTCTTTGATCTCATGTGGATTGGTATCGTCCCAAATTCGACAAATTGGTTTGTTGACATACCCATTCATTCAAAAATGGGCCTCAACGCTAAAGACTGCTCCAGAGCCCATTCAGCGAACACACGTCGTTGTCTATGGTGCAGGCCCAAGTCATGACGCAAAATTCGCCAAGTTGTGGTCTGCGAAAGGCCGAGTTCTTGTGAGCGACGCGAAATCGACTGCCTCGGATTCTCCTGCACACTCTCACGGACAGCGGCGCTGTTTTCGGCAGATCTTGCGTTTCGTTGACGTACGGATGTTGGTTGAATGTTTACTGAACCAGTGGACTCTAATTTCTATACCACACTGCGAACAGTCCTCTCGGTAGGACGATTATGGCGACCGTAAAATGGGCGAAGCGTTGCCCAAACAGAACATCCAATCTGATAAAACAATTTTATCATTTACATGTGTTTTTGAACGATATATGTTCATTGTGATTTGGCAAAAGAGACTGAATAGTTGACAGCCAATTTGACAGATGTAGCTTCAACAATATGGCCGCTATCAACTGTCAAAATTCGGAAGTCCCTATTTGAAGACCCTATATTTTTGCCTATTAGTTTCTCCTTCATTAGTGACCACACGATTTCTATCGGCTTCGTTGTCCTCTTGAGGAAGCTCCATATAAACTCAGCACAGCAAACCAGTTTTATAAAGTTTGATTATTAAGAGGCTGATAAAGTCTGTAATTTTCAATATTTTCGATTTTCTCTTTCTTTTTTAAATGAAATTTGACAACTTCAAGGATATTCTGTGCTAGTTTCAAATCGATCGCAGCAAAACTGTCAAACCACACATCTAAACCATGTGTAGATGCTTGTATTTGAAATAGAAAAACGCCTTAGGTATTTTGAATGACAGCGCTTCCACTTTACGGCCCCGGAATCGATGATTCTGTGTGAGTATTCCAAAATAATTGACTAAAATCTTTAAACGCGTTTTTCTCGAATGTAGTATTTTTAAAATTTTAGTCTCTTCTCGATATGCTTTGCGGTCAACAAAGGCTTTGTAAATAGACTTCTACTTTTAATGATAGTGATGATTCTTGCAATCTTCGCTTCATCGTACTAGTTGATACACTAACTCCTTTGTTCAGTAGTTTCTGTCTCGCATTTCATAGACTCATTGACAAAATATTCTCAAACAAGCTACAAATGACCTTATCTTGCCTTTTAGAGACCGCTCTCACAGGACCTCTACCTGGCTCATCGTCAACATTACCAGACCATTTAAAAATCTCAACCCACTTCTTAACGAACGAAGCAGAAGTTTTAGTATATCTTGTAGCCTGTGCGAAACTCATTCTTGGTCCTTTTGGACGACTCACCAAGAACACTGGCTCAAACCGCCTTTTATATATGGCATTCAAATTGTTGTTGAAAGGTACTAAACATCAGGACTAAATGCGGAACGCTTACATAGTGCAGGCATTTATTTGACAAAGTAATTAAGATTGTGAGCTAAAACGGAGACACGTTTTTTTGAAATATAGTGTAATTATTTAAGCCCATAAATTGTTTGCGAATCGTAGTAACAACGGACCTTAACATTGTCTCATAAAAGTAAACGATAATTTGACACTACACATGCGTTACTATTGCCAATGTTGAAATGACACAGTATTGGATAATGTTATTTGTTAACAATAAAACAATGTCGATTCGTCTGATGAAAAAATGAATTATTATTAGTTTTTATGTGTAGATATTGTATTCGAGGTAAACTGAATCTAACAAGATAGTTTTTTGATTACCCTGACCTAAAAATTACATCTGCAAATATGCTTTATGAATTTCTGATGAAACGTTACCAGCTGCGGTCAATGTGCGACAACACGTAACATTCGAACATTGGACATTGAGAATATCTCAATTTTAAAATTAAACGCAACGAAAAGTAATTTCGATCGATGAGTTGAATCTAAAATTTTCCAAAATCATTTGAAAAAAACACGAAATCAAAGCAGTCCAGGCGAAAATGGTAGCGATGGAAATTAATTCAATTGCAGTACTAACTAACGTTAATAACGGCTTACGTAAAGAACACTTCACTGTGTAATCATTTGGATTTTTTTGCCACTAGGCTGCCGCCGCCACTCAGCAAAGATACAGATATTAGATGTCTGCAGGCGGCGAGCCATCATCTGTACCGTCCGTCTTCACACTTGCAGGTACGCATGGGTTTTCCTTTGCCAATTGGATTCTGACTTGCATATCTGGAGATCCGTGCGGCGTGAAAATATTTGCAATAGCTTAAGGAAATGTTCGCTTGCTCGATATAGTCATCATGGTCGTATAGCGAGCTCAGGTGGCCGGATTCTTGCGCTTGAGCAAACATCGTTCATCTAATTCCAGCAGAAGATTGGTCCAGGTCTCTCGCCTCCGGCATGCGTGCGTGTATTCTTTGCGGAGCGAACTATCGACGAAGAATCGGAGTAATATTTCGAAAAATTAATAGCATGTCGGTATTGCGATCGTATTGGAGTAGCGGAAACAAACGGCTAAGAGGATTTTCCTCTCGAGGAGCGCTCCTAAAAATAGATCAAAATTTTTCTTCGTGTGCTCTGAGATTGTGCGATAAAACAGTGCACAGTTGAAGCTGCAAAGAAGCATTCCTTGAAAATTTTAGAATATGTGAGCAAAATGCTGCCTTTCTATTTTATTTAAATTCCATGTCGCAGTTTTTTAAATTGTGAGTATCATTTCTTCTACGTTGTCTAAAAATGATCGATCCGTTTACGGAAACCAATTGCAGCAAATATACTCGAATGTATTAATTTGCGCACACACTGTTTCGCTCCCAAGTAGTTCTTAAAACTCATAAAGAATGTATTAGATCTTCTGCGTTGGTAAATTGCCGGCTGCCACTTCTGGGCCTTTTTTCATGAAAAATTTATTGTAAATACACCTCATTTGCATTAGAAAGGTACCAGATCGTATTTGTCATAAAGTCTAGCGTCTTAGTGACCATAACATCTAACGTTTTCCTATCTTCATTCCAGATACTGAAAACGCCAAGAGAAAAAAGTCAAAATCAAGAAACGCAGCCATCCCTCCAAATGCAACATCACGAAAAGATCTGGACGAGTGGCTGGAGAGTTGCTTGAAGGATGCCGCTTGCCCGCAACTATCGTCATCGTCAGAGTTCCTCGACTACAACGCATCGAGTTTTACTACGAACAAAAAGGATTCACCTCAAAACAGCAACAAATCACAGTTGCCGCCAAACCCAATAAACTCTTACTTCCAAAAGGTAGGCACTTGTGGTTGCCAATGAGCGCCCACGTAATACAACCGCCACAATTTGATATATTGCCTAACTTTCAGCTGCAAGCAGCACAAGAACTTCCGTCCTATCACCACCATTTCATCAATTTCAATAATAAGATGCAGTCACATTCACATCATCTGCAAAACGATCCGAGTTTGGAATTCGCTAGTCTTCCGCCACTTGTAAATTACGGGCCGCACGGTGAAAGTAATTCGAATGACAACATAGATATGAATGACCCCACGAGAAGGTTGGTATTTTGAGTGGTTTCCATCCATTTCTTGCATTTCCGAATGGGCAGAAGTGAGTGACCGGTTGATTTTTGTGGTAACTTGTTGCACAAGAAAGTTTGTTTGGTTCCAGTTTGCAATGCGGAAGGTCAACAAATTAAAATAGAAATGTTAGAGCTTTCCCGTAAAAATCAATAAATTTTGAGCGAAAGTAGGCTATCGTTTCGAAATATCAAAATATATCCTTTAAATAAATACTCCTTCATGTAATTACATACTGTGCTGCATATTTAAATAAATATGCATGTATCAAAAAAGTATGCTTTGCAGAAGCGGTAATTCTAATTAGAAAATTTCAAAATATCTATAGACAGTTCCAAACGAACTGCACGTAATCCATTTATACGGTCCGACTATTGAAGATAGGCTTATTTGATTCAATTTGTTAAGCAATATCTATACTACGTATCCATACTACAGCAATGAGAGCAGAATAAGTGAATGATTTAACGTGCTTTTCCCGAAATTAATCATTAAAACACGGTCCTGAAGGAGGACTTATTGAAATAAGTGTCAATAATCACCCCTCCCCTTGGAAACGCCGCGCATAACCATGCGGGTGGTCTCCAAGGGGGGGGTCCCATAATTGCCGCCGACTTACAGGGCCAGTGATGGCGGTACTGGTTGACCAAGCGCGGACTATCTAGCGTACCTTACCACAGCCACCACGTTGCTTCCACAAGGGGGCCTCACCGTGTCGAGGATGATAGCAACCTATCATGGGCTCCTCGACCCCGTGGTACCTTTACAAACCCAAGGGTAGGGACACAGCCTGAAGGGCTGCTATGGTTTAGCTTCTGTAAGCACGGACTTTTTTCCACGAGTGCCTCAGGTGTGTGGGGTCGACATTCCCAAGAGCTTTACAATAGACTGGCCAGGACAAAGCAATGAGAACAGTAGTACAGTCAAAATAAACATTCAATTTACCAAAAGTGTGCACAGACCCTAATAACTGTCACTCGTGGAGTTCGTAAAGGTTAAGCCAGTTGCATTGTGTTTTAAATAAGAGCTTATTTACTTTTAATGCACAGAGCTAGAAAAAAATTGAAAATGACGATATTTAGCGAAAATAATTCGTGCAAAAGTCGTATAAATTTCTTAAATCAATAACAACGTAAAATTTGCAATTAATATTTAGTATAACCGTCTTTATTGGTTATGACTTAATGAGACATGGTACCTTCAATTTTTAAATTTTTCCAGTTTTAGAAAATGGAATTTTTTTAATGAAAACAAAAGCATATCTTAATTAAACTTTGCACATATATTTTGTTAGCATTGAACTATACAAAAAAAATTATAAATGTTTTTTGGCCACTGGTCGTCTGCTACAATTTTTTTAAAACAAAAATACCAAAAAAATCACGGTGTGCACGAATGCCGCTCACAAAAAAAAACTTAAAATATAACAAAAACCAGGGCTTTAATCAGCATCAAAGCCGTTATAGAATGAACTAGAAAAAGAAATAACATCTTAATAAAATTAAACACTTGATTTTTTACTTACAAATGTTTATTAATACGACGCGTTTCGATCCTTAGATCATCTTCAGCTTTAATACAATTTACAAATATTTCCTGGTTTTATTATTAAATAATTAATGGTTGAAGGAGTAGTGAACGGAAGTGAAGCGTAATTTCAGCTGGTTTTCCTTTTTCTTTGTGGCCTGCCTAATCTCAAGGCATTCCAGGTTGTCCAACTTTTTCCCCTTGCTTATTTTATGGAGGATATTAAAATTGTTAATACTAAAATGATGACCCTTATCTAAAATGTGTTAGGCTATCCCAGAATTTGGATTTATCTCGCTGGTTGCTTACATGTGCACCTCACCGAATTTTAAAGCCCCTATCTGTTTGTCCTATATAAGCTGCAGCTCATCAGAGTTGTATTTTAGATATTTGGACAATTTATTATTATTTATTATAATTTAACTTTCTCCATGATTGAACATGACCATCTTTTTGAACTGGATATATTTATTTAATAATTTTCAATTTGCGTTTTTTCTTTGTAAGGCCTAAATTGAGTTGCTTAGGGTATCCATTATTTTTGGCTATATTTTCAATGGTATAAAGCCGCTTCTCCAAATTTTCTTTGAAAAGTGGAATATTTAGAGCACGATTTATTATGGAATGAAAGGAAGCTAGCTTGACATTTAATGGATGGAACGAGTTATAAGAAATAAGTACATTTGAGTAAGTATTTTTTCGGTAAATATTTAATTTTAATTTTCGACGAGTATTTCGACGTATTCCTTTTTCCATGGTAAATTTGATGCTATTATTGAGGCTATTTAAAAAGGTTAAAAATTTATTTAATTGACCATCTGTACTGTCCCGTTCACCACTCCTTCAACCATTGATTATTTAATAATAAAACCAGGAAATATTTGTAAATTGTATTAAAGCTGAACATGATCTAAGGATCGAAACGCGTCGTATTAATTAAAAATTTGTGAGTCAAAAAAATTAAGTGTTTAATTTTATTACATTGTGGCTCATCAAGAGTACACACAACTTTCTACAACTGATAGAAAAATAAAGTTTGGATGAAAAACAACAAAATGGCGGCGTTTTTTCAAAAATTAACGTTTTTTGCCTCTGAAAATCTGCTGTAACTTTAAAAACTGTGTGCCGATTTTCAGTAGTTCATTCTGCACATCAACTTGGTAACCGTTGTTTTGAGAAAATTGCATTTTAAGTTATAATAAAACATTTAAAAAACCAAACTAAATTCAATCTGCGATGCCTGCGCCATACATTTTCCCTTCCTTACGCTCAAATTTCTCCTCTCCTTGAGATTTACGCTTCCTACGAGCAGTTCTGGCATCTTTAGACGCCTCAGTGCTGCGTTTTCCGCTTGCTGGATTCTTGCAGCATCTCGCATATTGGCAGCAATTCTGTTAATATTTTTGCCAACAAACGTATGCTTCGGGGCCATATTCCGAACGCTAGAATTGAAGCTTTCATTGTTGTTTTTGAGTGAAATTGTCTAAGCAGCGCTTTAATAAATTTTCCGAACTTAAGTCATCATAGATTGGATTCAAAATTTGTTGTTCTTCATCATCGAAAGGTGGAGGGTGCTTGAAATTTTTCAAAGCACTTTTACCAGCTGCCTCAGTTGCTCTGTGCTAGTTACACCAAACCTTTTCTCCAATTAGATATGTTGAGGATTCTCATCTGTAGAATTTTTGTGATAGTATCCCAAATTTTCTTGCCCGTGTTTTCAACCGAATCAGGATTTCGTCGCATTGCTAGGCCGGAGTAAGTTGGCAAAGTTTTCATTATTTTGATAGTTAACTGAGTTTTTTTCGGACCTTTTTTGGAAATGATGCACTTTTTTATCAGCATTTTTGTAGACATTTTATTATTATTATTATTTTGCTTCTTTGGCTCTATTAAACATTTTTTTTTTCACGCGCTAGACACTCTTTTTTCGATTACGAAGTCAGAACCGTATTTCGTGTATTTCCAATAGTGTTTTGAATTCATCGAGAAAAAAAAACCTTGACGCGCTCACTATCCTTGTACTTAATGGATTTTACTTTCAGATTATTAAAATCGTGTTTTCAAAGGTTTGTTCTAACAAAATCTATCAAAAAAATCAGATTTTTTCCAAAACTTGAAGGTGACATGTCCCCTTAATAACTTAAACTAATTTTTCTAACTTAGAAACAGGTATTTCCCGCCAAGGGTTATCCTTATTTTAAGTCCTAATGCCGTGCTGTAATGTTCGCTGATATCGTATACATTCCGCGCGAAAATCACCCAAGAATTCTCCATCTCTAATTTTAGATAAAAAACAAAATTGTTGCGTTTCCTTAGACGGAATGTTTACTATTTTATTTTTGTATATATGTAATTCAAGCACCAGTTGTGCTCTTCTTCAGTTCATTTGACCACTAATTCAATGCAGCTATAGATGAGTCCATATATATCATTGCAATCTTTTTAGGAACGGAAAACCTAGCTCAATTAAATAATTTTATGACATTTCCTGGCAGGTAGATTTCTTATAGCGGGCGATACTATATCTTTGGAGATCGTTCAGCCATTTTTTCTCGGTCGATTTCCTCCTTCCTTTGCTACTGACCTCAATCTTCGATCTTCATGTTCCTTCAGAATTGCAAGACTTTCTTGCGCATCTACATAATTTCCTGCAATCTGTTCCCTCTTGAATCACCGCTATATTGTCCCAGCCGATGTTGTGTCCATCCCCAACGATCCGCCTGGCTATCAGAAAACGTGTCTGTCCCTTCCCGCCATCTTTCAATTTTTTTAAGGCTGACTAATCCTCTATTTCCCGTGAGTTATCCTCTGTTGATTGGTCTTCATTCTTTTCGAATCTGAACTGTGAAGATTCAGTAAGCAAGTTTTATCTACTCTTCTCTGATCTTACCTCTCGCTACACTCCTCTTCGTCATCGCTCAAAGAAATCTGAACCTCCATGGCTCACTAAAGCTGTTATTGAAGCCATTAAACTTAAAGATAGGGCTCGTCAAAAAATGAAGCTGTCTAACTCTCGCTTCGAAATTATTGAAGGTTACGAACATTTGCTAAAATAGAAATTCAACGCGCGATTAGCTCGTACCACTCTTCCATTGAAGGCTCATTCATTTCTAATCAGCCCAAATCTTTCTGGTCCTACATTAGATCCGTGAAGTCTTCTTCCATACCTTCTACGGTCCACTGGAATAATAATTATGCCTCCTCTGCTCTAGAAATAAATGATTTGTTTGCCTCTTACTTCTCCTCCACATTTTCCTTCCACACCTCTAACTCGTTCATTCCTGATAATAATTTAACTAATGGAGTGATTTCGTCAATCACTGTTGATCATCTATTAGTTGAGTCTGTTATAACCTCCTTAGACTCAAATGTCGGGGCTGGTCCTGATGGCATTCCCAATTTCTTTATTCAATCTCTAGCCTCTTCGATCAGTACGCCCCTTGCCTTTATATTCAGTTTAAGTTTGTCTTCTGGTGTTTTTCCGAATTGCTGGAGGATGGCTTATATTCTTCCTGTTATCAAATCCGGTGATCCTGCTTCAGTCACAAACTATCATCCAATTTCCCGCCTCTCAGCTTTTCCAAAAATTCTTGAGAGCATTGTTCACTCATATCTGTACAGTGCCTTAGGACATTTGATAGTCCCTGAGCAGCATGGTTTTGTACCTAATCGCTCCACTACCTCGAATCTGCTAGTTTTGACCAATACTGTTGCTGAATCCCTCGATAAACATCTGCAGGTTGATGTCATTTACACTGATTTTTCCAAGGCTTTTGACACCGTTGACATAAACATACTTTGTCAAAAGCTTGAGATTTTTGGGGTTTATGATTCTCTTCTTCGGTGGATATATTCGTAATTGTCCTCTAGAGCACGCCGTGTTTCTGTTTCTGGTAACTTTTCTGCTCCTTTCTTTCCTCGTTCTGGTGTTCCTCAAGGATCCATTCTTGGTCCTCTCCTATTCATCCTCTTCATTAACGACCTTCCCTCTAGTTGATTCATCTTGCCTTCTCTATGCTGATGAGCTTAAGCTTTTTAGAGTGATTCGATCTCTTGATGACTGCGAAACTCTCCAGAATGATTTGCAGTCGCTAAGTTCTTGGTGTCAACTTAACTCCCTTTCCCTGAATATTCCTAAATGTCATTCAATGACTTTCTCCCTTAAATCTTCTCCCTTACAGTTTGTGTACCTTATTGATTCTGTTCCCTTAATTACTGTCGACAAAGTGAAAGATCTTGGTGTTATTTTTGATGCCAAACTAAAATT
Source organism: Oxycera nigricornis (assembly GCA_963942545.1). NCBI lineage: Eukaryota > Metazoa > Arthropoda > Insecta > Diptera > Stratiomyidae > Oxycera > Oxycera nigricornis. The sequence continues at coordinate 31,660,338 of OZ012659.1, forward strand.
TGATGCTCATGTCCTCAACATAGTATCCAGAGCTTCTAAGCTTTCAGGGTTTGTATTGAGACATTGCCGTATTTTCTCCAACCCTGCTTCGGCTGTTCAATTGTTTGTGAGTGTTGTTCGTTCTATCCTTGAATACGCATCCCAGATTTGGTCACCTTATCTTGAGTATTTAATAAATCTCCTAGAATCTGTTCAGCGTAAATTTACACGCTTTCTCCTCCTTAAGTTCAAAATTTCCTATATTCCGTATGATGAACGTCTTGCCTTACTTTGTTTATCTTCCTTGAAATCACGTAGGATATATCTTGACCTCTGCTTACTTTTTAAGCTTTATAATAACTTCATTCAGGTGAACATCGATAATCCTGTCTTATTAAGATACCATTATCGACCCTCTCGATCAGCCGATATTTTTAGTTTACCGTTTGCTAGAACGGAAGTTTACTTTAATTCGACTTTACTACGTTTACCTAGAACACATAACAATCTTCAGCTTGGACCTTTACCATCTTCCTATATTAGTTTTAAGCGTAGTTTAAGGAATCAATTATTCACTTAAGTACTCTTATTTTAATTATACTTTTATTTTTATTTACTCATTTTGTAATTGGAGTTTACTCTGTAAGATGAGCTGATAATAAATAAATAAATATCATTGACTTCAGTGACGCAGGGTCCCTTCCTTTCTTCCGCGCAAGTTCCGCCTCTCTTACATGCTCCTCGCATCGTACAGACACCAGTCTGTGTACCGCAGCGTTATCATATTATATATCCGATGTATTTTTCGCAATTCATCGTTGTCCTTATTTCGCATAATGATGTCCTCCCAGTAACCGGAAAATCCTTCCACATCATAACTGAACCACTTGAATGTTTTAAGTGTACCACAGTTATATAAGTACATAAGTCTAAAGGTAGCAACAACGCTACAACGCTACTGATTTGTCGAACGACAAGTGAAAAATATCAACAATAAAATTGAATAAAGTTTACATAAAATACAAACTACTCACTTAAGATCATCAGTCCTGTGAACGAGAAGAGAAGGCCGAAGCCGAAGCTCGTCTATTGATTCTTTAGATGGCATACACATTTCGAAGAGAATGTGTCCCGCTTAAATCGATTGATTCAACATGAAAAATTCTGTATTTTTACTAACAACCGTCAGCAATTCTTTGATATCTCTGTTTTTATAAGAGCATGTAATTTAACATCTCTCACTACTATCACCTATGTATTCAAATAATGGATAATGTTTAAACGAACTACTTTTAACATTTGCAGTTTACGATTCAGCGATCCTTGTCTCCTGGTACCGTCTGATACAGATTCCAAAATAAGTGGCAAAAATTCACCCGACACAAAAAGTTTCGACAATAATGGAAGCAACAAACTACTCGCCACACTACTCGAACAAATCAATTTACTACACGAGACAAACTCGAAAATTTGTCGAAATCTACACGAAACGAAAGGTAAACAATTTTTTTTATACATATCCCTTTGAATGCTATCCCTGATTTGTCTTCTTTTAAGTCCTCTCAAGTGTGTTTTTGTAGCACTTTGAATTTTTAAATTGGGTATCTTTAATTTTAATTGAATTTTTGCTGCTGTTTTGTTTTTATTTTTGTTTTTGACATGACAACATTACATTCTTTTGTATTTTTCGTAGTATATTGTTGAATGTATTGGTAAAAGTAAATATTTGTTTTGTATTCGTATTTTTTATTCCAAAGTTGAAATCGAAGCAATTAAACATGCTCCGAACTGGGGCTTAAGACACCGTAGAGATAGCCTGAGTGGGCTAAGCACACACAGCCAACCACTGGGTTTTGCATTTGGCACACAAAGTCCCGCTCCAACTTTTCATTCAGGTACAGTTTGTTGTGTATTTATGTATTGCTATAATAGATGGTGCGATGTGTTAGAATTTGAAATAAGTATGCAATGCGTTAGTCGAAAGTTAAGTCTGTATTTTTTGTTTGATTCTAGTAACCATCCTCTCCTCTAAATGTATTCGAAATTATTTTTCAAAATATATATGAATAACCATCAATCATTGCTTTTTTCGAATATTCAATTAAATTTTCCGGGCCTAATCGCAGTCAATTGAACATCATTAATTTCAACGTGCTGTTTTTCTTCGAATGCCTATAACTACAAAGAGCTTAAGTGTAAATCAGTCTAGCACTTTGTACTTTGCATGGTTTCAATTATATTGAATATAGTTTGAACTAAAGTTTTGCACAAAAGTATTCTAGGCATACGTAAAAATTGTTAAATTAAATTTTAAAAATTGGAACACTAAATGGTGTCATCAGCATACGTTACTACTGCACAGTAAGCATTCCCACGTTACGTATCGGGGTTTTCCAGAGAATTAAATTCCGTATACCACCAGATTCCACATTATAGTTTTTATGCTTAAATTCGTGAACTTGCATATCGAATGACTAAAAACGATTAGGAAAAAATTCTCATCATGTTGGACACGTCAAAAATTTGGACGAAGGAGAGTATTAATAGGACGTTATAATTTCAGGAATGTACACTCCAGGTGCCATGACTGATGTGGTTCGCGAAGTAAAGGAGGCGGCTAGAGTGCGCGAAGAAGCGCTTCTTAGTCGGTAAGTGACACATGGAACTATAATTGCTGATTCCAAGTTGAATGCAAGCTACATTCCACTATACAGGGTGAAGGCAATGGTCGAAGAGAGATCGTGGGCAGCAGCTGAAAGTAACATTCGAACGATGCGTGATATAGAAGAACTAAAGGTAGGCTTTATGACAAAAAAAAACGTCAGGCATCTAATTAATCCGATTGCTGAATCAATCACAGGCTCAAATCCATCATTTGCGCACCGACCGCAAAGAAGCTAACAAACGTGTTGCACAATTAGAAACTGAAAATAAATACATCAGGTCTATTCTGGCGTCCGTGTTGAGTAATCGATCATCGGACGGCATTCAAGACAACGATATGTTGCGCTCAACGCCGAATCGTAAAAGCTCAAGCGAGACATCGCGCCAAAAAAGCCACACACATCGGCAAAGTCTCAGCTTGAACTACGGCACGATAAACTATGAAGATGGCTTCAGCACAACGATGCCAACAGACAGGAATCACTTCCAAAAACAGATTTCTCTGGAGACAGTGAAGTTGGACCAAGTGAAAAGTCCCCAGGATCGGACAAGTGCACACGGCATAATGGACGGCCAGCAGCAAAACGGGAATGCGTTTCGCATGGAAAATGCATATCGAAGTAGCTCCTCAAACGATGATGGTTGTGTCAGTAGCGGAACGGGCAGCAGTGGTGGAGGAGTCGCCGGCGAAGGGAACCACTTGATGCAAATGCAAAGCGACACGCTCGATTTGCGTCGCGAACTTCAAGATGCCATTGCCAGCAAGAAGCAGGCCGAGAATCGGATAATAGCGTGGGTTTGACTATCTAAATAACAAAAGTAGACATCGACCATAGTACTTCAGCTATTAACAAGTATAATTTCTTGTTTGTTTTGCAGGCTGGAGAACATGGTTCGGCGACTACAACTGAAAAATGGCGGTAATGTGGTCGGGTCGCCTCCTGCAAACTCGGCCGTATTCCATCACGAAGCAATCAACTCCCAATTGAATGGATCCATGTCTTCGCAAGTCGGCGATTACTCTCATAACAATACTCACAACATAAGCCCGTCACAAATCCAGAATATGTCCACAAAGCTAAGTCTTGCCGGGCCCATAACTGATTTATAGTTGTTCAGTCAGTTCAGCTTTTAACGACAACCTTAAATGTATTCATTGTTTGTAATTGTTTTTGACTAGAAAATTGGTTACATATGGTCCATTTTCGGCAACACTCCTCATAAAACATATGTAGTCAGAAATTAACAATTTAACACACCGCCTAATTCAAACATTGGCTAGCTCGATGGTCAGGCTATAAAGCATTTCGAGGCCAAGTATTTTTTTATAATTCAATTTCTGCATAAATGTTTTCCCTAAAATCGTGCTAAACATCTAAATCTTTTTTAGTAAACTAAATCGTTCGTTTAATGAATAGTCGTTTTTAAACATCAAAAAAATTAGTTAATTTTTTTTTGAAAGCTGACAAATGAACGGCTCCATCTAAAAAAATATTGGCCACAAAAGCGAATTTAACGTTGATCATATTAGTGCCATTTTCGTAGACATTGTTTTTATCATGATGGGTACAAAATTGCTTGCTGAGCATCGTAGAATACATAAAAAAGTGCAAAACATAACGATCAAATGGCATGAGCACAATGGTTGTTGTAAATATGAATCTCTCTGAATTAGCCATAGTAACATATAAGACGTAAATATTCTCTTCACATGTAATTAGATTTTGTTTGTCAGAACGATAATACAGCTGTGCTACGTTGTTAGCAATATAACTTACAATGTGCCTTGAACAGTAACACGGATAGATGGTGACATACATAGAAGAGCATATACAATTTGATATGCCGACATTTTCACACTGTCTTAATTACCTTCCCTTAGTTGGTTCGTTTAATTCCATGCCTGGTAATAAAAAAATAGTCTCAAGCTCATTCTCAAGCAATATGGAAATCATGTGAAACTACTACTTCTAAATGTTAGCAGCCAATTTTATTAAATTGATTTGATTTTTCGTGTAGTGAATGTTGTAACTGAAGCATTGACTTGAATTACTTCCATTCGTAGTGTATGTAGCTATGTACTAAATAAATTGCTTCCCTTCAAAACAAGTAGAATAGATTAGAAAGTATGTATTTAAAAAGAACACTTAAAACTAATAAATAGAGAACAATTGACTAATTTTGTAAAACTAGACGTTATATTTTACTTTGTTTGTCTAAAGTATTTTTGGAAATAAAATGTAAGCAAATATTAACATGTTTTTGAAAAATTAAGGTGCTCCATTTGTTCACAGCAAACACTAGAATGTAAGTATAAATTATCAATCAGATTAGGTATTTAAAGACTTTCAGGTCACTCAATCCACACAACGAGTCGACGATCGTTTAGTGTTGTTTGCCATCTCGAAGAATCTAGAGTTAATGATTTCTGGCAGTCTAGTTCGGTTCGACAGGACTGCGGTCGCAGTTCGTTTTCCGTAATCTTCGCCTTTATTCATTGGTTCAATGTTAATCACCATTAAATGCTCGAATATGCGAAATTATCAAAAACGCGATCATTTCTTCACTCAACTCTCGATGGAAGGCCATCCGGTGAGCAAATTTATCATTATTTTAGTCGAGTTGCGATGCAGCAACAAGAAAAAGAAAAGAAAAACATGCGACAACGAAAATTGCATCTAATTCTTTCAAACAATTATCCTCACAATTATCCTTCGGCATTCGATATCTCGTTGCCACAAATAGAGATGTTATCTAGACCATATCCACTTATTCAGAGGGTGGTTACGTTCGCCACGTGATCGATCCACGAACAATTAAGGGCAAAATAAGGGACTGTTTTGCGCTTCAAGACCACCGGGCGGGCAAACGAATCGATAGAAATGGTATAAGTGGGTCGTCACTTCACACAGTCTAGGCAAGTCATTAAATATATAGAATAGGAGGAGATAATTAAATTTTAATCTAGATTAAAGTATTGAATTAAATAAATATGAAATAGATTTGCTTAGGATATTGAGTTGTATAAAATATTTCGATTCATTCAGTTGAGGGTGTAGAATTAGTTAATTATGGATTGGGTTTATCTAGGTTAGGAATATTGGATAAGATAGCTAAGTAGACTAAAATGTTGTCATGGAGGGTTGAACTACGCCGTGTCGTCGTATCCAATAAATCGAACTCAACGCTACCCGTCGCCCCACCAATGAAACCACTCAGTCGCCGTCAATGCGATCTTCATCCGACCCCAAGGCGGCAATGATTCATCTGCACAGCGGTCCTCAATTGCCAGCGTCGCAATGTGTCTGCCCAAAGGCCGCTCACACACACACACACACAGCAGTACAGTATCCACCGAGGTGCGACGCTGTGGCCAATCGTGAAGACCGAGCACGGAGATTAAATCGGCAGCTGACGTGAATCGGTATTTGGCATAAAACAAGTCGAAGGAAAGCAGGAATGGGTTGAGCGAATTCGGCTGGCCATTGACCGCTGATACAGCGACCGGGATCGGGGATCCCAATAAATACCGCTCGGAGAACAGCTGGAGGGCCTGTACGGTGCGGTTGGTAACCAAGGAATGGCAGACGTGGATGTGTGGGGTTCATCCAAGAAAGTCGTGAGTGGGCGAAATCTAGTGCTTGGGCGAGGAGACTTCAAAAAAAACGGTGCGACATCTTCCGCGTGAGCAGCAAGACGAGGACGACGAGCGGCGATCAGCAACTGGTGTAGGGATCAGGAGCCAGCAGCGTTAGCATAAAAAGAAATTTATTTTTAAGTAGAGTTAAGCATAGATAGGGTTAGTTAGGTGAGATAAGAAAATAAAAATAGTGACTTAAGGTGAAATCAAATTGTCTTTAATTATGAGAAGTGACGAAGCGAGCGTCGCAGTTCGGTTCCATTTATTTCTTATTCCCTTCTTCGGTCGGTGGTTTTGAGTCGTTGCGAATCCAGCTCCCTTTTCTGGATTCGCGGACAGGGCAGTCCCGGCGCAGAAACGAGAGCCGCCCTATTTAAAAAATTATCCCCACACCCCTCTTCGCGGGTTAAAGCCGGGTTGGATTGCCCACTCCGTAGCCAAGATCGGCTGCGATGTAATAGCAGACGTTGCATTAATTACAGTTGTAACAAGGAACACGTTCGCTTGCCGACGCACATTGATTTAGATTTCTCATCGTTTCGAGGGTACTTGCGAGCCCCCTTGAGCAGGTTGTGTCAAGGGCTACAGGCAAGCCCCCTTGAGCAGGTTGTGTCGAAGGCTACAGGCAGGAAACTATTCGGAAATGAACTACCAACTCTATAACTTCCAACTTCATTCCAGCTGAATAATATTGCCCGACAGTCACATACAAGGAAATCCCTATGTTCTTTCAGGCGATGGAATCAATCAACATCCCCGAATCTTTACTACTCCTTTTTACGATGGCGGTCGTTCTGGAGCTCCCTGAACTTTCCGCTGAAACTTATTTTTGCGTTTCCGACAAGTTTTTTTTTGCGCCACTGGTCCAGTCGCTGCGATGGTCACACCTTATATTTCCACTGAGTTGATTACAACAGGGATTTATTTGAAAAGAACAGATAATAAACCTTTATACACAATTCCACTTTATATTACACATGTACATTACCGCTCGTATGTATTTGCGCACCCTGAAAAAATGGTGGATTCGGGATCAGGAAATAAAATCAAAACTTTTGATGAATAGAATTTATTCTCTATTTAATTTCTACCACAAATTAGGGAAAAAATACGAAATAATATCATTTACATTAAATTTTGGATTTATCAATGAGTCCACCCTTACTTTTAATTACAGCTTCACATAGTTTCGGCATTGTACTTAGCAATTTATTTAAAGTTTCTCCTGATTTTTTTTCTTTTCTGACTGTAGAAGATGCCACAAATGTAGACGCTGGACAAACATTTCGGAGGTTTCTATCGAGTTCATTCCATAAGAGCTCAATTGGGTTGAGATCAGGAGACTGCGGGGGCCAAACCATTACATTGAGCAGTCCTTCTGCTGATAGCTTCTCCAAATAGTCCTTACAAAGCTTGGAGGTATGTTTCGGGTTATTGTCGTGCTGAAATGTGAATTTATCTCGAAAATGCGCAGTCCGGATGACAACATTTCAGTTGGAAGTAACTCCAGATAGTGCTCCTTCTTTATTACGCCTTGGATTCGGCGAATGTTACCAATCCTACCTCCACCAAAACAGCCCCATACCATAACAAAGCCACCCCCATGTTTGATGGTAAGCACTAAACATTGGTATAATGCCCGTTCTTCTGCTGACCTCCGCACAAAGACTCTGTGCATGGAGCCAAAAACTTCAAATTTCGATTCGCCATTCCATAGCACCTTTGTCCATTGTTCAGGTGTCCAATTTTTGAGTTGTTTCACGCCTTCCAATCTCTTCTTATTTCTGGCATGTAATAATGATTTTTTAATTGCAACATGGCCATGAAGGTCTGCTTCCCGAAGCCTTCGTTTGACGGTTGACATACTTAGGTGTTCAAATCGCCTCACATTCACTTCAGCGGCTCTTTCTGGAGCAGTAAGACGTCTGTTACGTTTGCTGGCAATCACTATCTTCAGCTTAAGTCGTGGTTTTGGGTCTTCCTTACCGTTTTGCATTCTTGCCACTCCCAGAGGTCTTAAATTTGTTCACGTTGTTAAAAAGGTTAACTAATAATTCGACGCATTCCTAAATACATCCTAGTCCTTACATACGATAATAAAAGAGAACCCTGAAAAATTCGGTTACCTGACGGGGTAAAACACCTTCGAAGTCAGTTAATGTCATTTTCATTGAGAACCCATTTATCATTTTTCAAAAACATTTGATAAACGTCTATTAAGGCGGGAGCCTGCTTTAGACGCTTCAAAAAATCGATATTTTCGAGAATTTTTTGGGGAGGGAAAAAAATATCCGATTAAAACGAAACTTTCATCGTTTATTATTACATATTTGAAGAATCTTCTCAATTTTTTTTATTAAGATACATGTAATATTATTCTTCGTACAAGCATTTCGCCAAGGAGCCTCGAGTATGTATTTCTCGTGTGGCGGGAAAGTTTCTGGTCGTAATTTCCATCTGAAACAAAGGAACCATTTTTTTTATTTTTCAATAGTATAGTTTCTAGTTAAACCAAGAAAATTCCAGAAAAAGTGAAAAATTCAACAATTTTTCGCAAATTGAAAAAAAAAATCATTTTTTTTGAAAAAAAAATTCACTTTAGATTGTTTAAAAAGTAGGTTAATCTTAACTTTCTTAAGGTTTTTTAGGTTCAACTAGAAGAAAATTTAATGACAAATACAATGCATTTTGTCCCGTTACGATAGGACGTTTATTCTTTTCTCTATCTTTCCCGCCAATTAGGAAAAATCGTAAAAAAGAAAAGCCGAGAAATCGCGCGAAAGTTTTTGTATATAAAAAATCGTAATTTTCTCGAACTTACCGCATTAATATACTAATCAGCGATTCCTGGTCCATAGAGTTGCCCTTCTGATTCTCCATAAAGACCTCCTATGAACAGTTTATAGGGTATCGAAGGAACGTTAGTCCCTTTGCATTATAATACGTACAATAGATCGAGGGGCGCAGCGCGCGCGCTCCGAACGATCCGGCCGCTCGTACACCTCTGCTCGACGCTTGCTCACTATTTCTTCTGTAACTCCGAAAATATTTCGAATTTGCTTCTGAAATTTTTTCGGACACATTCTTGGATAATGTAGGAAGACATTTTTGCAACAACAAAAAACATCGATACGATAATACGGAAAATCTCAAAATATTTGGGTGGGTAAATACATATGAGTGGTAGTGTATATGTTTCGGACATTAATTTTGTTAAAACTCGCCGAAAATTCATTCTTCAGATTTGCATGGTCCAATAACAAGTAGAAAATGTAGTAGGTTTTATACCTATTCGGTTTAATTACATAAAATACATTTAAACTTCTGCCTAAAAATAAGAATAAATAAAGTAAGTAAGTAAGGAGGAGACATACCAAGTTGCAGATTATTGTGATTTCTGAGAAGGCACAACATTTGCGAATGGGAAAGTTTACGTCCTAAAATGTGGTACGAAAATGTTTGTAATCAGTTCTATCAGAACGTTTAAAAATTCGGTAATCTAACCAATCAGGAAGGTTCGATTGTAATTGACAGTGAAGGTGGAACAGAAAATATTCATCTAATAGAAACCGGTAGGATTCAAAGTAGGGAGTTGAAGCATGTGGAGTCATTAAAGAGAAAACTCATAAATCTACGATACACACGTTCAATCGAAAAGGCTAGGTATGTGATCAAACCTACAAGCAATATTCTAGGATGTGCCAAACAAGACTAGTGGATTAGAGAACGGCGGAAAAAATACCTGTAAACAAATGAGAATGCTCTGGTACAGTTTCTGAGACTCGGGAGCAGTGTCGCCTGATTGGGGAATTCTTCGCCAGTTGAGCTAAATTTTCAAGAGTTTAGTGAGTTCTTTTCTGGGGTTTACAAAAAAGTATTTGGAACTGATTCTATTCGTCTCTATTTAATATTTTTTTCTGCATGGATCTATATTCGTTGTTTGTTTAGACTAGCTCATTTAATCGACAATTGTTTTTCCTCAAGTTTCTGTCAAAGCTATCTTGTCGCCGTGTTCTTTAACAGAATGTAAAAATACTTGTTTCGTACTCAACAAATTGATTATAAAATTTAGTTATTCAATTATCAACTCGGATGAAATTCACCATGCAAATAATTTGGAAAATCGACTCTTTATAAAAGGTTGATAATTAAATATGCTTCCGAAATTTTTAAAGTTGAGCTATTGACTATAGGCACATGACGGGCAAAATCGAACCGTCACCTCCTCGTGGTGCCCGCTGGATACCCAACTAACGACGGTAGTGGCGAGTGTGGGACGCCATATTCCTGCTTACCAGCGTGGGGCTAGCAACCCTGCCTGGCATTACCCAATTGCTACGAACCCTGAAACACGGCCTCGGATTGGATTGGATAAACGGCAACGACAACGGCAACGAAAAACGGACTACTCTATTGGATCTTGGAACGTTCGAACACTCAATACAACAGGATCACTGCGAGAACTTCTCAAGGAAGCCTCGACATACAATATTAACATCCTGGCGGTCCAAGAAACGCAATGGCTTGGCAATGAAATAAGTGACTTAAGATCGCATTCAATATTCACAAGCGGCAAACCAACCGGAAACAAGGAATTAGGAGTCGCCTTCGTTATAGCATCTTCATTTAAACATCTCATAACCGGTGAATGAACGATTATGTGCGATCCGTATGAAAATGAAGTTCTTTAATGTATGGCTAATCAACTGCCATGCTCCAACTGAAGAGAAAGAAGAAATCGTCAAAGACGAATTCTACAACATCCTAGAAAGGACATACGATTCACTACCCTCAAATGATATCAAAATCCTACTAGGGGACTTTAACGCTAAAGTTGGACGAGAAGAAACTCACAGAGGGACAACGGGAGGGCATAGTCTCCATGGAAGTACCAACAACAATGGTCAGCGACTAGTTGATTTTGCGACCAGCAAAAACATGGTGATAAGCTCTACCTACTTCCAACACCGCGACATCTACAAACAAACTTGGATGTCACCCGATGGACGAACCTTCAACCAGATCGATCACTGCGTCATCGAAAAAAGAGCTGCTACAAGTGTGCTTGACGTTAGATCATACCGTGGTGCTAACTGCGGCTCAGACCACTATCTCGTCAAGACAAAATATCGCTGCCGCATAACAAGATGCACCACCAAGAAAAAGAGCAGGACTCCTAAGTTCAAGGTGGAGTGTCTGAAAAACGAAACAGTAGCAGCATCTTATCAAGCGAAACTGACGAATTACCTTGTCAATACACCGCCGGCAGGTACGGACACATCGCTTGAACAAATGTGGTCGCAGCTTAAAGAAGGCGTAACATCAATAGCGGAAGAAACCGTAGGAAGACAAACGACGTCGAAAAGAAACGATTGGTTCGACAAAGAATGTGAAGATGCTCTCAAAAGTAAAAAAGAAGCCTATTTACAATACATTGAAAGACCGACAAGAGCCAAGAAGCAAAAATATGACGAGCTAAGACGGTTAGCTAAAAAAATAGTCAGACGCAAGCGTAGAACCTATAACAACCAGACTATCCAAAGGATCAATGACGATATGTGCAGAAACGACACACGGGACGCCTATGCAGCATTGAAGCGACTTAGACAAGGCTACAAGCCGCAATCAAGCCTATGTAGAGACAAGCAGGGAAATATTTTAAGCGACACAGACGACATCAATCACAGGTGGACTGAATATTTTTCTGAGCTACTAAATCCACCATCAGTAACTACATCTAACTAACTGCCAATAACGATTCCTGAAGATGCTGACCTATGCAGTCCATCTTCGTCAATACCATCTATTGAAGAGGTGCAAGCGGCCATACAACAGCAAAAACAAAATAAAGCACCCGGAATCGACAATTTACCAGCAGATCTCCTTCAAAAAGGTGGACCAATACTAACGCACCGCCTCCACCAGATCATCTCCAAGGCATGGGTCGATGAAAAATTACCTGATGATTGGCGGACGGCCATCATATGTCCCATACATAAGAAAGGAGATAAGCTTAGATGTGACAACTACAGAGGCATTTCACTGCTGTGTACGTCCTACAAGATCCTGACCAAAATTATTAATAAAAGATTGACACAGTACACTTCCACAATAATTGGCGAATACCAAGGCGGTTTCAGATCCGGTATGTCGACGATAGATCAACTATTCTCAGTAAAACAGGTGCTGGAAAAGTGCTGCGAATACAATATTGACGTGCACCAGGTCTTCGTAGACTTCCAACAAGCATACGATAGTATAGATCGAAATATACTATATAAAATAATGCTTGATTTTGGGATACCTATCAAACTAATACGAATGACCAGACTAACGATGACCGACACACGATCTAAAGTCAGATGTCAAGGCGATCTGACTCAAAGCTTCGACACCAGCTCAGGTCTTAAACAGGGTGATGGCCTCGCCCCCATACTCTTTAATTTGGCCCTAGAGTATGTCATCAGGAAGATTAAAGTAGACAATGCGGGAACGCTACTCTTTAAGTCTACTCAAATAGTAGCGTACGCCGATGACATCAACGTCATGGCCCGATCTCTATCTCGTGCCAAAGAAGCGTTCACTGAGCTGGAGTCAGCGGCTAGGCAAGTCGGCCTAAGGGTCAATGTGAACAAGACCAAATATATGACCCAGTCAAGGAAAAAGACACCAAATAGACAAAACATGACGATAACTAACTACAGTGTGGAAAGCGTTAACTCTTTTATTTATCTTGGTGTCAACCTCGCCAAAGACGGGAACGAAAAGGACGAAATTGAACGGCGAATTGGTCTAGCCAATAAAATATATTTTTCAGTCCTCTCGGTGATTAAAAGTAGCAAAGTGCACCGTCTATAAAACGATCATCCGTCCTGTATTGATTTACGGATGTGAAACATGGACTTTGACTCAAGCCTCAGAAAAAAGGATTGACGTCTTCGAACGCCGCATTTTGAGACGTATTCTGGGGCCCGTGAAGGACGGACCGGACTGGCGAATCCGGTACAACCATGAGTTGTACGCTCTTTATGACGAGCCACCGGTATCGATTCTGACGAAACTGCTACGACTTCAGTGGGCTGGCCATGTGGAGCGTATGGATGACAGGCGAATTCCCAAGCGCGCCATGAAAGGCCGAGCAACAGGAAGCCGCCCACCAGGAAAACCACGCAAACGATGGGAGGATGCAGTTGACAACGACAGCGAATCCTTGCTGGGATTCGCTAATTGGAGGACGCGGTCGCTGGATCGAGACAGTTGGAGGCAGTGTCTTCGGGAAGCCAAGGCTCGATTTGCGCTGGTGCGCCATTGATGATGATGACATGACAAGTATTGTTGTACATATAGAACAACACATATCAAGCAAAATAAGCGTCCTTTTTAAACAACTTAACAGAAATGAAAAGAATAATTTCATTGAAGTTTATTTATTTACTGCTAAAAATAAATCTATTCAAATTGATTTGAATCCTACTTACAATAAGTGCAATAATTTTTAAAGACATTTATCACTTTTAAATTTTCGGTTTTTTCGCTCGTTACATTACTGTTATCTCGACACTGAAGAGTCTTTTTCTTAAAATATGACTAGGGACATTCGCGAAAACTACTAACGCTAATACATGGATTGTTTTCATTGTCATTTACAAACTTCCTACGTTTAAAACGAGACATTCAAAACCTACGTAATTAGTTTGTTAAAACTATGTTGTCGCCTAGCAATACATTCTATTTTCGATCGTTTGTCCACCAACTAGTCTGAATGCTTCAGATGAACAGAAACACATAATTAATTCATAAACACTTTCACATGGTTTTGAAAACGGTCGCCATAAAATCGTTCAAGTGTTTTCCATTGAAAATATCACATTACGTATGGTATAACATATTATGCAAAATAAACTCCTATTTTTTGTTAGTTTTCTCTTCTTTATGAGTATAGGACAAAATTGACACTCTTTACATGTTGTTATTATGATTGAAATTAATTGTTTATGCTTTAAATTAATCTCAAAAAAATATATTTCACCTTTATCATATGTCGTCAGTAGACAATATATATATATATATAATTTTGGATCTAAGGACATCGCCGAGAACACTTGAATTTATAATCAAAACCTGCAGTTTCACGTCGCATTCAGCTGATTTATGTTTCAAAAACATCGAAATTTTATTCCTACTTTAATCATAGTAATTGACCATCATTGGCTAGATTCATATCCAAATATATTTTGTAATATTGAAGCACATCTATGAAAAGTTTCCTACAAATTCGATCAAATTGCATGGTTACTATGATTCCAATTATAATTATAGTTAAGAATATGCATGTTAAATGCGAAAGGAATGCTGGAGCTTGATAATAAGTTGCGCTTTGTTTGAATAAATAAGAAAACCGTAGTTTGCACGCAAATTTAAAATTGTACTGTGCATCCTGAGCATTTTTTAAAATTATATGCTACCATCAGTTTAATTTGTGCAAAGGGAAGATTTTTCGTAAATAGAATTTGTGTTGAAAAGCTTGATTAAATATTTTAGTAGAAGATCAAATATTGAAGGAGTAGAACCCATAACAAAAAATATATGAAAATTGTATAATTCTCTCGTTTAAATACGTATCTGCATATATCAGAGCATGAAGGCAGTGTGAAAAATGTAAGAGGGAATGTATCAATCAACGGATGATTCTTACGCTCGACGATGGAAGTATATTTTAGATCCAATTACAGACGAGCACAAAAAATCACTAGTTGCTCGACTTCGATGTAAATACTAGTTGACGTAAACAAAGCATAATAAAGTCCGATTCTGGTAGTGATTCAAAAGAATTTCGCGAATCAAAAAGGGAAATAAATACATACAAAACTGTACATCGCTTTTGTGAACCGAATGTCTACGATGCAATTTGTCATTAACGGCACAACCCTCTATTGATAGAAGTGAACACTTGAAAGCGAATGGTACATTTGTTAAATCCATTCCATTTCGATCGGCCAATCAACACAAATTCTAAACGACCTGAAGTTCACTAAGCAAACATGTCTACATAAAGTATTTCCCATACAATCACAATACATACGATCCACAATCCATTAATTTACAATTCTGGTTGCACTAAAACGCACTCTATTCGCATTTTGTCGGGCGTATCCCAACAACTTTTCAAACAAGTGAAGACTAGCACATTCCCGAATTCGATTGGCGCTGGATCATCGCCTTCCAGACGTAGTTTCGGAATCAAAGTGGACAAGATTTGGACTTCAGATATTGTTTCACCGCCACAATTAGGACATTTGGGCGTCGGCTCGTTGAGTGGTGCTGGCAAAAGGGGACTTGTGTCACGCGAATATCTGAAATATTGTAAAACAGCGTTGAAATTCTTAGTTAAAAAACACATTATAGAAATGTTTATTGGCCACGAAAACATTATACTGAAGCTTACCGTATTATCTGTCCAGGATTATCTTGAATAGTGGACATGAAATTGTAGAAAGCTACATCACCATGTGCAGGTACGGCATGCTCATATGCTTCTTGTTCATTTTCCACACCATTGGCAACGGCAGCTGCGGCCACGGGACTTTCAGGACTCGAGCGACAGTTCTCGCCACAAAATTGATACTCTTGGATCAGTTCTCTTACATGATCAGCCAGTCCTAAATAGTTGGAAGTAGCGACTTGCTTTTCTTCGCAAACCGACACGAAGAAACTCCTTAGGATGAGTTTGTTCAAATTTGACGGAATGCCCGGTGTTTGCTTCAACATTGCTATCAAATCTCGTTCTGGATACGTGGGCGTTTCGAGAGTGATGTTTTCGAACTCCTCGCCTTCGATTTCGGCAAAAACTGTTGTTGAGTTCATCGTACCTATAGCTCCGCCTGGAATAATAATAACGGGTCTAGATTTTCTATGATGCTTTTTCGTCACATTCACGGGGTCTGCAATAAATACTAGTTGCCTAGTTATGTATGTAGTAGAAGACTAAGGCTCGAGCTCTTTAATTCATTTTAAGCTGAACAATAAGTAGAAGCAGGCAACATTCAATCGAACAAAAAAATGTATCATTCTACTTTGGAAGACTGCTTCGAAACACAATTTTGTCACACTTACCCTGCGCCCCGCAATTCGCATTTTTGTCGTCGATATTCACGTAGCCCAATCCACAGATTATATCATTCTCCATCGAGTTGCTTTCGTCGTCATCATCCGAAATCCGATTATCATTTTTAATTACGTTGCCGTTCTCCTCATTTCGATTCAAGTCCTCCACAGGCTCATCCCACTCATCAGCCCCATTGCACCAGTTTATTTTCACGGCGGACGGAGGAGCCCTGCTGTGCTCGGACGGCGGCGACTTGTCCAGGATTTGTGCCCTGATGCACAGCCAGCTCTTGGAAGAGTTCGAACACATGGGACTCAAGCAAGCAAACACGTACAATGTTCGATGGAACTGCGAGTTGTCCAGGGGCGCATAGATCTGCACAATCAACGGACGAATTAAATTGCAGATCGGACAATTGGGCACGACGTTGTCGGAACTGGGCCAGTCCTGAAAAAGGATGTGCTATGCTATTCACATGCGCCAGTACTTATGCAATGTTGGAAACAATTTTCAACAGATTTTACTCACCGGCAGGCCACCAACTTTGTTGGTCGCATAGTTCAAGGTGTACTTGTGTTTCTCGCTAACGTGCTCATCTTCAAAACCAAGATAAACTGTCCCTTTGTTTTTTGCCATCGTTCCAAATCCTCGCGACCACCTTTTGACAGATTGACTCCTTTTTGACAGTCTTAGCAACAGACTCAGCAGATCGAACAGCATCGGCTACAAAATATGTGCTGCCTCACCAACATGATGCTAAAAAGAATCGGACACATGCTGCAGTCTGTCAAGTTTAAAATTGAAAACGGTTATTTTAACAATAGCCGTTAATTATTTTTGTCCATTTTTGAGGCAATTTAGATAAATCTGCACTGCACAACCCGATGTTGAAAATTGTGAATTGTTTTTATTTGCTTTGGGACGACGGATTACATTAAACATGGATGAGAAACCAATTGTCGCAATTGCTCGATGGTAGCGGAACCACATATTCAACTGCACTCACGCATGCCCGTTCATCTGCACTCATTTAAATTATGCCACGCATGCCCAAAATGTACCCACGAACAACATAAACACATAAATTACAAGGGTCAATTAGCATGAATTACATACAGAGCTATGCCAACCCAAATGTGGTTGAAAAGTGTCAAATGGCAGGGCCCGATCTAGCTATTTAGCCGCTCCTGGCAAAAATAATTTTTGCCGCCCTTTATAATGAAATATTGTAAGTCATAAGCATAAGTTTTGTGTATGAAATATTCACATATATTAGTCTATTAGGGCTTCTTAACAAGTATGAAAAATTTCATGAGTGTCTGTAATTTTAAATTTTGAACAGTTTACTTAATAGGCTATTTGGTAAATATTTTCGAATAATTAGCTACGAAAATAATAAAATTCCTTTTTTAGTAGCCGCCAACTGTCCTCAATTTCGCCGCCCCTCACTTTTGCCGCCCTGGGCAGTTGCCCGGCTTGCCCCCCCTTAGGTCGGGCCTTGTCAAATGGACACGGCGTTGGAATCCTTGAGATGTGTTATGGGTGAACGTGTGAGGTACCGCAAATTATTGCAACCGCATGTGTTAGCATTAAAGAATGAAAATAAATTATAGATTTAATGCAACCATATGCATCGGTGCTGTGAGAAAATAGTTATAAGTAAATGATTTGTAAATAAGGATAAGGCTAAGATTTTTGTATAAAAGAAGCGAGGGTGAATAAATAAATCAACATTCGTACAAGCAATATAGGGAGATCTTTTGTTTGTTATTATCTTTGGCGCTTGCGCCGATAATTAAGTAAATCTCAGGACTAAAAACATGCAAAGGCTAACCTATTTCATGGTGATCCTGCCAATAAACATATTTCATGGCGATCTTGCCAGGATACGTATTTCATGACGATCCTGTCCACATATTTCAGCCTTTTCTATTGATGTTTCAACGTAAAAATAATTGTCAGATGAAAAAACAAAAATTTTAGCATAAAATATGTATGTAGTTTTCAAGTCAAAGTTGTGGTTCGCAGTGCACGGAAGACCGCTCTCACCATCGCTGCAAATGTCTTCCGATCTAAATATCCAAGTAATTCGGAAGAGAACTTTACAATAAATTGCATTGAAAGCTTCACTAGATGTACATTTGAAGCTAATGGCGGTTTATTCGTAGATAGAAGCGAATCAAATGAGTCAAACGAACACTTAAAGTCAAATTTATTCCTTCTAAGCCTAATCTATTTAAAGTCTTTTAAACATTTTTCGATTGCACAGTCTGAATTCAAACGGTAAATGAAAATATCGACGCAAAAAATGTCGATGTAAAACTGGCATCGGAGGATTTTAATTTAAAAAGCCGATGGCAAGTTTAATGACTAATTTCGGTCACTAAAACTGCTATTGCAGAATTTCGCGCAAATTCAATTCTAAACATATATAGAGATCAAGTGTACAATACTTCGTGTTTCTATGAATATTTTCTTTTCGGTATTGGTACTTCTACTCACAAGGCTCATTCAACCAACTTATATCGCACAAGGACTTTTCTTATAAGCCCCAAACCAAATATCAGACACAATAATATTTATGCAAATCGTTTAGTTAATGCTTTTCGGTGTTCGGCCAGTTTACAAGGACCTTTATAGCCCCAGATTTTTCTTCGTTAAGGGCCCATTCGAAGCCTTGCTGGGCTTCACAAAACTCTGTTTTGTGGGTGATCAGCTTCGATACATTGGCACGTCGAGACGCGATCAAGCCCATGGCGTTTGTGAATCTGCAATCAAATTAACTTGTATTGTAGTAACGCATAATTGGCTGTTCATTATTGGCCTTACTCATTCGAGGTTCGGAAACTATAACAAGCGCAAATTTCTTTCGCCAACATCGCTAATATTGGCACATTTGCACAAGAAGTTTGACATCCGGCCAGGACGAAGTAACCGCCTGGTTTCAGAGCCAAGCCTGCCAAATTCACGGTCCTCGAGCATCCGCAACAATCGATCACGACGTTCGGGTTTCCGTTGAGCTCCAAAAGCACCTTCTCGGCTAAAATTTCACTGGTCATTTCAGGCAATGCCAGGATGGTTTTGTCGGCACAGAATTCATATGCCAACTTCAAATTTTTCTCGACGGTGTCCATTACCAATATTTTGTCCGCACCCATCGCTCGCGCAGCCATCACCACGGATAATCCGAAAGGACATGCACCGAGCACCATCACCGTGGACCCGACACAAACGTTCGCCCTGCGACATGCGTGCAGCGCCATTGCCACTGGGTGCGTGAGGGCGGCGTGCATTGCATCCAGCTCTTTGGGCACTTTGTAGCAGAAGTGTGCCGGATGGCTGCAGTACGTCTGCAATAACCCCTTGAATTTCATCGAGGCACACAGGTTGTAGCGGCCAGCCTTACAGTATGAGCAGCATCCACAAGCGATTCCGGGTTCAACGGCTACTGTGTCACCTGGCCGAAGATGCCTAACGTTCTTGCCAACCTGATATTAACAATCGCTTAGTACGGGTTGACCAGTGCATGCAGAATCTAGAACTCAACCCACCTTGAACACAACTCCCGAGCCTTCGTGTCCCAAAGCGACCGGTTCGCTCACTCCGCGATCGAACAAGTATATGTCGGAAGGACCTACTGCCACGGTGTGCATTTTAACTATTACATCTGCAAACAACCGAGGCAATTTAACATTAATTACATGTACTTCAATAGTCCCTCACCTTCATCATGCATCTCCGGCATGGGACAGTTATTGATTGCGACTTTATGTGGCTCCACAATCGAGAGACAGCAGTTGAATGCACTTGGATCATCTGCTACCACACTCCGCAGTGCAGTCTTTTTGGATGCATGAGATAATTCATGTTTTCCTGCTGCTGCTGGTTTTGGCGTCGTCTCATTCGGCGGTTCCGACGCCTTGGACTGGAGCTTCTGAATTGATGGTTTTGTGCTTTCCGGAGGAACACTCTTTTCCTTTGGCGGGCAGCAAATTTGCGGTGGTGACAGGGGCGCAGCCAACGACTCGGGTTTCTCGTTAACTACTTCCGCCTTTTCTTTGGAACAACAAACTTGCCCAGGAAGTGGTTTGTAACCTGTCACAGCCTCAGATTTGGGTTCTTTCTCGGAATTGTGTACATCTACATTGCCTCCCTTAATAGCGAGAGTTTGTATTTCTTCAACGATTGAACCACTTCCTGCCTTGTCAGTGGCGCTAGTTTCACTTGGTGGCAACAACGAAGTAAAGAACGAAGCTGGAGGGATATTGGATTCCTCGTCTAAATTCGTTCCATTTTGCTTAGATCCGACATTTCTATCAACTACAGCACTTGAAGGATAATCCGTTTTCCGATCTACACTCTTGTCCCTGAGTGCTAGTCGCAATAGTTCTGCATCACTGATTCGCAATTCAGAACAATCTGGTTTTTGCGC
This sequence comes from Oxycera nigricornis, assembly GCA_963942545.1. Classification (NCBI taxonomy): domain Eukaryota; kingdom Metazoa; phylum Arthropoda; class Insecta; order Diptera; family Stratiomyidae; genus Oxycera; species Oxycera nigricornis. The sequence continues at coordinate 31,681,158 of OZ012659.1, forward strand.
TGGATCCTTCAGTTTAGTGAGAGTCATTTTTCTGTTTGCTACTCTGTTAGATAACTTTTTCAATTTTGCGTGTTCAGAATATTTTCGAACACCAAAACTTGCGTTTCGCCCGTAGTCAATACTTTGCGGGCGTAATCGTCTAATCGAAAGCCATTCGGGACTGATGTGGGCCAAATTCGCAGCTATGACCTCAGCCAATAGTTCGTGAAACACATGATATCTCTCTGGATTGGGGTATATTTTTCGATAAACGCTGTCCAGCACATTCTGAAAGCGTTGTACCACATCTGGTCGCATCAAAACTGAAACGTAACGCTGATTTTCAATTTTGGTTAATTGAATATTACCCAAAAACGAAACACCTACTGGACAATCGCTTTTCTTGGGTGCTTTGACCACCTTCCTAGAGCATTCAAAGATTTCACCGCAGGCGTTCGGCTTCCTGTCTTCAGCGCCTTTCTTCCCACCTTTGCAACCGAAGTTATTTGGCTTGTCAGCAAATGCAGCAAGGGCACCCTCTTCTTTCAAGGAATTGCAGTCCATTTTACGATCGAAAAGTTTGTTAGTCGACTCTTTCTTTTTAATCCGGCGCGGCAAAGGACACTCGAAGCTCACTGTTGTCCGGTCAGTGTGAGCTGATTTAAATTTTTCGCCGTCATAGTAAGAGTTCGCTGATGATTCGTGGGCTCTCTGCTGCAGCTCTGCATTAAAAGGTCGTAGGTCTACTCCATTCGACAATGGCGCCCAACTATTTCCAAGCTGAAATTAAAATCAAAGCTTAGCTTATTACTGCTACAATGAATCGATGGCTTGTCTAAAAATAATAATTATAATTAAGGATATAATATATTCACCGCTAGACTTTTCACTGAAATAGCTGCCTTTTTCACTCCATATTTTTTGCGAGAAGCTGCCTTGCCTGATTTATGACTATTGTACGATTTTGGAAGACGCATCGCATACAATGTATTAGAGTCAATAAGGGTAAGATCAACATCACATAACTTCGTCCACAAATGTTCATCACGATTTTGTACCCCAGAAGCGCTCGCTTCGTGCGTCTTTCCCTCGGGGATTGAATCACCTGCGCTTCGTCCTGTGTCTGTTGCCAAATGAGCGACGTTAAATTGCGATTGAGGGTTACACCGCATTAAAGCCTTGTTGGCACACTTTAATGTCTCCACCTGATAAACATAGCAAATAATTTCTTGCGCATTCAACGAACAATACTTGCCTTGATTAAGTTATTAAACTTTCCTAGAAACATTTTTACGAAATTTTAGTTTTTTTAGATAAAGCAAAAATTACTCCAGATTTTTAAGTATGGATTTTGAAAATGTTAAAAGCGAATTTTTGTTTTTTTTTTAATCCTTTCCAGTCGAAGCTTAGGGAAATAATAAATACATTCTATTTCCTGTCAACTGTTTCTCAATTGATAGCTCGCTAACTACGATGAAAACATTCATGAAGGACAACATACAGTCGCTGGAACTTCATGTCAGCTTTATGATTAATTTTTTTCGTCGTTGTGAGGTAGAAATTTTCAATAGATGCCGATTTGCTCCTGCTTCTCGGCATATTTACCGACTAAAACCGCCTCCTCCAAACCTCTCATTCCATCACTTATTGCTTGCACTGTCCGTTTGGAATGTATTTCCTGACAGTGTACAATTTTCATTCAGATTTCAATTTATCCAATTTTGTTTCACATTTGTAGAACAAATCTTAGCGTTCTTAATTATTGAATTGAATTTTCAGTAAATGTTTACGTAGCATGATTTTAAACAATATTATGTTACGCGCTTCTCTTATTGTGTGAGGTAGCTCATTGTAAAAATTTGATTCGGCGTTTATCAGGCGCTGTGTCCTAGCAAATTTTATTGAAACATCATTTGCGTTCCCCCCCCCCTATTTATATCTAGCTTCATTGTTTTAATTTATTCATGGTGTAAATTTTTTAAAATGAATTTTCCTTTTTCCATGTAAATCAGTTCGTCTGCGTAAGTTCTTGTGGAATTTTATATACTTCAGGTGTAGCGGTCATTCTTTGCAAGCTGTTGTATATGGTCTTGTATGCTTTGGTTTGTAGCCGTAACATGCTCATGAGGTTCTTTTTCGCATTCTGGCTCCAAATTATGATCCCGTATGTTATTCTTGAAATTATGTATGCATTTTTAATTTGTATTTTATTTTTAACAGGGAAATAGCTGAAACGATAGAGCAGACCAACGATAGCTGCTATTTTTTCCTCATGTCATTTATATGCGTTAGTTTTTCATCGATTGTAAGTCCTAAGTACTTCTTTTGTTCAACTCTCTGAAGGGGGTTTATTTTTTATTTTGATCAGTGCCTTAATATTTATTTTTTTGTTTGAGGATAATGTATTTGGTTTGGTTCGTATTCAATGTCAATTTGTTGTGAATATTTGTCTAAGTTGGTGTTTATCTTTTTTTCTAAGTCAGCTTCATTTTTACCTGAGTGAATCAGTATCTTATCGTCAGCGTACATTACAACTTTCCCGTTAATTCCTGAAGCCACCAAGTTATTTGTATACAACAGGAATAGAATCGGTCCGGAACGCCAATAGTAATCTGCGCTATTTTACTGTTCACGTTTCCAATTTCAGTCCTTTGAAGTCTTTCTGTCACGTACGTACGTATAAGTTCTCTAGACATACCAACAATTCCCAAGTTTACTTAGCAATATATCATGCACCACCGTATCAACGCCAACGTAACTACCCTGGTCCAGTTGCGTATTGATATGTCCTCATCACGTCTACAATCGCGTCTGTTGTTCCATTACCTTCCTGGAAGACAAACTGGTTGCTATCTAGAACCCTATTCTGCATCAAGTATTCTTTAATTCGCGAAACTAATATTTTTCCCATGATTTTACTCAATGCGTTTAACAATGTTATTGGTCGAAAATTATTCGGGTCAGTTTCCAACCCTCCTTTAAATATGGGTATTACTCTGACGCTTTTTAGATACTTTGGAAATTTTCCACTTTTTATATTTACCAGAGTGACCAGCATATCTGCGATATTCTCTTTGTTTATTTTGATATCATCAACGCAGATACCATCCGGACCCGGCACGGTGTGTTTTTTCTTCAGAGAATCAATAACATCAATGACTTCTTTTCTAGATGTCAGCCTTAAATGAAAAGAGCAGTTGGGCGACACGTTTTGGCATGCTGTGTAGTTTTTAGGGAGTTCCGGTATAATTTTCTGACCTATTGATGTGAAATGATCGTTTAAAATATTTGAGATTTTTACTGGATTTTTGAAATTTTCGCCCATGAAATTTATTTCCTTCGCATCCTGGTGTTTACTAGCCTGCCTTTCTAAAAACTTTATCTACTAAGATCCAAAAATGACGCTGATTGTTAGAACATTCCTCAAGTTTTCTCGCAATTAGTACTAGTTCTCGTGAAATACGTAACAAACAAATAAGACGGTTTTTTTTTGTTTTCTAAAAATGGTGTTTCTTACTTCAAAGTTTGTAACAATATTAATAATGTGAATGCAATAACGGAACAAATAAATTGTCGAAAACATCTGTTGGAACAAGATTATGTTTTTCCACGTCTCTCCTTCTTCTTGGAAATGTTTGCAGAAGGGCATATTTGGTTATTCAAGCAAGTGCCACATTTTGGGTTCAATGTTGAACATATTGTTTGACCGAAGCCAACTAATAACCCATTCACTTCGCCCCAGTGCTCGGCCGGAAGCCAACTTTCCAACGCCACTCTGGTTTCTTCCGGTTGCTTGGTCGGCTTGCGAACCCATTTCAATCGATTGCAAATACGATGCACATGAACATCCACGCCTACAAAACAAATGTGAGCTTGGTTTTCTAGAAACAACACGAATGTTGTCCTCACCTATTCCTGAAATTATGTTCCATGCCGACTCCATACAAATGTGAGCCATTTTGGGTCCCACGCCTGGCAGCTCCATAAGTCCCTCTGCTGAGCTCGGTATATCAGAGTTGTGTTTATCGATTAAAATTTGTGCAGCTTGTTGAATGTATTTGGCCTTATTCTATCGGTGAAAATATATTTAAATCGATTGGCTCTTCAGATCGTGTAGTGAAGAGAAGGGTTGCAGAGAACAGAATCAAATCGGTAACTTTGAAGATCTCCACCTCTAAAACTTGGAAAAATTAGCATCCACCAACCTTATAAAACGAGACTGGCTTCAAAGTATCCTCTAAATCAGTAACTTTCCAGCTGACCAGGCTTTCTGGTGTGAGTTGTCCAGCAGCTTTCAATCGATTCATTGCCTCAAATGTAACCTAACGCATTATTATATTGGATTGGTTGAAATGTGCGTAAGTATAACACAAAAACTTTACCTGGTCTTTTGTCTGGCTGGAGAGCATCAGCGCCAATAACTTGTGGAATCGCTGAGTCTAGGATTGTTAAGCACGAAGGAAACAAATGAAGTAAATAATCTTATAGCTTTGTTTACCTTTTCGTCTGCCATCACATCTGAACATTTATCGCAACCCATCGTATCGACTGGAGCTGGAACATTTTTTCGCATGATTTTCAAATTCTCCAAAACCTCCCGCCATTTTTCCGGTTCCCATTTCGATTCCTTTTCATCCTTTACATCATTGGCCGTAGTAAAAATTTTATTTGATCGTTTTTTAGCTATTTTTAACTGTTTTTCTTCTTGCACTACATCGGAGAGCTGGTGACTCGATGTTTCGATATCTTCTTTCTGAATTTTCTCGACTTTGGTTTGCGGAGCATTTTGCTCCTTAGATTTTTCGTATACAATTTTGATCTTGTTTCTAGTTTTTCTGGGTGAAAAATATGGCGACTGAGTTGCTTGAGTTGTACTCTGAAAATTATAGATCTGTGTGAATACTTTTGGGAGTAGCTCTTCGGTATTCTGATAAAGAGTCGACATATTGCACGTAGAATACGAACCATTTTTTTGGATACAGAAAATTAAATGGAAAGATGGCTCACTGACCGTGCCCACTAATATTTTATAACGATACGAGTATAGGATATTCCGTTTCTACTATCAATAAAACACGTCCAACTTGGTTGAGGTTCAAATCGAATATATATTTCTTTTTTCTAAATTCGTACGCAGAAGGTGTATCTTAACATTTCTTATTCTTGGAAAAAGGAAAATACATTAAGAACGCAATAACAACATCTGTGCACACTCATCCTCATTATGTGAGTTAGAGTTCAGCTGTTCAAATATCCTAAACAAACAATTCCAGGGCGAGCTGAACAGATAATAAGTTGAGCGTATATAAAAGTATGATAACTTGTGTTACTCTTATCCTAATGAAAGATAATTTTTGTTGTTATAAAAGGATATAACCAACACGCCCTTTCAAAAATTAATCGATCAAGAAATGATTTGATACACGGTAGCTTACAAAAGTTTACATCATTTAATTTATCTAAAAAAATCGACACATCTTCTTTGTACTTTCTGGGAAGTTACATAAGTCCAGCATTCGCTGCGTAGGATTAGGGAAAACCCAGAAAAACCTAATCAAACTTGTCATTGAATTATTAATTTTATTATTAAACTAGATTTCTGATTACTAATTTTATCATTAAATACTATTACTGATTTCATTGCCGTTATTTTAGACCCATTCCACTTCTCAGCTCATTAAACCTTGTGGCTGGTAATGGTTTTGTCAGTGCATCTGCTAGTTGTGAACCTGTTGGAATATAATTTAACATTATTACGTTTTTCTCAATTTGTTCCCTTGAAAAATGATACTTAATATCAATATGCTTTGATCTTTTATGGCTTGTTGGATGACTAGCAATGGCTATACAGCCATTATTATCTTCATAAATTACTATCGGCTTGGACATATCTATATTCACACTTATTGCTAATGATCTTAACCATAATGCTTCTTTTACTGCCTCAAAAAGAGCCATATACTCAGCTTCAGTGGACGAAGCTGCAACAGATAATTGCCTTTTTGTATTCCAGCATATTGTATTTGTCTCATATAATTTAAATAAATATCCTGTTGTACTTTTTCTATCGTGAATATCACTTCCACCCCAATCTGAATCAACAAAACCAATCAAAGTATTGCTATAATTACTTCTTTTATACACTAATTTAATGTCAATTGAACCTTTCAAATACCTTAGGACTCTTTTCAAAGACGTCCATAGTTCCTTATTGTTTTTATTCATATACCTACTCAAAAGGTTTACAACAATACTTAAATCCGGTCTTGTGCATATCATCAAATACATCAAACAACCTATTAAATTTCGGCATGGTGCATTGCACTTTTCATCTGAATTCAACGCTGCATAGTTCAATTTACTTTCTAGAGGAGTATTAACGCTTTTACTATCATACATATTATATTTACACAAAATTGTTTTTATATATGCACTTTGATCTAACGTTATTTCATTTTCATATCTTGTAATTTTAATGCCAAGGAAAAGCTTAATATTTTTCAAGTCAACCATCCTAAACTTATTGGTGAGATAATATTTAAAGCTGTTCATTATATCTATTTTACCAGTGATAATAACAAGGTCATCAACATACAAAACAACATAGATATTTTCAAAAACGTTTCCCCTATCTAATATAAAAATACAACGGTCAACAGGGGAATTTCGAAAAGACTTTTCTTGTAGAGTTTTCTCAAATTCTTCAAACCAACACCTTGCAGCCTGTTTTAAGCCATATAAAGCTTTATTTAATTTACAGACTTGGTTTTTTTCTTTAACATCTATTCCTTCAGGAATTTTCATATATACATCTTCTTTCAATTTACCGTTTAGAAATGCGGTTTTCACATCCATATGATGAACCAATAAATTAAATTGATTGGCAAAAGCTATTAAAAATCTAAAGCTGCCTATTCTTGCAACAGGAGCAAATGTTTCGTTATAGTCTTTCAAATATGTTTGACTAAATCCTTTTGCAACAAGACGGGCTTTGTATCTAATGGGTTTGCCAAATTCATCATTTTTAATATTAAACACCCATTTACAATCAACAATGTTTACCCCTTCCGGTGTTGCTACCAAGGTCCAGGTTTCGTTTTCGAAAAGAGAATTCACTTCGTCTTTAATAGCTTTCGCCCACTTATCTTTATCATCGCTATTTTGAGCATCTTGATATGAAGTAGGAATTTTACAGACAACTGATTGAGCACACATTAAATAGTCTTCATTGTCTATTGTATTGCCTTGATTATAAGACACAGAAGGAATTTGTTTAATTCTTTCACTTCTTCTTAGTTCTGGTATCTTTCTTTTTCTATCTTCTTTACCTTGAGATGGAGGGCTTTCTTTTTGTGTGCTATCTTTACTTTGTACAGGAGCATTATCAATTTCGTATGGAGTATTTTCTATATGTGAAGTATCTCTCTGATTTTCATCAATTGATTTTTCAGAGTTTATTACTGACTTTGAATTTGGGTCAGTTTTCTCAGAAGAGCCATCTATATTAACCCTTTCCATTTTTGAAACAGGTCTTGATGCTCTAAAATTAACTTCATCTACTATCACATCTCTAACAATTACATATTTTTCAGTTTCCACATTCCACACTTTATAGCCATTTGGTTCATAACCTACCAGTATTGCTTTCCAAGATTTCTCTTCAAACTTTGTTTTACTGGTTTTGTTATGGACATAGACTGTAGAACCAAAAATTTTCAAATACTTTATTTGTGGCTTTTTACCATTCCACAATTCATATGGTGTTTTACATTGCTTCAGAGCTTTTGTTGGTGTTCTATTAATTAAATATGTAGCTGTCAGAACAGCATCGCCCCAAAAGACTTTACTTAAATTAGCACCAACTATCATTGCACGGGCTTTTTCAGTAATTGTTCGTACCATGCGCTCTGATACACCATTTAACTGTGGGGTTCGTGGAACTGTCAAATGATAACTAATACCCTTTTGCACGAAAAACTCCTTCATTTCCCTAGACAAATATTCTCCCCCATTGTCACAATACAGTTTCGTTATTTTGGAGTTGAAATATGTCTCACTTTTTGTTACAAAGTCTTTGAAAACAGAGAATACATCTGATTTATGTGTTATTAAATACGTAACACAATAGTGAGTATATTCGTCTACAAATAAAACAAAATAATTTTTATTATTTATCGCAGTAGGGTTGATTGGACCGCAAACGTCTGAGTGTATATTCAACAATGGTCGTTTTATATAACTTTTGTCTTTATTTTTATTAAATGGAAGACATGATTGTTTGCCCTTAATACAAGATTCGCATAAACCATCGTTTGGTTTGATTTGTTCAATTTCCCTTAAATCTGCAATCATTCTTTTGTTCTTCAACTCTAGAAATTTGTTTTTACTGATATGACCTAATCTTTGGTGCCATATATCGTAATTTATTTTTACCGTGTTAAATATTTCAATCGAATTCTCAATTTTAGAAACTATTTTAAAGTCTACTGAAATTAGATTATTTAAGGACTTACCAATCATTATTATCTTACCACCTTTATATATTTGTACTCCTAGTTCATTGAACACAATTGTCATTCCTGAACGTTGCATTTTCGATACAGATAGCAGATTATATGGTACATCTGGACAGAATAATACATTTTCCAAGGTTCCACGTATTCCTTGGTTGCTGATCACATATAATTTTCCTTTCATTGTCGCTTCAACGAATGTGCCATTCTTCGCAACAGCAATTCTAGCCGGTATTTTCAATTTCTCAAAATTTGTCGTCAGATCTTTCCTGTTTATGATGTGATCTGAGGCTCCAGAATCAAGTATAAAGTCTATTGCACCCTCATCATTTGTTTCTTGGTGATGATTTCCAGCCATAAAAGCAAAACCTGTTGTTTCCTTATTCGATGTTGGCATTGTAGTATCTACCAACTCAACAGTTTGTACTGTTCTTTTCCTTTCAGCACCTTTGTAATCAAGGTTCCTTTTATAATGAAAGCAGTCACTTTTCTTATGTCCCTTTCTTCCACATTGATAGCATTTTGATTTAAACCTTTTATTAGATTTAAATGAATTGTTTCTATTATTTTTGTATTTATTATATTTCACATAGCGAGTGTCCTTTGCTCTTAACATTTCAGCGTTATTCTCACTTCTACACTCAACGTTGAGCATTTTCATGCTCGTATCTCGATTCTCATTTTTTAATTTGATTTCTTGGTCTAATAGTCTGGATTTAACAAATGCCAAGCTTATACTCTCATTTGATAGCGTCTCTATCGCTGTTACCACTCCGTCGTAAGAATTTGGAAGTGTGAGTAGTAAATGTGAGATTTTGTCAGTCTCATCTAACTTTGCACCGGCTGCTAGTAGTTCGCTGATTAAATTATCGAAGATATTGAAATGTTTCAGCAGGGTACACTCAGATTGTAATTTCAATCCTAATAGTCTCTTTCTCAAAGCCAACTGGGTGGCAAGACTTTTTCTCTCATAAATAGCATCTAGGCTGTTAATAATATCTTTCGCCGTGCTTGTTGCTTTTGCAAAGCCAAGAAAAGTATCTGCCAAATATTCTACTAAGACGCTCTTTGCTATGCGCTCAGCTTTCTTCCATTCTTCAGTTCCGTCTTTTGGTGCCAAATCATCAAGCACTTTAATAACTTCTAATTCCGTCAATAAAGCACGCACTCTGAATTTCCAAACACTGTATTTCTCCCCATCAAAGGGTTTAATGTTTCTTTTCACACTTGCACCTTCCATTTTATTTGTCACTTATCACAAGTTCGCACTTTTGATTTCAAGAAAATTGGCAACGGAATAATAGTTTTCTTAAAAGTATTTTTCACGTTCACACTCCTTTTCACTTTCACAATTAATATACTTTACGCACGATTCACCCAACGCGTTTTCCTGGGCCCATAACCTATAGGATATTCCGTTTCTACTATCAATAAAACACGTCCAACTTGGTTGAGGTTCAAATCGAATATATATTTCTTTTTTCTAAATTCGTACGCAGAAGGTGTATCTTAACATTTCTTATTCTTGGAAAAAGGAAAATACATTAAGAACGCAATAACAACATCTGTGCACACTCATCCTCATTATGTGAGTTAGAGTTCAGCTGTTCAAATATCCTAAACAAACAATTCCAGGGCGAGCTGAACAGATAATAAGTTGAGCGTATATAAAAGTATGATAACTTGTGTTACTCTTATCCTAATGAAAGATAATTTTTGTTGTTATAAAAGGATATAACCAACAACGAGCATAATGAAGAGGCAAAGTTAGGGTACGGGAAGCCTCGCTTGACCTCCACAACTCTCGTTCACTTATAAGAGACTTCACTGTTTTTCTGTCTAAGGCAACTGGCCTGCGTTTGAAGCAGTTGAATCGCGGAGACTCGGATCTTTTGGAATTCGCCATAACTTGAAAAACCTTCAATGATATTTCGTAGTAACGATCGCAGTGTTAAAGCTAACTAACGCGATGATTTTCTTCTTGGAATTTTGTTCCTTTCTTACGTCTATTAATGTAAACTTCTTAGTATATTATAGGAACAAATTTTTTGGGGATATATTCCGCAGTGGTGTTTATATCAAGGGATTTTTTTTTCATGAGTGATAAACTGAGAGCTAAGCTATTTTCAAGAATTTTTATTACTGTCTGTTTAACTTCTTGTCAACAAGCGCTTATGATCTTCACAGCATTCAAATTTGGAATTTTTCCAAAATAGCTAACATTTTCAGTATTTTTACGTTTTTGTACACTGTTTCAAGCATAAATTTGCTGTAAAAGTATTTTTTACAGTAACTGTATGAGATCCATGGGCTACAGCAGCGAAGTTATGTTCAGTATTAGAATCATTAGCATCAATATGTATCCGACATTCAACGCTCCCGCCATTTACGAGTACTTGAAGGAACTGGCGGATGGGGGCACAGAGCATGTTTCCCTTGTGCGGGGGCCTCTTAAGATTTGAACAAATAGGCAACGACCTTTGAAGGCTCTATACAGCGATAGTGGAACCAATCCTTCTGTATGGCGATGGCAAAAACATCAAACGCGAATCTGGTTAACAGGGTCAGGAGGACTGCAGCTATTGCTATCACCGGGGCCATTCGCACTACCCCGACAAAAGCATTGTTTATGCTATTAAATTGGCTCCCGACAGAGCTCCTAACGAAACAGCAGGCCAAGTGCTCTGCTATTCGATTGAAAGCTCTAAATCTCTGGCGTGATGGGAATATCGGCCACTCCACCATTTACGGAGGGATGGATCAACGCCAGAGAAAGTAGACCTCACACCTCCGATTCCCTGCTTCCATCACAGTTTCAAGTCCGTCATCCCTAGCAGAGATGACTGGATCATGAAAGGAAATAGGATACAGGAATCGGTCGACATCTACACTGATGGATCAAAGATGGATGGAAGAAATCTCAACATTTTCTCTGACAGTCAAGCTGTTATCCAATCATTATCCAACGTGTATAACTCATCCAAAATTGTAATGGAATGTCGCACACAACTGAACACGATGTCGCTACACTGTGAAGTGACTCTTTGCTGGGTGCCGGGTCATAGTGATATACCTGGGAACTGCGAAGCTGATGCCTTAGCTAGAGCTGGCACTGAGCTCCACGGTTATACACTAACACCCCAAGTCGGCCATCCATTAGCCTCTGTCAAGCTAAGCTTCAAGCAGTATTATATATAGGCTGCAAACAGGGCCTGGCTGCTGGAAGAAACCACGCAAACTTGGCACGCACTAAGCTCAAAGCGCACCAAGCAGCTCCTCAACACGAGCCGTACTGTCGGGGCCATTGTCTCATTGGCAGACACGCAGAAAGACTGGGTGCCCCTTTCCACGATTTCTGCCGCAGCTGCAGATCGGATGAGGAGGAGGAGGAAACGATCCAACACTTTCTGTGTGAATGCCCAGCACTATCCAGGAAACGCATGCAAACTTTAGGCTCACCTTTCCTGGACAGCCTCACGGAAGTAGCCAGTTTAAATATTAGCTGCGTGGCCGGCTTCATACGACAATCTAAATGATTCTCGTCACCCCACAGATTTTAGTGCCGCACCCTATCTCAATGTGGTATCAAAAGGGGCCTATCTTGGCCTAAGTGAGCCGCCTTTTGACAAAGGGGGCTGCCACTACAACCAACCAACCAATGACCTTTGAAGAGAGCTATACACACCGAAAAGTGCACATGCTTAAGATTATTATAAAATTTGCCCAGAATTTCGCAGGGGCCAACAACATATCTCTATCACAGCCGATTCGGCACTCGTTTCGACAGCGGTAAAAAGCCCGCTTCGTCATATTTAATGACTAAACTGGCCCCGGTTGCGCGTCCATATTCCACCCTGCCGGTGATCTTCTGGTTAATAATAGTTTCGAAAATGGGAGAGCACTGCAGCCCAATTTCTAAATGCCCACTGTATCAATGATTTCGTTTAATGGAGCATTTGGAGGCGGAGTTGGCGGCAAGCATTTTATTTCTAAATTCAAACCTTTGTATTTAGTTGAAAACATTCGCTTGCTTCTAGAATCGCAAGAACCGAAACCTTCACATCCTTACTATAACAACTTCATGGGTACCATACACTGCACAGATACCGGTGATTACATTGTGCAAGGTAATGTCGCCGTAATTGGAGAAAACACAGTTGAAATTACGGAGTTACCGGTGGGCAGTTGAACCCAGACATATAGGACGAATGTTCTTGAACGTTTGCGGAACGGGAGGAAGTGTTGTGTTGCTCGATTCACAGAACATCATACGCCGACCACCGTCCGTTTTTTGGTAACGTTCTTGCCTGGACATTTAGAACAGCTGCAGGCTTCAGAAGGTGCCCTCAGACTAACCAGGAAGTTACCCATGCAGCACGTACGCGCCCTCGACCAACATGGATGTTTGAAGCATTACGAGAACTTCCTAGCTCTTCTTAGAGAATTTTTCGATATACATTTTTCGCATTCCGGCAAGCGGAAGGGATATGTGGAGGAGCACCTGCAAGCGCGTTTTGAGGAAAAATCCATTGCCACAAAGGAGTGAACTATTAAGGACGTCTGGCTTGATGAACTTTGCGAACTGGAACTCCACCTACTTGATACGGGCTGATGTTCATTCGCGCACCCATCTCTTGCAAAGGAAATCTTATCATGATTGTGGGATTGAGGGTTTGTTGGCTTAAAGGTTTCTTGGATTGTGGGTTTCGGGGATTGAGGGTTTCTTGTATTATTGGTTTCTGGGGTTGAGGATTTCGGGGATTGAGGGATTCTCGGAGTGTGGGGTTGTGCGAATGTTAGGTATTATGTATTTTAGGATAGCATTGTGGGAATGGATTTAAGCTGCAACAACTATCATGCGTTCAACATATGCCGTGAACTCGCCGAACACGGACACCACGTTGAAATGGAAACGTTACCTGGGGGTAAGAGCCGTAAATGCATCTCGGCAAAAAGGATGGTAGTGATTCTATTCTTACACTACAACAAATCCTGAAGCCGCCATCGTATGGGACCGCAGAACAATCACCGGCAGCAACGTGAATGTGGATGTGCACCGTCTTCCACGCGATATTCAATAATATAATTAATTTTTACAGTTGCTTCTCAATGCTAGTGTTCTAGTTTTTTGAGCTTTACTTCTTCCCCAAAGGAGCCGATTTATCGTACGTACCAAACTTTCTACACTGCGTAGCGAGTCCAGGCATTTTAGCTAAGAATTTGTTCCCAGAAATGTATTTTGGGAAAAGAAATTAAAATGAAAATATTACCGTCGTTACGCAGATTGTTTTTGTGTTTTGTAAAATTTATTTATGTATGCACAGTATAAAGTTATAACGCAAACAACTTTACTGGAGTTTTACTACAAGAATAATGTTTCTGAGAACATTTTCCCGAATAATTTATTCATAAACCTAAATGCATTTGCTTCGTGAAAAATGTATCAAGTGAGTTAATTCCAGAAGTCTTTCTTGTTGAAAGAAATACCGTTTGAGCATGAACCATTCCTAACCGTTCCTTCCTCATTTGGCTTGCATATGACGCGATGCGTCATAAACTTTCCGAGTCGTACATTTCCCGGAAATAGATTATCTTCACAGGGTTAAAGGAACTACAAGGAACTATGTTCGTATTGACCGTGTCCAAAGGAATAAATACGATATGCTTACTGCACTTTCCGTAGACACCCCTTCCGACTTGATTTCTTTGGGAAAAGATGCCTCGACTCCTTTTCGAACTTTTTCAGAAAGTTTTCTGGTCGATTTACTTTCGTCACTCATTATTATTTTATGACGGCGCGGGGATATAACTCCACAACGCTTAAAAATACACCGTGTAGTTAACACCGTAACGAACAGGTTATGTTTACAGACGCAATAATAGACGCTAACAGGCTTGGCAGTGCTGCCACCGCAAACATGTTTTGAAATGGAACGCCGGGAATTATGCTCATAAAATTTGTTCGCAACTTACTTGTTCGATAAGAAAAGAAACTTGATACATGTACTGATGTAAAAGCAAACAAGTGTTCGAGTAAACTAGTTTTGATTGTTAATAACATCGAATTTGTAGAGATTGTAGGGATACCAGCCAAATTCGGAGCGCAGCCCATTTCTGTCAATTGTCACTTTTTCTTCTGACAGCCGTCAATGGTGTCAAATCCATGTATCAAAGTCGGTCTGGACGTCCTTGCACGATTTATTCGATCTTAAACGAAAAGCAGCCCCGATAAATTGTACTTAGAAAAACTTCCAAGTAAACACCATTGATTATACATTTAGTGTGTGATGAACACCTACGGTTGTGAGTAGAAAACAAAAATAAAAGAAGTTCTAATCACGAAATTTCATTTTTGGTATTTGGGCACAACAATTTTCATTTTTTCCTACATCTTCCAAATTCATACATCTAAATGTTTGCTCATTTGTTTTGTTGAATGTGTTTATTACCGCACTCTTGTTTTCACACATCCAAATGTAATCAGAACAAATAGTTTTAAGTGCATAATATCATTTGCTTGTGCTAAACAGAACACAAAGTTGGAAAGACAATACAGGACAAACACTCGAAAAATAAATGTGATTAATTCGATCAAGCCAGGAAAGAAACAATTGGCGAAATTTGTTGAAAACAGTTACACTTTGTAAATAAGAAAATTCAGAAAGGCACAACAAAGCATACAAATCTTTTCCATTCATTATGTCTAGAATGTATGGGAAAGGCAAGAGTAAGTAGACATGCACACTTATTTTCTTTCTATTTTAAGTTTAAAACGTTTTCAGTACTTGGTTATTGTTTATAAGCTCCCCTTCTGTGAATCGTCGACATGTGCTCGTGTGCAGAAAAGCGATTCACCAGGAAGTTCACTTTTGCCAAAAAACCACAAGCCTTGATTCCAAAGGATTGAAAAACTTTTAATTATTTTATTTGCTAAGCCTTTATAAGATCTGTGTGTCCGATTTTGTTCAGCTTTTCCATTTAAAAAACAAAAAGAGTCGTCGTTCGCATCATTCAAGACGTTTTATGTTTAGGATAGCCTGGAAACTATTTTTGCTCGTTGGGTACATCCATACAAAAACCGATTGTTCAATCTGAGGCCCCATACAAAATATCCCGCCGGTGGTGCTCATGCAATCTTACTTGAGTCTAAATGTTATTTTCCCCTTGCTTGGAATTGCAAGGCAAAAGTACTAACCTTAGAAGATAATCATTTGTTTGAACAAACGACTAAATATAAAGTTTTTAATATGAAACAAAACAGAATCGCTAAATACCTTTTCGGCGTATATGTAGTAAAGTAAAGTTTAATGATGGCTTTTGGGAAACAAAATGTTGCGAGGCCCATTGAACGCGATAGCATTATTTTAGAATATTAGTAAGCGTTTGAACCTCCTAGTCTAGTCGACAACTTTCGCCTACTAGTGTGCTTTTTGGTTAGCAACTTACTAACACTATGCTTGCACATTGATGGAGGCTCATTTACTTCCAAATTATAGGCTGGTTCCATAATTTAATGAAGTTGGGAAGTGTGGTTTCGGGGTGACGGACGGCATCTTCTTCAGGTGTTGTCATTTACCATCCGCCACCAGACAGCACGACCACGATTAGGCTTATTGAGCACACTAGTAGGCGAAAGTTGTCGACTAGACTAGGAGGTTCAAATTCTTACTAATATATTCAATAGCGACGTAGGAACATACGAACTAAAAATTGACATTATACTTCGCGGATACAAATAATTATAAAAATTAGTTGAAGTATGATGAGCTTAATCCATCAATAAGCCTAATCGTGGTCGTGCTGTCTGGTGGCGAATGGTAAATGACAGCACCTGAAGAGGATGCCGTCCGTCACCCCGAAACCACACTTCCCCACATCATTATTTTAGAAGCCTGAAGGCATCGTGAAACGCAGACACAGTAAAATATCGAACATGCTAGATTATTTTTGCTATCAACTATTCTACATCATGAAACAATCATTATAACGCGTAAAGTAACAATCTTCACGAAAATAGTAATCGATTTTCTGGCCACAATATGTAAAGCACTTGAACACATATAATACACAGTTGCTTTTTGGTTCTGCTTTGATTTCTATTCCATTGTCTCAGGCAGAAGTGCAATCAATTTGTATAAACACTGGAATTATATTTGGGTCCAGTTTCGATGGAATGCATATTATCAAGAGATTTTCTTAAGTAGGTAGCACATTTCGATACCATGTCACGTTGATTTCTATTTTCAGTCCAAATGAGATATAAATGTAGGCTTGAATCAATTAAAAAAATGATTGTGTGTAAATGCTACCATCAATTTAAAACTAATAAATGTATATAAAATTTTCTCGTTAGCTTTCATGTTCTCATATTTTAACATGACACCAAATCATTATTAAGGAATCACATTCGCATTGTAAATAATTTATTCATTAAACATATTCAAATGCATTTTTACGTTTAATACCACATTTTTGTTTGTATGGCTTGACGATCATTAAAACTCATTCTCACCGATTGCGTGATTTATGCAAATATATCCTTGAAATGCATTTATTGCTACGATTTCCAATAACACACTTCTTTTCAGCAACTAAAAGAAAAGTATGATAAGAACCACATATTTAATTGTACATCTAACATTTTCAGTGGCGGTAGAATCTGAAGAGCAAGCAAAATTGCGACTTCAGGTTGAGCTTGAGTTTGTGCAGTGTCTTGCCAACCCGAACTACTTAAACTGTAAGTAAATTAGCTGTGAATCGAATAAATAACACTTAGACATTCATTCCGTCTGCAGTTCTAGCTCAACGTGGATTTTTCAAGGACCAGGCGTTCATCAATTACCTCAAATATTTGCTGTATTGGAAGGAGCCTGAATATGCGCGATATCTTCGCTATCCAATGTGCTTATATTTCCTCGATCTTCTGCAGTACGAGCACTTTCGCCGGGAAATAGTGAACTCGCAATGCTGCAAATTTATAGACGATCAAGCGATTCTACTGTGGCAACATTATACACGTCGTCGCACGAAACTGTTTACAATTAACAACGGAGTGATACAAATGGAACCGAATCCAAATCAAAATGGAACGCAACAGAATGGTGTCGGTGGGCAAAAAGTTACGTAGTTACTGATCAATTAGTAGTATTAGTTAGTTTATAAGTGAAATATGAAAATAATTATTTTAATATTTTTGAAACATAAAAATCTATGTATAACACACATGAACGTATTTACAGTCAGTCACACTCGTATTCGTAAACAATAAATTCAAAGAAAAAAAGCTAGAATATTTGAAAGTTTGTATATTTTTACTTTAATATATCACATCATTATCTTCATTAACTTCTATACATTAATGCTATTCAAAGATTGACCAAATAATTGCTGCAGATTAAAGTATAAAACAAAATAACAACAGTAATTCAAAATTCTATCTCACATTCGTATTCGTAAAATTAATCTTCTTTAAAGCAGGTACTCTTAAAGCTAGTTGATATGGCACGACTAATATTTTGTGGGATAACCTTTTCTCTTTATTACCTCGGCTAATCTGTTTGGCATTGATCTGACCAATCTTTCTGTCACATCCGCCCCAATATTTGACCATTCGTAATTCAACTTTTGTTTCAGCTCCTTAATATAAGAAATATCGTGAGATCGCAGTTTTTGCTTGAGCATTCCCCAGAGGTGCTCGATTGGATTAATATCGGGAGATTGAGGGGGTGTATCAAGTACTTTTGGGCAGTTGTATAACAACCACAGTCTGGTTACAAGAGCTTTATGTTTCGGGTCGTTATCTTGGTAAAACATAAAATCACTTGAGATTCCTAATTTTTCAGCACTGGTTTTTAAATTCTCTTTAAGAATGTGTATATACTTCATTTTATCTAAAGTACCGTCAATAAAATGCAGTCTCCCCGTACCAGCGGCAGAGAAGCATCCCCATACCATAAGAGATTTGCCACCGTGTTGCACTGTAGGTTGAAGATTCTGTTTTTCTAATGACGTATTTATTGTTCTCCACACTCGTTGTTTTTCGTCTGACTGGAATAAAGTAAATTTACTTTCATCAGTAAAAATTACTCGTTTCCAGTACTCAAATGGGCAGTCTTTATGAACATTTGCTATTCGTTATTCGCTTTACTGATGAATGGTTTTCTCCTGGCTATTCTTCCGTTAAATCTTTTTTTCCTTAAAATACGGCGAATTGTTTCGGTACTTACGGATTTTCCCAAGTAAGTATTCACAAACTTGAATAATTCTGGAGCACTAATTTTTGGATTTTTTTTAACTTCTCTCAATATTATCCTTTCGTCCGATTCTTTTAAGAGTTTTCAGTTTACATTTCTTGGCTTATTTTCAACTCTTTTTTCACTTTCATGTCTTTTAATAATATATTGTACAGTCGAAATACTTTTCTTAGCCAGTTTACCTTTTTCTTTTAAAGTTTTTCCACTTTCACGTTCACTTATAACAATTTTTCTAAGTTCCACAGAAGTTTCTTTTCCTTTTCTTCCCATTGTGAATTAGTTAAGAATAAATCCGCCAAAAACTACTAGATGCTTTCACAATACTAAAATACTGCTCTACTTTGGCAAATTTAATCACGACTCGTGCATTGTTAGCGAGAAATTTTCAGTTCCATGGAATTTTACGAATATGACTGTGACATGGATTTCTTAATAATTGCACTTTTCTGCCATTTTTAAATAGAAATATGTATAATTTTCAGGATTTTTTTTTTACTTAAGAACTATGCACAATTAGGATATATTGTTTTGATAAAAGAATACGGCAATTTTTACTCTAAATATAAGATTTCAACGATTTTTCTCGAATATTATGCAATTACGAATATGAGTGTGAGTCTGTCAAAATATCAATTTATTGCAAACAGTTCTTTTTATTAATTCTATCTGTTGGTGCAGGCATGAAAGACCTTCTGGTGGTTTTCTATTTGGATCCATCGGCTGGTCGAAATGAACGCTTTAAACATGCGAGCCTACAAGAAGAGTGTGGTTTTGCTATTGAATCCTATTTATGGTGCTTCCTAGAACGTTACGATGGTTTGTCATGTGTTCGCTAGCCACAATATTTTAAATAGTTAATAGTTAATAGTTTGCTAAATGTAAGCTCGATCAGCTGTTAGACAGATTGTCGATTCATAATTTGGCTTCAAAACGAGTCAAAAAAACACTTGTTTGATATAAATTAGATTGTTGAATGCTGAACTTATGAAACTAGCTGAAAATTTCTTTACATGAATAGTCTAAGAGTGAGATTATGTTACAGGATTGGTATAAGTTGTATTGATTCAAATACATTTGAATGAAACACCATTTCAAGTGGGTTTGCAAGTCGCGGTCTCCCTAGGTATCCATTACAAATTACAGTACAAACTTCAATCGTCCCGTTTTGAAAAATGTGTGAGTATTTTTTTACGCGACCCAAGGTAGTAGAACTTATTCCCTAACTATATACCTAAAAATACGAATATTAACTTCCCAGTATATGGGAAGTTCTTGTAATCGTCTCGTAAATCGAAATTGAAATTTTCAACATATCTTTACGTTTTGAGGCCTTAAGAGTATATTTTAAGTGTTTTTAGAAAGAATTATGTGTGTGTGTACGTACGTTCGTTCGTGGCCAGTTTTTCTGAGAGCATAACTCACGCAAACAAAGTCGTTTCGACCTTCAAGGTCATTCATGTCATTCACTATATCTCGCGAACCAAATATAGTATTTGCATCACTGAGATGTCAATCGATGCGTCTTAACATTTTCATGATGTTTTTAATTTAAAAAAAAAACTGCAAAAAATTAGGATTTTTTCATAAAAGATAAATTTTAACCTGATTTGATCAAAGTTTATTAATATTTGCATAATTTGAGCAGATTTTTTATAGTTTTTACAGCACCGTGTTTTAATTTTAATAACTTCCTCCATCATCATTCGTAATGCTTTTTACTTTTCACATGCAATTAAACCGATTATTGACTGCACATTCAATGTTTTTCAAGACCAACTGAAAATAAGAAATAAGTATTAGCCTGATTGTTGTAAAATCGTGAAAATAATAATACATACTCAATGATTATGTCATGGCGATTTTGAACACAACTATTCAAAATGGCCACCACGCGACAAAATCTCTTCAGTGGGCGTAATAACAAAAACTCAATTCATTTTTGCTAGCGCTCTTTTGTCCAAGCATCGATACGAAAATGACGAATAACGTAGAAAAGGCTTTGTAACCTGTCCCCTCTCCGATTGATTCGCGTGAATAATCAATCGAACCAATCCACCCCATCCACCAAAAGCACAACGTATTCAATGGACGCTCCCGTAGACGATACGATTAATATTAACTCATTCCAATTACTGCTATGACTAGCTCTAATTATTATTTTATAAAGTAGTATTATTTTCATAATTATTATTGTGTTTAGCATTTTTAATATTTATGTAAATATTACCGGGAAGTTAGTCGTGTGGACCTCAAGGGTCGCACCTCGCGGCTTGTTTTATTTCTGTTTCAATTCAATGAACTTGTTCGAATGGGGAGGATACTACTAAATATTAGACGTAATCAACAAAAAATAAGGAAATCAACAAAAAATAAGGAAAGTGAACGCATTATTATGAATATTATGGAATAATATCAAACAGCACTTATCTCTACAATCATCAATGATAAAGATAACAACTTTCAATTGATTTTCCGCGTTGAATTCAGTACAGTCGCGCGTGCAGTTGTATTAAGTTCGCGTGCTGAGTTATGTCTCTCATATGATATTTGAAAATCGGCTCTTTTTAAATATATAAATATGCATTGCCATAATTATATTTGGAATATCAGATTTTTTTTTGAGAAAACCAAATGTGTCGTGCCCCCTAATGATTGATTGTGTATAAGGCGTTATTGTACGCAGTGTATGTTGGATGTGTTAGTCGTTAATCTTAACATATACATTGATATGGAAACCCGTGAACTTCGTGGAAACTGTTTGAAACGAACGCAATTGAAGTATGTTGTGTTTATTTATCTGAGATATAAAGTAACAAATAATTTCGACGATATGTTTAATGGTTTTTTAGTGGCAAGAATGACGCATTGTTCGCGTTAAATACTCTTCGAAAACTAGAAGCTGTTATAGGATATATTTGTCAAAGAAGCTGAATAACACCGTCTTGGCTCAAAAGTATGGGAAGGATACTTTCAGCTTTACAGCGAAATATAGCAAAACATCGTCTTTCCTTGCGGTTTAGAATGTTTTTCTCTTGGTGATGATATTTTTCTTTGAAGAAGCGTCACTCTCTCCAAGCAGGACATTTTTCAACCACCGATAAAGCCATGTTTAGTTTACTGTTCTTTCTTTAACCGTTGTGAATATCTTGTATGTTATGAATTCACGATTTTATTTCGAGTGAAACTGATTAATTATAAATTCAAGTCAAATCTCAACCAATACCTTGCAGAAATTTAATATTTTCATTTTTTTCATTCAAATTGCGTCGTCTGCTATTGTTACTCACCGTCAATATTTAATATTTTAATACAGTCTGCCAACGTTTTAATATTTTAATAGATTTAGCTTATCAAATATATTTTTAGTCGTTCTTCAATTAAGAAGCAGTACCTTGCCAATTTTAGGGCCTCAGGACTATATTGTAGTTGATAGCTGCAGACGTTGATTCGGAAGTAGTGTCATATGTTTCCCACAAATGTAAATTTTTGTTTCGTGGCAAAAATAAGAGAAAGCCAAATGAAATTACCCATTGTTCAGCGACAAGTCCTAATGGCACGCGAAATGCCGATATTTCTCCAGCCAATTGTGGCTAATTCTGCAGAATATGGCAGGAGAATATCTGTGAGTAAAACAATTGCTCAATATGGCAGTTAGACTTCAGATTTTACTCTAATTTTATTTCTTAGTCTACAGTTCTTTTATTCTAAAATCTATGTAAAAAAATCTTACGCTAAAATTAAGGGAAGGGAGATTTCTCTATGTATAGTATTAAAATCTATGTACCCATGCAATAGTTTCAGAATCGCATCATGTGTGACCAAAATAAATTATTAATTTCTGAACAAATCCGATGATCATCATTCCCACGGATAGTCATTGTTTCCATGGTTCAAATTTATGGGGTCATAAATATTCGTAATAATCCCATTACACTTGTGCAGTGATTACGTCGATGACATGCCACGAATTATCTAGAGCAGATGACACTAAGCAATGCAACACGTGGCACGTGGGAATTGTGTATGCTCGATCTAAATAAGTATATCCTTATGGCTGATCGTCATTCAAATTATTATCAATGGTTTAGTATGTGGTCTCAGATCGAGACACTACAAAAGGTTCATTTGCGAATAACATAATGCTATATAGGTAAGGCTGAGCTTCTCTTGTTCTTAGAAAGATTAATCCCCCGTTTATGCAGCATGGTTCTTAGAAAACTGATACTACCTTCACAATGTTATCAAAATAGAAATACTTATCGCAAAGATACCATCTGTCTTTGATTGAACGTTGCCCCATTTGGTTTTGCACGTTATATGAATAGTAGTTCTTTCAATTTATCAGTGATTGATGAGGAATCAAGCATCATGTAGTTAACTTAAAGTACAACATAGGACTTCCATTAACTTTTTTTGCTGATCATGATTAAAATTTCTTATCGTATACTTTTCACGATTGCGCATGATACGAAAACCTCAGTGCGCAAGCCGAATCACATTTGCCCAATTATTATTGTTAATTTCTAACATGATGAAGAAATTTTCAATGTAAAATTCATAGGGGCTTTTCTCAGCCGAGGGTTTTATATGGCGCATTTTAATTATGATCATTTATTTCGTAATTTCGAAACATTATTTTATGATCTTCATGTCTGTATATTATTTTGGGTATTTTTTATTGTAATACAATTTGCACGGTGAAAAGCGTACTTAATCCAAGCCTTATCTTATTTAAAAAGGATTACATGTAATCTATTGCTTGATGTGTAATATCGATAAAGTGTGTGACAAACAGTTTGCTGGAGACAATCTATTTATTTATTGATAGTAGACCTCAAATAAACATCAAATATGTTCAAATGCTTATTTTTTTTAACAATTGTAATCTTTTATATATTTATTTAAACATATTTTCTTGCATGTTGAAATTTTATCAGTTGAATATATTTACACCAAAATAATATTATGAGTGTTGCAGATGTTTGCAATTAATGATAATACTTGGATGTACTGCTGGAATATGTGCTTACAACAAAAAAGGTGTAAGAAGTCCTGCTGATAATTTACTTTGATGTAGTATCTGAATGATCCGATTCAAATTATCACGTTCATCAAACGACTTTATGAAATGCAGTTTTTCAGTTTTCTCCATTATTTCTAAGACGAAATTGTACATTCAGGTAAAATTTAATTAGAATCACTTGTGTATTGAATGCCTCAAATTTACAGAAAAAAGTGAAATATAATTAAAGAGAGAGTATTTTAGCAAAAGGTTTCTCGTGAAATAATATTTCGTAAAAATGTCTCATGAAAAAATGACAGAACCACAATTTATTATGTTTGGAAAAGGCAGAAAATTTCACGTTGAATAAACCCAGGAATTTCTTCAAAGCAAATCTATGGAGAATGGCTGCCAAAAAAGCCGAACTTCTTTTAAGCCATTGAATATATAGGGAGGACTCAGAAAATTTCACACCCCCATCCCTATATATGCAATCGCATTTTGAGTTGTGACGGTTTCCTCGCTATCAATTTCCAGATGCACTTCAATATACATAGTACCTATACATGCAAAAACTAACCGCGGACTCAAATAAGGGGTTTAGGAATGCAAATGTAAAACGAAACAAATATTTTCCGGAAAAAAATATTTTTTTAACTTCCCAGTTCCCAGTGGGAAGTTATTGTAATGTGACCGATTTTACGATTCCCAAATTTTGACATATCTCCACGTTTTAAGGTCTCTAGAAACCAAATCCATCGTTTTTAGAGAGATGTCTGTGTGTATGTATGTACGTATGTGCGTATGAGCATATGTGAGTTCGGAATTAATTTTCGTCTTGATTATCTCAAGAACCAAAGATCATATTGACCGATTTCATTCGACGCGTAGCTAAGTAACTTAAAACTGAATGAGTTTTCAGCAAAATCGGTGCAGCCGTTTTTTTTTATTGATACGACTTTGTTTACGTGAGTTATGCTCGTAGAAAAAAAACTGTCCACGAACGTACACACACACATACATCCCTTTCTAAAAACTATTTAAATATACTCTAAAGACCTCAAAACGTAAAGAAAAGTCGAACATTTCAATTTCGATTTTCGAGGCGATTACAAGAACTTCCCATATACTGGGAAGTTAATAATTATAATAATTTAGAATGATAATTATTAATAATCGTGTTACGAATCAAGCAAAAGCCTTGCTTGCTACTCTGATCATATTTAAAAAAAACTGGATCTTCTCCTTGCCTCGGTATCTTCATGAGTAAATAGTAACAAAAGCAGGAACCAGCGCTGTGAACATATCTTACAGGAGTTATGACCATCTGTGTAAACAGAAAAGAGTCGAGTAGAAAGAACAATCAATAGGAAAATAGGATACTAACCTTGAATCGCATGAAATTATGGAATAGGAATGTTAGGTGAAATGAATGTGTGAAAGTAGCATGGATATGAAGAAAAACAATAAGAGAGGGTTGCTGGTCCCTGGATCATCAAAGATGATCGTGGCAGATTAGTCTTGTCGATACGTAAGGCGAGGCAAGGATTTGTGCTGTAAATATCTAGCGCGAGCATAACGAGTGTTTTGTAACAAGTCTTTCGTGCAATTAGATTGGAAGCAATTAAGCTCTTAATTTATAATTTCGTTTCTGGAAAACAGAAGAGCGTTATCTTTCGAAACCTTAGCAAATAATTATTGTTGCGTATTATAAATTGATTCAGCTGTTCTTCTTTTGATCGGGGAAGATAAGTATAGCTTCAGTGTTAATATGTGCGAAAGAAAATCGCAGATGTATCTATGATGGTTACTTTCTTTTTTTAAATCCATTACATGGCGAAAAAAAATTCCGTAGATATGATAGAATTATGTAAATTTCCCAATTGTAAATACTTTACATTTCGCAATTTTCGGGTATCATCACCATTCAAATTCACTTCGAAGTCCCTGCCTAACTATTGACCCAACATCTAGCGCGCAATATCGTTGTTCACATAGAGGCGTCCGCCTCACTTAATATTTTTAATATTGTTACATAACGTCACGCCCAGACAGATAGGTCCTAAGCGAAAGATTGGTTTTTCTTGCGAGGGACAAATTTAAAATATAACTCTTATTTTTGCTTACAGAGTAACAATTTTTGCAACGATTATCGCCATAACTAAGGTACCTTCATTTGCTTTGGATTCAAACAATACTTGCAGAATATGTAAGAGACAACTCATTTGTAAGCCTGCAAAATCGAACTACACCATTATTTTCAGTGATTCGTCCTGGCGAGTATGTGCGTATGAAAGCAAGCGCAATGCTCAATCTCAGTTGCGATGTAAGTTCATACGAAATCGATCTCAATAAAATGATGCCCAAGCAATTATGGTTTTGGGAGAATAATGAACATTTGGATGATCATCACAAAAAGGTGGGCACATAATTAACTTTTTGGCTAAAAATGTTTTCTAACTTTAACAAAAAATTGCAAGTGCTCCCCAATACGAGCAAACGATTTAAATGATATTTTATAAGGCAGTACTTTCGGACAAGGTTTTTCCAAATGCTTTCTGTTGGAAATATAGACATAAACTAGTTGGGCTGACATGTCGGTAGAGCGCACTACGTACGCGCGGGCACATCCATGTCCGCTTTACATTCTAAGCTTTAGTTAGTTTCTTTTGACTTATGTACACTCTTCACTGATCTGTCGAAGCATCGACATCAGTACAATAAAATATACATGTTTAAATAAATTCCCGATTATTTCTTCTAAAACCTGCTATCCAGTTTTAAAACAAATAGAACAACTTTTTTCCAAAATCTGAACAATCGTTATCTACATTTGATGTAGATAATGATGGGGTTTTTTATTTTGCCCTACGGGCGACGAGTTCTACTGCTTGCCATGAATTATGCTGAGACGAAGTAACGTTGCGCGCTAAGAGACAAGAGACGCTATTTTGGCTTTTTTGTGTATACATTAAAGTCTACTAAATAAATTTGTAATAATTTTTTTAAAGTTTTGCCAAAAACATCTAGTAATTTTAAGACTTCACACTATGAATCGAGATGTCCAATTAAAAAAATTGCTCTGTATGTGGTTACTCCTATAAAGTAAATCTATGTTATAAATATTGTATGTATGCACTTCTATTCGGTAGGCGACCAACACAATAATCACAACCCTCCACGGCCTTGATGCGAAAGCCAACAACACCTACACATGTCGTTCATCACAATATGTGAATTTAGCAGAAATGAAGGAAGTCGCCATAGGAGGTACTTTTAGAAAAAGAGGATAGAATATTGTTTGATATTCAATTTCCCTAGTAGATCCTCCAGCACCTGTTCAAAACTTTACATGTAAATCTCATGATTTTGGAAATTGGAAATGTTCCTTCGGAGCAATTGAAAGAGTACCCGCCACCTATACTGCGGCTTATATGGTTTGTATCTGTTGTTACCACTGGACTACCGTAAGGCATTGCTTTTCAATAGAAATATAATTGTTTCAGGTCGGAAATCACAAATACAATTGTCCTTGTATCAACAAATCCGATCACGACTTTGAGTGTGAAAGCGTGCTATGGAGGAATACCTACAAAATTTACAAATTTCTGTTGACCTCGAAAAATTGTTTTGGAGAAAGGGAGCAGAATTACAGCTTCAAAATAGCAAATCAAGGTTGGTAGATTTTATTAGTATCGACTCACAATACAAGATACATAGTAATTCTTTTGAATATATTTTAAGGACGCCTAAACATTTAATTTACTTTAGTAATTTAGATTTTTTGGGTTTGAAAATATCCAAATTTTTCGATTGAAATATTGAACAGTTGCGACAATAGCCACGAATTATATAAAATATTTAGTTAGATTAAAACTCACCTCGACTATACTTGAAAGTAATATATCTGTTTTTAGTCATTCCTAAAGGATTAGAATTGCGTGTGATAAATGTTAGTTCTACAAGTGCAAAGCTAAGGTGGAGAGTAATCACAGACAATCCGGTCTTGTATAAAAATGGTGAGTTATAAACGATGGATGGCTTCATGGTGAGTTATTTATGATTAATATGACATGTTTTTCAATTGGCAATCTGGTTGTTAGTTCAGATGAAATTCTCCTTTTCTTCTTGAAGCTTTTAACATCAGGAAAAGTGAAATTAATTTCGTCTGCGATTAACTAAAATAAGAATTAGAATGTTTGTATTTAAGGTACTATTACCGTCTAGAAGGCCAAAAAAGCAAATTTTCAAGAATTTTTTTCCTAGTACCTTTAAAATATTCTTAGTTAACTATTCTTTAAAACATTTTTTTATTGTTAGGGAATACATACCAGTTTTTTCGCATTCTGATTTGATTTTTCTAAATTAAAAAAATTAAGGGTCTTGAAAAAACACTGTCGCACTGCGGACAATTAATCTCGAAATTGGTAAGTCTTAAACCAAAAATTAAAAAAAAAATCTTAAAATGGAAGGTGTCGGACAAAGTAATTTACCACAATTAATGAAAAAATCGATTAAATAAAAAATAAATGGCGAATGTTTGAAAAAGGTGAAAAAACAGCCTTTATGCAGTTTTATGCATACCAAAAAAATTTCTGTTTTTTTTGCCAAATTATGGTAAATTACCCTGCAGGATATATCGGTTAACAAATCGCACCAGGTTTTTTAAAATTTGCTCATCCAATTCAGAGATTATATGTCCGCAGTTTAAAAAAATGTCGTTTTGAGAAAAAAATCGTTTGGTTTTTTAACGTTTTTTTATTGAACAAATTCTATGACTCACAATATCCATGGACCATATAAAAGTAACCCATAGTTTTCGTGAGCCTCTTCTTGCATTTGTTGGGTTCCTTTTCTTATCAGACGTCCTTCCTTCACCTTGCTAATCTTTGCCTCCATCTGAATCCTTTTCTCGTCCATTTTGCTCAAATATTCGTAAGCAGCATGTCCTACGGAATTGCCAATGACTTCCAAATTTAACATCTTTATCTCAACTTTTGCACTTCAGCATACTTGCTAACGCAGGAAAACTGAAATGAATTACCAAAATACATTAATTAACATCATCGTTTATTTTCACATCAGAATCACTATCATCCGATAATTTTCTGGCAGATATACTCGTAAATGATGTGCTTTGTTCCGCAGTGTATTGATTACCCTTGAATTCTATAGATGTTCTCGAAGATCTTCTTTTCCTGGCATCACGTTTCCGTTGATTAAAGATTTTCTGAAGGATCCATTTTATTTATTCGCAAACGCTCTTACAGTCGAAAGAATAAGAACTCAGAGCATGTGAGAAAGTCAACAATATTAGGTAAACAGAATGTGCTGGTATTTTGGAGAAAGGGAGACGTATAGACGATGCGCGGGAACAGCAGCGAGAACACCTGCTTCAGGCCGCCCGCGCGCTGACTTAAACTTATACATACACAGTTATAACTTTCTAATTTCGTCGAAATATTTTAGGAAGTTATTTTTAAATGTCCAAGGAGTTTTAAAATGCAAAAAATATTGATTTTTAAAAAAATTTGACTATAATAGTACCTTAATTTATATATCAGAGACGTATCTGTAGATCATGAGGATATACTTTTTCAAAAGCATCAACGTTTGAGGATAAGACAAGGTGCCGATTGTTTCACATAAAAATTTAATCGTAGATTTCCCTAGAAAAAGATCAATGTACTCAAGTCAAACTTAAGACAGAGTATATGGAAAATTTACTCAGTCAATTAAGAAAGTTACTTTTTTGTGCTTGTATAGTTTACTGATCCATCGAAAGAATGCATAAATTGAAGAGATACTACAGCGTTCGTTGAAATAGGTCAGTATTTACTTCAAGCCCTCATCTAGAAGTCAAGGAGCTCAGCAGCATAAATAATAACTTTATAGATGCTTGTCTCAAGATAAAGAGCCCATTAAAGAAAGGCCACGGTCTCGACCTCTCAGATTTGGATGAAATTTGGCACATAAGTAGAAGACGTCAAGGATATTCGATCCTTAAAATATTAAACCGCAACACCCTTCAGCTTTTGAGAAAATCGCCTCTAAAGTTTTTAGCGTCTCTTAGTAAGTTTTTGCATCTGACAGAAGCGGTGCAGTACAGAAAGCAGCGCAACTTGTAAGATGAACGATGCTATAAAAAGTATAGCACGTTTTTACGGGGAAAAAAACTTTCCGACAAGCGATTTTGTTTGATTAAATATATAAAACCTATAAAACCTTGTCCTGTAAGGGGTTAAGAGATAGCTACGAGAGTACATTTCATTGTGGTCAAAAATCAATGTGTTTAAAGAGGCTTACCACAGTTGATTTGATCCACGAAATAATGTCACATCCAAGTGTAACAGCTGGTTGATTTCTAAACAATTATAACTCTTATTTTTCCAGGATCAGGTTTTGTACTAAAAATCAAATATCGATTCGAAAATACAAGCATGTGGACACGATTGAAAACAATACGCACTGGAAAAATTCAATCTGAACTGAAATTGACTGGTATTTTCCCATATTCCCGGTACGTTGAATTCCATTATAAAACTTGGATTGAAATAAATAAATTTGAATTTAATAATTGCAATTGTTACAATTGTAGATACCGAGTGGAGATGCAATTGAAGGTGGCGAAAACCAAAATCGCTCCAGAAATGTGGAAGCATGATGTCGCCACATTTCACACATTACCAGAGAAACCCTCGAATGCACCTAGTACCGATCCTGGAGGATTTTATGTCGATAATAGTCGATGTATTCATGTGTTTTGGAGAGCCTTTCCAAAATATATGTTCAACGGAACGAATTTCAATTACCGAGTGCATATTCAAGAAAAGACTTACCCTCAAAGGTGACTAATATTAGTTATTATTTTAAACACTTATTTATTTCAATTATGGTCAAGGGACAGTATGGAAGTCAAGACAACCAAATACTTTTATAAGCACAGTTCTTGTGAAGCTGGTGAATATGAGTTTTCGGTGAACACCGAGAACAACGAAGGCTCCTCTAACAGGGGGAATATAGTTCGTGTGGCTGTTCCTAGCGATGATCGGATTCAGGGTAATTTGGCTATTCTCTTTCTATTCTCTTGGTTCGCAACAACATAGCTTGAAAGGAAACATGTTTTGCATTTTAAGGATTACCACAACCGAGTCGAATTAGAAGTGTCTACAACGATGCAGTCTACAAACTAGAATGGACGGCTCCTGAATATTTGAAAAGCCTTAATCTGATTGAATACACAATTTTCACATGTTCCTCTAAAGTGCAATCATCTTCCTTTGAATCCTGTGAAGTAAGCCTTTAGTGTGAAAAGTCGATACCATTCTCAGTAATGACCATTTCTTCTAGGACTCGATCGAGTTCGTACACGTAGCTGGCAACCAAACAAAAGTTTCTCTTCCTGGAAATGAGCGTAGACATTTAATATTTGCAGTGTCGGCAAACTACAAGCAAGGAAGCTCAGGAATGGCCATGAGTCATTGTGTTCCTCATGAAAATGCAGGTATTTTGTGAATAAAACCAAGCTTTCCATCATCACATAGTTGGTCTTTAATATAGCTCTACGTCGCCTTGCTCCAAAAGTTGATTATTTCACAGACTCCGTTGTTAAATTGAAGTGGTCGCTTCCATGCTATGAGGAAGCTTTGGTTGTCGGATATATTCTACAGTATTGCGCCTTTGATTCCACGGTAAAAAAGTGCACTGATTCCGTATGGAATGTATCGCGCATATCCTATGACCAAACTGAATACAGCATAGTGAATCTCAAACCATTTACAAACTATAGTTTTTCAATTAAAATACTTTCGCAAGTAAACGAAGGACCGTTTAGCTTGCCGTTAAGAGTACAAACTGCTCAGGGAGGTAAGTCTTGCAAATTAGTCACCAGGAAAGTGTTTTGAAGTAGAATATTGCAGCTCCTTCTCCACCAGTGAACTTGCGAGTGTGCACGGTTCAAGGAGACAGTGCTGCAATAGAGTGGGAACGACCAGCGTTTCCCAATGGCATCATTCGATACTATTATGTTGTGTAAGCTGCAAATTGTTTTAGGACGATTTCCTAGCATTTATAATCGAATTAAATTCACAGAATCAATGGAAGTCGCTCTGGAGAAATAGATGCTGACGTTATGAAACGTTTCGTATTTTATAATCTTACTAATTTGGAAAGCTATACGACATATGCAATTGAAGTGAAAGCAGTTACAATATCCAATGGGTTCAAATTGGAAGGACAACCGAGCAATTTAGTTATTGTGAGAACGAGAGGAAGGGGTAAGGCTACAGCATCAAGGAAATAATATAATTTACACATAAGATAGGCAAACAAATAGCATTAGAAATGTTTTTGTGACCTTACCGAATCAGAATTACTACCGAATACTCTATGAAATAATCATATTATTTGAGTCTCAACAGTTTGCAATTTCATAAGATCACGGAAGAGGTTCATCCGTTTAGTAAGAGTTATCCACCATGGCAGCCATGAAATTTGAATGTCACGGTTATGTTCATTAAAATTCGTATTTTAATACTACACCATGTATAAAATTAATAAAATAATATACTGGTAATAACCACTATTGCTACAGTGTAGTCCATGACTTTAACCAATAAAGTCCTATTGTGAAAATGCAACCATCCTATAAAAATCGTTTAATGTTTATTCAGTTGTCAATTGTGGTCTTGGATATTGTTGTTTTAACAGGACTATGAACTTGCAAACCTCTTCGATTTCTTAGTGAAGAAATAAGCTAGACTATTGCTATTATCCCTTTATTGTTTTCACAGATCGGGAAGTCATACGATCATCTCATGTGGAAGTTGTAGGAGATGTATTAAATATATCCTGGGATCCACCCAGAGAATACGGTTTATCATCGAATACTATTACGTATGAGCTGAAATGGGCACTTGGCCAAAAATGGGCATATCACACGTTACAAAATGAAACCAATTATTCAGTTACATGTAGTCCCAGCAAGCGAATACAAATTTTCATGCGTTCATTCATGAAAATCTCGAGCATAGAAGCCATCGACTACCCCACCAGATGTCATAGTGAGCGTCCTTTGGATGATCAAGTGGTTTTGGTAAATCAGTCAATTGCCCAAGAAGAACATTGGCTGCTCATCTACGACTTCTATTGTGATCCCGACTCTGAAGAGCGGCATGCAACCATATTGATTCTAACCTTATCGTGTGTTGCTATTTTTTTACTTATTATTTTCTTTCCGCTATACCTCAAACACGGAAAGATGAAAGCTCTGTCTTTGGTAGTGCCCTCTGGTCTAGATGACATCATCGAACACGATTTGAAAGATGGTTTCAATGCAAAAATTGCACTAAGTAAAATCACAAAATTGAAGGATCAAAAACCTCTTGTGCAATTTTCACCCAGTAAGAATTCATCAAAAAAAAGTGCTGAAATAGAAATAGAATCTGGTTACATGCCAATGCATGAGGGTTCAAATCCAAATAGATTCGTGCAAATGGCTGAAAAAAATGCAAGTCTGGGGGTCAAAATCAACATAAAATCATCCGGTTGTTCGAAAGATACGATACTAGTTGAAGTTCATCCAACTGCGTACGTACCCTACGAGCCTGCAAGACCTGCACTTACATTTGTGAAACCGGACGATGTGGGCGAAACAATTCCTAGTGCAAGTGGAAACATACACGAAGATTATGGCAGTTACATTAGAGCTCAGCAGTTTAAAAATTGGCCGATGGTTGATGCCCAACTGGTACCACCTCAATTCATGTTTCTTTACATAAATATTTTAAAGGTTATTATATTATAGGCCCTCCAATCTGTGCTGGACGATTGCGAACAGGCAAATGAATTTAAAAAAATCTGTGACGATACAACTGAGCTTGAACTAAATCCCAAAATAAAAGAAAATATACACCCTCAAAAAGAAATCAAGCGAGACCTTATTTCAGGATATGTAGCTGTCTCGCAAATAGTAATTAGTCAAAAATTTTGTTTCATACATATGCCACACGATAAAATCACCAACTGATTTTTTGTCTCTACAATTTTACAGGAGTCTGGCCCCTTTGTAGAAGCATCAGGATATGTCAAAATGGAAAAACTCTCGCTTTTTCATAAAAATCAAAGGTCATTATACGATGAGCAGAAAGTTTCAAAAAAATATTAATCGTGATCATTGTTGCTTTGATTCGTTGACTTTAATGTAAGTTTTAGTTTTAACACAATATTTTGATAATTTTGGAGCATCACTAAAGTAAATACACTGTAATGTGGAAGCGACTGAATCATTTTTAAATAAGATAACATAAATTTGTTTTGAACAACGAAAAGTCAATTTATCTAGAATACGTTTGCAATCTGGATATTTTTTTTCGCTTCTACTTTTCATATCGTTTAAGCAAATATCTTAAGGTCTATTGAAGAAACGACATTTACGATGACGATTCGTTTTATTTTCAATATTTGGGAATGAATGAATAAATAATGTTTAACTAAATTGACTTTGTTTCATTTCTTTTTATATTAAACCTCGAATAGTCCTTCTGGTTCACTTGGATGCCTCTCTCGTTGGTTTCGTGGAGATCTTCAGTGTACTACATACTTTCGGCTACATATGTATCTCACATATGAATATTCTTTCACATGCAGTGAGATACCAGTTTTGTCCTGAGTGCGTGGCGCCTTTCAGTGCCGGTTTTAGGGAAACCTGACCCGACTACTAGGCCCAAAAGAGCTCTGACCGATCAATCAACCTGTTACGAAAGAATACTATACACAACAATAGGCGTTGCAGGGGATCTCATCCGACGTGCTCGGATAACTAAGGCCAGACTTGGTTCCTTCATAACTTTCTGGTCGAAGTAAGACTCAACCTATATGCCTGCCGGTGTTGTGTAGCTGCACATAGGATTCTCAAATGCCAAGAAGGTCCTCGAATAGCTACGGAAATGCGAGCTCTTATCTGCAGTGTTTTTATGTATCAAACCTCTGCCACCACATGTTACCGAAGTCGCAGGAAGCTATTTTAGTAGGACCAAGCACTCATGGTACCAGATTGTAAAACTATTCTTTGTATAATATTTATTTATTTCAAATATTGCTTACCACAGACCAAATTTTTATTTAAAAAAAAAATGTGGAAATAAATATGTAACTAACTTTTTTAGAATTGAATTTTTGCTTCTTGTTAAATTTCAATTACATTTGAGTTTTTAACATACTTTAAACAAATTTCTGCCAAATCATTTCTAATGTGTGGTTCGAGCATACACTTTAAAGGAGAAGAATGGAACGGAACGATTTATTGCTATCAAAACTGAGAATAAATAATTGGCAAAGAAACTACACAAGAAGCTGCCCTTTTGAACACTTTATATGACCAGAGGAGGCAACCGTTTGAGGGGCTAGATTGTGTTATTGAGACTTCCTTGGTTTGGAATCAAGACTACGGTCTACGAGTTAACCTTAATATAACTTAAGGGGGAAATACATTTAACTGCTAAAAAGATTTTTTTATCACATTACAATTTTTCAAATACTCTAAAAATACGCCAAAAAATGTTTTGAAGCGATATTCGTATTAGTTCTCGGGTTATAGTCCATTATAGGCAGCGCGGCGTTGCCCAGCCGGTCGAGCACACCTGCCGCGCGTCCCTGCCTACTTTCTCTTCGGCGCTATGGGCGGTTCTCTAATTGCGCATCCCTACCATATTCTCATAAATCTGAAATTCTAAGGAAATAAGACCTGGAATCGCTGACAATCGAGTAAGTTGTAATAAAAACTAATAATCCATGAATTTTAATCTACCGCAAACTTTAAATGCGTTTATCTCAAAGTAGTACTTTTTCAACTTCTGTACAAAATATCCCAAAAAATGTTACACCGATCCGACTCAAATTTATACCACATCTACAAATAAGTATTATCTACTCGTTAAACCTACATGTTTTTGTAATTACGGAGAAATAATTTGTTTATTAATGTTTAAAACGCGGTTTTTTGAAAAATAATTGATTGTTTTGTTTAATCTAAAATTAATGTAAAAATTTAATTTTTTTCTAAATTTTATTGCTTACCTTATGAATTATACATTTCATTAACATATTTTTTTCCTGAATGTTGGAGGTTACCCGGAAAAGGCGTTAAGTTGTACGAGGCACTTTTAAGGTGTTTTTTTCATTCGCTCGCATGCACATGTAATTGAAGGATTTCATACTTAAAATTTTCTGAATAAACAATATATTTTTTTTAAATTAATCGGAAATTATCATTTTTTTTATTTTATATGTATTTCCCACTTAACCAATATTACTCACTTTTAGGTAGAATGTCGCGAACTTTTTCAATGGAATCTAAATGGCCAGATGTTGATACTTAAACTAGTTCAATCAAACTAGACGGAAAAAATTCAAATCTAGGAATAACTCGAATACTGAAAACGTTTTTGTGTTCCAAAATTATCGTATTATGCATTTATTTGTCCAAACGGACAGTTTTCCATTCGATACATTTCGTTTCTGGTTTTGGGAGAAGATGCGGCTACTCAATGATTGTAACCGCGGCTTCATCACGTATTTTTGAAATTTATGTGAACACAGTGCGACAGTGCAAATATTAACCAAAAATCTAGCTAGCACAATTATAACTGGCTAAATTGTTCTGATGATTTCCTATTTTGAAGCTTTTTGTCCATAAACCTCCAACAGTGGATGGGTTTCAAATATTTCCCAGCATTCCTGTACGTTAAAAATCGATTTTCATTTGCAATTCCAAAAAAATTTAATTTTCTTCTTATCTTTCCACACCATCTAAAGTCAACAATGCGCATCCCAAGATACAAGGAACATTTCATACATTAAGCACCCTTTCATGTTTCTTTTGTGTTTGAACATCGAAAAGCAATCGACATTCACAAAATGGCGCATCAAATAACTGTGATCAATGCACACGGCAATCGATTTGATTCGATTCATACGTTTTTTCCATCACGATAAGATAACGTCACCTTGAAACACGGAACTTGACGAGCACCTACATAAGCCTAAAAATATCCATCACAAAATTAATTAGGAAGCAGATCGTTCCTATTGGAACTCATTGATAGTCGTAAGTTTCTTTCATAATTCTCATCTGACATCCTAATTCTTTTCGCAAGCACGTTAAATACAGGTGCTAATATACAAAAGTCTTGTCAATGGCCAACAGTCTTCGCTTTGTGATTGTTTACAGTTCAGTCTGTAAATGGCGCGCATAAAAATGGTCGTTATTGATTTGGCGGTTTCAACTGAAATAACGATGGCTGTCAGAATGTGTTGTTCGATTCATTTGTGATAGTGCGAGGAAGATCCTGTGATAGCATTACGCAGTCAGAAAAGAAATATTGATAAGATACCTAACAATAATTTGATTGTGTACAATGATAAAATAGATATGCGGTTTTGGTGAACTATTGGCTTGATAAGGAGATTGAGAGCGCCTGTGTTGGAAAGCATGAAGTTTATCCTTTAATGAAAATAAATGGATGGGAATAAGATTAGAAAATCCAAGTGAGTATGATGAAACAAAGAATTTACGAATATCTTCATTATCTCGACAATGATGATAAAATACTGGACTATGTAGTAAATAAACGTTCGCCATCAACAAAACATCTGTTAATTCCATAGATTATAATCTTGGTCTTCACTTGTATTAAGGCTTTTGTTGATTAAAATAATCTTCTTCAAAAATAGTTTTGTAATTAAAATTCGTTTGGTTTTCCAAACCGTCCAAATATTATACATAGTATACATATAGTCCTTTGCGCCTGTAGAAGTTTTTTATAGGATTTGTTTTAAATCTCGAGTGAACACGAGTATTTTATGAATGCGAAAATGAATTTTTGATGGCATTCCGATTGACTTTAAAGCAACAGATACCCAATAATAAGATACACTACTACATGAAGTTGTATTATTATTTATTTCTGTTTGTTATGATAATGGTAATAAAACTGAGTCTCAAGTATTTCCGTTCCGATAAAATGTTACGTCCCAATTATAAATACAATCAATATTCGCGCGTAAATCTAACTGATAAGAAAAAACATACCCCAAAATCTTTCGAATCCAAAAATAAATATTTCTAAGTAAATGTTTACATTTTGTACCTCTGAAGGATTTCAGGAAGTATCTGAAAGGTGAAGTTCTTGATTCGTTGGACCTAAGTTATGTTTCATCTGTCTGTTTACATGTAAATGATACGTAATAAATATAGCATTTGTTGTGTTATCATAAGTATTGGAAGATAACAACGTATAGGTGCCTACTTTTTCTTGTGCTTGTTTTCTAATCTTCACTCATTCATTTGTAGTTTTCTTCGTAGAAGCTCGTTCCACGACAAATGAGATACATTCGGTGGGATTGCTTTCAATTGAACCAATAATTTACGTTTAAATATGCCTGAATTATAATTAGATCTTCCAAAGTACAATTTGAAAGTTAAACCATTTTGTGTTCCGATAATCAATCAATAAACCAAATGGAGCAACGACAAAATTAATGGCCAAGTTTCCATTTAACTAGTTGCGTCACACTTTTCATGGCGAAAAAGGCGCATTTAAAATTTTGAAGGGCATCAAATTTAAGAATCCAAACGATCAAAATTCCTAAACCACAAGAGCCACAGAATGTTGTCATTCATCAGGAAAACTAACTCCAAAATTGACATTTCTACTAAACTCAGTACAAATTGAAATATAAGATACATTTTTATCACTTTCATCATATGAAGTACTACTACATTACTCTATGTTGCTACCGGTTAGAAGCGTAACTGTTATCATCATGGCTACAAAAACATTTTCCTTTACAGTTATATGGCTATTTCGATCAACTGACACGAGAATAGATAGTTGAATTTTTTCACTCACATGATTCTAGTGATCAACCGTTTCTGGCTATCTTCTCGATCCACGGGCTCAAACAAGATTCCTGTGGTATATCAGAAGAAATCAGATATTCAATTCAAAAACTGTTATTTATTTGCGCAATATTGATTGATCACTGTCTTATTGTTTAGTGTTGGCTATTCCAGATAAAATTTGTGCTTTGTAGAAAACAAATTGACCGTTACAAAATATAGCACCGCACAACACTAATAGTGTATCTTGTCAGTTCATTATGCTTTACTTCAGGAAAATTTTGAATAAAAAATTTATTCGTTCCGAAAATACTTAAATGACATTTTATTTATGGGAACAAGAAATATTAGATACTTTTTCCATCACTGTTTCGGCGAAAACCTTGTAAGATTCATCAGCTGTTTTTGTCTGTCTGGAAACTAATAATAATAATAATGAGACGAAAAAACACCTCTAAAAAGGCTAGCGAAAACGTTAAGTTTGAAAAGATAAAAGCGGGTGGCTGATGCCGCTTATTCTTTTTGGATGAGAAAAGCTTCGGCGCGACAAAGACGCAGATTCTGTTTGTTTGAGTATTTTCTAAGGCGACGTTTGTAAATGGAACAGAAGAAAAACAGGGAGATCCTGAAGGCGAAGTTGAATTATCGAAACAATTAGCCAGCAGATAACTGTGCACAATACAAAGTAGTCTTGGCGTGAAAAACGGTTGGTGATGGAAAAACAACTATTTCTGTCGCTCTCACCTCTTGAATGGTGGTTGGGATTACCTGTACCGTGGCAAATTTCGGTTACGGATTTACAAGTTCCCGCAACAACCTACAACAAGATCATGAATCGGATCAAATTATGTTAGAAATAATGAAATATTTGTAGTTTGGTATGTAAAATCAAGAAAACTATTGGATCGAGTCTGGTGAAATTGCAAATGTTAACGGTTTTGAAATATGACTTGACTTTTGAATCTAACAGCATTGCAAAGCTTAATTGATTCAACGTTTCAGACGAAAGAATTTGAAATGTTGCGACGTGTTATTGTCATAGTATATTTGCCATTGAGACCATAAATTGGCCAATAATTTTGCGAGCTTCTTTACCTTTGTCAATGGCTGCAAGCTGACATCCTTCAGTAACAATGAAGATCATAAAGCATATTATGTTGACTGTTCGCAACAGTCTCAGAAACATCTTATCAGTTAACACAAATATCAGATTAGAGTAGATGGATAAGCATTTCAGAGAAGGTTAATGAAGTTTATAAGGGGTCAACCTACTTTAGACGTTCGAAAAATGTGCAATTTTTGTGATTTTTTTAAGCGATTATATAATATTATACAATATATTAATGTAATTCTTTTTGGGTAACATAAATTCACTCTTGAAATATAAGTTTTTTTTTGTTTTTTCATAGTTTTTTATATATAAAAAGCGGCTTTAAAAAGAATTTTTCGAAAATACACATCTTTGTGGTGTTGATGATTTTATTTAAATGGCTTATTTGAAAAAAAAATATCAAACGGTTTCATGATTGCTATGATAATAGGTATCGTTCGACCAATAATCATAAATATACACAAATACACTGAATAAGTCTCTGTGTGCCAGACGAAATGTATATCTGATTTAATAGTTTAAATACATGGTTTTAAGGGAATTTTGAAAAAAAGATTTTTGAATTTAACTTAAATAAATTTTCATTCAAAAATATCAAGTGGGGGATGTTTAGCCAAAATTTTGAAAAAAATTTATGTAGTTTTTTAAGGTAATTTGATACCGAAAAATTTATATTTTAAAAAATTCTGATTTATTTTTAGGTTTGGACGATAGCCCTATATGTTTTAAAATATGTGATTAAAGTTTGATGTGGATTTGTTTAGTAGTTCCTCCAAAAATTACAACATCGTATAAAAAAATGTTGTTTCAGAAAAAACGCGTTTGAAGTTTTTTTTAATGGAAAAAAAAACAATCAACCTTAGTTTGTCATGGGTTAGAACCTCCTAGTCTAGTCAACGACATTGTTTTCTAGTTTGTGCTTTTTGGTTAGCTACTTACTAACACTATTGTTGCACATTAATGGGGGTTCTTAGCTTCCAGGTTATGCTGGTTCATCGTTAATTTAATGGAAAGTGTGGTTTTGGCGTGACGGATGGCATCCTCTTCAGGTGCTGCCATTTGCCATCCGCCAACGAGACAACACGACCACGGTTAGGCTTGTTGATGGGTTAACCAGCATAACCTGGAAGCTAAGAACCCCCATTAATGTGAAACAATAGTAAGTTGCTAACCAAAAAGCACAAACTAGAAAACAATGTCGTTGACTAGACTAGGAGGTTCTAACCCATGACAAACTAAACTTAGCAACGTAGCATATATACGAACCAGTTTGACGGTCGTTATAACTCGCAGATACAAATAATAAAAATAGCTGAATTATAATGAGCTTAACCCATCAACAAGCCTAACCGTGGTCGTGCTGTCTCGTTGGCGGATGGCACATGACAGCACCTGAAGAGGATGCCATCCGTCACGCCGAAACCACACTTTCCATCAATTAACCTTATCTAAAGCTAATCTGCGATGCCAGCACCATAAAGTATTCTCTTAGCTGCTTCAAACATGTCATTTCTCTCAGGACGAGCTGCTCTACATTGAGTTTCGGCTTCCTTTGAAGCTTCAGAGCTGCGATGGTCATTATGGTATATGCGCAACGAGTCTTGCGAATGTGCTAACTTCATGGCACTTCGACCGATTTTTACCCGTATTGTCTCCATAATTTTGAGAATGTATATCCCTTATTTTACATACAAACTGAAACCTTTGTTGGAGTTTCAGCGATGTTTTTTCCACAAGAATACTTTTTGGAGCCATTTTACAGACGCTCGCATTGAAGCTTTCATATGTATTTAGTGTGTGACCATCCAAACATATCTCCAATAGCATCGCTTTTAATAAATCTTCGTATATAGGTTTCAAGATTTCTTAACTTCTTTTGCAATAGGCCGTGGGTGTTTATAGCCTATCAGCTTTTTTTTGGCCTCAAGTTTTCGATACTCACACCAGGAATCAGTTCCTTCTGGGCAATATGAATGCTTCAGATTTTTATCGGTTGATATCTTGTGACAAAAGGTGGCCCACATACTTTTGCGCATTCATTCTACAGAATCAACGTTTCTACAAATGGTTTAACCGTACAACGTAGATAAATCAACTTTATTGTGAATTCTACCGGCTTTTTAAAGGTATTTTTGGAGGTGGTTTTTTTGCTGGTGAACCTTTATTTTTTTCTTTCTTCTTCTTCTTCTTCTCCTTTTTCTGTTTTCTATACATATCGTAAGATTTTTTCGCAACACAAGC
Source organism: Oxycera nigricornis (assembly GCA_963942545.1). NCBI lineage: Eukaryota > Metazoa > Arthropoda > Insecta > Diptera > Stratiomyidae > Oxycera > Oxycera nigricornis. The sequence continues at coordinate 31,723,156 of OZ012659.1, forward strand.
ACGCTTGAACATACGTTTTTTAATGTGTAAAACGCACTCTACAACATGTAGAACGCACTCTCATCTGCTAGTCGAGCGTTTAGTACGCTTACATCATAATGCTTATAACTACCAAAGGAATATTCGGATCACGATGAAATTTCCAGGGAATATTCTTGAATAAAACTGAGTCCGTAGCTGCCCAGCACTGTTTTAGATTTTATTACCAAGTTTAGCAAAAAAATCCTCAGGCCGTCCTAAGAATCCGATTTTGATTTTGATTTTGTAAAATGCATTTGATAGGTGAAGTGCTTTCTTATATGTAATTTTTTCAAAATTTTGAATTTTTTAAAATAAAATTAGATTGCAAAATTATTATGCGGAATCTACTGAATCGATTTTGATGAAAATTTGTATGCTGTTTTATCCTAGATACATTCTAAATGGTAAAAACATTAAACCAAAAAATACTTTTTTTCCCTCTTTTATATTTATTGCTATTTTGAGGCAAGGGTTTTTTTTAAAAAAATTTGAACCAATCATATCATATAAAAACTTAATTACGCAAATTTCAAAACTTTTCTCTAAAATGCACCGTTTTGGAGTTAAAAATGAGAAAAGTAGAATAAAATCAAACATTTGGTTTTTTTAATTAACGATTTTTTTGACAGAGAGTATAAATCAATTATTGTTATACGATTTACTTCACAACTTTTTTTTTGCAAAAACCAGTGTGCCCCCCCCCCCCATCTCAACGGCCAACTGAAAATAGATCCGGTCTGGTCTATAAAAAGTACACCCAAATTCGGATGAATAGAATTTCTATATAAATTAAATTTAAAGATACTGGCCTAAAATTCCAATGATAAAAAACAATTTTAATGAAATTGCAGACATAGTGGAAATTCATTCTAAAATATAAAACATATGCATTAGATACAAGAGCTCCTGAATGACAGAATGTTTTTTTTTGTATCTTGAATTGAATGAAAGTGTAAAATGCACGATTTTTTTATCTTTCAGCATATGGGACGCACGACATAATACTTATGTATTAATTATTGTGACGGTAGTCTTTTTACACTTTGGTGAGTATTTGTTAATCAACAGAAAAATTTACGGTAGATTTTTTAAAAAATTGGATCTTAATAAGGAAATAACAACGATGTTCACGATAGCTTGAAACATTAGTAAGCTGATATCAATTAGGAAAATCCAAATGATAATTTATTTCAGTTCGATTAAGAAAAACTTCTCGAAATTTTAAACAACTGTATTCATTTTTAATTATTTAAATTTTTATAGCAAAGTGTGCAGCATCACACGATGAATGCAAATATATGGTAAGGGTTGGAAGTAAATACAGGCTACAGTGTAGTACTAATTTAACAACCGCATATAATCTTGTTTTACATCGATATAATTATGGAATAATACCTCGTAGAGAATATCATGTAAGGCTGCATACATTCAATCCGTTGAGTGTTTTCAAAAGACCTTCCTTGTAGGTTATAGACAATCAGACCATAGAGTACATATGGGAAAACATTCCAAGGATCAGCACTGATATTGAATGCTATTTTCCTGATGAGCACAAGATCAATCGAGGCGTGTCTATAAAAAATGTAGTGGCAGGTGAGATTTTGAACTTTTAAACCACATCAATCGCGTAATTCTTGACTAAATATTGTTTCACAGAATCAGAGCCCGATGAAGTGACAAGTTTCAAGTGTGTAACGTATGATTTTCAGTATATACGATGTAGTTTTCATAAATCGGAGCAGTACTTCACACATACAAAAGTGATGGTATGTTTATTTCGAAACCAGCTCCGCAAATACTAATTACTAAAAGCTACTTACCTGTGTATACGTTGTTGGGATTTTTTATTGCAAAAATAATAACAGAGAAATATTTAATACCATTCTGCTCGTACACCTTTAAAAGTCAACTTCAAATAACCATCTCATAAATTCCAGCCAAGTGACGACGAACAAAATCCTAAAAGAGAGTCTTTCACATTTTCACAGCCTAAGTATGATCCTGAAAATCAAAACACATATAATTTTACAGTGCATTCGAAAAACTGTTTTGCTGAAAGAACTCAAAATTTTTCTTATAACCATTTAGAAAATGGTGAGTATAATTCGGAACGTGATCCATTCTATCTGATATGATATATAAATAGCGCTGATTTATATTTTTCTACTATTTTTTTCAGTGATCCCCGGAAAACCGAACGTGAGCTTAACAAACATCAAATCGAATAGTGCTACTCTAAGGTTGACCATGACTGACAAACTTTATATGAAGAAAGGTGAGATTATCCAGTTTTTTGAATTTATATTAATAATTGAAAATGAAATATTAAGTTGTTGCATGCAAATATTAACTCAATAAATATTGTCGTGACTCATTCGCATTTTGGATTAAATGTCGAGCCCATTAAATGAATGATTCTGATTCACATTAAAAGACTAGCTGCATCCTATGGGTATTTGCTGCAATTTAAATAGTTGATGTCCACTGATTACCCAATGTCCTTCACATATAACTTTACAATCCGATAAATGCAACTTCACATTTAAGGGGGTCATAGGCTTTGTACATTTTGAAAAATCGATGTTATTTTTTTAAATTTATTTCGATAGTAAATATGCTGAAAAATATCGTGTTAAAAATTTTGAAAGATCCAGGCATTATTGTTACATTTATTCCCAATGTAATGCGGACGCTCTGTGCATACTCGTAGACACACGTGGCTCTGTAAGGCTCCGCCCCTCTGTATAGTGTTTTGCTCTATATATTCAAAAAAAGTTCGAGTGATACATGAAAACAAGTATATTAACTGTAATACTGAATTTAAAAAGAAAATGCTGGCCTCATAACCTTGCCTAATGAATATTTTGAATAATAGTAACATTTTGAATTTCGAAGGAAAATCATCTTTCTCAAAACTATAAATGCATTTTTCTCAAAACGAATTTTCATCGTGCCGTGCCAATGATTTCTCTGAAACTACAAAACCGACGCTTCTGAATTTTTTGCCATTTATGAAACACATATATACATGTATAGCAGTGACGAGGCGTTCATATAAGCCGATTCCCATCGGCTTCCCTTGCCAAATATGTTCCAAAAATGTCTAACACTTCAGTTTTATAAGGGAATGAAGTGTTTATTTACTTGCATGCATCACTGTAAACATGCACAATCGTTCCACTTGATCTCAGTGTTTATTCCATCATACTCCATTCTCTTAATTCTACACATCCTCATAGTTCCATAATAGCCAGCAAAGCGATCAACATCCGTAAGAGTTGCAGCAAAGCTTTCCGAGTCTCGAATTCATCAATAATTTAAGGTGCCGTGGGTATTCAACTCCCGTTGGTTGGAATGGCAGCTCGGTTTTCCTTCAATAGGATATGGAAACAAATAAAAAAGCCGGTAGCGTTCCAGGCTTGCGAATCAGCTGTGAAAATTGATGCTAGAAAATCATCGAAAACTCCTTATAAGAAATACATACTGTTGCAATAGTCTATATGTCTATACCTTGATTGTTGTAGCAGGAAATTCACGTAAGCGCTACTAGTAAGCTACAAAATTTCTCTATATGCTCATAATATACTGCTTTGTCTGTTAAGGGTGCATGTCTTTCAAATAGTAAGCGGCTTACCCACAGTAATTTTTCACCCCTCGCCACTGATGTATAGTTATCGTGTGAACCACGAGTGGTTCAAAATATAGATTTTTTCTATTAGTTTTAAACTCAAAAATCACAAAACAAAACTCGAATTTCGAAAAATTATTTTTAATTGTCCACCATTTTGTTATTATTGTGTATAACTTGATAATTTCGGTTCATACGATAGCCATTGGCTTTTCAAATAAAACCATTTTTGAATCTTTTATTTCAGACCATATCTCGCTTCAGGATCATTGGTACCGTTTAATATAGATTTTTTATATGGCTAGGATAATGCTTCCGTTTTGTGTAAAATAATAATAATAATTCAAAAAAAAATTAATTAAAATAAATAGTACGCTTTGATAAGGTATCAACTGAACCCAAAAATAATTACATTAATATCTACTCCAGGGGTCTTGTAATAAATTCTTTAAAATAGGTCAGTTTTTTGGGTGTATAAAGCCTATAACTCTCTTAAATGGCTGCGATGACTGAATAATATCGCTTTCATCCTTCGTCAATTATGAGTGTCATTCAATAAAACGCGTTGGGACACCATGTTGTAACGTCAAGTTTCGAAAATGTTTTTTTTATAGTTTTTAAAATTCTTTCTTGAAAAAGTGCTAACCTTTATTTTACATTTAGGCTTACAATATGAAATAAAACTTTTAGATGTTTATTTTGGTACGGCGAGTTTGCTAAATACAAATCAATTGAATCCAAAAAAGATCCAACATTTATTTTTGGTTGAAAATCTCCATGCGTTCAACAGGTACCAAACATATATTCCTTCCTAAAACTAAGATGAACATTTCGAAATTTGTTTTGTTCCATAGCTACACAATTGAAGTAAAAAGCAAGAGTATTGGCACGGATGACACTATGGAAATGTGGAGTCAGCCAACCATTGTTGGGTTTCAAACACTGCCTAGACCACCAGATTATCCACCAAAAGTGGACGTAGGAAGCTTTCATGTTGATCCAGATGGATGCATATATATTTGTTGGAAAATGTTACCAGAAAATGAGCATAATGGGGACAATTTTGCCTATGAAATATCAATCGTACGCCGAGATGATCAGGTGGATCAGTAAGTGTCGAAGTAACACTTGAAATGTTCGTTATTTTGGTTGCAATCATCCGCAGGACAAATGAGAGAAAAATAAGCCGCAGCTTCATGATCAACTACTATTTGCCAAGAGCCAATTATGAATTTAGTATTCGATCAGTCAACAGTAACGGAACTTCGCCTGAAGTTCTTTTGAAAGTTCCAAAAAATGGTAGGCTGTTTTTATTCCCTCGCTTGAATTACATTTTCTTTGAATAAAAAATTGGTGCTAGAGAACGCTTCAAATGCGCTATTTTCAGTACTACAGCCACCCAAAAAACTAAGAAGCATTTATGATGGAAAAGTGTATCAATTAAGCTGGGAAGCATCAGACGCACAGGAAATTTTGGAAAGTTTCACAGTTTTTCGCTGTGTTCTTGAATATCCAGTTCAGCATAACGTGAAATGCAATAAAGTAGATAAACATTTAGATTAGAATTACAAGGGCATTCGATAATATCCTTACATTTGCTAGAATTTTACATTTCTACAAGTAGCGCCTGGTGTCACAGGGATGAATTTCACAGAAGAAAATCAATTCGCAGTTTCCGCGAACTACGCAAATGGGAGTTCAGGAATGATTTGGATCGAGTGCACTGCAACTGTGGGTAGTGGTAAGATAGTTTTATTCACACGTACCTTTGACATCAATGTCCTAAAAATATGGGTATTATCCGACAATGATTTTTTCCAGATATCGGTGTTATCAACTATGTTTTCTCAACTATTATCAATTTCTCAACAATTCATCTTACGTGGACCCTAACGTGTGCTCAAAAAACGTTATTAAGAGGATACATCGTTAAATATTGCTTGGACAATGGAGCCGTCTGTACAAACAAGACTTTTTATTCCGATGAAGCAGACGTGAATCTGTTGGACTTAATCTCAAATTCAGAATACCAGATTCAAATTGCATTGTTCTCGGCGGATATGACTGGACCATTTAGTCAAGTTTTTCGGCAAAGGACTTTGGAAGCAGGTAAAACTGCCAAGATCCGATACTGAAACTACTGTTAAAGCTAATTGTCTTTGAAGCACCAACACCTCCTACGAACTTGAAAGTATGCAATGTTACTAAAGACTCTATCACTTTGGAATGGAATAGACCAGAAAGATTGAATGGACGGCTGCGGTACTATAGGATTGTGTGAGTAATGATAGAAACTTCACAAAATAATTGCAATATAAAATAAGTTATGCAAAACATGAACTTTTTGCCACTAAAAATATAATCAAACTGCATTGTTTTTTTTATCATATTTGAAAAGTATTGAAATAAACAATAACTCAAAATTAAGAACGAAATATTCCTCAGTTGAATCTGAATAAATCTATTTTCAAAAGGTATGACAAGTTTATCGAATTATATGATGAAAGCTTCCTCAGCGCAGAACATGTGACTTACAATCTATCAAATTTGAAGAGTTACCAAATTTATAATATCTGTGTAGTCGCAGGAACGGTTTCGGATTCCGAAGCCAGCAATACAGTACATGTTCGTACCAGTGTCGATGGTGAATATATTTTATTGTTATTTATAATTATGTCTTTGTTTCATATTAGTTACAAAACGATAATACTCTGTAACATGTTTTAGTTCCAAGGAAAATTTTATCTACTCATTTGGAGACTGTTGATTCTGTTTACATCAACATCAGTTGGCGGCAGGAGATAGAGACAAAAAGTCCGATCAAGCTATACGAACTTAGATATGAAAGTGATATTCATAATGAAACAAAGCATGTCCTTCTAACAAATGTCAGTAATCACATGACGAAGGATTTCAACTGCTCAAGCAATGCAAAGAAGTATAAATTTTCCATCCGCGCTATAAACGTTGCCTTGCAAAATAAATTTATAAAATGTTCACATGATAACTTGATTTCACTATCCACTTCAGCAAACAAAGAGTTCATTCAAACATACTACAAAAACATCAGTTACTTCGCATCCCTATTTGAAAGGAATCTGAAGACATTCTCACTGGGATATGACTTGGAAGCCAAGCTCGTTTATGGCCCATGGTCTATTCCGGTTGCTTACGAATGCAAAACATATTTACCAGCATATGCAGTTTTACTTATTTGCTTGCTTTCTACTGCAATTGGGGTTGCAACAGTTTCAACTGTGGCTTGTTATCTGCGTCGCAAATATAATATTGCTAAAAATATTGGGATTGTGCTTCCAATCGGATTGAAATTCGATAACTGTGACATAATTTCTGTAGCTGAAAACCAAGATGGCACAGAATCGGATAGTGTTCCGGAATCTATATCCTTGATGAAGACTGAGCAATTTTCTTCTGATAGTATTGATGAAGGATATCGCAGTGACCGACCAAGCTCATTAACTGTGAATGTTTTTGCACAAAATCAGGTAATCTAGAGTATTCCTATTAAAATATGCATATAACAATACTCCGGTAACAATGCAGTTCAAAATTATTAAGCACTATCGGAACTATCAACCCATCTTTAGTAAACCTTCAGTAAAATATGATCCCATTATTTCACAACGGTTCCACCATAAATGCAATATAATCCAAAAAAATGCTATCGAGTTGGCGATCGACTAGATATTAAAATACGTCGACTTCCTTACACAGACTGACTTCTTCCTTATTTAGCAGTTGATATACATATTCGTATTCATTAAATTATTTTGAAACAATATTGTTGCTTGAAAAACTTCACACGACCCTTTATTTGACGCCGCACACGAGCATAGTTTGCCAAAAAAAATCTTAAAAAGTATTTTAAAGTTTAGCTTCTGTCCAATCTGAAGGAAACCTAGCTGTTTTTCGATATTGCCATAATTTTAATAGCTTCAACTCTAGCCGCTGCAGAGAAGACGCATGTGTACAGACGGAAACTTAAACGGGCTTGGTTTGTAACTTACGTCTTAAAGGTTCGACTGACACTCACAAGGAGAGGCCACGATCTCGTCCTCTCAGATTTATATAAAATTTGGCACATAAGTAGAAGAAGAATATTCGATCCTCAAAATATTAGACCGCAACACCTTCCTCCTCGGTTTTTGAGAGAAACGTTTCTAAAGTTTTTAAAGCGATATAGTGTAGGAAGCTGCGTGACTTGCTCGCGATCGTGAGGTCGTGTGTTCGATCCCCGGTCGGTATTGTTTTTTTTTTTTGAATAAACGTGGATTAATTACATTAAGGTAAATCAGCAATGTTCAACTACAAAAACATTTTTTAGAATTCAGCAGATTGTTCGATCATTAAAAAAAACTGTTGTAATCGAAGCAATATCATATTTGACGGTAGGATCATCCATTGTTCCTAGAATCAATCCTGCGTTCTCTTCGTGCCTCATAGTCAACTCGGCAAAAAGCAATAAACCATGGTGGCGCCCATCTTATCTAGCCATAAATACTATAGTGCTCAGTAATTGTAGCAATAGTAGATACTAGGGACATAATGGTTTAACAATTCCATAATTTCGCATTGCTGTGCTCGAAGCGAAGTCCTTGCCAGATGGTCATATAATTCTTCGTTCCTATAATCCAGTCTTTGTTGTTTCCTTGCCTCAGTGCCAAATTGGGTAATTGGGTAGCCATAAGAGAATCAATGGACGGTGACACCCATCGTTATTAAATTACAATTAAAAAGAAGGAAGGAAGGAAGTTACTACATTTTTAGAAAAGGATACATGTGCGAATATATACAAGAGCTAGTCTTTAGTGTGGTTTCCTGGATAGTTAGATGACTCGTGCGAATCATACTATGCATATGGCCATACAGCAAGGATTTCGCTTCGAGCACAGCAATCCGAAAATATGGAACTGTTGTCAGTAAGATACTTTGAATATCTTGCCAACGAGTTTTTTCGACCTCTCGAAGACTAGGGGTTGGTGGTTGCTGATGGGCCAGCTTAGTTCAGTGGGTACGCAGTAACTGTTCCTTTTTAACGATTTAATGCCAGTCAGAACTAAAAAAAAACACTCTTCAGATACTGGTAAAAGATTACAATACTGAGAATAGTAGCCAGCTCGAAACAAACAAGGTCACCATTCCTGATCATGTCAATGCAACTGGATACATTCAAGAATCGGTAATAACACTTTTAATACCAAAAAATTGAAAATATTTTTATTTCTTGATAACTAGACATTCAAGGACAGTATTATTGAAAATCATTTCCAACAGGATTGTGTCCAAAAGCCATCTTACCTGTCCCCGGACATATTCGATGCCAATGGATATGTTGTGAACCCTTCTGTAAATATGCTCAAATTTTAATATTAGTTTTATTTGGAATATTTACAATAGATATCACAGGTTTTCAACCCACGTAAAACATTAAGGACAAGACCTGTGGAGGATATAGATTCAAAGCGTGCAAAAATGTTTGATTTCAACGGGTACGTGACAATGAACAGTGTTACTGGCAAGGTAAGTTGCTTATTTTTAAAACGTTACTATAAGAGCATTTACCTTGTACAACATATGCAACTGTTGGTGCTTATTAGAAACTTTTAACTTCTATAAAATAATAAATTATATATGAAGAGCACAGGGGAAGAACGATCTAAGTCGCATTTTAAACAATCTGAGATAAACTAAATTTAAAGTTTCAAACATTACAAGTTATAGATATAAAGAGATAAAAAACAGTCTGATGAAAATCTCATTTAATATGTATTATTTAAGATTACGAAAAAATCTTTTAAATCACTCAAAAGCTTGTCGTAATCGGTATCGGTATTTGCATTTGAACTCAATATTTTAACACAATAGACAGAAATGCTCAAAAAATAGGAACAGCGTGCTTATTCCACGTGTTTCTGATAAAAATTTGTTCCCTGACTGTTTCTGATGAATACAACAAAACAAAATTCATAAAAACAGTATATATTTTGCTACAAGAGTAACACCACATTAGAGAGAAATTTGTGTGGGCGTGGACTTGGATCGGTGTTCATACAATCGTATGGACTTAGATCGCTCTTCCATAAATCACACTACTGTATTTACTACAAAGAAGAATGTTTCTTCGAGCATTTAGACCACAGTATAGGAAACAACCAGTATGTAATCGTTCATATAAAGGCACACTATCAAGTACTGCCCGCGGTTCTACGGGACAAAGTCATATGTTTGTTTTCATTTATCATTTGTTTGTTGTCATTTATCATATGTTTGTTGTCATTTATGACAAAATGGCAGCTAGATACTGGTCGAGGCACTGCCAAGCCTCGTATATATACTTTTGACGGTACAAGTAAAAAACCACAGAAACTTCGGTTTATTGAATTATATTGGTGGAACGTTTTTGCTGACACAAATTTCATTTGCTTTTGACGAATTGATTTAGAAAAAAACCAAAATGACTGAAAAAATTTCGCATGTTGAAATAAAAGATGTAGTCCGCGAAAGTGCTTTATCCTCTGCAAATCTGGCAGTGTCTGCCAAACGTCAATTTTCGCAAGCACATGGCGCCATTTCTTGGAAGGAAATTTCGTGTTTGAAGGCCTCGATTGCATACTGGGGCTTACATATATACTGTGATTTAGACTATCTAATCTAAAAGCGCAGTTTGCAACGCATAAGATAGCATGTATAATTCATTTCATACTATAATGTGACTTAGATCGATCTTCCCCTGTGCCCTTCATATAATTCCCATTTAAAACGAATATTTACTCAACAAAAACAACAAGATGCCAGGAATAGGGCGCGGGCAGCATGCATCTTCTTCGTCAGCCTCTTTTCACCCTGATCTGTGTGATTCCAACGGCTACGTTTTAGCCAGTGCTGTTAATAAGGTGATAGTCGCCTAAAACAAACTATTTTCAATTTTGTAGAAATTTTGTACTTCGCAGTTGCTCAATGGACAAAGAAAACCCAACGGTGACGATGAATCCCGAAAAGACTATAAATGCTATGCGAAATTTAAAAGGGTAAATAAACCTAGCATACAATAAAATAAATATGTCGATGTTATAAATCTATATTGAGAGCATATTTGTTAATTTTTATTATTCCATGTTGTCTAGTATAAAGGAATTGGAAATAGTTCGTTTTCATGCCGCACTTCAAAAGAATTTAGAAGATATAGTTGGCGAGCCCGTAACATGCAGCAAATAATGATTGATACTCATGGCTACATGGTGAACCGGTGAGTTTATATGACAATTGCTTATTTTCAGCACAAAACTTTCTGTAAAATTACCTGTTTGGCTCTCATATTGCACTGTTTATATGTTCAACTATTCCACATTCCAGACCAAAAAGCAGCATTGATTTGGATACCCAATCATTGCCTGTTACAACAGATTTTCGGACAGAAAAATGATTCCATGTAGAATCAGGTGTGTTAACCTGAACTCGAAGAAGTGTGATTTATTTACCAATGAAGGTCCTTCCTCGTAAGATGGACAGCGTTATAGTGACTATGCATATGATTCGTGGATCTGTGTATCAAAAATGTAAGGACAACTAGAACAATGCCAATTGATTTTCCTCAAAATGTTCCAACCATGCATCAAGAAATCTATTGCGAGATCACTACACATACTTCTATGACAAATTCTCACCATAAAATAGTTCTATTCTAGCTTCTAAGAATTTCATGAAAGTTATATTTTGCAGTTAAAACCTTATTGTGCCAAAGGCTTTTCATATTATAGTTTATTTTTTATAATAAACACATAAAAGGGTAAAATAATATTGGAAATTAAAAATTTATTAATCAATTTTACCTCGCACTTTCCATGTATGAGTTTTATATATTATTATCGATCCAATTTATCTTATTACATGACTTAGCACTAGCTAACAAAGGTGAGGATCCTACCTTCATTACGGCAAGCCGTAGAGAGGTTCTGGATATCACTCTGACGAATGAGCACTTGAACCAAGCTATCAAAGGATGGCAAGTATCGCAAGAGTGCTCGTTCTCCGATCACCTATACATAAGGTTCGATTTGGCATCTGACCCTCTGACAAATTCAACCTTCATTAACAAAAGGGGGATGGATTGGGTCAAATACCAATAGGTATTCGAGTCTGCGCTAGAAGGCGGACCTCCAGAGATTGTAGACATACCCGGTTTTGAGGAAGCCGTTGGGACCCTTACATTGGCCTTCAATGACGCAGCAAGGTCTGCATGTAGTCCAACGAAGCCTAGAGGGAAGTACAAACCCCCATGGTGGAATAGTGACATTGCGGAGCTGCGGAAGGAATGTAGGAAGTCCTTCAATCGGGCTAAAGAATCTAATGACTGTTGTTCTTATAAAACAAAACTGAAGGAGTTCAAATCCTCTATCAGAAAGGCTAAACGCACCTCTTGGAGAAGCTTCTGTGCAGAAATAGAACACTCCAAGGATGTCAGTCGCCTGCGAAAAGTCATGACGAGCTCCCCCTCATTTTTAGGGTCCGTTAAGGACGCAAATGGAGTCTGGACGAAATCCAGCTCCGAGAATCTGTCCATTCTCGTGGATACGCACTTCCCGGGCAGTGAGGGTGTGGCTGACAAAGCGGATCCACACACGCTCCCGGATTGCATGCCAACTACTGTGCCTGTAAATGACAGGCTCCTACGCTGGGCAATCAGCTCATTTCAACCCTTCAAATCCCCTGGCATGGATAACATCTGACCTATCGAGATCCAGCAGGGTATCAATATAGCACTGCCATGGCTGAACACCATTTTCAAAGCATGTGTACGGATGGCTTACATTCCACAGCAATGGAGAGAAGCAAAAATAGTTTTCATACCTAAAGCGGGTAAAACATCCCACTCCTCACCTAAGGATTACAGACCTATCAGTCTCACCTCTTTTCTGCTAAAAACTCTGGGCCGACTGATAGAGATCCATCTGAGAGCTATTCTGAAACCACTCTCTAATGCGCAGCACGCATACACAAAAGGGAGATCGGTTGAAACAGCTCTTCACTCACTCACCAGCCACATCGAAAAATCGCTAAGCGTCAAAGAATACACGCAAGCAGTTTTTATAGACATCGAAGGGGCTTTCAACAATATCAGCCATAAGGCTATTGGTAAAGCACTCGGGGGAAGCAATGCCGATGACAACCTGATAGGGTTCATCGGTCAACTGCTTAGCAGCAGGAACATCAACTCCACGCTAGGAAACAGTACCGTACGAAGGAGGGTTTGCAGAGGCACACCACAAGGTGGGGTGCTATCACCCCTTCTATGGAACCTAGTGTTGGATGAACTCCTGTCAAAAATAGAAGCGACTGGCTGCAAAGTCGTAGCTTATGCCGACGATGTTGCAATAGCAATATCGGGAAAATTTGTTAACACCCTATCGGAAAGACTAAACTTTGCCCTAGGTATTCTTACCAAATGGAGCAAAGAGTGTGGTCTAAAGATCAACCCGCAAAAGACGGAATTTATGCTCTTCACAACAAGGTACAAAATTCCACGATTTGTCCCACCTAAACTTGAGGAGATAAGTCTCAACCCATCTCATCAGGTCAAATATTTAGGTCTAATTCTGGACTCTAAACTCGCATGGAAAGCGAACACAGCAGAAAGAGCACGCAAGGCTGCATGCGCAATCTACTGCTGCAAACGAGGTGGGGATTAAAACCCAAAATTGTATCATGGCTCTATACGGCGATAGTGGAACCAATCCTTCTGTATGGCGCAGTTATTTGGTGGCCTGCTATGGCGAAAGCATCAAACGTAAACCTGCTAAACAAGGTCAGGAGTGCGGCTATCGCAATCACCGGGGCTCTACGGACTACCCCGACAAAGGCATTATTCATGCTATTAAACTGGCTTCCGACAGAGCTACTTACGAGACAGCAGGCCAAGTGCACTGCTGTTCGATTAAAAGCCCTGCGACTCTGGCGTGAGGAGAACTTTGGCCACTCCACAATAGTACGGAGAGATGGGCCAACGTCAGGGAAAGTGGACCTTGCATCTCCGATTCCCTGTTTTCACCATGGTTTCAGGTCAGTCATCCCGAGTAGGGAGGACTGGACCATAGAAAGAGAGGGGATACAGGAATCGGTCGACATCTACACTGATGGATCAAAAATGGAGGGAAGAGATGGCTGTGGCGTGTTCTCAGAACAGCTAGGCCTGAAACTATCCTTCCGATTACCAGACCACTGCAGCGTTTTTCAGGCAGAGGTCATTGCAATTTATAAGGCAGTTGACTGGCTGAGAAGTCAGAAAATTTCCATAAACATCTTTTCTGACAGTCAAGCTGCTATCCAATCATTATCCAGCGTGCATAATTCATCTAAAATAGCTATGGAATGCCGCTCACAACTGAACGTGATGTCGCTTCACTGTGAAGTAATTCTTTCTTGGGTACCGGAGCATAGTGATATACCTGGAAACTGCGAAGTAGATGCCCTAGCGAGAGCTGGCACCGAGCTCCAGAAATATACGCTTGACCCCGAACTCGGCCAACCTCTAGCTTCCATAAAGCTATGATTTAAGCAGCACTACGTGGAGGCTGCGAATAGGGCCTGGCTGCTCGAAGAAAGCTGTAGCACAACCAGGCAGACTTGGCACGCACTGTGCTCCAAACGCACCAAGCGGCTCCTCAATATAAGCCGCGAAACCCTGAGTTCCGTCGTTTCCGTACTGACGGGACACTGTCTGATCGGCAGACACGCAGAAAGATTGGGTGTCCCTTTCAATGATTCCTGCCGAAGTTGCAGATCGGAGGAAGATAAGGAAACCATTAAACACTTTCTGTGCAAATGTCCGGCGCTGTCCAGGAAGCACATGCAAACCTTGGGCACGCCTTTCCTAGACAACCTCACGGAAGTAGCTAATCTGGACATTGGCTGCATAACTGGCTTTATTCGAGAATATGGATGGTTCTCGTCATCCCGCAGGTTCTAGTGCCGCCCTTAAATTCTGTGGTATCACAATGGGCCTCTCGTGGCCTAACTGAGCTATCTTTGGATAAAAAGGGGCTGCCACTACAACCAACCAACCAACCAACCATCGATCCAATTGATGCAGCTTGGAATTATTTCACGATTTCCTGTTTGCAATACAATTCAGAACACATATGTGCGTTTGTCTATTTACCAAATGCAAAATTATGATAATTCAATACTAACCGACGATAAAAATAAACTTATTTAAACGAAGAAATAAACTAGTCTTTTATATTGTCGCATCAATACTGAAGTTGCACAACACTTTTTACAGCCTATTTCCTGGGTGGATTCAGCAAATACAACCATCACTTTCACTTTCATCGTGCCAAAACCATTTTTAACTGACAATTTATGCGATAATAACTCTGTGAGACAACTTTACATAATCGAACGATGAGCCAAAAAGAACACACATGAAATATGTACGTGAACGCTATTTGAAATTCACAACATGATCCAATTTCTACTAAAATTCAATGTCGAAGAAAGGAGAAAGTGAATGTTGGTGGAAATGCGATACCGCAATGAGTCTTCATCAAGTACGAAAGTTTATCAATTAATGTGTACGGCAATGTAAAGCAATTAATATGAAAGCCATTAATCAAGATGCAGAACATAGTCACGAACATCAGAGATGAAATGTTATGTCGAAGCGCAACACAGCATATTTTTACATGCTACCAATGGAACTGTCGCTAAATGAAGTCAAAATAACGATAATCATTGCACTTTATGAAATTTCTTGTAAATAAGATTTTTACGATAAAAAAGGTGCAAAGATATTTAAATGTAGGAAAAAGGAAAAATGGATCCAGTTTTATTAGTCCAGCTGCAAAAAACTGCTCTGCATGAATTTCCCCGACCAAACCAATGTTTGGTCTACCATTGGACTTTCCCTCCATGGCCATCGCAGCGCTTCAAGCTGATTTAGCGCTAGCACAACCAGCTTGGAACGGCGTCGGTCAACTGCACTTTTAAACATATTTTGAAACTCCTAGTGCGCGCGCGAGTATAGTTTTGTGGTGAATTTAAAACGTCGAACTTAAATAAGTGTTTTAAACTTAATTCTTCAGTGCACCGAGTGTTGAGTGGTCCTCAAGCCTAAGCATGTGGAAAAATACTCTGGTGAAATTAGTTACTTTTTTAGTTTTATGCACTGCGGCATGTTCTATGTCTAACGATTCAGGTAAATACTCATAATCGATCGATTCGCTGAATTTTGGTTGAAAAGTATGCGGCAGCATTAAATTGAAATTGAATTGATGTTAGGACATTTACTCAATAACCTATGGTCTAACCCTCCATAGCTTTTTCCGGAAATTAATTCGCCATTTAAGTTTTGAATCTTCATTTTCTTTCATTACCGTAACGTTTACCAAAATATTGGATTTATCACTAAATTAGCATTGACCCCGACTTGTAGTTGCGCATGGCTGTATTCATTCGAAATTTTCAGAAATTCAAATTAAGGTACCACTCATACATATCGCACCTGTGCAAAAATTCAGTTTTGAAGCTTTAAAAGTTTCCTGATTATGAGCAATGGTAAAGAGGGAGGGGAGGGTGCAAAACGTGTGTCCAAATTGTTACCCCTATTTATATTACATTTATGGTAAAAATGACATTCATTAGTGTTACGTTCTTCTTTTTAACCACGGAATATCACTATTTATATGCTCGAATCAGAGCCCGTCGCGGAACAACTCCCTGCCTCGCCTTACGTGCGATCAAGGACTAATCTGCCACCTCTATCTCGGGAAACCGTCCGGAGACTAGCCGCTGCACATACTCACACATGATACAACCAGTCAAATCCTACCATTTGCTCTCGTGCCTTTTGTTATGAGTAATCTATTGTTAATTGCTACGTATTTTCCATTGCTACGCAGTTGTTAAACATGTGCGTTTTGATGACTAGTCCCGACGGGTTATCCCTTTTATTTATTGCTCTTTACCCATGTCGACACCGAGGCAAGGAGAAGTCCCAGGCTTGATTCTAATAACAAGGGATAATCGAATCATCAAGCAAAGATTTCGCTTGCGTCGTAGCATTAGTTTTTTTATAATATATTTTTTTTTAATTTTTTCTTACATTTTTAAAAAAAATTATATTTTAGATTTCTAAACAAATCTAAAAATCACTTCCCAGATCAGTTTTACGGTTATATATGAAATAATAACCATTTTTTAGTTTGTGGAACCCCAAAAACTTCTTATGGGGCCGTGACTGCTGCGAACTTTTTATGCCATAGTAGTAGATCTCCCCTACTTTTACCTCCGAAGAGGTTTGGGGCCATAATCTTATCTTTTACCTAAACAAAATATATGAACAAGACATGGTATACCATTGTACATTTTTGCTCGCACCAAACCTCAATGGCGACGTGACTATTGATGTCTTTTGGGCAGAAGTAGTAATTCAGTAGGCACTGATTCATCAATGTGACGTCACCATTGAGGAGATGCGCCGAACGAACCAATTTGAACACTTGAAAGAGCATACATTGTCTTATCTATATACCTTGGATTATAAATTTAAATACCTTTCAAATTGAAAATGGCTCCTTTAGGCCCTTTAGACTCCTCCTTAGCAACCTTAGTCTCCCCCTTAGCCTCCTTAGCCCCCTTACGTTTCAACTTAGCCCCCTTAGTCCCCTTACGCTCCAACTTAGCCCCCTTACACTCCCCTTAGCACCCTTAGTATCCTTAGACCCCCCTTAGCACCCTTAGACTCCCCCTTAGCACCCTTAGCCTACCCCTTAGCCCGCTTAGACTCCCCTTCAGTGGCGAGGGGTGAAAGATTCCTGTGGGTAAGCCGCTTACTATTCGCAAGCCGGGAACGCTACCGGCTTTTCGATTTGTTTCCATATCTTATTGAGGAAAACCGAGCTGCCATTCCAACAACGTGAGTTGAATGCCCACGGCACCTTAAATTATTGATGAATTCGGGACTCGGAAAGCTTTGCTGCAATTCTTACGGATGTTGATCGCTTTGCTGGCTGTTATGGAACTATGAGGATGTGTAGAATGAAGAGAATGAAGAGAATGGAGTATGATGGAATAAACACTGAGATCAAGTGGAACGATTGTGCATGTTTACAGTGATGCATGCATCCCCTTAGCCCCCTTAGACTACTCTTAGCCCCTCTAAGACTCGCCTTAGCCCCCTTAGACTCCCCCTTAGACACCCCTTTAGCCCTTGTAAAAGTTAACAGATTTAGGCATGTTTGCATGGTATTTGTTACATTACATAACAATTATTCTTTATCAACAAAAATACGAACGAATCTAGACTAGCGCATCTTATTTAATTGGCCTTATACTATGTTATGTATTTCTAGCCTTATCTCTTTTTTTGTCTTGTAATTGGACTATTATTAGTCTGTAAGATGAAATCTAAATGAATAAATGAATAAATGAACAAATAATTT
Source organism: Oxycera nigricornis (assembly GCA_963942545.1). Classification (NCBI taxonomy): domain Eukaryota; kingdom Metazoa; phylum Arthropoda; class Insecta; order Diptera; family Stratiomyidae; genus Oxycera; species Oxycera nigricornis. The sequence goes on from OZ012659.1 coordinate 31,741,264, forward strand.
CTAAACGCAGCAGGGTAAATTTATTGAGGATAAAAATCAACACATTTACATCTAATTAAAGTTCAAATCGGAGTTCCATCGCTTATATTCTTAAAAACCCAGTTGGAAAACAATCTCTCTTCACTTTTAGGGTTATACTTGATTAGATCTAAAAATCAATTGCTAATAATACCAATTCAAAAATGTTCACTAATAGTTATCCCATTCTAAACAGTGACGAATGAAGTCCTCCCAGTGACTATCGGTAAAAAGGAGTTCCTTCGACAAATCGCCCTACCATCCGATCCAGTCGGACTAATCACTCAACGGATACCATGTGAATGCAAGGATGGAGTTTGCAAATGTTGCATGGGTAATATGATTCCTGTCACTGTATCCAAAACGAATCTCATTCATTGTTTCTCTATACTATTTCAGGCAACTCTTTGGCCATATTCCGAATGAACGGGTGCATGGAAATCGCTTACACCCCCGAGGACTTTGCTTTCGAGCTCAGAATGAAAATGAACGACGAAGTGTTGTATAAATCGAAGGTATCGGGGAAGAATCCGCCACCGATTTGTATAAGACCGCCACGATTTCCGTTCGCCAAGGTCTGCGTCACTTTCTACGATGTTTACTTTTTCGGAAGGAATATGCACGTTTGCATGGACGTCGGCGGACAAATCGAGGGATTTGAAATATTTTCAAGGCAAGGATCCGACATAAAATTTCAATTTATAATATCTATTTGAATTTGGACTGTGTTTCAGAACGTTCGATTGCCTGCGTATGGGTGCACAAGGAGTAAAGATTGTTAAGCCGGAAGAAGGCTATCCAATTCGCCCGGGAGATGTGGATATCGATCAGGGCGGTGACGACGAAATCGAGGACTACGACGAGAATGTTGTCCGGAAAAATCAAAAAAATAAACCGGTCCGGAAAAATCAAAAAAAGAAACCGGCCAAACCATCTGAGGACGATGACGATGATGATGACGAAGATGATGATGACCTTTATGACGACTCTGATGAAAGAAAGTGATTTTCAATTAAATCAAATTGTAAATATTATTTATAATCCCACCCCGTTCATTTAAGTCACTTTGGTATTTAACTCACATTGTTATTTAATTAGTTCACACGTCGTAATTTATTATGAATTGTTATCAAAACACTTGCGAGTTTTCTTTATTTTTGCCGATTTAGGTGAAAGACTTAACCTTTTATTGTTACTGAATAATTTTACGATAGAGAAAACTTACAGCCCCTGACGCATGTTCAACCTTGGGTGTGTTGTCTTTTAAAAATGTTAATATTTAATCGGGTTTGTTTTGAATTTGAAACAAAAATCTCCTGAACCACACCTACTTTACTCATCGTATGTTAACCTGATGAAAAATCTTGATAGATAAGATTAGCAGCGGAAAATTATGTATCTGAATACAAATGTTTGATCAGTGTACATAAACGTAATAACTTCATCCAGACACGAATGATACATCTTCGCAAATATTGTCAGAAGCTATCTACTTTTTGTTACGTCGTTCATATCAGATTATGTTCAACACCAAAATTATTTGATTTTGTCAAATAGACTCATGTACGAGTATAAGGGTCTTTTGCAAGTTATATTGTGATCTAACATTCATACAATTTTTTTTGGTGGGCTAGAATTCAACGAGTGATATATCGTACGATTAAATTACAGTCAAAGTCCTTTAAGTCGAATTGCCATCTGCCAGACAAATTAGTTCGACGTCGAGGGATTTAAGGATGAATTCCACTTAGAGAATGAGTAGCCATTGTGTATAATATTAAGTACATACATACATACTTATTTATTTTAATCACCAAAAATGTTCATTTGCTCATATGCGAAATAAAAACCAAAAAGCTTGATATCAAAAATTAATTTCGAAATAAAATCATCAAAACTCCACACAATTGAGTTCCTGCCTTGAAAATTTCTGCATATTATGTGTTATGACTTGAAAAAGTCTGTTATTCTAGGTTGTTGGTGAATATTATTCATTTTGGTGAAAAATTTATCGAGGATATATAAACTATTATATACATATTTCATCTGGGACGTTTTCAGTTGTCTCAACAGCGTTATGTAATATTGTGATTGCTTCCTGGATTTGCTTTCTTTGGGGATTCGAAACACTACATTCTTCTGTATCGTCTTCCTCATCGCTTACATTATTGTCATCCGTAGTAATGTAGTTTAAAATTTGATCCACGTCAGGAGGTTCAACTACTAGCAAATCATCATCAACACGCAGATAATCTTCCCAGTCGCAATCTCCCGTATCATAATCTGTAGCGTGTAAACTTTTCCAGATTCTGTCAATATCACCTTCGGCATTTTCGTTACTTGTTACTTGTTGCAATTGAGCAAGGGGAATATCGTCTTCTTCATTCCAATCATCCTCGATTTTAAACCCTGCTTTCTGGAAGCAATGCTTAATGGTCAGTGAAGTAACGTCTTCATTCCAGGCCTTGGAAATTTCACGTACAAAATCCAACAATGTAATCTGCTGCATTTCATTTCTACATTCTTGAGCATGTAATATCTTAGCTAGTATGCGTCGCCTATAATGTGTTTTTAACTTCCCAGTATATGGGAAGTTCTTGTAATCGCCTCGAAAATCGAAATTGAAATTTTCAACATTTCTTTACGTTTTGAGGTCTATAGAGTATATATAAAGTGTTTTTAGAAAGGGAGATGTATGTGTGTGTGTGTGTGTGTGTGTGTACGTACGTACGTACGTTCGTGGACACTTTTTTCTACGAGCATAACTCACGTAAACAAAGTCGTATCAACTTCGTTAAGGTGTCAATCGAAGCGTCTTTGCAATCTTAAGAGCTGATTAGTTTTTGGGATACTTCGGTCGGGGGGGTTTGCTGTTTTGACCCTGTGAAGGTCATTTCTGTCATGCGTTATATCTCGCCAACCAAACATACGATTTGCATCATAGAGGTGTCAATCGACGCGTATCAACATTTTTGTGAATCTATCAAATTTTTAAAAAAAATCGTTGCAACCGTTTTTTAATTTAAGAAAAAAAAGTGCAAAAAATTAGGGTTTTTTTCATAAACAATAAATTTTTAACCTGATTTGCGTGTATAAGTAGACAATGTTTATAAAATTTATATACTCCAAACAATGCTTGTAAAAACAACATCAAAACATTTTGTCATGATTACGTAAAAAATTCAATTAAAAATAAAAAACTATTAAAAGTCGAATTGGTTGTCTGTTCGAGCTTTTTGGTAAATTGGTTTAATAATATAAGTCGTGAGTTTTTCTTTTATAATTAGAAAATTAGAAAATAAGATACCTTTAACATAGAATAAAGCACCAATTAAAAACTAAGTGATATAATAAACAAGTAGGGATAAAAGTTTAATAGATAGAGATATAATTTACAAATAAGGAAGGATGTAATTAAAGAGTAAAGATATAAATAAGGACAAGATGCCTGTGGAGAATCAGTCGTGAACACATCACTGAAGAAGGCTGCAAGTAGTAGCCGAAATATATATTTGAAAATAAAATAAAATTTGGTAAAAGAAAAACTCACGACTTGTATTATTAAAAGTCATCATGATTTTCAAGGTCATTTTTATCATTCTCTATATCTCACGAACCAGATATAATATTTGCATCATTAAGGTGTCAGTTGACGTGTATTAATATCTTTGTGAAGTTTATACATTATAAAAACTCGTTTCAGCTTTTTTTTAATTTAATAGAAGAAAATGATTTGCACAGCACAGTAATAAATGTTTATAAAATGTATACATTCTTATCAGGTTTTGAAGGGAAACCGGCAAAATTTTCTTCCTTGATTATAAAAATAAATAAATGAAAAATAAAAAATCATTCAAAGTTACCATTTAAAGAGGGTTCATACGAATGCTTTTACTTTATTTTTTTTTATTCTAAAAAATTGTTGTAAATTCAATCAAAGTTTTAAAATATTTGCATAATTTGAGCAGATTTTACATAGTTTTTATAGTCTTTTATTTAAAAAAAATGCTTAAATTATTAAAACCAACAAAAATTTTCAAGACCAAAAAGGCCCCTACCGATTGATCCGCGTGAATATTCAATCTGTCCTCATCGACCAAAAACCTTACGTAATCAATGGACCCTCGCGTAGACGATATGATTCTTATTAACTCATTCCTGTTACTGCTATGAATACCTCTCATTGTTGTAATGTTGTTGATGTTTATGTAGATATTACTGGGAAGTTGACCGTGTGGACCTCAAGGGTCGCACCTCGCGGCTTGTTAAATTTTGTACTATGCCTAAATCCATGGGCTGAACTGCCGAAGTCAAATTTGCGGGAAAATATTCTAACTTTATGAATTTTAGTTTTTCTTGTACCTGTTTAGGATGAGCTGGACAGTTATCAACTAATAGCAAAACCTTTCGCTCCGTTTTGCCAAACTTAGCATCAAGCTTGAAAAGCCATTAGGAAAAAATATCGCCATTCATCCACGACCGTTTGTTGGCTAAGTAGTCCACAGGTAAGGATTTAATAAGACGGAAACAGCGTGGATTTTTACTTTTACCGATGATTAACAGTTTGAGTTTCTCTGTTCCAGTCATATTAGATCCTACGAGAGAAGTCACTCTATCTTTGCTATGCTTGCTTCCAAAGCACTTTACCCCTTAAAAGCAAGGGTTCTTGTTGGCAGACACTGAAATTCCATATCTGGATTTGAAGCGATTTAGCCAACCATCACTAGCGTTAAAATCAAAGTTATTTGAGCTTTTGCCTATTTCTAGGTCCTTTTGCTTTAAAATAGGACCACTCACTGGTAAATTAAGACACATATCTTTAAACCATTTAAGCATGGCATTAGTAACTATCTTATATGTACATACCCTATTCCGCTTCATTTTCCCACTCATGCTGGGACTTGAATACCGACGTTTCAAATCTTCTCTTTTACTCCATATTGAGGACAATGTATTTGCTGGTATGTCGAATTCACGTGCAATATCATTTTTTTCATGTTTCCTTCTTCAATTCTATTTATAACACGTATTTTTGCTTCTAGGTTTAACGTCGTTAGTTTCCTTGAAGTCATAACAAATCCTTTAAAGAACTTTCTAATACAAAGCTAAAAATAAAACTGTGTCTTTTCTTACCAGTAATTGCGTCAAATTAGGTGGGGGTTTTCCAACTGTGCAAGGGATCTACACCGATCTTCTTTCCAATCACTTTGACAACAAATAACCAACTGTCTATGAGTTACACGCAAAACACAATTGATACTAATCCATTAAGCCGCATAGACAAAGTAAACTAATGCAATGTTCTTGGAAAGTTGAACGAAACATCTTGTAAACATCAGAAAAATTTTGATGCACGCTAAGGGTGTGTCTAAACAAAGTCTTGATATTGCCATTGTTGCAACCACCCTGCGGAGCTTTTGTTGCCTAGACTCGCTGAACAGCTACAGAGTTCCGTGGCTGAGTAATAGCACTTTAAACGGTCGCGTGAGAGGCCTGGGTTCAAATCTAGGTGGAACTGCGTTCTATATTTTTTTTCCCTTCGTTTTCCTCAGTGCAAGAGTCAGTTTAGGTCGTGGCACGGCCGCTGAGTTAGAGAGTTAAAGAAATTTCGAGTTAGAGAAATTTTTTGTATGGAAAATTCTAGGGAACGCACGAAGTAGTTGGAAAAAATCGAGTTAAAGAAAATTTCCACTTAAAGGAATTTCCTCTTAGAGGAATTTGACTGTATATGTTATGGTACTTTCATTTTCTTCTGCGTAAGATATTTTCAAGGATTTTCCTTTGCTATTTCACTCATGCAGGATTGTCTAAATGAATCATTGATATGATTGGAGGATGGGATTCAAGTGAATATTTTGTAAACATAAAGTACAAACAAACTGATAAGAAGCTATTACCAGCAGTTTAAGTGAACTTTCGACTACTGCACGCTGAATGTTGTTTTGTAAAAAAAAAAGTAAGCTTTGATTACCAAAGAAGAAATAAATCTCGAGAAATCACATTTAAATTTCACAACCTAGTCTAAATGTATGTTCAAAATACCCTGAAAATTGATTTGGCTCATGTTTTCATAGAAAAAAATCTAACTTTACACCAGACAAAACGGAAAATCATTAGAGATGATGCTCTATGAATTGAAATGCCGTCCAGCTTAGAGTGGAGATAGCAAGATTAAAGAGGGCAATCAAACGAAATCGCAATGTTTGGTATCACGTGGTTGCTCACAGCGTTTCGGCTGCAAAGAAAACTGATATTTTCGTGTAAGGAGGGTTCCAGGATTTTATTTAAGAAACTGATGCAGTGAAAAAAATATTCAGGTGTCTTATCAAAGAAGTAAATCATTTTAAATGAATAGATAAATAGATAAAAGTTTGTTATTATCAAGATACAAGTGTTTGTTGGAACAAAACTTAAGCTAGAGATGCGCGGACTACAGAGCCGTCTTTACATGTGTGGTTTCTTTCAGTAAGACATTGCAAATAATGATAATAATAACAAATGTTTACATAATTTTAATAGTTGATAAATTTGCATAGAAAATCAAACAAAACCCTGGCTTGCGACTGACTACAGCTAAAAATTTCACTAACCCAAACATCTAGATGGTCTAGTAATGCAGCTGTGTTGTCGAAAAATATCGGTGTTTATCCAGGAGGATCTTGAAACGTTTGTTTTGGAAGATCTAATGCTTAAATTTATGATGGTTCGCGTTCGTATGTGCTCCGTTAGAAATAATCGACTGAAACCCAACTTTCTACATAAGCAGCTTATTAAATATGGAAAGCTTCACTTTCTTTTAATGAGCGGATAAAGGAACTGTATACAAATTTAGCGCTCTTTATCAAAAGATGGCAACTTAGGCCACAGTGATACCACATAATTTCGAGACAACACTATAACCTAGTTGCTGGGTGACCGGAATCATTTAGATGTAGTACGTAGTATGATTCCGTGAGGCTGTCCAGGAAGGGTGAGCCTAAGGTTTTCATGCATTTCCTGGACAGTGCTGGGCATTCGCACAGATATTGTTGGATTGTCTCTTTCTCTTCTTCCGATCTGCAACTTTGGCAGAAATCGTTGAAGAGAACGCTCAATCTTTCTGCGTGTCTGACAATTAGACAATACCCCGTCAGTATGGATATGTAGAACTCAAGGTTTCACGTCTCATGTTGAGGAGCTGCTTGGTGCGTCTGGAACTTTCCTCCAGCAACCAGGCCCTATTTATACATACTAGAGGTTGGACTTGGGGTGTGTTGTATATACTAATGGAGATCAGTACCAGCTCTCGCTAAGGCATCCGCTTCGCAGTTTCCCGGTATATCACTATGCCCCGGTACCCAGCAAAGAATCACTTCACAGTGAAGCGACATCATGTTCAGTTGTGTACGGCATTCGATTACAATTATGGATGAGGTGTACACGCTGGATAATGCTTGGATAGCAGCTTGACTGTCAGAAAAGATGTTTAAATTTCTTATGGAAATTTTCTGATTTCTCAGCCAGTATACTGCCTTGTATATTGCAATGACCTCTGCCTGAAAAACACTGCAGTGGTCTGGTAGCCGGAAGGATAGTTTCAGGCCTAGCTGTTCTGAGAAAACGCCACAGCCAACTTTTCCATCCATTTTGGAACCATCAGTATAGATGTCGACCGATTCCTCCGATTGCTTCCCACCTCTTTCTATTGCCCAGTCATCCCTGCTTATGATGAGTGACTTGAAACCATGATGAAAGCAAGGAATCGGGGACCCAAGGTCTACTTCCCCTGGCGTTGATCCATCCCTCCGAAATATGGTGGAGTGGCCAATATTTCCCTCCTGCCACAGATATGTTGTTTTTATTCGAATCACAGACCACTTGGCCTGCTGTCTCGTAAGGGGCTCCGTCGGGAGCCAATTCAATAACATAAACAGTGCCTTTGTCGGGGTAGTCCGTAGAGCCCCGGTGATTGCAATAGTCGCTATCCTTCTGACCCTGTTTAGTAGGTTTGTATTGGATGTTTTCGCAATAGCTAGCCACCAAACAACTGCGCCGTACAGAAGGATTGGTTCCACTATCGCCGTATAGAGCCATGAAACGATTTTGGGTTAAAAAATAAACAGTGGTCAGTTGAAAAGAACACAATGGAGTCTCAAAGGTCAATTTGTTGTTGTTGCAAATATGGTGGTTATGGAAAACAATCGAGCTGATTACTTGGTTTTATTTGAAATTTTCGTAAAACCCGCTTTCAATAGAGTGTCGAAATTTGGTTTTGATATAAAATAAAAAAAACATGCATTTTTTAATAAGGTTGTTTCCCGTCTCTGGCTAGTTTTTATATTGAAAGGTTAGGTAATTTTAGTTGCAAAACTTTCTACGAAATATTGATGAACATATATATTTCGAATTTGCGTTTTGATATTATTATTATTATTATGAGAATAAATTTACAATATTTACTCGACGTTTTACTTGCGATAAAGTGCAAGTTATAAATCAGAACAGGATTTGCAATTTGCAAAAAACTACATAAGAAACATTTTTAATAGCAGGTTTATCCTTCCTTGGCTTCCAATGTTTAGAAGAACCTCTGAAAACAACTGATTTTCAAATTTCCTCGGCAATAGAAGTAAATCGAGGCCATTCAACAGAATGATTTCGAATCTGATCTGAAACATCAGACCACGGGTAGCTTTCAACAGGTAATAAAGACGCGAAGCGGTCTAAATAAAACGAAAAAAATGCAAAAAATTTGTAACTTATCAGGTTATTGTTCAACTATTATTCCTTGCATATATAGTTACAATATATCCAAACCTAATAGTCAAGATACCAATCAAATCTCAAAAATGAAAATTATGTTATCTTTTAACCTGTTTTTTTTTTGTTAGATTATCCATATTGTTTCTCGTTTTTTTCGTCGTTGGGAGGTGGAAATTTGAAAAAAAAATATGGATCAGCTTCTTCTCTGTGGCGAGTTTTTAATCAATTTAAATTTGTTGTTGTCCATTCGTTTATTTGTTTTCATGTAAAACATTCACTTTACAGATGGATATTTTGTTAATCGAATTTTCCCACCATTCAAGCGGAGCAGCATTGTAACCCTGACTCTCTACACATAGTTGTCTTAAAGATATTTGCATTACGTACGTTTATAAGATTTACGAAAGGGCTCTGCTTTGTTTAATAAGACCCTAAATTTTGTACAGGTAACACATCGCTCTTTTTAAATTATACGTGGCTGGTAGCTAATAAGAGTTTGTGTACTGAAATATAATTGGGCTATCATTGCGTCAAATATGTTTAACGGTAGCTTACTATACTATAACCAAAAATAATCGAAGTTAATGTTTCATTAGACTCAATCGAATGAGCATATTTTATCTGCCTTGTATCTTAAACCATGAAATGCAAAGGAAGATAGATTTTATCACAAAAATATTTTTTATTTATGCATTTTAGGAGCATAGCTCCATTTTACGGAGGTTTACAGCAAACATGATGGGAATTGCGAACATGATGCAAAGATGGAGAAGCGAAAACCACAGACCTTCTTGCGACCACTTCTGGGTACCTGTAATATGCTTGCACAAGGGGGGCAGCCCTAGCGCTTAGAAAATTATACTGAAGTGCATATCATGTGGCCTTTCTGCATAGCAAGCTCTGGCAGTAATCTTAATCTTTATTAAATCGCCATTTCTAGAGCGTCCCCTTAACGGAAGCTGGGATTTATCATGTTCTCATCGCCAAAGCTGCTTCTCGCACTCATGTGACTTAGCTGGGGTGGCGAGCCTGTCGCTTTGTGCTTCCAAAACATTACAATCTTGGACGCTCATGTGACTAACGTGTAAGGTCAGATTGCGGTTCTGGAGAAATGTGATAGTACCACAGTGTAGTGTGCACGTCAAGTTTTCACTAACGGAACCAGGTGATGCTGATCGCGCAGGATAGCGTATTTCATCTGCCAAAATGCTGCAATCGGTCTACCAAAGCGAGGAGGGTATGCTCGCCCGCCACGCGGCTAAGTCGTTCTACCAGCACTCCTCCATTAATCGTAATATCCTTGTACAGTGTCGCCTCTGCTCGCCTCGAAAAAAGGACGGACTAGCAAAGTGGACGCCGGCATGCAAGTGATCCGCTATCCAGTGGCTGTGATATTTGTGCTACTATCGAAGTTTTTCGAAGCACTGGCTGCTAACGGCATTCGAAGTGTGTAACCTTCACTCTCATCGCTAGTGCGGTATCAGCTAGCAAATTTACAGCTAGAATAGTGCTACGGACATTTGTGTGATATTTCTATAGAAAAATTATTTTTACAGCTGTGCTCGCTCTCTACTTGCGCGACGATCTCTACGTAACAGAATGTCTAGCGACCACGATCCTTCACATTTTCAACTTCTTCAGTCAGTTTTGTCCAATTTTCGGTGCGATTTTGGCCGACAGTTACATTGGGAATGCAAAATCCATATCATATTTCTTCGTAGTGTACGCCTTCGGATGGATCGGGATAATAGTGACATCGTTTCCAGTTTCCATCTCGGTGATGTATGCAACATTCACATACTAAGTGTTAGCAAGTAGTCAAAGGAATGCCATATATAAATGTGGTTGATCTTCAGTGTATGCCAAGACTCAAATTGGGATTTTTTACATGAATTAATTTTTAAATGAAAAGAAAGTTATTTCAAAAACTATGAAGTGTACAGTTTTTGAAATAATTTCCTCGTCCACTTCATTTTACGGTGTTAACATTTCAAAAATATTTCGGGCATGCGCTACAGTTATGATAGTCACACTGCATTTGAAATTTCCTTCTCCATCGAATCAGTGTGTGATTAATATACAGTGACTGAGAAAAGTAATAATGTAGTCTTCTTTATAATCTATTTTTATTGACATATAACAAAAAAATCGTCCAATATAAACTAAAAAATGGCACCCAAAACTTCATTAAGGAATTTACATTTCATTTTAAAACTTAACCTTAATATTTTGTTGGCCCACCATGGGCATCTATAACTGCCTGCAAGTGTTATGGCATTGATGCGACCAAATTTTCTAACTCGTTAGGCGTTATTTGACCACATTCCTCAATGAGCTTCTCTTTTAGCATTATAGCACTTCTAATGTCGTGTTTTCTTATTTTTCGATCCAGATGCTCCCAAACGTGCTCGATGGCATTCAAGTCCGGACTTTGTGGGTGTGTATTAAGCTGTCTTGGAGTATAATATAGTAGCCAGTCCTTCACGATTTGAGCGATGTGCTTGGGATCATTTTATTATTGGAATATCCACCTTTTACCAAGGACCAACTGATCGACAGATTCTCTTAAATTGTGTTGCAAGATGATTTTGTAGAGATGGCGTCTCATTACATCATCTATGAACACCAAATTTCCTACCCCCGACCCTGCGACAGCACCACAAACCATCACATTGCCACCACCGCCATGTTTGAATTAGGTGTTTCCGGTCCATTCCCGTGTTTTTCTTAATTCAAACTTTAGCTCTACCGTCACTTCCAAAAATGTTATACTTCGATTCATCCAAAAATCAAGTCCTTTGTGTAGATGCTTTTTGGCAAATTCTAATCGATTTTTTTTCGCTTATAAGTGGTTTTTTGGATGGTGTTCTGCTGTAATAGCCTTTATTATTTAATGTTCTTTGAACTGTTCTTAGATGCACGGCGGTTCCTCCTCGTTTTGCTATGTCCTCCGCCTTCGCCTTTGGGTTTCGCTTTACTTCTTTCAAAATAAAGGAGATATCTTTGTGAATCAGCTTCTTCGATCGACCATTGCACGGCTTGTTTTCAACAGAGAATCTGCTTTTGTGGTTGTTGAATATTGTTTGAACTGTTTATTTACTTAAATTCAACAATTTGGCTATTTCTCTGAAAGATTATCTTTCGTTTTGATGTTTTACCACCAAGTTCCGTACTTCTGATGAGATTTCCTTCCGAGAAGCCATCGTCACAGCTGCGACCTTATAGAAACTGCACTAAACGTAGACTAACGCGAAGCGCAAATGCCAAAACTTGATACATAAACAGTGCTTTCCGATATAAAACAGAACCGCAGAGTAGCATAAAGAATGATTTACCTAGCCGTATGTAGACTTGTCAATGCATTTTTTTTAGTTATGTATGGATAATTTGTAAAGTTTATATTTCAGAAAAGATTTTTTTTATTAAATGTCAAATAAAATAGACTTAGAATATAACTGCATCATTACATTTTTAATAAGTGCCATGGAGTTCGTCAAGTAGCAAAAATAGGGATCGCATGTAGATTTTCGCTTGAGGTACCATGATCCCACTATAATGGGCATCAAATTGCGTCTGCTCATTCCACATATGCCATTTAAAAACTTACTACTTTTACTTTTGAACAATCATATTATCTGGAGACCATTGTCTCTCAGATATTCCTGTACTATTAACATTTATTTAGCCACTACACAATGCTTTACAAAACCGAAGAAAACCACTGCTTTTCGATCCGTCCTTAACGGATCCCAAGATGCGGCTTAGAATTCGGCGCTCAAAAGTACCAATTGCCTGTTCTGAAGCCCACATGAGGCTCCCGTTTGAGTTTTATAAAAACAATTTAAGTCGGGGATGAAGATGATAATATTCCCAACAGGATACACATACTGCTTCTTACTCTTATTCCAGTATCTACTATAGTTTGTTCGGTTTTTATTTCAATTTGGTACGGAATTAATTTGGTAAAACTAGCAAAAAGACTTGATTTGAGGCGAGAATGAAGTAAAAAAACTTTGAATGCTATATACAATCTTGTTTTATAATATACATGGTCCCATCGCATCCCAGTTGTGGGATGCTATGACTTCCAATTCATAATGTAAGAAACAATTTAATTTTTAAAAAATCATACCGTCTTTTATCGCTTCTATTTAGACACCAAATTTCGTTACGATTTTAATTAACCGAATATTAAACTGCAAAATAATGAAAGATTCATTTTTCACTTTGATAAGGCACCCATCATTCACATGTTGCTAGTCTTATCAATTTGTGTTAAATTTATTAATAAACTGCATTCATGCAACATAATTTGGACAGGAAAAGCTATCTTCATTTGCAGGTGACTGCTTGATATGCATTGTTTAACATTTTAATCAAATTCAACTTGATCGTAATCTTCTTGCGCTGTTTTACATTTATGAAAAAGTCAGTTGTTTTGCACCTAATGATTTTATGGAAGGTTGCTTAGAACTGTTATATGGGCAAAATATCCATGAAATCTTCAAAAAGAGCTAAGGCTTTCCAAAAAAACTAGAAGTTTTTGTGTAATCGAATTGATAGTCGGCCTTTTGTTCAATTATTACCGAAAATTGTCACTGTTTATTTTCCCAATCCAAGGTTGGATTGAAAGATGGGGCAAAAGGGATTGTTAAAGTTTGATATCGTATAAAATTGTGATCAAGTTAGTGAAGATACGTTCCTATGTCGCCAATTATTCAAAAGACCGTAACAAAAGTGGATTTGATCCAAAAATGTTAACTTAAATACATTGGAAATAATTATTGAAGTTATACGTCAGAGGTCTTGATCGTAATTCAATGCATAATTTCTTTTATAATTCTGCTAAAAAAAATTCTTGAAAATAATTGATATTAATGTTCCTTCCGTTATTTTCCAGCCTTCCTGTCGCAACATCTCTACTTTTCATTGCTATGGGAAATGGTAGTATACGCGCGTGTATAACATCGCTTGGTGCAATACAATTCCTTTTACCCGAACAAACCGAAGATCTCGCCAAATATTTTTCACATTATTATTTTGTCTACTATTTAGGCATATTTTTAAGTAAGATCCTGCCACCGGAGATTCGTTCTCATACCAGTTGCTTTGATACGCTTAATTGTTATCCTGCTGTTTTCATAATGCTCGGAGGAATATTTTTCGTCGCGTGGAGTAAGATCAAATTGTTGTTGAATGTTCAGTGAATTTTCAACTGATTCTTGTTTAGTGGTGTTTTTGCTGGGAAAGTTCCACTATAGACGGGAATATCCTGCTCAAACCAATATAATTTTACGCGTGTGCGGATGTGTACGGCATGCAATCAGAATGCGCATGATATACAGGGATCCGTACAACCGACACTTGCTGGACTATTCGACAGATATGTACGGCGCCGATTTCGTACAGGATGTGAAACAGTTTTTCAAGGTAATCAAAATTAATTGTGTCGCCTTCAATTCAAACTCAGAAAATTCAATTCACAACAGATTTCACAACTGTTTTTGCCATTACCGATCTATTGGGCATTGTTGGCGCAGCAGGATTCAACTTGGACCTTCCAAGCATCACAAATGAACACAAACATCCTGGGATTTAAAATCGAACCCGATCAGGTAATTTAATGCTGAGTTTGAACGATTTAGTCGATTGAAAGAGTCTTGATTAAAGGCGAAAGCAATGGGGCCTGTATTCTTATTCACTTTGATTCCTTTGTGGCAATATGTAATCTATCCGGCGTTCAACCGTTGCGGAGTATACATACATCCTCTGCACAGCGTGGCTATCGGCGGATTATGTTCAGCGTTAGCCTTTGTTTGTGCCGGACTGCTACAAACTTTCATAGAAGTATACATGCAAACAATATCATATCCACTTATAGGAAGAGTGTTCTGACTTTGCAGATCTCTCTAACAGAAAAACTGAACATTATGTGGCAAGCACCGCAATTCTTCTTACTTATGCTGGGTGAGCTTTTCCTTTCGATTCCAGGATTGCAGTTTGCTTTTACCCAGGTGAATCGATTACCAATTCAATAATCACTCATTTTTCAAGGATTCATATAATTGCAGGCGCCTTCCACGATGAAGTCGGTAGTGACTGCTAGTTGGTTTATCAACAACGCCATCGGCAATCTAATTGTTGTGGCGTTAACACAATTCCAATTCGTTGATATTCAAGTAGGAATGATTGTGTTGTGCTCGACATTAATATGAAATCTAACTAAGCTTCCATTGCAGAGCTCTGAATACTTCATTTACGCGATATTGATGTTTGGAAGTATGATTTGGTTCACAACAATGGCAGTGGATTACATAAAGGGCAGAAGCAATGTCTTAGATGAGAGCTCATATGATGAGTGAGAATAGCTGATGTTTTTTTTTCGTTTAAAATGTTGTTGCTGTTGTACATATGATGTATGAAATCAGGTAAAATCTAGCCTAAGATCTATGTATTCGTGTTCATCGAAGAAAATATATTTATTGATGCGAAACCCTCTAAAACATGTTTTCGGCATTAAAGCAAGAAATATATCTTTGGTTTACGAGTTTTGTGCGTCAAAGATTGCTGCTACACGTTGGATTATGATTGCCTTTAAAGATAAAATGTTTCGTTTTGAAATTTAGACTCTGTGAATTTATTTACAGAAATATCTTTGGTATTCAGACACGAATTTCTGTCAGAACGTATCACACAAATATCGACATAAAAACTCTATACTCAGCACAATTCTATTCGACAATCTTGAAAAGATATTCCAGTTCGAGGATAGCATCTTCAGGTAAATCAGTGCAATGAATTGCATTTAAAACTTTCGTTTGACCATACTTTGCTCGCAATGTGTTTGGCCGCAGTGGCTTCGCTACGGACTGAAAACATGACTTCATAAGAACCGGTATAAAAATCATTACTTAAAACAATACCGGATGCATAGGTCCACAAAAATTACGGAACTCTACAAAAGAATCTTTATTTTTGTCAACCGCTACTACTTCCAGTGCCATACAGGGACCTGAAGATAGTTGCGTTACCATTTGCTGGAAAATTAGAGAAGAAACAAAATATTTATCACTTCCTTTTTACCCTTTGGATGGAGCACCATACTTAAATTCGACTTACCACAAAATCGGGCAATACGCCACGATAAATTTCATAGAACTCTTCACAGTTGGGCCGTTCTAATAAGCACATTTTCAGGGCAGTTATCTTAAATCCATGTTGTGCTATATCTTCAATTATTTGGCCGATTTCGCCGCTTTTAATGATATGTGGTTTGATAATGGCCAGAGCGGATCGATTCAATACTTCAGTCGTTTTAAACCCTTGTTTCGGATGAAAGAATTTGCAGCTCTCCTAGTAGTTTTATGAAATATTATTAGAAAATAGACATAACGGTTAAAGTTCACATAGTGTGTTATAAAGGATGCTTTCCAAATTTGACGCTGTTTCCTTGGGGGCATCGTATATCAGAGCTGGGCGATCTTATTGAGACTTATATTCCATTAAGTGATGTGGGTTGCTTAACATTTATAGCTGCAAGCTGTTATATGGAAGGTCATGGTTCGAATGTGATTGTAAATATGACTGGAAGGACAGCTCTACTTGGTTTACTAGAAGAGAGCGATTGCGAGAGGCACGAAATACTAGCCAAGAAACATTTATAGCACATCGAAGGTAGTTTAGAAAAATATCGTCTAATAAATTTACAACCGAGCTCCGAAAATGTTGTTTACACATTTCAGCATTCCTACAGGAAAGTAGTTGGCATTTACTTACCCCTATTGCTTGTTCGTTTGATTGAGATGCGTGAACCACATTTCTAACCGCATTCTGGCCAAACTTAGCTCGAATACTACATGGATCTTCTAACTTAGCGACTTCAGGATCATCGGGACCTATTTTAGATGAAAATTGAGCAGTGCAACATAGAACGCTGCTAGTATTCGAACCTGCTAACTGTTTCAACTTTTCAACAGCGTCTTTGTTCACAACTTCCAATCCAACGACTGGACCAGATAGCATTGCCTTCATCGACAAACTGAAAAATTTCAAACCAAACCGAAAATTATGCGGATAAGTTTGTTGATGGCAATCATATTTACCTTGAATAAGGCGAATCGCCGAAGAGCCTGATTGGATCGTCACCTTGAAACTGTCATTTAAAACTACAACAATGATAAATAATCTAGCAAAATTACCTTGAAACTGTACCATGCGTGCCTTCGATAGGCGGAATCCGTTTCGATTAAGCAACTTGAGAATCTCACCCAAATGTTCAACCCCATCTGGTTTTATCAGTAAAAACGATCTGTTTACGAAGGAGATATCGCCTTTTACTTTATTATGCTCATGATGAATAGTTCAACATGTTTTAATCGATTACACAGAAAAACAAAATCAACCTTTTGTTTTGTTGCATGAAGTTTTTCTACTGTTGTTTACTAATTTGCGCTGATTTCAAATCTACCCTCAAATGTTTTGTAGCAGCTCTAGTTAGTGAGATACAGGTACCGTCTTGAATTTACATAAGTAGTCGGTAGTTTCTATCAATAGCGGTGTAACTTAACTAGTTCCTTTATAAATTTCATTATGTCTTCCTCAAGAAGGACGTGTTTAAATAATCCTGATTGTTTTTGTGTTATTTGTGGAGAATATATGTTCCAAAAATTTCGTTTAAATGTGTCGGACTTTGTGAAAAAGGCATACTTCGACTACTTTGGGTTTCCGTTTCCGTCAAACGCTAAACCTTGGATGCCAATTTTGGTATGCAAAAGTTGTGTTGAATCTTTGCGACTGTGGGCAAACAAAAAAAGACCCACTTTTAAGTACAAAGCTCCTATGATTTGGCGTGAACCATCCAACCATCATGACGACTGTTATTTCTGTGTAACGAAAATCATAGGAATAAACCACAAAAATTGCTCTAAGTGGATATATCCAAATTTAAAATCTGCCATAAGACCAGTCTTGAGTATGAGTGACACATCACCACCACAGCAGCCATGTACATCTTCGGAAAATCCAGACCCAGTGCAGCGGACAAACCGAAAACGACGGCAGTGGTAGCGACAGTGATTTTGATTGTTACGGTAGTCCCCGACCACTAAATCAAGATGATCTAAATGACTTGATCAGGGACCTTGGACTGTCTAAAACGGCATCAGAAATTTTAGCTTCCCGATTGAAAGAAAGAAATTTGTTGACCAGAGAAACGAAGATATCGTACTACCGTAACAGGGAAAAGGATTTACTTCCTTTCTTTACTAAAAAAGATAGTTTTGTGTTTTGTACTGATATTCCGGGCCTAATGACCGCAATGGGATTAAAAGAGTACAATCCAAATCAGTGGCGGTTGACGAAGTTTGAAATGTGTACTTTTACATAATGGTAACAAACTTGGTTCCTTACCTATTGCTCATTCTACAAAGGTTAAAGAAGAATATCCTACAATATCTTTAGTTCTCTCGCAAACGATGGGAGGATGCAGTTGACAACGACAGCGAATCCTTGCTGGGATTCGCTAATTGGAGGACGCGGTCGCTGGACCTGGAGGCAGTGTCTTCGGGAGGCCAAGGCTCGATTTGGGCTGGTGCGCCATTGATGATGATGATCTTTAGTTCTCGACAAAATCAAGTACAAGGAATATAACTGGGTTGTATGTGTTGATTTGAAAATGGTAAATTTTCTCCTGGGCCAACAAAGTGGCTACACAAAATATCCCTGTTTCCTATGCTTATGGGACAGCCGAGCTAAAGTTGAGCACTGGACAAAAAGAGACTGGCCTTCCAGGGAGGCTTTGATTCCCGGTAAGCAAAATGTAATTAATGCTCCACTAGTATCCAGAGATCGAATTATATTGCCTCCTTTGCATATAAAACTGGGGTTGATAAAACAGTTCGTAAAAGCTCTTAACAAAGATGGCGAATGTTTCAAATACATTGAAAAAGTGTTTCCAAAATTGAGTAGTGAGAAAATTAAAGGTAGTATTTTCGATGGCCCACAAATCAGGAAGTTGATAGATGATAAAAATTTCATCAACCATATGACAGCTGTCGAGAAATGTGCATGGGAAGAGTTTGTTTGGGTAGTGCGAAATTTTTTGGGCAATAGGAAGTCTGACGGCTACATTCAGCACGTTGAACAGTTGCTGATACACTTCCAGCGGCTTGGATGCAACATGAGTATTAAGCTTCACTACCTTCACAGCCATCTAGACTATTTTCCTGAAAATCTCGGTGACCTGAGCGAGGAACAAGGAGAGCGCTTTCACCAGGATATTCGCACTATGGAGGAGAGGTTTCAGGGGTACTGGAATGAACATATGATGGCTGATTATTGTTGGAGCATTCAAAATAGTACTCATAACACATCTCACCCTAGAAAATCCAAAAAAAGGAAATTTTATACAGAATAAATATATTTAATAAATTTTTTAAACTTAAACTATGTGCATTTTCAATGAAAAATCCGGTCACTTCGTAACTCCAAAACTAGAGCTGCTACATAAAAACGGCATATATTTTTGCAATCAGCGTGGAAAAATTATTCAGATTCATGTAAAAAATCTCGTGCAACAGACATGCTGTTTTCCAGTGTTATTATAGATAATATTAAACGAAATAATGGATTAATGAACGCGTACAGAACAAGGACAAACTTTCCGTGGGAAAAAGGATGAAACTTTACACAAGATTGTACAACGAAAAATGGTTTGGACAAGACAAACTACTTTTAATTGGGTAATGTCGGCCCCAATTTCCTTTTTTAACATATAACACGGTTTATATATTCCAATTAAATGTCTATATAAATAATAATAAAGTTAATAGATCAAACGCCAATACAAGCTATTTAGGCAGAATATCAGTAACCAAAAACAATTTTGTTTTTGTGTATGAAGAGCAATTTTTGGTCGGATTTATGTAAATAAAGCTTAAATATAATTAAATGTAATTTTTATTTGTTTTTTTTTCACAAAGATTTGTTTGTGGCTGTCTGCATGTTAATATAATTATAGACTTTATTTTGAAATACGTTTTCTTGGATCTATGTCTGGTTTTGGTAAAAAAAATTTACTTAGTCAAAGTTAGGACTTTTTAACAAATATTTTTTCTCCATAAGTTTTCGACGAAATGCGTATTTACCGTTGAAAAAATGAAGATTTGGTAAAAGACACTCTACGACTTGGACTCAAATACTTATTCTAACACAATTGAACGCCAAAGTTTATACATAAGCATTTGTCAGTGTCGCATTCATTAATCTTATGTTTCCTTACATTGAAAGCAACTAAACGGAATGTTAACAAACTACCTTTCAGTCTGACCTGCCAGTTTATTTTTTGTCGCAACATCACCATAATCGACAATAGAGATTTGCCGTCCAAATATATCAACTCTAGCACCCACAAAAAAGTCCGCTTCCGACAAATAGTCCACGCGAATCCTCTTCAAAAAAGTTTTCTTCGTTTTCAAGTCAAACTAGAATGGAAGGAACGCTTTTAATATGAACAGTTTGAGTGTGTAAAAACCTACTATCTCCACGGCTGAGTCGGAAGGATAGTAAAAAATTGAGAATTCTCGCGAAATGGAGGCTTCCTCTTGAAACCATTCTCCAAGGAATGATAATCGATAGGCGTATTGAGAGTCCTGCGAATAGAAAGATGGTATACTATATAATCAAAGAGAGGATGGTTTAGTATTTATCGTATAGAATGGCCATTTATTTATTTGTGGCTGTGAAGCAGCAACACTAATTGATAAAAACTGAAATTCAAACGAATAACGAATGAGAATAGAGGTAAGACTTTCTCGTTAGGCTGCCACATAAAACTAGCACTCTGAAGATATTATGAAACCCTTTTATTGCAAAACGAATATTCCATTGAGATCATTCATATGATATGAGTTTTTGATTGAAGCTGCTTGATCCACTGTCTCATGTTTTCTACTATGGACACAAACACAAGTTTCCGCTAGACCTCGGCAATTGCAGAAGGCGCTCGGTGATGTGAACACCTGAAAATATGAACTATCCACACATTTTTTGCACCTTATAATGTGATCTGAACTGGCTGGAAAATGTATTCTGCAATCAATCAAATTTTTTCACGATCGATCCTCATGGATTGCAGGAAGTGCAAAATTCGGATAGTCTTTATTGTTCTCGAAAATTTTATATTATAAATTGTACCCAATATACAGTGTTTCGTGGATGAAATAGTCCACAAATATGAACTGTTCCAAAATGTGAATTCGAAAATAGTTCACATTTTTGAACGAGTACTGTATTTGGGTGTCAGTTGAAGCCATGACCAGCAAGGGGTTAAATAATTTTTCCGTATCACACAATCAAACAATAATGACATTTAATTAACGTTTTCTAACCGTTCTAACCAAGCTTCGCAGCTCACACGATAAAGCTTATTCAATTTCAATATTTTCTAAGGTACTCACCATTTCACGAAACCTTTCCGAAATTATTTTGATTCTAGATTTCGCCTATTCCTCTTCTCAACAAAACAAATTTGAACGCATGGCAACGGATGCTGTGTGGTTACAGCGGGTGCCGATCGAGTTGATTGTTCGATTGCTTTTGTCTGGCTAACTTGAAATATAAATATATGTCTTCGTCGCTTCCTAATTCAAGCAAAGGGTTGACTTTGACGTACAAGTTGATATCACTGTTAATTTCGGAAAGTCAGTTTGATAGAGTCCTGGTATTTTGACACTTTGCAGCGAAGATAGTCGCTGCGCTTTCCCAAGGCACTTGCAGTGGTGGCATTTGCTGCGAATTCCCGAGGCGCACTTTGCAGCGGCAACATTCGCCACGCTTTCCCAAGGCACCGCACAAATTCAGAGCTGCAAACTACACGAAACAACACTCCCGACTCGACTCCGCACTGTCCAAAATCAAATATGGCGTGTCGTGTTCGCGTACGAGTGTCATTTTGTACGTCTCAAAAACCACAATAAACAATCCAGTGTGTGTTATTAAGTGCTTGTTTCTATGTTCCTGCCAAGCAGACCTTTCAATCAGTCGTGATATCGAGTTCTGATCTGGAAAGTGCCCGCGAAAAGGCCGCGAAGGCGTTGAAAAAGTGTCGGGACGAGAAGTCTGCTTGACATCCCGTGTGTATGCGTGTGTGTCGTCGCCCTTAGAAAAACAACCCGCCAGATAAAACCCAGTCGCAAAACCAAAAAATTATATTATAATTTCCGGCAGCGAGACGTGGTTTTGTAACGGGCTTGTGTACAGCTGCATGTAAACAGGAACGAAACACGAAAGAGGTCGCGACGTGAGCAACGCGGTCTGGAGTTTGTTTGCAAATATTGAAGTTCCCGAAGGGTCTAGCAGCGATCGGCGGAGGGAAAGGTAAAAGCGTTTGTCCGTATTGCGATTTATTGTGAAACGAGGAGGTAGGGCGCGAGCACGCGGCCCTGCTCAGGACCAGACGGTAATTGGGTGGCGCCTGTCGAACCCAATACTATACATTCTAAATTTGCAGCGACCACGAAACCCAAGTGAAATTTCATCAACTGTGCAATCGCCGTTTTGAGTATAGCACTGCGTACAATCAAAAGAAAAATAATATTTCCCATATTTGACGAATAGGGGAGAATCTGTTTTCTATGTCTCTCGATCGTTTGTCATCAAATCGTAAGCATGTCGACAAAAACATGAATCGTAATCTTGTCGTTACACATTCAGAGACATGGTCTTCAGTTTCTGAAGCTGCTCCATCGATAGCTTCATAATCTTCTCCTCGTCAATGAGAGCAGTGCTGATATTACGAGTTCGTAAATTATAAGCCATCTGTTTGCACGTTATAACTATTAATTTATGACACTAAAAAACTTATTTGAGCATGTGCACTTATATTTACGTTCCTATTTGAAAGTGAACACACACAAAAAGGGAATCAAAACACTTCAACTGTTTTAATTTCGCAACTCAATGGTCATATGGGGTCAAATTGAACCCAAAAAAAGAAAGTCCACTCAAAACGAAGTATGCCTACTAACTGACGATGCGCCGAGTTGCGAAAAGTCATATTAATGTAAAAACAAAGAGAGATGGAACCACTAGATCGATTTTGAGTAGCCGATATTAGAAATATATAACCGTAAACTTACCGTGGGGTCAAATTTACTATGACCGACGGGTTAAAAAATCAAAATTATTGTCAGTATCTAAAAACTAGGACTTTTATCCATTTTTTAGTAAAGCATACAACGCGCTTACTTTATTAAATCGTACAATGAAAATTATTTGAATTATTATATTGAATATTCACATTGTTACACAAACATAAAACAAACAATGACCGCAATGGAACCTCTGCTTGACATAGGGGTGATGATTAAGAGGAGTCGAACAATCACCAAATGCGTGACTGGGCTTTCATTTAAGTAGTGGTGACTTTGATACAATTTCAAACCAGTAGGACGTACCAAATTTAACATTTTCTTGAGGCGTATATTTGTCCAGTGATGGACACATAAATAGGCAGTTTTCGCTTAATTTAAGTTAATGTTGTTTCGCCAAAACTACATTAATTAAATTAAAATAACTACTTTTATTTTATAAGCTCCATAGCGTTCTAAAAACAAAAACGTAAAATTCTTTTAATGGAAAGTGTGGTTTCGGCGTGTCGGATGGCATCCTCTTCAGGTGCTGTCATTTGTCATCCGTCACGAGACAGCACGACCACGGTTAGGTTTGTTGATGGGCTAAGCTCGTTATATTTCAAGTATTTTAATATTTGCATCTGCGAAGTATATCGACTGTCAAACTGGTTCGTATGTATGCTACGTTGCTAAGTTTAGAACCTAGACTAGGAGGTTCTAACCCATGACAAAGTAAAATTCTTCTTTTCAATGTAAACATAAATGCAATAAAATAGTAATTCAAGTAATAAAGTCGAAAATAACATGGTCACATAAATAGGACACTTCAAATTTTCATATAAAAAAAGTAAAAAGCTTTACTTAAAATAAAAAACCGGTCAATATTTTGTTGGGTATCCCTTGCTCTAGATTACAGCAGCGTCCGTTTTGGCCTACTTTCCACAAGCTTCTTGCACATACTGCTCGGGATATTGTGCCATGCTTGTTTAATCATTTGCCACAAATCGTTCAAATTTCTATAGTTTTTCTTTCCAACTTCCTTTTCTACTATTTGCCACAAATTCTCTAAAGGATTTAAATCTGGGCTTGGCGCTGGTCAATTCAACAGATTTATTTTTTGGTTTTTTATCTATTACATTACTCAGCGGGATTTATGCTTTGGATCATTATCCTGCATAAAGATCCACGTAACCGGCAAAAATTCATCAGTATAACGTTCAAGGTGATTTTCTAAAACACTTTTGTACACTGTCTCTTATCCCATTGATCCTCACTAAAGGTCCAACACCATACCGAACATAGCGCCCCACACCATTAAGGAGGGGAGTAAGATTAACTCGTACAAAAAAAGGCATGTTTTTGTGAATTTTTTGTGACGACACAGTTAAAATGTCTGTATTAAAACCAATGGTATATTAAAGTATGATATTCGAAGAATATTGTATAAAATTTTCACGAAGAAATATTAAAAAATATATCGATGGCAGCAATTATTCGGACGTGTCTCGGAACAAAGTAGAATTGCGATGCCCCTCATAACTTGGTACTGGATCATTTGAAATCAAAAAATCTAAGTTCATTCGGTAACGCTGAGAGGGTTTTTTGAAATTTCAATTTTTCACTTTTTTGGAACACTTTGAAGGGAAAAACGCGATTTTTTTGCGAAAAAAATCGGCTAATTTGTTTTTCTTATTTGTTTTATTAATTTGAAAAAAAGCTCTCCAGCGTTACCTTGTAAATTATGTACAGCGATAATGTTCAAAATTTCAAAAGGATCGGTGCAGTAGTTTTGAAGTCATGAGGGGCACCGACTTTGAAAACGTGAGTTATGGGGAAAACGCTTTAAAGTTTTGAACACTAAAAAATCGTGTATCAAACGTACATAGGCGAATTTTATCATAAAGCAGCCCGCCCTCGCTTGAAGAGCCTTCGCCGTACTTTATTGTTTTAATAGTGTAAAGGGGATTGGTTGGTTGGTTGTAGTGGCAGCCCCCTTTTATCCAAAGGTAGCTCACTTAGGCCACGAGAGGCCCATTGTGATACCACAGAATTTAAGGGCGGCACTAGAACCTGCGGGATGACAAGAACCATCCAGATTCTCGAATAAAGCCGGCTATGCAGCCAATGTCCAGATCAGCCACTTCCGTGAGGTTGTCCAGGAAGGGCGTGCCCAAGATTTACATGCGCTTCCTGGACAGCGCCGGACATTCGCACAGAAAGTGTTTAATAGTTTCTTCCTCTTCCTCCGATCTGCAACTTCGGCAGAAATCATTGAAAGGGACACCCAATCTTTCTGCGTGTCTGCCGATCAGACAGTGTCCCGTCAGTACGGAAACGACGGAACTCGGGGTTTTGCGGCTTATATTGAGGAGCCGCTTGATGCGTTTGGAGCACAGTGCGTGCCAAGTTTGCCTGGTTGTGCTACAGCTTTCTTCGAGCAGCCAGGCCCTATTCGCAGCCTCCACGTAGTGCTGCTTAAATCCTAGCTTTATGGAAGCTAGAGGTTGGCCAACTTCGGGGTCAAGTGTATATTCCTGAAGCTCGGTGCCAGCTCTCGCTAGAGCATCTGCTTCGCAGTTTCCAGGTATATCACTATGCCCCGGTACCCAACAAAGTAATGGGGATTATTTGCTTCACTTTTCGGACGTCTGTAATAATTTTTGCCATCTGATCTGGCTCTTTCAAATTTGCTCTCATCGCTTCAGACGATTTTTTTCCCCAAAAATGGAGCGGTTTGTTAAGGTGAGTTCTGGCAAACTGCAACCGACGTCTTTTGTTGTTTGCAGTTACTAAAGGTCGCTTTCCCGCGACAGAACCATGTAGTTCAGCATTTTGTAATCTATGTCTCTCTCTTCTGGAGGATACTTCAATTCTGAGATCCTCTTTTAATTTTAGTTGGATATACTTACCTAGAGAGGATGAAAACGGCTCCTTTTTGCTTAGACGCGTAATGATTTCATTTTCAAATTGATATGTTTTTTTGATGCCTAGAAGCTCTTGCCTTGCCTTCTACGGTTCCTTCGTATTTGTGATGCTCAAATGCATTCCTCACCAAATACCTGGAACAATTTAAATGCTTCACGATGCCTGAAATATTAAAACCTTCGTTTTTCTTCTCCACAATTTTTCCTCGTTCAGATTTAAAACAGCTTGCGCTTCTTCTCGTGTTTTTAAAACGCAATACAATACGGTACTAAATTCCATTTAAATAAATATACCAAACCAATTGTGTAATAATAAATTGATATTAACAAAAATAATTGCACTGGTCTATTTAATTGTCCAACTGCAAATAGTTCTACTCTCAGTGGTGAGGTGGTTTGGAAAGCCCGACATGCCGAGAAGCAGGAGCGACCGTTCCTGTGTACGTTCTTGATCCTGGGTGCTTTGCTTGGTCAAGCACTTTTCGCATGGATCCGTTTCAAATTGTGCTTAAGCAATAAAAACCAATGAAAATATTTGTCAATTTTTTTGGGGGCAATTTGCCGAATCGGCGAGTCTAGCTCAAGACTGAATAATCTTTTCTAACATTATTCTAGTTGTCTCATTGCTGGCTTAAATGCAGTTGCCCACAGTGTGACCTACGTTCGACGGCACTCTTCCACTGCGCCCTGGCCGCCTCCACTGCTGTGTCGGGCCGAACGCGTGAATGAAATGCATTCGGCGTTTTTGGTCGCAACTGCCATTACTTCTGCAATCCGAACGGTTCGACACAATTGTTGCTGCATGAATCATCATCGGAATTTCCGGATGTTGTGTTCTTCGTGGGCCCGTCGATAGTTGTATGCCCGCTCCCTTCCTCCGTGTGGAGCTTGAACCATCAATGAACGGCGCCGGTGTGCAATGAATGACTCGACTGAGTCACACAATTTGTTTATTGGCAAATGCCGAAGGACTGAACTCGAATGTTGAGCGGTGGGAGGCGGCCGAGGCTTTCATTTCGAATTAGTTATCGCCCTTATTGCCACTTAACATCACCACTCGTCGCCCAGCGTCGCTTAATTCGGGAATTTGCCTGAAATTTCCAATTTTACTCACCCGCCAATCGGTGGAGGTGGGCCATGGATGAAAATACATATTATATGATGTTTTGCCGTTCAAAGCGAAAATAACTTCACTTGGCATCCACAAAATCATTGTCGGATTCTCCCTGAAATAGAACTTCTTCGAAGTAGTCTAGAGTTCACTTGGTGCATTGTCTAATTTGCGAAATGCGCCCGACCCTACTCTAGCGCTTCAGTTCGGAATCAACGATAACTCGTGGTAATTGCTAGATGTTTCTTAGTTTCAATTAACAGTCATGCACCTGAAACTCAATTTGCGGAGCCCAACGTGAAATCGTTTTTTTTTCAATCGGCGAAAAGTTGCAGCTTTCGGAAATGATGATGGTATTGCATCTGTTCGTGTTCCATTCATAGTTCACACCTGGTCGGTGGAAAATGTTACAACGTTGAAAGTTACCACGAGACATTAGACTCCTTGTTAGTTCGTACTGAATCGGACGTACGATCTCTTCCATTAGAATGTAAACTATTCCTAGGATCCCCGCTGACTTCAATCGAAGCCACCACTCTGCTAAATGCCCCGCTGGCACCTCCGTGAACATTGGATGCCCGCGACCATTCCTTAATTAATTGTAACATTTGTAACGCAATTAAGTTGATAGTAGTATTGTCCTTTCGTCATTCACCCTTCGCTTTTCGATATGAAGGCAATATAATAAGTTGATGAGGCTATTAATGTAATCGGGCTCCGTTCCGAACCCTTTACACGTATCATTGCATCCGGGACGCTTCGACGTCCTTCTCGATTCAATCTAATTATATGAACATATTTAATGGTGATTGTTCTACAATTTTCAGAGATACACGATACAAAATTGGATATTTGAGATCAAGTGCAGCGTAGGCTCGTAACATGTCAGCCGTCGACAGTTTGGGCTCGAATGCGGCCATCGTAAAGCAAGGGTGGCTGTACAAACGTGGCGAACACATCAAAACTTGGCGCTCCCGATATTTTATATTGCGCGATGATGGCACTTTAATGGGATACAAGAATCGTCCAGAGGACTCACCGACAGCGCCTGAACGACTCAACAATTTCACAGTGAAAGGATGCCAAATAATGTCGGTGGACCGACCGAAACCCTACACATTTATAATTCGGGGCTTACAATGGACCACAGTAATCGAGCGGACGTTCCATGTCGATTCCGATCGGTTACGACAGGAATGGATGGAGGCAATCAGGTAGGGATTGTGAACATCATCGAAGCACTAAAATGTGCCAAGGTGTAGCGTTTTTTGATCCATGCATATCTGCAGAAACGTGTCGAATCGATTGAGTGAATTGGGCGAAACAGCAATGTCACCGTCTACTTCAACAGACATGACCGACGTGGACATGGCTTCGATAGCGGAAGACGAGCTGTCCGAAAAATTCTCAGTTCAGGGCACATCGACGAAACGTGACAAAAGGAGAAAAGTTGTAAGTATGCATTTAACATAACGCACGCGAGTTTCTTTGATTTCCTTCGTGTGGAATCACATTGGCAACCAAATTGGATGTTTCTTACGATTTAATATTTACTGATTGACTATCCAGTTGACGGTAAAAATTAAGGATTCAAATATACGCTTAGCCGTTGATTTTCGTGGGATCATTAATATTGAACGATTTCAGTCTAACACAGTGGAAGAAATTCGTAGGAGCTTTCATTTACACGCTATTCAATTTCGCTAAGAAATCAGACATAACACAATTGAATAGAAAGTAAAAAATGTGATCATTATGTAGACCGGAAGGACCTTAATCTTATTTTGTTAGATTTGGTAATATTCAGCGTCGCCCAACGATAGGAATTTCTCTCGTTTTCAAGCAGACAGTTAATTAGCTCTAACTCGTAGTTATTTGAACCCAAGTAGTTTTCGAGAATGAGATGCATTTCGAAACCATAATGTACAGTGAATGCTTTCCAGTCGGCAAAACTCATCTATCGTTGTAGCTCTCTCTTTTTCTTCGCCTCATTTTCGACGTTCGGTTCGCTGTAACCAAATTCAATTTGGATTTGGAAGGATAACCGTTTGCCCGTCATCATTCATCATGTTTCTATTCTAATAAACTCTGATGGGGTTGAAGATTTCAGAGCATCACTACGTGAAATCTTGTGAAAATCATAGATGTTCCACTAAAACTTTCATTCATACTGTTTGTAAATTGTTATAGTTTCTTCTTCTATACGAGGGGGGGGGACCCAAAAGTAACGGGAAGCTCGTTATATTTTTTTTATTATTCAACATTTTCACACACAATTTCAATCGCCTCCAAAGCAGTTCCCATTGGGGTTTAATACACTTGTCTAATCGTTTCTTCCATTGTTCAAAACAGTTTTTGAACTCACTTTCTATTGTCTTCTCCAGCCCTTCCAGCGATTTTTGTTTGACCTCTTCTGCAGTCAAATAGGGCGGGTGAACAATTGGTGTCATGCCGTTTCTGGTCGAAAACTGCTTCACAGACAGCGCGGTGTGGGCAGGTGCGTTGTCGTGGGGGAAGAACCAATCACCTGTGCGTCAAAGATCTGTCCTTTTCTTTCGGATGTTTTCCCTCAACCTCATTAAAACTTTCAAGTAGAATCTTTGATGGACCGTTTGGCCTGGAGGAACGAATTCCGCGTGCACAACACCTCTGCAATCGAAAACAACAAACGAGCATTGTCTTGATGTTTGACTTCACTTGGCGTGCTTTTTTGGACGAGGAGAGAGAGCTGTCTGCCATTGGCTTGTTTACTGCTTTGTTTCGGGGTCGTATCCATAACACCATGATTCGTCACCAGTTATGACCTTTGAAAAAAATCTAGGTCCTCATTTAACTGATTTCGTAGTTCAAAAGAGGCCTGAAGTCAACGCTCTTTTTGTGGGTCAGTGAGAAGGCGAAGGACAAATTTTCCTGCAACTCTTCTCATGTGCAAATCTTCAGATGAAATTTTCTGAATCGAACTCCATGACCATCCAGATACCTCACAAACTCGGTCAATGGTTCGGCGACGGTTTTGACGAACAAGAGCATTGATTTTGTCAACGTTGTCCGTTCTTGAAGTTGAGGAGCGCCCAGAACGAGGTTGACCTTCAATCGACATCTCTCCATTCTTGAAACGCTTGTTTTATTTAGGGCACCACTTTTATAAGCTGTTTTAAGCATTACAAGAGTTTCCGCGGACGTTTTCCCCAACAGAAAACAAAATTTCGCAGCTGCGCGTTGCTCCCGGCAGTCAGTAATTTCACGTTTTCGCCGAAACAAAAAAAGATGGTTCACGAAAAAAATCCCACGGACTCTGCCGTCCCCACCTTCCTATTCCCGTTACTTTTGGCCCCCCCGCAGAGAATTCATACATTCTGGATAAGAAGCTGGGCTTACGTGTCTCACGGGTCAGGACAAAAATTGTAGTTTGAAATGTGAAATGTGATTTTGCTTGCTATATTCGAAAAGTACAGCAATATTTCGACATTCACGATTCACTGATTTGAGACTTATTCCAAAAATTTCGTTATTATAGATAATATCTATGCGATGTCCTTACCAATTTTTTTACAATCGTGTCGTATTTAAAGTTCTCATCACTAAAAACCTATTCGCGAATGATATTTTCACTCGTCGATACAAGTTTACTCGGATCATTATCCATTTTTTTGGCTGACGCTCGGTGACGGTTTATTGATGCAATGAAGATTCTAAACAATGCTCCCAGGATCCTCACTGTTGTGTTGTGCTTGGGTCTGAACCCACTGTACTAGTGGCTTGATCGGTGCTCTTTACAACTTATGGTAATTTTTCAACTACAAAAAAACAATGTAATGTTCTGAAGTCATCAGACCAAATGGAAAAGTCTCATTCATTATAAGCATCGAAGCCAAATGCCTCATTGATTTATCGTGAACAGTTGGAGCAACTGTTCCTTATCAGGGTTAAGATATATTGAGGTATTGTGTGTAATCTAGAATTTAGCAACCTAAAAAATATAAATAAATACTGCAAATATCTATACGATTGGAACATGTAAACACGATCAACTACAAGAAGAAGGCTTTTTAGAAACTGTATGTATGTATTTTAGGCGAGTAAAATATAAACTTACGTTCAAACCCCAGCAGTTTAGGTTTTACCCACTGAAACCAGTCGTTGGAAAAGATATATCGTCTGGTACCATGCGGTTGCTAATGTTCCACTGATAACCTATAGCCACTGCTAATCCTTCATAATTTAATGTAATCGCTGTCTATTTTTCTTTTACAGACACTAGAAAACTTTGAATTTTTAAAAGTTCTGGGTAAGGGTACATTTGGTAAGGTTATTTTATGCAGAGAGAAAGCTACCGCTAAACTATTCGCCATTAAAATTCTGAAGAAGGAAGTCATTATCCAAAAAGATGAAGTCGCTCACACACTAACCGAAAATCGGGTCCTACGCAACACAAATCATCCGTTTTTAATAGTAAGAACCCAATCAATATTTTATTATAGACATTCAGAATCATCAACGAACTTGAACTTGTGAAACAAGTCTTCAAGTCCGTTTTGCATAGCTTAGAAGAGAACATTGAAAGGAAACCAACTCAAATATGCTTCCCACAGGTCGAACTTATTTCTGATTGTATGTTTGTTTCAATTCTAGTCGTTAAAATATTCATTTCAAACCGCCGATCGCCTTTGCTTTGTGATGCAATATGTTAATGGTGGTGAGCTGTTTTTCCATCTGAGCAAGGAGCGATTGTTTTCGGAAGAGCGAACTCGCTTTTACGGCGCAGAAATAATTTCAGCGCTCGGCTATCTACATTCGCAAGGGATAATTTATCGTGATTTAAAACTAGAGAATCTTCTTTTGGACAAAGACGGTCATATAAAAATAGCAGATTTCGGATTATGTAAGGAGGACATAACCTACGGTACAACAACAAAGACTTTTTGCGGAACGCCAGAATATCTTGCGCCAGAGGTATTAGAAGATGCCGATTATGGACAAGCTGTTGACTGGTGGGGAACAGGAGTGGTCATGTATGAAATGGTGAGTGGGAAACAGCGCCGTCTCAAGCTACCTGAATGTTAACATGTCGTTTTTGTAGATATGCGGACGCCTTCCCTTTTATAACAGCGATCACGACGTGCTTTTCACATTAATTCTAATGGAGGAGGTCCGGTTTCCACGAAATATTTCGATCGAAGCCAGAAGCCTGTTGAGTGGTCTCCTACATAAAAACCCAGCAAAAAGACTCGGGGGCGGAATGGAAGATGTGAAAGATATTCAACGGCATCCGTTCTTCTC
Source organism: Oxycera nigricornis (assembly GCA_963942545.1). Taxonomy (NCBI): domain Eukaryota; kingdom Metazoa; phylum Arthropoda; class Insecta; order Diptera; family Stratiomyidae; genus Oxycera; species Oxycera nigricornis. Next base: position 31,773,468 of record OZ012659.1, read on the forward strand.
CAGTATCAATTGGCAAGACTTGGTCCAGAAGAAGGTAATTTGAATTGGTACAGGTAAAAATTGAATTGAGTAACGAGCCCCGCACTGCGTGATCGCCAACAGATTCCACCGCCTTTCAAGCCACAGGTAAACTCGGATACCGACACAAGATATTTCGACTCAGAGTTCACCGGCGAAAGTGTCGAGCTGACGCCACCCGATCCGACAGGTCCTCTGGGCGCTATACAAGAAGAGCCGCATTTCCCACAGGTGCCTAAATGCACAATTTCAAATTGACTGAACCGCTATCAACTGTTGCTTTTTCTTTGGATTTCTAGTTTAGCTATCAAGACTTGGCATCTACACTAGGTACGTCGTCGCACATGGGTTCAGCTGGACTAGCATCGATGCAATAGAAATTGCACACATCATGTTTCTCGGTCCAGATGCACAGACCAAAAAGACTCGAGTCGAGAATAGCGATCGAAGAAGTTTCATTCGATAAATATACTCCTCCTATTTGTTACAGAAACACCTATCAAAAATGCTAGCCAAAACGTCAATCCAACAAGATAAACACCAAGTGATATTCAGACGCATCACATCAACTCGTCGTCACATGAAGAGACGCTGATGCGTAACTGACCTCATGAAAACTGTCCGCGGAACTCGCTACCACTGCAACTAGGTATAACTCGCAGAAATTAACTCTATGAGCCTGACTAATGTACACAAACCTTAAAGACAATTCAATGCAATAGAAAGAATACAATAAAAACGAAACAAATCCATAGCAAGGCAATATTCTACTACAAATAATTTCCATTATACTCCTTCCCGCAATATGCATTATTGTCATACAATAAAGAATGCGACGAAATACGATGAATAATCGTAAACCGTAATTTAAGAGAACCTCGGCGGTCAATCTCGTTGAAGCGATTAATATACTATACATATACATAACTATAATGATAAACCGAAAGAATATTCGTGGCTGCTTGTGTGTATGTTTTCTTTACAACAACAGCGCAATAACAATTTAATCCAAGGATAAAGAAGAAAAACAAATAGAACTAAAACACGCGACACAAGTTATTCGAAAAAAACATATTTACAAGAAAAAAACCAAAAAAAAATATGATCACAATCGGCTTTTGAGATTATAATTTCCAATTTATAAAGTGAACAGTAGAAAGCGTGTGGAAACAATGAAAGGAATCATTCAAATTATACATACTATTAAACGATTATACAAACAATTGAAAGGTAATCGTTAAAGTAAACCAATAAAATATTAAGATAGTAAAATACTTGAAGGGCCTATATAACTTACGAACTGTATAAACAAACAGAAAGAAAAACATACATATTTAAGTTTGATATCTTTAATTGTACATATATCTTATAACATGAATAAAGATCCTAAAAGTGAACGGACTTGATTTATTTACCATAAACAGCATTGGCGTTAGAAATCAGAATTGGCAGCTATGTAATCCTCTTTCAATAGTACTTAGTTATCGGTTTATGTTATCATGGTAGATGGCACTGGCTCTTGCTGACTACAGCATTTGCAAAGGTTTGAATTATCTTCAACGTGATGGTGGGAACCTAAGAGAAATTAACAATGCAGATTTGGAGTGATTAGCAACAGGAAAGTATGCATCCATTAGTTAATGAAGTGCCTTAGGAAAGTATCTACGAATAAATATTGCAAACGCTGAAGAAATAGAAGTCAAAATATTTCGTAATAGCCCAACCAAATTAGATAAAAAAACTTGACCTCGGTAAACGCTGGTGAATTTTTTTTTATATTTCTTGTTTGAGATTGTGAATCATTCAAGGACAAAAATCAGTTTTTCCTGAACCGCTAACTTTCTATTGGTTGAAAATTTGCGTGCTTGCGAATGACCTAAATTATTGGAATTGACATTGCTATTTAAGGGCTGCTTCTACCTATTCTACGAATGACGAAGCATCCGGACTTGCCAGAAGTGTATTGTATAGTTAAATGTCAGTCTTGTACTGTATGTAATTGATTTACAGAATATATGAAATTGAGAGTATTCGTCAGAGAAGGAAGCACTTTTGAATTTGATTGAACAAGCAAATAAGTAGCTTCCTATCTGCTAATGTTAGTAAGACTTACGATCCACTATCTATATATGTAGTACTTACTATTGTAACAGACATGAAAAATAACTTAGTTTTCCTTGGATCTTGTTGATTGTCCATCGCACAAGCTAGATCGTCCAATCCAGTTATCGTCCAACTGTCATTGAAAATACTAATAGCACTCGAATACTGATCATAATTTTGTTACAGAGTTTTGTTGAAATTTGATAACTCTGCGGTTTCACTATTTCAGGAATGTGTGCCCATAGATGACGCAGAGAAAGATGATTTTCGTTACCAAAGATAAACAGTTTTTCATAATCAATTTTATTAAAACGATGTTTTCATCGAATTTCTGAAATAGGTTTATTGGTGGGATCGCCATGAAATATGTTTCGAGAGGCATTTTACAAATCTTAAATTTACCTATGTATCGGCGCGAGCGCCAAAGATAATGGCAAGCAAAAGCTGCCTATATTTCTACTACAGTGCAAGCGTTGCAATGAACAAACTGAAAAGAAAGGATACCGATGTAGGCAGTCCAAGTTCTCTTGTACGCATGTTAATTTGTTCATTGGCCCTCGCTTCTTTTATACAAAATTTTTGGCCTAATTCGTATTACAAATCATTTTCTTACAACTATTTTCTCATGGTACCGATGCATATGGTTGCACGAAATCTATAATTTATTTTCATTCGTTAATGCTAACGCATGTGGTTGCAATAATTTGCCGTACCTCACGTTGACCTATAACACATGTCAAGTGTTCAAACTTCTTGCAAGTGTTCATCAAACTCTTTTGAGTCCATTTGACACTTTTCAACCACATTTGGGTTGGGAAGCTCTGTGAGTAATTCTTGCCAATTGACCCTTGTAATTTATGTGTTTTGTGTTTATATTGTTCGTGGGTACATTTTGGGCATGCGTGGCATAATACAAATGAGTGCAGGAAACATGTCTTTATACCGCATTTATAACTTCTTTCTTTTCAGTATTGAATAATGTAAATGATGAATTTTATATGTCCGTTATTGGGTAACGGGTTCATAAAGGCATCTGAAACACACATTTTCCAACATTTCATTGTTGTTAGTATCTATGTTCAACAATTTAACACGTTTTCGATAGACTGACCAATGAAGAGATTGTCAATGCGAATAAATGCGTATATGCAAACATTCTTGGAATTTTTTATTGAGTCTGAATTGTGAGTTCTATCTGCGGTTAACACATCGCCACGGCTGCACTGATATTTCAAAAATTTTGAAAACTTCGAAAGTTACTCTGATCGATGTATGGATAGGTTCAGATCATTCAATATTTTTACTTTTCATTCGGCTAGTGTCCTTTGCCAATATTGAACGATGATATAAGACTTTACTTTGTAGTTCTAAATGCGAGGACATTTACCTCAATGGAAATTGGAGGACATTTTTGTTCTCGTTCAGACCATCTGGCAAGGGGGATTTGAAATAAACTTATGAAGGATATACATATATCAAATAGAGTGAAATTCGTCAACACTACTGGTTTAACACCCTCGGTAATATTTTATTACGTTTATATTAACAGTTTATTACACACCATCTGAATAAATTTTATTCGAAAAATCGAGGCGAGAAGTACAGAAAAAGCAGTTCCAATTTAATAGGAAAGCAGCATCGCTTTTGCAACTTCTTTCGCCTTCTCAGTACCGACCAGCTCTTGAGTAATTTTCAACGCGAAATCGAAAGCTGTGCCTGGTCCACGGCTAGTGATGAGCTTATCGTCATGAACAACTTTGTGGTCATCGATGTACCTGAAAAAGGATGGTTATTGAGTAAAAATACTTTCGCTAGAAAAGACTATGTGCAAAGTATCCTGCCGGAACGAGTTACATACTTATATTTCTCCACCAGCTTTTCTTTCATCGACGGGTAAGATGTTAACGCCTTTCCCGGGAAAATGTTGTGCGCCGCCAGAGCTATTGGAGCCGCACAAATCGCGCCAATGTATCGCCCTTCGTCCGCTTGTTTCTTCAGTATTTCACCTACCAGCTGCGAAAATTTGCTATCAGTGGCTCAATAATCAATATTTTTGGACCAAAATTTTAGAATTTACTCTTAAATAATTATATTATTATCTACTTTGTCCAGAAATAAATTTATATTTACAGTATTTTCAGCCATCGCATTCGACCCGCCAAGACCGCCCGGCAGGATGACGATATCGAAAGTTTTCTAAAATATGCAAAAATAATCATCTGAAGAATGCCAGAGTTGGAGGTCATTTTCAGTTACATCGGCAACATCCTGCAAGCTGACATCCGGTCGGATCACCAAGTCCCTTGAGCATTTCACGTCGCCAGCACCCGCGAGTCCTGCAACCGTTACATCCATCTGAAATACAGCAAAACAAAATCAGTTTGTTGCGGTGCTTCCGGAGAAACATTTTACCCCGGCACGGCGAAGTACATCCGCCGAAATTGTAAATTCCACCTCTTCGGCGCCTGGAGCGAGGACGATTAGCGCTGACTTGGACATGATGTCTCGACAGTGTTTAGCGGCCGAAATTAGGAAGAAAGAAAGAAATCTATCTGCCGCCTGCGAAAATACTAAAGACCGGGTGATTATATGCATCATCTGCTAGAAATAGCCCTTCATCCTTCCTATGGATGATAAAATGTAGTTCATCAACGAACCAGACTGACTACGTTCCATTCTATCATAATTTTTTTAGTAATCGAAGACGCACGCTACATTAACAGCTGACATTGGCATATGAAAATATCAGTCTGGTTCGTTGATGAACTTCATTTTATCATCCATAGGAAGGATGAAGGGCTCTCCTACCGTGACATATCCCAGAATGAAATTTCACCCGAACTTTTAAATACAACCAAACGATATTTTGAGATGGCTAGACGCGTTTTATTATAAGACCGGTTTGCACGGTGCTTTACAGCTGGGCACATAATTTAAAAATATATTTCATTTTCTTAAAATTACTTCTATCGTTGGCAGCGTCATCTAGCGTGATGCATCGTGGAAGTGCGGCTACAAACCAGTGGGACGAGCGCTCTCGCAAAATACCACTGCTAGATTTCGAAAACGCAAATGCGCAATATCATACACTAGAATCCAGCTCAGGGTAGTACGATTTGGGCACAGCGTAGCGCAATAGTTTGGAACTATGAATAGCCTTTGCACGCATTATTTAAATGACGGTTATTTTAAAAATAACCGTTAATCATATGAGCGCTGTACGACTGATTTTGAAAATTAACAATTTTTTTATTGTCTTAGCTGCAGAACCACGAAATAAAAATTATGTAAAATAATAATAAATATAGCAAAAATTGGTTTTTGACTAATGGTATCCAGTTTGGAAATAAGATGTGTAAAAAGACCCCCTTCCTTTTTTATTCAAGCGGTTGCGGCCTATCAAACCACATTAACCGATTATCACTGACAAGTGTTTGGGTTGTAAATGCAATGGTCAATGTTTTATTTTTTATGGTAAATAACTCAGGAGCTCATCAAATTTGTACATAGTAGTACATAATAGATAGATAATAGTACCATTATCTGTTGCATGTTTTCATTGCATAATGACCTTATCAATAAATATATATGTGCATGTTTCGTGTGATTTCACGACACTGCATTATTATTCCATCAATAACATTCTTAATGAATGAAATAAAGTTATAAATCAAGCAAAATTCCGGCTCGAAAACAGTCATACGATGCTTCTTGAAAATCTTCGCCTTGTTTTGGTGTGAGCAAGAGCAACATGATGTGGGCGAGCCTATTTCGAGTATGTATTATTTGCAACATCGTAATCGTTGAATTTAAAGAAACGCAGAACAATTGCATTGATTTGAACTCAAAAGTTTTCTATCGGTCTCAAATCGAATTTATTTCGCATTTTGAATAAATCATTCTCATCAGCAAATTCAATACCAAACTGACAATAAGAACGAAACAAATTGAATTCCCACTGAGTATTTTTAGATGTATTCATGGAGTAATATTTGGAAAATAAATAGTGATAAATAAGTTAGCTTGCTCTTAAAAAACCTAGGAAGATACTACATTTGTCTTATATCGTAGATTTACTGCCTCTAGTCTAATAAACATTCAAATGCTGCCGTGCTCATTCCCTCCGGCGTCGTTGCTCTTACGATCATGCACATAGAAGAGATGCGACGACAGGTGTCCTTTCAGTTTGAACGTAGCTTGGCAGACCGCACACACGAAGGGTCGTTCCGGACTATGCACGACCACGTGCTTGCGCAGCATGGAGCTGGTTCGAAATCTGGCCGGACATATTTCGCAAGCGTACGGGCGAATCGCGTTGTGAGTCTTTTTGTGAGCCTTCAAATATTCCGGCGTCACGTACGATTTGTTGCATACATTGCACTGGTATGGCCTTAGGCCGGGATGGAATGTACGCGGAGGCCCGAATTTACCATGGAACCGTTTCGTGTGGTTGACTAGAGCATCCCGCCGCTTGAACGACAAGGGACAGGACTTGCACTTGTACGGACGGAGATCAGTGTGGATTTGAATGAAATGCAGCCGCAACGAGCTTTTCCTGGGAAACTCGCGCTGGCACAGTTCGCACTTGTAAAGTTTTAGGCCCGTGTGGATCATCATGTGCGACAGTGTGTAGTTGCGACGTTTGAAAACCTTGAAACAGATTGGGCATCGGCGTCCGTTGCTGTTGTCTTGTTTCGGCGCGCCAACAGGAAGCAAACCTTTCTCGTGCAGCACTTCGTGCGTATCTCGATGAGCCCGCTTCGAGAACATATCGCCGCAGCCGTTACATTTGAATGCCGGCTCTCTTTGGTGATCGTTTTTCAAGTGCCTCGCCAGTTCGAGTTGTGTATCGAAACATAAATCACATTCCGAGCAGGAATACAAAAGTGGTTGATGGAATGATACGTGTTGTCTTTCGGATCCTTGGAATTCTGAAATAAATGTTAAGAGTTTTGGTCTTGTTGAAAGAATAAGTGCATAAAGGTGGTTTACCTTGATTGCACAGCTTACAGATATTTCCTTCTATGTGCAGGGCCAAAAAGTGATAGAAGAAGTGCTGCGGGTGGAACACTTGATAACAAGCGGGGCACTGGTAGCTGTGGTCGTGAACGACACGAGGATTGAATCGTTGATAGTCTACGGAATGTTCGCTCAGGTAGCACTCGGGCTCCTCATGCATGTAATTGGAATCCGACTCGCCCTCGCTGTCAGTGATCTCAATCACTTCGTTATCGTTTCCGCCGCCGCCGTTAATTTGCGTCTCCAACATGTTGTTGATTTCGAACATCTCACCAAACACTTCTGGGTTTATTTCCGCTTCAACAATATCTTCTACGTTTATGTAATTTCTGCTGGAGGTCCGGCCTCGTTCGTGTTGTGTCACCCCATCAAAGATATCATTTTCCCGATGACGGTCATGTACTTCGTTTTCAAAACTATCATCACCTGCGCAATCATCTTCGTCTTCAATTTCAATCACATCGCCCAAATGAGAATTTCTTTTGAGTATTTCTTCTTTTTCATATTGCCTTCGGATGTCAGCTTCGCTCAATTCCGCAAAATCACTGTGATGTTGCTCTGACGGGAATTTTTCTCTATTTTTCTGCACCACATTAAGTTGCTCAAGCAGCTCCACCTGGCTGTTCTCGCATTTATATTTGAATTCGCATGCAATTTTCAGGGCATCCAAGCAATTGCTACAAATTTTACGCGAAAGACCATCGTTCTGCGCCATCTGAAAGAATTCTTATCAAAACTGACCGACCATATACTAATTACGCAAGGCTCCTTACAGTTTTTCGAGTGAAGGCTTTGAGTAGCTGCAGATTTCCCTCCTTCAAGGGATACATTCGTTGTCCCGTCTGCGCACATGTTCTACAAAACTCATCCAAACTATTAGTTTCATGGAAGCTACTTTGCAATTGTTGTATAGTATCACTGGAACTTTCACAATTCAATTTGAATGTGTAGATGCGAAGAATCGCATCCAGGCAACTAGTACAAATGTTTTCAGGGAATCCATCGTTTCTGGAAATCTGAAACGACAAGATTTTAATGTACGTTCTTAATGGAAATGTTGTGCTCAGAATTAGTGTCCAATTCAGAAATTCAAAAGTTAATTAGAATCAATATTGCGGTGTGGACAATAGTTCAATCTTCGGTTGAACAGTTTCCTATGTTGAATATCAATTTTCGAATAAAAACACGAAATGCAAATTTTATTTCATTGTTTTTTTTTGGTTATTTCTGTTACGAATTTTCCTTTTTTTTAGTTTAGAATGAATAATAGTTGGTAGCGCAATGCAGTGCGACAACAACCGTCCTTTTCAAAAGGAGCTGTTCTGAGGTTACGCGCGACTGCATTGAATTCAATCATTTGAAGCTAAAATCTGTTAATCGGCTTTAATTTAAAACCATTAAAATACATATTTTTTTAAAACACGAAACATTGATATTTATGATACCATTGAGTAATAATATTTGATTATTAAATCATGGAACTTTATTTAGGAGTCAGACGATATCATAGAAACAGAAATCTCGATTCTTCAATGACAGTTTGTAAAATCAATTTTTTGGGAGGGCTTGCTTCCTTCCCTCAAAGACTGTTGTGCACTCTAAAAAAAGTTCTGCACTATCAATTGCATTTCACCACTTCAAGCTCGCCCAAATATGAGTCCTTTCGCAGTTGAAACGGCCAATTCACACAGGAATATCTAGGAACGCAACAAATAAAACATTTTCTTACCGAGATCTGTGTAAACATTTTCAGTAGATCCACAATAGTCATTTGTCCTGCAGCGATGACTTCCGTATTGTCGCAATAAAAGGATAACATAGGTCCTTTGCCGTTCAGACAACACCTGCACTTTTCCTCGAATGGCATTTTCCTGAGTTTCTGCTTAGCACTAGCGTTGAAATATTGAATGTAAAGTGTGTGAACTCATGGCAAGTCGAATTGATCCTTTTCGTAAAGTGTGTGAACTGTCATCCTTGTCCTGTCTGGACTTCCAAAACGAACAACTCGCTCCCATTGAACGGACCCGCCTTTCATCCACCTTTGAACGGACCCGCTTTTTATTCATCTTTGAGCGGACTTTAACCGCATACCGATCCTGGAAAGCCGGGGTGAACCACAGCCGTTCCATGAAGCGTGCGCCTCGGGTTGAGCCGCTGCAAAATGCGCGTCTCGGGTAGATCGAATATTATGGTTATTTTCGAGTCGTTTCAAAAATCCGAAAATAATACTTCCTCAAACTGCCGTTCGATGCCGTTCCAAGCAGCAGCAACAAAATCTGCTGGTTCAAATTGCATTGGCAGCAAAATTCGAAAGTGTTAGCAACAACTTATATTAACGACGTCGCTTGTGTTGGTTATTCCTGCCAGCAGAGTGTGAATATTTTAGTTTTTGAAAATTCAAATAATATGGTACAGGCATAACCAACAAATAAAGGATAAAAGAATCAAGTTCTTAAGAATGATACGAAGCCATAAAATTCGCCGGTTAATATTGAGAAACATTGAATTGATAAGAAACATTGCTACGCACAGTGGCCGTCGTAATTGAAAGACAGCTTTGAAAATATTTGTTGGGAGCGAAGTGATTTCTTTGCAATTTTCTGCTCTTTGAATGCCAGTGCACTAAATAAGAAGAAAATATCTGCACTGTGCCTTACATATGAGTTTAGAATATAGCCAAGGAAATATAAAAAAAGACTAGGTAGCCTTCTTCACCAACTTCAAGATAATCGCTGGCATATTTACAACGAAAACTTACAGTAAGCGAAATGAAATACAGCGCAAATGATCGCGAATTACTTGTAATCTATGCAAGTATACGGCATTTTCGACATTTCTTGGAAGGAACTCAGTTCACGATCAAAGCAGATCACAAGCCACTGATATATGCTTTCTCTCAGAAAGCAGACAAAGCTTTACCTCGACAGTTGAGACAATTTAATTTTATTTCACAATTCTCAACTGAAATTCTACACGTTCCTGGAGCAACCAACAAAGTAGCTAATTTGTTATCTCGAATTGACGCTATTAGCATTACAACAAGCATTGACACGGAAGAGTTCATTGTCGAGCAAACGAAGGACAGCGAGTTGCAGAAACTTTTGACTGAAAATTTATCGTCCTTTCAGTTAAAACCTGTTGATGTAAAACGCTAATATGCGATTGTTCGACAGCCGATATTAGACCTTTTGTACCAGTTTGTCTTCCCAAAAGGATATTCGACGTCTTTCACAATTCTTCTCATCCAAGTAATAGTGCCACGTTACGAGCTGTGCAGAAAAAATTCGTCTGGCCTGGTATGAGGAAAACTGTTAATCTGTGGACTCGTACATGCATCAAGTGCCAAAAATCGAAAGTCGGAAGGCATACTTAAAACGAATATCAACCTTACCGGATGCCGAGCAGGATTTCGGTATTGCCAGACGATAATAGACAGGTTCACACGTTGGCCTGAAGCCTGCTCGATGACCGATCAATTGGCTGAATCAGTCGTCGATGCAAAGTATACACCAACTGGATTGCACGATATGGTGCTCCCAGCATTCTAACATCGGACCAGGGCACACAATTTGAGACTGCCGTTTTCAAAGCCTTGATGAATGCTTCACCGGCTGAGATGGTTTTCGGCACAACGCTCAAACTTCCCGGTGAGTGGTTCGCTGACGACAATTCAGATACAAACCCAAGCATGTGTTTAAATAAATTTCGTCAGCATTTGAGTCAGTTTCGATCGCAGCAAATCATGCATCGCAACGACAGGACACCTTTTGTTCATAAAGAACTTGGTTCTTGTTCGCACGTCTTCGTTCGAGTAGATGTTGTTAAAAAATCTCTCACTCAGCCATACACTGGTCCACATAGCTTCGTCAAACGAATTTCGACCATCGTTTTCACGGTCGACATTATTCATTATTATATTATATCATTATATTATTCATTAGACTAAAAAGGGAAATTTGTAAGAGAAATAAACAAAAAAAAAATCAATGAAATAAAATTTGCATTTCGTGTTTTTATTCGAAAATTGATCTTCAACATAGGAAACTTATGTTCGGTGTTCAACCAAAGATTGAACTACTGCGCACACCGCAATATTGATTCTAATTGACTTTTGAATTGGACATTAATCCTGAGCACAACATTTCCATTAAGATATATTTGCATTACATTAAAATCTCGCCGTTTCAGATTGCCAGAAACGATGGATTCCCTGAGAACATTTGTACTAGTTGCCTGGATGCGATTCTTCGTATCTACACATTCAAATTGAATTGTGAAAGTTCCAGTGATACTATACAACAATTGCAAAGTAGCTTCCATGAAACTAATAGTTTGGATGAGTTTTGTAGAACATGTGCGCAGACGGGACAACGAATGTATCCCTTGAAGGAGGGAAATCTGCAGCTACTCAAAGCCTTCACTCGAAAAACTGTAAGGAGCCTTGCGTAATTAGTATATGGTCGGTCAGTTTTGATAAGAATTCTTTCAGATGGCGCAGAACGATGGTCTGTCGCGTAAAATTTGTAGCAATTGCTTGGATGCCCTGAAAATTGCATGCGAATTCAAATATAAATGCGAGAACAGCCAGGTGGAGCTGCTTGAGCAACTTAATGTGGTGCAGAAAAATAGAGAAAAATTCCCGTCGGAGCAACATCACAGTGATTTTGCGGAATTGAGCGAAGCTGACATCCGAAGGCAATATGAAAAAGAAGAAATACTCAAAAGAAATTCTCATTTGGGCGATGTGATTGAAATTGAAGACGAAGATGATTGTGCAGGTGATGATAGTTTTGAAAACGAAGTACATGACCGTCATCGGGAAAATGATATCTTTGATGGGGTGACACAACACGAACGAGGCCGGACCTCCAGCAGAAATTACATAAACGTAGAAGATATTGTTGAAGCGGAAATAAACCCAGAAGTGTTTGGTGAGATGTTCGAAATCAACAACATGTTGGAGACGCAAATTAACGGCGGCGGCGGAAACGATAACGAAGTGATTGAGATCACTGACAGCGAGGGCGAGTCGGATTCCAATTACATGCATGAGGAGCCCGAGTGCTACCTGAGCGAACATTCCGTAGACTATCAACGATTCAATCCTCGTGTCGTTCACGACCACAGCTACCAGTGCCCCGCTTGTTATCAAGTGTTCCACCCGCAGCACTTCTTCTATCACTTTTTGGCCCTGCACATAGAAGGAAATATCTGTAAGCTGTGCAATCAAGGTAAACCGCCTTTATGCATTTATTCTTTCAACAAGACCAAAACTCTTAACATTTATTTCAGAATTCCAAGGATCCGAAAGACAACACGTATCATTCCATCAACCACTTTTGTATTCCTGCTCGGAATGTGATTTATGTTTCGATACACAACTCGAACTGGCGAGGCACTTGAAAAACGATCACCAAAGAGAGCCGGCATTCAAATGTAACGGCTGCGGCGATATGTTCTCGAAGCGGGCTCATCGAGATACGCACGAAGTGCTGCACGAGAAAGGTTTGCTTCCTGTTGGCGCGCCGAAACAAGACAACAGCAACGGACGCCGATGCCCAATCTGTTTCAAGGTTTTCAAACGTCGCAACTACACACTGTCGCACATGATGATCCACACGGGCCTAAAACTTTACAAGTGCGAACTGTGCCAGCGCGAGTTTCCCAGGAAAAGCTCGTTGCGGCTGCATTTCATTCAAATCCACACTGATCTCCGTCCGTACAAGTGCAAGTCCTGTCCCTTGTCGTTCAAGCGGCGGGATGCTCTAGTCAACCACACGAAACGGTTCCATGGTAAATTCGGGCCTCCGCGTACATTCCATCCCGGCCTAAGGCCATACCAGTGCAATGTATGTAACAAATCGTACGTGACGCCGGAATATTTGAAGGCTCACAAAAAGACTCACAACGCGATTCGCCCGTACGCTTGCGAAATATGTCCGGCCAGATTTCGAACCAGCTCCATGCTGCGCAAGCACGTGGTCGTGCATAGTCCGGAACGACCCTTCGTGTGTGCGGTCTGCCAAGCTACATTCAAACTGAAAGGACACCTGTCGTCGCATCTCTTCTATGTGCATGATCGTAAGAGCAACGACGCCGAAGCGAATGAGCACGGCAGCATTTGAATGTTTATTAGACTAGAGGCAGTAAATCTACGATATAAGACAAATGTAGTATCTTCCTAGGTTTTTTAAGAGCAAGCTAACTTATTTATCACTATTTATTTTTCAAATATTACTCCATGAATACATCTAAAAATACTCAGTGGGAATTCAATTTGTTTCGTTCTTATTGTCAGTTTGGTATTGAATTTGCTGATGAGATTTATTCAATATGCGAAATAAATTCGATTTGAAACCGATAGAAAACTTTTGAGTTCAAATCAATGCAATTGTTCTGCGTGTCTTTAACTTCAACGATTACGATGTTGCAAATAATACATACTCGAAACAGGCTCGTCCACATCATGTTGCTCTTGCTCACGCCAAAACAAGGCGAAGATTTTCAAGAAGCATCGTATGACTGTTTTCGAGCCGGAATTTTGCTTGATTTATAACTTTATTTCATTCATTAAGAATGTTATTGATGGAATAATAATGCAGTGTCGTGAAATCACACGAAACATGCACATATATATTTATTGATAAGGTCATTATGCAATGAAAACATGCAACAGTTAACGGTACTATTATTTTCATCTGCTCTTGAGTTATTTACCATAAAAAATGGAACATCGTCAATTGCATTTACAACCCAAACACTTGTCAGTGGTAACTAAATATTGATTTTGGACAAATATCGCAATTCATAAGCAAGACAAGAAAAATGTGCTCGATAGCCCAAAATATGCAAAATAAACAAGCTGTATGTGCCTAGTTTAATTGACTTTGCTTATCACTATCGAAATTGCCACTGAGCTGCTCCTTCGCAAGCAGGAAGCCAGTACCAAAAGATTTGAGTTCCGGTTCGCTGTCTCGCTCGCGTAGCCCTGCAATTTTTGCATTCATCATTGAATAGCGTAAATAGTTAAAAATCAATTTTTGCTATATTTATTATTATTTTGCATAATATATAATATATAATAAAAAATAAGTTAATTTTCAACATCAGTCGTACAGTGTTCCAATGGTTAACGGTTATTTTCAAAATAACCGCCAGAGAAATAATGCGCGCAAAGGCTATTCATAGTTCCAAACTGTTACGCTACGCTGTACCCGAGTCGTACTAGGCTGAGTTGAATTCTAGTGCATGTGCATAATATTGCAGAGTGACATGTGACATGAGTGCCGCTCGACGAAAGACGGCGCTCTTCACACTGGTTTGTAGCCACAGTGATAACGAACGCGCTAGATGACGTTGCCAACCACAAAAATAGTTTTAAGTAAATTAATTTCATTTTTAAATTAATTACCCAGCAGTAAAGCACCGTGCAAACCGGTCTTATAATAAAACGCGTCCAGCCATCTCAAAATATCGTTTGGTTGGATTTAAGAGTTCGCGCGAAATTTCATTCTGAGATATGTCACACTGTAGGAGAGAGCAGTTTTCAATAGTGCTGCACAACAAAAACTGCATTGACTATTATCCGGTATGAATTTATTAAGATGCATTAAAATGTTTTCCTGTAAATCAACTTACCGATATGTGTCCTCGCTAACACAATTTCGCAATTTGATTGCGGTCCCTATTACAAAGAAAAGCAATAAAATTCGGGCGTCGATAAGGGCATTTTTATTATTTACAAAATTGTACAAGGGTAATTTCAATTGTAATTATTAGAAGCATTTACAATAAAACGTTCACTGGTTCAGAAAATAACTGGCGGCATCCAGGATTCTTGTTATGGTGGCACGAACTGTGTGCTTGAAAATATTGAAATGCAGCAATTGCAGTTCGACCTACGGTTAGGTTCACCTGAAACAAAGTATACATTACTTGGGCCCTTCTTGTACAGCTGTTTCCTTTCTGATGAAAGATGAGAGTCTTGGGGCCGAAACTACCTTAAATTGCAAACTTTAAACGTGTACGCATCTTACATTACTTGATATGAAGCACTGACTTTAACATATTGAGCGCACTGCGCGACATTTGTAAGCAGCTAAATGCTACTAAAAGTTAATAATTAATAAGTATGCGAAGGACTACTGCAAATGAAGCGGCATGTTCTTAACCATTTCGCTTCAATTGCCGGCATTGTTGTATGTTGCGCAGATTTCCACACCACCCAGGAGGTACTGCGATGATGCGTTAACCCTTTTTTTAGATGGTGGGTTCTCCTACAGACCTATGCTTCCATCGGATAGGAAGGGTAGGGAGGTGAAACGCAATATGCAACTGCGCGGGAAATATAACTGAAGTTGGGTTAAATAGGCGAATGCTTGAAGTGTGGAGAGTGGATTGTATGGTAGTAGCTTTTGCTTGTTAATCTATGCTGGGCTGACGGGCTGAAGTCATTTTGGCCTACTGCACAGCTGCATTAATGATGTCGCAACTTCTTTGATGTCCGTCGTACACTGGTCTGCGGTCCAATACGCATTGTGGCAGTGCAAAAATACAAGCAAGTATTACTGCTAAGAAAGAAAAAGAAACTAACCCGAAAACATACAAAGCAAAATAGCCAGTCCACAGTCGAACAAACATTCAAAAACAGCAAGTAACTTAACACAATCAATGCAAATGCCATCAAGCCAACAAAGGATGAAAACCCGAACCCATTGAAAGCAGAAATCCACACCGAAAGGACAAAAGCGCCCAAGGGAAGAAATCTCAACTGACGAAAGTCACAAGCACAGAAGTGCATTGCAGAATAAACCCAATCCTAACAACTTTCACGGCAGGAACCCCGCAATCGCCGGAAGCACTCTTCCCCTCCACTCAAACCAACAACCCCGACAATATATATAATGCAGCTTTTGTTGCATTATATACAGTGTACCAATAATGTCTTCGTACAGCAGCTATTTGGAATTCAAATGATAAAAAACAATGAATTGTTGCAACAAATTTGAAAAAGTTTTAATGCAGATATGTTCATTAAACAGTTTTATTTAATTTAGAAACAAAAACTAATCCATTTAAAATATTCATTGCAAAGTTATTAACTATAAAGAAAACAAAGTCGACAATTCGCCTCCAATAATGTCTTCGTACATTTAAGCTTTCGCTTGCCCTTCGATCTTTTTGCTGACAGTTATTGATCATAATTAGTTCCCACCCAAACCGGTTTGTACTTACAGTAAATAAAGGAACATAAATGTAAATTTCGTTGGCTTTGCCCAGTTTTAAATCGAAATAATGCCTGGTAAATACTTGTCGTTGAAAGAGCGTACACTTATATTGAATTTACTCGTAAAAGAGCAAAACTCATAAGCGGAAATAGCCAAATCACTATCGCGGAGCCGTTCTACTATCCAATCTGCAATCGGGCGCTTTAAATATGAAGGCCACGTAAAAAATAAGCCTAAATCAGGACGCCCTGCAATTCTCACTGATGCAGATCGGCTGCAAATCAGGCGTATGATTGCCAAGGATCCGTTCATAAGTGCACCAAAAAGTAGTGGAGAGCTCCTTCAACCCAATCGAAAAGAAGTTCATCCAGAAACAGTACGAAAAGCCGTGATTGATGCCGGATTTAAGTCTGGTACACTTCGTAGGATGCCACTGGTAAGTGAAGTTAATCGAGAAAAAACGTTTGGACTTCGCTCGGCAATACCAAAATGCATCTCTTGAGTTTTGGCGCAATATTATATTTTCTGATGAGTCCAAATATAACATTTTTGGGTCTGATGGGAGACTAAGAGTATGGAGGAAGCCAGGAGATGCTTACAACCCCAAACACACCGTCAAAACTGTAAAACACGGCGACGGTGGCGTAATGGTAGGGGGCTGTATGGCTGCAAGTGGCGTTAGAAACTTAGAAATAATTGAAGGAATCATGGATCATCGGGCATATATTGAAATTCTAAAAAGAAATTTGAAGCCAAGTGCTGAAAAATTGGGTGTATCAAAAGATTTTTACTTTCAACAAGATAACGATCCTAAGCACATGGCTCATAATACTAAGATATTCTCCGCGGCAATTTGCAAGTCCGCTCGCCGCTTGCACTTCTCTATGAAGTCCTTCAGCAAAGCAAGACGTTGCTGTGCGCCAGAGACGTCAAACACCACTTTAATAAGTGCGTCGTCTTCGGTGCCTGCATACTCGAACTCCACAACGTTAAGAGGGATATCCGCCAAATACACCTCGGCCTCATCTGCCGTCATTGTCCCCAGCCCGAGATATTGTATCACCTGAAAGGTGTTCCACATTGGAGTGACTCTCTTCCACTCCTCAAATTCAAATGTGGAATAAAACGAGAGTGTGGTGCTGGTGCCGACTTGGATGGCGCTGTATAACGGTGTAATAAATTGCTGCAGGAACGGTAGTCGTATTATTTCAGACCAAAAGGTGTGGAAGAAGTTTATCAGAAGCCCCTTAATATGCGACCCGTCTGCATTCGCATCCATCATGAGCAGAGCTTTATTGTAGTGAAGGCTATTTAGATGTTCGCTTGTGATGTATTTTTTCCCGTACTCCAAGCCTATGTTAGCGATCAGCTGGTTCAGTTCTACATTCAACAGAACCTTCCTCCTTGACGCAGTTCGTGCGTTAATTAAGTTCCCGCGAACAGCAAAGTGCCCGTAAGACTCACTTTCGCTGCCACACAGGCGATGCGCCAGACACTTTTGCGCAAATTCACCCTCCGTGATGCATAGTGTACGCGAGCAGCAGTAATTTCCTTCGACGTTTCCTGGGACAGAAGTTTTGCAGTGCTGCACAGTGCACTCACCAAGCACAACTTCGGAGGGAAGTACTGCGGACGCTTGCACGCTAATGGTTCTTTGCGGAAACTGTACAGGGAAGCTTAGTTCATTGTGCGGCAAAGTTATCTCGTCCTGCGCAACTGACTTGAACGTGGGATTTTCAATTAATACGTTCATGAACACGCACAGGTTCTTACGAACCATGCGTTCATTAAGGATAACGCCACCAGTGGGCTTCCTCGCATGGAACGCAAGCCAAGCCCGAACAATTGTTCGTACGGCGTATTCTACGTGTGTTCCCTCCTTCCTGGTCGCAAAGCAATTCACAAGTGACACTTGTTGGAACCCGCTTTGCGACCGCGCAACTACGAACTCGACAACACCTTTGTTCCAAACAACCAAGTGTGGTGGTGTTGTATCTTCGCCGCATATTTGGGGTGTATACAATTGTGCGTAGCTGATGAATGCCCCAAAGTTAATCCCTTCGTTATTCAAAACCACCCGCAACAACCTGCTGGAGCCGGCTATGTCGTACACCATTACGGACATGCACGCAATGCAATCTACATCAAGATGCGTCATGTCGAATTGACGAAGGTCAGGAGTGACAGTGATGTGCGTGTAATCGGGTACTTGCACGCCCGCAATTCAGGCGCTGATGCGCGCGTCAAATTCTCGGCCCGGGATTGCCGAAAACCTTGACAACAGATTCCAATTAAAAGGACTTGGCTGAGTGACGCATTCGTCGACACCGAGTTCTTTGCCGAACAAGATCGACGAGTAGAAATGTTTAGTTCTCTTGTACCGCCCCCTGCGTAGACCCCTACCATCCTTCCAAACACTTATCGAATTTGTGGACGCATTTATTTCCACACGGAGTACGGAAATCGCAATTTTGTTGTTTTTTTCTCCGAAGATAGAGAAGCGCAGAATCTCGCGGAACAAGGACAAGAAGGCGGGTGTGTAAGTAACGCTCCGTTCTTCCATGCGCTTCTGTTCGTTTAGAACCCAGCGCACCTCAGTGGTCTGCTCTACACTGCCAAATAAAGACGCAACGGACCGCAGACCAGTTTTCGGAGTCGCTGCGTAGTGTTCCATGGCTGCAGCTGTAAATGTGTAAAAAAATATTTGTAGCGCGGGGTAGGGATGTTTACATACGCGAAACAATTCTTGCATGCCTTAAATGTAATAGGGAATAGAAGGAGTAGCTGTTTGGGGTTTTGCACGGGTGCTCGAACGTTACGGTGATATGGGGACACTATGTGTTTGTCCCCATGCCTCCCTTTCTGGCATGGTTGGTTATTGCTTTCTCGCAATCGTTGTCTTGTCCGCGGCGCAGTTTATAATGGTTTTAAAGCACTGTGAAGTATCGGAAGTTACACCTAAATTGTTGATTTTCAGTATATATATATTCAGCTGGAACAAATTTAAGGACTTCTTGTCAAACATAAAATTAAAGAATGCAAGGAAAATCTATTTGATACACATCATAATACAGTGCTAAGCAAACTTTTCTGCAATTTACAAATGTTCTGTGTTAGTGAATAAAATGAGCCAACAGAAATATAATTCAGCATCCGTTATCAAAATACATCGAATATTGGATTATAAAAGAACACAAATTATAATTTGCACCCCTTAAAACACCATTCATTGTATGTAAATTTTTGTAAGACCCAGATAAATTCTCGTCCCAAAACCTATAAAATATCCTTGAATTTCCATATTGAGTGTAGCGTAGCATCCTTGCAAGCGCATATGTAGTGCCCATATCCCGAGAATATATTCGTAGAAAGAAGACAAGAAGCCGGCTCGCTACTTTGTTCTCGATGCCAAGATAGCGGACCGGTTCTGCATGTTATTTCCCACGCCATGTTGCGCACATATGCGACACATGTTGCATTAGCCTGATCTTGGCGTGTGATCCTTGCAGCTAGGATCAGCGCGTCATTATCAGTGCAGACGTGTGAATAAGAAGCTGTGCAAGTTGAGTGTGGACGACTAGGATAACTAAGGAGCGTGGCAACTTGCCAGGATTTATTGTACAGGTAAGCAATTTTGCTTATTAAGTGTTGTGGTCGGTGTGAATGTGTTTTCTTTATATTGAATTTGTTAACGTAGAATTAACTACAATATTCAACTGCCCGTGTTAAAAATCTATAGTTAAATGATGTTTGAACGGTTGTAAGTGAAGGCTAATCTGGTAACCGAACCAGGTTACTTGGAGCTAAGGATGGTGCTCCTCCTTAGTGGTAGCGGGCAAGGGGCTCCTCCCCGTGGGGTTGGTTGATGGCTCACCTCTCCACTCCGGCTAGCATCTCGTGCGCTCTTCCTTCCCGTGACGATGGTTCAGTTTCCATATGAAGCTAAAAGGACGAAGGACTGTCTTTGATAGAGCCCTTAATAAAAGAGTGACGAGTAGTTGAATTAAGTTTATTTCATTTGTGGAATCGGAGTAGAGTCGCTACTCATTGTGCTCGACCATCACACTTATGTGTTGTTTTTATTATATTTACAGACGCGGCAGTTCCCCAGGGCGACTGGACACCCCACCATTTATATTATTTTTATATATTCAAATTAAATAAAATTAAAAAAAAAATACTTGTCTTACATTTTAAAGCATTCAAGATTTTATACAACTTTACAGCCATACAAAAGAAACGACTATGCCGGCTATGTCGACAATTGTTACTTCAGCAAAGGTGTTTCGCGGCTAACCAGCGATGTAATATCCACATAATACAACTGGAAGAAAGCTAAACCATATTGTGTTGTGCTTTACAGTAAATTCTAGATGAAATTTATTGCACACATGATATTTCCTGGTAATCATAAACACATTAACATTTTCCTACAAATCCACGCCAGTATAGTCGTTTACAGTTCACTTGTTTTTCATTATTGACACACATCAATTTTACATACCTACGCCCGTCGTATTCCAACTTTATATATGTATTGGATTACCAGAATCTTGTCGGCTTCGATCTAAGCTTCTCTGCTTCAAACGCAATCGCGTACCACTTCGACACTCTATTTGCTATTCGTAATGTTCGATCACGTTTAAATTATCGGAATCCCAGAATTCAATCCAAATCACACGACAATAACTCGCATCCATGCACTCCTCGAATGATTTAAAATGCAACTGCCCAGTCATTCTAGTAGTATTCTGGTAGTCTAGTATAAAATGGTGTATTCTAGCATTCTAAAAACGGATAGAGCATGAAACCACGACTAAGAGAAGCTAACATAATTGTAAATAAACATACGCAGTTGCTGTATGTTTTAACATTTGTCCTCCCTATGGATGGTTAAATAAAGTTCATTAACGAACCTGACTGACTGACTTAGCTATGTACGTCTATCAAAATTTGTTTAGCAACCGAAGGCGCACACTACATTAACAGCTGACATTGGCATATGAAATGCACATAATCACTCGGTCCTTGATATTCTCGCAGGCGGCAAACAGATTTCTTGCGTTGTCCATCATTTCGGCCGCTAAACATTGTCGAGACATGTCCAAGTCAGCGCTAATCGTCCTCGCTCCAGGCGCCGAAGAGATGGAATTTACAATTTCGGCGGATGTACTTCGCCGTGCCGGGGTAAGATGTTTCTGCTTTTCTGGCCGGGAAAAAATGAAAGCGGCTGTGTGGTCATTTGTGGGTTATATTCACAGTATAGGTACACCCAGTAGGTAATGTTTCATATATAGGCGCACTATCAAGCACGGCCCGCGGTTCTACGGGACAAACGTCAAATGTTTGTTTACTTTTAGCATATGTTTGTTTACATTTAGCATATGTTGGCTGCATTGAAGTAAGAAAACTTCAATGGTTTGCTGCCATTTATGACAAAATGGCAGCTATCTACTGGTGGGGGCACTGCCAGAGCTCGTATATGCACGTTTAATGCTAGGCGTGAAAAACGCCGTTAGGAACTTCGGTTCATTGAATTACAATGGTGAAACGTCTTCGCTGACACAAATTTCATTTGCTTTTGACAAATTGATTAAGAGTAAAAAGCCAAAATGACTGAAAAAATGTCTCATGTGTCGAAGTGAACGATGAAGTCCGCGAAAGTGCTTTGTGCCTCTGCAAATCTGGCAGTGCTTTGCATTCTTCAGCTTTTGCAAGCACATGGCCAGCACATGGCGCCATTTCTTGGAAGGAAAATACGAGCTTTTGGGCTTCGATTGCATACTGGGTCTACCTATACTGTGGTTATATTCGTCTTGGGAAGGAAGAGAGAGAGAGAGAGCATGTTTCTCATTGCATGGCATTCCGGAAACACCGCAACAAACTGATTGTTTTGTATTTCAGATGGATGTGACGGTTGCAGGACTCACGGGTGCTGGCGACGTGAAATGCTCAAGGGATGTGGTGATCCGACCGGATCTAAACTTGCAGGATATTGCCGATGTAACTGAAAACGACCTCCAACTCTGGCATTTTGCAGATGATTATTTTGCATATTTTAGAAAACTTTCGATATCGTCATCCTGCCGGGAGGACTTGGCGGATCGAACGCAATGGCTGAATCGACGCTGTTAGGTGAAATACTAAAGAAACAAGCCGACGAAGGGCGATACATTGGCGCGATTTGTGCGGCTCCAATAGCTCTGGCGGCGCACAACATTTTCCCGGGAAAGGCGTTAACATCATATCCGTCGATGAAAGAAAAGCTAGTGGAGAAATACAAGTATGTTTGAACGAATAACTCGTCTAGCGAAAGTATTCTTACTCGATAACAATCCTTTTTCAGGTACATCGATGACCACAAAGTTGTCCATGACGATAAGCTCATCACTAGCCGTGGACCAGGCACAGCTTTCGATTTCGCGCTGAAAATTACTCAAGAGCTGGTCGGTACTGAGAAGGCGAAAGAAGTTGCAAAAGCGATGCTGCTTTCCTATTAAATTGGAACTGCTTTATCTGTACTTCTCGCTTCGATTTTTCGAATAAAATTTGCGTGTAATAAACTGTTAATATAAACGTAATAAAATATTACCGAGGGTGTTAAACCAGTAGTGTTGACGAATTTCAGTCCATTTGTTACATGTATATCCTTCATTATCAGATGGTCTGAACGAGAACAAAAATGCCCTCCAATTTTCATTGAGGTAAATGTCCTCGCATTTAGAACTACAAAGTAAAGTCTTATATCATCGTTCAGCATTGGGGAAGGCCACTATCCGAATGAAAAGTAAAAATAATGAATTATCTGAACCTATCCATACATCGATCAAAGTAACTTTGGAAGTTTTCAAGATCTTTTGAAATATTTTTCGAGGCATTTTATAAATCTTAAATTCACCTATATATCAAAAGAGCGCTGTGTCCATTTGACACTTTTCAACCACATTTGGATTGACGTAGCTTTGTAAGTAATTCTTACCAATTGACTCTTGTAATTTATGTGTTTATATTGTTCTTGGGTACATTTTGGGCATGCGTTGCATAATTCAAATGAGTGCAGATGAACATGTAGTTGCACTACACTTTGAAATATCAGTACAGCTGTGGGGATGTGTTAATCGCATCCAAATAGAACTTACAATTCGGATTCAAAGAAGAACTCTATAAAAAAAATACAAGAACACTCACATATGTGCATTTATTCGCAATCTCTTCCTTGGTCAGACGATCAAAAACGTGTTAAATCGTTGAACATAAATGTTAGAAAATGTGTTTCAGATGCATATATGAACACGTTATCCAATAATGGATGCTTCATCATTTGCATTAATCAATACTGAAAAGAAAGAAGTTATAAATGCGGTAGGAAGAGTAATTGCAAATTTCGATAAAAACATCGCTGTTTCGCTAACGAAAATCATCTTTCTCTGTACTCTGTTCAAATGTACATTTCGCACATTAGTTCCATCCTTCTTCAGTGTATTACTGTGTCTGAACAGAAGACATGGCAGAATCTTTCTTAAATGTACTGGGCTTACATACTAATTAATTATATCCTTCCATTGGTCGTTACCTCCATAATTAGATCCCGGTAAAACTTTTTGCCCCTTACAGGATCGATTTAATAAGATCCGAGAAACCGCTACCTAGATCGTGGTTCAGACCTTTCGACTCCGGGGTTCTCGCAATCAATAGACTCTCGTACGCATACAGCCTAGAATGTTTTTGGACCATTTTTATACATTTCGAGTTTGTCCTAGTGATGCTGGCACCTTCCTCGACGATGTGTTTTGCCACCGATGATCTACTACCAATCCTTCTATGTTTGATGGCTAGTTCAGCTTCCCTAACATTGGACAGACAATGAGGCCGATCCAGAAAAGAGTGCAGGAGTACATTAGAGTAGCTGAGCTAGCTAGCCATCAAACATGAAAGGACTGATATTAGATCATCGGTGGCAATAGAATAGATACAAGCAGCCCTTAAATAACAATGTCATTTCCAATAATTTAGGTCACTTGCGAGCACGCGAATATTCAATCAATAGAAAGCTAGCTGTCCAGGAAAAGCTGATTTTGGAACTTGAATGATTCGCAACGCAAAAAAGAAATATAAAATAACTTCGCCAGCGTTTACCAAGCAGATCGATTTTTTTATCTAATTTGGTTGGGCTGTTACGAGATAATTTGATTTAATTTTTTCAGCGCCTGCAACATTTATTCTTAGATACTTTCCTAAGGCACTGCATTAACTACATACTAATTCCAAATCTGCATTGTTATTTCTTTAAGTTCTCTACTATCACGTTGAAGATAATTCAAACCTATGTCTTTGCCAAACCTTCGGAATAAAATTTGAAAAGCATTGATCAGAAAACTATTGTCTAGTAATGGTTTACACGAAAATAAATGTATCTGAAATTTCAACATTTGTAGGTGGTAATCTTCAAACGATATCGAGTAACTCCTGCTTAAAATGATCTAACAATAAGTGGCCGTTTGGCTAACCGACTCCTGCTCGGCATGTAGAATTTTTAACAACTAAACCATCTTCCCCAGACTTCTCTCTCCATCCATCTACGATTCCTTGTCATTAATATCCTCCGTTCAAAACTGTGTCAATTATGACGAAATTAGTCGAAATGTGTGCTTCGTCGTGTAAAAGCGTTTGATTTGAACTTCAAAGTGATCCAAACACAGAATGCATATGTTTGGTTCACTTTGGAATTTTTCATCTAAACTTTTGTCAAACGCAATCATATCGACCAACCCAACAGGTTCCTTCACCTTTTTTTCACCACCAGTTTGACTGCTAATATCTGGTCTACAATTCGATCATCTCTCATTCTGCAAATGAACTCAAACTGCATACCATGATACTGGTAATTTTTCACGCTACAACCTAGTTTTAGATTGAACTTTTTATGAAATTTAGAACCAGTTCACGGGAATTTTCCTATCAAATATTTTTCCTTTTCTCGAGATGTCACTGACTAGTCACACTTTTTCCATTATGTGTGTTCAATGCTTAGTTTATTGAAGCATTTTCTAAGCATAACACATCCATTTTTACATTTATTTTTTATTATCCTTAAATATTAAACAGAGAAAAATTCATAAAAAGAACCAACTTAAACACAAATATACAAAAAATTACGCTAAATGTTTCTCAAGATTTACCCAGAATCTCCATAAAGTCATTAACATTCTTTTTCTTATGTACATTTTTAACATGCTTTGATAAATAGCCTTTCAGTCGGAAAGTCGCTGAGCACACTGTACATTTGAAGTTCTTCTCCTCGCTGTGTTTCGTTGCGAAATGTGTGTCCATTGCCAGTTCCGTGGGAAATTCGCGGCTACACATGCCGCACCGAAACGTTGATTTCGGCTGCTGCAGGAGAGGTTTCTTTTCTTCCGGCCCCGTTACTAGCTCCTCGGTGCATTTTGCATCGGCCGAGTTACTGCAATCGCAACGGGCATAGCTGTTGGTATGTTCAAGCATGTGCTTATGCAAGTCGGTCTTTTTGTCGAATAATTTGCTGCATTCCGGGCATTGGGAACGTTTTGCAGGCGTGGCGAGTTTCAGATGATGATGGACATTGTTTATGTGGGATCTGACGTAAGATTTGGCGATGAAACCCTTGCCGCATTCAGGGCAATGATGGTTTTTTGGAATATGATTGATAACATGAATCCACATGTTGTTGTAAACCACTGTAAGGACAAAATTATGATCAGGTCGATTGGAAATGTTAATCTAGTCGATACATGGCTATATGAATATAATATCGCAACAAAAATAAATAAAGTTTCAAATTTCCATTCCAAAAACTATTCAAGATAAGACTTTTCGAAACTAAACTAATTGCAAGTGCGAAGCTTTAAATACAAACCCTTATTGCAGATCATGCACAAGTCCTTGTTGGTGTGATTTTCGAAAATATGCTTTCGAAGTGTCTCGTTGTATACGAACACTGTCGCGCAGCCAGGACACTTGTATGCTTCGTCCATTCCGTCGCCGTCAAACTCGGTTCGATTCTCGTCCAGGTCGATAGCGGATCCGTCCAGATTCGAGGTCGACATTAGCTTTGTACCGTCCAGATCAGAGTCGCCGAAATGCTGGTTGCTACACGCTTCGGCAAACTGATGGCTGGAGTCCTGATCGTGATGCTGATGCTCAATGTCATCGTTTTCCACCACCTCTTCAATTTCACAGTCTTCCATGAGCAAATTCGAGTCGTTGATGTTCTCCTCAATGATTTCTTCCTGGTTCGATTCCAGCTGAATGTGATTTGGATCGATGATTGATCCGCGAATGATTCCCTGATCGTATGAGCCTGCTCCAGCCATATTGTTCATGTTGTCCTCGATGACTTCTTCAATGGCAAAGTTTTGGTCGAGCAAACTGTTCGGGTACAGCTTGAGCAGATCCAGCTTGACCACTTTTTGCTGCTGGGACTGATGGTGGGACTGCTGTTGCTGAGACTGCGACTGTTGCGTGTTGGCATTCCCGGATTGAGATAAATTCGCATTGGCGTTTATCAATTGCTGTTGATGGTGGATCTGGTGCTGTTGATGCTGCTGGGTTTGATGATGTTGCTGGTGTTGTTGATGAGTGTGGTGTTGTTGTTGATGCTGTTGACCATTTTTCGAGGTGATGTCGTTCGACATTACCTCGTTCCCAGGGCTGCAGTCGACATTCTTAATGAAATTTTCGTTCGCTTCCATGCCGCCGCTCTCCTCTTTCATGCAGATAAACTCCAATTGCGAAATGTCCATTTCGTTCAACGCAACTATTTGATTGCCGTTCTGAGCTTGGGCTTTTAGTTGTGTCTCTTTCAAATACGAATCTAGCGTGCGTTCCGAATTCTCGCATTTCACTTTCAATGCGTACGAAATTTTCATCTCGTCAATGCAATTCTTGCAAATCCATTTTGGGAAATCATCGTCAAGTGATATCTATGGGAAAGGAGTCATGGTTCAAAACCGAACCGATAGTAAATGTAAAGGACCAATTACTTACCAATATGTTTGTAAAAGTTTTAATTAAATCTATTACGGAAGCGCTTTCTGTACCGATCGTGAATAATATTTGATTATAAAGTGTAAACATGGAATCGTTTGAATCGAGACATGTCCGGCAAACTTTATCGTTCTCTTTATTCTTGACTTGACGCCAGGTTGTCTCGGAGCGTTCACATTTGATTTTGAAATTATAGGTACGCATAATATCATCCAAACAACCGCTGCATATCTTTTCTGGGAAGCCTTCGTTGCGTGTTAGCTGAAATTAATATAAAAAAAATCGTGGACGTGTAAATTGAGTTGAAAAAACTGTGCTGGCATTGCCAACTTTCTATGGTTGTATTGTAGTTAGTTATCGTGTGACGACTTGTGTGAGCATCTATAAAAAGCTTGGATTATGTATGATTATGCTCATTTCGAAGAGGTCGTTCTTATTTGAAGAATATTGCATATAATATTTGATTTATGTAATTGGCTAGCATACCAAAACCCGAAATAAGAAGTTGTAGTTATGGAATATGCAGATTTACAATGGTTCGGTGGCGATTCTAGCCCAATCCCTCATGGGAAGTAATTAAACATTCAATTTATGATGACTTGCGCATGAGAGGAGGATAATGTATTCCTCAAAAGTTGGCTACCACAGTAGTATATTGTGATGTATCCCTTTCAAACATTAAAGTGATGTATTTATCACCAATAAATACATCGCTTCATGAATGGATAGATAGCGCTTATCACCTCGTGATCTATCCTTGCGAGCATCGACATTGCCTTTTTTGGTTGCGAGCGTCATGTGGAAGTTTACGAGTAGTGATAAGTTATTGGATGTGTAAATGCATGACATCGTGGGCAAGTCAGAGTCAAAGAAAGTATAGTCTTTTGCGAATACTCGAACTAGTATCACTAGTGCCATTCCTTCTCGGCACTCTTTTAAGACTTCCCTGAATTGTGCCAATAAATTGGCACTTCAGGCAATGCCTACAATTGGCATGTTATTTCGTTGGCCAGTGGCATAAAAATTGTGCCGACCGTTTCATTATTAAACATTCCCAGAATAGGGTTATAGATAGAAACCAGTTTGGGTTTCAGGAAGGTAAAGGAACAACAGACGCGATTGTAGAAGTTATGAGACATATCAATACACAACTGGATCAGGGAAATTACGTTGCTGCAGTTTTTATCGATCTAAAAAAGGCGTTTGATACGGTAGTGCCCGATATATTGATAAGTAAACTTGAGAACTTGGGAATTGTTGGTATGCCAAGAGAACTTATGCGTACGTACCTGGCAGAAAGACTTCAAAGGACTGAAATTGGAAACTTTAACAGTGAAATAGCGCAGATTACTATTGGCGTACCACAGGGATCAATACTAGGACCGATTCTTTTCCTGTTATATACAAACAACTTGGTGACTTCAAGAATCGACGGGAAAGTTGTGATGTACGCTGACGATACGATACTGATTTACTCAGGTAAAAATGAAGCTGACTTAGAACAAAAGATAAACAATGACTCAGACAAATATTCCCAATGGCTCATACGGAACAAATTGACATTAAACACGAACAAAACCAAATACATTATCTTTAAACAAAAAAATAAAACTGATATTGAGCCACTGATAAAAATAGAAAATAAAACTCTTCAGAGAGTTGAACATATGAACTTACAATCGATGAAAAACTAACGTGGACACCGCATATAAATGATATGAGGAAAAAAATAGCAGCTATCGTTGGTTTGCTCCATCGTTTCAGCTATTTCTCAATTAAAAATAAAATACAAATTAAAAATGCATACATAATTTCAAGAATTACATACGGGATTATAGTTTGGAGCCAGACTACCAAAAATAACCTCATGAGCATGTCACGGCTACTAACTAAAGCATACAAAACCGTATATAACTTGCAAAGGATGACCGCTACATCTGAAGTATATAAAACAGCACAAGAACTTAACGTAGACGGACTGATTCATATGGAAAAAGGAAAATTCATTTTTAAAAATTTACACATTGAACAAATGAAAACAACGAAACTAGATAAAATGGGAGAAAAAACGACTACAATATGAGAAACGCAAATGATATTTTGATAAAATTTGCTAGGACAGAGCGCCTGAGGATGGATCCGATTAACGCCGCATCAAATTCTTACAATAAGCTACCTCAAACAATAAAAGAAGCGCGTAACATAATGACATTTAAAATCATGCTACGTAAACATTTACTGAAAATTCAATTTGAATAATTAAGAAGGGTAAAATTTTTTTTTATTATCATTTTTTTTAATTTTCTTTTTTTTTCTTTTTCTTTTTTATATATAATTCTTTTTTTTAAGAACGCTAATATTTTTTTTTCTGGTACAAATGTGAAACAAAATTAGACAAATTGAACTCTGAATAAAACTTTTAAGATACTGGTACTATCCCTTATACCAATATACACTGCCGGCCAAAAGTTTAAGACCGCACTTAAACAACATAATTATCTATCAATTGTAACAAAATCTCATAAGATAAATAAAAGAAATGCATATCTGCATATTCTATTGTTAATTTCGAATATTTAAAGAAGTCATTCTTTTGTTTACTTTCAAGTTATTGGATAATAAACATCAATTGTTTTCAAACTCCGACAAACGCTGCGCTGGAGCCAGGTGGTGGAGTCGTAATAATATTTTTATGATGTGCGCATTACTAATTACTTTGCTTTTGTTCCGCATTGATCTATAATTAGGATTATTTAGCTTTTGAAAACACGTGTTTCCGACTTATCATTACCTGAGTTTACTTGGGATTGTTCACAAACAATGTCAATTAGTCTAAACTTGTCGTTTCTACAGTCAAGACGTGTTAAAATGGGAAAAGCAGGCGAAATTAGCAGTGAAGTGCGTTCTGCCATCGTTGTTTTACACAATGAAGGCAAATCCGAACGTGAGATTGCTTCACAGCTGAAGCTATCGAAGACTTGTGTTCATGGCACAGTAACTCGATACAGGGAGACAGGCAGTTTTCAAGATCGTCCACGCTCGGGAAGGCCGAGAGCTACCACGTCTAGTCAAGATAATTTCATTGTTTTTACCAGCAAGCGAAATAGACGCTTAACAGCACCAGAAATCCGTGTTAAAGTAAACAAAACCCGAGTTAAACCTTTATCATTGACTACAGTAAAACGGCGACTGAGAGATGCGCAGTTGTATGGCCGCGTCGTCGTTCGAAAACCTCTGCTTAGGCCTCAAAACAAGAAAAAACGGATGCAGTGGGCTCTTTCCCATCGAGATTGGACTGAAGAAGATTTTAAAAAAGTTCTATGGACCGATGAATCCAAGTTTGAACTATTCGGTTCAAAACGAAGAATTTACGTTCGACGCAGTGTCGAAGAAAAGATGATGCCAGCCTGTGTAGTCCCAACAATCAAGCATGGTGGTGGTTCGATTATGGTCTGGGGTTGCTTCTCTAGCCAGGGAACTGGCGATTTGATCAAAATTGAAGGAATTTTGAAAAAGGAACAGTACAAAAAAATTTTAAAGCATACCTTAAAATTTTGTAGAGGATATTTAGAAGAAAAAGAGGCAGAAGGTGTGTTAAAAACCAAGGTTTGGCCTCCTCAGAGCCCGGATCTCAATCCCATCGAACTTTTGTGGGAAGAGCTTGATAGGAACGTCCGTAATCGTGGCCCATCATCGCAAGAAGGAATGTGGAATGGTTTATGCGAAAGTTGGAGCAATATATCACAAGACACCATCAACAAATCGATTGCCCGTTTGCCGAGATTTGTGAAAAAAGTCATAAAATGTAAAGGAGGATTTTTTGATGAAAAATCAGTTTGGCTAACTATGGCTTTTTTTAGCATGGACTGTTAATATTTCTTTACGTTTTTAAAGTAAATTGTTTGTCAATCAGTGTTTTATTAGATGATTAAACAAATTAATTAAACATTTAATATTTTATTGAAGTTTTACTTTATTTTCCTATTTAATTAAGGTGGTCTTAAACTTTTGGCCGGCAGTGTACATCGTCTGGGAAGTACTATTTAAATGAACAAGCTTTCAGGAAATAAATTGCACACGGACAGTGCAAGCAATGAGTAATGGAGTAAAGATTTTTTGGAGGAAACGAAGGTGGTTTTAGTCGGTAGAAATCCGACATGCCGAGAAGCAGGAGCAACTCGGTATCTTTTGAAGATTTCCACCTCCCAACGACGAAAAAAAAACAGGACCACAAGCAACGCAAGACGATCGTACTTCATCACATGGCGATCCTACCTCATCAAAATATTTAACATATGCTAGTTTCATAACCTAAATAAATTATTCAGTAAAGAGTTGAAAAAATTGAGATTTCTATGTGAGAGATACTTTAAACTTAAGTGACTACAATTTGAAGCATGGATCAACTTCTCTATCCTTTTTTCCAGAATTGTATGCTATTTCCTGGTCAAATATTTTTACTACATCTGAAACTGAAAATTTAACATTTATTTGTTTCGAAGCAAGTTTGATTTTTAAACGGTCATATATATCAAGAGCAATTGCGTACCAGCCCAAACCAGGTATCATCCCTACGGAAAAATTACGAACGTGCGTACGATTTCCACTCTAAATTCGACTTAACAGCATAGAGCGATGAAACACTCAGAAACGTTGGATGGAAATACAGTGAATCCCGCTTTAGTGCATTACGCTTAAGTGCATTCAGCGGTTAAATGCATGAAAACCAAATCACATGAGCGCTTTCTAAGAAAGCAGTACGATTTTGCTCGCTTTACTGCATTTCGCTTAGCCGCATTAACACTAGATATACCAACAAATTTACATACCTATTTATACCAAAACCAGTCAATTTGACTGTATATGACAAGTTCTATTCATTTATATTATAATGCTTTATCGTTTGAGAGAATTGATGAGATATATAAAAATTGGTTCTAAGGCGAAGCAAGGGTTGTTTTTCCAATAAGCGGGGGGTGTGAGGGGCAAGGCCCCCCGCATTGATAACATTGAAATTAAAAATTTAGGGATTTAATATCTCGGTTATTTATGAAATATGCCCAAAAAAATATGAAATTATATCCCAAAAATCAATTTATGTCACAGGGCAAATAAGTAATGTCAAAAAAAAATTGGGGCATAACTTCCGTTTCAGTTTGAGGCATAAGTTCGTACCCCCATAAAAAATAAAAATATAAAAACTCATCAATTATATTCCAGTTTTATTCAGAATGATCATGTTTACATGCTTTACAAATACTAACTTTTTTTTCCACGCATTTTCCGCACACATATTTCTTACAGATGTCACAATTTGTAGTTGTCTTGTTGTTATTACAAAGTCCTATTTGGCACCATTTACGTACTGGCCGGGGATTCTGGGTTGCTGGACGGAGAATTTCACTTGCCCTCCCTTGGCTTGATGACTTATATTCAGATGTGAGCTCTTCAGCTAATCGAAACAAAAAGTCTTTCCTAGAAATATTCTTTCCTGTTATACTTCTATACAAAATCCAGGAATTGATGCCGGCCAAATCTAAAATATTGAAAAATACTTGAAGTGGCCACCTTCTGGATCCTGATTTCACACTATACTTTCTTGCCATTTGATCAGTTACATCAACACCGAATTTGGTTTTATTGTAAAAAGATATAGTTTCAGGTAGTTTCTTGGAACTGGTATCAATTTTGACGCCTTTGTGTTTAGTACTCAATAAAACAACCTTTTTGTTAGGCTTACTCTTATAAACAGTAAGTGTGCATTCATTTGTTTCATATAGATGCGTTGAAAAACGTTCCATACCATCTTTTTTTTCTTTGCAAATTTTTGGAAGCTCCCGTTTGTTGCAACGTACTGTACCAACCAATGCAGTATTTTTAGCTAATAATTTTGAAGCCAGGGGGAGGCTGGTAAAAAAATTGTCGGTTGTCACACACCTTCCTTTCATGATATAAGGTTCTAGTAGTCTTGTTACAACAAATTCACTGAGAGGAGTTGACGAATTTCGTTTTTCGTCTTTTCCTAAATAGGGAAAGCCATTTATAACATACTTCGTTTCAACATCAGAAGCCAGCCAGAATTTTATCCCAAATTTGTCTGGTTTGTTTGGCATATACTGGGTAAATCGACATCTAGCCTTCGTTGGAAACAGTTGCTCATCTACTGTGATAAATGCTCCTGGTTTGAAAGCGTTTTGACTATTCTCGATAAATTTATCCCAAACAGTTGATACCAGCGCAAATTTATCCGTTTGCAAGCGCTGACTCCTCTCATTTCTTTTATCAAAGCGAATAAAACGTAAAATTTCCGTAAAGTCATTCCTGCTCATATTTTCGGAAAAAAAATCAGGACCCCACTTTTTGTTCCATAAATATGATAATTTCAAACCTTTTGCTTCGTATGCACCACGGCCATACAATATTCCAATAAAAGCCTTCAGTTTTTCCTGCGAAAGGGTCCACTTCTTACCTAAAACTCGAGAGGCTTCTATTTCAGTGCAATTTCTAATATGTTCTAATATATGATGATCAATCAATAGTAAGAAGGCACTGCTTACCTCTTCTTCCATAATATTTCTTCTAGCATGTGCTGTAGGCCCAGGTAAATCTTTGAAAATGCAATGACTTGGTAACCTTCCAACGGCACCCCCTTCTTGTATTTTTTTCCAAATTGTTCCATCAGCAGAAACTTCAATTTGCATATTTTGTGTGTTTTCCTTTTCAGAACTCGAGGAAAGCCGCATACATCTTCGTTTTTGCGTATTATGCTGTTGTCTTATGTTGTCTTCTTCGTCACTCGATTCGCCTCCAACATTTTCATCAAATTCCTCGTTATCACTGCTTCCAATATGAACACTTTGATTACCATCATCATCCGTATCACTGTCGCATCCCAAAAACTCATATTCGCTATCACCACCATCAACGTCTGATAGATCCGAAAGTATATCTTGTATTTCTTCCAATTTCAAAATTTTTCGTTTTTCCATTATGAGCAATTTGTATGTAGCAAAAGTAATAAAATTATTTCTTACTGAACAGAACAGAACTCAATGAATAAATAATGGTTTATAACAGTTTCCTACGAAATTCTTGATAAAATAAATAAATAGGGAGATCCCCGAAAAATATGAAATTTGAAAAATATGCTGTTATACAATACTATTTTACCAGGGATGTGCAAACATTTTTCTTTACACGCCATTTTCCAAACAAGGGAATTTCCTAAAAGTGAAGAATATAAAGCATTTGCACATAGAACTACAAAAACGTGTACCAGGTCAAAATGACTGGTTTCGGTATAAGTACCAAAAACAAAAAAAAAATTTTTGTTATGAACACAAAATCAAATTAACTTATCAAATTATTTGTATTTAATTGTTGTTATGAAAGTCATATAATAGTTTCGAAAAAAAATAAATATACATAGTAAATATTTATGAAATAAAAGGTAAAACCAGTCATTTTGACTGGTATGGTAAATCTAGTGTTAATCGCTTAAGTGCACTAAATCTTCGATTTTTTTGTGTCTCAACCATGATAAATTTATCGGATAAGAGCATTAACTGAAGGCAACTCCACACATGCCACACATGTAGAAATTTTGAAAAGTTCCATATAAAGCGGATGAATACGAACAAAGTTCACTGTAAGGCAAACCGTGAAAGAAGTGATTGTGAAGTGAGTTTTTCCTTGTGCTTTAATTAGTTTTTTCACTTTTAACTGTTGCAAGGTAAGTGAAATACATAGCGATCGTCTTTGTTCATGGTATATTTTTGCAAGCCTATAGCGAAATTGTTCCTTAAAAATTTTCAGTTGCGCTTATCAGTTCTCCTTATTATCACCCGCATTTTTTGCATTGTTTCTCAAACTTATTGTGTTTACTTCTCTTGTTAAAACTATGTAAAGACGTACGTTCGTATAAAACATAAATTGAATAAAACATGAATCGGAAATTAGTTTCACTGACTGTTCAACAAAATTTAAAAATTATAAATCAGCTAAATAGAAAAGAAAAGACGAAAGAAGAAATGGAAACTGAATTTGGCTGCAATAGAAGTACAATCAACAGAATGTTAAGAAATGAAGAGAAGGTCAAAGAATTGGCCGCTAAAATCTCAAAATAAAACGGCAAAGAACTGGGGCAAATAAAGAAATCGAAAAACCGCCAAAAATATGGTTTGAGCAATGCCGTCGTAAAAATGCTGTGATAACAGGTCCCATTTTAATGAACAAAGCAAAGGAATTAGCTGTTAAGATGAAAATTAACTTTGAACCGTCAAATGGTTGGCTTTGTCGCTGGCAAAAGCGAGAAAATATTCCATACGTCAAAATCCATGGTGAGGGCCAAGAAATAAATGCGGATGCAGGATATTTTGCCACCAATTCTAGACAACCAATCAATGGAAAATATTTTCAACGCCGACGAAAGTGCCCTGTACTACAAAGCTATGCCAAAAGGGACATTGGCGTACAAAGGAGAGGTTTTCTCTGGGCTTAGATCCCAGAAAAAACGTCTTACGTTGCGTTTTGTTTGTAATGCCACCGGCACATACAAAAAAATATTCGTTATCGGAACATCGAAAAATCCGCGCTGTTTTAAAAACAAGAAGGTTCCTCTTCCTTACTACTCCAACAGGAACGCATGGATGACTGCAGACATATGGAATGGAATCCTGATAAATTTGGACAATGATATGAAGCAAGCAAATCGTAAAATAACACTTTTTGTCGACAATGCTTCTTGGCATCAAACACGAGTCGATCTAGGAAATATTTACATAAAATTTTTGCCACCAAATACGACAGCTTCTATTCAGCCTTTGGATCAAGGCGTGATAAGATGTTTCAAGGCGTACTATCGACAAATTAAGGTTAGGAAACAACTCATAGCAATCGAAAGAAACAAAAGTGTGCAGAATTTCATTAAGTCAATAACTTTACATGACGCATTACTTTTTATAAAACGGGCATGGTGGTTGGTGGAAGCACGAACGATCAGAAACTGTTTGTACTTTCTATATGAATGAATTCTATCAATTGATCATTTTTTAGGTCGGATTTTCTTCACAAAATCATGAACCCCTTGATGAGGTTCCAACTTCTATCGAGGTTTTAGAAAATGTTGATCAAAATTTGCTTTCCAACTCGGACTTCCGAAACTATGTTGAATGTGACAATGAACTACAATGTTGGATAGATCTAACAGAAGATGAAATCGCTATTGAAGCATATACGAGCGATGTGATTCCATCTGATGACGATGATGATGACGCTTATTCAATTAAATCTACAAATGTTGATCTTCCTAGCGTGAAGGATGCGTTAGATGCTCTTCATGTTTTAAAATCATATTTTGACTAAAGAAGTATAGATCGATTCAAATCAGAAGAAATTGAGGAAAATATTTATGAAAGTCGGAACCAGAGCTCTAACCAAACAAATTTGATTGATTTTTTAAAGCTGTTTAATTAATAAAAAAATTAAACTCAATATAAAACATTTTTATATTTACATTTTCAAACACTTTTAATCATTTCTGTAATGTAAAAAATAAACTGCACTTTGTCTTTTGATTATTGTTTCGTGAACATGTAAATCAAGCTCAAACCCCTGGTTCCTAGACATGTATTTGCATCGATGGTGCAAATAAACGCGATCAAATAACTGCATTAGTGGTGCACGTAAACGGAATTGGATTAGAGCACTCTTCGCCTAAATGCATCGAAAGATGGCAAACTTTCGGGTTTTACTGTAACATAATCATTTTCATTTTGAAACGCGAGCATAATATAAAGATTTCATAAGGAAATGATAGGAAATACAAACAATAAAGATTATTTGGAGACGGGGGACTGACATGTTTGTATCTAAATTACCTGTTTTGCAAAGCTCATTAATCTGTGTTTTAGACTCAATATCAATTTCTTGACGCTAGGCATGCCTTAACTAAAGAAAACTGAAAAATAATGCCAACATTATGCTTTGCAACGTAATATAAATACAGTATCTGGTAGTTGGGATTGTTTCGAAGCACATTTCCGCTAATGTAGCATACAGCAGTCCGTCAGCTGAAATCAACGTCTAAGCTAAGTAGCATTTTCTCTTTTCATGCAAATTTATGCTCCGCCAAAGATAAAAGCCATTTTCACACTGCAGCTGCCTGCTGCGCGTCGTCCTTAATCTGTTCAAACCGCGTCAAGAGCCAAATGAAGAGCCATTGACCCAAACCACGAGTTTCCGATAAGAGGGCCGAACATCTCGCCAGTTTCGAATGAAAAGTTCAAACAATGCACTGCCATTCGTGGTGTGAAATGGAAAGTTGCCGTGCGTGCAATTGACATGTTGGCACGGCCACTGCGGATGTTCCCATTTTCTTGGCGTTTGAACGTTTCGGACGCAGAAATGCACGCAAATAACCGTTTGATAGTGGTTTTTCATCCGCTTCCGATGGAATTCCGCTCAAAATTTGATGACACGGCAGCCATATCAACAAAAAACAAGTTTCGCGTCGAGTCTTCGCGTGCCACCATTGCATTAGTGTAAATAGCTGACGTTCCCGACGCTTTAGTGCAGATTTATGTAACGTCACATGATCTATTTACCCTGAGTATTGTTTTTCGGCAGCCCACCTGTGCTTTTCATTGATATTTAGCGAAATATGTGCACTTACCAACAGCTTGGTGAACATTTTCAGCAGATCGACAATAGTGGCCGTTTCGGTTCCGGCGTCCACAAGCCTTACGTTTGCGTTAAACAGCGGAAACATGGTCTCGCTCGTGAGCAGACATGTCCGACAAATCTCCTTGAAGTTCATTTCAGCCCGACTTAGTGAGATTTTACGGACAAAACTTGGAAAATAGTTGGTAAGGTCATATGTGGAAATTTGTTTACTGTCGTAATGTCACTTTCTTATTTGACAAGCACAGAGATCCGTGCTTCAACACTGAACGGACCCGCTTTTCACGAAATACATTGAACGGACTTGAACCGCATGCCGTTCCTGGAAAGCATCGCGGGTTGAACCGTATGCCCGTTCTTGGAAGAAAGAAATGATAAAATATAAATTAAAGTAGTAAACTATTTTTGAACATCTATCTGCGCCCATTTAAATTGGAAAGCTGTTTTCGAAACGGGGCCTCGCAGATGGCTCACAGCCGCAACCAAATCAATTTCAAAAATTGCAGTATTTATTTATATCGTAACGAATTTTTTTTCGTCGTTGGAAGGTGGGAATCTTCAAAAGATACCGATCGGCTCCAGCCTCACGGTATGCCGGATTTCTACCGACTAAACCCACCTCCGTGTCCTTCTAGACAATGTATCCAAGACAATAGAAACTATTTATTTATCCATCCATATTTAAAAAAATGCTTGGCACTTCCCAGACGATAAAGATCGGTATAAGGGACAGTGCCTAATTTTCGATATATAAAGTCATTTATTTTCGTTTATATTAACATTTGAGATATTTTTATAATTCTTCATTATGAGCTTTGCGAAATTGCGGAGCTGATGTATTCATTTCAAGTTTTGTTCACGTATGAGATGTTTTTTGAGTGCCATTTTAAATAAGTTAGAGTTTGTTATGTCCTTTATACAGCTCGGTAACGTATTGTAAAAGCCAGCTGCTTTATTAACAGGGTCCTCTTTTAGCCGTTCCGTTCTAGCATATCCGACAACTATATCGTTGGCATTTCTGACATTATATATGTTTTTATCCGAGATTTTCTCTAGGCTCAATGAGCTATATTCTTTTGGGTTTAAGTGTTTATGTATGAGTTTCGCTCTCTCCATATGTATTAGGGATTCTAGACTTATCTCTTTAACTACTTTTACACCTCGACTGTAGCGGTCCGCATAGGGAGTCTGTATATAGTTTTATAAGCCTTGGTTATTAATCTGGAGATGTCTATTAGGTTACTTTTTGAAGTTTGACTCCATATCAGTAGACCGTAGGTAACTTTTGACAGAATATGGGCATATATAATTTGAACTTTTTTGCTAGTCGGAAAGAAGTTGAATTGGCGAAGGAGACCTACGACGGCTGCTATTTTTTTTTCTAAGTTCGGCTATGTGTGGCGTCCATGTGAGTTTATCATCGATTGTGAGTCCCAAGTAATTTATTTGTTGTACACTTTGAAGAGTCGTGCCATTTATTTTGATCAGTGGTTGGATTTCAGCTTTGTTTTTTTTTGTTTAAACACGATATATTTTGTTTTTGTATAGTTCATAGATAGTCTGTTTACCAAAAGCCAGTGCCAGTAATTGATTAGGTCAGTGTTTACCTTGCGTTCAATGTCACGTTCCGTTTTCCCATAGTAAATGAGCACCGTATCATCTGCGTACATGACCACTTTCCCAGTAAGCTTAGCACTTTTTATGGAGTTCGTGTATATTAAGAAAAGTGATGGTCCCACGATTGATCCTTGCGGAATCCCAATGCTAATTTTTCAGGCTTGCTGTAGGTAGTTCCGATGGAAGTTGTTTGGTACCTACTTGTCAGATAAGATCGCAGAAGGTCTCTTGCTTTCCCTATAATTCCGTATTCTTCTAGTCTAGTCGTCATTGTTTCATGTATTACTGTGTCAAAGGCCTTTTTGAGGGTTCGTTTTAAGGACACTTTTCT
Organism: Oxycera nigricornis; assembly: GCA_963942545.1. Taxonomy (NCBI): domain Eukaryota; kingdom Metazoa; phylum Arthropoda; class Insecta; order Diptera; family Stratiomyidae; genus Oxycera; species Oxycera nigricornis. The sequence continues at coordinate 31,813,485 of OZ012659.1, forward strand.
ATTATATTTACAAGATTTTAATCCACTATCATATGCTTTGTGTCACATAATTCGCAGGCTTGACAACAGAATAACATCGATGTCTCCACTTTATGTTTGGCGTGAAAGAAAAATGATTTGGAATATGTCCCAAATGATATTTCTAATATTTATGATTTAAGGGGTCTTTTAGGTTACAATTTTACAAAAAATCAGAACAGCTCGCAGAGATGCACAAATAGCTAGTCAGGAGTTATATGAAAAAGAGAAAAGGGATTTTGTATAGCCTAGGCGGAGCAGAATAGAGGTATATACCGTTTATTTTTCAAAAAAATAAACGCGATTTTCTCGAATTTAAAAAAAAATACTCAATCGATCCGATTTTCATTCAATTTGCCACCCTTAACAATATTTTTTTTTTTAAAAAATGGTCGCCATTTTGTTAGTTTTCAATGTACCTGACTTAAACAAGGATTAATTTGGCGTTTTGTTTTCCCCCCAGATGGTCACGTCCGCCGTAATTTTTTGATGATTATTTTTTAAAAATTGTTAAAGGTAAAAAAAAAACAATAAAAAAATCTTTAAAAAATATCTTTGTACACCCAAAGTACCAATTAACATATGTACGAAATTTCAAAATGGTATCTCTTTTCTTTTATTGAAAAAAATGGTTATTTTTTTTGAAAATCGTAACCAAAAAGACCGGTTTGGTTTTTAAATGAAGATTGTGTTGTGTTTCGTAGACTAGACATATTAAATGCTATTTAATTGAATTAAATCTTACTTAACTATATAGCACACTCAAATATCTATGTATGTTGAAACAACCTTTAGGTGAGTGAGGATCGAACAAGCTCTAAACGGGAGTTCCCCGAATACATCCAAATCCATTGTCTCTCTGTTTCTTAGGATCATAAAACACATAGTGAAAGCAACCGTAGTTAAAATTATAAAAAAAAAACTAATAATAACAATAGACAGATATTTAAGGAAGGCATAAATATAATAATCTTTGGGCTTCTAAATGTCTTTGTAGAATCTAATTTTTCAGAAAAATTGAATTTTTTTTGGAAATTAGCTTCCTTTACGGAGGTTGTAGCGAAAAGTGAGCGAGAGGAGTGAGCTCAAAAAAAGCGTACCAAACGAAAAAGCGTACCGAAAGAAAAAGCGAACGGAAGTAAGACGAACGCGGGAGGAGTGAGTCCAGAAAAAACATACAAAACGAAAACGCACAGAACATAAAAGCAAACGCAAAGAAGAAACGAGAAGAACGTATCGGTCACCATGCGGCGCTTTATATATACGTTTAGACGTATATACTGCACTATATGTACGTATTGTGTTTATGCGTGCACGCCTTTCCTTTCCCCTCTTGTTGACAAGCTACGCGCGCGTGTGCTCGCTTGGAATGTTTCTCCTCGTGTATAATGTTAGACGCATCTTATTTCTTGTATAATATAAAATAGCAGTGAAGACGTGCGCGTCTAGAAATTCATTTCATTTCTCTCTTTTGTCTCTCTGTAAAAAATTAACAATCGTGTCAATAAATGGGTTATAATTAATGAATGAATCAGTGTTGTGCATAGTTGAAATGAAATAAACAATGTTGTGTGAAAAGTTAACATTATGGCCAGCAGTAGTCAAGATGAAAAATAGATGAAAACTATTGAAATTCAAAAGGGATTGACACTACAGCATTTCTTCATGAAAAAAATCCAGGTGAATTTTCCTAGCTCCAGGCTGAATGTATGGATGGGATCAAAATTTGAGACCAGGCAAAGTTTAAGTCACTTTGCTGTGCTATAAAATATCAACGACCGACGTGAAATGTCCATGGAAAATGAAACAATTTAGGTAATTTCCATTTTCGATATGGTTCATCTAAACTATGCATTCAGGCATTTTTTGCCTTTATATGTAACTTCCAATTCAGGATTAATTGCTTTAAATTCAGTATATGTGGGAGGGAGTTAGAATAAAAACAATAACGTCTCTATATCTCTGTGTCGTGCAAACAATTTAAAAAAATATATCAAAACAAAACGACACCATGACGAATACGTTTCAATTTTCTTATCCCATTTTATTTTTCACATATTCACTCATTTATTAGGCTTACAATTAGATATTTCGTCAGTTTGTTGTTATTGTAATAGTTTTAGAATTAAGAAAAAAATGGCATCGTTAGAATCAAGTGTTATCAACAAATTAGTATTTTGATAGATTATTTATGTATTTATTCTTGATCTATATGTTATCGTGACCCTCCATTGGAGTGTCTTATGTTTAAAGTTAATGAGTAAATAATAAAACAACACGCACAGTGTTGTGTAGAATTATCCGATGAGGCATCAAAGGGATAAGTGGATACTAGTTTATATTGTTTATCGATATAATACATGTATAGTTTTCGGCTTATATTGTAAAACAACTGTGAAGTTTGGTTTGCTTATTTTTTGGTTTCACGTCAAATTGTTGCATGAGAATATTCATTGTAATTTGTTTAGAATATTGTGAAAATGTTATATAGGCATGTCAATGTTTACTTTGTATTTTAAAGATATTTTCATTTGAATAGTTTTAGTCGTTTTTTGAAAATGATAATTAATATTCGTCCAATAGCAAACGAACATCTCTCGGTTTGACTGTGTTTAGGCTAGTTTTTTTTATATATATTTATGTATCTATTTGATTTGTGAAACAGGCAGAGAAAAAATTTGAAAGACAACATGTTAACCACTTGAGTGAAAACGATTTGAGATACATTACATAACAATTGTTTATTTATAAAATATATTAGCGCAGATGTAGACATTCTTAATTCGTAATTGGTTTACACATGAATGCTTTTTATTATCGCAGAATAGGCTTTCATTATTCTTGACTATATTTTAGATTGGATCTATGATACTAGATTGATATATTGTTGGAGGGTTTACACATTAACAGGGTTATATTTTTGTTTGGACTGATTTGAACATTGATAACTCACTACAACAATCGATACAGTAATAAAGTACAGATCAAGTATACAAATGAGTAAAATATGAAAATTATTTTGAACTAACACTAATTATAAATAATTGTAAAATGTACACCACTTAGATTTCTCAGTATCGTTTCCAACCGTCTTAAAAAATGTCCATTACCATTATCACAAGCTAGAAATGAAGAAGAAGGGAGTACAAATAATTACACATGTTCCCGAATTTATCTATGCTCATCACTTACTAGTTCATTCAGAAAGAGGTGTATTATCTTGTGTGGTTTAGATGTTTCTTAGCTTATTAGATATATGTAAATCGAGCTTGTGCGCAAGGATTTGAAGCTTTGAACTGTTTTACATGTCCTTTCTGTACATTACTAAACAGCTAATTTGATATTTAGTTATTTTGTAGTCGTTGCGAATTTCTTCGTTTAAATTTATTACTAATATTTCGTTGGAAAACAGTATTATGTATGTATAAAACATTTTAATAATTTACAAACAAATGTGAGAGCGCGTTTGAATTGAAAGGCAATATTAGCTACGTATTTTGTACAGCAATATGAGTTTCATGATTATGCATTTATTTACACTATTGATCACGGGGTTGTTTGATAAATTGTTGGATAACGTTTGAAAGCACCGATTGGGTTGAATTTAGGCTAGAACATATCGACGGTTGCAAAACATTAATCTTCGAACAGACATTATGGAGCTTCCATCAATTACGTAAAGATGATTTTCGAATGCGAGATCCCTTCCTTTCTCACGTTGGACATTATATTTTTAGTTATAATACGACATCGATTATTTTCATTACTATTGAATGTTGTTCAAACATCGATTGCAAAAGAAGAAATGCGTTTTGGTTTTCCTTTCAAAGAGGAAACGGAAATTATTCAGTCAGTATTTGTAAATTATTACAGGAATTTTTCACTGATGTCGATAGAGATAAATGAATTACAATTGCCAAAATCCCCTTCCTTCCCCGTTCACTTATCACGCGCAAAGACTCAATTGGAAACGTTCTCCCCCAAAATTCTTACGTAATTAATGAATGGATATGAAATATGTAGGTTCGATACCTAATGTTTCTTCGAGAGGTGCTAGAGACCATTCGCAACATCTTTCATATCGTCAAATTGTAATTTATTGGCATCTTGATTAGCTACCAATTGCTTGATTAGCTACCAATAACCCTCCTTGACACACACATTTCAGTTAGTTACATCCCCTGGGAATCTTCAGACACGATAAATTTTTTCAGAACGCACGAAACACTTATGAACTCAGCAAGAAGGTCAATCTTGAAAACGATATTTGTTGGTTGTAAGGATGCATGCCGTAATAAATTTATTTTGATTTTAAATTACAATGCTTTGTTTTTCATAGATGCACCATTTGGTTCAGAGCTGATCCTTCGAACGTATCTTAATTTAGGCTCAAAGATTAAAATCCATTTAGGATTGCGTTTCAAACGAAACGTTCCGAAAACATGAGCAGTCTTTTTGTAGTAATATAAAAGGACATTCCAGCCTAGTTAGAGAGCAAGGAAATAGTGAGTGTTTTAGAGAAGCCTTGCATAAAAGATAATCTCTGTCTTTTTTGTTTGTGCTCTCCCAGCAATGCAAGGTGAAAACATTTGTCTGAGTATCCTAGGAGAAAATGGCTCTTTCGTAAACAAGTGATATCCTAATGCTTCCGAACGGGTTCGTGAAGTTGATATTTAGGCACGTCCAGAGAAGATTTTTACAAATTTAAATCAACGTTGACAGTTAGGTTGGCAGTTGGTTTTCGGCCAAATTTCTGCATACTGTTAAGTCAGTATTAAACCATTCTACTATGTTCTTCCATTTCTACGTTCGTAGAGGAACGGCCTGCAAAAAGTCCTGGAGCCACCATCAGCTGTATGTAATTGAACATTCCTCAAATGTATAAAGTGATCAACGATTGTTGCAACGAAAACTCAACCAACTTTTTCAATACGTACTCTCAAATCGTCCATACTTGAACTTTTTCGGCGACAACGCACCAGGACGCCCGTTCATAGTACGACGACACGATATGCAAACTAGCAACGTGGTGGTTAATTAATGCGTCCAATTCACCTTCGCGGAACACGTGGTAGTAGCGGTGGTGTGTTGTCGAGCCACCACTCTGGGAAGGACTATCCAGGGATGTGGTACTGGTCGAATGACCCCACGACTCATTGCTGGGCCGTTCGTCCAACGGCAACTCATTTGGTGAATGCGGCGATGAATCGTTTTCATCATTCTTACCCTTCTTGCTTTCCTTGACGCTATTACCGGCTTTGGCTTGTCCGACAGGTGCGTAATGGACAGCGTCTTCGTCTTCTTGGTTTTCGTCCTCCTCAATGATAACATCGTGTTCGATTTCGCAGTCTTCCATGTCATTCGACCTGTAACTGTTGTCGTCCTCATTCTCATCGTCTTTTGGTAGGAGGTACGTAGTATCAGCCATGTTGTTGGTGTAATACTGGTGGTGACGGTCGTTGGTGAAGTGTCGAAAGAATTTAAATCGCCTGCCCGGAATCAAATCCTCGCATGGCTCTGAATATGAGGATGAACTTTTTGCTTTGCTGGATTGAGACTTGAGCGAAAGCGACGACGCTGACGAGGACGTTGATGGGCTTGTTGGTGAAGCCGACCTCGTGAGGTTGGCCATCATTAAGCGCCGCTCGCGAAGCTCTTCCCGCTTCATACTGACATCCAAGGTGTCTAAAGGGTTGCTTACGAACGGATTCGTTGAGTTGAGATCTTCCCGTGATTGCTTGCTGCCGAACAAAAGCGAGGTCGAGTCACTTTCGTTGGAACTTTCAAAAAGACCACCTCCTTCCTCTGCTGTGGGCGCTTTTGTAGCTTTTGAGCTACTTTCGTCGAGTTCTTTCAATAGTTGAGCACTTAGTTTTTCGGCAAAGTCAACCAAGTGTTGGCGGCAGGATTCATCTTGGGGTGCTACCGATTCCCTCGACTCCTGGTCGTTTATTTTGGAACTCGCGACAGCATCCTGTTGACCTGGATGCAGCAGTTGCTGCAGTTGTTCCTTTTGAATCTTCTCGAGTTCCTGCTTGTGTAGCTGGGGCTGAGTGATGGGCTCCTTTGCATCGGCACCCACTTCCACGGTGCTCGGTTTCAGGGCACTAATTACGCTATCTATTGAATCAGGTGAGGATGGCTCACTTGAATCGCTATCTAAATCATCGGTCTCGGGGTTAAATAGTTCTAGGGACATTAGTTTTGGCACAATTGGTGCGGCCGATAGGCGTCTCACGATCGGGAACGTGACCTTGTTCACCTGCTGCTGGAGTGAGTGGGTTTTCCGGAACTTCGGGATATGCGGCAAGTCTTTGATGAGTTGACGAGTGATTTTGGTGAGCTTGGAGTTTTGGTGGTGTCCCACGCCCAAGCCCCTTGCCGCGTCTACTGCGACCGCTGGCAAAGATTGTTGGATTTGTTTTTGGTGCTGCTGGATATGATCTTCATCGAATATGAAGCAGTTGGTTGCGACAGGAGCTGTTGATGTTGTTTGGAGGGCATTACTTTTTGACTCGGAAGCGGCTTCGTGAGCCGCAGCAGGAGCATTACTTCTGAAAGATGTTAGTTTATTGGGGCTCACAGAAGACGTTTCGGAAAAGTGCGTGGTTACTGTCGTCGAGGAAGCAACTGCTGAAGTTGAAGATGTGGCGGCTGGTGAGTGAGCAGGTGTTGGAGGACATGGCATGATCAATGGTGATGTTGGCACTGATGGTATTATATGAGAATTACTACTAGACTTACAACTAATAGAGTTATTTTTAATACTAGCAGCATCCAAACTACAACTATTACTAAAACTTTGAGAACAATGTTGCTGATGCTGTTGTTGCGATTGGTTGTTGAGTTCAGGCTTCGGCACGAAGATGACTGAAGCGAAGCTGTCCTCCGACTCAATACTCGTATCGCTCTGCAGACTGCTGTCTTTAGACGAGTCCGACCCGCTTTCACGCGAATGCCGGCGTGCTTTTTGGTCCTCGCTACCATTATTGTTACTAGAATTATTACAATTAGAGTTGCTAGCACAATTGCTAGACGATTGAGTGTTTATACAATTGCAGCATGCCGAGCCAGCTGCTGGTGAAGGAATTGAGTTAGACCGACAACTTTGGCTACCGTTTGGTGCCCATTGATGGTGATGTGATTGATGATGATGGTTATGATGGCATTGTGGATGATGAGGGCTATGAACACTTGCATTGGAGCTGGGATCCTTCGACGAAAATTGGCTGCTCTTGATGTTCTGCATGATTCTGACCAGTCCGTTTTTCGTAACACGTTCTAGATTGCCGGTTGATGTTTTCAACTTGGAGGCAAAACCTTCTCGAATGACTTGCAGGCGTTTGGTAAACACAGATCTGCAGAGAAACGCTTCATTCAAGGACATTTGCTTCTGTATTCTTTTCCGTACACGTTCCTTTTCTCTTAGACGATTCTCAGCCATGAGTTCTTCGTTTAGGGAGCTTTGCTTACGTAGAAAAATCTTTGAGTCAATTTTACTAAATTTGTTGCTGCTACTATATAGTCTCGCATGTTCTGTGCTATGGCCAGGATTACTGTTTGAACTAGTGTTGCCAGTGTTTGCATGAATTGGATTATCTGGCAGTTGCTGAGAGTCTTCATCACATAGTGATTGTTTCTGTTTCACTAGTTTCGGACGTCGTCCTGAGTGGGAGGATCCGGATGTAACAGACGCTAGCGATGCTGATCGTTCGGATTGACTGGAGTCCTGTAGCTGAAATACATTTGTCAGGGATGTCGTTGAGTTATGCATAGATTGGCTAGTTGTCGCAGGATAGGAAGTTGTCTGAAGATGTTGCTGCTGCTGCTGACAGAGTGGCGCCGAATGATAAACCGCTGACGATGTTGACGACATAAGTTGCTGGAGTGTGGATGATGGTGGTTTTGGCTCAGGCAATTGAGCACCTAAACTTGGTACACTTGAACGTGAACGAACTATTTGACGTGGTGGTGGATTTAAGATACTACCCAAGCTTCTTGATTTGAGCCCTGCAGACAATGGTGGCTCAGTAAAGTCCTCGAAATCTTCCAGACGTCTAAGTTCGATTGGAAAATCTTTGGCATCTTCGTACTCTAGGCTACTATCGTTCTTGGTGTCTTTTGAGTTCCATGAGTCTAAAAACCAAGGATGTTTCCTCCCACCAGCTAGTTTCTGTGGAAAGTTGCATTGAACAAAACGTATGTAAAGTTAATGTTATTATTGTATCACCTGAATGGCTCTTCTCACAAAACTATAACAAGACTCGCCGGGCGAGGAGGATGATAAACTGGAGCTATCGCCATCACCAGCCGATCGGCTTGAGTTCGTTGAATCCTCGTTGTATGCGTGATATGGTGGCAAATAGTCGTCGTCGTCGCCATCATCATCTGAGTAGTTGTAGTTACGGTTCTTTGGCGGCTGCCACGGAATCAAAACGTCCTGCGACTCGAAGCGACGATGCCTTTGCTCAAGGGCCCAAACACTAATCACGACTCGGCCGCCAATCCGCAGGATTCTCGCCAATTCTCGAATCGCACCGACACGCCGTTCAGTTGTTGCAAAGTGGTGGACCACGGCCAGTGATAAAACAGCATCAAAGGACTCATCTCGGAATGGTAGCTCTAAATTATCACATAACGCTACCTGTAATTGAAATTGGATTAGTTTCCCACGACAAAGGGTTTCATGCAGAATTTCGGCTTGAAAATTTATAATTTTTTTGTAGTTAATTGTAGAGTCTATCAAGGACTGAGCACGTGACATGACTATCGAGTATTTGTTGTGGCTGGATCCTAACAAAGCACAAAGTAACTTTACCGAAATAATCGATTTATAACAAATCGATGAAATATTGGATAGGGTTCTGACAATGTCAGAGGCTACCGCATGGCAAATCAAGTCAAAATGTCCACCCAAAACTGATTTGCGGAAATCAGGAAGTACTAGACCGTCGTATTACTCGTATATCGTTTGCGTCATGAACTTATGGCGAATAGTATTCTTTGGAAGGCAGAGCTAGATGCACATCACAGTTTGTTTGAAAGTGCGAAGTTGCTCTACCATGGTTCCTAGTTGTTAAGTTTTGAAACTTCTTCCACGAACCAGGATTAAATTAGTTTGGTGTTATTTATTGCTTCGGTTGTGGGCGGAGTAATAAACCGTGAATCGAATTTTACATTTCAACATTCACATAAAACATTTCATAGAAACAATTTATGTTGTGTGTTTGTAGTCTCTTTGCTAAGTTTAGATGAAAGGCAGAGTAAATCACCCTACGATCTCAAAAATAATGTTTTTGTAGTCTAAACCAAGAAAGGGGGATGAAGCAAAGACTTGCAGTGATGACCACTTTGCTAGAACAATATGTACTGTTCGTAGCATTTGTGGTAGTAGTAGTATTAGCAACGATGTGAAGGACGAACCTATTAAGCTATAATTTGGTTAAAACGGAAACAGCTTGCAGTTATTGCGGTTTTTTCATGTCTCATGTCTCCTGCAGGCTAAATTGCATTAAACACGCGATAAAGTTGTTCGTCACAGCGACAAAATGGTGAGTGTGTGGGCTGCGAGGACACGTTGAATGAATAGTTCTGAACTTGCATTGGTTTCAATGGAAAATGTGTTTCGTTCCCAAGCTTGTTTAAAGAACAATACACGAGGAAGTTAGCATGTGTTAGACTTGTTCGAAAATATAATGAACGGCATAGTGATCCTGTGGATGGAGTTAGCTCGCATGGGTAAATTGATGGTTCCGTTGACCTTATGCTATAGTCATTTGATAAATTTTTCAGAAAACTCTATACATAATTTTTACTGAGGAAAATCACTCAATTTTATAAAATGGAAAGTTTTCAACGATCATCTTCAAAATAAATAATACAAGTTATTTGCTCAAGTTAATAACCAAACCATGCTATTATTTTATATAGTCCTGATAGCTTCTTTGTTTAGCAAAATAATTTACTTCAGTAACGAATGAAATTTATACACGGTGGGCCATCTACATGTGACCCATCTAGACTCTTAATAACTTTGACATACGTTTTCAAATCGACAAACGTCATATCACAGTTTATGCGTCATTTCAAGAAGTCATTTCCCATGGATAACTACACTCTGCCTGAACGCGCTGAAATTGTTCAGCTATACATCCAAAAAAATTGCTCGGTCGTGGCTACTCAACGTTCGTTTCGTTTGAAAAATAAAATCAAAAGTGCTCCCGCAAAAAAACACCATAAAGCTTTTGTACGAAGAATTTATAACGAGTTGTAGTCTTAGTAATGCCAAGCGTCCAAATAAAGCAAGACCAAGGCGTTCCGATGAAAATGACGTTGCCGTACAGGCCAGTGTTGAAAGGTTTCCGGAAACATTGAGTCGACGTAGATCTGCGCAGTTAAACATCCCAAGATCCACTCTCCGACGCATAATCCATGACGATTTGAATTTATTCCCGTATAAAATACAAGTGACGAACAAAATCGAGCCACAGGACAAACCGCGTCGGGTTGCATACGGACAATTTTGTGTCAACATGGCCGACAATGACGGCGATTTTTGGCGTCAAATCATCATGAGCGACGAGGCACATTTACCACTGAATGGAACGGTAAACAAACAAAACTGCCGCTACCTCGCCACTGAAAACCTACAAATAATCCACGAAAAGCCTCTCTATGACCAAAGATTGACCGTTTGGTGTGGTACTACCGCGAAATGTGTGATTGGACCGTACTTTTTCGAGGACGAGCGATCAAAGCCAATTACCGTCAATGGCGACCGTTATCGAGCCATGATAACCGATTTTTTGATGCCAATTGTGCGTAAAAAGCGAATGCGTAACTTCTTGTTCCAACAGGATGGCGCGCCACGCCATACTGCAGCCGACACGATAGATTTATTGAAGTCATTCTTCCCTGGTCGCTTGATATTCAAAAATGGTGATTTTGACTGGCCACCGCGTTCGCCCGATCTGACGCCGCCCGACTTCTATTTGTGGGGATTTTTGAAATCTAAAGTGAACATCAACAAGCCACGGACTTTGGCTCAACTTAAAGCAAACATCGAACGTGGCGATACCAAAAGCTACGCTCGAGAAAGTGTTGGAAAATGCCGAAAAAGAGCATATTTTGTCATCAGGGAAAAGAGCACTTGAGCACTTGAGCCAAATAATATTTTAAAGGTTATTGATATGTATCTCCATGGAACAAAATAAATTCCTGTGCAAAAAAAAATCAAATTGTCTTTTCCTAAACAATTTTATTTAAGAATCACATGGGTCACATGTAAATGGCTCACCCTGTAGTGTATGTTAAATTATTTTATTTTTATGTTGCGTCAATGACCAAAAATAATATCGTTTCTTTCTCTCCGAAAGTAATCTGTGATCTTTTGCTGACTATTTTCAAGAAGTTTTTTCACCGCCAAATATTTCGGTAGATACGGAGTCCTCTGAAATTAATCCAATGACATGTATCTCTCAAAGGAAGATGTTGCTCAAGCTATTAACAACCTTGACGTCAATAAGAGTCCTGGCCCAGATTTACTTTCCCTATTCTTTGTGGTCCAGTGAATAGCTTCTGAATTTGTTGACTCTTAACGCCAGATGAACAGTGTTGTCGTCTTGTTTCGCTTTTAACGTGATTAGGGGCCGCATTAATGTGGAGTATTTGACAAACGAAATAAAGCTTAATGTGCCTGCAAGAAGTACGCGTAAAACACGTTTACATCTTACTAAATATGCAGATAATGAACCTGTTAATAGGTGCTGTAAACACTTTAAGCAAACACTGCTCCCCTATCATCTCCAAGTTCAATTTTAAATCCTGCATATATAAAGCCCTTTGATACTAGACTTCATTATCCATCCCTAAATTGTGACGTGCTTACAACTTGCTACGCGCACTTTTCCCCCCGAAGCCTCTAATGGCTGCGGGGTGGACGACTGTGCCCGGCGTTTTGCCCGCGAAGAGGGGCGGGGTAATTTTAATAAAGTTTTTGGGCGCCACCCAGTCGTGCGCCGACAGTCGTCCCGCGACCGAAACCCTGACTGGGGTTTGGTTTGGGTCGCGACACTGAGACCCGCTCAAGGAACCGAAACAATCCAACACCGTGTTCAAACTATAGAACAAAAAAAAGGAAACGCACTCCACTTAGGCTTACAACTCTGTATATTAGGTTCTAGTATGAACACGTATAACTTAAAGTTAAAGCTTACTCTACTTACTATTTACGCCGTTGATTGTCCGTGCAGGGAAGCTCGTCGGGGTCGTGAAAAGTTCTCGTCGGGTCTTATCCTTGTCGCGCCCCACACGCCGCCCTCGCCAATTTCCCTATCGCTCGACTGTCGCTCGCTCGCTCGTTCAATCGTCGTGTCCCCTTTTGTCTAGGGCTTCGCTGATCGGAATTTACGGAAGCCCACTTGCACCGTTTTCGATCTAAATACAGCACTTTATCCCTGGCTGGGCCTCGTACATACGAAGTCGCCTCCTGACACCACTTTTTCCCAGCGAACTCGAGATAATTTTACGACGACGACCACTCTCCCAATTCACGATCCAAAAGACCAGACCCTCTTCCTTTGTTCCCAGCTATATTTATCAATTCGGCCTAACGGCCCAGCCCTTGCGGAACCATTCCAGTCCCCACAATGGTTTTGGAACCACTGGTGTGGGACTCACTGGGCTGGAATCAGCTGTCTGCACAACGGCCATCTTGGCTTTTTCGCCACCAATGATGTCACTCCGACATTTCCCAGTGACAGCTCGCGTCTGTTGTTATTGTTTACAGCGGTTCTGTCGTGAGTCTTCAATCTCGGGTACGTTTGGTGCTTGGACGACTGAACGATTCAGCATCGAAGTGACAAGATTTGTGCTGCCGCCACGCGATGTGCTTGGCGAAAGGATATGATCTGTGGACAATAGACGTTTGCGCGATGTCGCCGACGGCGAGGACAATAGTCGTTTCCGTTTGGCTGGTAACGATGCGGTGCCACGACGATCGTTGCGTTTCTTTTCTCCATAGCATTGGTTTTATCTTCTTCGGTGATGGAGTTTTCTTGACCGGCGTATCCGTTTCCGTGCTGTCTTCACCGTCACGCAATCGATTGAATTGATCCTCAACGGATTCCGAGTTGGCAGTGGATGTAAAGTGTTCGTCTAGTCGATCAATTCATCAAGAAGACGGTATGTATTATTGAAAGATATACAAAGTTTTGAGTGGTGTCCGGTAACTAGAATCGTTTCATCCGCGTTTACGTATAGTTGCTGATTGGTAGGTCATCGATATAATTAAGAGAAAAGGAGGAAAACGTATGACGATGAGTTTGTGTAATGGTTTTTCTTCGCGACTTCTTGCGATGCTTGACGTCAATGATTTCCTCTGGGATGGCTCGGTGATGTTCTCCTTAACCTAGTGACCATTTATCTTTTACTTACCACTATTGAACTAATTCCTATTCTCTACTTAATTCTACCATTCTTGCATTCAATGATGAGTTTATATAATCCAATTCTTAAATTAAAATTTCTATTCACTCCAATTTCTTAAACTACTCTACGAGCCTCAGTGGAGTGGTGTTTGCGCTATTTGCGATTGGCGGGTGGCTTGGGTTAGACCTGCAGGCTTTTTGACCAGAGTCCTGATTGGCTTTTGACTCACATCAAAGTCAATCAGGACTTCTTTTTTTTTTTTAAATTTATAAGCTATTCGGTCGCAGCGAAATGCGACCGTAACAAACTGTGTAAATTAATGTAGAGTGTAGCATGTATTTTAGGGTTAAGTATTTGATGTAATTTTATATTTTATATTTTAACATGTGATTGCCTTGCTTTGGTAAAAATAAAAAAAAACAAAAAATAAAATAAAGTTCTCACACTATTTCTTCCGATTTAGACCGACTTTCAAAGTATGCTATAATTTTTATTTGTTCAATTCATTTTCAGCTGTAATTGCTCTATAGATTTGCAAATACAATGTTAAGTCATCAAAATATGGCTAAGTTGCCATCCTCCGTATGTTCAAGCCAACAATTAGAAAAAGAAAAAAAGCTGACCAAATAGAACAAAAGGAACACTTACTTTCAATATTTGCAGCAACTGCAATATCCTGACCCGTATCATCCAAACAATAGATACTTCCGAAAACAATTGAAAAATTAAGCCCCTAAATATGAAGCTCATCCGTACAGAGGAATTCTCTAGAAAACTATGCCTTGGACAGTACTGAAGCTTCATCAAGCAACGTCTGTTTTCCAGCAAATATGAAGAATTCTTTCAGCAGTGAATGAATAGAGACGAATTCTTTGGGATGTCTTCACTATAAAGCTAGTACCTTATTCTTATATTTTCAAGTGCCGTTAAGAAAAACAAAAGGTTTGATATAAAGTTCAGATGAACGTGATGCATTTCTGTACAGTAGATAGTCTAGCCAAGGACACTTTGAAACTTTGGAGAAGTTTGTTTTAATGGCACACTGTGTGCATTGTGATTCTTTTTTGCAGAGTACACAAGCAGGTATCCAAGATGATGGGTGGTATGTGGGTGGCAGGAGGTATGACTGTATTGTGTTTGCTTGCATATAAAGTGCGAAAATTGTGGAAAATGTTCTACCTCTGTGGCTTGACACGCCACAAGAATAGAGGGAAGAAAAGCAAAAACCTGAAATAAGGATTTCAATGCATTTGAAAACCAGCAGCAGATCTCTACGAATATTTTAAGCATTAAAAAGAAAAAAAGGAAAGCAACTGTTGTCCCGAAGGCCAGAAAAATGTTTCATGGAAAACGTTGTATTGTATCTATAGTGATGGATTTATGTACAATATTTGTGTCAGCATCAAAAGACAAAATGCAGCAGTACTGCCTTGTGATCCTTATTATGTGTGTGTTCGCGAATGTTTTAATTTTTGTAGTACAATAGCAAGAAACTTAGGTGGAGAGCTTTTAATTTAATTCTGCACGTGACAAATTTCCGCACTACCTACTTTCAGCTAGAAATATTTAATTAAAAACAATGAATTGTTCATGACGGTTTTATAGATTCATTCTGAGTCAAGAGTTTGAAAGAAGTATTTGAAAACAAGAAAACTCTTAAAGTTTAGACTCGCAATAAATAAAAAGCATACATTAAGGGTTCAAAATTTGAAAGGGTGCACAATAAATCATTTATTTATAAATTAACTTTAATTTAATACGAAAATATTTGGAAGCAGTTGGAGTTGAAATTCAACAAATTTTTGATGTCCAATCCCAAAATTCACGCATGCGTAAAGCGGCTCAATACAGCTGCACCCTGGACCCCTTTCCCTGCCCGCGTGCCACATGCGTGTGTGAAAAAAGAAGAATTCGTCATTCGTGCGTTTCGCGCCGTGTTTAAATCGTGTGCGGCAAACGTCACGCATTCATAACAAAAAATACTATTAGTTTGTCTCAGTGTGCAAGTCGGGTGGTATTTTTCTGTAGCAAAATTTGTTGTTTGAGTTTTTCACCATTCGGAAGCAGAGGTATAACTCTCCCATGAGTATTTGTAAATAAAATTTTTTTTATAAAAAAGTAGATAAAATCAAATCTGACTTGCTCTACACATCAAGTTCCTTATTCTTACCTCGGATTGTTTTTCGCGTGCGATTTTGGTCAGACGATAGCACCGGTCGACTCCAACGGTGCAAACAAGAGGATTGCAGGCAGTCAAATAGCGACCGTTACCGCATCCTACATCACAGACAATTGATCCAGGATCCAATCCTGCTAGGAATTGAGCGACACGTGGCCGTACAGGTCCGACCGGCTCCTCGCAATTTTCATAGACATCATGCACATAGGCGCGTTCTAGCGCGGCTGAGCGTCCACTTGCTTCAGCGGCTGCCGTGACAGATGTCACCGGTGGCGTTGGAATGCCTCCTGCCGCAGGATTTGGTGGTAGTTGAAGGGATGTTGTCGATGATAGGAAAGTGGTTCCAGCTTTAGGCGTGGCTCCTGTTGATGGCACTGCCGGGGTAACCTGCACTGTTGTTGTTTTGGCAACAGACAAAAGTTCACTTTGTGACGGTGCTAGCGAGGTGGACGATGAATAATAACCCGTGGTTGAGACCGGTAGAGATTCAGCTCCAAGTTTGGAATCGTAGTAAGAATAAGGTGTATGTACTTCAGTAGCTGTTGGCAATTTGGGGTATAAAGTCGACGTATTCGTTCGTGGTAGAGAGTTTGACGAGTCGAAACGTTTGATATCGTAGACACTGTCCTTCAGTTTGGGATCACCTGGAAAATAAGAAAACATGTAAATATGTTTAAAATAACATAACACAGAAAAATGGGGCGAACATGCTAAGAGCATTGCAACTAGTTATTGCCTTTGCATTTTTCACTGGTTTCTTCATTGTTAACAGGAGCGTCAAAAATTTTACCAAAAGGTAAAATTGCAAACGATGGAGTATTTTTATCACAATTAATCCATGAAAAATGGAGAAGCCGAACTGAGAAGTGATTCTAGAGAAAAGCTTAGCAATACATGTTTAAGGTTAATGTTTTACTGTTTTTGTAATAATTGCATATACCTAATCTATCTATATATATTTTTTTGGTTGTGGCATTTAAAGCCTCTAACCCGTCTTACGGTTGAATTAAGGAAATGCAACTGAGCGGCAAGTAGGTACTTAACCAAAATATACTCTCCTTGAAATAAGTATGAATCTGGATTAGCAGAATGCTCAATCTTTTGAAACTGTCTCTTACTTCTGGGACGAACATTTGCTTTTACCATGTATCGATATTCAGCAGCCTATAAAACTCTTTAGCAATATTTTTTTCCCTGAAAATTCGGATTTGGATTCTTCAAACTTTTTTAAAAAAATTACATTTTTAGGACCACAATTTCAGCATTTTTAAATTGGTTAAATTTTCATGTGTAATACAAAATAAAAGATAATACCCATAGAATTTTAACTCGTTTTCAGACATTCATATAATTAATGGTGCATCAGCCAAAATAGAGCCTTGTCTACCAGTGGCGAGTGGTTAAGCCGCTTATTATTTGAGAGACATGGACCCTCAACAGACAAAGCAGTATATTATGAGCATATAGAGAAATACTACCGTAATCATTCTTTCTATTGCATACATTTTTAATTACGATCAGTTATGAAATATTTATATTTTTCTGTTATGTGTATTGTTTTTGACCTTATTGGCAAGGAATGTATATATTAAGTAAATACGAAATTAAGGAATTTGATTTCGTTTAAAGATATAAATTTCAGTAATGGCTCGTGGCATAAAATTTTGGGTCGATCTAAAAAAGTGGCTCTAGTTTGTCAACTAAATTTTCTAGCATCAATTTTCACAGCTGATTCGCAAGCCGGGAACGCTACCGGCTTTTTGATTTGTTTCCATATCCTATTGAGGAAAACCGAGCTGCCATTCCAACAAACGGGAGTTGAATGCCCAACGGCACTTTAAATTATTGATGAAGCAAATGGAATAAACACTGAGATCAAGTGGAACGATTGTGCATGTTTACAGTGATGCATGCAAGTAAATAAACACTTCATTCCCTTATAAAACTGAAGTGTTACATTTTTGGAACATATTTGGAAAGGGAAGCCGATGGGAATCGGCTTACGAGGGTGGGGTGAAAAGTTTCCGGCCTGACCAAGAGATGGCGCCTCTAGGTCTACTTTTGGAGCAGCGTCCTACAGTACCATTCCTACCAAACTTGTATGTACAGTTAAAGCCCAATCGCTACGTTAGTTTGCGTTTGAGAGCACATTGCGCGAGACGCTTCCGTTGTTTTCGTGAAAATGGAAAAAGTGGAAAAACGTGGTGTCATCAAATACTTCTATTTGAAAGGTTTTACACCAAAACAAATAAAAAAGAGATGAATTCAACACTGGGAGACTCCTCACCATCATATTCAACTATTAAGCTGTGGGTTTCTGAATTTAAAATGGGTCGTGTGAGCATTTCTGACGAGTCTCGCTCAGGACGACCCGTTGAGATCGCAACTTCAGAAATGATTGAGAAAATCCATCAAATAGTGTTGGAAGACCGCAGGTTGAAAGTGCATGAGAAAGCTGAAACCTGTAGAATGTCAGTTGAACGTGAGCGAAATAGTTTGCACAACCATTTGACTATGGAAAAGCTGTGTGCAAGGTGGGTACCGCGTTTGCTAACGCTCGACCAAAAACCGATTCGAAAAAACATTTCTACCGACAATTTGGCGCTGTATAGGCGTAATCCAAGCGAATTTTTGCGTCGATTCATAACTGTTGATGAGACTTGGGTCCATCACTACACTCCTAAAAATAAAGAACAGTCAAAACAGTGGGTTGGAAAAGGGGAACCAACTCCAAAGAAAGGAAAACAATTTTATCGGCAAACAAGGTTATTGCTACTGTTTTTGGATGCAAGAGGATTTATATACATTGATTACCTTGAAGACTATCACTGGTCAATACTACATAGAGTTATTGCAACGTTTGAAGCACGAGGTGCAAATTAAACGACCTCATTTAGTGAAGAATTTTTTTTGCTACATCGCGATATCGCACCAGTGCATTCGTGATTGTTGCCATGTCCAAAATCCACGAATTGATGCCGCATTCTCCCTAATCTTCAGACTTAGCCCCCAGCGACTATTACCTGTTTCCTAACCTAAAAAAATGTCTTGGTGGTAAAAGATTTAAGAGCAACCAAGAAGTTATCGAAGCTGTAAATCAGTATTTTGAGGAGCTTGACGAATCTACGTTTAAAACTGGTATAACTAAATAAGAACACCGTTATGAGAAATGTATCAGTGTTGATGGAGATTATGTTGAAAAATAAAGCAAAAAAAAATATTTAAAAACATCGTTTTTCTTGGTCAGGCCGGAAACTTTTCACCCCACCCTCGTATATGAACGCCTCACCACTGTTGTCTACCTGTTATTCCTAATAATAATTTGATTTGAAACTTTTACTATTTACCGCATTTCCATTTAGATTCATTGAGAAAAAACTGTTGGCAAAATTGTTGCTCTTCAATTTCGTCGTAGCCAAACAAAAGTTTATTTTTCGTTTCATTTCATATTGACTTATCCCTCATTTTCCGCTGATCGGCAGGACTGCTGTTCATTGATTTTATTCAATATTTTTCATTCGATTGACCTACATCCAGCTGCAAAACTTCTTTTACTTGGAATTGGGTTAAACGAATCGATAAAATTGCACGAAAGATAAAAGGCAGCCAAGAGCAATGTCCGGCACAGGATGAAGGCTTGCGCGATTGGAAATGGATAAGAGAATAAATTGCTGGTTTGTTGTCCCTAATATCTCCGATATTGCGAGGATGAACCTAGTACGTAAATTTAATTGTGAACAGTGGATTTAGGTCGTCGAAGTGGTTTTTGAACGATTTGAAACGAGGTAAAAATTAATAGAGCAACCAAAACTGAAAAAAAGTTAAATAAAAATTGAATAAGCAGTCGTGTTATGTTCCATGAATTTTTCCCTCTCAATTTTTGAAGAGTATCAGGACTTCAAGGACTACAAGTAACTTGGCCGCTACTCGAGTTGAGTCAATGATTTGAAGCGTTTAATATATCGATAATTTGTAGCAGCGGCAGACAATGGATTATAAACATAAGCCTCCTTGGCAGAAGTGCCCATTCGTAAATTTGCACAATGCGTAATGAACGAAGATATTGTAAGCCTAATTGGATAAACGTGATGCAATCGTTTGTCCCCACACCAGTTTACTTTCCTTTCCTTTATATGAATAATTAATTATTTTAGTGTTCTCCAAACGAGATTATCTAAGGTGCTTCTCTACTGTACACATATATATTGAGTAATTTTTCGACCAAAAGCATCCTTTTGCGGTCGTTCAAGTGATTAATTACTTCACTGTATGCTGGCAGAAGATCTCATAGCCTTAGAATGAAGGATCAAGCAGAAAGGTTCATTGTTATGTGTGTTAAGCACTGCAGCATTGGACTCATCGCATTGAATGCAGATGCAACTTTCGGGTATTTGCAGATTCGGACGCGAATGTGGCATGTGCTCAGCAATGGATGACTTGACTCTAGACATGCACACATGGCGCTTAATGTTGCAACGCATCGTCTATGAATGATATGTAGATATGCGACCACTTGCCGTTATAGCTTAATATATGAAGACATAAGATTTTGGCTAATAGTCTGAAAGTCAGCATCAAGAAGATTGATTGCGAGTTTCACTTAAAATTGTCCCAACCTATTTTAATTTGTACCTTTACTATCCGTAAGGGTACTATGTATATTATAGACTGAAGGGAAAGTAAAGCGAGTAAATCTGAAATAATATACTTAATTTTCTAGTTTTCAAAATATATCAATTTGAACCTTTTGTAAAGAAAAAAAATACATGTGTGCAGTTCACACAAATTAGAAGTGAAACCTTCAAAAATATCAACTTCAAGATAATGAGACGAATGTAAAATATCAGGAATAAGATAATTTTAGGGTTTAGTAATGATAATATTGATTCCAAGTTTGAAAATTATTTTACATTTTATTCACGTGTACATTTACATATATGTATATTACAAAAATTCATTCAGACTCCGAGTTTGCATTTTCGATAAATGAAACGAGAGGCTTATGGTAACTGAAGTATGAAATAAATACTTTAGTTTCTATTTGATCAATATATCTTTGGAATACTGCGTCAATCACTGTTGTTGATACAGTGCTAGAGCTAAACATTTTTAAATTAAATTTGGTGTCCAGAAACTCAATCAAATGGATCACTGTATCTAAAGCAAAATTAACGTTAAAATCTTCACACTCGAATTTTATTGTAATTTTTTTTAAAGAATTCGCGATACCTCTGGTGTGTATTTTATTAAATTTTCATGGATGATTTCAACAATTGTATTTATTGATTGGTTAAGAGAAATGTAAATAGCCACAATTAATAATGAACTACTATCATCCAATTTGGTTTGACAAGCACATATTTCTCCCATTTTAGAAAGCTGAACAGATAATGATTCCATTTGCTGTGCATTGAGTTCCATTTGTGGAGTAACAATACGCGCTCCATCATTTTGATTATGGTAAATTGCAACTCCGCCGGCTCTCCAATGTGGCCTTTTATATTTAACTAAATATCAAAATTAGGAACATCTACAGAAATGACGTGCGTTTTACGTGTGGGCTTAACTCCACGGTCCGCGGTCGGACAACGGGCAGCTACAATGCGGCTGCCAACGCCCTCCTACCACCACATTGGGAGTACCAGTCTGCCTACTGAGTGCAGGCTCAGTGACCATACTGGTGGAAGCGAGGCCTACCTAATCCTCTGCCGATCTCACGGTCTCGGCCACAGTATAAGAATAGGCAGTAGGCAAACTCGGCCTTCGGGAGCAAATTTTACCCGAAGCATCTGCCGAATGCTCCCGAAAATTGTCGTATCTCATGTGTTGCCAGCTGTATAGAGAATAAAGCGTTTCGGCGGACTTTTTGAAAATTGTAAATCCAGAACCATATTAGAGGAAGGCAGTGCTATGCGTATTCAACAATATACATATATATACACACATATATATACATATACATATATGTACATGTATATATATATATATATATATATATATATATATATATACATGGCATTTGGCCGTGCCGTAGTTTTCCCATTGTAATTATTTTTCCGACGTTTCATCATTGAATTCGGTGAATCAAGTATTTTCCCACACGATAAACGAAAATAATATCCATAAACGATGGCAGCACTGTAGCGCGTAAATCTCCCCCACCATATACCGAATAACAGAAACCATGGAAACCATGTGAGAAACCATGTGCGTTTCGTCCGTGGTACCACGGATTGTATGGAACGCTTGTTGATAGGAAGCCAACATATGAAACATTATCTACTGTCTTTCCATATACTGTGGTCTCGGCACCGGGTTGCCTCGCAACTCCACGCCGAGCCCCCAAAGATGCTGCAGAAGTCCCCATGCTCGGAAGCATGACGACTTCAGGGCGCATCTAGGGAGGCTCTACCCGCATATGGGTCTTAACCACAGCCACCACGTTTGCACCCCCTATAGGGGGTTCTCACCGCGACCGGAGGGAGTTTTGCTTCCTGGGCCCCGGTCCCCGTGGTACCAGATTGACCCCTGGTAAGGCTTCGTGGGCGAGAGTCCCACGCTCAAGCCCACTTCGGTTGTGTCCGACTGCAGACACTGGACCGATCACCATCCTAAGGTACGCGGGGACGGCACTCCCCGAAGGCTGTGCTGGAATCGTCCGAGGACTTTGGCCAGCACGGATGCAGAAGCATCACCTCCCTGCGTTAGAGGAACATCTACAATGGTTTCATCATTCATCCACGTCTCAGAGAGAAAAACAAAAACATATCACCAGCGTAAATTTGAAACCACGACCGCTTGCGCCGCGGCCTAGTGTTCTAACACCGCGCTACACAACTGCTGGAAGCATTTAACGATAAATTCTGTAGATTCATGTGTTTGTCTCTTTCTACTATCGCTTTTTTCGTTTCATCGAGTTTGATTTTACACCGATCCTAAAGAAGTTTTCGCTTCAAAATGTTCTTATCGTTTCATCCAGTTATGATTGCATACAAAATTTACTGGCTAAGTTGGTAAAGATTAAAGTATATGACGAATACTCAATAGAAAATCGTGTAAATATTTGAATAACACTGCAGATCATATCATATCGTATGTGCTGCAACTCTTGTTGTGGTATTTTGGATACAAACTTGGATTCATTTTAGTCGTTTACGTAGGCCAAAAAAAAACTAAACTATCATTTTTGCAACTTAAATATGAAATCGATGGTCTTGAATTACACACTAACGCCGTTGGGAATTTTTTTCAGAAATTTCGGTAAATGGTTCGGAATTGGCTCCAAATAATCAACATATATATTTGGCAAGCTAAATTTTTTGAGGTCGGTCGGTCGTATATTGTTGCAGCGTATCCCAAGTGAGTGAGAACGTGCGGCCATTGTCCTTATTGTAAAGTATTAACTATAACGTACATTAGCGATAGCTCGTGTTGTGAGTAGCATGAATATGAGTTACCGGTGACGGTACTTGCAGGCTGAACTATTCACGGTCATTGACGACTTGGATGTTAAAAAGGAGTTCTGATATAGATATCGTGTGAGACGAAGGCTAAAAAGAAGACAGCCTTCAAGACAAGAATGAGAGGAAAAAAAATTCATAATACCCACGTGAAATTCTCTTGTGAGAGATCGTAGACATGCTATTAGTCGGTTTCCATTCTTATAATCGGTAAAACGGTGTATACCCTCTTTTTTGTATGTTTAAACAACCGTTTTTACAAGTAAAAAATGCCATCCCATTCACAGTGTAAACATCAAAAATTGTGATTGAAAATGGTTTTAAGTCGAAAAAGCCGAGATATTTCTTGTAAATTAAAGAAACTTTAAGCGCGTTTTTCGCGAAACATTCTTTTTGGGTGCACATCGTAGATTTGTGAAAAAAAACTACGCATCCGATTTACTTGTAATTTTCAACACATACTTATTAACTAAGTATTTAACTACTGCACGGGCCTAAGGTTAGAACAATTTTTTTTTGACGATTCTTGACCACTTTTTCATTCGAAAAAAGTAAAAAATCGTTAAACATATGCTCAAACGTGCACCGAATCTTGAAAAACTTACTTCGTGCCCTAAATTTAAGGCCCGTGCAATAGTTTATACTCAATACTAATATTTTTTTTTTAAATATATATGGTCACATTGAAATTTTTCAACATTTCTTTACGTTTTGAGGTCTATAGAGTATATATAAAGTGTTTTTAGAAAGAAGTATGTGTGTGTGTGTACGTACGTACGTACGTGCGTTCGTGGACAGTTTTTTCTACGAGCATAACCCACGTAAATAACGTTGTATCGACTTTGTTGAGGTGTCAATCGAAGCGTCTTTGCAATCTCAAGAGCTGATTAGTTTTTGGAAAACTTCGGTCGGGGGGTTTGCTGTTTTGCTCGTTTGAAGGTCATTTCTGTCAAGAGTAATATCTCGCGAACCAAACGTACGATTTCCTTGAACAATGTGTCAATCGACGTGTATTAACATTTATGTAATTGTATCAAGTTTCTAAAAAAATTCTTGAAGCCGTTTTTAAATTTTTCAAAAAAAGTGCAAAAATTGTTTTTTTTCAAAAACAATAAATTTTTAGCCTTATTTCCAAGTCCAAGTAATCAATGTTTATATAATTTATATACTCCAAACAGTTTTTGTAAAAATATCATCAAAATTTTTACCTTGTGATTACCAAAAAAAATAAAATAAAAAATGAAAAATCATTAACAGTCATCATGATCTTCAAATTCATTTCTGTATTGCATTATATCTCGCGAACCAAAAATACGATTTGCATAATTTAGGTGTCAAGGGACGCGTATTAATATTCGTGTGAATCGATCAAATTTTCGAAAAAATCGTTGGCGCCGTTTTTTAATTTAAGAAAAAAAGTGCAAAACATTAGGTTTTTTTCATAAACAATAAATTTTTAACCTGATTTGCGAAATATAGTAATCAATGTTTGCAAAATTTATATACATCAAACAATGTTTGTAGAAACACGATCATCATCATTTTTCTCATGATTACGTAAGAAATTAAATTAAAAATAAAAAATCATTAAAAGTCATCATGATTTTCAAGGTCATTTTTATCATTCACTATATCTCACGAACCAGATCTAATATTTACATGATTATGGTGTCAGTTGACGTGTATTAATATCTTTGTGAAGTTTTTAGCACGGTAAGAATTCGTTACAGCCGTTTTTTGAATTTAATAGAAGAAAATGCGAAAAATTATGGTTTTTTCATAAAAAATATTTTTTTAACTTGATTTTCACAGCACGGTGATACCAGTTTATAAAATTTATACATTCTTATCAGTTTTTGAAGAGAAACCAGCAAAACTTTCTTCCATGATTATGAAAAAAAACTAAATTAAAAATGAAAAATCATTCAAAGTTACCATGTAAAGAGGGTTCATACGAATGATATTACTTTATATCTTTTATTTTATAAAAATTGTTGTAAATTGAATCAAAGTTTTAAAATATTTGCATAATTTGAGCAGATTTTTAATAGTTTTTATAGTGTTTTAATTAAAAAAACTGCTTAAATTTTGAAAACCAACAAAATTTCAATCAAATTTGCATTTGCGGTATCAACGCTTTGAATGGTAAAATGTTTTGTAGTCAATACTTTACAAGATCATATGCTTTGAAAAGCTTTCATCGAATAAAAAATTGTAGTTTTTAGTAGATTCATTCTTTAGTAATCGTAAGATTTCAATAACCATCATCATTTGTAATACATTTTACTTTTTACATGCAATTGAACCTATTTTTGACTGCATATACAAAATTTTTCAAGACCAAAAAGGCCCCCACCGATTGATCCGCGTGAATATTCAATCTGTCCTCATCGACCAAAAACCTTACGTAATCAATGGACCCTCCCGTAGACGATATGATTCATATTAACTCATTCCTGTTACTGCTATGAATACCTCCCATTGTTATTACTTAAAGTAGTATTATTTTCAAATTTATTATTGTGTTTAATGTTGTTGATGTTTATGTAGATATTACTGGGAAGTTGACCGTGTGGACCTCAAGGGTCGCACCTCGCGGCTTGTTTTGTTTGGCACTGCTCAAGCGCTTGGTCGAAATGGCCGCCATTTTGTTATTAATTTTTTTTAAAAATGTGAATATGAGCTGGTAGTCTTAATATATATACATTTCAAATTTCAAGTCGATATCTTTAATAGCTTATTTTTTATATACATTTAAAAAGAAGACCTATTTTCGCCGTTTTAACAGAATACTCCCCCCGTAAGTCTCGAAATGATTAGAATCTATTATCGATATCTTGCCAGCTGGTGCACACCTTGGCTTAAATTTATCAAAAATTTGAATCTCTCAAATAATCTTTTTTGAATGAATACCATCCGTTAACAAAGGAACTACACTTCCATATTTCTTTTTTCGGACTTCATTACACTGCATAGCAGTTTATTTGAAAAATATGATTATTTTTTAACGTAGACTTTGATTTTGTTATTAGCTGTGGAAACGAATTGGTGTGAACATTTTCTAATCATAACAAGTGTATATTTTATTTAAAATTAAAAATGGGGGCTACTCTACAATGTTCTGTGATTTCATCAAAATACTAATGAATGGTAATGGGCGTCACCGGTTAATCCTGAAGAGCGCATAATTTAACCCAATTTAATAGTACTATTTCCCGTGATCAATTATTCCTAACGGATTCTTAGCGATACAGAACGTGCTCTTCATCGACTAGGTAAGACCATAATTGCAATTGATGTTTCTTAGAATAGAAAAAGATACGTTTTTTTGGCTGAAACATTGAAGGACATTGATTTTTACTTGGTCTGATCAAGTTGGTTTTAAATATATATTTTTTGGAATACGCATTTTTATGATTAAATGAGATATTCTTTTTTCAAATGTAAGAGATACTTTATGCTATAAACAGAATTTGATACTTTACAAGACCTTCCAAGAGATAATTTTATTCTTGTCATTATGGTGTATATGAAAATAATTTTTGTTGTTTATTAGACCGAATATTAAATGAAAACACACATGGATGCGAGAAAAAAATGATAGAGTTTTGTTAGTGAGTTTTTCAATTTTCAGCTGTAGAAAGAGTATGAGTAAGTCATGAAGGGTCTTCAACCATGTCAATTATATGATTTCGCACGCGTTGGGTCAAGGAAAGGTGAGCCATTTCACAAATATCAGTGCATAAGGAGCCCAGTTGAGGTTAGTTATTTCAGCGGGAATATATTTGCGCAGGTGTGATTAGCTCTGTTCGCATGCCTCTTATTAATTTTTTTTTTGAATAAAAAATTGCTTACATTTGAAATTCTTCACAAAATTCGGTGACTTTATCCTATTTGTTAAGCAAGATACAGCTAAACTCGAACCTAGTCAACTAAATGATAAGATATGCAACAACCAATTTGGTTGGATAGATTTTATGGAACTTACCATTCGTTCATGTAGGTTTTGCCCTAGGTATCTTTTACTCTCATAAACCTGCTAATTGCCATTTCAATAGCTCTGGGGTTTGCACAATTGGGATGTCATGCTTTGCCTACTCATTCCTTTTTTGCATAACTACAAGGAAGACTTTACCGTCAGATAGAATAGGCACATGTGGAAACGTACTTTACTACACACATCCTTTCACCTATGCAGTAATTCCGCTAGAGTAGCTAAACTAATAAGGGATCAGGGTGTAATAGGGTGCTTGCTGGCGACACGTCGTGTAACAGGTGGAAGCTTGTTGTTTTGTAACACCTCGTTGGAAATAGTGAAAGGTTGAGGTGATAACAGCAATATGCGAACTCGAATTCTAAAAATAAGACATGTCAACACCTTCGAGTACTCTTCTGTGGAAAAGTTCTTGAGAGTTTTGTACTTCTCACTTCATCACATTTTATGAGGCACATTGTTGAGTTGTTTGCTAGTTCTCTGTTGCAAGAATGGATGCAGTGTTTGAATTTGTAGTCATATGGACGACTACAGTATACAGACAATGTGATGTTATACAGAGATAATGTCTTTTTAGTGTACTAAAGATATTGATATCAGCAGCAATATAAAGTCAAGTGTAGTGTTTGTGTTGTGAGCAAATTTTGAATGCATCTATTTTTTCTACCTTTTAAAAGTTTACGATCGATTATGTCGCGTGTCATCTGATTTTTTGATGATCATTTATCAAAGTAACGGTTGAACATTGTACGTACATTATTCATTTATGCAAGGACACTGATTACGGTGGGTAGGTTTACTTTTATTGAGCACCCTTGCCGGTAATGCTAGCCAGCAGATAAATTTTTGGCACGATATGAGGGAAAAGCGTTTTCCCGGCACATTAAATCTTCATTTGGAAGCCCCACCGCGCATAGTGAAGCTTCGCTATTTGCTTGAATATAGCCAAGGAGCACGATCAATAACTTCCTCTTCCTGTGTCTCGGAAGTTTCTTTATACCTTGCCTCTTGTTCGCAGGAACATATGAAACTTTCTTCTTCTTCAAAAGTTCCTTTGTTGCTTTCGTTGTTCCGATTTCTGTTACTGTGTGTGCTGTTCTCTGTTCTGAACTCATTCCCGGCCACACTTCTAATAAAAGACGTTCGCACTACAAACCACTATCTAGAGCGGTAACCGCTGGCCAATAGGCACAGCAACAAAAGCTACAACAAAGAGGCAGCAAGCTGGAAATATGATGAACAGATCCAGTGGATAACATGTGGCTGGAAGAGGAAGTGCGCGGAAGTGAAAACATATAGAAGGACGAATGTTCGCTGGAGAGTGAATTCACACGCGTGCATACATACATATATATATACAGATGTGCTAACAAAAGGAACTTAACTGGAAAGCTTTTTTCACATTAGCCACTAGCGGTGGTTTCGGGCCCATAATGTCTTCTTTCTATGAATACACATATGTAGGTGTATATGAACATCTATATTTATGAAGCCAAAACTAGTGTCTCCGGATGAAATTTGCATGAACCCTCTTAATATTTTGTGCTATATTTCAATGCGCTCTCTTTAAAACAGATATGAGCTTGTTGAAATCACTTGCGCGGTATTGAATGCCGTTCTCTTGAAGAAAGGATGAATCAAAACAGTATGCTTTGGACGGAGGTTTCGATAGTTGATATATATTTTGTGGGGTTAACATATTTGGTGAGCTGGAAAGTGAATTATCTATAGAAAGTAAGATCTTCTTTGAAAATGCTTATATTCTTGTTTTCCTAACGTGAAAATCTTTATGACTATATTGCAGGTCCTTGAAATCAAGTTGAAAATGAATGAATACTTGGGCTTAACAAACATTTAAAGCTTAGTTCACGTTGTTTCTATTTCGAGTTTTCTCATGGGGCAACTGAACCCGCTTTCCATATGATGTGAACACTTAAAGTCACAAAATGAATTCTACAAACAAAAATAGGCATAATATCTTTATTTCAAGGATATCATGCAGAAAAAAATTGTCTTGAATTCTAAGCCTCAGAAAATAATGAGCTCAGAGTTAGCTGCTTTTCTATGAATCAATGACTGTTCTAGGATTTAGGGACTTTTGTAAACTTCTTCAAGTTTTATACGAAATCTAAAGAGTTTGTACAAAACGTGAATGTGTTGAAATATTTATGAATCTGAATAAATTATAGAACAAGTGTCAAAACTAATTCTTTGGCTACATTCTACTCACAACAAAAAATTAGAAAACATTTTGCTCCCTTGTTATGACTGAAGCGAAACCAAATATCGATCAGATAACATATTAGGATTTTAATAGTGATACAAGATATTTGCAAAAGAAATGATGAGAATAATTTAGAGGGTAGTTCCTTCAAAAATTATCAAAAATTAAATTGAACAGGTACATTAAAACACGTTTGTCAGGAGATTAGATGTATGTAAATCTTCAAAAAATGGAAGATGATTTTGATTAAAACTATGTAAAAATTAAATCAGAACTGTCTGCTTTTTCCGGAATCGACAAAATAGATGATTATGACTTAACATGTCATGCCTGTATTATTGCTGCTAAAATTGCATCCAAACAAGTGAAAATGTCCCAATTGTGTGTCCAAGGATTTCAGTCTTCAAAAGAGGCAGTGTTAAGGGATCTACTCTCTTTTAGCAGTGTAAAAACTGGTTATTTTTAATAATTTTTTCGATAGGTTTATATTATAGATATTGATAGGGAAAGGGTTACACTCAATAAATTCACTCTCGTAATACACAAAAAAAATTTTGTATTCATTTATGTGAGTTTTTATCAATGAAAATGCTGGTTGATGAAATTTTCGAAATGTTTGGTCTGAAACATAAAAATCAAATAGTTTTAGGTTCAGTATGTTAATGGCTACAGCGCGAATAGGGCGTTTATTGATTTTTGCAAAATTGACAAAATGGCGAACATTTTTCCAAAAATTACCAAAGGAATATGCTTTTTTCACCGTTTTTGACCAAAAAGAATATTTCAAATCAAAATTTTTTCTACTCTCGGGCTATAGCTGTAGTCATAAAAAATGTCTGGTAAAAATTTGATGAGAATTGGTTTAGTAGTTCCCGAGATTTCATCAACGCGGCGTCGAAAAACGTTGTTTCGAGAAAACGCCCTTTAAGGTTTTTCTATTGCAAAATCGCGCTCGGGTGACAAAGTGAAAGATGGCCAAAAATACAGTAAGGCTGCTGCAATCTTTATAAACTTTTAATATGATATTACTGTAAATATATACTTTCTAAAATTTTTTGAAAATTATAAAGAGGGTAAACCCCTTAAGATCTTTGTACTATTGCCCGTTGTTGTGATTGCGTTTGAAAACATGTATCTATGTACAAAATTATTCGACAGGAAGATATTTCAGGATTAAAAGTCGACAGAAACAAATATAAATTTGATATGGCAATTTTTCAAGCGAAGAAAAAATGCATCTACTTCATTTTGATTATTTAGTGATTTTAAAATAGATATTGATTTATATCAATCTATAGTATGATAAAACCGGAGAAGGGTTGCATTTTCGGTACATTCCATTGAGTTTCAATTATTTTCATTTTTTGGTGACCATATAATATGTTTTGAATGGAGGAGAGCAGAATTCATGCGGAGCAAAATGCCTACTTCTTAAAAGAGAGTGCAATTGGGTCATAACTTGAGGGTTTTCATAGAATAATTCATCAATATCAGCTGGAATAGCTAAAATGACGTGTCCTAACCCAGTTACGGTGCATTGGTAACCAATAGTATAGAAGGCTGCAGAAAAACCTACGCCGAGGCCAATACCGTGCTCACGGGTAACTCTTTTAATGAACCAACCCTTAAAACGCGACTTGTAATCAAGCGCGCCTGACTAGCCTTGACCTAGACAGGTTGCATGCGATTGCCAACCTTCGCATGATTAAATTACTCTAATCCAGGAGGTGTAAGGAAGTGGCCTATAAGTTTAGATACTTGCCTTCCAGATAGAAGTGCTGCTGTTGCTGCTGATGCGGTTGATTTGATTGGAAACTCGCCGACGATGACGGCGCCAATTGTCCTGATAACATTCAAATGGATTTATGCCGTTTTTCCCTCTCCAGACAGCCTACACACTTCACTGGCGAAGGCGGCCTTGATTCTTAAAAAGGAATCGCCCTCCTTCGGTGGTTGTTTGTCTATTCCCGGAATCTTCTTAATGTATTCTGAAAGAGCCGGCAGGCCTGTGGCCGCTTTTTGTCGTCTATCAATAGCTGTCGCCGTTGCTTCTGCGGCCGAAAAGTGGTATCCTTTAGTCGTTGCTCGACTCTATTGTAGTTGTTTTATTTTCCTTACATTTCAAGAATGGGAAAATCTCTGGCAAGTTGTCTGGCGTGGAGATGATATTTTAAGTGGTTATGATGCGTTCTGCGTAGGTTGAACAAAATGGAAGCACAATCCCGTGGCGATTGGAGAGAGTAATATTTTTAAGCGTTTTCAGACAGATGAGTGCTTCTTCTGACTACTAGGCTGTTTTCGGGACACCAAATTGCACGCTATCCAAATCGCAGATCAATCCAGCACTCTTCGTAGGAACGTATAGACTGTGATGCATTGCCTGATTCACGACGATATTTCTACGTATTCACGAATACAAGAACATAGAAGACACCGCTCATGATTTTCTCTTTCTATGTACTAGTGATGTCCGCAATTAATAATGTTTTCCCAATTCGATGTAATCATCAATTGGACTTTCTGGTTGTTTCTAAGCAACGCAAAGGCTACAGGACACGTACACTAAAGTGAACACACGAGAAATGACTTCGGCGCTAACTTCTGAAATACTCAAACCTTACTGCGTGACGGCCATAAAATCTTTCAGTTAATAACTAGACAGATAAATTTAAGATAAGATAAACTTTGAAACACGTAGTTTTCACGTGCAGAGACACTACTGAAAGATGGCGCTATATGAAAAAGGCACAGATGAAATTTCGTTTGATTCGAATACCGCTCCTCCTTTCAAGATGTGAAGTGGCTTCAAATGGTTGATTTTCACGAGCGAGCACTTCACAAAATGGAACAGTTCAGTTGTTTTTCGTTTACTTCATGCATGCCTGAGCCTCTCCAGGATCAATCCAATGAACACAGGGCCGTTTTCATCATTTCTTTCTCGCTTTCTGGTTTTTCTTGAGCCGAATTTTGCTGTAACAACGGTATGATGAACTTCGAGAGTATGGTCAATAAACGACACTACCACGATTTTCCGTACGCTAGGGTACTCCTGCACATCGATCGTATTTTGTGAGGATATTTCGCAAGGACAAGCGATTTTGTTATCCGGTTTTTATAGATATTATGAAAATGATTCGAATGGAAACGAGTTCCATCGTCGTTTTTTGCTTGTGCTTTAATTGATACTCCGAAACGGACTGAATCAATTCCGTTGGAGAAAGCAGGCACGGCTTCATCAAGTGTGGTGAAAATAAAGAATTGTTTAGTAAAGCTTTTTTACACAGTTCAGGATGATTTGCGGAGGTCAAAGGCGTAGAAATTAATATTGGTGTTCAGGATAAAAAGAAAAGATTGTTTTAAAACATTTCCTTGTAAAAATGAAAGTGAGAACTTCTTTTAATTCTTTCGAATAAATTTATTAACAACTTCCAATTAAAATTGAATTAAAAAGATTAAAAGACATATTCAAACAGTTTCCGTTGCGGACCTTCCCCGTCTCATTGAATAGGAGTTGAAGGTGGCTGGTTTAGTAAACATATGGAGGAAAGGGCCTAGCCGCTCACACTATGCACTTTCACTCGGGATAGGCCATGGAAAAATGGGTACAGACAACAACATCAGTGCCTGGTGAGTTCCTTTGTCGTTCGTCATGCAGCGTGAGTTTCCTGTCCTCCCGGGAAACATGAATCCATCACTTTGATCCTTAGAAAAGACAGAACTTGTTATCTTGGAAGTGACCGTCCTCATATCGATCTAACATCTGAAGTGCCGAAGGGAAAGGTTATTGCGTCCAATTTTGGGATGCTTAGGGAATCTTCACGGTATAGGTAAAAAAGGAGTCAGACTATTATGGACGTCTACCACACAAATCGAATAATAACATTTCGAGTTGGCTATCAAATAAAAAAGGGCCAGAAAGCCTGTTTCACCTAGATAATGTACCTGCACACAAAGTCCAGCCTGCGATGGCTGCTATTCCGGAATCTGGTATTGAATTTCTCAAATACTCGTCCTACTTTTCAAATCTAGTGTTTCTTGGCTAAAAGAACAACTCAGGGTGAGAAAAGTTCAAGATGATAGTGAATTACTATCTGCTGGAGAAGCATGTTGAGAAGGTTAAGAAAAATATTTTTTTGATGTGTTCAGGGTTTGATGAAAGGATGGTAAATGTTATTTTTGACAATGGACGTTGTTTTACATATCCATTAGATCGTTTGATTTCGTTTTATGATAAAGTTCCCCATCTGTTATGAATGAGCTTATGAGTGAATTTAAACTTCTTACCAGAAAATTGACTAAAAAAATAATCAGAGAAAAAAATAATCGTTAATGAAGAAATCCTTTCCAGATGAAGAGCCTGATAAAACAAGAGTGAAGATCTTCTACACCATTAGAAGTAGTTAGTATAACATATGAGGGACTGTTCGTAGCAGTCTGAAATTGAAGCTTTTACAATAGAATACGTGAGATTTATTTTTAGCTCTAGCTTTCCACCACCTGTAAAAGGAGCATGTGCAGCTCAGCGGTGGAAAGTGGCTGCTGGCCCATATGAGAGCAAGATATCCGGCCCATTGAACGTTTTTAGTTGTCCAACATCCCATTGAAAGGGGTGTTCTTGCATAAGGAACGTTTTGTCAATGAATGGAAAGCTCTATGATAATTTGGACCTACTAGCTTATCAGAACACTTGATGCACCAACACCGATATGATATGAATGGATACCATGCGCAGGATGGAAAGCTGCTGGAAATGTTTTCCTAGATTTCTACGAACAGTGGAGGAACTGGATTGAATTTGCGGGTGGAAGGAGTCAAATTTCAATGCAAGGCGAAGGTAAGCTGAATGAAACAAAAAGTGTATACTGCATAAAGCATGTAATAATACTGGCGAAATCAAAGCAGCAAAAAGAATGTTGGTTATGGCAACGGCCGACGCTAAAGCTACGTCAAACGAGTTGGAGTGATGTGGTTCGAACTGACTACGTCACAGGACCAGCTCTACGTCCTAGCGATGTTTACCCTGGTCAATTACGTAGTTTACACCCCGGCACGGAGACAAAAGCTGCGTTGGTACGACAATAGCGTGCCCAGCCTTTTTGGTGGAGTTTTCCCGCTCGACAATTGGGAAACGCCGCAGTGTCTGAGCTGATGAATGACTATGGGGTATGAATAGTTGTGCTGGGGTGCTGGTAGTTGTCAAGTAGGAGATGAGGCTGACTTAGCCCATACTGGGGGTGGATTACATCAAAATTAGTTGGTCGTGGTGCGAGTTTAAGTGGCCGCAGACAACTGTATGGCGCCGTCTTGTATCCTACGTCAATGACTGATTGCAGGAAGGAGTTTCATTCTGTCTGGCAATCACGACGCACTAGGCAAACCACTAGGCGAAGCTGAAGAGTTGGTTTGGTATCGTTCGTGTATAAAGACAATGGTAAATGCGTTGTTGCGGATACTCCAAAAGATTATTTGAGAACGATTACTGCGAAATTAAACGCCAGCTTTTTAATGGAATATGTGTCAGCATGGCAAATTTACAAGAATTCCGTCCAATTTTAATATATTTTCACTAAAAGAGAACCACGCATGAATGAGAATAATTGCAGGCTACCTACTCTAACACAATTTAATTTGCACGAAAATGCAATGTAAAAAGCAGTACTGGTGTGTTTCCATTTGAAAATTCCAATAGCCAAGGAGCGGAAACGACAATGACAGTCACTTCTTGTTATCCAATTTTCGTCTCATACATTGTATTTCAATGCTTCTGTTTACTGTTTCACAGGATTTGGTCTTTGGCTGGTTGTGGCGGAAGCCTCCTCTTATCAAGAGATGGCTCACTTGGGTCACAACAGGCCTGTTGTGATACCACCAGAAGATTGGGACGGCACTAGAACCTAGCTATGAGATGATGAGAAACATTTGATTTTTTATGCAGCTGGCTATGCAGCTTATATTTAAGAGGTCTTTTAAGTTACGATGTTCAACAAAAAAAAAATGTTTAACCATCAATTTTTTCAATAAAAAGAAAAGAGATATCATTTTGAAATTTTTGTACATATGTTAATTGGTACTTTTGGTGTGCAAAAATAAATTTTTTATTGAGTTGTTACCCACAACAATTTTTGTAAAAAACAATCAAAAAATAACGGCGAACGTGATTTCAGGTGACTGGATCATCTGAAAATAAACAAAATGACAAATTAATCCTTGTTTAAGTGCCTATGGCAGGTACCGGAATGATTTTTTTCATCATTGAAAAAACTTATTTTTGAGGGTGAAAAATTAAGTGAAAATCGGAAAATTTGATACCGATCATAACAATTCCGCTCTGGCAATGCATTTGAACAACAACATATTAAAAAGTCAGAGTGATTGGTTGAGCAGTTTGTCTAAAATCGTGTCCGCCAGCTTAATAAACATGAATTCGAAAAAATCGCGTTCATTTTTTTTACGGATTACGAAGCACCTTTCTAAGAAATTATTCGAAGGTAAATCTGCATATATTGGTTTCAAAACTTCCTGAGCTCCTTGATCAATAGATGGACCATGTCTATACTTTCGTAATTCAGGAGAGGAGAGTCGAGAATATCGAAACACAGCGTGGCGCCAAAAATGCTGTCTCACGGCATCTCGCTATACACGCTTCAAAATACAGGGTGCGTACGGTAGTTGAGGACATCTTGGGAGTAAAATTAATTAGTTTGTATTTTTAATAAAATTTAATGAAATTTCAGGAATTTTTTATACAACGTTAAATTAATATATGGCTATAAAGTTATTTAATAAAATCGCCATTGGCAGCAATAACCTCTTCGATCCGGGTCCGGAAACGATTACATGCCCGAATCAAATGCTCCTTGTTCATATTGAACATAACGGCATTAATAGCAGTCTTCAGCGAAGAAGTGGTATTATGAGAACGCTTATTGGTCTCACGCTTAACAACGCCCCATACGTGATAATCCAAAGGATTAAGGTCTGGGGAGCTAGGTGGCCATAGGTTCGGTGTTATGTGGTCATGAAAATTTTCGGCCATCCAATCTTGTGTCGCCCTCGCTTTATGTGAAGGAGCAGAGTCTTATTGAAAAATGTATGGTCTGCCTCCGCTTACATTGTCTATCCAGGGTTTCACTACCGTCTCCAAAACCTCGATGTATGCAGCAGAGTTCACTCCAAGTCCTTGAGTAAAAAAGTGTGGTGGCATAACATGTCCTTCGTTGCTGACAACACCTAAAACCATAACAGTGGCTGGAAATTTTGTGTGCATAACAACGATTGCGATTGATCTTTTGATCTTGGACAAAAAAAATTTCGTCGGAAAAAAACCATAACATTTTGGCCGCCTCAGGGTGTTTGATTTTGTTTAAAAGACGTTTTGATCGGAGAACTCTGTGTTCCCGTGTTCGTTCCGACATGAATTGTCCTCTGCGCATCACGTAAGACTTATACCGAAGGTCTTCGTGGACAACTCTACGAATAAACCTCTCAGAAACATGAAGCTTACGCGCAAGGACCCTCATTGATTTTGAAGGGTCCTCGTCTATGATCGTTTGCACTTGCTCTAAAAATTCTGCAGATCGGACAGTGTCAGAACGTTGTTCGTGCTTTTTGCGTTTCGCAACCGATTCTGTATCGCTTCCTGATGCTTCCAATTCACGGCGAACCTTATGCACGAATGAACGGGCGCAATTGAGAAAATTAGAGATCTCTAAATCTGTATGGTTTGCACATATAGCGACGCTGACAGCATGTCTCTTCATTTCTTGAGTGAAGTTGTAGTCCGCCATTTCTTATCTGAAAAGGAAAAAACATAAAAAAAAAATTCGCTAAGTTATAGTCACATTTATGCATGTCCTCAGATACCGTACGCACCCTGTACTTTAAAAATTAAAATATCATTATGAATCCTTTTACATCGTCTCCTTGATGAATCCATTTTTTAGTTTTATAAAAAAGTGCAAAAACTTTTTCATCCGATTTGCACTTTAAGCTATCAACGCTTCAAAAAATCGGATGCTTTAAAAAGTCGATTGGAACGTGATATTTTTAAGTGCTCTCAGATGACGAAGGACTAAGTGTGCAGAAAGAATTAGTGAGGAGTTGTAACACCTTCGAACGATGCACCTTGTTTAAGAGCTGTTTTATTATTTTGATGATAAATTTATGTATTGTATTTTTTGCTCCAAGAATATAGACAATTATTTCTGAAGTATGTTTCGGCTGTACGAAATAGCCTTTTCAACAAAATTACGAACTGCTACCACACCTCCGAGCTTTTCTTCTGATCAGAAATTAGCACTAATGAGCCGCAGTGTAAATTGATATACTTCCACAATAGTGTACAGTTTATCTACGCAATAATTCGCCTCTTAAGTAGTCGTTTCTCGACTGGAATTTCCAATTATAAATCCTATTTATAGTTGCTGATGCATTGTGCGACAGTGTGAGTGGTTTTAATTTACCCACGACCTGTCTGCAAATCAACACCCACATTGAAAATTCCGTTCACTTGTGCTCCTCAACGGTTTCCTTGCTATTCAGAGTATTGAATGACTTAATAATTGGCTTCATCACGCATCGATCAACTTCAGCACGACGATGCCTCAAACGCAAGGAGCGTACAATTTCATTGCTTTATCTGGTCTGGGCTCAATCGCATTCTTCCTTTATTCATGCGTTGAAAAAGTACTCTCTAAGCTTCCTTATATCCTTTTTGTAAGCGTACATGAATGTAACTACAGTAGGCGTAAGGGTGTGCTCATACATAAAAGGATATATGTATGTGAGTACGTCAAGGCCGTACAGAGTTGTCTGCAATCAAGTAGCGTTTGAAGTGTTTCTGAAAGCAGGCGAAGAAATAAATTGAAAAATGTGCAAATCCAAGAAAAGGAACATCAAGAAAGAGTATGTATGATGAAACCAGAGCAAACGCCATAGATCCTGTTGGTAGGTTACGAACTTGCGAACAGAATGTGATATATTTAAATGAATTAAAAATTTAATTAAAAAAATTAGTACGGATTAAGTTTTCTCTATTTAATGGAAAAATTGACCTCACTTTTCCACATTTTCCTTATTTTCTATTTGTACACTTCTTAAATAGGGAACTATTTTTCATGAATTATTTGCGATTTCGCAAAGGAAACGTAAAATAAAATAAAGTATGTATGCAAGTTATTGAAAATCAAGTCGGAAAATAGCTTTCCATCGTGAGAAGCTGCATCGCAAAGGGGGATTCGCTAGCTTTTCCTGAACTTGTGAAGCTCCCTTATTGGTAGCGAAGTTTGAGAATGAAAAGATAGTAAATCGATTTGCCAAGAGGTGGTACTGATTAAAAGCAAAGCGAAAGTTTTTTATGAGGTTTAAGACTGAGAACAATCCTGTCCGGTTCATTCAAAACCCATCAATAAAATATCCTTGTTAGTTTGTTATGTTAGCTTCTTAACGAAAATATGAACATAATTTATTTGTTTTAGCGTTTAAAATTCTCTCATTAAATTTAGTAATAGATTTAAAAAATAATGTTTCGGAATTTCGCGGAAATGTTTTAAAATAATCTTAGAAGCGGACCAAGTAAGCAATCCTAGAAAACCCTACGAAATAATTCGAAAATCCTCGGGACACGTAAAAGGTAAAAAGGCAGAATGGTGGCGAAATAGTGACTCTGGCGATTGGTTTGTGCTGTTGGGTTTTTATGGCTTTATTAGCGTCTATTTCCCTACTTTACCAGGAAACATCCGGAAGTGATTACGAATTGAAAGAGCAACACCGTTTGGGAAATTAATTTGCAGAATCTTTAATATTTCAGTTAAAGGCAAATGTAGCATAGACGCTCCAAAAATTTTTTTTTGAGTTTCAGTGAGCTTCCAAGCTCTGAGCCAAAGGGTCATCTTTCATTTGCAAAAATTTATTAGAAAGGATTGACAAACAAAGCTACAATTCTATGGGATTAGTGTAAAAACTCACAAGCAAAAGTGCACTGTTACAAAGTATATATTTCAAAGGAAAAAGTGCTTACCCTACATAAACTAAATATATCAAATTTCTTTGTATATATATATTAAATTTTAGGGAGAGATTTTCTATGGATATTACAGAATAATTGAGTGTCTCATGTTTCCAAGGGATAACTATTGGAATCAGTAGCGTGGAAAATTGTAATAATCAATTTTAGACTGAAGGTAGGTATGCAATACAGAACAAGCCGCGAGGTGCGATCCTTGAGGTCCACACGGTCAACTTCCCAGTAATATCTACATAAACATCAAAAACATTAAACACAGTAATAATTTTGAAAATAGTATTACTTTAAATAATAACAATGAGAGGTATTCATAGCAGTAACAGGAATGAGTTAATATGAATCATATCGTCTACGGGAGGGTCCATTGATTATGTAAGGTTTTTCGTCGATGAGGACAGATTGAATATTCACGCGGATCAATCGGTGGGGGCCTTTTTGGTCTTGAAAAATTTTGTATATGCAGTCAAAAATAGGTTCAATTGCATGTAAAAAGTAAAATGTATTACAAATGATGATGATTATTGAAATATTACGATTACTAAAAAATGAGTCTACTAAAAACTACAATTTTTTATTCAATGAAAGCTTTTTAAAGCATATGATCTTGCATAGTATTGACTACAAAACATTTTACCATTCAAAGCGTTGATTACTGCAAATGTAAATTTGATTGAAATTTTGATGGTTTTCAAAATTTAAGCAGTTTTTTAAATTCAAAGACTATAAAAACTATTAAAAATTTGCTCAAATTATGTAAATATTTTAAAACATTGATTGAATTTACAACATTTTTTTTAGAATAAAAGATATAAAGTAATATCATTCGTATGAACCCTCTTTACATGGTAACTTTGAATGATTTTTTTTTAATTTAGTTTTTTTCATATTTATGGAAGAAAATTTTGCTGGTTTCTCTTCAAAAACTGATAAGAATGTATAAATTTTATAAACTGGTATCACTGTGCTGTGGAAATCAGGTTAACAAATATTTTTTATGAAAAAAACCTAATTTTTCGCATTTTCTTCTATTAAATTCAAAAAACGGCTGAAACGAATTTTTATAATGTTAAAAACTTCACAAAGATGTTAATACACGTCAACTTAAACCATAATGATGCAAATATTATATCTGGTTCGTGAGATATAGTGAATGATAAAAATGACCTTGAAAATCATGATGACTTTTAATGATTTTTTATTTTTAATTTAATATTTTACGTAATCACGAGAAAAAGTTTTGATGTATGTATGTTTTTTATACATGTTTTTAGAAACATTGTTTGGAGTATATAAATTTTATAATAATTGATTACTATATTTCGCAAATCAGGTTAAAAATTTATTGTTTATGAAAAAAACCTAATTTTTTGCACTGTTTTTTCTTTAATTAAAAACGGCTGCAACGATTTTTTAACAATTCGAAAGATTCACAAAAATGTTAATACGCGTCCATTGAC
This sequence comes from Oxycera nigricornis, assembly GCA_963942545.1. Classification (NCBI taxonomy): domain Eukaryota; kingdom Metazoa; phylum Arthropoda; class Insecta; order Diptera; family Stratiomyidae; genus Oxycera; species Oxycera nigricornis. The sequence goes on from OZ012659.1 coordinate 31,854,269, forward strand.
ACCTAAATAATGCAAATCGTATGTTTGGTTCGCGAGATATAACGCATGACAGAAATGACCTTCAAACGAGCAAAACAGCAAACCCCCCCGACCGAAGTTTTCCAAAAACTAATCAGCTCTTGAAATTGCAAAGACGCTTCGATTGACACCTTAACAAAGTCGATACGACTTTGTTTACGTGAGTTATGCTCGTAGAAAAAACTGTCCGCGAACGTACAGACGTACGTACGTACACACACACACATACATCTCCCTTTCTAAAAACACTTTATATATACTTTATAGACCTCAAAACGTAAAGAAATGCTGAAAATTTCAATTTCGATTTTCGAGGCAATTACAAAAACTTCCCATATACTGGGAAGTTAAAAATACGTGAATTACGCTTTCCGCTCACGTTTATTTTATCAATATCTAAAGAGGCTACTAGGTACTTTGTGAATTTGTACCTGGAGTATATTGTGCTAAACGCATTGCTGATTTGAAAGGTTTAATTGTCAGATTCTTTCAAAAAATTTACACGCAAATCTTCAGTCGCATTTTTTTTCTATAAAGGTGTTTCGATACAGCTATACTATAACAAGCATCCACAATTTTCAAACCACTGTCTTCACCTCTTGGACGGAAACAACTGTATAAAAACCGCTTGCCCAATTTTTCTTCTGTTACTTGCTTTCAGCTCGAATATTTGAATTTAAGGGGGATAGCCACTGTGACGGCCGAAAAATTAGTGATTTTTAAATTTTTTTTGACCGAGTAAGTAGAGGAATTTTTGAATCGTTTTTTTTTATTTTATTAAGTACACATCTAATAATTTTTCCACAAATTTGTATTAAAAAATATTAAATAGCTTTAACAATATAAACGATGCCGTAGCGCCTGAAAAAAATTCCCCCTCCATGGTCGCATCGATTTTTAAAAAACCGGTACTCTAAAAAAACAAAATTTTTTTTTTGTAATCTGTATGAATGTAGTTATCGTTGTACGTAGCCGTTATTTTTTATTTTGATTTTTCACAAAATGGTGACCGATTGACAATATTTTAATTTTTTCGACTGTTTCTTTTTGATTTTCAAATAGTTTAAAAAATAGTAAAACACAAAAATTTTCAAATCGGCTACGCTTAACCTTAACCACTACTAAGCCAAACAAAACAAAAACAAAAAATTAGACATCGGTTAATAATTGTTCGAGTTATTCATGCGACCAGTACAAAATAAGTCGTTACGAGAAAAATGCGTTTAAAGATTTTAGTCCATTTCTCTCGTAATGAAATCATGTATAAACAAAAATTTAAAATTTTCATACCTATATTAAACTTTCGAGACCTGGACCATATGACGGTTCTTCCTCTTCATCTCCAGGGGTCTTGTTGACTTTCTTAATTTTTTTATTAACTTTTTCGATGCGATACTGAGCAGCTGATCGGCCTACCTGCTCTCACTACAATCATTGTAACTTAGTCAATTTTTGAAATTTTGACTTCCAATTTTGTACACATATTTTTCAACATATAAACTTTGATTTAAAACAAATTTTTTTTTTGACCCATCACAGTGGCTATCCCCCTTAATTTAGAGCGAATAAATGTTTTTAATGTATTTTACACACAATAAACAACGCATTTCATGTATCCAACATCTTAAATGAGGACGATTTGTTAGAAAATATAAAACCAGGAACATACACATTACTGGGAAACGGTAGTCACCCCTATTTGAATGTATATCGCCACCATCACCTGTCTGTAATTAGGTATGTGGTTACAAACGAAACCAGTGCTAATCGCATTGACACACTTCTAATCGAAGAGTTCACAAGGGTTCACAATGCAGCCACTTGAATTCTGTTAGGGTGGACAGTTGTGGACATCGACGCATAGTAAAAAAATTGAAACTATTAAAAGCTAGTTTTATTTTCCAAACCAACGAATCTTAAAACACACGTGAGCTGAAAGAGTCCTGAACTATCAGTAGAGCTCCCCAATCACTCATAGTGTACGCTCTAGTGATTCAATCAATCCTTCTTTAACCCTCACGTGTAAGGGTTGAAATTGTACTTCGATGGTATTGTAAAAAGTACTTGTTATTATGGGGTAGTTTGGCAGTGGATGGAGAGTGGCGTGCAGAGTGCCATTGCCAGGTGACGGAGAGGCCGTTGAAAAAATATTTGTTTTCCAATTTCCCAACTTTAACACAATTATGTCTGGCTGAGTGGCCAGGGGCACTAGTCACTAGGTGGATTTCCATAACAACCAGTCGATTTTCAGCGACATAACAAAACGGTGTGCCTTCTAAGACAATCGTGCCTTCGACCCACATTCGCTAGTAGAACTTTTAATTTAATTTGAATTCTTAAGGTGCAGTTCTTTTTAAGTAGTTCGCATCGAACTGTTGCTACCAAAGATACGTCCACTGCCACGCATGGGAGTGCAATTGAATGGACGGAAAACATTAACTATCGTTCCAAATTAACTTTCTTTGTGAATTCTTACCCTCCCCCTTCCCCTGACGAATTTAATTGAACAGCGATCGGTGGATTCAATCAAATTGAACGGCTGGTCGCAAACTCATCGAACCGCGAAATAAATTGTTTATCGACGACATCCGAAAAAACTTCTACATAGTATTGATAAAACGATGAGAATTAAGTGGATTTTCCAAGAAAAGTCGGAAAAGTGTGTGGTGGAGGAAGAAAATATGTGAAGTACAGCATTATGTTTTTGGTTTGAATGCGGATTAGTGGTCAAGTGAAAAATCGGATGGAAATATTATTTAAGAAATCAATTTTTCCAAGGGTATTTGTTTGAAAAATGGACTGTGGTTGAATGGGGCTTGAAATAGAAACTCGGGAAATGTGTAAAGAATGGTTCAGTGAAAAAGCAGTGACGACTAGATTAAGTAACTGAGTTTCTAGTGCCTCAAACTTCCATTCGGGATATGGTTAGTTAAATAGTGAATTGTAATGGTATCATTAAAAGCGAATAGTTTTTATTAACTTTCTACTGCAAGAAACAAGAAGTGAATGTCAGTGAAAATCATTGGCCGTAATGTCAATTCATTGTTTCGCACTAATACGTGTTACGTTTGGGTAGCAAGGACATAACGAATTATTCCTCAACCCCAATTACTTTCTTACGAAAGCCAGTTTTTCCTAAATCGAACGTTATTGTCTTGAAAATCGTGGATTCCATTCGTTAGTTTTTCATATTTCTAGTGGTTTGTCTTAAAAGACATTGCAGATATACGTTTGAAAGTTTTTCTTCGAATAGGAATAATTTGCAGTATGCTCAATTTGTTTGGTTTAGTTGGGTGAAACTTTATCAATCTTAAAAGCTATATATCTGTTTCCGTGTCTAAAGCGGAAAGCCGTTCCCTTGCTCATAGACAAGAAGGAGTGAGTTCCTTTTAAACATATAAAAGCATATAAGTTTTTGGCAAAGACACCAATTGGAATGATCTTTAAAACTTTTTGTCCGATCCATTTACTTTTTGCTTTATCATTTGATGCATAAAAAATGAATCTATTTCAGCAAAAAGACATATATATACTAAAAGACAATGTCAAAATGAGCAAATACAGGAAAAACTAATAAGAAATACAATGTGCATCACAAACAGGCAGGAGAATTCTACGTGAGTCACCCTTACCAAAGAGAATTTTCTGGTAGAATCACTAAGAAAACAGTGGAATAAAATTTTCGAAAATCTTTTCAAATCATTTTTCTTTGTTCTACTTGCCTTTTTTTTACTGAGAAAGAACTTGGTTTGCAGTCTCGAATAAAACGTTTCGGCTATGCCATACGGCTCTTCAAATTCTATCCCCAAAATTGGTTTGCCGAATATGCTGCGAAACAGTTGAAATTTCACAGGCCATTTCACTGACTTTCACTATAAATTTTTACTAGTGACGTAAATAGTTTGGATATATTTTTGGTAAAGGTTAAGATTATGGCGCCCACACCCGAAGAGAGGATCGGAAAAGCGGGGCTCCCCTACTACTATGGCATAAAAAGGCTCACAACCCCATGAAAATTTATGAGAGTTCACCTATCTAAAAAAATAGCTATATTACCAATTTCCAGGGATCATTTGGAACCGTATAATTGATCGTGGAAGTGACTTTTATATATGTTTCGAAGTCGAAAAAATAACAGAATTTTTTTTCGAAAAAAAAACAAAAAAAAACACCAGCACGTGAGGGGACCGGGGCGGGGGTAGGTGGAACAAAACGTGTCTCCAAAGTGTCACTCCTATTTATGTTACATTTACGGAAAGATTGATATTCATAAAAAAATTTATAATTTGTTATTTTTTTATATTTTTGATATTTTATTTTTTACAAAAAAAAATCTTTTATTGTTTCAATTTTTTTTGACTGTCAAGCAAGTCTAAAATTCACTTTATCAGATCAATTTTATGGTTTCATATGATCTCTGGAAATAAGCAAAATAACCATTTGTTTCGTGGGCGAACTCTCATTCCTCAGGGTGCCGTGAACCTCCCTTTTTCGATCCCCTCTACTCCCATCCCTTTCAGGTGTATGGGGCCATAATTTTAACTTTTACCATATCTTTTTGGAAATGTGACGTCTAGCTAGATCCTAGAACTCTTGGATTTTGCGAAATAACATTGACTTCTACTTCGAAAAAACACTATTGTTAATACGAATATTTTAGCTTTTATAAATTTTGAGCAAAAGTTAATAAAAATGTTAATTAACCCGGATATGAAAATTCTTGCTTCCAACTAAATCAAACTTTATTTAAACTAAATAAATGTGAATATTATAAAAGAAATAAATAACATTAAAGTGCTTCAAACGTGAGACTGAATTTTTAACAGTATGAATTTAATTTAACATATCTATTCATTCTTGCAAAAATTGAATTGAAAACGTTCATACGATGCAGCTAAAATTGGGTTCCAACAAAGGTAAGTTCATTTTTGCTACTTCTTGGTCGAAAGTAATCACATTGAGTTGAATTTTTTAATGTTGGTTTCAAAAATATTCTGCTAGTGATAGAATATGACCAGATTAATAGACTTTTACATGTGTCACAAAAATACATGTTTTTGTTTCGAGCGTTCTCGCGTATAAAACCGCGGTTTTGGATGCATTTTAAAAACATCTCGCGAACGATGTTTTCATATGCAGAATATGTCGCTAAATATTTTTTCAATTACATTATATTATTTGGCAATATGTCATGCAGCACGTAATGCTCCCAAAAAACTGTCCACTAACAAATGTTCAAATGTACATACGCTTGAATTGAGAGACTGGCTGAAAAGTCAATTTCAGAATAAATTTTCATCTTTCAAAAGGAAAATTGTAGGCAACGAAAACAAAGGCCAAAGTTTTAGAGGAGGTTCGGTTGTATTTTTTTCATCCTCTTTATTGATTAAAATATCCGTTGTCTCTCAGCCTAATAGTGTCAAATTTAAAAAAAAAGAGAACTAAACAAGACAATTTTCAAATGCAAAGCTTTGTCGGCTATTGATTAATGTGTGGCTTTTTTTTTAAATTCAACAATTTTGTATTTATTGACAAAACCATTCTTCCAAAAGTGGTGATCATGAAATGACACGCATTACTAAATGTCACATATCTCTGACAATTGACAAAAAACCAACATGGTGTCTACATATGACAAATAAATGTTTTGCCCCTATTTTCAGCCAATGCAATGTTCATTGACAGTTTTTTTTAAGTTTATAATCGGTGCAGTACTAAAAAAGTCTGAGCTCATCTTGTATCTAGTATTCCATGACATCAAAATAAGAGTATAGAATCTTTTCCGACTATCTATTATTTAGTTTTAAATTCCCTTTGAAACCGTATGGATGCAAGAAAATTTAGAATTTTTTTTTAAAAAAGTAAAAGGTACAACTTTCACGCAGAAAAATTTGCGTTCACCCACAATATCTGCGGATTCATTATTATTTACAGTTGCAAATGCACATTTGCAATATGTCATTGAATTTTTAAAAAGTGAACGCAGGCTTCTTCTGTGTGAAATTCGTGCTTTTTCTGAGAGAATATTTATATATTTTTTTACTTTCTTGTAATTATAGTATTCAAAAGGTACTTTCAAAATATATAATGGGTATATTCAAAAAAACTGTTTGAGTTGTTTATTTTAATTTCATGAAATGCTGAGGAAATGGTGACCGCAGAATTCAGACATGTGAATTTTTGTTGAAAAGGTAAATTGCTCCATTAACCAAAGTCTTAGTCAAATTGAATACAATGGCAGTTAGGAAAAGGATGTTTAACTTTTCTATGAATGCAAAGAAATATTGTGAATTTTCTCTTTGGCTATGAAAAAATCCGTGCATCAATTAAAAAAAACTCACTCTTTGGATGCATGTTTATAATTCCATCAATGGATCAATACTTTTTATATGTTTCCATTCCTTCCAATAAGCTTCTTAGCAATCATAGAAAGCATTGAATAGCTGCATCAATATTGTAAAATTATGACACAATCTTATTAACGAGATTATATCGAAACGTGACAAGCGTGATTTTATTTTTCTGGCTGCTTTTCTTATATTTTTATTTTAAAAAGAGTCTTTTCCATTTATGCTGGTTTATTCCGAAGCGTGTCGATTTGTGTCAGGAAGATACTTTCAAATGACCTACCTCAGTTATAGAGTAGGAAGTATCAGGCGTAATATTGGTTTTTTGTTTTTGCACATTGAGGGGAGAATTATTGTCTAGCAGTTGAAGACACGTTAGAGGCTTATGTACCGACAAGAATGACGAAGAAGTAGGTTTCGCATGAAAGAAGAAAATAATTTAATTAAGGTAGAATGGACGTACAACTTAGTAGGAATGTTTGAGCCAAGGAGGTTGAGCTAGTTTCTGTGAGCTGTTTTCTTGCAGGATAGTGCTTAATTGTATTGAGTTTGAATTTCGATGAAATAATGAATCCATACATATTTGACGATCTGAAAAATTTGCTCGATGCTATAGTAAGAAAGATATTTTTTAATGTCTCTAATGATTTGGTCGATGCTGGTTAAATGTCTTTATTAATTTTTTTAATAATTGAGGGGTGTGCAGCAATAAGGAGGCAGCTCGCGGCTTCGAGGTAAGAAAATTATGACCCATTGAAAAAACATCTCCTCCTTGGGGTGCAATAAAGATGCGACCCTAGTCACTAATTCTTCCATTACTCGTTAAATTGCAGCAGCTTCATTAGAGTGCGAGGTGCAATAAGAGAGCAGCTCCTGGAGCTACCACTTTCTTGCACCACGCGTCAGGAGGAAGAAAAAGACAAGCAAGGCATTCACTGTTATTGACGTCAAACAGGAGATGATTTTGAACTTCGTTCACACATTGAAACTTCTCTTTTTTAAAATCCCTTTCATAAGTGATACAGGTACTATTGAGAAGTACTTGATAACTAAATATTGGGTCTACAACTTAAAAACCGGTCACCAACGATAGATGGCATCATTTGCTTATGCGTTGTTTGTATGTCATGAGTTATATGTCATTTGGAGGAGGGAGTCATAAGCTGTCAAAATCAGTCAACAGTATTTGGTTTGTTTGTGTGCATCATAATTTTTTCACTATGGAAAATTTTCCAAATTGGCGGAAAAGCAGCATTTGCGGGAAGTTTTGCTAAGCTACTTTTTTGCAAAAACAAAAGCTGCACGTGGTAGTCATCAATTGATTGTGTAATTGTATGGTGCAGATGCTCTATCTAAAACACAGTGTATCGAGTGGTTTGCGCGTTTCAGAAATGGTGATTTTGACATCAAAGACAAAGAGCGTCCAGGTTAGCCAAAAGTTTGAAATGAAGAATTGGAGACAGTACTCGATCAAGATACATGCCAAACATAAGAAGAACTTGCAGAATCATTGGGAGTGACTCAAAAAACAAAAAATTCGAAACGATTAAAAGCAATGAGATTCATTCAAAAGCTAGGAAATTGGGTGCTATATGAATTGAAGCCGAGAGACGTCGAACGTCGTTTTTGCATGTCTAAATTGCTGCTTGCTCGCTACATAAAGAAGGCATTTCTGCATCGAATGATAAGGGTGATAAAAATTCAATCTACTACGATAATCCAAATCGCAAAAATCGTATGTCAAGCGCGGCCAACCAGCCAAAGCGAAATATTCACGTTTCGAAGGTTGTGTACTGGGAGTTGCTTCCAAGTGGTCAAACATTCAAAGGAACTCTCTACCGAACACAATTGATACGCTTGAAGCGAGCGTTGAAGGAAAAACGGCCAGAATGGGAGACCAGACACGAGTCATTGATTTTCCACCATGATAATGCTCGGCCACATATTGAAGCATCGGTCAAAACCTATTTGGAAAATAGCGGATGGGAAATTTTGCATCACCCGCCTTATAGGCTAGTCCTTGCTCCTCCGACTACCACTTATTTTGATCGATTCAGAACGCTCTTACCGGCATACGGTTCATTTCCGTCGAAAGAATCAAAAATTGGCTCGAAAGACGAGCAATTTTTTTGGAACGGAATTCACAAATTGCCAGATTTGTGAGAAAAAGTCGTAGCTTCCGATGGACAGTACTTTGAATGAAATGTTTTTCAATAATTTATCTGAATAAAGCATTTCTTTTCAATAAAAATGACCGGTTTTTAAATTGTAGACCCAATATAAAATATTCATTTATGAAAGTACGGCAATCGACCAAAGTATTCTTGCAGTAAGAAGAGTGTTTCACTATTGCTTTGTCATCAAGTAGAAAATATTAGGATCACAGCAACCAAACCTCGACTTGAAGTCCACTAGTGCCTTTCCACCTGTTTACACTCATCCCTTACTCATAAAACTGCCAAATTCAACGACGTAATGAGCCTCGCACGCAAATATGTCGCAGAAAATGAGATGCCATTCTATAACGCGCTAAAATGTAAGGCTCCTTCAGTAGAGGAAGCTGACGACGTTGATTTGACGGAGGCAGAGCTGCAAGACTACTAAATTTTTGGATTAATTGAAGATTTTTTGTACATTAAGATTAAGCAAATTTTGTTCTCTTTAGTCGAAAAATTCCTTAAATATTGGATGTTAATTAGTACACGGCGCAATAAGGAGGCAATTCCAAACATGAATCCTCCACCCACCACTCAGAAAAAGAAGGAAGGAGTCCGAAACGACCTATATTCATAAATAGGTACCTGTGTTAATATATGCAAAAGAAAAAGAAATCAACAAGCCGCGAGGTGCGACCCTTGAGGTCCACATGGTAAACTTCCCAGTAATATTAACATAAATATTAAAAATATTAAACACAAAAATATTTATGAAAATAATATTACTTTAAACAATAATAATGAGAGGTACTCAAAATAGTAATTGGAATGAGTTAATATCAATCATATCATCTATTGGAGCGTCCATTGATTACGTAAGGCTTCTGGTGGATGGGGGTGAATTGGTTTGATTCACGCGGATCAGTCGGAGGGGGCAGGCTACAAAGCCTTTTTCTAGGTTATTTGTTATTTTTATATTGATTCTTGAAAGACAAAAGGCGCTAGCAAAAATTAATGCAGTTTTTGTTATTAAGCCCACTGAAGAGATTTTCTCGCGTGGTGGCCATTTTAAGTAATTTTGTTCAAAATTGCCATGCCTTCGGCATAATCATTAAATTTGTATTTATTTTACGATTTTACATCAATGAGACTAATAATTATTTATTATTTTCAGTAAATCTTGAAAAACATTGAATATGCAGTTAATATTCAGTTTAATTGCATGTAAAAGGTGAAAAGCATTTCGAATGATGATTGAGGAAGTAATTGAAATCTAACGAACAGTAGTAGTATAAATCTACTAAAGACTACAATTTTTAGTTTGATAAAGCCTTTTTAAAGCATATGATCTTGCAAAGTTTTGACTACAAAACATTATACCATTCAAAGCGTTGATCACCACAAATGTAAACTTGATTGAATTTTTTTGGTTTTCAAAATTTAAGCAGTTTTTTTATTGAAATTAAAACACTGTGAAAACTATTCAAAATCTGCTCAAATTATGCAAATATTATAAAACTTTGATTGAATTTACAACAAAGTCCTTAGAATAAAAGATATAAAGTAATATCATTCGTATGAACCCTATTTACATGGTAGCTTTGAATGATTTTTTATTTTCAATTTATTTATTTTTTCATAATCATGGAAAAAATTTTTGATGGTTTCTCTTCAAACACTGATAGGAATGTATAAATTTTATAAACATTTATTACTGAGTTGTGCAAATCAGGTTAAAAATTTATTTATTTTTGAAAAAATACCTTATTTTTCGCATTTTCTTTTATTAAAATAAAACAACTAAAGAAACGATGTTTTCATAAAGTTAAAAACATCACAAAAATAGTAATACACGTCGATTGACACCTTAATGATGCAAATATCATATTGGGTTCGTGAGATGTAGTGAATGATAAAAATGACCTAGAAAATCATGATGACTTTTAACTATTTTTTATTTTTAGTTTAATTTTTTTCATTATCGTGATAAAAAGTTTTGCTAATTTTTTTACAACAACTATTTGCAGTATTTAAATTTTATAAACATTGATCAATGCGTTTTGCGAATCAGGTTAAAAATTTATTGTTTTTGGAAGAAAACCGATGTTTTGCACTTTTTTTAATAAATTAAAAAACGGCTCCAAAGATTTTTTTAATATTTGAAAGAATCACACAAATGTCATTACGCGTCGGTTTACACCTTATTCATACAAATTTTATTTTTGGTTCGTGAGATATATCGCATGACAGAAATTACTTTCAAATGGTCAAAACAACAAACTCCGCCTACCGAAGTATCCCAAGCAGCTCTTAAAATTGGAAAGACGCTTTGTACGCACGTACGTACACACACACACATACATCTCTCTTTCTAAAAATGCTTTTTATATACTCTATAGACCCTAAAACGGAAAGAAATGTTGAAAATTTCAATTTCGATTTTCGAGGCGATTACAAGAACTTCCCATATACTGGGAAGTTAAAAATCCAAAAAATTAAATTATGTTTTTTTAATTTCCCTAAAAAATTAAAAAAAGAGCTGCCTTCTTGATTGTTTGGTAGAAAAAATATATGTCACTTTGTATTATTTTATGCATAGCAAAAACTGGATGATTTCAATGTAATCTACAATTTGTATCTATCTTTCCAGCATTAACGCTTTTGTTCGTTGTGGCTCAATTTTTTATTGTAATCGAAGCTGCAGCGAAATATTCGAAAAAAATATCTAGTATCCGAACAACAACAAAAACAACTACAACAGAGCCGCCGACAACAACAACATCAACCGAATATCCTATTGTTTGTACAGAAGGTGTTCGAATTCATCGGACAGCATTTGAGGCGCACGGGAACATAAGCGAGCCGATCGATATTGTTGAAAATACTTCGGTGCAATGGATTGACGGTGATGTGTTCATTTCGGTGATAACGCATGATCCAATCACGGCGATGTTTGTCGTGAATCGGATAAATCAAATGAACTTGATTAGTAGTAATTTTGATATTGGTAAGTATTCACGAATTGATTATCATAGAAATTCTTGCATTTACTGCAAATTTGTCAGCAAAAAAATCTATGATGTTTTATTCATCATCAGCACAAATCCTTTGAGCAATTTAAGGACCACGTTCCGCCGCTCAAAAATCTTTATAGTGGTTTGCTTCCTCCGGTCAATGAAATCGATTACACTGGTCTAGAAAATTTAATTTTTTTTTGTCACACGAAAATTTATATCAAATTTCAAATGTACTTTGATCACCAAACAGGAATATATCAATGAAATGGGCACATCAGGTTCCTTTGCGACATCAAAATATAATATTTTCATCAAAAGTACAAATATACAACATCCAGACAAATTATTACTTAATGTACAATATACAGTTATGATTTTCGCGAGTGTTTGGCTTCACTTTTAAGCCTCTAACAGTAATCTACTGGCATTCCTGGACTACATTTCCATAGATAACGCTTTTCTATTAAGGAAATGTCCTGATGGAATCTCTGGCCTTGTTTATAACTCACAGCACCTGTTTTCGAAAATGAAATTCAGATGAGAGTTCAACATTTGTATTTTTAAGGACATGCTAGACTCCTTTGTATGAGCTTTGTGTGAGATTATAAGATCATTAATTGAATGTTTGTAATTTTCCGCTCTACGGTTTCCTAGATAATTCTGCACGACCTTCACAAAACATTTTCAGGTGATGTTTTCCTAATTCTTCAGTTTTTCTTCAAAGTTCTTATCTATCATTAGTTCTCGTATTTGTCGGCCAACAAATATTCCCTCTATTTTGCCTCGCTGATTTTCGGGAATTTGTCGTTTCACGTATGAAAACTCACTACCATTTTTATGCATGGCTTTCACAGAGATTTTCATGAGGCCGGGTTTTATATGCAACGGTGGTAAAAGTATGTCTTCAGGGTTCATTTTTAACATTCTTATGCCATGGATTAAGTGATTTACGTTCAGGCCATGCTTTCATTGTGTAGTGACTTTTTGTGTCTCCATTGTCCCATTCACAAATAAAACAGCAATATTTTGTGTGACTAAGCTATAGTCGAAGCAAAATAGCAATTAAAATCCCCACAAGTTTTCCAAGTTTCTTCACTGTATTTGATTTTTTCTAGAAGGAATTTCATATTCTTATAAGTGTCTTTCCTATCAGAACCATGAGCTACATGCATTGATAGAAGTTGAAATAGGTCTGCCTTTGCGTATTTTAAATCTTTAATTTACTTAAGTATCGGTGCAAGTGACTAAGATAATGACAAGCAAAACTTGCCTATATGTCTAACACAGCGCAAACGACGCAATGAACAAACTATTGAACGAAAAGAAAGGATGCCGATGTAGGTAGTCCTACCTGTCTAGTTAGAATGTTAATTTATTTTGTCATCCTCGCTTCTTTTATAAAAAATCTTCGTAATTCGTATGTACAAATCAGTGACTTAAAACTATTTTCCCACAGGACCGATGCATATGGTAGCACTAAATCTATAATTGACTTTCATTCTTCGATGCTAATACCCCGTTTCCATCTACGCCCCACGTTGGGCGCCATATGTTGCAACCCACAGTGATGGCACTGCGGTCGCGGACAATTTATTTGGCCTAGTCTCCCACACCCCAGGGTGGCGCAACTGAGCCGGCTAGCTTCAGCGCGTGGGTGTGGGTTGTTTTAGGGGAGGAAGAACTAGGCCCGTGCCGAACCATCCTCTGAGAGAAAAAAAAAACGAAAAAGAAGGAATGGGATTGGGATGAGGGAGAGTTCACTGAGCCTCAAAAAAAATCACTCGCTTTTTACTCCATCAGTGAAACGCCAATCAGCAGCACAACGTTGTTGGTATTTAGCAATTGGCATGACTTCACCATATAAAACAATTCAGTCTTCTCAGAGTTCACCTTTTCTTTTCACTAATATTTTCAGAGTTTTTTTTTCTTTTTTCACGATAACTTGTCTCCTTTCCTAATTTTTAATTTTCAATTTCCGATTTTCAATATCTTACAATCAGTCACTTTGTGTTTTATCCCGGCTACGGGAAAAGTTTTTTATCAAATCTTTCCCCGATGTGCGACCTTTTGTCGCCAAAACTTGACTGCCTCCCCGCATTCATTTTTTGTTTTTCAGCTGTCCGACAACGGCGGGTCACATCTGTCGTTGACCCACTATTCCGTTGCTGGTAGCTGTTTCCTTGTCGGAAAGGTCAGCGGCCGTGCCACGACCTAAACTGACCCTTGCACTGAGGAAAACGAAGGAAAAAAAATATAGAACGCAGTTCCACCTAGATTTGAACCCAGGCCTCTCACGCGACCGTTTAAAGTGCTATTACTCAGCCACGGAACTCTGTTGCTGTTCAGCGAGTCTAGGCACCAAAAGGTCCGTAGGCTGGTTGCAACAATCTCTAGATTTTGTCGAAGTGATTTGGTAGTGTTTCCACTTACAAATCGGATTTTGACTGTCACTGTCACTGTCATTGCATGAGATGACATAAAATTTTGAAAGTAGATAATTCTCGTTATTGAGAGAGTGTAGTGTTAGTAGAGAGTGGAATTGCAATGGATATCAACTATAAAAATTTTGTTACTTTTATGTGACACCAAAATGATTTGCCATTCGTAATCAAAACACAATTTGACACTTGCTGAATGTGCTGAAATACAATTATTTGCAATGCTGCCACACGCAACCATGAGATTTTGAGTGGATTTCGATGAAATCTACAAGATTTACGATCGACTAGATTACGATTTTTATATGGGAAATCTACAAGATTTGGGAAAGTTGCCTAAATCTAAAGATTTGGCGTAGATGGAAACGGGGTATAACGCATGTGGTTGCAATAATTTGCCGTACCTCACACGTTCACCCATAACACATCTCAAGGATTCAAACGCCTTGCAAGTGGTCATCAAAAGAGCGCCGTGTCCATTTGACACTTTTCACTTTTCCCTTGTAATTTATGTATTTATGTTGTTCGGGGGTACATTCTGGGCATGCATGGCTTAATTTAAATGAGTGCAGATGAACGGGCATGCGTAGCATAATACAAATGAGTGCAGTTGAGGTTGTGGTTCCCCTGCAAAGCTTGTTTCCGTTATGTAGTAACACTGCTATCTAATTAATTTTTGAGGATTCAAGAAACAACCGCCAGTGACTTGGATTCAATAGATTCATTCCTACAGGAATTTCATTACAATACCGACACTGAATCATTTGCTTTAAAAAAGTAAGGTTTCAATTCATCGTCACGATGTCGAAAATAAGAAATTTTCGTATCGAGAGAAAATAAATTCCAGTCATTTAATCTAGACCCCAAAAGCTTAGCCTATTTGTTTTGACAAATTTTAATTACGTATTAAATCATTTAGATCACAGTGTATTTCTTTTGAAGTAGACATAAATTGGGTCGCTCTCTTGAAATATCTTATCGTGCTGACCCAGAACAGATTTCTGACTAGGACCAGATTCCTGACTTTCTCGTCACGGCTTTGGCGTTGGCACACGGGATTCGACTCTATATGGGATTGGTCTGATTACCGATGACAAGTCTGTGTACTTGACCACAATGTAGTTAAAGTAGGTGGGTGGTAGTTCTGCCATCATCCGTGTTTTTCCATACACATCCAATATGTTTAGCTGAATGCACTTCACCCTAAAATTTGCAACACGTCCAACTTGGACAAATATAAATTCTGCTTCAAAATTGACCTCAAATAGGTGACTGAGAAAATATCGTGCCAAGAATTTCCCTACAGATCGAAATGGATGCATACTCCAGTTTTTCGAACCATACACATTGCCAGAAAATCTTTACGAACTTCACGTGTCCTTTTTGGAAGACAATTTTTTCTTTATACTGCAATTCCGTCCTATTCACTGTAATTTTTGTATTTAGTCGATCCAAACAAAATTATATAGAATTTAGATTTCACCGTTTTCAAGCCAACTCAATGTTTCTGGTCCAGCACTAGGAGTGATATTAAGGACGTTTCAAAATATCGATATGCTGATTATCACCATTAAAACCAGAATCAATATTGTTTTCTTGGCAGTAATCATCAAACAATTTTCGATAGACTCTTTAACACTACTACCACCACTACGTATAAAAATAGGATTCCCGTTAACAACAAATAAACAAACTTTCACCCAGAACACTTCACCTATCGAGTCCAATCTTCCGATGCAGAATTTATTACATCGACTATTTCCTATGTATTACAGGAGTACGTGCTATTGAAGTTCAAGAGCCGGAGCTGCTCGAGCAAATCATTGTCCAAGAAGTGGAATACCTAAACGATTGCGTCACATTTCCAGTAGGCATTTTCCTCGACCAGGATCTGTATAAGCGGGCCGAGCATCTTGTCCACGATCTAGGATACAATATATGGCCGCTGCCGTCCTCGCGGGACCTGTTGTTCCAGAAGGCCACCAGCCTGCTGTATTCGATGCCCTGGAACAATCGGACGGCATCGGTGGAGATATTGGCGGAGAATGCGGACGATTACAGCGAGTTCATGGAGGCAGCAAGGAACCACCACCTGTGTCTGATGTACTTCCGCACAACTGACAATATATACATTCTGCTCGGCAACCAATTGGTGGCGAATTTCAAGGACAACGGAACTATATTTGCTGTCCCCACAGGCAGGACGGATAAATCGTTTATCGCAGGTGAAGTGTGTTCACAGGCTAATAAATTGCCGTGGACCGTTTTAAATTACAAATAGTCCATGCCATTAACAATATGCGACCTTGCAGATCTTCCCGGCAACTCATACGTCTTGATGGAGTCGGAAGTTGAACTGCAACCACTTAACAACAATAGCACAGGTACTCCACTGGATCCGCAGCTCGCAGGAAAAAACATCCTTTCGTCACAATTGTTAACGATGGGAGGCACGCTATTGCATTTAGCCAAGTGGCTGAATGAGTCCCTCCACGAGCACTGCAATAAAACGCAAGGAGTCTTCGACTTGGAGCTGTGCGGGCACTTTATGAGCTTCGTCGAAGACTGGGAGGTCGACCAGCATTCCTATCGTCCCAAGAACATAACGGATATGCTGCATCTTCACAGTCTGGAGCACTTCATGACGTTTCAAATGTTCCAGAAAATGGTTCTACGAAGCAATGGCTCGGAAGACTTTGTCCAGTTGCACCCGATAGCAATGGTGAACTTCCTATCGAACGTTCAAAATGCAGTCTACAATATAATGGAAGGTGAAGGGCATCGGCACGAGGTGAAGCATAAATTCGGTCAAGTGTTTACGTGCCTCTATGCTGACGGAACGAACAAGAGATACCCGTTCCTGTTCGAGGGAGATTCCGTGATGTATTGGCGCATTAAGCCGGAGGCTTGGGTGGCCGCAGGACTAACCGCCTGTGTCCTTGGCATAATAGTTTGTGTGGCGATTTTGATTTTTATCGTGATAAGGATCAGCATAGGAGACGTGTTCGAGGGCAATCCAATGAGCACGATTCTGTTATTGCTGGCGTTAATAATCCAGTTCGGATCGTTTGTGCCGTTCTCGATGGACTACGTTGCGGACCACAAGAACGCCCAACTGACCTTCGACGACGCGGAGACGTTGAACACTCTGTGCGCTGTAAGGATATTCCTGGTGACGTTGTGCTATTGCCTGACTTTCTCGTTGCTGCTCAGCAGAGCGTTGATGCTCGCCTCGATAGGCAGCGAAGGAGGCTTCCTTTCACACGTCAATGGGTACATTCAGAGCGTAATATGCGTGTTCAGCACGCTCGTCCAGATTGGATTGTCCACTCAGCTCCTGGTCGTGATGCACATTGCCAATGAAAATATATCCTGCGAAAACCTATATTACGGTCATTGGTTGTGGGGGTTGCTGGCGTATGATGTGTTGCTGTTGATCTTCACAGTTGTTCTGACGCCACTGATTGTTCGTTCGCAGCGGAACTACAAAGAGGGCATCCTTCTTGTTGTCGGTAGTGTCCTGATCCTGGTTATTTGGATGGTTTGGATTGTGATGAGCCAATTCGGCGATGAGTGGCGAGATGCAGCGATACCTTTGGGAGCGCAGGCCACCGGCTGGGCAATACTGTCTGGAATCTTGATACCACGATCGTTTCTGATTGTGCGCGGAATCGAAAGATCGGACATTGCCCAGGCACTTCCATCCTTGACGTCGTTGGCATTTGCTCAGAATCAATATGCATCGGAGCAGGTATGTGGATGTTTAATGTGTCTGCTATTTTGAGGTTGATCCTGATTTTCGTATAATTTGCGTAGTTTAGTAGTCTAGCTCATAACTGGTTCGGAAACCCTTAGGTTTTTAGTCCCCTTCTAGGACGGTTACATTGATCATTCAATAGTCGAGTCAAGACTTTAAGATTGATCTCAGCACTATTTTTCCAAGATGTCAAACTATTTTAAAGGATTTTTATCCTAAATTCGAATAACATAAAGAATGCAAATTCGATATGACGTGCGAACACGGTCAAGAAGCATCCATTTATGACGTAAAGCTTTTTTAAGTGGAAGGGGGTAGTTGGTTCCATAGTAGATAGGAATCCTTACGCGGAGCAATTGTAAGAAGGGTAGGCCCATAAATCTTGTCTTATGTAAGTGATCTTTTCTATTTCGACGTTTGCCAAGCCTTGACAGTTAAGAGTAATAGAATGTGGCTTTTGTTTCAGCGGCGAATGAAATAGATTTTATCATATTTTTTGGTAGTTACGTGCATAATTTGAACTTAAATCTTACAAATTATTACACTGGCGGAAGCTAAATTTTTTTTTAATTGCGGAACTTTTTTTTCATTTGCCGTACTGTGACTTTGAGTCGTCCCACATAAAAAAGAGCAATCGTATGAATGTAGTATTACAAAAATTTAATTGTTTTTGTCCTTTGCACGTATATTAATTGATTAAATTATTTATCCAATTCCTTGTCTACACAACAATTAAACCCGATCTATTAGAAGACACAATTTGTGTATCATACTTTTTGAAATCAGTTATCAATTTGAATTTGTGGAGTCTTTCTGTCTCTGGGACATTTAACAGCAATAACTCTTGTGAATTCTGTCTTGGTCATAAATAATTGAAAAATACTGCAATGCACAAAGTAGAAGTGAAAATTGTTGGACAACATTTTCATTTAGAAGGCCTTCAAAATGAAACGAGAAACTTTTCTGGAGTTCTTATCAATCTTTAAGTGTTTTTCATCTGCTTAACACCTACTCCATTTTTGAATACTTCTTAAGGATAAAATTATCTATGCTTCGATCTTAAAGTATTTGCGAGTTTTTTTGAAAACAAAGCAATAACTCGTTCAAGTGTTTTCCTGAAATAAATAAATTTTAATTCTGGTGAAACTATTAAAAGCATACTTTTTTGGATTTGAAATCTATTTGATATAATTAACGCCTCTTTAGAATTATTGAAAAAATAAGGTCTTTGACTATTTAGTTACTGTCTAAGCTCTAAGGTAACATTCACAGAGGGTTAATAATTAAGTAGTTTATTTTTCACCAAGCAGTTTCAATTTAACTGGAAAAATATTTGAAATAGAGTGAAACCGTTGATATATTGCATGGCAAAATTTAATTTTATGTTCAGATAATATTGAAATTTATTTCCATAATTTTTTTAGGCAGTAATAGATATTATTTTGATGCAGAAAATGAACTGCCGAGTGACGCAGTAGATAAAGGACAAATAGTATTTCACATTTACCTTTTTATCTTTTAACACTAGGAAGGTCGCGCCGGATCTCAGAGATCCACGGTGTGTGTTTAGATCTGTGCGTTGTAACCGCTTTGATTCTGTGGCTAGTGATTCTCAATATCCTCCTAAATCCGGTATCTATATTTTTCGATTGGTTCGTCGCTGTAAATGTTTGTGGATACTTCCAGAAAATTAACATTGGACGCTGATCCGGTATTGGCATTGGATCTCACAGATCCCATGCGACCTTCTATGTAACTTTGGAAGGCGCGACCTTTCCAGTGTTAATACGATAATCGATTATCAATTACTCTCACTTTCTCACATGGTCATACTTATAAACCTGTTGCAACCACCATAACCGTATAGCTCTTCAGTTGTATTCCTAAAGTAGTGCAAAAGATATTCGCCAAAAATTTCCGTCTTGCAAAAATGTGCTACTAAGTCTCACCCTCATCACAACTTCACCATGATTTGGCGCGTACTTGCAATTATAAAACCGCTTGGGAATTTTTTATAATTTTTTATTCATTTAAACATACAGTGGCTCACAGCTTATTTCGTGTGACCAACATTTTTGAAAAACCATGCATAAAATTGGTATATTTTATTCTGAAGTTAACATATAAATTATGCAATTTTGTAGATAATCTAGTCTCCAATATAAACATCAAAAAAATTTACACAAACATCAACATAGAACGATTTATTGAAAAAAAACTATACAAACACATAATTCTCAAATCACAATTATTCTCTATGTGTTTTGGGGTTAAAGTGAAAACAATGGATTTGTGCCAGTCGAAAGATGTCCCCCCCCTCTTTGGATGTCGTTTTAAGTCTATAACTTTTTAATTATTGATGCCACGTGAAAGTTATGTATAAACGACTTGCTAAAAATTTATTTCTACGCAAGTTTGCCCTACACAACTTTCTTGTGGGGGCCATGGTTCCGGAGATATAGGGGTGCCCTACTTTTTGTTTGTTTTCAAGATGGAGCCCAGAGGATTGGGACTGCGATCCCAGAAACTTGGATTTAAGCTGCCAGTAAGGCATACCACACATTGCATCAAAAATTTGCTTGCCTACCAAAATGCTCCGCGTGTTTGGCAACGGGGTTTGCCATCAAAAGCCGATTATTTGGCCTAAAAGCGGGTTTTTCACGCGACTTTCTCCCCTTTGGGATGAAATAACTTCCGTCAATGTGCAGTGATTGCAACAATCAATACCGCAAACGATTTGCGACGAAATTATATTGGAATAGTATCTCAATGTGTTTCGCGTTAAACGTGAAATTAAAAAAGTTGTGCCGCCCGAAAGATGTTCCCCCCTTTTTGTGTGTGGTTTTTGGCTTGTCACTTTTTTAATTATTGACCCAACGTAAAAGTGATGTATGAACGACTTGCTAATTTTTTTATTTGACGCAAGTTTGCCATACACAATTTTCTTGTGGGAGACATGGTTTCGGAGATATGAGGGTGCCCCAACTACTTTTGTTTTGAAAATGGAGCCCAAAGGACAGGAGCTGCGACCGCAGCACTTAAACTATCTATACCATTGCCCATGCATTGCATTAAAAAAATTTCTGCCTACCCAAAATGCACGGTTTACGTCAAAATTCGGACGCTTTGACTGTACTAGTTGTTAAAATAGCAGCTTGCAGCACATGAATTTTACTATTTGTTCAACATTTTTAAAAATTTACCACCATGCGATGCCTGCCAGGTTGTTACTTTCTTGTTTATAGCTTGTTCACATCGCACCCGATTTCGACAAATCGGAAGATTTCGCGAAATCTAACCCAAAATCTTCCAGATTTTCCATACTAAAATCAAAATCTAGTCGATCTCAAATCTCCTAGATTTCAACAAAATCTACTCAAAATCTGATGGTTGCGTGTGGCAGAACTGCAAGAAAATTTTTCACCACACTTTACCACACACATTCAGATGACGTATGACAAGCAGTGACAAGTGTCAAACATATTTGAATTTCATTCGCGCGAATCATGTCAAATAAACGAAAATATAAAAATAAGATTAAGTGGCAGGATGACGCCGAAAAATTCCTTTTGGCCCTTTGGGCCGAAAAATTGGATGAAATAAGTGGTCACCGAAAAAAACAGCCACGTTTTTCAGGAGATGAGAGTTGCGATGTTGGCGCCAAATTTCAAATTCAAATTTACGAAAATGTCACTGCCAAATCTAGACGAGGCGATGTGAACACATGACAAGATTTCGAAATCACAATGACCAAAATCTAGCGATGTGAACAAGCTATTAATTAGTGTTTAAATATAATCCGACATGTTTTTAGTCCTGCGCGAAACACGTTACTTCTATCGACTTCTGGCCTACTAAAAGGATTTCCACCATGGTTGAAATGTCATTTTCAACACACTTGGGAAATGCACAAACGTTGGAAAAATCATCACTACACAATCATGTACATATGCGCTTGTTTCTTTGTTTATAAATTGATTAAAAATATTGATAGAATCTTAAACAAATCATAATTATTATCGTTGGTCTCTTTTGTGGTAGTTTTTCACTGTGTATTCGAAACCAAAACAATTCTCTAGAGGATTCTCTTTAAGGTTTTGGTTTTAGACAAGTTTATAAAAACAGTAGAAGTAAAATGGTGTTCATGTATATATACTCTGTGTTGCCCATAGCTCTTTGGTATTTGTAAGTTTTTCATTACACCACACCTGATTATCCGTTCAAAAGGTAGATCAGCAGGATTTTTGGTCATTTCAGTGTTATTCAAATTCTCTTAAAAAATGTCTTCGCGTCTCTTGAAGTGCATCTTTACATTTTGGCTCAGTTCGCCCATAATAAGCTGAGAAAGCCTAACCTAATTCTGTGCCATTTTAAATTTTGGCTGTTGTGTATGTCTTTAAACGTACTTGTTCACTATTCGAATCTAAAAATTTGGTAAAATAAAAATACCTACTTTGCCGAAATCTTGACCACTAAACAGGGATCTGTTTCACATATAATCGTTGGCTGTGAAACAATAGGACTTTAAATTATTAGCCTTAAGTAGACAAAGATCTATTGCATATCTTTGTCTATGTCAGATAATTTGTTTTTGTTGGAAAGAATTTGAGATATTCTCAACAATCGGCTCAATGTTAATATTCTTGTTAATGATATGTTGTAGATATACAGTTTGAATTAACATTTTAGCCGTTATTAGAGACCGAAAACTCGAATTAGTGAGAAATATTGAAGAACTCAGCAATCAATAAAGACGACTGAAAATCATAAAAATGCATTGGAACAAATATTTCAGCACCAAAATTAATTTTAATCTCTCACTCATGAAAAATTCCACTATTTTTGGTCGCATTTTATTATTTCCAATTCGTTTTTATATATTAATATAAAACATGTTTCCTTTTCTTTCTTTTAGGGCAGTTCACATCTTGTGATGCATTTTTCAAATTCACTTTAAAACGAATCACCGATTCGGAATGAAGAAATACATTGAGACGGTTGTAAAGTTTAAGTGAAATTAAATTTTGAATTTTTGGTGATGCATCAAATGTTTAACAGATCAGGATAGTGTAAACTTGTAGACGTTAGGCCACTTAAATAAAGAGGCTGCCTAAGAGCTTTTCGGTTTAACAGCACTTTGTTTTACTAGTATGGATGGAGTGGAAGATTAATCGCTATTTGCAGAGTACTTTTTTCGTGTCTACTTTGGGGGCACAAGGGGCATAGGTGTTTGCTTTTAGGGAAAATATTGTATTTGCTGCCTTTGTCGCTTTTCATTTGCATAAACAGTGTATTCGGGTCTAACTTTGCAAGATAATGCAAATAAGGTTAATTGTCTTAGAGTTATTCTATATCTTCATTATTCACATTCATATTTTGCAGATGGGAGCTTGTGGGCATTGTTCAAACTTTCAAATGACATAGTCAAAGAAAATCTGTTTATTGGCTTTAATGCTTTCATTTTCATAATTTATTTCGCTATATAACCGACCATTTTTAAAAATTATTACTTTAAATTTACACATAAATGTCAAGGGAATCATTCAATATCATTTGTATCTTAATTTTCTCAATATTACTAATAAATTTGCTTTGCAGTTCTAGTCCACGCTAGAATATCAATTATGATGTCTACGCAGACTCTATACGAAAAAAACCATTGCGTGAAATTTTCAAAATACTATACGCTAAAAATTATTAAATTTCATTTTCGACATTCGCAAAGTTACATGGATGAAAAAATATTTATAAAAATAAAATGACACGAAACAGGAGAATTTTCGTTTGGGCTCCAGCCTAGAAAGGGGTTTGTAGATAATTTTTTTGATGAGTATTTTTCCCTCATAGAATCAACGCCTTCATATTTGATTACACGGTACCAATTCGATTATTTTGTTTGAGGTTGAACGCAGTTGACTGCAGTGGATCAAACTCTAATAGGCATAATAAAATCTCCGTAAAAATTTCCAGAAAGTTGGCTTTTGCAATTGAAACTTTAAGAATTCTTTGAAAAAAAGTTGCAGCTATTCATTATTTTATAGGTATGAATGAAAATATTTTCACTATACATACAAGCCCAGTGAAAATTCTGGTGTTTTGAGAAAGTCAATGATGATATTTTTCAATTCAAGGACCCGAATAGTAATTTTGATACTTTCCGAATCTCTCCTAGGCTTGAAAACTGGATATTAAATACACTCTAGGTTATAGTAAAATGAAACTGGAAGTAAAACGTTGGTCAAAAATATAGTTTTTGTCCTGATGGTGCACGGCTATACGCTTTTTGAAGCTTCGTGATTTTTTTTCCTGGTTTGAACTTAATTTCGTCTGTTTGCAGTTAAAATTATTATTGTGTTGTGATTCTGCAGTCGATATTGAGCTTGTTTCATTCATTATTTGCCATGGATAATGTTTGGGGTGGTTATCTTGCATAAATATATAACCTAGCTTCAAGTCTAGTGTTTTGAAAATCTAGATCGAGATTTTTTCTTCATTGTTATGGTTTTTTCATTTATGATTCGCAGCGGTCCGGGCTTGCTCGCTGACTTACATTTCCAGACTGGATTGGAACCCTAATTCTGCTGTAAGGGTGTTGATCGTATTTTTCAGTTCTTACTTCTTTCCATCCTTCTTATGAAATTTCACTTTAAAATGTGTATTTTTTTCGACTCCTGTAGATCACATTTCCTTGGGAATGATCATTATCAGTTTCATATGATTAACTGCACTAAGGATAAGTTTTTTTAGGCGTAAAAACACAGCTCCTCACGATATGAATACTAATATAGACAATCAGAATCATTCAAATCCCGCATGCGCGTTTCATCGTTGGTTGAAAAGTACCTTTTCCAATTTTTAACAGCCAGAACGTTTAATGTTTGACAAAATTCTCGTTTCTTAAAACTTTCCGATAGCCATCCGAATCCTTGAAACTGGTGTATGCATGATGAATGTGATTTCTTAATTTAGTACTCATATCATGTGTGGTTTTAAATTGTTTCTTTTCTGCTTTTTCTGTGGTAATTTTTCCTTAAAATATTTGATTTTTTTATTAGTCTAGTACTTATATCAAAAATTTCTCGCAATAGGGGTTTGATGGTCGAAAAATCTGGTTTTTAAGTTTTATCTACAACGTTTGTCGCAAAGACTAAAATCTTGTCTCAGTTTCTTTCCAAATAGTTTAAGTTTTTTTGAATGAAAGCTTTGAAATTTCGGTCCGTATATTTTTGACCTTTTAGCGCGTTC
This sequence comes from Oxycera nigricornis, assembly GCA_963942545.1. Lineage (NCBI taxonomy): Eukaryota > Metazoa > Arthropoda > Insecta > Diptera > Stratiomyidae > Oxycera > Oxycera nigricornis. Next base: position 31,879,247 of record OZ012659.1, read on the forward strand.
TCTGCGAGAACAGTAATAGAAACAAAAGTTTTAGGCAATCTGTGCGAAAATTCGCGGAAAGATCGATTAATCTAGCATCGCTCAGAAGTTATGAGGTCACCCGAGAAAATCTCAAAAAGTGTGTTTTTTCGTGATTTTCAAAAAAAATCTTCACCGTGCTAAACTAGTTCACAATTCAAAAAAAATATGGAGGAAGTGTATGTTTTTTTTAAAAAATATTGTTAAGTTTTAAGTGTATTTCTGCAAAATTGGAAAGGCTTTCAACTAATATTAAAATTTTAAAAATATCGCACGGCTTTTTCGATTAGAATCGATATCAAATTTTTCAACACACCAAAACTTCATTACGGACGCATTTCGCATTTCGCTTTAGTTCTCGACTATATGAGTTTATTTCCAAAAGAATAAGAATTTTTGAAAGAAGTTATCCATTGTGAAAAATACAGTGACTTACTAAAAAACAAAATTCACTGTTAGTATTGGCTTACTCAATTGCATTTTCAGTTGCTCTAGATTCAAATTAAAAGAAAGACTTGTCCTTGTTGGTGTGATCAGTCTTGTATGCAATAGTCTCTTTGGCTTTAATAATTTCGTACTATTTTCTGCTTATTATAATCTTATTGATTTTTTGTGACTCAGGTTTAGTGCTTATCAATCTTCGCATTGGAGCTCCAGTTTTTTCTAGTGTCTTAATGCTTTAGTCAGTTCTTGTTCAGTGATGCTTCCTTATGGAGTCTGGAAGTTGATGATATACAAAGAATGGCTCTTCAAGCTCGATCTATAATATTAAACTCAATTCTAATTGTAAAAATATTTTTTTCCCTTTCCAATATGGACAAGTTACAAAATGGTTCTTCATATGGTTCTTCCTGTGCAATTGGCAGAATTGTCAGAATCCTTTTGCTGTGACAATGTAGATTTATACTGAAAATAGTTCTTATTTGTAAGCACTTGTAGCATATCTTTAGCACTCCTATTTGTAATGAACTTTATATTCGTGACTCTTCTCATCCCTGCAGAAATCAAGCAAAATTTGTTCACTCCAGTAGAACGTCCTACCCTTACTATAACTCATCTTTGATTCGATTGCCACATATTCACGGCTCCATTCAGCTTGATTGTCTCGGCTACTTCTTAGCTCCGTATAAAAATCGAACTTTTAATTGTTACATCCTTTCTTACTTTATTAGCTTTTTGTTAAATTTTTTGGTTTTATCTATGCGATAGCATTTGTAACATTCACGATTGTGGAATGGAAGAAACCATCTTTGCATCCTATATAATTTGGTTTTAAGATAATCATCGTTCGTCCTTTCACCATATTAACATTGACATTATTGATAACCTAACTATTTCGTCTTTTTAGAGCGTGTATGAATGTGTAAATCCAGCGATGCGTCATTGTTCATCCCGAGAAGATGGAATGTGCGAAATGGGTGGACATGGACACATACAATCGCCAAGTGAGATGCCAACACTACCCTTAAGAGGTGCTGGTGTTACCAGTGCTGGACGACGTCAACTTTTCGGGAATTTACGTGGTAACAATACGACAAATATGCGACGAAGCTATTCAAGCTCTCAATCATCATTGCCTCCTTCGCCAAATAAAATTACCAGATTCTAAGACCGTTCAAATTAAGCGTTATAAGAGCTCACTAAAATATTTATCATATCTATAGATACAAGTAGATGCGTAATACGAAAGGATGCCTATCACGAGTTATTAAATATGAACTTTAAATTAAATTTAGTGCGATACAATTGTCAAGGAGAGATGCTCAGTAACCAAAGTTAGTGTTTAAGATACATACGATCGAAACGAGTAGAGAAACTATTTCTTATTAAATCTAGTCAAGCCTTGTATACTTTGAAGGATACGAATAAAACGGATTTATAATATGGAAATAAATTGTATTTTTTTCCATATTGAGCGAAACCTACTTACTGAAGTTACAGCAATAACTATATTACTGTTGGCATCGTTTCTTCGAGACTCATCACTTGTGATTGATGTCTGCAATTATGCTAAAATATTTTAATCTAGCTCACCATCGAATACTTGAGAAAATAGCCTCGATGTATCACTTCAAAATGCTTTACAACATGATTACCGCGTTTTCTTTCATTTCAACTCCCCTTGAATTCACCAATAAATCATCATTTCTTCGACCCGCAATCGCTGAGAGTGTCCACTGAAGGCAATGAGATGTAAACTTTGTCGCTACTGTTTTCTCAAGCATTTTTTTTTACATAAAACACTATAATCGTCGTTATTGGGAACGGCATCAACACCACCAACAACGATATAACTACTCGTATCTAATATATTTGTTGAGCGTGCATCAGACAAGCACTAGGTCCAAGATACATTATCTACTACACACACTCTAGATCCAGATGGTATCTAAAAGAGATAAATCTTTTTGGAAATCTTTTAAAAGTGGTTTTTAGCTAAAGGCCAAGCTATCTTGCGATCTATCATCTAAACGAAATCATGTCTTGCGATGAATACTTCAAAGATAAAAGATATACATAGATCAACGAACAGATTGAATACACTTTTGCCCGGGGGAGGCGCGGTGATGAACCGAGGTTTTGCACAGTGGATGCCAAAGGATGAATAAAAAAATTGAAAGTAGATGCTTAACATACGTTAAGAACGGATGAAACCCATTTTAAGGAAACGTTGTAAGTGTCTCCTTTGAATGTTGAAGATTGATACCCTATAATTGAAAGATACTTGTTGAAAGTTCAACACATATTAAACTTTCATGGAAAATTTGTGGCGAGCATTGAATGGATAAAATATTGACCTGAAAATTGGAATGCAAATTGAAAATTGACTATGTGTCGACAAGAGTGTTGGGTCAGATGTTGAGGATTGTGTTGTAGTGACGAAATCGGAAATGAAAGATTACGTTCTGTAATGAATTGATATCGTTGAAATTTGTAAGATATTTCAACAGTAATTTGTTACTTTACTGATTATTTTTGGAAACTTCTAAAAGAAGAAAAGACAAAAATTAATAGAGATTAAAATTACAAAATCGTTGAGAAGCTATAAAATTTAGGAATGCATTTTTTTTAATTATAGGATGCCACATCATGATGAGAATACATCTGAAGAATCGACTTGTTATCAAATGGAATATATGAAGATTAGGTTCGAAGTAAACCAATTTGGCAGATCAATTTAACAAAGTCATGATCACCATCATCAATGACGAACGAGCTAAAATTCAGAAAATGCTCTATTCTTTTTCTGGGCTGACATTTATTTATCCTAACCAACAGAATAGCACATCCAAAACTAAAGCCAAAAGCAAAATCTGAGACGAATAAATTACATAAGCAAAATACGCTGGCTGTGCTTTACCTTATATAACCTATAGTGTTTTTGGCTAAATTTCACATAACCTTTTTTCCTCCTGCTTCGTTTCACAATTGGACCAATTTTGGGACTGGGCTGAGTGGAGTCAAGACACAGACTTTAAATGTTGGAACGTTTCTATAGTTGAATTTTAAGTTAATTTATTTAAGTAATTTAAATCACTAGTTGCAACTTGTCCATTCAATTCTCTCTACGCATGTATACTGTCTGTTCTCTCTATACATATTAAATTTCCGCATCTAATACATCACAGAATCGAAAATAAAAAAATTAGTACCGGGAGGGCAGTGCAAACCATGGCATTATAGAACATTTTCGGTATACATTTTTCGGAGATTTATGCCGAAAAATATGTTATTTAGAGTACGTCAGACATTTTTATCTCAAAAAGGTTGCTTTCTGCGATAATAACTGTTCGATAGGGTGGTTGGTTGGTTGGTTGGTTGTAGTGGCAGCCCCTTTTTTATCCAAAGGTAGCTCACTTAGGCCACGAGAGGCCCATTGTGAAACCACAGAATTTAAGGGCGGCACTAGAACATGCGGGATGACGAAAACCATCCAGATTCTCGAATAAAGCCGGCTATGCAGCCAATGTCCAGATCAGCCACTTCCGTGAGGTTGTCCAGAAAGGGCGTGCCCAAGGTTTGCATGCGCTTCCTGGACAGCGCCGGACATTCGAACAGAAAGTGTTTTATAGTTTCTTCCTCTTCCTCCGATCTGCAACTTCGGCAGAAATCATTGAAAGGGACACCCCATCTTTTTGCGTGTCTGCCGATCAGACAGTGTCCCGTCAGTACGGAAACGACGGAACTCGAGGTTTTGCGGCTTATATTGAGGAGCCGCTTGATGCGTTTAGAGCACAGTGCGTGCCAAGTTTGCCTGGTTGTGCTACAGCTTTCTTCGAGCAGCCAGGCCCTATTCGCAGCCTCCACGTAGTGCTGCTTAAATCCTAGCTTTATGGAAGCTAGAGGTTGGCCGACTTCGGGGTCAAGTGTATATTCCTGAAGCTCGGTGCCAGCTCTCGCTAGGGCATCTGCTTCGCAGATTCCAGGTATATCACTATGCCCCGGTACCCAACAAAGAATCACTTCACAGTGAAGCACAGTGACATCACGTTCAGTTGTGAGCGGCATTCCATAGCTATTTTAGATGAAGTATGCACGCTGGATAATGATTGGATAGCAGCTTGACTGTCAGAAAAGATGTTGAAATTTCTTATGGAAATTTTCTGACTTCTCAGCCAGTCAACTGCCTTATAAATCGCAATGACCTCTGCCTGAAAGACGCTGCAGTATTCTGGTAATCGGAAGGATAGTTTCAGGCCTAGCTGTTCTGAGAACACGCCACAGCCAACTCTTCCCTCCATTTTTGATCCATCAGTGTAGATGTCGACCGATTCCTGTATCCCATCTCTTTCTATGGTCCAGTCCTCCCTACTCGGGATGACTGACCTGAAACCATGGTGAAAACAGGGAATCGGAGATGCAAGGTCCACTTTTCCTGACGTTGGCCCATCTCTCCGTAGTATTGTGTCGATAGGGTGGACATAGTGCTAAATTTAACAGAAACTTATTCTACACTACATGTCAACATTATGCATACTTTCATAATGCTCATGAACTAGCGGAGGTTGTTTCAAGCACTAAATATACTTTCGTAGGTATTTCTTGTCACTTTTTAGTAAATAATAACTACCGATACAGTAGAGCTCATTATACGTCAAATGTGGCTCATAACGGCTAAATGTAAATAATATCAAATAAATTTTCAATGCGATTTTATGTAAGACGTTGCAAAAAGTTTCTAATCGTTGTTAATTTTCATGTTTCTAGGTGATCATTTGAATGAGGAAACCATTCAAAAGCAAATGAACAAATGAAGTAAAAGCTACACTATTAGAACTTTAATGTCGTAGAAAATTTGCTGTTGCAAGTGCCATCTATTTGAAAATAGAATGAATTTGAAAGAGCTGCATCAAATATACTTCAATCGGGTTTTCCTTTGGTTTTCATGGGGAATGTTGACAATTCTTAGATTATCTTCATTCTTTATAGTTATTATAAATAATATGGCATCCATCATTTTGAGATCGCAACTGTTGAACGTGTGTATTTGATAAAAAATTAAGCATTTGGAAATGCGTCAATGATAAATAAGTATTTTCGGGGCAATGTAGTAAATCCAATAATCTGCAGGATTATGAAACAACAAGGATTATTGCAAAGCGCTTAGAAATGATTTATTTCGTTTAAATACAAGGTCTTTTCATTGATTGAATATGAAATTAAACAAGCCGCGAAGTGCGACCCTTGAGGTCCACACGGTCAACTTCCCAGTAATATCTAGATAAACACTAAAAATATAAAACACAATAATAATTTTGAAAATAATACTACTTTAAGTAATAATAATGACAGGTATTCATAGCAGTAACAGGAATGAGTTAATATTAATCATATCATCTACGGGAGTATCCATTGATTACGTAAGGCTTTTGGTGGATGCGGGTAGATTAATTTGATGCGGATCAATCGGTGGGGACCTTTTCTACGGTATTTGTTATTTTCACATCGATGCTTCGAAGGACAAAAGAGCGCTAGCAAAAATGAATGCAGTTTTTGTTATTATTCTCATTGAAGAAATTTTGTCGCATGACGATCATTTTGAATAGTTGCGTTCAAATTTGCCATGACTGCAGCATAATCACTGAATTTATATTTTTTCACTATTTTACATCAATGAGACTAATAAAGACTTTATACATTCTATTGGTAAATTTTGAATATGCAGTCAAAAATAGGTTCATTTGCATGTAAAAAGTAAAAAGTTTTACAAATGATGATGGAGGAAGTAATTGAAATCTTACGATTACTAAATGATGAATCTACTAAAAACTACAATTTTTTATTTGATGAGAGCTTTTTAAAGCATATGATCTTGCAAAGTATTGACTAAAAAATTTTTATCATTCAAAGCGTTGATTACCACAAATGCAAATGTGATTGAAATTTTGATGATTTTGAAAATTTAGGCAGTTTTTTTAATTATAAGACTGTATAAACTATTAAAAATCTGCTTAAATTATGCAAAATTTTAAAACTTTGATGAATTTACAACAATTTATTTAGAATAAAAGACTTTATATCATTTATCGTATCATTCGTATGAACCCTCTATACATGGTAACTTTGAATGATTTTTTATTTTGAATTTAGTTTTTTTCCCTAATCATGCACAAAGATTTTGCCGGTTTCTTTTCAAAACCTGATAAGAATGTATAAATTTTATAAACATTTATTACTGTGTCGTGCAAATTGAGTTAAAAAAAATAATTTTTATGAAAAAAAATCCTAACTTTTTGCATTTTCTTCGATTAAATTGAAAAAAAAAACAGCTTAAACGAATTTTTATAATGTTAAAAAATCACAAAGATGTTATTACACGTCGATTCACACCTTAATTAGCAAATATTATATCTAGTTCGTGAGATATAGTGAATGACAGAAATGACCTTGAAGATCATGATGACTGTTAATGATTTTTTATTTTTTATTTAATGTGTTTTGTAATCATGAGAGAAAGGTTTAATGGCGTTTTTACAAGCACTGCCCAAAGTATATAATTTTAATAAAAATTGATTACTGTGTTCCGTAAATCAAGTTAAAAATTTATTGTGTATGAAAAAAACCTAATTTTTTGCACTTTTTTCTTCTTAAATTAAAAAACGGCTACAACGATTTTTTTCAAAACTTGACAAATTCACAAAAAACTTAATACGCGTCGATTGACAGCTAAGCGATGCAAATCGTATGTTTGTTTGGCGAGATATACGCAAGACAAATATGCCCTTGAAAATCATGATGACTGTTAATGTTTTTTTATTTTTTAATTAATTTTTTTTTGTGATCATGACAAAAAATTTTAATGACAGTTTTAAAAGGAACGTTTGGAGTATATGAATTATATAAATATTGATTACTTTGACTTGAAAATAAGTTTAAAAATTTATTGTTTTTGAAAAAAACCGTAATTTTTTGCACTTTTTTTTTTAAAAAAATTGAAAAACGCCTCCAAGAAATTTTTCAAAAACTTTATAGAATCACATAAACGTCAATACACATCGATTGATTTCTTGATCAAGGAAATCGTACGTTTGGTTCGCAAGATGTAACCCATGACAGAAATGACCTTCAAACGGGCAAAACAGCAAACCCCCCCTACCGAAGTGTCCCAAAAACTAATCAGCTCTCAAGATTGCAAAGACGCTTCGATTGACACCTCAACCCAGGTGCCCACATGGACAACTTCCCAGTAATATTTATATAAATATTAAAAATATTAAACACAAAAATAATAATGAAAATAATGCTACTTTAAATAATAATAATGAGAGCTACGCATAACAGTAATTGGAATGAGTTAATATTAATCATTTCATCTACGGGAGCGTCCATTGATTACGTAAGGATTTTGGTGGGGCGGTGATTGAGTATTCACGTTTATCAATGGGGAGGGTGGCATGTTACGAAGCCTTTTCTACATTAATCATTTTCGCATCTTCGTTTGAAAGACAAAAGGGCGCTAGCAAAAATGAATGCAGTTTGTTTTATTACACCGACTAACGAGATTTTGTCGCGTGGTGGCCATTATAAATAGTTGGGTCCAACATTTCCTTGGCTGTGGCATTATCACTGAATTTGTAATTTTTTAACCATTCTACATCAGTGAGACTATGTTTTGCAGTTGGTTTGGAAAAAAAATGAATATGCAGTCAATAATCGGTTTGATTGCATGTAAAAAATAAAAAAGTACTACAAATTATGAGGGAGGAAGTAGTTGAAATCTTACGAACAGTAAAAAACAAAACTACTAAAAGCTGCATTTTTTTATGTGATGAAAGCCTTTTGAAGCATACTATCTTGCAAAGTATTGACTACAAAACATTTTACCATTCAATGCGTTGATTATCATAAATGCAAATTTGATTGATTTTTTTTTCAAAATCCAAGCGGTTTTTTCATTCAAATAAAAACACTGTACAGTGAACACAAATAAAAATCTGATCAAATTATGCAAATATTAATCAGCTTAGATTGACTCAACAACCATGTCTTTAAAAAAGGGGATTTCAGGTAATATCATTCGTTTGAACCCTCTTTATATGGTAACTTTGAATGATTTTTTATTTTTAATTTAGTGTATATTCCTGAAGCTCGGTGAAATATTAAAAATATTAAACACAAAAATAATAATGAAAATAATGCTACTTTAAATAATAATAATGAGAGCTACGCATAACAGTAATTGGAATGAGTTAATATTAATCATTTCATCTACGGGAGCGTCCATTGATTACGTAAGGATTTTGGTGGGGCGGTGATTGAGTATTCACGTTTATCAATGGGGAGGGTGGCATGTTACGAAGCCTTTTCTACATTAATCATTTTCGCATCTTCGTTTGAAAGACAAAAGGGCGCTAGCAAAAATGAATGCAGTTTGTTTTATTACACCGACTAACGAGATTTTGTCGCGTGGTGGCCATTATAAATAGTTGGGTCCAACATTTCCTTGGCTGTGGCATTATCACTGAATTTGTAATTTTTTAACCATTCTACATCAGTGAGACTATGTTTTGCAGTTGGTTTGGAAAAAAAATGAATATGCAGTCAATAATCGGTTTGATTGCATGTAAAAAATAAAAAAGTACTACAAATTATGAGGGAGGAAGTAGTTGAAATCTTACGAACAGTAAAAAACAAAACTACTAAAAGCTGCATTTTTTTATGTGATGAAAGCCTTTTGAAGCATACTATCTTGCAAAGTATTGACTACAAAACATTTTACCATTCAATGCGTTGATTATCATAAATGCAAATTTGATTGATTTTTTTTTCAAAATCCAAGCGGTTTTTTCATTCAAATAAAAACACTGTACAGTGAACACAAATAAAAATCTGATCAAATTATGCAAATATTAATCAGCTTAGATTGACTCAACAACCATGTCTTTAAAAAAGGGGATTTCAGGTAATATCATTCGTTTGAACCCTCTTTATATGGTAACTTTGAATGATTTTTTATTTTTAATTTAGTGTTTTTTCCCAGAATCGAGGAAAAAAGTTTTGCTAGTTTTTCTTCAAAAACTGATAGTCATGTGTAAATTTCATAAAAATTTATTACTGAGCTGTGCAAATCAGGTTAAAAATTTATTTTTTATGAAAGAAACTTCAATTGTCGCCTTTTCTTTTATTAAATTAAAAACGGCTGAAACGATGTTTTATAAAGTTAAAAAAATCACAAAAATTTTTGTACACGTCGATTGGCACCTTAATGATGCAAATATCATAATTGGTTCGTGAGATATAGTGAATGATAAAAATGACCTTGAAAATCATGATGACTTTTAATGAGTTTTTATTTTTAATATAATTTTTTACGTAATCATTAGGAAAACGTTTGCTGGTTTTTCTACAAAAATTGTTTGGAGTATATGAAATTTTATAAACATTGATTACAGTGTCTTCCAAATCAGGTTAAAAATTTATTGTTTATGAAAAAACTTATTTTTTTGCACTTTTTGTTTGATAAATTAAAAAAACGGCTCCTAAGATTTTTTCAAAAATTTGATAGAATCACACAAATGTCGTCGATTGACACCATAACCATGCAAATCCTATGTTTGGTTCGCGAGATATAACGCATGACAGAAATGACCTTCAAAGGATCAAAACAACAACAGATAAAACTTTAAATAAGTCATGTACACTAAGATTGAAATTCAAAATATACACGGAAGTACAATTATCACATAATCTGCATCGTAATCGAATCCTTCTCAAAGCTTATAGTTTATATCATAATTTTCATTTATGTTCCCATTTAAATTAAGATACAATGATAGTCGTGTGCGTAATCTTGCCAACACTAGTAATTATCGGCAATTGAACAAATCATGTGTTGACTATAATAATATTCCGAACGACATAATTTTCAGAACAAATGCTCGTCGTTACAGTGTTCCATGCATTCGTTTTGATCTTGTCTACACTATATCTAATTTATCTGATCACATTATCACATTCTGCAAAATCACGTAGTTGTCACGGCTCATATTCCCCAGTATGTAGGTACTGAGTAATTAAACCAAAGAGGTAGTGTGTCGCCATCCGCATAAACGCATTTATCATGAACACTGGTCGCCATGATTGCAGCATTAGCCCTAAGGATATTGAATAATAAATTGAAGTGACAAAAATCGAATTTGCGAATTCGCTCGAAGATCTGAGGTGTTTTCTAGATACCGGTACATAAATCACGTCAGGTGAGGTGTCGATGTATCTAAGGTGAAGCCTGGAGATGTTTCCTGATAGAGTATATTTACAAACGCAGATACTTCTTATAGATGAAAAAATAATGATTGTAGACATTTTCAATTACTTGTACATATCTTGGCAAGAGATAGGTGTCTAATCAATATATACTCGAAGTTTGAGACGTTGCTCCTTCACACTGCTTTCAAACAGGAACACTAGGAGCACCGAGGACAATGGCAACACATACAATACAAAGTTGTTTAAAGAAGAACTTGCCTACAATGTCGCATTCCTCTTCACTAACTTCTCGACGCTGCACCTGATTCGTGATTACCGTAACGACATGTGAATTAAGATCAAAGCTTCTAATAGTTTCATTATCATGGTCACATATATTCCCTTTTGGAAATGTTAGTCCTATGTTCAAAGTTTCATTCGAACCTGAATTTCTGCGGCTATCCCTATTGGTTTTCATAGGACGCAGAAATAACAATGCTTTTGCGTTTCCCCATCAAAAAGGACACGAGAATATACCACGAAATGCCCGGGAAATGTTTTGCGAGGGCTCATAAATTATTTGTAACGTAAATCCGTCCATAAAAGCCCCGAGTTGAATGTCGTGATTTCATGAAACGATGGGTCCTCGGTGTGTGTCCTACCTCCACATGGTAGTGGCAGCTTCCCTAATACGTTTTCGGGACGACAATGAAATGTCATTCAATTTGGGGGTAGATTAAGTGATTAATAGGTTCACCTCCTGGCTGTCGTCACTATTACGTCTGCAGGTGACTTTATTGGCAATTTAGTGGCTAATTTTTCAATTATCATGTTTGCTGTAAATTTAAATTTCAGTTTGTTGGGTTGCGGCCGCAGTTTAGGGCAATTATTCAGGATTAAGCATGGAGATTAACCAGGCTGCGTAAAAGGCATTAGTATGAAGATGGGAATGGAATGGATTAAATATTAATTTAAGTTCTTGTGTACATTTGAGAGGCATAGGTGATATTGCTTTAGATTCCAGCATAGAAAATATGATTACTGAATACAAATATCACTTTTCCAAAAATATATAAAATCAAATATGATAAAAATTATTGGGAGTTAATTTTAATGTAGTTTAGTTTCCGTGGTTTTGGTTGCCAGATGATACGAAAATCCTTGTGGAATACATTGAAAGTTTTGCGATGGAAATGATTTGTCCTTATTTTCATGTCACGGAATGATCTAGATTCTAGATTTTGGGCGGCTGCGGATTCAGTCGCTGGAGCCATGCTTCCATCCACTGAGTCCGCAGCCGCCCAGCACTGTTTTAGAGTTTATAACCAAGTTCAGCAAAAATTCCGGAGACCGCTCTAATAGTCCGATTTTGATTTTGTAAAATGTGTTTGATAAGTTAAGTGCTCTTGTATATGTGGAAAACATTTCTTTTTATGGATTGTTTTATATTTATTGCTATTTTGAGGCAAGGATAAAAAATTCAAAATTTTTAACGCCCTAGTCTATTATTGATGAGGTAGTACAAAGACCTTCAACTTGTTCATATAAAACACGCTTTCAGATTGTTTTCCTTCGAACCTGCTGTCGACGACAAACACCTGGATCACATAAAAAAAAACAATATCAAGAGAAAATGGAATCCCGGGCTGCTACATGATTACAGATTTCTTAACCCGCCAGTGGTGACGCAAAATTATCTTACATAGTTGGTGACGTCGGTCTCAGAGACCGAAATTTTCGAGTGAAGATCAATCCAAAATAACACAATTTCTGTAAATGTAGCAAATTGAACTTAAAAAATACAAGGTTAAAGTATAATAAAACACAAAAAATTATTACATCACATCACGTTTATTAATAATAATAAAATTCCCCTGCAACACTAAAAAAATGTGATATTTTCATACACATATTTTTCTACGCAACCGCTCTCACAGACATATGCGGCACCATTCGCGGGGGAAGGGGGGTAGTACCGGTTATAATTTTAAAAAATCAATTTTTCAGTTTTCAATTTATTATATCTTGAGAAATCACGTCTCAAATTGTCTTAAGATATTCCCAAAAGTAAAGAAGTTACGGCGATTTGAGCGTGCACGCCTTTTTCGCTTGGTAAGCGATATTTTCCATAATCGAAACTTTAAACGCGTTTTTCTCGAAATGACGTTTTTCCAATTGCGGACACTTATTCTTCGGATTAGCGGGATCGATTTAAGTCAAATTTGGTGTGCTTCTTTATTCAAGCATCTTGTGTGGTAATCTACCAGAATATAGCCCAAAAATCAATCCCAAAAAAATTTGGCACGCGAAACGAAGTTAATAAATTGATTTAACAAAAAAAAAACCTCAAACAACCGCTATTCCATTCTGATCAATTTTTCAGAATATTGTGGAAGATTAGCACGTAAGAAACATTCCTTTTTAAAATGCGGTTTGATTGTTTTATTTCAAATTCTTCATTCCTGAGATTACCTGTCCGCAGTGGGTCGAGGCATTTTTCGAGATTTCAACTTTGGCGCCCTCTTTACATAAGTAGAAAAATAATATGATAAAATAAAGGGGCTGAAAAAAATATGTTGAAAATTAGGCTGTTTTTAGCATTCTAACCGGTACTACTCCCTTAAGAATCGAGAGGAACTTATCTGGGGATAAATACCATTAAAATTTAAAAAAAGTGACAATAATTTGCACATTTTTTCCAAACAAGAACATTTAGTGTCTCTAAAAAATTTCTGTAGATACATTTTTATTAATAGTTCATAGTCCTAGTAAAATTCGACATAAGTTGCTATAAGTTTCGACGTAATGATTTTAGTTGTGGAAAATGAACGTCAGTTTACACGAAATACTTTAAAATATTATCAAAATTCCACATCTGGAGGCTTTAAATCTAGACTGAGTTCGTGTGATCTGGTAGTCATATTAGGTAGTGCGCCATCATCAGTAAGTTTATACCAAACTTTACTAGCCTGAAAGCCAAACAGAAAGATTTTTTTGAAAATATTGCTATCTTTCATATAAAACAAAATTAAAGCCCTGCTATTGCAACTTGTTATCGTAGATATTTGGCTAATATACATATGACCATTATGCATTAAAATCGTGTTGTAGGAGTACCGTACTAAACGAACTTCATACAGTAAGTGCGCAAACCATATGTAATTTGGGTCTTTTGGACCAAATTTCTATATTTTGTTTCATATAAATATTTATTTAAATGGTATAAAACTTTTCTACATCAACAAGCAACTAATGAACTTTAGGATTTTTTTTCACTTTTATTTACAAAATCGCGGCTATCATGGAGGCACCCAAAAAAACTGGTTGACATGATATCTGTTCACTGGAGTGTTAGAAACAAAAAAAAATACGAATGAAATGTTGAAATATATTTGATTGGCTATAGCCCATAGCAGAATTAAACCTTTTAGACGAAAAAAATAAAATGGAGGATTTTTAACTTCCCAGTTCCCTATGGGAAGTTATTGTAATGGGGTCGATTTTGTGAATCCCAAATTTTGACATATCTCCACGTTTTAAGGTCTCTAGAATCAAAATCCATCGTTTTTAGTGAGATGTCTGTGAGTGTGTATGTACGTATGTGTATGTGCGTATGTGCGTTCGGAATTATTTTTCGTCTCGATTATCTGGAGAACCAAAGATTGTATTGACGTGGGACCGGTTTTAAACGACGTGTAATTACGTAACTTAGAACTGAATGACTTTTCAGCAAAATCGGTTAAGCCGTTTTTTATTTAGGATGAAAAAACTGAAAAAACGACTAAAAATTGCTTATTTTTAAACTGTTGATACGCACTATTAATTCGTGCAGATACCAAATACCTTCATAGTAATGTTGTCATTATTGTGCGTTTTAGCAAAATTTTGATCAAATTTGTAAAAAATGTTATTTCAAAAAAATAAAGATTAATTTTTAAAATTCCAAACTTATATTATCAGGTTTGGGTGATATTTGGATATTTGGATATTATTATAAATAATTTAATATTGTTAATAACAATCAAATAATATTAGTAATAATTTGATATCGTATATATAAAGTCAATTATAATTATTCAGTAACGGTCAAACATTCTTAATAACGAATGATTATTTTAAACAATAATTAAATACCCTCAATAATAGTTGTGGATTCTGAGGCCGAGATGGAGAAAGAGGTTGAGGACGGAGTGGAGGACAAGAAGGATGACGAGGACGAAGCGGCCGAGGTTGCCGAGGCTTTGGTAGAGGATGACCAGGTGGTGGAGACGTCTTCCTCTACCAAATCTTTTATGGTTGGATGAAAAATTGATAAAAATAATAAAAGTAATTATTAAATAATTATAATTAAATAATTTTTAATAATATTAATTATTAATAATAGTAATTAATAATAAAAGCAAATTATAGCATTTTATTCACCCCACTGGGAAGTTAGTCGTGTGGGCCTCAAGGGTCGCACTTAGACCACATTTTTCAATTTATAACCCATATCATGCAATTTAATTTCAAAATAGGGGTTATAAAGCTGATTTTTTGATCATAGATTTTTCGAAATCGTGTCAACCAGGTCAAAAAGCCTTGTTTCGAGAAAAACACGCACGCATGTCACTCGACAAGGCAGCGACGTTCAAGGACCACATTGAAACTGCGTGCGAAAAAGCCTCCAACTGCATCCGAGCATTGTATCCCTTGATAAACAGAAGGTCAGAACTATCGACCGCAAACAAATTAATCCTGTATCAAGTCGCTATTTTGCCAATACTCTCCTTCGGAATACCAGTTTGGAAGTAGTGTACCGACTATCACAAAGCCAAACTTCAAACAACCCAAAACAAAATATTAAAACTCGTACTAAACAAACCTTGGCACTACTCCACCAAACAACCTCACAAAGAAGCAAATATTTGCACTATTAAGGAGCTAATAGCCAAAAGAATGGAATCTTATGAAAAACGTTCCAGGGCACTCAATAACCCACTCATTACACCTTCTCGGTCTCGTTAAACTGCCAATAGCAAATTGGCCATAAGTAGAGTAAGTTACAACTGTAAGTAGCGATAAATAAAAAGAAAAACTACCAAAAACAAGGTTTTTGCTTGATTTTTCTTGTGCAGTCTACAAATTATTTAGAATGATTAAAATCTAAATGTAAAAAGCAACAATCATAGATGTAAAGGCCTGATGTTAGTAAACGGCTGTAACTCTTAAATTTAAGCACCTGTAATACACATGTAATCGAAACTAAAATAAACTGTGATCTTATTTTATCTTATCTAGTACCTAAAAATCATGTTATTAGAATTTCGATTTTTTTGAAAATATTGACCGAGACTGCCCCTTTAACCATAAATATTGAAGGTAAAAAGCCGTGAAGAGAAAAACATGAGATGACACGAGTGTGAGTTCTTGTGTACGATTGATTGATGGTTTCTTGTCAATAATTCTGGGTGAAAAGTTGAAGCCTTAGCTGCTATCTTTCTGGCTATTTAAATTTAAAAGCAGCATTTTAAAGCAACATATCGAAGCTGATGACTAAATTGGGTCCTTGTTCATTTTGGGTCTCTCGATTAAACAGAGTAAGCAGCACATAATCAACAACTAGCAAATTTATACAAAAAAGTGTAAACGTGAATGATAATTAATTTATGGCAATATTTCTCGCAATCATTTTTGAATGCTTTTCATTTTCCTGTTATGATAATTCACGGCTCTACACAATTCTAAGAGCAACAACCACAAACAGCAAATAATTCTAAATTGAACAACTCTACATTTAGCACAATTTATCAGGCACAGAAAATAGAGAATGTAAGGTTCGAATGTGCCGGAGACGAAATCCTTGGCCCATGGAAACGTAACCACAATGAAATCTAGAAATTCGATCCTCATAAAGAACGAATGCATGTTTGAAATATTAATTTTCAGTGTATCTACGCAATGCTCAGCTAAAGATAAAGTTTTGACTATACCATCTACAGAAAGCAGTAGGATCTAATCCTTTTTGGTATGCTGAGTTTTGATAATGCAGGAAATTTGTTGGCTTATGAACAATTGTGCAGTCGACTGATAAATGTCGAAATGTTTTTGATTTAGTTCTGATAGTTTCGAAGCAGGAAATGAAAATTTTGATTAAATGATAGGAAGAAGAAACTGTTAACAAATATGAAGTAAAATATTATCGTGTGTTTATATGATTGCACGTTGATTTTGTCTTATCTGTGCAAAGAAAATATGATGTTCGGATAAAACTCAAACATAAAATATGTTTTCAGTTATCCCATTCTCAAGGTAGTTGTTATAAAATTGAAGCTTTGTTTAATTCAAAGCAATACTTTTCAACAATGACTAATCCTGATTATCCTTTTGAGAAAATTCGGATAAACAACAGACAATTTTCTAAACGATTTCTACGTTCTTTTTCATAACTGTGTCGACTTCAAGCAGAGATATCATCGGATTCGGATCATTTTCTTAGAAAATCGCTTTATCTAAAGTGATATGGCTTCTACGAGACGGGTGTGCCCAAGACATTTTACAATTCTTTCACTAGAAAGTAATTTCAAATGGAACACGGGATGTGAATTGATATTCAACTCGGGATACAAAAAAAAAATATTTTAGATTCTGTGTCCCTAGGGATGGGGGTAATATTGTGGCTGACGTGAACCATCTAGACGGTCGGATAAAAAGTTTAAAGCGTCAGATATGACGGCAAATAGATACAGTAGATAATGGACGAGAAAATGTTGCCTAATGATAGAAGATAATGTCTGATTAATATTAGTTTGCTCATTTGAAAAGTTTGCAAAGTAAGTTAGACTTGATTTTGTTGTTGTAGTTAAAATGTTTCTTGTGTAAGCAGAAAAAACTGCAGTTAGCTTTTATCTTTGTGGATTCCTACATTTCTATTATGCTCGAGTTCTATGTGCTGCCAGAAAGATGAAGAATCTTATCGCAACAAAAAAATGTGCGAAGTGTAAAGGTCAATTTGAATTATGTTCAAACCGAGTTTTGATTGACTCGAAAAAGGATAGACTGAATAAAATTCCCCCGGTTAGTACGATCATAAGAACCAAAAGAGAATTGTCTTCTGCAAAAATACCTTTTAAAAAAGTTAGAAGATGCTTTCAACGAACTAAGTGGAGACTTTTTCATATTTGGGGAGGAAAACGGAATACTTTTGCAAGCAGAAATATTGGGTGGTGATTTTAGCGGCTCAATAAACCAATTGTTTCATCGGGAGTGTAACAGGAGACTTTATAAATGCA
Source organism: Oxycera nigricornis (assembly GCA_963942545.1). Classification (NCBI taxonomy): domain Eukaryota; kingdom Metazoa; phylum Arthropoda; class Insecta; order Diptera; family Stratiomyidae; genus Oxycera; species Oxycera nigricornis. Next base: position 31,897,222 of record OZ012659.1, read on the forward strand.
CATAATTGAAACATTCAGTAAATTCACACGAAAACAACATGGGATTCAGTGAAAGTTAATATACACCATTAGCTGTTAAACGCATTTCATTTTTAAAAATTTACAAAAGTATACAAACGTTAACAAAAAAAAAGAATTTTACGTGACTATTATTATTGACAAAACTATCCATTCAACAGTGAGTTCGAAATAAGCGTATGCTTTGTTCTTGGGAAGAAACAGAAATTTCCATAGTAAATGTAAATGACTTCACCATGTTTGTGTTTTTAACGAGTGCAAACGTGCATACATACATGCGCGTCAATAATGAGAAATATAAAAATACACAGTGTTTGTCAACTTCCCAGTATATGGAAGCGCCTCGAAAATTGAAATTGTAATGTTGAACATATCTTTACGTTTTGAGGTCTTTGTATTTTTGGAAAGAAGTCTGGTTGTGTGTGTGTAATTTTTAACTCTTTTTGCTTTTTTTTAGAAAAACTATTTAGATTATATAAATATTATAAACATTGATTAATAGTCATAGGTTGTGCAAATCAAGTTAAAATTGTTTTCTTTAAAGCCTAAGTTTTTTCAGCTCCAGTATTTTTCTTTTGAAAAATGCTTATATGCGTCGATTGACATCTTTACAATGCAAATCCTGTGTTTGGTTCGCGAGATATAGCGCATGACAGAAATGACCTTCAGAGGGGCAAAACAACAAACCCCTCCGACCGAAATGTCCTAAAAACTAGTCAGCTCTGAAAATTGCAAAGACGCTTCGATTGATACCTCAACGAAGTCGATATGACTGTGTTTATGTGATGCTCGTAGGAAAAACGGTCCCCGATCGTACGTACACACACACACACACATGTATGTATAAATCTCTCTTTCTAAAAACACTTCATATATACTTATAGACCTCAAAACGTAAAGAAATATTGAAAATTTCAATTTCGGTTTTCGAGGTGAATACAACAACTTCCCATATCCTGGGAAGTTAATAATGCTTTAGTGTTGAATTTTATGAAAAACATATTTTTGTTTAAATAGATAAATCGCATTTAAATAATCTATTGATCGTCTCGCAAATAATTTTTATTATTTTATGATTTGAATGTTACTGTGTGATCTAGGTATTAATTGTAACTTACGCAGAAAAAACATCGTAAACCATATGTTTCGGATGAAGTTAAATACTCCCCGCGAAATTAGGTTTATATTTATAATTAGTCCAGTCTAATAGGAGTTTGATCGTGCATTTTGGGCTGGCAGGCAAATTTTTATTGTAATGTGTGGGCAATATAGTTAGCTTAAGTTCAAGTTTTTGGGGTCGCAGCTCCAATCCTCTGGGTTTCATCTTAGAAATAAAAGAAAGCGTTGCACCCCCATGTCTCCGAAACCATGGCTCCTACAAGAAATGTGTATGGCAAACTTCCGTAGAATAATTTTTTTAGCAAGTCGTTCATACATCACTTATACGTGGTGTGGATAATCAAAAATTTACAAGTCAAAAACCACATCCAAAAAGAGGGGAACATCTTTCGGGAACCACAACTTATTTTATTTTATTTATTTCCACGTTTGACGCGAAACACGTTGGTATACTTTTCTAAGACAATTTTGTCACAAATCGTTTGTGCTATTGATTGTTCCAATCCCTGTACATTAGCGGGAGTTATTTCATCCCAAAGAAGAGAAAGTCGCGTGAAAAACGAGTTTTTAGGCCAAAAAATCGGCTTTTGATGACACACCCTCCATTACGAAACTCGCGGAGCATTTTGGTAGGCAGGCAAATTTTTGATGCACGTCTTACTGCGAGCTTAAATTCCAGTTTCTGGCGTCACAGCCCCAATCTTCGAAGCTTCATATGAAAACAAGAAGAAAAGATGAATGCCTCCATATCGCCGAAATCGTGGTTCACACAAAAAAGTTTAATACTCGAAACTTTAGTAGAATTTAATTTGTAGCAAATTGTGAAAACGAAAACGACCTTTATAAGGGCGGATCGTTTTTCGGGCGCCGCAACTTTTTTGTTTTCCCTATTTTCGCGAAATGCCTTCGAAAATAATTTTTAGACAATTTTAGCGCAAGCCGTTTGCAGTATTGCTTGTTTTGATCACTGGTGGCAGGTATTGAATCTTCAAGTGGGGAAAGTCACATGAAAAATGCATTTAAACACCAGGTGCACGGTTCGCGGGAACAAACTTCCCAGTGCCAAAACTGACTGCACCAAGTCAACTATTTTTAATGCGTTTTCTGCTTTTAACGGTCCTGTTGATTTTGGACCCAAATCACTTTATGTCATTGACGGTGGCTATCTGTTGCACAAAGTAATATGGGATCGCAATGCAACATTCCTTGCTTGAAACAGATTTATATGATTATCGGTTAAATAACACTGAGGTTGCAAAATTTCTTGGCATTCTACAACCGGTACATTGAAATCGTAAGGTGCATCGTCATTGTCATGAACATTATCATTATTAGTGATATTGTCATTCATGCTGATATTTTTTCCAAAACTATAAGCGATGCTGCTACCGTGACTAACATTTATATTATCTATAATAATATTCTTATCAATGATGCTACTAGTTTTCATTTGTATTTTTGTGTTTAATATTTTTAAAGTATACGTGTATGTAAGTATTACTGGGAAGTTGACCGGTTGGGCTTCAAGGATCGCACCTCGCGGCTTGTTCCTTAATTGTCTTAAATTAACTGACACACAGTGATGCTGTCAGAATCATTGACAACTCGCAACGGAACGAGACGTTTGTGCGTTTGACGTTTACAAGTACTATTAACATAATTGGACAGCTCACATTTACTACATACTTTCTAGAAATTGTTTGGTAAATAAACGGTTAATCATGAGGGAGGTTTAAAAATGGTTGATATGCAACAAACATCCTAGGGCCATTTGTTTCTATCTAATAAGTTTCTAGCTTATCTCATTTAACAGTTCTTCCGAGAAAATCCCTGGCTTCCTTATTGATTGATTGAAATAGGTCTGCCTTTTTCTGGCTTGAACTTTCCAGATGCAACCAATACTTGATTTGAAGCTTGAATCTGGAATAATGTTCATGCAATGTATGTTAACACATTGATTGCGAATGTCTAGGTTCATTTTACTTTCATTCCGCCATTCCATTGGTAAATCCTCCATACCATACACTTGGCACAAAAATCATGAGAATCTCACACGTTACCAACATCGCTACGAAGACAAATGCCTTTTGAAATGCCTTCAATCTGAACAAGGTGCCAAGAAATTGATTGCTCCGACTTACAATGAAGACGTGAACTGAAGTGTGGTTTGTGGTTTTTCATATTCAATTCATCTAAATTGCCACAAATCTGCATTTAATTTATAGCTGCTACGAAAGTAGATACAAAGGTACAAAATATACGGCGCATATGCACGTTCCCATGTGCACATGTATGATTTGGCGCATATATGTACGTACCTATGTAAGTGCACGCAACATAATCATATGTTCGGTAAATGTTGTCGAGCAGAGCTAAATTTCTGGGAACGTGTAACAATGGCCATTGAAATAGTTCCAGTAGAAATGCTGTTCAGTTTTATGTAAATCAATTACGCGGGAGTGGAATTGTTACATTGATTCGAGCGTCTCTCAAAAGACAACACACTTTGTGAAAATAATTAAAGAAATTGAATCGCATCAGAGTAGTAGCTGTCCAACGCAAGTGTCTAGTCCTAATCAAATGGATGCTAACTTAAACACTTAAATGAATATCATCATGGTGCTAGAATCTAATTAATGTAATGTAGAAAGCGCATAATATGACGATCTTTTAAAATTCAATAGACATATCGACATTAGCCAACACTATCGATAGGCGTATCAAAAAATTAATATCAAATGGATTTCGCCTCCCCTTGCACGGTTTATCGTACACCCTTTCCTTATCTTCCATCAGAAACCTATCATTAAGGCGTGCCACACCTCAGAATATGATCATACATGTTTATTACTCAGCAACTAAATTAATAAATTCACTTAAGATATTCATAAATACAAGAGTGTTTGGTGTTTTGCGGTGATTATTCAAATCAAAAGGACCGAATCAAAATTCTTAGATTTAAAAATGGTTTCTTCAAGCAATTAATTAGTGATTGAGATGATTGATTGTTGGGAAAAGGTAAAAGTAAACTTCAGAGTGGTAATTAATTGTAACTTGTCGTCTGGTAAGGCTGCAGGACAATTTTGTGGGGTACACGCGTAGCATGGGTCGTGTAATTGTATCTGGAGGCGTTTGGTTACCCAACATTGAATCCCATGAATGACTGATTCCACGAAGGAGCAACGTCTCGTATTGATACAAAGTACAATTTCTAATTGGCTCGGTATCATGTTCACAGTTGATTATACGGTAAACTTGCAGACCATTTGCTTGCAAGCATGTGTGTTGGAAAAGATGAATGCACGTATTTTAGTTTTTTTCATGAGATTTTTCCCATTTTTAATGTTCGTCTAATGGGAATTTGACCGGGTGCATTTTGGGCTGGCAGGCAAATTTTCATTGTAACGTGTCGCCAATTCTATATTTAGCTGAAGTTCAAGTTTCTGGGGTCGAGGCTCCAATCCTCTGGGCTCCATCTTAAAAACAAAAGAAAGTGGGACACCTCCATATCTCAGAAACCATGGCTCCTACAAGAAAGTCCTTTATGACAGACTTACGTACAATTAAATATGAACTGTCATGCATACACCACTCTTACGTAGTGTCAATAATAAAAGTTACAAGCCAAAAACGACACTTAAAAAGGGAGGATTATCTTTCGAGTGCCGTAACTTCTTTATTTTCCCGTTTTCACCCCATGGTTTCTGAGATATAGAGGTCTCCCACTTCCTTTCGTTTTTAAAATGGAGCCCAGAGGATTGGAGCTGTGAACTTGAACTTAATTTAACCATAGAATTGGCTAAACTTGCAATTAAAATCTGACTGCCTGTCTAAAATGCACGGTTCACGTCACAATTCGGATCATTTTACTCGACTATAATACCAACATGTAATTTTGTTGGAACAATAGGACTTCGTTTTAAGGATTTGTATTTTGCATTCATCTATTCTAACACTTCAGATTGTTACATGCATGCGTATTCACTTAAGCCGTCCTATAAATTGAATGAAGTCTAGAAGGAAATCGGATCTGCCAATGTCCTTGATTGTCAATGTATGTACAGTGGTCAATCAAAATTTTTTAGAGCTTTTTTTTCTTAGTTACATGTGGCACGATAGACTTTAGTAAAAAAATAACATCCTTTAATTTTTCTTAAATGTGATCGCTCCATTAAATAGTATGTTGAATTCCAGCGTGTGCTTACATTTTGTACTAATTGGTGGTCTGGCAATTTAAGTTCTTGACGAATGTGTTTTAGCTTTTCTTGTGCTATACCAAAGTGGTTAAAATCAGTGACAATTCGTTTTGCAGCAGCTACCATCTGTGTTATTTCCGATTGAGGCTTAGCGAGTCCTCGATACCCCGCTGTAACAAATGAATAAAACACTTGGCAGAATCATATTCTGCGTCTCGTACACCTTTTATCATATTGGCTCGACTGTCATGGACAAGAAAATGGATGCATTTTTTCAGCGTCACTTATGTTTTTGACTGCCAAAGAGAAAAAGTATAAAAGATATATTTAACTTCCCAGTTCCCTATGGGAAGTTATTGTAATGGGGTCGATTTTGCGAATCCCAAATTTTGATATTTCTCCACGTTTTAAGGTCTCTAGAATCCAAATCCATCGTTTTTAGAGAGATGTCTGTGAGTGTGTATGTACGTATGTGCGTATGTGCGTTCGGAGTAATTTTTCGTCTCGATTATCTCAAGAACCAAAGATCGGATTGACGTGGGACCGGTTTTAAACGACGTGTAATTACGTAACTTAGAACTGAATGACTTTTCAGCAAAATCGGTTGGGCCGTTTTTTATTTAGGATGAAAAACTGAAAAAACGACTAAAAATTGCTTATTTTTAAACTGTTGATACGCACTATTAATTCGTGCAGATACCAAATACCTTCATAGTAATGTTGTTATTATTGTGCGTTTTAGCAAAATTGTGATCGAATTTGTAAAAAATGTTATTTCAAAAAAAATAAAGATTAATTTATGAAATTCGAAACTTATATTATCAGGTTTGGGTGAATGGGAGTAGAGACGCTAATGCAGTTTATAATTGGATATTGTTATAAATAATTTAATTTCGTTAAAAACAATTAAATAATATTAGTTATAATCTGATATTGTATATATAAAGTCAATTATAATTATTCAGTAACGGTCAAACATTCTTAATAACGAATGATTATTGTAAATAATAAATAAATACCCTCAATAATAGTTGTGGATTCCGAGGCCGAGATGGAGAACGAAGTTGAGGACGAAGTGGTGGACAAGAAGGATGACGAGGACGAAGAGGATGAGGTTGCCGAGGCTTTGGTAGAGGATGACCAGGTGGTGGAGACGTCTTCCTCTACCAAAGCTTTTATGGTGAGATAAAAAATTGATAAAAATAATAACAGTAATTATATTTATTTAGAATAATAATGTTTAATAATAGTAATTATTAATAAAAGCAAATTATAGCTTTTTATTCACCCCACTGGGAAGTTAGTCGTGTGGGCCTCAAGGGTCGCACTTAGACCACATTTTTTAACTATTTAAATAGGTCTAATTTATATCAAATTTGCTGACGTATACTTACAACGTATGAATTAAAGTACATATACCGTGCAAAAGAAAAAAACGAGGAAAAAAAATTACAAGCGCTAGGAAAGTAATTGAAAAAATTAATATAATTTTGCTTGATTATACTGTACGTAATCATTCTACTTACTTGCTTTCTTTCCTTCTCCACCACGCGAGATCTTGCTGTTACACAGCAAACAAACTGCCCGTTTATTGTCTTCACTACAAATTGCATAATATTTCCAAATACGTGATTTTTTATTAAATGGTACCATTTCGTAAAGCTTTTCGCGAATAAACTATGGTATTCTTTAAGATATACACTTATAAATAACACAATTTGATGTGACAATCAAATAATGCGTGTTGTGACGCGATCCACTCACAAATGAAACAAATGCGAACCAAGCGTAGCGAACGCACGCACATCAATAATGCAGGTCGACACGTGTCACCCACGAAACGTACGAAGTGTCGCCGAATATTCGGTGCTTCGGCCGAAAGCCTAGCAGAATATTCGGTATTCGGCAAAATCACTATTCGTGGCTTCTCCAATAAAAACTCAAGTAAGTGGAATGAGTTAATATCGGTCGTACCACCTTAATGAGCGCCCCAAAGTCCATTGATTACGTAAGGCTTTTGGTGAGAGAAGCATCTAATTAAATCTTCACAGAGAACGATCGGAGGAAGGGAGGGATAACTAAGTATTTTATCGTAAGTGGCGGATTTTATGAAAACGCTTGAAAGATGCTTCTATGTCGACTGAACTATTTTTTTGCGTGATGGACATATGTTTTCCATAAATGCTGAAAGGATATTGTGTTTAAATTATATCGGCATTTCACCTCACAAAGACTGAAAATCGTTACTTATTTTGCAGTTGATCTTAAAATAACATATGTTGTGCTGTAAAAATTGAATGTGAGAATATATATAAAACATATGAAATCTTACGTAAGATAGCTCAAAATTTACGAGGCCAAACTAAATGAACTACAAAATATCACAAATAATCATTACGTAAGTAATAGCCAAGCAAGATGTTTGCCGCATGCATTTAGAGTTAAGAACTCTGTATTTGAATTGTTAAGGATCTTGTTCAAACAATACATGGTGCGAACTCGTTGTTGTTCAACTGATTGTTTGCACAAGACCAAACACCATCTAATGGAATTTTCCGTCCACCCTGACCTGCGCGTCAGAAGGTTACCTGGTGGATAATAGAATTAAGAAATTTAGTCTTAAGTTTGGATTAAACGAGATCATACGATCTCGTGAACTTATAATTCAAAGAGTTTCATTTAAAACTTAATTCGTAAATAAAAGACGCTCCCTTATTCATTATACCGATTCATTGTTTTTTGTTTTTATTTGAATATATTTGGAAAGTATAAAAACATCCTTGATTTGGAATTTTATGAGAACTTCATAAGGCATCATATTTTCTTGACTTAATAGCCAGTGGAACTTCGATCGAAAAATAACATTTTAAATAGAATAATTCAATTTTTATGATTTGTTCATTGAATTAAAAAAACATCAGACCTGAATGTATTAAATATTATACCAAATCATACAAATGACAATACAATACGAGTATCATTCGAGTGATGAGACATATTGTTCGTATCAAACCACTTTTGCATTACAAATTACAAATATTGATAGTTTCTTGTTTTTGTATGAATATATTTTGAAATCATAGAAATCTGTAATTTTTGTTTCATAAAAAGTTAATAAACATCTTTGATCTGTGAAAGATCAGATTTCTCATAGTTTAAAAACTGTGAAAAATCGGATCTTCCAGAACAGTTAAATGATTGACAAACAAGGCAAGTAGAAAAAGTCAAATCAAATAATATTATTCGTATCATTCATAGTGGTTATTAACGGTTTATTGTTTTTATATATTTTTTTTGTAATCAATAAAAAAAATAAACTTTGGTTTCGTTAGAAACAGCTTAGAGCGTCTGATATTTGTAAGCATTTATTGCTAAACGTCCAAATAAAATAAAAGGATCATATATTTACATTTCCTTTTATTAAATTTAAAATCCCGCTTGCATTGAAAACTTCATGATGGCAACAAAACATTTAGTACGCGAGATATGGTGCATGACATAAATGACCTTGGATGTGTCAAAACGAAAAAAACGTCACACTAAATCTTTCCGAAATTTAACCAAATTGTCACATCACAACTACGCTTTGATGGACATATTAGGGAATTTGATTACAACTTTTCCTCCGGGAGTAAGAAAAAAATAACTACGAACGTATGCAAATAAACACTCGCACGCATACAGATTTTTTCCTAAAAAATACTTTTAAATTACTCCTTCGACTTTGAAAACCAAAGATAAATTCAAAACTTAAATTTGGATTTTCGGACCGATTACAAAAACTTCCCAATTACCGGGAAGTTACCAAACGACGTACTATGCATATACATTCTTCCGCAAATTTTCAAGGTTACTTTTACTGCTAACAAAAACACTCAGAAATCTCATGGAAAATACCACCGAATAATATTTCAAGGAAAAATGGTCTAGGAAATTTAATTCGAACACCATTTTTTCGAAATTACTGCTCCTAAATGGTAGTTAATAAAAGTAAGGAAATAGGCTTTTCTCCATATTTTTTTTAATATTTACGAATAGGGTTTTCAATTTTATAGTTAACCGATAAATTTACAAATTAAAATTACATTGAGTTTTGATCAAACTCTTAATGTCTAGACTAGATCGATGGCTGTTTTTCGTGATTGATATTTAATGCTTTTACAAGGACTATTTTTTGGACTTTTTCAAACCTTGCTATCAGTTTTTAACATAAAATCTTCATTGTTTGAGCTTGAAATTATTCAATGTGTTTTCATTACGTATTTGGTGATCTGAAGCCAATAACTTTTCAAAATCTTGAATCCGGTACTGTTTTTCGCTTCTGCCAAACAATAATTCGGAGATAATAATGAAAATAATTTTCCTAAAATTGCTTTTCGAATTCTGCATTTATAAAAATAGCTTTTTTACTATTCATAAGTAAAATTTTTCAAATAAATTTCTTCCCCGCCGATATATCATTGGAAAATTGGAATTCTACTACTTGGAGAAGTCGGTCTGCAAAAAAGTTCATTTCTCTTCTGCTAGTGTGCAGAGAGAAGCTTTCTCACTTTCATTCAACGAAATCGTGAATGAAAATGCTTTCTTTAGTGTATTTGAATCTTCAAGTGGACACGAGGGTGGATTTGCAACGCTGCATGAATCCAATTCACATTTCCGAGCAATCGTCCTTGTTATTATCGTTTGCCGTTCAGGATCAGCGATTTCCAGAGAAATGTGTGTGTTTTCTGGTTCAGATTGTATTTTCTAGAAAAATTTGGAGAGTCATTTTTTGTTTTTGTTGGTATTTTTTCATGAGTGTTCTGAGTACTCTTGTTTGAAGTGGAATGTTAGCATTTTAAGGTGTAGAATAACATGAGGATGTTATATTTTTTTTAGAATGGTTCTCATCATAAATTAGAATTTAATCGCTGGCGGTTGTTTGGAGGTTGGTTAATTTTTGAGAAATGACATTAAGTTGAAAATACGAACGTCAAATATTAAATTGGCATCTGAATTTGACTGATTTAATTAGAAAATAGATGCTTTTTGGCAGTGAAGATTTTCCAGGCGAATAACACACACGTATGATCTAAGCACTGCTTAATTTTATCTGTTTTATCCATATATGTCTATGCTTTTTATTTATTGCTTGAAAACGATGCAAAAAGCCACTGTAAAAAATATGCTGATTTGATCATGCAAGCATGTTTGCTGTCCAGTCAAAGAAGAACAGTCACAGGGTAATTTTTGAAGCTGTTATATGTCACATGAATGGTCGGATTGGGTTGAGTTTTTTTGGAGAAACTAAAATCTTGAGAAAAAAACCTATGCAACGTACCACATACAAACATCTTTCCAAAAACACTTTTCAGTATACTCGTAATATTTCAAAACGTAAAGACATATTGAAAATTTCAATTTAGATTTTCGAGGCGATTACAAAAGCATCTCATATATTAGGAAGCTAACAAACACTGTGTGGCTTTACATTTCTTATTAATGACGCGCATGTATGTAAATTTTGCACATTTGCACTCATTGACAGATTCACAAACCTCAAGTTAATACTTGTGGCTTGTTATAATTAACGCACGAATCGCTATTTGACCCCACTATTAATGAACGTTTTGGGCTCTAATGAATGTGAAATTTGCGCTTAATAATAACTGGTATGTTGAATCTACAACGCAAAGTTATGAACTCTCTTCTAGAAATTAGGAATAATGAAGTTTTGAGAAATGATTGATTCGATTAAGCATAATTAAAGGTATTGAGCTGCAGAGGAGAAACTTTTTCTTACAACAAATAGTGTAGTACGGATAAATATGACGAAAAAATGGGTGTGTCTGTGCTTAAACATCACACAGCAATCAACTGTTGTGCATTAAAGCAACCCAACAGGAAGACAAGTTTGTAATTAGATTAAGACTGACTATGACATCGAAGCAGCTAGATCTTGTTCTTCAGAGAAAAGGATTCATTACATGACGTCAAAATATCCCTATCGCAACATATTTAGTGTCGTTGAAATGAATTGCAATATTTAACTGAAACTTTCCCTTCCATTTTCATTTTATCATTTACAATTTGTTCCAAGGATCAAACGAATCCAGTTGTGAATAGAAATAATCGTATTTTCATGGACCAAAAAATAGGTAAAAGTATCTAATCTGCAACAAGCGTGTACCGCACATTGATGTAAATATCATCATTAATCCTCGTCAATTTTCTCGTTAGAGAACAGATCCTCTTTTTCGGATAAAATACAGAAAACAACAAAATAAATATGAAGGGTATGCTGCAAAGAGCGATGCAAAGCTCAATTTTTTTGGCTTAGCTGTAATAGATTTTCTGTCATGATTAAAAGGGGTCCGTTTTTTCACAGCATTTAAAATGCATTACCTCCATTGTAAGTTCGATTTGATTGTTGTTTTTTGCAATGGCATTTTCGTTAAAAACAAGTGGGCGAATGGGCTGTCTCTTTAGCCGTCTAGACAAATAAGAAATCTAATTGAAGAAAGTGCTAAAATTAGTTGTTTGATATTTATCTACGTGGAAAATGGAATTATTTGAAACGAAAGTCCATTTGAGAATTTAATGGCGTATTTGTAGAGGTAAAAAAGGTAGGGTGGGTAAATGTTTTAGAAGATAAGTTTTTGAGGATATAGAATAGAAAGTCCAGAATGACACTGATAAACTGGCTTAAAGAAATCTACCTCATACGATGCCCAACATGTTTCCAAACCAACCTGAATAATTTTTTGGCAAAATTCTTTTCAGATTTGAAAATAAATTTTCAGAAAACTGCTAAAATAGGTGAACAATGGGTGTTCATTATTGTTGATGTCTTTAAGAAGAGTGCTATGGATTTTGTTTCTCACATCGCGCGTGAAAGAATGAGTGAGCACGCATAGTTAAATTATCCCATGTGGAATTGGGCGAATGTATTGTGGCGAGGCAGCTGTTGTCTGTCAGCATTTCGTGTAGGTATATTCCACGATCTCAGTAGTGTGCGAATAGCATGCGCTCCGATGAAAACTAGAAAACTAATACGCGTGCGAAATTTCACATGGTACGTTCTGTAATAAATGCACGACGAATTTGCTGTAGTGTTTCTAGTATTTATTATGTATGCTATGCTGAGCAACAGTATTAATTGGTTTTTGCCTGGTTGAACCAGACAGACATGTAGATAAACCTCATCTTCTCCACAAGCATGCTAGTTATACGTCAAAATTTAAGATACATTTTGAGACCCGCTAAGGACGAACTGGACTAGTGAGCCATGGATACAAGCATCAACCACGCTAGATGTCAACATTGAAAAATACCCCGCGGAGTATTTGCATTAACTCTAGATTTAAGTGGGGCAGAACCGTGCGATTGGATTATGTGCTTAACCGAAATTGGCAATTTATATTATTTACAAAGAGACTAATCGTTTCCAGATTATTTTGTTTACTCCATAATTTAAAATGGTATTTTCAAACGAAGAAGCTAGGAGCCCATTTAATGATGTTCTGTTTTCATGCAAAACAAACATTTTTTACAGCCAATCAAGGGCCGATGTTTCTTTAAACAATTGTGGAGTTCGTAGAAATTTAAAAACACTAACGAACTTTGTCCAGGATAGCAAGGCTACCAAAGTTTGTCGGAGAGTTTACACTCGCTCGATTATTACGATTTTTATAACAACGTCGAACTTTTCAGCAAAACGTTAAGTTAATAGTAAAACATAAACCACCACTTTCGTGGAAAAGTTTCGTGCGCTTTCTTCAGGAACCAACCCTTTAACAGTGTTCCAACCACTGCTCGGATCAAAATGCCAAATAGTCGCTGCTACACTCACTTTCAACTTTGCAATCATGCTAAACTTTGCCGTACTGAAAACCAACCCAAGTAATTTTGTATCAAATTCAATGTGTCTGAAAATGAAACGGAATTGCCAACAAGAAAGGTTCGAAAGGATTCAACAAACCATTACGACATAAACGTTCATTCACAGCTCCAACGCAAATTTCAGCTAAAAAGCGAAGAAAAAAGAGTGAATAAAAAAAGCTACGACGACAAGGACGACGAAGTCGATGGTAATGATGATGATGAAAAGAGTTTGCCATGCGAAAATTCTGGAAATTCTTCAAAGATGGATACCATGATTTAGTAATGAAGATATGCTGAGTCCTAGAGACGGTAAACAATCATGTCGTAAGTGAATGAGTGACTGAGTGAACATCACACATTCGCGCCTTCACCATGATTTCGAGCAATTGGCCAAAAGAGATGTTATTTCGTTAGAATGTTCAAGCGAAGGATTTCTTGGAATCTGAAGCACCTCGATCCTTGATAGACACTTTCCTTTGCGAAGTTAACTCAGCCAGAGAGGTAAATTCGTTAACAGGCCATGTGGGGATCAGATAAATTGAATTATTTCATTCCCGGCGATTGTTTGCAAGGTTATTATTATTAACAATATTCGTTCTTGCTTTTCAGTGTGCTTTGGGCATGTTTTAAGTGAATTAGTCATGCAAAATGAAAATTGTAACATTTCTTGAGCAGTTTTACATGAGCGCCAGCTAAAGACAGTACGTTGAAAACGGATTCACAACAAGAAAGAAGAGCAAAATAAATCATTCATTTTGGGGCTGAAACGTCTCAACCGGTAAGCGAAAATGTTCTTCTCCTCCACGAACAATGTGTCAATATTATATATCAAAGTCCTTAAAAGTTTGCTCGTGATTGTACACAAAATGGTTGTTTTTGCGGAGAAACAGATCAAGCGGGCGGATCCCTATCGTAAACTTTATTCATTAAGTCCTGGATCCATTCGAAGAAGTTTCTCTAGCATAGTTTAATCTTATTTCGCACTTTTTCGCTTGCTTAAATCCATCGCGGCCTTGAAGATGAGACAAAAACATCCTATGCAAGCAGTGAATTGTCTCCTGTTGACCTAAGAAAGTACCTTTCCAAATTCTTTCGAACATCCTTGCATCGTCGTCAAGGACACTTCTTGCAGAGTGCAGCCACCGTGGATGCTGATGAGCATTCTTTTTTAGTGGGCGAACGATATGGGGTGGGTAGGTCGTTGGGTGGGTGGCGTACTCTCGCGAGGAAAAGCTTTTCCTTGAAGTGGGTGCGCGCAAAATGAAAAGCTTCTCGCCGTTATTGGAGGTCGAGTGCGTCCATCGAGGTTTGGGATCGACTGTAAAACCATCCATGGTCGGAAGATTGTCTTCAGTTGCGTGCTGGTGATGAAATGGTAAATGCCGGCATCGGAGTTTCCCGAACAGGGAAAGCGTGTCCGTGGCAGTTGAAAAGTTTTCCCGGAGTGAAACCACAAAACGGGATCGTGGATGATAGTCGTGCAGCATTCACAACTCATCAGTCGGTGATTTCATGTCAGCGAACCTGGACGGATTTTCCACTGTCGTTAACATGAGAGGTGAATCGGTTAAAGTGTACGCTAACGTCTTGAGAAACTATCGTTGAATATAAAAGCAAGCAAGCAAGCAATCAAGCAAGAAGTGGATGCATGATGGACAGCTTGGCAGGCTTGTGAAGTGGCCAACGTCGCTGCGAATAATTAAAATGGTGATAATGATGTTGTTGATGGTGAAGACCTTGATGAGTGGGTGAGTGCAGTGGTTGAGCGGTGCAGCGATTGTTGAATGTCTTTAAGTGTTAGCCAGAGCTAGTACGAGGCGAGTGCGTGTTCAAGGAATCTTTTGGACATCATTCTGAATTCAGATAATCAACATTAGAATGATACATTTATTCACCCATTCCGATTAGCCGAATAGTGTTCAGAAACGATTTGGATGTGTTCTTTTGTGCATTTGGGTTAAAGAAGTGTCTTATGAGAAAATTTGCTGGAAAGTTATGAGAAGTGCAAAACAAAGCGAACTCCTCAATTTGACAGTTATTCAGTGAAAGTGTTAAGACTACTTTGAATTAGAATTGTTCTCACAATTTTGAAAAGTGTGATAATTAAGTAGGTAAGTAAGAATCGCTTCTGATTTTGAATCGAGAACAACATAATTAATTTCTTTACTTTACGGATCGATGGTCACAATATGCGATCAAACATATAATGTTGCCTTTTTCCTTAAAATTCATTTTACTCACTTTCGTCTAAATCGAAAATTCGATAGTTTGTGATTTACAACAGTTTGACACAGGAACTCTGACAACGATCGTCCTTTTTCTGTAATGTAGAAATTGGTAGATTTTCTGTAATTTATAGTTTATAACTATTCGATACTTAAATTCGCAGAGAAATTTAAACAAAAATGCGAGTAAATTATAATTAAAAATTTCAAAATAAGTTCAAGGATTTTAGTCTGAATTCTAAGAAAACTTTAAAAATGAAAAATTACTAAGAGACTAAACAAAATGAGTAAACAAACCAACTGAACTAAAATTAAAAATAAAACCAAAACATCATTTACATGAATTTTATCAAAAGTTGCGTTGATTAAAACCCTTCATGTAAATAATTTATTTGTTGTTCCAAGAAAAAGGCTTACACCCAAAGAAATATGAATAATTATCATAATTCCGTAGAAAACAATTTTCCAGTGCTGCTGTCGATTTTCAACGATGATTTTAATAAGGTCCAATAAGTTTAAGATAAATGTTTGAAAATGTTGCTACGCAGCACATTGATGAGAGTATTTTCCATGAAAAAATTATCTAGATATTTGTGTTTCGCTCTGAAAATAAATAATGTGTTCGAATTGAGGATGAAATACAAGGATTTATGGGAAAGTTTCATTTGTAAATTTAAGTAAAGCAAGGTGTGCAGGATTTTATCTAGTTATTTTTTATAAAAATTTTCAAATGATGTTTGGAAATCGAAATGCTGTGTATATAGATTTATCTTATGATTTCTCATGGAAAACGCCACTCAAGTTTTTTTTGAAAATTTGATTATTTCGTAGGTCATTTTTGAAGATTTCATTAGTTTCACTTTGCAAAAAGTGAACAGTGCCTAGGAAAAAAACTGTGTACGTATCCAATTGAGTTTTACTATTGTGTAGTACTTATTTCAAAAAAATTCTGTTGCTCTAAATAAGAGAGAGAGAGAGAGAATCAGCATTGCAATTTTATTATTTTTCGCAAGTTGTTTGAAATTATCTAATATGCAATGCAGAATAAAATGCTAAGCTAATTTTCTCTTAAGAACAGCACTCTTGAAAATAACATTTTCCTGTTCGGAAGGGAAAATTATTCGAATATTAACCAAAATTTTCGAAGGAACTACTGTGAAAATACAAATTAAAGGAACTAAATCAGTGGACATTTCGATTGTTTTGTCATGAGTATGATATTAGTAAAAGTTTCTGGATAAACTCTCACTAAATTAGTTTCAGGGTGAAGTAAAATCAGTAATTATAAAAAACTGTGCTATTTTACTAAATAAAAAAAGTGTGTATTTCATATACGACACACTTTTTTGAGATCTGAAGAATTATTTTGATAGTCGAACCAATGAAGCAATAAAAAATCCTTAAAATTTCTAAACCCAAGGACACAGATCTGATTTTAATAGTTTTTTTTAGAAAAATCTTGGTTTTTGTTGTTATTCAGACTTCAGCGTTTTTTAAAGGAAATTTCTAGTGCAAAAAATGGCTCAATGTGGAAATGACTTTAATTTCAAGCAGGAAAGTGAAGAAAGCCAAAGTTTTTTCCAATTTATGATAAAAGATTCTTTTATTTGTGAAATGGCTTCCATTGCATCTGATGTAAAGACTTTTTTTGGAATTGAGGCATTGATTTAAAAGTTTTGATGCCAATATTGATGTCTTCTATAAAAAAAGATCAAATCTTCCTCCAAGCTCAAGAAATGAAACAATGGTCGTAACTTAATTATGCATTACAGTCCTCGTGGAAAATTTCACGACTATTACTAACTAAAGACATGACATGGGTAAAACACGCCAAACGAGAATTGAAACACTCCAAAATATTAAATATAAACGGATGAAATAAGAACAAAAAATTCAGTTAATTATAGATTAAATTGTGAATTCTTCTTCTAGCACTACAAAAGGAATGTTTAGATATTTTGTATGTGCTTTTTTCATTCCTATGTGTTGAGTTTTTCATTTAAAAAATATATACTCGTTAATCTATTTGCTTGCATACGAAATTTTCAGTTTGAATGATTAAATCGTTAGAAAATTTTAATGGAGACATTGGAACCATTTTGTTGAATATTAAATTTTCAAAAATTAACGCTTTTACTTGAAATGCTATTAATTTTTAAAATTATTTTTATAAATGCTTCAGCATTCCAGGAGGAATATGTATTCCTGAATTTGAAGTATTGTGTTGCACAAACTCATGAAAAAACTGTTAAAATCCGATATTTTTTTGTGGATTTAGAAGTAAAAACCTTTATTGGCAAGACTGTAAGACCATTCTTACGAATCTTTACTATGGGTCAATCTAGAAGATAATTTTCTTGCCGGAACTTGTGAGATACTTTTAGAGGTTTAAAAATGAAAGTTGCGGCTTCAAAGCCCAATCACAACAAGGGTTCTCTTAGATTCAGATCCAAAACCAATAGAGTTTTAGATGGGTATCACCACTGCATTGTGAAGATTGACTTTTTATGTATGTGTGATAATGTCCGCACCCGCATCTAGACTCCTTTCTTTCTAAGAAGACTTGTTTCCACATAAAATACTTTGTTTTACTTTTAGCAAACAGCCTGGATCTTTTTCATGTAGGAATAATGGAAAATTACCAAACTCCACGCTTGTTTTAAACTCTACTATTTTGGGTATACATTTTCATTCATTGATTATTTGGTGGTTCACAGTCAAGCGGATATTCCAAGAATCCGTGATCAAATTTTTTTTCCTTACAAATAAAATTTTTATGATCCAAATACGTAACTTTTCTAAAGTCTTCGGAAATTGTTCAGGCAAAGCTTTAAATATTAATTTTGGCGATAAATTATAAACAATTTCCAATCTAAAGATTGTTTTCTATTTCTTTTTTGTTGCACAATTTACCATATATTTTTGCGTCAGTTCATTTCAGACTAAGTCGATCATGCTTTATGCGTTGGTAGGAGCACTTCGATACTTTGAAGAAAACATACTGAGCTCAATGTGCTGGTGCTAATAGAACTGTCCTTCGACGGGTAATTTGTTGTTAATGTTATGTTAACCTGTTCAAACCATAAGCACGAAATTTAATAGGAATTGAAAAGGGCCCGGAGACATTGTACACCACAATTTGAAAACTTCGCTACTATGTAAAATATGAAAAAAATGTACAAATGCAATACTCAAAAAAATTCCGCATCTATATTCATCAACTAAGTCACAGAATTTTGATATAGAGTAATGTAACACTTTATGCTATCGTTCAATTTTTCATCAATGATTTATGGTCATATCTTTGATCGTATAATGCTGTTAGGCGAAGAGTAGATAACTTCTTTCAATGAACCTGAAGTGAAAAGTTTTCTGAATTGGTTTGAGTCTAAAATTACTTCAATAAACTGTTCCTTAAAGGCGTTTCGGTTATGTTACACAAAAATCCACAACTTCAAACAACTTTCAAATTTTGTTTTAAATTTCTAATCTCATTAACTTACATAAATTCAAATGATCTTCGAAGCTACCAGATTGCAATAAATTGAATCCGATAAGTTGCAAAATATCGTCTCTTCCAAATTATTCAAAATGAAAACCCCAAGATTTATTTAAACTGTTGCGGTTGGGTGACTTTCAATCAATTCCATTCCTTACATTCATCTTCAACGCATGCATGTACTACGTACATACGTTCATACGTCCTCGTATGTGGAAAATCGTTTGAAAAGCGTTCCATTTCCCTTTTGGTAGAATTCTCATGTGGCACAAGTGAGTATGTTCTTCATCCCCGAAAGTAAATAAATTTCAATGACTATTTTCTACGTAAAGCTCAACTCCTTCTGTTGGCACTTGTCTCTGAAGTGTGGCAAGCAATAAGGTTTTTAAATTTAGGCCTCGGTAAGTGGAATATCTGTTATATTTTTCTCACTTCATGAAAAGAAAACCTCAAATTGCAAAGAAGTTCAATGTGTGAGCTTGTTTGTGTGCACAAGTTTATTTGCATATATGTATACTTACAGAAGTGCGAAAATTTATTGCCGTTCAGTCATCACTTGGATCGGTAGCTGCGACTTAGAAAACGAATATATGCGTTGTCCTTTTACTTTTCGACGACGAAGTATATTTGAAGCAGTTTATGGTGCCGTTGAATTTTTATTTTGGACGACTTTGACGTCATATACCTCGCAAGTATTGTAATTTTCATTCGAACGACGAATCAAAGATCCTGGTAAAGTTCAGTTTCAATGAAGTTTTTGAACTTCCCAGTTCCCTATGGGAAATTATTGTAATGGGATCGATTTTGCGAATCTCAAATTTTGACATATGTATCTCCACGTTTTAAGGTCTTTAGAATCCAAATTCATCGTTTTTAGAGAGATTTCTGTATGTGTGTATGTGCGAATGTGCGTATGCGCGTATGTGCGTTAGGAATTATTTTTCGTCTCGATTTTCTCGAGAACCAAAGTTCGCATTGACGTGAGACAGGTTTTATTCGACGCGTAATTACATCACTTAAAACTGAATGAGTTTTCAGCAAAATCGGATAAGCCGTTTTTTATTTAGGATAAAAAAACTCAAAAAACGACTAATAATTGCTTATTTTGGAACTGTTGAAACAGTGCGAATTAATAGTGCATTACTTCGTGCAGATCCCAGATACCTTCATAGAAATATTCTTATCATTGTGTGTTTTAGCAAAATTTTGATAAATATTGTAAAAAATTTTATGTAAAAGCAAATCAAGATTAATTTATAGAGCTCCAAACTTATATTATGAGGTTTGGTATGTGTGACGCTAATTCAGATAATAATTGAATATTGTTATAAATAATTTAACATTGTTAATAACTATAAAATATTATTAGTTCTAGTTTGATATTGTAAATATGAACACAATTATAACTATTCAGTAACGATCAAACATTCTTAATAACGAATGATTATTATTAACAATAATTAAATACCCTCAATAATGGTTGTGGATTTCGGGGCCGAGATGGAGAACGAAGAAGTGAACGAGGAGGAGCACGAGGCTTCCGAGGCTTTGGTAGAGGACGACCAGGTGGGGGAGGCGTCTTCCTCTACCAAAGTTTTCATGGTTAGATAAAAAATAAATAAAAACAATAAAAGTAATTATATCAACCTAGAAAAATAATTATTAATAATAGTAATTAATAATAAAACAAATTATAAATTTTTTATTCACCCCACTGGGAGGTTAGGCCTCAAAGAGCACACTTAGACCACATTTTATTTTTTAATTTTCAGAGTACCCATGTGAATTTTTTAAAAATATTATCGTACCTCCAAATGTCCCAATTATGAAAATGTATAATATAATTCGTCAGTACCAGTTGTTATCGATGAGGAAAAAACCAACTACAGTTTTAATATAATGCCCTTCTTAACATTCATTCTGAAAAATCTTGTCATGAATTACTGAATATTATTTTCTACGAATCCAAACACCTTTCACCATGCAATTTTCGAGTAAGATTGAAGTTTTATTTTTTATTTGCATATCATCGTTTATGAAACGTTCGATTATAAAAGCTAAGCACATCACAAGCTATTGCATAGGCGTGGAAAACTTCATGCTTTGAACATTTTTCTAAATTATCCAGGCTGGCATTATCTAAAAGGTCAACATTTTTAAAGGCAAACAAATAAAAGTCCATCAAATTTGAAATTTTCCAGACAGCGTATCTGCCAAATTAAGTAAATAATTTCAAAAGCCACATTTAAATCGACGAAATCTGATTTAATCTGAACAGATCTGAGACACACTAAACACCGGCCCATCTGTTGTAGCGTTGAAATTCTATTCTCGACAGAATTTTCTAAACTTATATTATTTTTAAATATCTCGTGTTGATATTTGATTTCATCAAACGTGCTTGACAGATTTTTTTGGGTGTTTTCTTGAAAAATATCTTTAATTGTTTATGCGTATACTTTTGGCTGGGATTACACTTTTCCAAACAGAACAGCATGTCTGAAAGTTCTGAAGTTGTGTTTTTTTTATTGTTCAACACACTTTTGTTTAAACAGATGACGAGTATTCAAATAACAGTGTCTGCAGCTTTTACTGGTCTTTTACGTAATTGTTTCTTTTGAACTGTTCTTTTTGATTTACATTAAAGCTTGAAAAATTGTCTATATTACTGTGAGAATCAAGTTAATAAAATGAACATAAGTTCCGGAAATCGTGCTGAAAAGCAGATTTAGCTTTGAAAAAAAACGAAGCAAAAGTTAGCTTCGAAACCGTACAAAACAACCCTAGTAGAACTTTGCGCGAAGTTAGTTTGATAGACTAAAAAAACTCCAGAAACACTTGTCTTTTGATTAAAATGGATAAAATACAAAATTTTAGGAACTTTACTTTCACAATTTTGTAAAACATTTGATTTAGACGTTTCCTTGCTTTATTTTTCTGTTTAAAACATAAGAAAAATTAACTCAACTTAAAGTTACATAGTCAAAACTGTTCCGTAAGAAAGTTGCGCCATTAAATAAATTATTTTATTTATTTTTATTTTATTTATTTATTATTCATAATTTTTTTTGGTGAACAGCTTGTAATTAACTTGCTTCTTAAAATATGAATAACCCAAACATCATATCAGTGTTTGTTGGTTCGAAAGAGAGTATCACGTTTCCATTCACAACAACCAAAGATCGAATCCCAGCGCAGAATTTAATTTTTTTGGGCACTGGAAGCGTGGATTGGCTCACCAATTTCTACAATGAGTGACATAAAAAACGGGCAGCAATGCAAAAACTGGATTATGCAAAATATTCAGATATTGATTCGTTTAAATCAGGAAAAGTGTTTACGATGGAAAACGGATGTAGGGACTTTGTGAAGAAGTAGCGAGCGAGAACTTTTCCACATTTTGATTTTTTATGGAGGACCATTTTTTTTTAATTTTTTTTTGGAAGATGGGAAGAAACCGTAGTTTATACTGTTGGAGAATTTTCCTGGAAAGGAGAAACAAATTTTGTTCGATCTCTTTGTATTTGGATCAGATTTTTCTCAAAAAAATGAGGCCTCAAATGAAAATTATAATGTTACAAATCTGAAAGATGCAAATTGCCTGTTGAACTAAATGGGCAAGGATAATTGTTTATTTGAGAAATATATTTTGTAAATATGATGACTAACATAGAGTTGACAAACTGAGTAGATAAATTTCCCAAAATAAAAAAAAATCTGTGTGGGTAGGACAACATAAAACCAGCAGATAAAGTTGAAAAGTTAAGATGGAACACTATACAATTTTAATCAAAGACTATGCAAAGTATTAATTAAGAGTACACGGATCATGCCTCCGAAACTTTGAAGAACTTCATAAAACTTGAGCTAATTTCCATCGAATTAAGAAGACTATTAATAGCTTCATTTTCTGAAGAATACCGTTGATGTATTGTACACGCTAAGATGGATGGTAAAACAGTCTATTTATCTTCTTTTTATATCTATAGAGTTTAGAAACGATGCCCACGTGCTAGTGTTGAAACAAAAAGCTAACCGTTTTTCAACAAACCAGCAGAATTATTACAAAGTATTGAGCTTCAAAATGAAGCTCTAGGTTCCCTTTATATTTACTTAGTTGATATTTATATGTAGATAATTCTATAAAGATGCTGGATGGAACCCAATAAGTCATTTTTCATCTGCTTGGCCGCTTGCTGACGTCATTAAATTTTCTAGTGAAAAATCCTTTAAATGTTCAACAAACCAAAGGCTACTCAGATCTGGCGAATATTGAGTGCTCGATTTTGAAATCCGCAAGGATAATTGCACACGTGTCTAATATGATCGAAGCGTGCAAATAATCGTGCAACATATTTGCTACGATTATTTTCGTCAAAACATGAGATCAATTTATAAAAATAATAATGTTTAAAGGATACAAGCGAGATTCAAAAACACGTGATTCGTTTATGCCGTAATTCCTTTGCAAGAAAATATGAAATGGAATTTGGTTGTAGGAAGTAAAGAAGTTACATAATTTCCTTTTGAAGATTTCGTCAAAGTTTTAGCGGAAGTATTTTCAGATATTTGCTGGATTCCAGTCGTAATATTTAATGTTTTCGCAATGAAGGTCAAAGGGC
The DNA here is from genome assembly GCA_963942545.1 of Oxycera nigricornis. Taxonomy (NCBI): domain Eukaryota; kingdom Metazoa; phylum Arthropoda; class Insecta; order Diptera; family Stratiomyidae; genus Oxycera; species Oxycera nigricornis. Next base: position 31,920,764 of record OZ012659.1, read on the forward strand.
ATCTGAGAATGATATCATGTACTTTAAAACGAAATCGAATGTATTGGAAAAAATGACGGAATTCGGTATGCAGTAAAATATAATAATGGTCATTTTTTCTCTGAAATTTAAACAAAAATCACAGGGATTACTGCTTATTTGTCGAAATAGATTCATGTATTCAATTTTGTATCAGCCTACATATTGCTTAATCATGCTGAGGTCATAAATCATATCTGGTATATCAAGATATTGGAAAAAGTTGCTTCAGTTATGTACATTTTATCAACATTGTCACTGATAAAATTTTCCGATTTGATTGCTCGGTTGCATAATTCCCACACAACATAGTATTTAATGCACCTAGATTACCTAGACGAGAGCTATTCATGGAGAGTGACTATGTTAATCTATTTGTCTGTGACAAGCAGGGAAAGATGTGTGCTTCAGGTCACGTAGCTATCATAAATATATGCTAATAAGCCCCGAAATTACAAAGATATTACATTAAAATGCACGAAAATCTTGAGATGACATAGATATGCTTATGGTTTTGAAGATGCCTAAATAAGTGCTGTAGCTATTTAAGATAGAGCCGAAAATACGTCAACGTTTAGATAGGCTGCCCATTTTGAGTAATCGGACGACCTTACATAGTTCGGGCCCTTAACATTTTGTCAATGAAAAGTTTAAATGCGCTCATATTAGAAGATAGTTGCACTAATCTCTACTCAAAAAGATAGGTGTGTATCGTATGTTGTGGTGTTTAAAATGAGAATTCTAAAAGTTGATAGCACAGTGACTTGCATTGTAGTATCTCTTGCAAAATTTTCGATCTTTATATCTGTTTTTGAAACGATTTCAATGTGAAATTTTCGCGTAAAAATTATTTGGTCACATTTCTATGAGCTAGTTTTTAACTCTCATATCTTACCACATTGCAAAGTAAAAAATCATTGAGCTTTTGTGGGACGACCGATCTCAGTTCGGCTCGCAAGGAATAGTTGATACAACCCAGGTTCCAAAAACAATGAAATTGAAATTCGTGTGACTCGGACGACTCGTATTTATTTTTCAGCTAATCACTTCGTTTATCAAAATACAAAATATAATTTCTAAGATACCCTCATTTATCGAATACATCTAAAATATTATCACCCAAACATAAAATAGTGCTTGCACATCAAACGTTTTATTTATGAAAATTAATTCTTCAAAAAATACTTTCACAAAGAATTTACATCCGGAGTTCACTAGATGTGTTGATGAGCTGTTCTAGACTTCGTCTTTTGCTGGAAGAGCTCATGAACATTCCTGATTAATTACATTGTGATTGAGAAGTAATTATGTTGCTAGTAGATACTAATATGACTGCTGCTAATACAGGATTGAATAGCATAATTGATGCAATGTGTGTCCTATGAAGGTGCATTTGGATTCCGTAGATATGAAATGTTTACAATCTATTAATCATTCATAGAAGTGAGGTCATGGTTCCGAATTTACCCACGTACGTCTTTTTTTGTTTTTTAAATCTAAATTCCTACCTACCGACCTGAGTTCTTATGGTTTTTATTTTAGTCACTTTCGATTCTTCAGTTCATGTTTCATTCCCTTTATCATTTTGATGGCTGAACGTTGTCCTGCTGACCATTTATTTCCCTTATCTAGTTTGTGAATATTGGCAACTTCTGGAAGTTGGTAAGTGAGTCGGTCCATCGATCCGCTGTCCTTTCAGTCCAGCCAATTTACCTTCAATTTTTCGCTGGTCTTCTTTAGATAGTTCTGTGCCCTCTTGTGCTTCTAATTTTCCGTAATCCACATATTGTCCAGTCAAAGCGTCGGAATTTTGACGCAAACCGTGCATTTTGGGTAGGCAGAGACATTTTTATTGCAATGCGTGGGCAATGGTATAGTCAGCTTAAGTTCAATTTCCTGGGGTCGCCGATGATGGCGTTTGGGCTCCATCTTGAAAACAAAAGAAAGTGGGACACCCCCATATTTCCGAAACCGTGGCTTCCACAAGAAAGTTGTGTATGGCAAACCTGCGTAGAATATAATTTTTAGCAAGTCGTTCATACTTCACTTTTAAGTGGTGTCGATAAAAAAAATTACAAGTCAAAAACCACACCAAAAAGGGGGAACAACTTTTGGGCGGCACAACTTTTTTAATTTTACGTTTATCGCGAAACATATTCGAATACTTTTCTAAGACAATTTTGTCACAAATCGTTAGCGGTATTGATTGTTCCAATCACTGTACATTAGCGGGAGTTATTTCATCCCAAATGAGAGAAAGTCGCGTGAAAAACGAGTTTTTAGGTCCAAAAATCGGCTTTTGATGGCATACCCTCCGTTGCGAAGCTCGCGCAGCATTTTGGTAGGCAGGCAGGTTTTTGGCACAATGTGTTGTGTGTTTTACTCTCAGCTTAAATTCAAGTTTCTGGAGTTGCAGCCCAATCCTCTGGGCTCCATCTTGGCAACGAAAAAAAATACGCCCCATATCTTCAAATCAAAATCATGGCTTTCACAAAAAGTTTAATATGGCAAACTTGTGTAGAATTTAATTTGCAGCATAGCGATTTGTGACAAAATTGTCTTAGAAAAGTGTTCCAACATGTTTCGCGTTAAACGTGAAAATAAAAAGTTGTGGAGCTCGAAAGAATATCTCCTTTTTTCGAGTGTGGTTTTGGACTTGTAACTTTTTTATTATTAACACCACGTAAAAGCGATGTATGAATGACTTGCTAAAAATTTAATTCTACACAAGTTTGTTATACACAACTTTCTTGCGGGAGCCATGGTTTCGGAGATATGGGGGATGTCCCACTATTTTTTGTTTCCAAGATGGAGCCCAGAGGATTGGGAGTGCGACCCCAGAAAGTTGGATTTAAGCTCACAGTAAGACATACTACACATTGCGCCAAAAATCCGGCTGCCTTCCAAAATGCTCCGCGAGTTTCGCAACGGGGGGTTCGCCATCAAAAGTCGATTATTTGGCCTACAAACGGGTTTTCACGCGACTTTCTCCCCTTTGTGATGGAATAACTCCCGTTAATGTGCAGTGATTAGAAAAATCAATACCGCAAACGATTTGCGACAAAATTATCTTAGAAAAGTATCCCAACATGTTTCGCGTTAAACGTGAAATTAAAAAAGTTGTGGCGCCCGAAAGTTATTCCCCCCTTTTTGGGTACGGTTTTTGGATTGTTTTTTTTATTATTGACACGACGCAAAAGTTATGTATGGACGACTTGCTAAAAATTATATTCTACACAAGTTTGTCATACACAACTTTCTTGTAGAAGCCACCGTTTGGGAGATATGGGGGTGTCCCACTTTCTTTTGTTTTGAAGATGGAGCCCAAACGCCATCATGGGAGATCCCAGGAAATTGAACTTAAGCTAATTATAGCATTCCACACGCATTGCAATAAAAAAATTCTGTCTTTTGAAAATGCACGCTAAACTCCCAATTGACTGTACTATAAACACGTCCTTAAAGTTGCATAGCGAAGGATGAAACCCATTTGGAAGAGATCTCAATTCGCTAAGATCAGCCTATGATAACTTATTTTCGTGCAGGAGCTTAACCGGGAATAGACGCTAAAAATGATATACTTTCGACCGAAGCATGCTTTAGTTCCCTTGGAGAAAAATCACAATTTGCGAAGACTCTTAGCTATTGTGTTCCTTGCATGCTCTGAAAAGGTTATATATTATTCTCAGGAAAAAACTAAATGATAGTCCAGGAAATAGTTCTACTTATAGCATTGCTTCAGGAGACATACGTGTGGAAGATTTCCCAAATCATCTCATCTCAATATCACAACTAATAACACAATAAAACAATTTTAAAAAGGGCCTATTATGAAATGAAAACAATACGTTCATGATATTTTCGTTAGCAAATGTACAAATGTGAGAAAAACACACAGTGGACGATGAGAGTAACGGAAATGAAGTCATGAAGTAGCTTACAAAACATTCTGATAATTTTCACCGCTAACCGAAAGTCGTAAGATTTTATTTTTATACCCTTGTGATATTTCAGAACCTCTTTTTTACATCTCAAAATCCACATTTAACGGCCGGCAATTCTTTCAGTAGAATATTATTTTGCATTAAATTCTGTGGCTCGGAACGAAGTACCTATTGACATACTTGAAATGTCGATTCTTTTGGAGAACTACTTTGTAGTGAAGCTTTCCAGTGAATAGTCGAATAAATTCAAAATTATCGGATTTAATAAGGCAGAGAACGCAAGCAACGTGGCCAAGCTGAAGATAGTGCCGATGATGTAGTGAACGCAACAGCAATAACAATAATAATAACAATTTTTGTCGCACCATGCATACCGCATAAATTTCGTGGAAGTGTCTGCAAGGCATTATTTGGATGAGACATATTTTCGTAATATGATGGGATATATGTATGCACTAATGCCATCAATATTTTTGCATACCCACCCACATGAGAATTATCGACTCTTGAGCATCGATTTGAATTCACGGCTCGTTTACTTCGACCTGAAAACGGTTTGATCTGCAATTGTGTACAAGTGAACCTAAATAAATAGCAACAGAATAGAAAAATGTGGTTTGCAACTTCCCATTATTGCAATACAGTCTGAATAAACACAGAATAAACAATGGATGGCGGTTTGAGTGCAGATTTTATCTATGACGAGGGAAAACATGCGAAATTCGCGATAAACAAATGGAAGCGAACTGGATCCATTGCAAGCATCCAGATTCTCCTACTGCCCAATATAGAAAATCGTTAAATGCGTTGCATTTAAATTTATTGATTTTATTTGAACGAACAAATATTGTTGACAATTAAAATGAAATTCATGGACAATTTGTTAACAATTTAAATGGGACGTATTTCCATTGCGTTTTGTAGGATTTGAATCATAATCATCTAATCTAGGATTCAGCGTGAATTGAAGATCATATGGCAGTTGAGTGCTTGATAAGAAAGCTGCCTGTCGACCCAAGGAGCACGATACTATACAAGTCTAGTCAACTAGTAGTCTTTGTGGACGACATTACCATTTTGTCACTCTCTTCTACATCCATGAAAGAAATCCTGCTTATGGGGGAGGAGATCTTCAAAATTTTTGTAGGATTTGCGATGTGCATAGGATCTCATTTCTGGTTGGTTTCTCGGCAGGTTCTTCACAGCCAGTTTCACTTCCTGCTTCGTTCTCATTTCCGTCATCATAATCGAAGCTGCAAATTTCGATGTTGCTGTCCAAAGCAACATATTCAGAGAAGGACATTGGTTCCTGGAGTTGCAACACCGATAGAAGACTTTTCCAATCGGTTGGAGTTGGAGGATTAGGAAGAGATGGCGATAAGTCATCAAGTTCGCGAATATTCCAAGCTTTTCGGAAGCAATATGCAATTGTGGGGTTGGTTACATCATTCCACGATGCAGCAAGTGCTCGCATTGCTTGCAGAACGTTCAACGTGAAACTTGATTGTTCTGATTCGATGCAAAGGAGAGCGTGACGAAGAAGTCGGGTTTTATAGTACCGCCTGAATGCGGCTATAATTCCCTGGTCCAAAGGTTGAAGCTTACTTGTACAGTTCTCAGGGAAGAATACCACTTTTACGTTCAGCAGTTCCAGGTTGCTGACTTTGTGTGCACTGCAATTATCTAAAGTAAACAGCACTTGTCTATTTTCTGCAGCCATTTTCCTTTGAAACTATTTAAGCCATATGCTGAAAGAAGTGGTATTGACCCAAGTATTCTTCTGATGAGTGTACTCAAATGATAAATCATTTCGATCTACTTTGTTGAGGCACCTAGAATTTGCATATTTTCCAATGATCCATGTTTTTGGATTTCAGATCCATCGGCGTTACAACATAGTACCACTGTAAGCTGTTCCATGCTTTTAGCACCCCCATGTGATTTTATTCCTTAGAATTCCAATGAATGGCCTGGAAGCAGATTGCAAAAAAAACCGTCTCAATTAAAAGTGTCCTTTCCACAATATTTTTTTTGCTTCTTCAAAGTTTGTGGGCCATTCGGTAACGCTTTCTTCGCTCAGTTTATTCGCTTCACCACGTAACATATGAGAAGAGATGTTGTATCTCTTTTGAAATCTCCAAAGCCAGCCATCTGAGCATTCGAAATTTTCCAGACCAATAGAAACATTCATTTCCTTCGCATTTTCTCTTATCTCTGGAAATAGGAATATTGGAATTCTTTGCTTTCTTGAACCAATCCAAAAGTTTCATCTTGACTTCTTCATTTGGTCCTTTGCGAATGCGTTTCGATGAAGCTGATGTGCTAGAAGCAATAGCAGTGTCTATCTTTTCTCTGTGTTTTATTATAGACAAATTAGATTTTTGAATATTATACTTTTCCGCAATTTTAGTTTTTGACAATGCACCACTTTCAACCTCGTCCACAATCCAATGTTTAATTGAAAGATCAATTGATATCGGGTTCGATTTGTTACCCAACATTTGTACCTAATTTATACCACACTAAACATTAAAATACCTATGGGCTAACTAATAAACAACAAACGCGACTGCGCGTATTCTTAGAAAAACGAAATGTTATCATTCTGTTATGAAATAAGGTTCTACGACATTTCGTAAGTTGCATTGATTTGTACGTGTTAACAGACTTTTCCCGTGTTAACCGAAAGGTTCACATTAACCGGGAATTTCTTAATAAGGTTCGACTAAAAGGATAATCCGAGTTTATGATAACGAGGGTTTACTGTACATGTTGAACGTCTTCGATAGACGGTTTGGTTGGTTTGTTGGTGTAGTGGTAGCCCTCTTTATAAAAAGATAGCTCACTTACGATACTAGTATACATTAAAAATTTCAAAATATTGATGTTTGTGCATTTTTCAACTCCTCACGCCTTTTAAAAATGACATATTAAACTATTATGAAAAAAATCGAACGTTAGAATAGTATAACACGGTTTTAAACGCGAGTGCTTTTTTGGCTTTTCGCAGCCGCCTACCGCATGGCCTCGATTGTGTATCCCCTCTTTCTAAAATGCCGGTTTCATATATTCATTCACAATAGAACACGGAATTTTCGTCTTCTTACACGTAGTAGTATTTATTCTGAGGTATAACAACACGATTTTCTCGAAATGATGTTTTTCAACTGACCGCTAGTTAATCTCCGCACCTACTCAACTGGTTTTAATAAATCTTAGTGCGTTTTATTTATTAACATATTTTGCATGACAATTCGCCACAATTAGACCAAAAAATTTAAAAAAAATTTGACGTGCGAAAAACGACTGACTTTTAAAAAAGAATTCATAGTTCCGCAATTTTTTAAAATAAGTTTTTCATAAGCGGTGGTGAATTGTCATGGCAGAGACTTTAGTCTTTGAAATCCTTTTCGAGTTTTCTGTTTTAGACTTGAAAACTTTGAAATCAACTGTCAGCCATGCGATGCGGTTCTTTTTGAAGTGTCGACTGTGATGCCCTCTATAAAAAAGCTATATGTACGTACACTGAAAAGATAGTTGTAATGTTGTTGCATGTTCATCTTTAATGATGGAGCTGAGAAAAAAATTGTAAAAATTCGCTATTTGTGGCTTTCTAATGTGTACTAGGACCGTAAGCCACGACAGGCCTATTGTGATTAAGGTATATAGTCTATATACCATGGATTGTGATATCACAGAAGATTGGGGTGACACTAGATTCTAGCTGCGGGATGATTTTGATTCTCGCATGGAGGTGGCTATGCAAAAGTAAATAGCTAAATAACTACTCCGGTGAGGCTATCCAGCAAGGGCGAGCTTAGGACTTGCATGTGATTTGCATTCGCACAGAAAATGTTGGATCGTTTCTTCCTCTTCTTCTGATCTACAGCTAGGAATCGTTGGATAGAAGGTCCAATCTTGCTGCATGTTTGCCAATCAGACAATACACCTTTAAAAAAGGATATGATGAAATTTCGTGTTTCACGGCTCGTGTTGAGGAGCTGCATGGTGCGTTTGCCTGGTCGTCCTACAAGTTTCTTCCAGTAGCCAGGCCGTATTTGTAGTCTCCATCTAATGCTGCGCATTACGGCTAGTACGCCATTGAAGATGTTGCAGTTGTAAAGGAAATGTTTTAATCAAATGGCTACCAAATGATTGACACGTGACTTCGGGTTAATTTGATTTGATTATGAAATTTGGAACGTCCTTTTAAAAAATTGTACAATTACAACAAAATCAGTTTTGCTATTATTTATTCTGTATAACTAGCTACAACATTTTCTTTACTTGGGTTTGTGTTGCGTCTTCAATCTACATTCGTTTTTAATCTTGAAATTGAATTTCAAGGTTGCCATATACAAGAAATTGCCTAGTGGCACCTGGTCAAACAAGGTCAATTTGACAAATAAGATGGCATCCGGTTCGTACAATATGCCAAGAGGGAATGTTTTCCCGATAATGGCCGTTTGGAAGTTTATAACATATATATCGGTGGGCATAGGACACGTTAAAGTTACATTCGACATACTGTGGATGGCATCAACCGAACTTTTAATCCAAGGATTGCGCCGGGCCATGCGCTCCATGTCACAACTCCGAATGGTAATTTTGAACAGGTTTCTCAATCCCTGTTTAGGACTCCAATTTGAAATCTCAAGCCGAAGGGTCGGGTTCTGCACAATACGTGTAAGTGTGCCAGTTTCCAACAAATTCGTTTTGTTAAAAAATAGCGTTTCAATGTAAATGTAATGTCGATTGTGATGATAGGCAAAAGATGCTATTTCTGCGTTGAAGCACGACTAGAAAAAATAAACCGTATTAAAATTTAATGAAAGTCGAAAAATTGTTTTGAAAAGTGCGTACCTGGGTCGTGAATCCAAACAGTATTGCACCAAATAGCATTCGAAGCAAGAATAAAGTCATTTCAATGAATGGTTCTGCACTGCGAACCGGTGTTAGCAGTAAGTGAGGATTCATTGCGAAATACTTTTGAAAATTTCTCACGTAACCTATTTTAAATCACAACACTCAAAAGTAGCATTTAAAAAGTCATTAATTATTGAAATTAGTTTTAAGTATTTTAATTGACTGTGTGTATGATTCGCTGGTAGCTAGCAACTGCAACAAAGCGTATGATCGATTGGAATTTATTTTGCCCAATTAATATCATCGAAAGTCAAAAATGTTTAAAAAAATATGAAATTTGTTTTTGTAAAATGCTTCGAAAGCGTAAATATAAGTTGTATCTAGAATAATTTAGACGAATTTTGCCAGCCGTTTGGAATCAGACAATAATTTTTGAAAGCCAAGGACATATTTTCAGAACTATTGAATTATACGGAGTACAGTAATACGTCAACTTAAGATACCTCGATGTAAATGATATTATTGGATTTGTACAAAGTATTATACTGATTAGAGACAAGTTTTAAAGGAAGACTTTTATAACGCTATGCCAACACCGGGAGCGACGTCGAATCCCGAATGAAGAAGCACTTAAGTAAATGCTCAAGAGCGATGATGTTGAATATGTTTGATTTTTCGAAATTTGATTATAATCTTGGAGTAACAAAATGGTTCATAATATTATTGAAGAAACAAATTGAATATATTACGAAAAATGAGACAGGAAGAAATTATTTAAAACTTTCCATCTAATGGCAAGTCCAGCTGCGGAGAGTAAAGAGCGCGTAGCAATAGTTGTCCTGAAAATTATAAATTGAAAAATTCTATGAGTAGATTTTCTCTCTCCTGACATATCATCGGAGATGTTGGATAAGATCCATCATTAATATGATGCATCGATAGTATTATAATGATGTGCGCTGTTTACGAAGCCGTGCGAGTACTATAGTCAAAATTATGATAGAAGTTTGGCCGACGTCGTTATTGCTGGTGAAATTTTCTTTCAAAAACCGAAAAACTAAACTAATTGGACATGAAAAACATTAAATTGACGGGAAGTGTGATATATATATTATTTTGTCTACAGTCTTGGTGTTTTCCAGATCAAATTTGTTATTTTCCGAAAAAATGGCGATTTTTCAAATAAATTTGATGGTTTTGCAATATCAGTTTGATTGGAAAAGTTTTTATTTGATTTGGTAGAGCACTAATTAGATATGAAAATCATCACTTTGATTCGGAAACTAGCTGATTTGATTTGGAAAACACTCAAATTTTTCTACGAGCATAATTCACGTAAACACAGTCATATCGACTTCGTTAAGGTTTCAATCGAAGTGTCTTTGCAATTTTAAGAGCTGATTAGTTTTTGGGAAACTTAGGCCGGGGGGGGGGGGGTTTGCTGTTTTGCCGGTTTGAACGTCATTTTTGTCATGTGTTATATCTCGCCAACCAAACATACGATTTCCTTGATCAAGGTGTCCTTCGACGCGTATTAATATTTTTGTGATTCTGTAAAGTTTTTCAAAAGTTCCTTGGGGCCGTTTTTTAATTTTTTTAAAAAAAGTGAATTTTTTTTCAAAAACAATAAATTTTTAACCTTATTTTCAAGTTGAAATAATCAATGTTTATATAATTTATTCGCTCCGAATTTTGTGAAAACAGCATTAAATTTTTTTCTCATGAACACGAAAAAAATTAAATAAAAAATAAAAAATCATTAACAGTCATCATGATCTTCAAGGTCATATTTGTCATACGTTATATCTCGCGAACCAAACATACGATTTGCATCATCAAGTAGTCAATCGAAGCGTTTTAACATTTATGTGGATCTGTCAAATTTTGAAAAAAAAATCGTTGGAGCCGGTTTTTTAATTTAAGAAAAAAAAGTGCAAAAAATAGGTTTTTTCATAAACAATAATTTTTTAACCTGATTTACGGTACACAGTAATCAATTTTTATAAAATTCATATACTCCAAGCAATGTTTGTAAAAACATCATCAAATTTCTTTCTCATGATCACAAAAAACATTAAATAAAAAATAAAAAATCATTAACAGTCATCATGATCTTCAAGGTCATTTCTGTCATTCACTATATATCACGAACTAGATATGATATTTGCATCATTAAGGTATCAATTGACGTGTATTAACATCTTTGTGATTTTTTTAACATTATAAATATTTGTTTCAGCCGTTTTTTCTCAATTTAATAGAAGAAAATGGGAAAAATTATGATTTTTTTCATAAAAAACCTGATTTGCACAACACAGTAATAAATGTTTATAAAATTTATACATTCTTATCAGTATGATTAAATAGATAATTCGAGAAAAGATTCCTTTCATGCGACTATGATTTTATTTTGATGAATGTAAATGCGCATTTCGACCGGCACACCCGGTCTTCATCAGTACACTCTACTCTTTAATATTTTACTTAAACTATATACAATATTTATTTAAGTGATGTCATTACATTCTTAAAATTACATCCAATAACTTCGAGTTGTTGTTACCTGCATCTTCATTCAGCCTCCGATCTTTAGGTACCTTGCTTATCTCGATTGCTTCCACTATATCCAACTTATTAATCCTATCCACATCTTTGATCACTTTCATATGTTCTAGCTTGATGTCATGGCCCTCCTTTATTATGTGCTCAGCAACCGCCGAATTGATGTGTGTTTTCCTACCTTTCTTGTATAATTCTGCTTCTTTCGTGTGTTCTTCAAATCTCACTTTTGCTAGTCTTTTGGTTTGGCCTACATAAATTTTACCACATTCGGGGCAAGTAATCTTATACACACCGCCTTTTTCTTCATTTAGTTTCTTATTCTTTTCGCTTATCATCAACGATTTTAATTTTGAAATTTTACTCGTTGCAACTGCCTCAATATTACACTTCCTCAGCTGTCTTTTAATAACATTAAATAGCCCCGAATATGGGATACTGAATCTAATTTTCTCACGCTCTCTATGTTTTTTGTTAACTTCAAATAATTTTGACAATTTTAGCTTTGCTAATTTTCTCCTTTTCAGTTTAATCATATTTTTTATAATACTCCTATCAAACCCATTCAATTTCGCGGTTTCTATAATATACTTTACTTCTTTTTTGGAGTTTTCTTCTGATAACGGTACATTCAAAAGCCTGTGTACCATATAACTATACGCAGCTAATTTTTGACCATAAGTGTGGGCAGAGGTAAGGTAGCCTGTGTTTTGATTTTTATCAGTTTTTGAAAAGAAACCGGTAAAACTTTTTTCCATGATTATGAAAAAAACTAAATTAAAAATGAAAAATCATTCAAAGTTACCATGTAAAGAGGGTTCGAATGATATTACTTTATATCTTTTATTCTAAATAAATTAGTGTAAATTCAATCAAAATTTTAAAATATTTGCATAATTTAAGCAGATTTTTAATAGTTTTTACAGTCTTTCAATTAAAAAACTGCTTAAATTTTGAAAACCATCAAAATTTCAAGCAAATTTGCATTTGCGCTAATCAGCGCTTTGAATTGGTAAAATGTTATATAGTCAATACTTTGCAAGATCATATGCTTTAAAAAGCTTTCATCGGATAAAAAAAAATAGGTTTTAGTAGATTAATTCTTTAGTAATCGAAACATTTCAATAACCATCATCATTTGTAAAACATTTTACTTTTTACATGCAATTGGACATATTTTTGACTGCATATTCAAAATTTGTCAATAGAATGTATAAAGTAATTATTAATCTCATTGCTGTAAAATTGTGAAAAAATATAAATTCAGCGATTATGCTGAACTCATGGCAATTTTGAACGCAACTATTCAAAATGATCATCACGCGACAAAATCTCTTCAATGAGAGTAATAACAACAACTGCATTCATTTTTGCTAGCGATCTTTTGTCCTTCAATCATCGATGTGAAAATAACAAATAACGTACGAAAGGTCCCCATCGATTGATTCATCAAATCAATCCACCCCCATCCACCAAAAGCCTTACGTAATCAATGAACCCTCCCGTAGATGATATGATTAATATTAACTCATTCCTCTTACTGGTATGAATACCTCTCATTATTATTATTTAAAGTAGTACGTTTTCAAAATTATTATTGTGTTTAATATTTTTAATGTTTATCTAGATATTGCTGGGAAGTTGACCGTGTGGACCTCATGGGTCGCACCTCACGGCTTGTTAACTTCCCAGTATATGGGAAGTTCTTGTAATCGCCTCGAAAATCGAAATTGAAATTTTCAACTTTTCTTTACGTTTTAAGGTCTATAGAGTATATATAAAGTGTTTTTAGAAAGAAGTATGTATGTGTGTGTATGTGTATGTACGTACGTACGTACGTATGTGCGTTCGCGGGCAGTTTTTCTACGAGCATAACTCACGTAAACAAAGTCGTATCGACTTCGTTAAGGTGTCAATCGAAGCGCCTTTGCAATCTTAAGAGCTGATTAGTTTTTGGAAAACTTCGGTCGGGGGGGTTTGCTGTTTTCACCCCTTGAAGGTCAACCATGTTATGCGCTACATCTCACGAACCAAACATGCGATTTTTATCATTAAGGTGGCAATCGACGCGTATTGACATTTTCGTGATTCTGTCAAATTTTTAAAAAATCGTTGGAGCCGTTTTTTAATTTTTTGAAAAAAAGTGCAAAAAATTGCGTTTTTTTCAAAAACATCAAATTTTTAACTTGATTTTCAACACGCAGTAATAAATGTTTATATAATTTATATACTCAAGACAGTTTTTGTGAAAAAACTACCAAATTTTTTTTTCATGATTACAAAAAAAATTAAATTAAAAATAAAAAATCATTAAAAGTCATCATGACCTTCATGGTCATTTATGTCATTCATTATATCTCGAGTACCAAATATATTCTTTGGATCATTAAGGTGTCAATCGACGCGTATTAACATTTTAACGATGTTTTTAAATTTAAAAAAAAACCTTTAAAGCCATTTTTTTAATTTAATAAAAAAATATTGAAAATTAGTGTTTTTTTCATAAAAAAATTAATTAATAGTTAATAAAATAAACATCGTAATAATAAATGTTTATAAAATTTATAAACTTTTATCAATTTCTGTAGAGAGGCCAGCAAAATATTTTCTCATGATTTCAAAACAAATTGAATTAAAAATAAAAAAAAATCATGCAAAGTCACCATGTAAAAAGGGTTCATACGAATTTGTATACCTTAAATCTCTTATTCTAAAGACATTGTTTTAAAGTCAATCAAAGTTTATTATTATCTGCATAATTTGCGGAGATTTTTAATAGTCTTCACAGAACTGTGTTTTAACTTTAATGAAAAAACTGCTTAAATTTTGAAAACCAATACAAATCAAATCAAATTTGCAATTGTGATAATCAACGTTTTGAATGGTAAAATGTTTTGTAGTCAACACTTTTTAAGATCATATGCTTTGAAAAGCTTTCATCAAATAAAAAGTTGTAGTTTTTAGGAGTTTTGTTCTTTAGTATTCGTAAAATTTCAGTTACTTCTTTCATCATTTGAAATACATATATTTTACTTTTTACATGCAATTGAACCTATTTTTGATTGCATAATCAATGTTTCTCAAAACGTTTCATTGATGTAAAATCGTGAAAAAATATAAATTCAGTGATTATGCCAAAATGCTGGCAATTTTGACCGCAACTATTCAAAATGGCCATCACGCGACAAAATCTCTGCAGTGTGTGTAATAACAAAAACTGCATTCATTTTTGTTGGCGCTGTTTTGTCCTTCAAGTGTCGGTATGAAAATAACAAATAACGTAGAAAAGGCTTTGTAACCTGTCCGCCCTCCGATTGATCCACGTGAATATTCAATCAAACCAATCCACGAAAATCTTTACGTAATCAATTGACGCTCGCGTAGATGGTACGATGAATATTAAGTCATTCCAATAGCTTTTATGAGAGGTAAATTTTTATTATTAAAATTAATATTATTTCCATAATTATTATCGTGTTTAATATTTTTAATATCTATGTAGATATTACTGGGAAGTTGACCGTGTGGACCTCAAGGGTCGCACCTCGCGGCTTGTTTCCTACGTTTTCGGTTGGTGTAATGCCTGCTTAATAGCAGCTGTATTTTTGCGTACTCACTCAAGTGAGAATCATTCATTATTGAGTATTGAATTCACCGCTTATTTGCTTTTACGAGTTGCGCGCAAATATTGTTTAAGACTGAACATAAGATGATTTGAGATAAATAGCAAAAGAATATAAAAAAAACATTCAAAAAGTGTTGCTTCCCATTTTCGCAATACAGTCTGAATAAACACAGAATCAACAATGAAACGTAGTTTGGGGCCAGAATTATCTGTGTGTGAGGAAAAACATGCGCGATTTGCGATAAACAATTGGAAGCGATTTTCATGTTTGTCCCGAAAAATATATTTGAGCATGGCATTGTACATATTAAATCATTCTTCATGCTACGAGTTTAAAATTCCTAATATCGTTTAGATGGATAATCTGTATTGTTGACAATTAAAATTTATGGTCAGCCAATTGGCCGATTCATAATAACTTAGATGATAGATAATTTCTACTACGTTACGTAATATTTGGGGAGTAGTTCAGGATTCAGGTTTGAATTGCAGGTTACATGAAGTAGTATCAAGTGTTTGAGAAAGCTAGTTTGTTGGATGAGCTATGCCGACAGCGTCGGAAAAGCTATCTGCTGTCTGGATGGACCATACTTGATTTAATACGAATAAAGCCCAAAAAACTGAGCGTTTGGCTGGAAAACGCACCTTATATATATAATAATATGTGTAGAAAAAACAAGTGAACTTCCAAAATTCAATTTTTATACTCTATCTATTTTTGGGTTCGAATTGTTTTGCCAAATCGTAGTATTTCACATATTATGAATGTGTGAGTCCCGGACACACACTAAAGAAAATCCTAGGATATCTGAATGATTTGAAGATTTTATACTGTTTACTCTGGGCTTAGTTGAGGTAGTGATCGTGAAAGAATCACTTTTTGCTGCTGGTTGGGTGGATATCATTTATTTCAAGCTAAATATAACGAGCTTAATTTAATAAAGCTATTCAAAATGCATGTCTTGTATTAGTCAGTGTAGAACATGAATTATTTTGCCTAAAAAAACTACAAAAACAACTATGGTTTGATGGAAATCAATTTTCATATTTTAATGCTTTCCAAAGAGCTTGAGGTCCTGAAATAAATTGTGGGCCAAATGAACATCAATGCTAGCGAGTGGCGTACTATCACGTCATTATGGGACTAATGAAGAATATAAATCAAATACTAATGGTGTGGCTCCAAGGATAACTACAATTAAAGTTAATCTATGATTCACCGCTAAATTTATTTTTGAAAAATCCAACAAAGAGGTGGATGATGGAAGAACTCCTAGTTAGACTAACGAGCATTCAATCTGGTGCATTCCGCATCCTTCAAACGAGTGACTTTATAGTCTGAGTGGCTTTGTGGTAAGAGCGCTAGCTTCCTATGAATCGAATCCCCGGTTTGAAGCTGCTCGGCAACAAGTGGTGTCCGAAAATGAAATTCGGTGTCCGATTACTAGATCGCGTAGCTGAAAATGAATATTTGATTAAAACCAAAGTAATACTCACTAACAAACGTGTACCTTAACACTTCGCCTGCTTCTTTATTTATTTATTTATTCAACACATTTAACAGAAGATTCCAATTATAAAAAAGGGAAAAAATAGATACAAAATAAAGACTTAAAAGATAAATTTGAGCTTAATTAAATAGAACATTTTGCAAAAGTCTTTTCTAAACTACGAGGCTAGAGGGAAAAGATCCAAGCTGGAGTCTATCGTGAGTCCTGGGTAAACGGAGCAGCGGAGAGTGATAATAGACATCCGTTCCAGCAAAAGTCAATATAAAAACATCTGTTGACCGAGAGGCTCTAGTGGATTGCCGTTGTGAAGCTAGGTTATTAATGTTCACAGCCATATAATTTGATACAGCTTGTAAAGAAAGCATAGTTCAAGACATGTCCTGCGCGATGATAAGGAGGGTATGTTGAAAAGTGAAAGGCGTTCTTTGTAGGAAGTATAAGGAATGTTAAACTTAAAAAGGAGGAGGCGGGTAAATTTATGCTGGACAGATTCAATAAGGTTATTATGAGATTCAAAATAAGGAGACCAAATTTGGGATGCGTATTCCAGTATAGAACGAACAATACTTACAAACAAATGGACTGCCGAGTGTGGATTGGTAAAAATAAGAGAATGTCTTAAGACAAACCCCGACAGTTTTGAAGATCTGGAGACAATATCACGAATGTGAGCGTCAAACTTTAGTTAAGGATCGAAGATGACACCAAGGTCTTTCACTCGATCAACCTTTTTTGAAGGAACAGAAGCAAAGGAGATCGGAGAGGTTTTAACTGAGAAGATCATAGTGTGGCACTTGGGAATGTTAAGGGTGAGAGAATTAGCTTGGCACCAGGAACTCAGTGAGTTTTGATCATGTTGAAGAGCTTCACAGTCTTCAAGATTACGAATCACTCTAAAAATCTTTAGATCATCTGCATAAAGAAGGCAGGAAGATTGAAATAAAGGAGGAAGATCATTGATGTAAAAACTAAAAAAAAGAGGACCCAGGATGGAACCTTGTGGTACACCCGATTGAGGATAAAAGGGATTAGAACGCGTACCTAAAACAGAAATTTGGGAAACCCTTGAAGACAAATAGGAAGACAGCCACAATAGAAGGGAATCAGAAATGCCAAAGTGATCCAGCCTGCGACATAGAATTAGGTTGATCACCTAATTCTATGGCTTTTGACACTATTGATCATAGTGTCGAAAGCCTTAGAAAAATCAGTATAAATGCTATCAACCTGCAGATGATTATCGAGCGATGAAGCAACAGTGTTAGAAAAGACGAGTAGATTTGAAGTTGTGGAACGATTAGGAAGGAAACCATGTTGCTCAAGAACAAAACATTCCCTAAGGCCGTATTGAGATGTGTGTGAACTAAACGCTCAAATTTTTTAGAAAAGGCAGATAAGAAAGAAATAAAGCGATAGTTCACCACGGAAGAAGGATCACTAGATTTGAGAATCGGAAGGATGTTGGCTGTCCCCCAACACTGTGGAAAAACTCCAGAGGATAAGCTCAAATTAAATCTGTTTCGTTGATCAAGTAAATGAAGTGACTGTAACATTGAGCCAAGGCTCTGGCTCAATTCGGTATAATGTGCCATCGTGTTTATTATTAATATACATATATGGACAATATTAAACTTATTGGAGGAGGTGGTTGACAGACAAATGATGAATGTATTTCTCCAGGTATATTTATGTATTTATTATGGGGAAAACATGCATGATTTCGGCTAGTGCACCATTGACAATGAAGCAGTTGTATATGGAGATTTTGTTAAATTGTGTACTTACGCTTTATTTGATTTGGACGTTATAAAATTAGCAAGTTTTGATCTAAATTTAAATGATACAGATATTTATTTTCAATTAACTATTTTGCATATAATTTATTCTGTATTACTCCACTCTTGTGTTTGACATGCTTCTTCAATCTACATTCACTTTTAATTCCGAAATTCGTTTTATAGGTACCCAAATACAAGAAATTCCCAAGTGGTATCTGTTCAAAAAAGTTATGTTCGGCTCGTAAATGAAGCCAATGGGAAATGTTGTGACAGCAAGAAATGTTTTGAAGTTCACAACATAAAAACCGGGTGGAAAAGGACACTTTAACGTGACATTGGTCATGGTTTTGACGAACTCAACACCAGCTCTGACGAAAAGATTTCGCCGGGCCATGCGCTCCAGATTGCACGTGCGCATGGTGAAGTTGAACAGCTTCTGTATTCTGTTGCCTGGATTCAAGTTTGAAACCTCCACTTTCCACGTCGGATTCTGCACACCACGTGTGACATTGATAGCAATCATCATATTGGTTACATTGAAAATGGGTGTATCTAGTGTAAAAACGTCTCTATTGTAATGTTGAGCGATTGTTCTTATTTCTAATCTGAAGCATGACTGGGAGTAGTCCAAGGAAAAACGAAAAAAAATTAGGAACTATAGAATAGTGAAGATAAAATGTAGTTGCGATAATTGAGTACCTGTATCGTGATTCCAATCAACAATGAACAAAAGACCATACGAAACAAGAACAAAGCCATTTCGGTGGCTGTTCTGCACTATGGACCGATGATACCAACAAGTGAAGATTCATTGCGAAATGCTTATGGAAACTGTTCACGTAGTCTATTTTAAGTCATACAAAAAAGCTATTAAACAGTCATTATTATAATCTATTCGGCGCATAAAAATTCGCAGCGATTCAGTTATTGCATAAAAAAAGTATTATCACTAGAAATAAAGCTTTGATCGTTGTCAATTATTTTCATGGAAAATTAAAGCTGTGCTTGGTTGGTTGGTTGGTTGTAGTGGCAGCCCCCTTTTATCCAAAGGTAGCTCACTTAGGCCACGAGAGGCCCATTGTGATACCACAGAATATAAGGGCGGCACTAGAACCTGCGGGATGACGAGAACCATCCAGATTCTCGAATAAAGCCGGCTATGCAGCCAATGTCCAAATCGGCTGCTTCCGTGAGGTTGTCTAGGAAGGGTGTGCCCAAGGTTTGCATGCGCTTCCTGGACAGCGCCGGACATTCACACAGAAAGTGTTTAATGGTTTCTTCCTCTTCCTCTGATCTGCAACTTCGGCAGAAATCATTGAAAGGGACACCCAGTCTTTCTGCGTGTCTGCCGATCAAACAGTGTCCCGTTAGTACGGAAACGACGGAACTCAGGGTTTCGCGGCTTATGTTGAGGAGCCGCTTGGTGCGTTTGGAGCACAGTGCGTGCCAAGTTTGCCTGGTTGTGCTACAGGTTTCTTCGAGCAGCCAGGCCCTATTCGCAGCCTCCACGTAGTGCTGCTTAAATCCTAGCTTTATGGAAGCTAGAGGTTGGCCGACTTCGGGGTTAAGTGTATATTCCTGAAGCTCGGTGCCAGCTCTCGCTAAGGCATCTGCTTCGCAGTTTCCAGGTATATCACTATGCCCCGGTACCCAACAAAGAATCACTTCACAGTGAAGCGACAACACGTTCAGTTGTGAGCGGCATTCCATCGCAATTTTAGATGAAGTATACACGCTGGATAATGATTGGATGGCAGCTTGACTGTCAGAAAAGATGTTTAAATTTCTTATGGAAATTTTCTGACTTCTCAGCCAGTCAACTGCCTTATAAATCGCAATGACCTCTGCCTGTGCTGTGCTTAAAACTAATTGAATTTTGTATCTGTAAAAATGCATTTAATTTGGAAAAAAATTCGAATCTGAAATACTTTAGAACGAGTCTTGCCGGCAAATTGAAGTAATTAGAGTCCATTTTTGGTTTTCCTTATCATTTTCTAATTTATGCGCGGATGGTCGTTTCGGTCAATGCTAGCCTGAATTGTTATTTTAGGACTACTTGCATGGACAGCTATCCATATACCTTCAGTAAGAGCACATCTGGTCAACCTGGAAGTTTTGGCTTTCTTTTACTAGATTTAGGTATACTTAAGGGAGGGGGGGCGGAATCGGATGGTTACTTATTAACTTCCCAGTATATGGGAAGTTCTTGTAATCGCCTCGAAAATCGATATTGAAATTTTCAACTTTTCTTTACGTTTTGAGGTTTTTAGAGTATATTTTAAGTGTTTTTAGAAAGAAGTATGTATGTGTATGTGTGTGTGTATGTACGTACGTACGTACGTAATCGCGTTCGCGGACAGTTTTTCTACGAGCATAACTCACGTAAACAAAGTTGTATCGACTTCGTTAAGGTGTCAATCGATGCGTCTTTGCAATCTTAAGATTAGTTTTTGGGACACTTCGGTCCGGGGGGTTTGCTGTTTTCACCCCTTGAAGGTCATTTCTGTCATGCGTTATATCTCGCGAACCCAACGTACGATTTCGTTGAAAAACGTATCAATCGACGCCTATTAACATTTTCGTGATTCTACCAAATTTTTAAAAAAATCGTTGCAGCCGTTTTTCAATTTTTTGGAAAAAGGTGCAAAAAATTGGCTTTTTTTTCCAAAAACATCAAATTTTCAACCTGATTTTCAAGACGCAATAATCAATGTTTATATACTTTATATACCCCAAACAGTTTTTGTGAAAAAAACACCAAATTTTTTTTATGATTACAAAAAAAATTGAATTAAAAATAAAAAATCATTCAAAGCCATCATGACCTTCATGGTCATTTATGTCATTCATTATATCTCGAGAACCAAATATAATCTTTGCATCATTAAGAAATCAATCGACGCGTATCAACATTGTAATGATGTTTTTAAATTTTAAAAAAAAATCTTTAAAGCCATTTTTTTAATTTAATAAAAATATATTGAAAATTAGTGTTTTTTTTTCATAAAAAATTAATTAATAATTAATAAAATTAGCATCGTAATAATAAATGTTTATAAAATTTATAAACTTTTATCAATTTCTGTAGAGAGACTAGCAAAATATTTTCTCATCGTTTCAAAACAAATTGAATTAAAAATAAAAAAATCATTCAAAGTCACCATGTAAAAAGGGTTCATACGAATTTTTATACCTTAAATCTCTTATTCTTAAGACATTGTTGTAAAGTCAATCAAAGTTTATTATTATCTGCATAATTTGCGGAGATTTTTAATAGTCTTCACAGAACTGTGTTTTAACTTTAATAAAAAAACTGCTTAAATTTTGAAAACCAATACAAATCAAATCAAATTTGCAATTGTGATAATCAACGTTTTGAATGGTAAAATGTTTTGTAGTCAACACTTTTTAAGATCATATGCTTTGAAAAGCTTTCATCAAATAAAAAATTGTAGTTTTTTGGAGTTTTGTTCTTTAGTTTTCGTAAAATTTCAGTTACTTCCTTCATCATTTGTAATACATATATTTTACTTTTTTCATGCAATTGAACCTATTTTTGACTGCATAATCAATGTTTCTCAAAATCAACAGAAAATAAGAAATAATTATTAGTTTCATTGATGTCAAATCGTGGAAAAATACAAATTCAGTGATTATGCCGAAGTGCTGGTAATTTTGACCGCAACTGTTCAAAATGGCCATCACGCGACAAAATCTCTTCAGTTGTCGTTATAACAAAACTGCATTAATTTTTGCTGGCGCTGTTTTGTCCTTCAAGCATCGATATGAAAATAACAAACAAGCCGCGAGGTGCGACCCTTGAGGTCCATACGGTCAACTTCCCAGTATTATCTACATAAACATCAGCAACATTAAACACAATAATAATTTTGAAAATACTACTACTTTAAGTAATAACAATGCGAGGTATTCATAGCAGTAACAGGAATGAGTTAATATGAATCAAATCGTCTACGGGAGGGTCCATTGATTACGTAAGGTTTTTGGTCGTTGAGGACAGATTGAATATTCACGCGGATCAATCGGTGGGGGCCTTTTTGGTCTTAAAAATTTTGTATATGCAGTCAAAAAAAGGTTCAATTGCATGTAAAAAGTGAAATGTATTACAAATGATGATGGTTATTGAAATCTTACGATTACTAAAGAATGAATCTACTAAAAACTACAATTTTTTATTCGATGAAAGCTTTTTAAAGGATATGATCTTGCAAAGTATTGACTACAAAACATTTTACCATTCAAAGCGTTGATACCGCAAATGCAAATTTGATAGAAATTTTGTTGGTTTTCAAAATTTAAGCAGTTTTTTTAATTAAAAGACTATAAAAACTATTAAAAATCTGCTCAAATTATGTGAATATTATAACACTTTGATTGAATTTACAACAATTTTGTTAGAATAAAAGATATAAACTAATATCATTCGTATGAACACTCTTTACATGAATGATTTTTTATTTTTTATTTAATTTTTTTCATAATCATGGAACAATTTTTTGCTGCTTTCTCTTCAAAAACTGATAAGAATGTATAAATTTTATAAACTGGTATCACTGTGCAGTGCAAATCAAGTAAAAAAAATATTTTTTTATGAAAAAAAAAACAAAATTTTTCGCATTTTCTTCTATTAAACTAAAAAAATGGCTGAAACGAATTTTTATAATGTTGAAAACTTCACAAAAATGTTAATATACGTCAGCTGATACCATATTGATGCAAATATTATATCTGGTTCGTGAGATCTAGTGAATGATAAAAATGACCTTGAAAATCATGATGGCTTTTAATGATTTTTAATTTTTAATTTATTTTTTTACATAATCATGAGAAAAAGTTTTGATGTTGTTTTTACAAACATTGTTTGGAGTATATAAATTTTACAAACATTGATTACTTGGACTTGAAAATAAGGTTAAAAATTTATCGTTTTTAAAAAAAAACCCAATTTTTTGCACTTTTTTTAAAAAAATTAAAAAACGGCTCCAAGAATTTTTTTAGAAACTTGATAGAATCACATTGATGTCAATACGCGTCGATTGACACCTCAACCATGCAAATCTTACGTTGGGTTCGCGAGATATAACGAATGACAGAAATGACCTTCAAACGGGCAAAACAGCAAACCCCCCCGACCGAAGTATACCAAAAACTAATCAGCTCTTAAAATTGCAAAGACGCTTCGATTGACACCTCAACGAAGTCAATACAACTTTGTTTACATGAGTTATGCTCGTAGAAAAAAGTGTCCACGAACGTACGTACGTACACACACACACACACATATACATCTCCCTTTCTAAAAACACTTTATATATACTCTATAGACCTCAAAACGTAAAGAAATGTTGAAAATTTCAATTTCGATTTTCGAGGCGATTACAAGAACTTCCCATATACTGGGAAGTTAATAACGTAGAAAAGGCTTTGTATCCTGTCCCCGCTCCGATTGATCCACGTGAATATTAAATCAAATCAATCCACGAAAATCTTTACGTAATCAATTGACGCTCGCGTAGATGTTACGATTAATATTAAATCATTCCAATAACTTTTATGAGAAGTACATTTTTATTATTAAAAGTAGTATTATTTCCATAATTATTATTGTGTTTAATATTTTTAATATCTATGTAAATATTACTGGGAAGTTGTCCGTGTGGACCTCAAGGGTCGCATCTCGCGACTTGTTTTAATTTTATTTTGCATTTTGTTTAAGTTCATTCAACAGTAAAGCTTTCCAAAAGTATCCAGTTAAAATTTGAGATTGATTCGTGCAAAACTAACGTAGATACAGCATTTTTATATATGTGTTTTCCAACCAATTTTGCTATCATTTTTCATTTTTAAACGCAATTTTCTCAGATTTAGCTTTTTCAAAGTCGCAAAGTTTGCACACTTAGGTACTATACATAAATTACGAGATTTTTGACATATTTTTATTGTTATAATTTACTTTAAAACAAAAAATACCTCGATTTTTATCAGTAAATTTTCATAAATTCAAAAAATTCGTCTTATTTTATTTTTAAAAATTGAAAAATCAATAAATTAAAAAAAACTTCATGTTGTTACCTTGAAAAACTCATATACTAACGAAATATTGTTGATTTTTAGGCAACAGATGATCCAGTAATGAGTTATAATGATGACACAAAGCAACTTGTTTTTTGGTATATACGAAGGTTTGCTGTCAGTGTCTCAATTCGCAATATTTTTTTCACAAAAATTTAACAGAAGAGTCTTGAAATGTTGTACGATTATGTCCTTAACTTATAAATAAATGTACGTTTACCATATTTAGCAAAATAACCCCTGAAAATGTGTTTAAAATATTGAAAATTAACTTGAAAAAGAATCACGTTTTTCAGTTAATAAATTCTTGTCAAAAAACTGTTCTTATTTTCAGTACTAGTCACGGCAATTACGATATCGAAACTGAGTTTAAACGAAAAATTAGTTGATCTTTATTTGCAATTATATTGCTGATAAGTATTTCCTATTTTCACCGATACCATGAATTCTACGAGTGTTGCCCTGAATTGGTAAAAGTAGATTAGATCATTCAAGGACCTCAAGATCGAATCGTTGCCTTGCAAAGACCGGTCGGTTTTTAAGCTTAACTTCTGGAATGGATGCGCGAACCTGAGTTGCGCCATTTCACCTGATGTCTGATTTCGACGATTTCTGCAATAATGCAAGAACGCTAACCAAACCGGGGCACCCTGGGAGCTTACAATGAGTTTCTAAGTTGGTCTTCATGAGGATCTTAAACAATGTATTCAAATAAAAATTTGAAAAAAATTTTGCTGGTGGAACATAATGATGTTCCGTTTTAGTACTTCCATATTTCTGGTGTATTCCCTACAGAACATCCTACACTCAATTCTAGAGAACACAAATTGTATCCGAATTTCATCGCATCTCACATCTATGAAAGATCTTTGAAAGAATAAAATGTTCATTACGTGTTGATTAATTAATTTAATTGGACATTTTTTCTAGGGATACCTCGATACCCCTTTTTGCTGATACGATAACTACATATATCTTATAAAAAAAAAAATCGGCGATACCGATACCGATACCGATACGCATATTGAATTCAAAAATGTAGGTAAAATAAATAAACCACAAGTCAAGTTATTTTTTTTTAAATTAATATGAAAAATATATACACATCGAGATTAGTTAATAGTTTTAATAATTGAAATTAACATTGATAAAAATTTTGTTTAAAAAACAAAGTATTCTTACTTTTTGCAGAGAAAAGGGATTTCGAAAGTCTGTTTGAATATATCTCTCGACTTCTTCTTTGAAAGAATCACAGCTCAGAGTAGCCAGGGGCTCATCTTCCTCAGCCTCTCTAATAATATTTCCACAAAGCTTCAAAGCCCACCACTCGTAGGCATCTCATGTTGGTGTGACCGTGTCTGAAACAGTTTCGGAATGCAGCGCTACATTAAAATAAAGTGACTGAACAAGGCACTTTTTTGCCGTAGTAATAGTAGACTGTAATTGAAATATTCGTGCTTTGTAACGAGGATCAAGAATGGTGGCTAAGCAATATGTTTCTTCATTTTCCAAAACCATCAAATTTTTAACTTCCCAGTATATGGGAAGTTCTTGTAATCGCCTCGAAAATCGAAATTGAAATTTTCAACTTTTCTTTACGTTTTGAGGTCTATAGAGTATATATAAAGTGTTTTTAGAAAGGGAGATGTATGTGTGTGTGTGTACGTACGTACGTACATACGTACGTCTGTACGTTCGTGCACACTTTTTTCTTCGAGCATAGCTCACGTAAACAAAGTTGTATCGACTTCGTTGAGTTTTCAATCGAAGCGTCTTTGCAATCTTAAGAGCTGATTAGTTTTTGGGACACTTCGGTCGGGGGGTGGGGGGGTTTGCTGTTTTGCCCGTTTGAAGGTCATTTCTGTCATGCGTTATATCTCGCGAACCAAACGTACGATTTCCTTGAACAAGGTGTCAATCGACGCATATTAGCATTTATGTAATTCAATCAAGTTTTTAAAAATTTCTTGAAGCGGTTTTTTAATTTTTAAAATAAGTGCAAAAAATTGTGGTTTTTTTCAAAAACAATAGATTTTTAACCTTATTTTGAAGTTGAAGTAATCAATGTTCATATAATTTAGATACTCCAAACAGTTTTTCTAAAAATGTCATCAAAATTTTTTCTCATGAATACAAAAAAAATCAAATAAAAAATAAAAAATCATTAACAGTCATCATGATCTTCAAGGTCATTACTGTCATGCGTTATATCTCGCGAACCAAACATAGGATTTGCATTGTTTGAGTATCAGTGAATGCGTATAAATATTTTTGTAAATCTGTCGCATTTTTAAAAAAATCGTTGGAGCCGTTTTTGTAATTTAACGAAAAAAATTAGGTTATTTTCATAAACAATAAATTTTTAACCTGATTTGCGAAATGTAGTAATCAATGTTTATAAAATTTATATACTCGAAACAATGTTTGTAAAAACACCATCAAAACTTTTTCTCATGATTACGAAAAAAATTAAATTAAAAATAAAAAATTATTAAAAGTCATCACGATTTTCAAGTTCATTTTTATCATTCATTATATCTCACGAACCAGATATAATATTTGCATCACTAAGGTGTCAGTTGACGTGTATTAACATCTTTGTGAAGTTTTCAACATTATAAAAATTTGTTTTAGCCGTTTTTTAATTTAATAGAAGAAAATGCGAAAAATTATATTTTTTTTCATAAAAAATATTTTTTAACCTGATTTGCACAGCACAGTGATACCAGTTTATAAAATTTATACATTCTTATCAGTTTTTGAAGAGAAACAGGCAAAGTTTTCTTCGATGATTATGAAAAAAACTTAATTAAAAATAAAAAAATCATTCAAAGTTACCATTTAAAGAGGGTTCATACGAATGATATTACTTTATATGTTTTATTCTAAAAAAAATGTTGTAAATTCAATCAAAGTTTTAAAATATTTGCATAATTTGAGCAGATTTTTAATAGTTTTTATAGTCTTTTAATTAAAAAAAACTGCTTAAATTTTGAAAACCAACAAATTTTTTCAAGACCAAAAAGGCCCCCACCGATTAATCCGCGTGAATATTCTATCTGTCTTCATCGACCAAAAACCTTACGTAATCAATGGACCCTCCCGTAGACGATATGATTCATATTAACTCATTCCTGTTACTGCTATGAATATCTCTCATTGTTGTAATGTTGATGATGTTTATGTAGAAATTACTGGGAAGTTGCCCGTGTGGACCTCAAGGGTCGTACCTCGCGGCTTGTTCATTAAGAGCCAATACCAAGTCAGCCGCTTTTTTTGGTTGCGATGAACTCACCCTTTCTGTCGACGGAATTCTTATGTTTTCCAATAATTTGTGTTTTGAAGCTGCCATGACTACTATTTAGATTTACTTTATTTGACTCAAAAGACTAGTTATAAATGATATACACACAGAAACTAATTACGATATGTAATTCTTGATTTTATTTGCATGGAAAAATACTACGCGCAACAACAGTCAACCTAGCAAAACAAGAGACTGAATAAAGCGCGGGGATTCTCCGAGCATAGTTAGTTCGAGACTCGTTTGCAACGAAATAGACGAGACAACACGGCCGTTTACATTACATCATTTTTAAAGCGCGAAATTTGAAGTATCGTTGAATCGGCCATAAAAATATCGCCGATACCGATATATCGGCAAACCCGAAGTATCGCTGATATATCGGTGTTGGTATCGGATGCATCCCTAATTATTTCCTAATTGAGCTTCATTTTAGAGTATGAAAAATTCACAAAGGCAAATCAATCTAAGCGTAAAATGTTCATTAAAAAGGCAAATAAGAAACGAGAAGAGCGAATATGCCGTGAAGAGATGATGTCTCAACTAACACAACGGCTTCTTATTTAAAAATGTGAAATCATTCAGGGCTGTTATTTCCACCACTTTCTGCAAAAACTAAAGTACGCACAACACATTAAAGCATTCAGTCTCATTGAAATTTGTATAATTAAAAAAAAAATTAAAAAATCTTGCACCCGTATTATGCAAATTATTGTTTCTCGGGAGAAAACCCCTAACAGACGTTTACTTCAGTTTGTTTCACAATCTTCTTAAAAAAATGAGTTAATTTAGTGAAAATATGCAAACGATAATTTAAAGAGTTTTCTTGCTATCTCATCACATCCGCTGAAATATTCTCAAAGGGACATTGAGATGTAGATAAGTAGGTGTTGCTATACTTCGCGCAATTTCGTGCGTAGAAAAAAAATTTCGGATCCAAAAGGCCCCTGGGACAATCAAAATAATTTTACATGAAAAGGTAGAAGATCAAAATGGTTAAATTAAGAAAAATAGCTCTTCCAGTTTTACTTGGAAATATTTATTCATGTTTTCACGCAGAATAAGGATATTTATTGGAATATATACAAGTAGGATAGTGTTCAAAAAATAAAAAATTATCACTGATGATTCATCGTTTCGAGTAACAATTGTACACCAAAATCAAATAAAAATTGTTATATTTAAATCATACTATTGCGTTAGCTTGGAAAACTATGCTCGGAACTAAAAACGCTTTTAAAAAAATGGACACTTTCAGATAAACTACATCATAAAAGCCTCATTCTTTTTCACGTGATAGTCGTGCATTTTTCGACCGATAGTTTTCTTCAGAAAATCTTCACAATATTCAAGGATGTACTCAAAACTTATATACCTTTGACAATTCTTTATGGGATCTAGTTCGTTTTGAAGCATGTGACGACGCTAAGCTGTTGTTATGTGATATTCATTATTTAAAACTCGTCTCCGAGTTAAAACAGGTTCCTCCAAATCCCAGAGTGTTATAAGCATTTCGTTGAAAAGGGAGTTTATCGAAAAGGATATTCATTCTTATAACCAGAAACGTCCCAAAACGACAGAGCTACTCCCTCATTCATAAGTTTCGAAACGAAGGAAAAAAAATCAATTTGGAATCATTGAATTGTGCACCATGACATAATTTTTCAATAATTCAAAGATGTCCTTTTTGTTCGCCCAGCTATAACCAATGTTGCAAATAAGCCCGAGGCAGAAATCAAAATAGTCTAGAATTGGCAGCACACAATATTTTTTTTGTTCATGGAACGAATTATAAATAAGGACATTGCTGCTCGACGGGTAAAAGATAACGAAAGGTATTCCAAATGAAATCTAAAGTGCTCCCGGAGGATTGTTTGGCAACCTAAAGATATTGTGTTTTTAGCATGAAATAGAGCTTAAGCCTTCCGTAGGTGAAAATAGAAATAGGATTCACAGAGACAATGCTGCTATAAGTTGCCTACATAATGTTTCCTAAAAAAAGGTGTTAGTACATTGAAAAATATCCACAATTGCGTGTGCTTTTAAATGTTGATTAAATTTTCGAGTTAAGTGAAACACATTTTTTTTGATTATGTGGTATTGTCTTCAAGGATAATATAAGATCCTGCAATTTGCTTAGCTGTTCTGCAAATATCTGGTTTGTTGATGCTAAGAAGTTTTATTATTTTTCTTAATGCGTCTTTAACTCTGCCGTTTTGTTGAATCCATCATGATTTCATTAATAACTTTGACAAATATGAAGCGTAAATAAATATTTTGTTAATTTATCAATTACGTTTTATCTTTAATTTCCGTTACTAAGCTATAAGCAGTGGCGGCTCTACCTTTGGGGCTAGTGGAGCTCAGCCCCACCACTTATTGATGGGCCTATATTAGTGTAAATGTAATAAAATATCATTATAGATTTCAATATAGTTTTCATAATTTGATTTCATTTCAAAATATAATGTAGCATTTTTTTCGCCCACCCTGTAGTTTACTTCCACATAGTCTTCTTGCCACGCAATGTAGAACAATTTGTTCTCGCTGAGAGTAAAATTCAAACTTATTTTCTCTTTTTGACAATTTTCCACATTTTCTTCGAGGAAGGGGCTACATGGATTTTGCTCCGAAAAAGAGTATTTCGATTTGAATGGCTGCGTGAATTCTATGCTGAAGCGGCGGGAGTGTGCGTGATTGAAATAACATGTGTATACATCGTGGACGGGCTAATCATATGCAGCCCGTTCAGTGCTTCGACAACGTTTAGTCTTGGCATGGTCTGGATAATACTTTTGAGCACGACGGGCCGAAGGGGGTGAAGGTGATGACTGTTAATGTAAAAGTAGGCTCATCAGTGTAGTGCATGTTATTAGTACTTAGTGTACCTTCGTAGTGTTTGGTATTTTTTAAAGTTTTGTAGTGCTTAAAGTTTGTTTCAGAAATGGGTTCTTCAGGTTCAGGTTCAAACTCACATAAGAACTTATATTGGTGATAGTAAAATTCGTACCAATAGCCCCACCATACTTAACTCCCACCAGCCGCCACTGGCTATAAGACAAAAAAAAATAAAGATGCCGATATGATAACTTACTTTATTCTCAGCTAAAGATACTCAAGGCTCTCTTCAAAGGCTGTGTGTATTTTAAACTGCTTTCTTAAAAACGCATCATACGTATCTAATTTAAGACCACTTAGATAAAAAGTTGCCAATTTCAAAAAGAAAGATTAAAAAACTTTGGTTTTAAACGAAATCGTTTTATAACACTTTCGTATAATATCAACGCTTTCTGAGATTAAAGTCAAAAGCCCTAATCCGAAATTGCGGCTAACGCGGATATCTTACCAGCCTAACTTTTTGATCGGACGTTCAACATGCACTCTCCTTATAGTCCGTTATGTATAATCTGAATGTAGAATTTTTAAATTATGGACCTTAATTGATCGCTGATTTGACGGAATAAGCAGACGATGGTCGAATACTCGCACTTCCGTTGAATTCATATCAAACTGATAAGTTTCCTGCTTTCTTTCAATTTCAAAACTGAAACTGTAACCTAAAGATGATATGATCGATTTAAAGCTTCATTTTCAAATCCTGACATACTGTGGGTAAAGTGATATCCATGTAAACGTATTGAAGAAAAAACTTGCTGAAAAAGCTGCTATTTTCAGATCTTGTATCAATATGTGCAAAAATTACCCCAAATTTGGTTTTCAAAACAAATTCTGACGAATTATATTTGTGTATTTTTTTTTATTTTTTAAATTTTCGAAAGAAGACTATTCTGTTGGAAGAAATTCTCTATGTTCAAATGTTGAAGACAGAATGAGCTATTTTTCTTCCTGGATCTGTTCAGAAATGCTGCTAGGTTTTTGCAAATTACCTTTTTTTGTACGAATTCTGTTATTTATTCTTTAGCACTGTATCAGGGTAGCGAATATAGGCCCTGGTACCATCTTCCGTTCTTGTGTTTTTATTTGTGCTAGGGACATTTGCGTAGGTATCTGTCGGATGATGATTTATTTTATTTTTGTACTTTAACGTTTCTATAACATAGTCATCCTAGCTCATAAGCACGAATGCAAGGACTTCATATTGCATCTTGTAGTTGATCCTTGTTTGTCGTTGCTGGTTTCTCAAACATTCTCAATAGAGTTTGCTTTTTTTTCTATTTCAGGTATGAATCAATAGTATTTCTTAGGGTTTCAGTGTTCGCTATGGTTTTCGCCCCAATTTGAAGCAATCTAGTATTTCTAGACACACTTTCCACATTTCTATTTCAAAATGTTGGATGCCAAGTGATCCAATATTTTAAATTGTTGTCAATTTCGGATCATCTGAAATTTCACTTAACTCAGACGCGGAATTTTTTTCCTTCGAATGATGTTTGATTTGCAGCAATGTGCTTAAAATGAAAAAAAAAACACATCCAGAGCATGTTGGTCGTGTCTTGAATCAGAAATTACCTAGAAATGTCCTGTAAGCATAGCGAAAATCTGCTCTGAAATCGAAAAACCCACACATTCATTTGCAGAGCAAGTGAAAATAGAAAACTCAAATATATCTCATTATGTAGGCGTCTCTTGAATACACAACACTTGGAGTGTTCCCACTTGCATTAAGCAAATTTCCATTAATTTGAAAATTCCTTAATTTCCCTTGGCATTTGAAAATATTCAATTTTATCGTTCATGGTCAAGCTCCAGGCATCAATTGTCTTTAATTGTTGTCTGCAAACGAAACTTTTTTTTCACTTTATTTACGCTGTGAATCCTCGGAGTCTTTGGATAGATGGTTGCTAGATTCATACCTCCACAAGACATGCCAGAGTTCTTAATAATAGATCTAGACATGGACTCAATAAACTCGAGTGATGAATGATGTGCGAAATGAAAGGAAATTGTTGATAATTGAGGAGAATGTCAATAAAACTAATGAAGTTGTTCAAGGACTTGTGATTTATGCTGCCGTGAAAACGAATCAAATAGGTACTCGTGCCAGACAGTTGGAAAGGGAGTAGGTACAAATTGTTGTAGATCTATCCATTTACCCAAGGGCTGCATTGATAGACAATATATGTACACCTAGGAGGGCAATGCATTTATGGTCGACGGTGGATGGATGGATACATCTCCTTTGCGTAATTGAGTGCGACAGACAAAAAAGCTGGTATATTAGCCCCACTTTCTCATTGGTGGTGTCACGATGTATTTTCATGAATTCAAGATAAAAGCAGTATGTTCTATTAAACAAAATTTCTGAGCTATTCTTAGCCAACAATTCCTGTGAAAACACTTTGGGCCTGCATCAAGAAGTAGTCTGGTGGGGGTTGCATACGCAAGCGTTTTAAGGGTAGTTACACATACATATAAAAAATAAACACCTATTAACCGTACGAGTCCCAGGAGTCATTGAAAAAACACTATGGAAAACTTGTCTGATTGTGTATACTCGTACTTTGGAAATGCCAAGCAATGTCAATGCCGTTTTTGCAGAATTTTTTAATTTTTTCTACGATTGTTACCTGTTGAAAAAGGATGTTTGAGATTTTACGGCATAATTTAAGGCATTTTAAGATTTTCGTTTTTGCTCATTGTCTTCCCATGTAAAATATCAAATATTTGAAATAAAAAGCTTTACAGTTAAAAAATTTGTACAGTCTGAATTTGTATATAGTAGCATGTAAACAAATGCAACAAAGACCAACTGGTAAGTTCCATCGCCTTTTCAAACTTTTTGGATTCAAAGAACACAAAATACGTCAGTACAAACTTTATGGAGCCTTTTTAAACATTAATCCATGAACGCTTGTGAAGCTGCAAATAAATGGAGATATTTTCTTATATCGTTTAACATCGACAATATCAAAGAATTGATTGGCCAAACAATAGAAAATTTTTGGAGCTTTATGAGGCAATATTAGCCGATGCTTCCAATTACTTTATATTTCGTGGACGTGAAAGGAACGCCTGCTAACTCCGGTTTTGGCTCAAAACGAGTTGTTGGCTTCACTGTGACATTAATGGGGTTTTACAATAGACCACTTGGTCTCAACACCCAAAAATTGTTTTTCACATTATAATATATATATTATAGAGTATCTCGTTTCCGCTAACCACAGAAAATTTTTTTTTATGGGAATTGAAAATATTTTATTTATTTACACCAAACAAGGCATCAAGTAAACAATACAAAATACATAAATAATTAATAAGTTAAAGTAAAGTAACTTAGTCTAATTAAAACTTAATCAGGCTTAGTTGGGGAGTGCGTGGTTATGATGACAATAGGGCCTTTGTCAGGTTACGTTTAAAGGACGATTTAGGGATACCCGGAGAATAGTGGTTACTAATTGTGTTGAATATTCTGCAACATCTATTTATCGGTTCATTATGACCATAGGCCGTGTGATGCCGATATTCTTTAAGCAGGGTTGTGTGTCGAGTACGTCGTTGTTGGTCATTAAATTTTATTCTATCAGCGAGGGCTACTATATTTACTGCGCCGCTGATAACGTCGAAGGTGAAACTGGCACTAATTAGTGTTCTTCTAGATGAAAGAGACATTAAGTTTAGAAGGTCTAGTCTATATTTGTAGGAAGGAAGACTATGAAAGACACTCGGGTTGTAGAGGTCCCTCAAGGCAAAAAGCAAGAATTGTTTCTGGATAGATTCAAGTCTGTCGCTGTGGAGCACAAAAACGGGGTTCCAAATTATGCAAGCATATTCGATCAAGGGCCGCACGAAGGTGGTGTATAAGGACTTGGTAACCCAAACGTTTTTGAATTCTTTGGCTCGTCTCTTAATGAAGCCAAGCTGTTTATTAGCCTTTGATAGGACTTTGTCATATTGCAGATTGAACCGCAATTGGTTGTCTAAGACTACGCCGAGGTCAACGACATGATCAGCCCTGTTTAAAACTATGTCGTTAAGGTAATAAGAATAGGTAGTAACTGCATTTTTACGAGAAAAGCTCAACACGTGGCATTTGCTGACATTGAGATAGAGCTTATTCTGACTACACCAGTGTGCAAGTGCATGAATCTTGGACTGGAGGAAGGCTGCATCCGATTGTGTTTTGATGCTGTAGTAAATTTTTAAGTCGTCAGCATAGAATAGGTGAGGTATGTTAGACAGTGTCGCAGATAGATCAGAAATGAATATATTAAACAACAGAGGGCCTAAATGACTGCCTTGTGGTACTCCGGAGGATGCAAAAACTCTTTTAGATAAGTGACCTTGGAATTTGACCATCTGAGTTCGGTCACAGAGATAGGATTGTAGCCAATTGAGTAGGGAACCAGATACTCCAAAATTACGTACTTTACGTATTAGGGTTTGATGATCAACCCGGTCAAAAGCCTTACTAAAGTCTGTATAGACCGCGTCAACTTGGTTTCCCTTTTCCATTTCACAGAGGACGTCAGAAACTAGGATCATGAGATTAGTGGAAGTCGACCTGCCTTTACGAAATCCATGCTGCTGTTCGTTAAGGAGAGGGTCTACGATGGGAGTGAGAATATCGCAAACTAGCTTCTCAAAGAGTTTGGGGATGACTGACAAAATAGCGATCCCTCGGTAGTTATCAACAGATCGCTTATCACCACTTTTATGAATAGGTATAAGATGCGAGGATTTCCAGGAGGACGGAAAGACACCTAGAGACAGAGATCTATTGAAAATGAGGTGCAAAGGAGTGACAAGTTGGTCTATGCAACGAACCAAGAAACCAGGAGGAAGTAAGTCTGGGCCGGGTCCTTTGTTCACTTTTAGCTCGTAAACAGCATTAATAATTGCCTCTTGTGACAAGACTATACTGTCGATGAGGGGCGTTGTGTTAGCTCCAATCGACGGTGTTGTTGACGAGACTATAGGCGGGCAGAAGGTCTCCTGAAAATGATCGGCAAATAGGTTGCAAGTTTCAAGTGGAGAGGAGGATACAACATTCCCTTTGAACAAAGAAACGGGATAGCCTGTCATTTTACGTTTTGTATTAACGAAATCAAAGAATTTTTTCGGATCATTTATAATGCTTTCACCAATTACGTTGACGTAAACATCGTACGCTTGTCGGGATTTAGTGGAGAATTCATTCGATAGCTTATCGTGCATTTTCTTTAGATCCTCGTCGACGAAAATTCCATTTTTTATTTTCCTATATAGTCTGTTTCTTTGGTTTCTTAAGTGCCTTAAATCATGATCAAGCCAGGGTTCTGAAAGTTTGCTCCGTTTCTTTATCTTTGGTACAAATTTATTAATAGCATGAAAGATTAGCGTATAAAAAGAAGTTATAGATTCATCTAAATCTAACGACGAAAAGAAACTCGGCCAATGTATGGTATCGAGAAATTTTTTAATGCTAATATAGTCAGCATTTAAGAAATCATATACAATTTCATTATTGTACGATTGGGTAAAGGGTACATTCGCAGTGGATAGTTCAACCGTCAAAGCTGAGTGATGGAGAGTGTTGGAGAAAAGATTCTCGGTGTCAATGGTTTGGCTAACCACCGCTTCGTCATAAAAGTTGGTGAAAATCAGATCTAACCATTTGCCATTTTGGTTAGGAGTCGAAATAACTTGCTGCAAATCATTGCCATAAAACACACTGATGAGATTAAAGTCAATGTCGCCAAGAATGTTGACTGGGAGGAGGTGACTATCATTGTCATCGGTTATAAAGCCAATATTCGGGCGATTGAAGTCACCAAATATGATAATTTTATCATCCACATTCAATGAATCAATGACAGAAGATATTACGTCGCTCAAATCATTATAAGTAGTATCTTCGGAGTGTGGGGGCACATAAATAACACCGATGTAGAGGAAATGTTTTTCTAATAAAACTCTGATAAATATATGTTCAAATGATTTATGGGACACGGTTGTAACAAGTTCACTCGACAGGGAGTTGTGAATTGCGGTAAGAACACCACCTCCCCTTGAGACACCAGTATGAAGATAATCACGATCAGCTCTATAGATTGTCCAATTGTTGTCAAGTATTTCTTCGTTTTTGTACGAGTCGTTCAACCAAGTCTCTGTTATAGTGAGTATATTGAAATGGCAAGATTTGGCGTCAATATAAAGTCTATTTAATTTGCCCCTCATACCACTGCAGTTATGGTAGAGAAATCTTAAGATTTTAGACGTGTCTTTCGTATTAGGAATAAAATTTCTTATGGTCTTCCCGTGATTTTTGTAAGAGAGAGATATACTTAGAGCTGACATAGGAGCTATAAGTTTCAAGATCACGTTTGACTTGATCAGGGGACATACCGAGTTCTTCATGATATCGATTAAAAAAGAGACGTAAAGAATCAAGGTCAGTAGGGAGACCTTCTTGTTGGATCATGACCTTGAGATTGGTTTTCGTTTTCCCCTCAAAGCAGGTAGTTTCCGGTGCGTTATGCATGTATGCAAGGAAAAGGCGGACATTGTCGTAAATTTTATGGTCTCTTAACCGAGATAAAAGATATCTGCTCTCAAGATCGTCTGTAGAGTTCGAGGTAATTCTTACAACCGGAGGTACCAGTGGATCAATAAATTTAGGTGCGGAAGGTCGATTAATAGGAGGGTTTGGCATGTGGATAGCACCGGATTGCGAGGGGATTTGATCGTCACCGCGGATAAAATTAGCATATTTGGATGTTGCGTTTGTCTTAGCAGTCATCATGTGACAAGTAGAGGTTTCGCAAGAAACATCAAGTGGAATGGATATTGAAGCCGGCTGCTTGGTATTGAAAATACGTCTTGCAGGGGTGGGTGTCGTAGGATCTGCGCTGCATATGGGACTTTTTTTTAAGGAGGTGTCAGTGGTAAGCTTACAAGACGTAGGTATGCTAATGGGGACTTTAGAAGTGGATGCAGGTAAAGTGGGAGTAGTAATAATACCTAGTTGTTGGACGGGATTAGGGTTGTTAGTCGGGAAAATTGCAACATTTTTAGGGGAGGCTGTACACGTAAATGAATTGTTCTTACTGACTAGTTTCTGCTTATGCTGAACCTTTTTGGTTGAGTTACGCCATAGGGTGAATGTCATCCCATTCCAAATTTGCTTCGCCTTACCTTCATGCTGAAAGAACAGCCAGGCATACCGAGATGGAATACATACTTTGAATGACGTGGTTTTTCTCTTGGTGCTTTTAGAGAGAGTTTCAGCTAAACAATCAGTAATGGCAAGCTCACTTTGAAGGAATTGAATCATCCACGTTACATCTGCAGATACTGGGGCACCCCTTACATGAAATACTTCGTAGCCTTCATTCTTCCGTGATATACACGAGGCAATATTGACGTTTTTCACGTAATCCGCATTTATACGCTTAACTTTATTTATCCTTCTATTCCAATCTTCTTCTGACCAGGATGTACCGAATTGAAAAATCTTTCTGGCACTTTTTGTTTTCTGGGTAGTAGGTGTTGAAACTGGCTTTTTATTCTCGACAGATAAACGTTTGATGGGAGATGTTGCCTTATCTTGCGTAGGAACTTTCAATGCACTGTTCAACATGTTTTTAAGGTCAGCAAACAAAATTTCATGGTTTAGGGGCAGTTCACAGCGGGTTGGAATGTTATGGGTGGTGCGGTTTTGTTCGCACAGTACAGTGCCCATGCTTACAATTTTCTGGATTGCACTTTCAAGTTTGTTCTCTGTGGTTGCTATCCATGATGAGTTTTGTATTGACAGTGTAGACAATTTTTCATTGAGCAGGTTTAATAGTCTATCTTCGAGGTCGGCTATATGTTTTGCGTTTGGGTCCTGTTTGTGGGAAGGAGACGTCGACAGTGTACTCATTTCCGCTAATTTACTATTCAAGATGTCAAATTTGTTGTGCAGCTCATGGAGAGCCTTGTCGAAACCTTTATTGTTTTTGGCGGTGGAAAGTACAGTGGTTAAATCGTCGAAACTGGTAGCCATTTCCACAAAACTTTCATCGTTTGCCCTTGTCTGCGCTTGCTGCTTCGTCAATAAGTGTGCTGTGTCCTGTGTTAATTTATCGACATGACTTATGATATTGTCATACATACATTTCATCAGCCTGTTGGTGTTCTGGCAATCTGCACAGATAAAGTTGTTGTCCATGTAGGGATGGTACCAATCCCTAGGCGCATCAATACATGCACCGTGAAACTTTCTGTTGCAAAACGCGCGGCATGTCACAAACTTGAAAGTGTTGTCGAACGCGATGCAATTTTCCATACTGCATTTGATATTCATGTTGCGAATTGCACTTTTCGGACAATGTAATCGATTTTATAAACGACACAATTGATATCGAGGTGAAGACGTGCAACAATGGCTTAATTGGGTCACTATGTTGCTATAATTAATTGGGTCACTTTGGTGTAAGGGGAAATATGCACAGACACGCACAAATTAATAAAAACAGTCTGAACAATCAAATAATTGATTGAATGGAATAGGGGCTAACTGCACGTACAACAGCTTTTGAAAACACGTCTACTCGCCACGACGGTCCATCCATTTATCCTGATTTTCCTTTTATGCTCACGATTCGGCAAAACAATGAAGCAACAAACTCGTTGAAATCTCTTAAACTTCAAGAACAGTACCGTATTCGATCATTGTTCGTTTAGTGTATGAGGCATTGCAAAATCTTTTCGGTGTTGGCTGTGTCACTTTCACTGGTGTCGAATAATTTTCATGCTGAAGTTGATTTTCAATGCGTTAGTACGATCATCATTATATCCATCAAATACAACCCAAACATTGGAGTCGTCGTCATTAAGTGGATATCAGATGAAATGCTGGAAAACTATTATTTCGCTCCTATTTAAGGAGTCTTTTAGGTTACAATTTTTCAAAAAATCCGAACAGCTCGCAGTGATACACAATTAGCTAGTCAGGACCTGTATGAAAAAAGGAAAGAATTTTGTATGGTCCTGGCACAGCCGAGTAGAGATATATAGAGTATTTTATAAAAAAAATCGAAAAAATAGTAAACGCGATTTTCTCGAATTAATTTTTTTAAGCTGGCGGATACGATTTAAAAAAAATACCCAACCGATCACTCTGATTTTTAACTTCCCAGTGGGAAGTTATTGTAATGGAGTCCATTTTGCGAATCCCAAATTTTGACATATCTTCACGTTTTAAGGTCTCTAGAATCCAAATTCATGGTTTTTAGAGAGATGTCTGTGAGTGTGTATGTACGTATGTGCGTTCGTAATTATTTTTCGTCTCGATTATGTCAAGAACCAAAGATCACATTGACGTGGGACAGGTTTCATTTGATGCGTAATTACGTAACTTAAAACTGAATGAGTTTTCAGCAAAATCGGTTTAGTCGTTTTTTATTCAGGAAAAAACTGAAAAAACGACAAAAAATTGCTTAATTTCTTAACTGTTGAAACGCACTATTAATTCGTGCAGATCCCAAATACCTTCATAGTAATATTATTATTATTGTGTTTTTTACCAAAATTACGATCAAATTTCAAAAAAAATGTAATTTGAAAAAAAAATCACGATTATTTTTTAAATTCCAAACTTATATTATCAGGTTTGAGAGAATGAGAGTAGAGACGCGAATGCAATTATTATTGGATATTGTTATAAGTAATTTAATATCGTTAGTAACAATCAAATATTATTAGTTATAATTTGATATTGTAAACATAAAGTCAAGGAAATATGTGAATATAAAGTCAATTATAATAATCCAGTATTTTTAATAACGAATGATTATTGCCATAGGCATTTAAACAAAAGTTAATTCGACATTTTTCACCCCCTGCTGATGCAGTCACCTGAAATGGCGTCCGCCGTCACGTTTTGATGTTTTTTTAAAAGATTGTTATGAGTAAAAAAAACTATAAAAAATTTGCTAAACTTATTTACACACTTAGCTGTTTCTCCGTTTTTCCTGATTCATTGTTTTGTATGTATGCATGTGATACACAGCAAATAGAATATCTATATGGATATATATTTTGTATTTCAAAAGAGAAATTTGACCCTGAAATGTTCCTTGACAATTATTCTATCGAAAGATGTTGAGCCGAAATGAAGAAAACAAATCAAATTGCTAAAACCAAAAAGGATTTTCAAAATAAGTGGACATATGCATATAAGACGGTCGATGACACCGTTGTACGGAACCTAATGCGCGAAGTTAACGGAAAGGTCCACATTTCACCCCCCCCCCCCATGAAATGAAAATTCATTGAATTTTTATGAAAATGTTAATTAATATAATATAATAGAAAAGAAAAAAATAAGTGCCAAGAAGCAATTAATACCGCTTTTGGAGACATAATTCCAAAATTCATTTTTTTTCGATACGCTTCTTAGTATGAAACCAATAAACAAATTTTTTCTGTACAATTCAAATGTGTATTTATTAAACCCAAAAAGATTCAAACTTATATGTATCTGTAATGAGGAATTTAAGCTACCATAATCTTTCAAATTTCGATAAAAATCTCCACCAAAATTAATTTTTCTCATAAATATAAATATTTAAATATTTTGTGTTTATATGAAATTAATGCATCATCATATTCTTATTACTTCATTCATGGAGAAATTTCATTTGTGTATGGAATTTTGTGATTTGATGAGCTTCTATTTGATTTTATTGCCAAATAAACATTGAAACACTTCATGAGATTGTTAGATTTGATTTGAGAGATTTTTGAGATATCTCCTCTTCGTTATGAAGAGTTTTCGTCGAGAGACAACGGCAACACTGGGTCAACTATCGCGATCACTCTTTTTACGTCGACAAACTGAATTCGGTTGGCAAAATGAGTCGCCAATTATTTCAGCACTCAAAAAAATACGAATTAATTCTGCTCAAACATTCGCACAGCGATAAATCTTTTGAAATTATTGGCGCCACGTGAACGTTTAGTAGTTTAATTTGCCAAGAAGAAATATAGCCACTATCGTTCGAACTACCGAATTCGTAGTCGACACATTGTTGCGGGAAAATTTTCCGACACAGAACGCATGTATGCACACACATATCAATAAATTTCCCAGGCGATCCCTGTGACTTATTCAATTTACGCGCCAAGCAAGGAAAACAAAACAACCGGCAAAAAGTCGGTCACTTCACTAAAAATACCATGTCTATCACTTCGCCGATCAAAAATAGTTTCGATGAAGTGAAAGCATTCGATAAATTTCTAATAAATTTCGTGAACAATGCTAGCCCAATTGCCAAGTGGCTAGAGTATGTACGAATCTGGCGCTCGAACATCGCACATTCGCCAGGACATCGAAGTGGACTGAGTGTGTCAGTGATAAATTTGCAGAGAAGTGATGGCAGTAAAGGAGCCATAGCATTGGCGTATAGGAAGGATGAAAGGATGTTTTTGAAGATAAATAACATGTGTTTGTTACAGATGATAGCAAGCAATTAGGGACATTTCGGTTGGCTCGACGGTTGTTAGCAAAATTTATTGGACATGACAGGGAATAGGCTAAAAAAAGTTGAGAGTGTCTTTGTTATTTTTTGAAAACGGTGTGCTCAATAAAATGAATATTGTTTAATTTCAATGAAGTAAAAATTAATTGATCGCTGCAATTTAAGACTTTTAGAATAATTGCATAGGAAAAGCCGTGAAAGGTTAGATTGCAAAATAAAAAAAAACATCTTTCATCAGAAGAACAAACACAGCTTCATAGGCTTGCAAACAGGACTACCAAAAACTATTCGACAGGTGTGGTTCCTTGTTAATGAAGTAAGGGTCGAATTTCAAAGAGTTCCATCTCATAAAATCGTGGACATTTGGCAAATGGACGACCCAACGAACTTTAAGTGCCGTCCGGAGGAGTAGTCTAGCCTCTTGGAAGGAAGAGAGTTGGTGTCGGTGATAAGCCAGTACAGTTCAGCAGATATGTGATTGAGGAAATTTTTTGCCTACTATTCATGCTATTTTGAATACTTGAATCCATTCACCGACAAGGCCCGATTACAAAACCAAAAACTGAAATTAATTACTACCAACATTCTAGCGTATGCCTTCTACTTTACTCTAACACAATTTATAGGCGAGTTAACTGATTTTATATTCGCTATTCAAGTTAGTCTGACAAAAATAAAATACTTCTATCGAATCACATTATATCCCGATAAGCTCTTATCGCTTAGACTAGAAAAACGTACAAACAAACTAATCCCATAGGATCGTACATTTTTGCTGGACGACCCTCATCAACTACGCTTATTAGTATTTTTGGTGCTACCAGGGCCCACCCTACCATGGCACACTACATACCTGATATGATATGTGCGGCTATTCCCGCCAAAACTCAATTCGTTGTGAAATTTGCTGGCGGTTCAACAAAATAAACTATTTATCTATGCAAGAATGGATATCTTTATTACTTCAGAATATACAAAGGAAGACAATTATAATAATAATGTTATTTGCTACCTTAGTTCAACACTATCCTATGTCCAAAATTTCTAGAAGAAAGCATATTCAAACTGTTGAATTCTCAATAAGCGTAATTGAGGCTGACTAGTTGTTTTAAATATGTACATATGTGTGTATGTATGATGTTTTTACAAAGTGAACAAAATTTTTAGGTCAACATATTATAGTAGAATCCAAATTTAAATTGCCTTTCATGTAAAATCTTCCATTTGGACATTTGGTCTTCACCCAAATTAGCGTATTGTGGAAAAGGCTAAAACCACGTGTTTACAAATTAAACAAGCCGCGAAGTGCGACCCTTGAAGTCCACACGGTCAACTTCCCAGTAATATCTAGATAAACATTAAAAATATTAAACACAATAATAATTTTGAAAATAATAATGCTTTAAATAATAATAATGAAAGGTATTCATAGCAGTAACAGGAATGAGTTAATATTAATCATATCATCTACGGGAGCCTCCACTGATTACGTAAGGCTTTTGGTGGATGGGTGATGATGATTGATTACGACAAATGCAAATTTGATTGAAATTTTGATGGTTTTCAAAATTTAAGCCGCTTTTTTTAATTAAAAAACTTCAAAAATTATTAAAAATCTGCTCAAATTATCCAAATATTTTAAAACTTTGATTGACATTACAACAAAATCTTTAGAATAAAAGATATAAGGTAATATCAATCGAAAGAACCCCGTTCATATGGTAACTTTGAATGATTTGTTATTTTTAATTGAATTTTTTCTCGGAATCATGAAAAAAGTTGTGCCGGTTTCTCTTCAAAAACTGATAGGAATGTATAAATTTTATAAACATTTATTACTGTGTTGTGCAAATCAGGCTAAAAAAATATTTTTTATGAAAAAAACCCTAAGTTTTCTCATTTTTTTCTATTAAATTAAAAAAACCGGTGAAACGGATCTTTATAATGTTAAAATAATCAAAAAGATTTTAAAACACGTCGATTGACACCTTAATGATGCAAATATTATATCTGGTTCGTGAGATATAGTGAATGATAAAAATGACATTGAAATTCATGATGACTTTTAATGATTTTTTATTTTTAATTTAATTAACTTCCCAGTATATGGGAATAAATATAAAATATGGGAATAAATATAAATTACGCAAATCAGGTTAAAAATTTATTATTTATGAAAAAACCCTAATTTTATGCAC
Source organism: Oxycera nigricornis (assembly GCA_963942545.1). Classification (NCBI taxonomy): domain Eukaryota; kingdom Metazoa; phylum Arthropoda; class Insecta; order Diptera; family Stratiomyidae; genus Oxycera; species Oxycera nigricornis. Next base: position 31,965,065 of record OZ012659.1, read on the forward strand.
ATTTTTTTCTTAAATTAAAAAACAGCTCCGCCGATTTTTTTTAAAATTTGATAGATTAACACAATTGCTAATACGCGTCGATTGACACCTCTACCATGCAAATCGTATGTTTGGTTGGCGAGATACAACGCATGACAGAAATGACCTTCAAAGGGTCAAAACAGCAAACCCCTCCCCCCCAACCGAAGTATCCCAAAAACTAATCAGTTCCTAAAATTGCAAAGTCGCTTCGATTGACACCTCAACAAAGTCGATCGGACTTTGGTTACATGAGTTATGCTCGTAGAAAAAAGTGTCCACGAACGTACGTACGTACACACACACACACACACATACATCTCCCTTTCTAAAAAAAACTTTATATATACTCTATAGACCTCAAAACGTACACAAATGTTGAAAATTCCAATTTCGATTTTCGAGGCGATTACAAGAACTTCTCATATACTGGGAAGTTAAAAAATCATTCAAAGTCACCATGTAAAAAGGGTTCATACGAATTTGTATACCTTAAATCTCTTATTCTAAAGACATTGTTTTAAAGTCAATCAAAGTTTATTATTATCTGCATAATTTGCGGAGATTTTTAATAGTCTTCACAGAACCGTGTTTTAACTTTAATGAAAAAACTGCTTAAATTTTGAAAACCAATACAAATCAAATCAAATTTGCAATTGTGATAATCAACGTTTTGAATGGTAAAATGTTTTGTAGTCAACACTTTTTAAGATCATATGCTTTGAAAAGCTTTCATCAAATAAGAAGTTGTAGTTTTTAGGAGTTTCGTTCTTTAGTATTCGTAAAATTTCAGTTACTTCTTTCATCATTTGAAATACATATATTTTACTTTTTACATGCAATTGAACCTATTTTTGATTGCATAATCAATGTTTCTCAAAACGTTTCATTGATGTAAAATCGTGAAAAAATATAAATTCAGTGATTATGCCAAAATGCTGGCAATTTTGACCGCAACTATTCAAAATGGCCATCACGCGACAAAATCTCTTAAGTGAGCGTAATAACAAAACTGCATTCATTTTTGTTGGCGCTGTTTTGTCCTTCAAGTATCGATATGAAAATAAGAAATAACGTAGAAAAGGCGTTGTAACATGTCCTCCCTCCGATTGATCCACGTGAATATTCAATCAAACCAATCCACGAAAATCTTTACGTAATCAATTGACGCTCGCGTAGATGGTACGATGAATATTAAGTCATTCCAATAGCTTTTATGAGAGGTAAATTTTTATTATTAAAATTAATATTATTTCCATAATTATTATCGTGTTTAATATTTTTAATATCTATGTAGATATTACTGGGAAGTTGACCGTGTGGACCTCAAGGGTCGCACCTCACGGCTTGTTATTTTTGTGATCCACTTTTATGGTAGCCGCCGTTTTCAACAGATTTTCTATTCAATTTACTGAAATATAGAATAAAATTTTAACCAGATACATCAACATTTTCTGAAAACTAAGTTCGCAAGCTGCAAACATCTTCAGATGTTTTGATATATCAAATCAAATCCAACCGCATCCGCCGCATGTCGCACCTCATCATTGCCGACACGCGATCTCAACTAATGAGACAAAATACGCAAAATCAACGCGAAATTGCACATTAAACGAACCATTGTGTCATCGTTAATTGTCAATTAATTATGTCGAGTTCCCGTGGAATGATGCCGTCCGAAGATCAAATGGATCTTTTGGTGTTTATTGCTTGCCAGATGGCTTAACCCGTCCGACATGCCGCGGATATTTTTAGGACGCAAATATGAAAAATGCGTGTTGGACCGCGAAAACACGGGCCACAGGGCATGATTTATTAAAGAGGCCAACATTTGGTACTTCAACGTGGAGTTCATTTCCCGCAGTGGCTTCTGGGCTGGTTGCATACTATGTGTATATTATTCTGAAATTCAAAGTAGCCACCGACTCATAGGAAGACTTTGTAAGACATTCAATTTCTTGCGTTACATCATCAATAATTATTTAAAATTACAGCAATTCTAGATGTTTTCACGTGCAAGCAGTGGTGGATCTACGGAAAAATATGAATAGTAAATTTACTATCAGAACTATTACTTAGGTACATGAATACTTGATGGCTCGCCCTACAATGACAGTGAGAAAATTCCTTGCCCTTGGATGGAAGGCGACTTGGATAGTATATACACTGTTAGAAAATCACTTAATGGTTTTACAGAAAAAAAGTTTCCGCGGAATGTGTAAAAACCTTATGGCAGTTACGCTTTTCTGTTTCGGCTTAACAAATGTGGATCCCCAAAAAATAGCACACTTATCTGTAAGGCAATTAAGAATAAAACTTTTGACTCAACAAGCGAGACTCTTCAACAATCAATCATAAAGGATATTAAGAAATTCAAATGATTCCGTTATTTAGGATGAAACATTTGTTGCAAGCACATCTTTCGAGAGGTATCCCAAAGTAAGTGGATACTGTTTAGGATAAAAGTTGCTAGGCTTCTTCGAGATGGAATCAAACACAGTACAGAACATAAAACAAATTTTGTGTATTGAATCCAAAAAAATGGTGCATCCACTAAAAATCATCAAGAGTATGGACGGAGGCACTTATATATATGTCTTTTAAAAGTGAAACTACCACTAACAGTCGCTCAAAGGCTGGAAAGAGTTCTAGATACTTTAAATAAAATAACAACAATAAATAAATAGAAGTTGACGGTATGTATTCTAAAATTTAAAACAATTCTATCCAATTTTGATAGTCATTGAGGAATTGGAGAGCGATAGGGAGGCGAATATCTCAAGTAAAGACTTCATTATTGCACTGGAGGTATTGTTTCCTTCGTTACAACCGATACTTTAACACAGTAAATTTTTACAAAATGCCAAAGAGGATCTTTGACAGACTGTATCATACGTGGATCACATCAAAACGATTTTACAAAATCTAACGATTCAAGTTGATTTTGAACTAAAATCATAAGATCTATTGGTAAGAGAATTGGTTACTGAAATTGTAACCGATTTTTGTTTGTCCCGAAAGTACGATCACCAGTGGCGGCTCGTGGGAGTTAAGTATGGTGGGGCTGCTGGTACGAATTTTTCTATCACGAATATAAGTTCTTATGTGAGTTTCCACTCCACCCAAGAGATACCACATGTGAAGCGTTAAGCGATTTTAAGTGATCGGTTTCCTCAAAAGTAGATTCGCTGGCAATCAAAGATATATTACTAGTATCGTGTTTTGAATAACATTTAAAGCTTTAATAAAAGTTCAGTGCACTCTGAATAAAAAAAAATGTTCAAAAACATTTGAATTCTTCCAACGAAACAACTTTTACGCCTATCGCACTATTCAAAATAAATAATTTCTCTACTAAAATAAATGCAACAAAAACAACAATAACAATTGAAAAAACTAGTAATAAATAAATTCAACAAAAACAACAATAACAAGAGCAAAAACCATCAATAAATAAATTTAGTAGAAACAGTTTTACATTGTATATAGTTCAATCAACATCAACAACAAAAGCAATTTCTTTTATCTAGACGTTTTATTTGTATAAATATTCCGCACGTCGATTTTTTTTTTGAGCAAACAAGTCAATCACCCTTTCATTCATTTTGGGTATTTCCTTAATAAATTTATTACAAATAGAGAGTACTGCAAGCGAAGTCGAACAAAGGTTATTATCTTCAAAAAAACTGTAAAGCTGAACAATGGAAGACATGTTTTGAAACATTTCGTACGAATAGCGTAATATTAATATTAATTATATTTTCTACCGAATTCATATTTTGAAAATACCGAAATATTTTTACTAAAACTGAAATTCAAACTTCTAGCAATTTTTAACACATGCAAGCAAAATCTTGTTAATTATTTATTTAATCAAAATCATAAATACAATAACCTGAAAAGTCCTTTTCTGAAACAAACTTTGGGCACTACAAAACTTTAAAAAATACCAAACACTACGACGGCACACTAAGTACTAATACCATGCACTACACTGATGAGACTACTTTTGCATTAACAGTCATCACCTTCTACCCCTTCGGCCCGTCGTAAAAAATGTTTGCTGATGCCTGCTCAAAGGTATTATCCAGACCATGCCAAGACTAAACGTTGTCGAAGCACTGAACGGGCTGCATAAGATTAGCCCGTTCACGATGTATACAAATGTTATTTCAAACACGCACACTCCCGCCGCTTCAGCATAGAATTCACGCACACATTCAAATCGAAATACTCTTAATCGGGGCTAGATTGATGTAGCCCTTTCCTCAAAGTAAAGGTGGAAAATTGTCAAAGAGAAAATAAGTTTGAATTCTACTCTCAGCTTTTATTCGGTGCAGGCACAACGAAGCGAGTCGAAGAGAAAAACAAATTGTTCTACAGTGCGTGGCAAGAAGACTATGTGAAAGTAAACTACAGCATGGGCGAAAAAAATGCTACATTATATTTTAAAATGAAATGAAATTATGAAAACTATATTGAAATCTATAATGATATTTCATTACATTTGCACTAATATAAGCTCATCAATAAGTGGTGGGGCTGAGCCCCACTAGCCCCAAAGGTAGAGCCGCCACTGACGATCACCAAATTTAAAGCGAACACATGAGTGCATCAAGCACACAAGAGTTTTTTCACTCTTTGTTTCTTTCTTGTGGATTATATCAATGTCCAAATAAGGTTTGAAGATAATTGCTATGTGATTAAGAAACTGATTCCCATGCACTTTACTAAAGATTTAAATTCACAAGAAATATAATGAGATCGACGTTTTGGTTTCACAAATGAAACTCGGTACGAGTAAATATTTAACCCAAATCGATAATGAAACCTCATTTTTCGACGAAATTACTCAGCAATTTATACCCAAAAGTATTCTGGCAAGTTGTTTCCAAAGAACTTTTATGTCCAAAACATACTCTTCAATCTGGAAATGTGTTAAAGCGTTGAATTTTTCTCAAAAATAATATAGTTTCATTGAGTTCCTTTTTTTGATTCAAGCCCCTTTATTGGAGTTTTTCTAGATCAGCCACTGCTTGCAGGTCCTACGGTTTTGAGTGACGGTGGTGATATGCAAAATCGTGGAACAACACGTGCTTCTGATTATCGTTTAATCATGAAAACATTTAATCGAATCAAAAAGAATTTGCCGAGACCCTGATTTGTGTATGATGTAAACAATTGATTTCAATTAGGCGTAAATATGAACGAGAACATGTTAATGGCTTCATATATGAATTTTTGGCTCGCGTTCGAGACGAATTTGAAAAGGGAAGCACAAAGTACAGAAATTTATATTCTTTGCTAGTTATCAAGACAAATAACCTTCAGAAACTATTGAATGGTTTTAAAATGCGCGTAATTCACCCTTTTAATTTGTAAATTAAATTGCCGAATCCTGCAAAGGTTAAATATTCGTTGAATATTTAGCTCCTTTGATTTTGATGAAATTTCTACCAACCTTTCATCAGCCACCCTCTTTTCGTCTTCAAATTTCTTCGCTGCCTAAACCAAACCATTCTTATAGGCGTAATAAATCTTTTATTTATATGTTCTCAATTTGTTTTTTGTTGTTGACAAATTGCATGAATAATCTAATCAAATGGCAGTTTAGCTATGCATTTTGAGTTGGCAGGAGTTAGAAAGATTTAAAAGTATAAAATAATCAAATAAATTGCTGGCCGCAACGTAAAAAGTTGTTGCGAAAAAAACTGCACGTGGTCATTTTAAATTGCTGTAATTTTGTTACCACGTAAAATATCTGAGTGATTTGTTTTTCAAATGTTTCTCAAAAGCACAAAGAAAAGCAATCATGACAAAATGATTCTTGGAAAGTTGTGAAATAAAAAATAAAATAAGTTTCGAATGTTTTTCGGGGAAAAAGTGAAAACAATGAAGTTATGGCGGCAACATTCGACTGGACTGGACTAGAAAGGCTTCTTTGCATGCGCACGCGCAGAGTTAATCGATGAACAGCATAGTCCATTGATTACCAGAGCTATGAATTTTAATATGGTGATTTCTTTCTAAAATAATTAAAAAACAAGCTGTAAGGTACGTGATCCACACTGTCAAAGTATTTTCTATGTCATTTGTTATTTTCATATCGACGCTGTTATTACACCGTCTGAAGAGATTTTGTCGCGTGATGGCCATTTTGAATAGTTGCGTTCAAAATTTCCATGATTGCTGCATAATCACTAAATTTGTATTTTTTTAATATTTTACATCAACAAAACTAATGATTATTTCTTATTTTGCAGTTGATCTTGAAACACATCGAATATACAGTCAATAATCGATTAAATTAATAATCGATTAAATACAAATGATGAGGATGGAAGCTGTTTTGTTTTTTAGTTTTCATTAGATTTCAATGAACACTAAAGAACAAAACTACAAAAAACTTCAAATTTTTATTTAAAGAAAGTCTGTTAAAAATTATGAACTTGGAAAGTTTTAACTACAAAACATTTTACCATTCAAAGTGTTGACTACCACAAATGCGAATTTGAATGATTTTTTATTTATTTGAGCAGTTTTTCCATAAAAACAAAAACATGGTATTGTGAAAACTATTGTAAATCTGCTCAAATTACATAAATATTACTCAACTTTGATTGATTTAACGACAATTTTTTTAGAATAAGAGATATCAGGTAATATCATTCGTATGAACCTTTTTTACGTTGTGGCTTTTAATAATTTTTTTTAGTTTAATTTTTTTTGTAATCATGTGAAAAGAGTGTGTTTTTTAGAGTCTATAAATTTCGTAAAGATTGAACACTGTTCACTGTGCATATCAGGTTAAAAATATGTTTTTTATGAAAAAACCGTAATTTTTGCAATTTTTTTTAGTAAATTGAAAAACTGCTCCAACAATTTTTTTTTATAAATTAAAAAGAAGCACACAAATGTTAATATGCTTCGAATCAAATTCTAATGATGCAAATGTTATATTTCGTTCGTGAGCTATAGTGCATGACAAAATGACCTTGCAGGTCATGGTGCCTTTTAATAATTTTATATTTTCGATTTAATTTTATCTGTAATTATGAGAAAAAGTTTTGCTGTTTTTGTACAAAAACTGTTTAGCAAATATGAATTTTATAAACATTTATTACTGTATTGTGAAAATCAGGTTGAATTTTTTTTGAAAAACTCTAATTTTTTGCAGTTTTTTTATTAAATTGAAAAATGGCTACGACCATTTTTTTTTAAATTTGACAGAATAGCACAACTGTTAATACGCGTCGATTGACAGGAGGCTGTGACTATTCGCAGCCTCCACATCTGGCTGCTAGAAGAAACCTGTAACGCAACCAGGCAAACTTGGCACGCACTGTGCTCCAAACGCACCAAGCAGCTCCTCATCACAAGCCGTGAAACCCTGAGTTCTATTGTTTTCGCACTGATCGGTAGACACGCAGAAAGATTGGGTGTCCCTTTCAATGATTTCTGCCGAAGTTGAAGATCGAAGGATGAGGAAGATATCTTGATCACTGTACACAGCCGGGAGTTATTGTGTCTCGAAGGGGGGAACGTTACACGAAAAATGCATTTTAAGACGAGATGAATGGTTGGCGGGAACATGTGACTTTGCTTCTCAAAGAGCGGCGAGGATGCTGATAGGTCCGATCCTTACCATGGACTATGACAGAGTCCATGCAAGCTCCCTATAAGATTCTGGTATCCATACTCAGAAAATCAGTGCTCATAGCCCTAAGGCTATGGTTGGCTGACTAGTATGGGGCCTTGGTGCGAGCCTATCGTTACCCGTAGCTCGTGGTGTTGAGACTTTATCTGGTCAGGAAACCACGTAAAACCCTAGGAACGTCTTTTCCTCTTCGAGACACAATAACTGTCGCCAGTGTACCGTGATGAAAACAAGCAATATAGCAAACGACTTGCTATAAAATCGTCTAAAAATTAATTTTCGAACGCATTTCGCGAAAATAGGGAAAACAAAAAAGTTGTGGTGCCCGCAAAATGATCCTCTCTTTTCAAGGTCGTTTTTGGCGTGTAACTCTTTTAATATTGACACCACGAAAAAGTAATATATGCACAACTACATGCTACAAATGAAATTCTTCACAAGTTTGTCAGATTGTACTTTTTTGTGGGAGCCACGGTTTCCACTATCTTTTATTTTTAAGATGGAGCCCAGAGGATTCGAGCTGCGACCTCAGAAACATGAACTTAAGCTAACTATACCATTGCCCACGCATTGCAATAAAAATTTCTCTGCCTTTTGAAAAGGCACGGTCAAACTCTCATTTTACTGGACTAAAGTGGCAGCCCTTTTTATCAAAAGATGGGTCACCATAGGCCCATTGTGATAACTGGTTGGATGTTGGTTATCTTGAATTCAAGGAAACTAGGATAACCAATAGAATATAAGCGTAGAAATGTACAAATTATGTACCGCATATAGGAACTGTTCTGATGAATCCTACGCAAATGGAATCCTTCAAGGTAAGGACAATTATAAATTAAATTTTCATAGTAGCTGTAGACAAACTTATAGCCGTGCTAGTTTACTACTTCTCCATTTGATTGAACTCTATTAGTGCTAAGCCAAGTAAAACTGCTGTAAGCTCTCAGGAATCAAGCGATCGATGGAATATGCAAATACTTATTGGAAAGACATTAAAGACGAGGCGTGATCCCCTGCAGAAGCCAATTGAACTGGCATTCGTCAACAACTTGATGATATTTACAAACGCTCTTGAGCTTGTCACTAGAGCTAATGGGGCTTCCGTCCAACTATCGGGCGGAACGCGCAAGGTTCCACTAAAAGCACTAAATGCCGAGTTAAATTATGCTAACAATCTGAATGGGTCGCGTGATGACACTAACACTAAACCACCACCACCCGAGCCATAGACGTCGCAAAATCAAGCCCCGAATTCCGCGAGATGAACGAACTTTAGTTCGCCAATTTCGCTTAAGACGTAAGTTAAGTATTCGGCAATTGTGCTGCTCGCGAAACATGCCAGACTTTATTGCCGTTTACTTTGCACTTAAATTAAAAGCGCTCTGTTTATTCGGCGCGGTAAGAGCAGGAAGATGTGACTGGCATCCTATTACTACCCCCGAGGCCCTGAGGGTCTCAAATTAAAAGCACACAATTTATCGTGAACGCATTGCGACAACAATGCGTGAATCTGCTTGGTGCTAATAGCATCAATTGTATCTATCATCGGATTTGTCTATCTTCAATCTGGCGTGACTGGGAGGCGTTCTTCACAGCTTCCTGGGAACTTAACTCCCGTCTTCCTGTAAATTGCCACTTCATTGAATCGAAACGGGAGCGTATCGAGGAGAATCTAAATTGCCACTTTATCACAATTTAATTTCACCGCCGCCGGAAGAAAAGTGGCACGGAAGAAGGATCAAGAGCGCGGAAGTGCTAGTGCTTCCTCGTTTGGAAAGATATGTATCTAATGTTCGCGCCGGTAAGTTTATAGTGCGAACAATTCAATCGAAAGATTGGCTTGGCACGCAAAACGGAAGAATTTGAAAGGATTTCCAGTCGCATCTTAAGTTTTAAGTGGAGGGAGGCAGAAGCGCGAAATGAGAAATGGAGGAGCAGATATGATATTACTTTAGCTTCTAAGACTCACACTTATTTCATGAGCTATTCAATAGCTCATCTAAATTGCCGCGAGAATTGTTACAGCAGGAATATCTGTAGCAAAGGATATTTGTTTTAACGGCAAAATGAATTCATTATATTAATGGCTTGTTAAATTTTCCTGTATCCGGTTGTTAGGAGTGGGGTGAATTTTAGATAAGTCTATAAACACATGCATAAAATAGAACGGCTAGTTATCTTTTCACAATTATTTTCAAGATAAACAGGTACGAAATAAGGACGATGAAAGGTAAAACGTTGCTTATCTTATCTTTACACGGGTTTCGTTCGAAAGAGATACCTAGGGTGGAATTTCTTTAGAATGATTTCATTTTTTCCCTTATCACTTGAAATATTCATTATGAAGGAAGGCTCAGTTTCTGAGCGCTAAAATATATTTTTATAATGTTAAAGAAAGAATTATTATAATTGTTAACTTCCCTGTATATGGGAAGTTCTTGTAATCGCCTCGAAAATCGAAATTGAAATTTTCAACATTTCTTTACGTTTTGAGGTCTATAGAGTATATATTAAGTGTTTTTAGAAAGGGAGATGTATGTGTGTGTGTGTGTGTATGTACGTACGTACGTATGTACGTTGGTGGACACGTATTCCTACGAGCATAACTCACGTAACCAAAGTCGTATCGACTTCGTTGAGGTGTCAATCGAAGCGTCTTTGCAATTTTAAGAGCTGATTAGTTTTAGGGAAACTTCGGTCAGGGGGTGGGAGGTTTGCTGTTTTGCCCGTTTGAAGGTCATTTCTGTCATGCGTTATATCTCGCGAACTAAACATACGATTTGCATAATTGTGTCGCTGGACGCGTATTAACAATTTTGTGAATCTGTCGAATTATTAAAAAAATCGTTGGAGCTGTTTTTTAATTTCAGAAAAAAAAATGCAAAAAATTAGGTTTTTTTCATAAAAAATAAATTTTTAACCTGATTTGCGAAATATAGTAATCAATGTTTATAAAATTTATATACTCCAAACAATGTTTGCAGGAACAAAATCAAAACTTTTTCTCACGATTACGTTAAAAATTAAATTAAAAATAAAAAATCATTGAAAGTCATCATGATTTTCAAGGTCATTTTTATCATTCACTATACCTCACGAACCAGATATAATATTTTCATCATTATGGTGTCAGTTGACGTGTTTTAACATCTTTGTGAAGTTTTTAACATTATAAAAATTCGTCAATTTAATAGAAGAAAATGTGAAAAATTATGGTTTTTTTTCATAAAAAAATATTTTTTTAACTTGATTTGCACAGCACAGTGATACCAGTTTATAAAATTTATACATTCTTATCAGTTTTTGAAGAGAAAGCAGCAAAAAATTGTTCCATGATTATGAAAAAAATTAAATAAAAAATAAAAAATCATTCAAAGTTACCATGTAAAGAGGGTTCATAAGAATGATATTACTTTATATCTTTTATTCTAAAAAAAATTGTTGTAAATTCAATCAAAGTTTTAAAATATTTGCATAATTTGAGCAGATTTTTATTAGTTTTTATAGTCCTTTAATTAAAAAAACTGCTTAAATTTTGAAAACCAACATAATTTCAATCAAAGTTGCATTAGCGATATCAACGCTTTGAATGGTAAAATGTTTTGTAGTCAATACTTTGCAAGATCATATGCTTTGAAAAGCTTTCCGAATAAAAAAATGTAGTTTTTAGTAGATTCATTCTTTGGTAATCGTAAGATTTCAATAACCATCATCATTTGTAATACATTTTACTTTTTACATGAAATTGAATTGAATTGATTGGAAAAAATAAAGAAATCATCGACTTTAAGGAAAAAAGTTTGTTTTTATTCAAGAACAATTGAACCTGTTTTTGACTGCATGTACAAAATTTTTCAAGACCAAAAAGGCCCCCAACGATTGATCCGCGTGAATATTCAATCTGTCCTCATCGACTAAAAACCTTACGTAATCAAGGGACCCTCCCGTAGACGATATGATTCATATTAACTCATTCCTGTTACTGCTATGAATACCTCTCATTGTTGTAATGTTGTTGATATTTATGTAGATATTACTGGGAAGTTGACCGTGTGGACCTAAAGGGTCGCACCTCGCGGCTTGATTTGATTAGTAGCGCCCCAGCGATGATTGTAATCGTTTTTGCATGTTTTGGAAAGAAAATTTATGGTAATCTCTATTCGTCAGATACACATTTAAAGATACCTAACTAAGTTCTATGATGAACTAGCGAGAATATGTGATGTTAGCTTCTGATTCAATAAATTTCCATTAACAAGATTAGAAGTGCTATCCGAATCCTTCATAAGACTTTAAACTTATCTTAAATCATACTCAATGATGTGCTCAACAAAAATAATTAGGACTCAACTTTTCAGACAGAATGTAACTTAGCCTAGAGCTACTTCTGCGCGTCCATGTTTTTGGGTTAACATTTGCAACGCGTTTGGTCTTTTGCAAGAATAGTTAAACTACTGTTTTGCCACATACATGCTTCACGAGCGATCATTCAAGCATACATACAACAATTAGATAGTAATTGAGCCTGAAGCCTTCTTTAAACTTTCATCCTCTCAGCAGCAAAAGTCCTGACTGATTAGAGGCTGAAAAAATACGCTCGTATATAAGTAATTGACCCTTGGCTGCCACCTTTGGTTGCATTTTGGCATGTTTATTTATTAAGAATTTAGTTTTGCTTTTGTAGGAATATCTTTTTGCATGCAAGAGATCTAGGTCAGCGTTTCAATGCAGACGAGTTTCGTAAGTTTGATTTCGTCGTGTCGTTCCGATACGGAGGCTCCACATTGTCCCTGACTCCATAGTGCATAGTATTGGTCAATTGCCAATTTCGAACAGGAAAAATCAACGAAATGAGGACGAACACAATCAAGTACTTTCGCTGATGGGTGTAATAGTGAAAATAGTGCTTTGCTGAAGCTACTTGGCTAGGGAGACATCGAAACGACGCCGAAGCAGATAATTGGTGACGAGATTAAAGAATACCATTGAAATATTACCAGGTCCAGTTCAGACATAAGACATTTACGGTAGCCAGGAGAAAAAGTTTTATAAAGGCAACAGACGGTTCCAAAAGCGACAAAAGAGATAGCGATAACAAGGAACTGCTCGTGAAACTTTTTACTGACAAATAACTTGGCCAGTCTGCAAGACATTTGTCGCTTGAAAATGATTTCAATGTTCCGTTAAAATGGTAAAAAGTACAGTTTAGATGATGTTTTTCTTCGTTTTCAAGTGTCTCAAGTGTCGTCTTAAACAATCTATGCGTTGGGGGTATATTTTTAATCAATAAGGAAGATTCCATTAGGAAATTTGTTTGAAATGAGTTTGGGAAAATGAACATCTTTGGATCATTTGTTTTTGTCCGTACACAATTGACACTTTTTTGAAAGAACGTTTAAGCCAGAAACAATGTTTAAGCAGCCAAACAAGGAGTTTGGCATTGGAAACACAAAAGGTTTTCTTGATAAGAAATTCGACAAGGCGAATAATTGAAAAGAAATCTAGTTTTGTAATATCTACCACCAACATTCTCGAATCGTATCGCACTCACACATAAAACTACAAAAAATTATGAACCATTCAACATGTGATTTTTTTTTGCCTTAGTATCTTTAGAAAATGCGTATCAACTTGTCCTTGTTTGCTTATATTTTGTCGTACAAAAAAATATTAACCCAATGAGCTTTTCTTTACCTAAGAGTCGAGATTATTTATTCCAGCTGAGGCCTAGGTTCGCGAATATCTCAAATCCTTTACGAAGAATGACCGAAGCAATCAATACAGTAAATTTTGTGTAGGACCCATGTTATTGCCGGCGGCATATTTCCCCCTAGAAAATCATCTACGCCGAGAAATTTATGAAAAAAATAGCAAGAAATTCATGTCTTTCCCTTTGCTTTCTTGTTTGATTGAAGTTTCCCAAAGAAAAAATTACAAATGCCTGAGAAAATCAGAAAAGCGTATTATCGAGATGAATAAATGTACACAATTGCAGACGATGGATGTGGGATTGGCGATTTCCATTGAAAACAGACGAAAATTGAAGAAGATGTTAAGTAGTGTAGGAGGCAAATGATGTTTATGAAGGATTATTTGATAAATATGATGATGATGAACTATGTTGTTATATCTGTATCTTGAATTATCTAGCAAAATGTTGCTAAACTACTCAAACTTGTTTTCAAGGAGACTTCAATTACTTGAGACATTGTCAATAAAATTGGCGCTTTTTTAAAAAATATTTGCTACGTTCGAATATTGATTACAACTTAATTTTCCTAGATAAGTTTGTAAATCTTTTAGATTACAAAGTAAAGCACGATTACCCATGGCTTATATTCATCCAATTGAAAATTTAAATCTTTACACAAACTAGAAGCCTGTATTCTTTTACTTCCTTGAAAATAAATACCCGCTTGCCTTTAGCTATCATTCTAATCAATCTTTCTATTCGAAACATAATCATCTCTAAGACAATGTTGGTCCCAAATAAGATGACACCAAGTGATACCGGCGTATCGCACCCTCCTAAGAGCACTTTTTTCTTAAGTGGCTATCAAGAAGAAAGTCCTGAAATAATGACCTACAATTTTTTCAAACGGCATTCCATTTTTTCAGGCACAAAAATTGTTGCTGATACAATCACCAAATCGCTCTGATCAATAGAAAATTCCAATGAAATAGTAAAACAATTTTCATCGGCCAAACTTTGAAATGGTGGGACTTATTGTCAGGATTAAAATGCAAATCGGAAAATCGCGAGATAAAGAAGAAAGAAGTGGAAGAAAAACCGAGACAGAAATGTGCGAAAATTTTTCTAAGAAAAATTTATAACACAAATATTTGCGGTTGTGGTGGTGTATTGTTGAGTAATGGTGGAATTTAACGTCTGTTCTTGGTGGTGGTACATTGATCCATGCCATGCCAAGTTGATGTGAAAGATGGAAAAAAATCAATCAAATTCTTTTTGAGATTATCGGGATCGAATTGAATTTGTTCGATTGAAGTCTTTGCGGAGTGGTAAATCTCATTATTTTATTTTTTGATTTCAAATTGTGGTGTTTCTAAAGTATATTCAATTCTTCGGAGCAAAATAATTTGATTTGATATTTTCAAAGTGACTTTTGAAAAAAATTCATCGTAAGCTTTGATGGAATGCATGAAAGTCACAATATTTTACGTTATGGCAGTTTTTTTTGAGAACTGCAATTGAGAATTTAACAAAAAACGTCTAGGAAAGAAGAGATAAGAAATATGCTGGTGAAAATTGCGATGATCTAAATTTTGGAATCAATGATAGTTGTCCAATTAATTTCACAAGATATTCCATTTTTATCATAATAGTAAAAATATTTACAGTTTCTACAAAGCCGAATCTAACAAGTAGTTGTTGCGGAAAGTCGACTCAATTTTTAACTTTCCAGTATATGGGAAGTTCTTGTAATCGCCTCGAAAATCGAAATTGAAATTTTCAACTTTTCTTTACGTTTTGAGGTCTATAGAGTATATATAAAGTGTTTTTAGAAAGGGAGATGTATGTGTGTGTGTGTACGTACGTACGTACGTCTGTACGTTCGTGGACACTTTTTTCTACGAGCATAACTCACGTAAACAAAGTCGTATCGACTTAGTTGAAGTGTCAATCGAAGCGTCTTTGCAATCTTAAGAGCTAATTAGTTTTTGGGATACTTAGGTCGGAGATGTTGTTGTTTTGCCCCTTTGAAGGTCATTTCTCTCGACGCGTATTAACTTTTGTGAATCTATTAGATTTTGAAAAAAATCGTTGGAGCCGTTTTTTAATTTAAGAAAAAAAGTGCAAAAAAATAGGTTTTTTTCATAAACAATAAATTTTTAACCTGATTTGCAAAATAAAGTAATCAATGTTTATAAAATTTATACACTCCAAGTGATGGTTGTAAAAAAACCATTAAAACTTTTTCTCATGATAAGAAAAAAAATTAAATTAAAAATTAACAATCCTTAACAGTCATCATGATATTCAAGGTTATTTCTGTCATTCACTATATCTCACGAACCAGATATAATATTTGCATCATTGAGGTGTCAGTTGACATGTTTTAACATCTTTGTGAAGTTTTTAACATTATAAAAATTCGTCAATTTAATAGAAGAAAATGTGAAAAATTAGGGTTTTTTTCATAAAAAAATATTTTTTTAACCTGATTTGCACAACACAGTAACAAATGTTTATAAAATGTTTACATTCTTATTAATCTTTGAAGAGAAACCGGCAAAATATTTTTTCATGATTATGAAAAAAACTAAATAAAAAATAAAAAAAATCATTCAAAGTTACCATGTAAAGAGGGTTCATACGAATGATTTTATATCTTTTATTCTAAAGAAATTGTTAAATAATTTGCATAATTTGAGCAGATTTTTAGTATTTTTCATAGTCTTTTAATTAAAAAAACTGCTTAAATTTTGAAAACCAACAAAATTTCAATCAAATTTGCATTTGTGGTAATCAACGCTTTGAATGGTAAAATGTTTTGTAGTCAATTCTTTGCAAGATCATATGCTTTAAAAAACTTCCATCAAATAAAAAATTGTAGTTTTTAGTAGATTCATTTTTTAGTAATCGTAATATTTCAATAACCATCATCATTTGTAATACATTTTACTTTTTACGTGCAATTGAACCTATTTTGACTGCATGTACAAAATTTTTCAAGATCAATAGAAAATTTATAGTAATTATTAATTTGATTGATGTAAAATCGTGAAAAAATATAAATTCAGTAATTTTGCTGAAGTCATGGCAATTTTGAACGCAACAATTCAAAATGGCCATCACGCGACAAAATCTTTACAGTGGGCGTAATAACAAAAACTGCATTCATTTTTGCTAACGCTCGTTTGTCCTTCAAGCATGGATGTGAAAAAAACAAATAACGTAGAAAAGGCCCCCACCGATTGATCCGCGTGAATATTCAATCTGTCCCCATCGACCAAAAACCTTACGCAATCAATGGACCCTCCCGTAGATGATATGATTAATATTAACTCATTCCTGTTAGTGCTATGAATACCTCTCATTATTATTATTTAAAGTAGTATTATTTTCAAAATTATTATTGTGTTTAATGTTGTTGATGTTCAAGGATCAAGGGTCAAGGGTCAAGGATCGCACCTCGCGGCTTGTTTAAAATAAAATTAGACGTAAAGAACACTCACAAAAATCTGTCAACCTTCTAGCAGAGACTTTAAAATATATCACACGGGAAAAGTATTATAAATCTTCTCAATCAAAGTCTATATCAAAAATTCATTTGCAAAACCAAGAGCTCAAAGTCCATATCCATTATCAGACGTTTTTCATGAAAAAGGCAAAGATACACGTTAAATATATTCTGAAAAAAACTTTGCAATGAAAAACCTTTAAAAATTTCTGAAAAGAGCACTGTAAGGATTTCAAGAATTATACAACGTTTCTGCCAAATTGACCACTTTTATGTAAATTCGATGAGCAAAATAATCTTTATGGCAATATTTAGAAAACAAGCCGCGAGGTGCGACCCTGGAGGTCCACACGGTCAACTTCCCAGTAATATCTAAAAAGATAAAGAAAATATTAAACACAATAATAATTATGGAAATACTACTACTTCAAATAATAAAAATGTACTTCTCGTAAAAGTTATTGGAATGACTTAATATTAATCATAACATCTACGCGAGCGTCAATTGATTACTGAAGGATTTTGGTGCATTGGTTTGATTGATTATTCACGCGGATCAATCGGAGGGAGGACAGGTTACAAAGCAGTTTTTTCATTAATGTTAAACATGGTGCTGTGAAGACTATTGAAAATCTGGTAAAATTTTGCAAATATTAATAAACTTTGATTAACTATACAACAATGTCTTTAGAATAAGAGATTTAAGGTATAATGATTCGAATGAACCCTTTTTACATGGTGACTTTGAATGATTTTTTTATTTTTAATTTAATGTTTTTTGTAATCACGAGAAAAGTTTTAGCAGGTTTCTCTACAAAAATTGATAAAATTTTATAAATTCTACAAACATTTATTAGTACGATGTACAAATCAGGTTAAAAATGGATTTTTTTATGAAAAAAACACTACTTTTTCAATTTTTTTTAATAAATTAAAAACAACACTTTAACGATTTTTTTAAAATATAAAAACATCATAAAAATGATAATACGCGTCGATTGACACTTTAATGATGGAAATATTATATTTAGTTCTCGAGATATGATCAGTGACGTAAATGACCTTGAACGTTTAATGATTTTTTATTTTTTATTTAATTTTTTTGTAATCATGAAAAAAACTTTTGCTGGTTTTTTCACAAGAACTATTCGGAGTATGTCAATTATATAAACATTGATTACTTAGGTTTAAAAATCAATTTAACAATTTTGAGTTTTTGAAAAAAACAACTAATTTTTTGCACTGTTTTGAAAAAATTAAAAAACGGTTTCAAGAAATTTTTTAAAAATTTCATAGAATCACATGCATGTTAAAACGCGTCGATTGACACCTTTTTCAAAAAAATCGTACGTTTGGTTCGCGAGGTATAACGCAAACGGGCAAAACAGCAAACCCCCGCGACCGAAGTTTCCCAAAAACTAACCAGCTCTTAAGATTGCAAAGACGCTTCGATTGACACCTCAACAAAGTTGATACGACTTTGTTTACGTGAGTTATGGTCGTAGAAAAGAGTGTCCACGAACGTACATACGTACGTATGTACGTACACACACACACATACATCTCCCTTTCTAAAAACACTTTATATATACTCTATAGACCTCAAAACGTAAAGAAATGTTGAAAATTTCAATTTCGATTTTCGAGGCAATTACAAGAACTTCCCATATACTGAGAAGTTGAAAATCTAATGCGATGAATAATTCAACATTTCTCACAAAACAAAACCAAAATAATTCAACCAAAACTGATCGCTTAAACCATTAATTAAAAAAAAACTACAGTCACATCAATGGAAATATGTTCAAATGTTTATAACAGAATTATCAGTATCGAAATTTTTTAAAAATTTGTTCCGAAATATATGGAATTTCATTGTAAAAAGTTCATCAAACTTTTTTGAAAATTAATTTTACAGACAATATTCTATTCAAACCATTTGACTGAGAAAAATAAGAAGAACAAGTCAAGGAAATTAAATGCAATGGAAATCATAAGACATTTTTTTAGCTAACACATTCCAAAGTGCTGTGGAAATTTTTCGCCGATCACATTTAAAACAAAAAAAAATTCTTGGAGTATTTAGTTGTAGCTTGAATTCAAGTTGACTTTTGGAACTGTTCGATTTTTTCAGGGAAATATAATTTTGACAATTTGAAAATTCAATAAAGCTACAAAGTGGACTTCATTTAGGTTAAAATAATAAGTTTCGACCAAGAGCTGTGACTTAAAAATTTCCAATGCTATCACTGATTAGATATTAGATGGATGTTGAAACCAATCAAATCGATGTAATACTTCCAGTGAATCATCATTGTCTATCAAATTTTCAGAAAAGTTTCGACGATATCAATCACCAATGGATCCCTCTGCTTACAACCATCTTTTTGTAGAACTGTCTAGTAAGCTCAGATATACTTGCGTTTCATACAGATGATCCAAATTATTCCAAGAGTTTTTAACGTTGTTTTACTCAACACTGACCTCATTGATTCATATGCGATCATTCGTAAAAAATATCTCAGTTTCGATCAGTCAAATATGCATCCGATCCGATGTTCGGCAACCTGCTTTCACCCGCCTATCATACATTCCATTAATATATTCCTTGTAAGTTTTAACATCCATTTGGGAATGGTTCAATTTGCATATGTGATACTCTTTAACGATACTTTGAAATGCTTTTCAATTAAACCGAAGTGAGTTCAACTTCTCAAGTTCATCCATTTCAGGATGTTCTGCAAAACTGCCATCCGCACCTCACCACACTGTTGATCCTGTTCACATTGATGTTGTTTCCCGACTATGCAAATTGTTTAGTATAATATTTAACCGTCAGGGATTGTCTCGTCTGGCCTCGTCTTCCAGCAGCATGTCGTCCTGGAAATATAATTTTGATAATGTGCTTGTGCAAGTTGAAAATGATAGATTGTACGTTGAATACTGTTGCACACATCACACACATGTGTCGGCTTGAAAACATTAACCAGCACCACCTCTGACTCTACACGTCTGAGCTTCAGGACGACATCTGAAATTAACGAAGAAATGTGGGCGGAGAGCGAAGGAGATTTATTAGGGAATTTGGAAAGGATATGGAACACTGTGTTTGCTATGGAATTTGAAATTAAGTTCAGCTCATATTCTATGTACAGAGCAATTATGTGTGTAATTAAGAGCATTCTCGTTTGATGGGATTCGAAGAGTATTTGCATAATAGAGCAGCTTCATATGTTTGCATTCATTGGAAAATTGAATTAGTTTTAGGAAATACGTTGCATGGAATTGATTTAGAAGTGGAACTAGACTCAACTCCCTGCATTCAATTGTTGCCATATAATTCATCGTTTTCTTCAATTTACTATACAAGGGAGCGGAAAGGCCTCGCCAGAGGTCCCATCGACACCTTTGAAACCAGATTTCGCTTTCTTGGTATTTTTGATGATACGGTTTTCCAAATAGATTTATTTTATTAAGTAATAACGACCTGTTGGGCTTTAAATAGAAATCGTTGCTAGGTGACACCATTCAACTGGATTTCATAATGAATCTCACATGAGTGCTTCGAAAGCATTACACCTTATGATGCGACCTAAAAAAATGCTCGTCGAATCTCAAGACGCCTGACTTTGGCGCGGGTTGGGTGCATCAAACTCCTGCTGTATCAATTCTTGGAAGGTTAAATCTACGTATATGTATATTGTTAGCTTTCAGCGGAAAGATCTGCAAACTGCTCGAGACACAAAAAGTCAGCAGACCAGAAAATTTGAACAACTTATTTACTTGACGTTCTCTCAAGTCCTTTTGCGCCTTTTGAATTCAGTTACAAGTCGAGTAACAATGCTACCCGAGATCCTGGCAATAGTAAAATGGCGAGGATAGACATGTACCCGTGTTGAAAGCGTTCTTGCTTTTAAATGTTCGTTTAGCTTACTCTGCATGTTACAGTTTCTTATGACCATTGTTACTGCGACAGGATTCTGATATGGATACCAGAATCAATCAAAAAAAAATGTTTTTGATATAACAAACGGAAAATGAAGGGTCGTCATTTGCAGCACGTTCATTTAACTGAAAGATTGACGAAGAATGTTCGGAATATTAAACAGCTTGTAAAATGGAGAGTTACAAGAGTAGTTGAGAAATGAATTCATTTTTCGAAAATGAAATTTTACATTGAAAAAGTGTAGATATTACATTAGATATTTTCCGGTTCGAAAATATTCAACCTGTTAACGTTTTTGTAAAGAATGAGATACGTTTTGAAAAGGTATCTTCACGGTACTGTGTATTTTTAATTCAACAATAAACTTCCATTCTCAATGAAGATTTGAAATGAAATGAATTTATACTAATAATAATTCAAAAACAAATTTAGATGAAAAATTTCACTCCAATTCATTTCTTTAGAATATAACAAAAAACGTTTTTGGGCGATCAGCTTTTGACATAATTTCACCTAGTTATATTGTAAAGCGTCTGTCAATTGTTTTTAAGAATTATTTAACGATAGGTTTCTACAGGAAATATTTCATTAAATTCATCATGATAGTTATTTTAAATAATTCTTTACGTATACGTTCTATAATTTAATAAAAAAAGTGCAAAAAATTAGGGTTTTACCATAAAAAATAAGTTTTTAACTTGATTTGCACAACACAGCAATAAACTTTTATAACATTCAGAAACTCTAATTAGTTTTTGTACCAAATCCAGCAAAATTATTTTCATGATTGCAAAAATAAACTAAATTAAAAATAGAAAATCATTAAAAATCACAATGACCTTCAAGGTCATTTCTGTCATGCACTATATCTCGCGAACCAAATATAGTATTTGCAACATTGAAGTGTCAATCGACGCGTATGATTCTTTCAAATTTATAAAAAACAAACCGTGAGGTGCGACCCATGAGGTCCACACGGTGAACTTCCCAGTAATATCTGCATATGTAGATATTAAAAATATTAAACACAATAATAGTTATGGAAATAATACTACTTCAAATAATAAAAATGTACCTCTCATAAAAGTTATTGGAATGACTTAATATTAATCATAACATCTACGCGAGCGTCAATTGATTACGTAAGGATTTTGGTGCATTGGTTTGATTGATTATTCAAGCGGATCAATCGGAGGGGGGGAGGTTACAAAGCAGTTTTTTCATTAAAGTTAAAACATGGTGCTGTGAAGACTATTGAAAATCTGCTCAAATTTTGCAAATATTAATAAACTTTGATTGACTTTACAACAATGTCTTCAGAATAAGAGATTTAAGGTATTATGATTCGAATGAACACTGTTTACATGGTGACTTTGAATGATTTTATATTTTTAATTTAATTTTTTTTGTAATCATGAGAAAAGTTTTTGCTGGTTTCTCTACAAAAATGGATAAAATTTAATAAATTCTATAAACATTTACTATTACGATGTGCAAATCAGGTTAAAAATGATTTTTTTCTGAAAAAAAACACTACTGTTCCAATTTTTTTTAATAAATCAAAAAAAAACACTTTAACGATTTTTTTAACATATAAGAACATCATTAAAATGTTAATACGCGTTGACTGACACCTTAATGATCGGAAGATTATATTTGGTTCTCGAGATATAATGAATGACGTAAATGACCTTGAACGTTTAATGATTTTTTATTTTTGATTTAATTTTTTTCGTAAAAATGAAAAAACTTTTGCTGGTTTCTTCACAAAAACTATTTTTAGTATATAAATTATATAAACATTGATTACTTAGGTTTGAAAATCAGGTTAAAAATTTTGTGTTTTTGAAAAAAAACCTAATTTTTTGTACTTTTTTTTTAAAAATTAAAAAACGGCTCCAAGAATTCTTTTAAAAATTTGATAGAATCACATAAACGTCAATACGCATCGATTGACACCTTAATAATGAAAATGGCATGTTTGGTTCGTGAGATATCGCGCATAACATGGTTGACCTTCAAGGGGTGAAAACAGCAAACCCCCCGACCGAAGTTTCCCAAAAACTAATCAGCTCTTAAGATTGCAAAGACGCTTCGATTGACACCTTAACAAAGTCGATCGAACTTTGTTTACGTGAGTTTTGCTCGTAGAAAAACTGCCTGCGAACGCACGTACGTACGTACGTACGTACATACACACACACACATACATACTTCTTTCTAAAAACACTTTATATATACTCTATAGACCTCAAAATGTAAAGAAAAGTTGAAAATTTCAATTTTCGAGGCGATTACAAGAACTTCCCATATACTGGGAAGTTAAAAATTGGAGCCGTGTCTCATTTAATAAAAAATAAAGCAAAAAACTAGGGTTTTTTACACAAAAGATAAGTTTTTATCGTGATTTGCACAACACAATAATCAAAATTGTAGTTTTTTTATTCTTTAGTGTTCGTAAGTTTTCCCCTCGTCATTTGTAGTACTTTTTGCTTTTTACATACAATCAAACCGATTATTGAGTGCCTATTCAATGTTTTTCAAGACCAACTGCGAAATAAGAAATAATTATTAGTTTCATTGTTGTAAAATCGTGAAAAAATACAAATTCAATGATCATGCCGAAATCAAGGAAATTTTGAACGCGACTATTCAAAATGGCCACCACGCGAGAAAATTCCTTCAGTGGGCGTAATAACAAAAACTTCATTCATTTTCGCTAGCGCCCTTTTGTCTTTCAAGCGTCAATATGAAAATAACAAATATCGCAGAAAAGACTGCCTCATTCTCCACCCGATTGATCCACAGTCACCCCCTCCCCCCCGAATTTTTCGTAATCAATGGACGCACCCGTAGATGAAACAATTAATTTTAATTCATTCCAATTATTGTTATGAGGTTCTCTCGTTATTATTATTTAAAGTAACATTATTTTCTTTATTATTCGTGTTTAATATTTTTAATATCTTTGTAAACATTACTGGGGAATTGACCGTGTGGACCTCAAGGATTGTACCTTGCGGCTTGTTAAAAATATCGTTTGTGTTTGCTGCAATTGTTAAGTGATGTGAAATAAATCACTTTTGGAAAAAAATTCACCGATTTAAAACTTTGCAAAGCATCATTGTTCAATTTTTCGTTACAACTCCTTAAAATTTTGTAATAAAATAGTTTTGTTTTATGTTTGCTTAAAATGTTGATAAAATTTTGACTTCAATAAATTTCGTAGAACTTTTTATAGTTGTTTCGAATAGCAAAAAAAATCGATATACTACGCATGTTTAGCGTAAACCGAAAACCCAAAATATTTGTAAATTTCATTTGGAATCAATTATATTGTTAAAATTCCACTAAATAAATGTGAAAATATTTTCTATGGATGCTGAACTATTTTTTACCAAAAAATTATTTTGTTCTATGAACAATTTTAACTTTATATTTTCAAACAGTTCAACATGCTTTTTTCCGATCTAAATCGAATATAAATAAGCAACACGGCTTTTGAATGATACTTATCTTCCGATGTGATCCTTACATCAAAACGCCATCATTAAATAAATCTTCATCCCAAATTAATTGCATCCATCTGAAAAGTCAACATCCTTTCTAGCGTGATTCAAGTCACGATTTAATTACACGACACTTTAGGTATCACTCACAAATCACTTGGGATTCCTTCGTGAACTATGGGATGTCCATCGTATTCAAGGGCAGTGTTTGTCTCTCCTTTTAAATTCCACTTGACGAATTGCATTCTGTGAAAGTAAATCAATTTACAAGTAGTGAGAATCAGATTGATATTCGTTAACGAGTGTCTACACGTACAACATCCTGCTGACACTGCCACCGAGAACTACGACGTCGATCCTTTGAAGGTTAACGAGCCTTCGAAAAGAGTAATAGGATTGATAACCCGGTTGACTCACTCGTTGCGACCGTGATTGTGCAAAGGTCGCTAGACGAGTGGTGAGGGTATGAGGATCAATCAGGACTATTATTGCAGAGAGCTCAGAACTAGAGGTGTTCATCGCAACGAGGCATAGGAAGTGTGTCACTTGGGATCAAGGAGATGAATGAGGTTATCGTGCACATCTAAATAGGGAATCTTCAGTGAATGTAAATAATTTCAATAAATTAAAGTTGAAAATATGCCTAGGTGAAAAATTGTCAAGTCGAGCGCAAAATATTATGCTTGAATCAATTCGACAGCCAAAATTGTAAATAAGATAGTTGGTTGGTTGTAGTGGCAGCCCCCTTTTATCCAAAGGTAGCTCACTTAGGCCACGAGAGGCCCATTGTGATACCACAGAATATAAGGGCGGCACTAGAACCTGCGGGATGACGAGAACCATCCAGATTCTCGAATAAAGCCGGCTATGCAGCCAATGTCCAAATCGGCTGCTTCCGTGAGGTTGTCTAGGAAGGGTGTGCCCAAGGTTTGCATGCGCTTCCTGGACAGCGCCGGACATTCACACAGAAAGTGTTTAATGGTTTCTTCCTCTTCCTCTGATCTGCAACTTCGGCAGAAATCATTGAAAGGGACACCCAGTCTTTCTGCGTGTCTGCCGATCAAACAGTGTCCCGTTAGTACGGAAACGACGGAACTCAGGGTTTCGCGGCTTATGTTGAGGAGCCGCTTGGTGCGTTTGGAGCACAGTGCGTGCCATGTTTGCCTGGTTGTGCTACAGGTTTCTTCGAGCAGCCAGGCCCTATTCGCAGCCTCCACGTAGTGCTGCTTAAATCCTAGCTTTATGGAAGCTAGAGGTTGGCCGACTTCGGGGTTAAGTGTATATTCCTGAAGCTCGGTGCCAGCTCTCGCTAAGGCATCTGCTTCGCAGTTTCCAGGTATATCACTATGCCCCGGTACCCAACAAAGAATCACTTCACAGTGAAGCGACAACACGTTCAGTTGTGAGCGGCATTCCATCGCAATTTTAGATGAAGTATACACGCTGGATAATGATTGGATGGCAGCTTGACTGTCAGAAAAGATGTTTAAATTTCTTGTGGAAATTTTCTGACTTCTCAGCCAGTCAACTGCCTTATAAATCGCAATGACCTCTGCCTGAAAGACGCTGCAGTGGTCTGGTAATCGGAAGGATAGTTTCAGGCCTAGCTGTTCTGAGAACACGCCACAGCCAACTCTTCCCTCCATTTTTGATCCATCGGTGTAGATGTCGACCGATTCCTGTATCCCATCTCTTTCTGTGGTCCAGTCCCCCCTATTCGGGATGACTGTCCTGAAACCATGGTGAAAACAGGGAATCGGAGATGCAAGGTCCACTTTCCCTGACGTTGGCCCATCCCTCCGTAGTATTGTGGAGTGACCAAAGTTATCCTCATGCCATAGTCGCAGAGCTTTTAATCGAACAGCAGTGCACTTGGCCTGCTGTCTCGTAAGTAGCTCTGTCGGAAGCCAATTTAATAGCATAAATAATGCCTTTGTCGGGGTAGTCCGTAGAGCCCCGGTGATTGCAATAGCCGCACTCCTTCTGACCTTGTTCAGCAGGTTTACATTTGATGCTTTCGCCATAGCAGGCCACCAAATAACTGCGCCATACAGAAGGATTGGTTCCACTATCGCCGTATAGAGCCATGATACAATTTTGGGTTTTAATCCCCACCTTTTCCCAATAGCTCGTTTGCAGCAGTAGATTGCGCATGCAGCCTTGCGTGCTCTTTCTGCTGTGTTCGCTTTCCATGCGAGTTTAGAGTCCAGAATTAGACCTAAATATTTGACCTGATGAGATAGGTTGAGACTTATCTCCTCAAGCTTAGGTGGGACAAATCGTGGAATTTTATACCTTCTTGTGAAAAGCATAAATTCCGTCTTTTGCGGGTTGATCTTTAGACCACACTCTTTGCTCCATCTGGTAAGAATACCTAGGGCAAAGTTTAGTCTTTCCGATAGGGTGTTAACAAATTTTCCCGATATTGCTATTGCAACATCGTCGGCATAAGCTACGACTTTGCAGCCAGTCGCTTCTATTTTTGACAGGAGTTCATCCACCACTAGGTTCCATAGAAGGGGTGATAGCACCCCACCTTGTGGTGTGCCTCTGCAAACCCTCCTTCGTAAGGTACTGTTTCCTAGCGTGGAGTTGATGTTCCTGCTGCTAAGCAGTTGACCGATGAACCCTATCAGGTTGTCATCGGCATTGCTTTCCCCGAGTGCTTTGCCAATAGCCTTATGGCTGATATTGTTGAAAGCCCCTTCGATGTCTATAAAAACTGCTTGCGTGTATTCCTTAACGCTTAGCGATTTTTCGATATAGCTGGTGAGCGAGTGAAGAGCTGTTTCAACCGATCTCCCTTTTGTGTATGCGTGCTGCGCATTAGAGAGTGGTTTCAGAATAGCTCTCAGATGGATCTCTATCAGTCGCTCCAGAGTTTTTAGCAGAAAGGAGGTGAGACTGATAGGTCTGTAATCCTTAGGTGAGGAATGGGATGTTTTACCCGCTTTAGGTATGAAAACTATTTTTGCTTCTCTCCACTGCTGTGGAATGTAAGCCATCCGTACACATGCTTTGAAAATGGCGTTCAGCCATGGCAGTGCTATATTGATACCCTGCTGGATCTCAATAGGTGAGATGTTATCCATGCCAGGGGATTTAAAGGGTTGAAATGAGCTGATTGCCCAGCGTAGGAGCCTGTCATTTACAGGCACAGTAGTTGGCATGCAATCCGAGAGCGTGTGTGGATCCGCTTTGTCAGCCACATCATCACTGCCCGGGAAGTGCGTATCCACGAGAACAGACAGAGTCTCGGAGCTGGATTTCGTCCAGACTCCATTTGCGTCCTTAACGGACCCTAGAAATGAGGGGGAGCTCGTCATGACTTTTCGCAGGCGACTGACATCTTTGGAGTGTTCTATTTCTGCACAGAAGCTTCTCCAAGAGGTGCGTTTAGCCTTTCTGATAGAGGATTTGAACTCCTTCAGTTTTGTTTTATAAGAAGACCAGTCATTAGTTTCTTTAGCTCGGTTGAAGGACTTCCTACATACCTTCCGCAGCTCCGCAATGTCACTATTCCACCATGGGGGCTTGTACTTCCCTCTAGGTTTCGTTGGACTACATGCAGACCTTGCTGCGTCATTGAAGGCCAATGTAAGGGTCCCAACGGCTTTCTCAAGACCGGGTGTGTCTGCAATCTCTGGAGGTCCGCCTTCTAGCGCGGACTCAAATACCGATTGGTATTTGACCCAATCCATCCTCCTTTTGTTAATGAAGGTTGGATTTGTCGGAGGGTCAGATGCCAGATCGAACTTTATGTATAGGTGATCGGAGAACGAGCACTCTTGTGATACGTGCCATCCCTTGATAGCTTGGTTCAAGTGCTCGTTCGTCAGAGTGATATCCAGAACCTCTCTACGGCTTGCCGTAATGAAGGTAGGATCCTCACCTTTGTTAGCTAGGGCTAAGTCATGCAATAAAATGAATTCAAATAGTGACTCACCCCGTTTATTCGTGTCGGTGCTACCCCAGATGCGATGATGAGCATTGGCGTCCGCTCCGACTATTAAAGGGATGCCTCTTGCAGTGGCTTCCCTTGTAATCCTCTGCAGGCTAGTTGGAGGTGGCAGAACATCATGCGCCATGTAGCAGGAGACAGCCCAAAGGGGTTTGGACTGTCTTTCCACTGCTATCGCAACGGTGTCCTGGTCACTGAAATTATACAAGGTTAAAAACTTCAAGCCTTCCTTTACAATTATGCAAGCTCTCGGTTTACCTGCTGTGTTGAAGGATACTGTGTTATATCCTTTCAAGTTGAGCCCGCAAACCCGGTTTCCAACAACCCAAGGTTCCTGGGCCAGTATTAGCTCCTCTCCTTTTTGGGCCAGGTGGAGGAGCAGTGCGGCGGATGCCGCCTTGGAGTGCTGGAGGTTAATCTGCAGAAACCTCAGCATCGCGACACAATGTTTTATCCGCCTCCTCGTCAGATAAGGACATCTCCTCCTCCTCGACCAGGTCGAGGGATCTGAGAAGGTCCCCAGCCAACCCCGCAGTGGAGGTGGTGCTTCTTCCGTCATCGGAGAGAAGATCTGACTCAGAGAGGTCCACGGTCGGGTCTACTGATGCTTCCACAGTTCCCTCGCTTCCACTCTCCTTGCTCGGTTCCCGTACTGCCTTCCCAGTACGGTCCTTGCGATATACTCGCAGGGTGATAGCCGAGAAACCGTAGCTAATCACCCCGCACTTCGACTCCAATGGAGCTAGCGACTCCTCGTTCAAGATTATTAGAGCCTCTCGCTGTCCATTGCTGGGCTCACTAACCTTAGCTACCTTCCAGTTTTCCACCGGGAGGTCAGCATTGCTGAGCTTGATTAGCTCAACAATTTCCTCCGGTGTGGATGGCTCCGCTGGTATCCACGCCCTGGACCGAGGCCTATTCGGGATATCTTCCCTGGAGACAGCGTCCAGCTTTGCTCCAGGCCAGACTTCTCCCACTCTACCTATAGCCTGCTTGTAAAGATCCGCTGAACGTTGATCTGTACAGGCTATCAACTTAACGTGACCCTGGTACCAGCCAGCATCACGACAGCTTGGTGGAGGGCCAGGATTTGCCTCGAGTATGGGCTTGTACACCCGGAGAAGCGCGATTTCCACCATCTTCCAGTTTGACGGTGAGATGGTGCCATCGCTACTGCTTCTGTCGATAACAGCCCATACCAGGCTTTCCTTGGCAGCTTCACTAAAACTCCTGCCCTTAACAGGATTGGGTGAGACCAGTTTTGGTCTTTTACTAACCGGCAGTTGAACGCTCGGTTGAATTGGGGCAGACTCATTAGATCTACATCTTTTATGAGTTGCCTCTTTCTTCGGAATAGAGGCTTTGTAAGCCTCTACCGTGGTGGTTGCCCATTTCAGGGAGATTTTATCCTTCTGGGAAAGACCATCCGGAGGTAAATCTTTCAGCCTTTTCAGGACTTTGAAGGCGGACCTTCTGTCTCTGTAAGCCGTAACCGAGGGGTTTTGTTGCTTCTTAACACCTGAAGTGGAAGCGGTGTTGGAGGGCGCTCCGGAAACAGTGCGGGCCAGCTTGTTCGCCGTTACCTTGGTGTTACCGCTAGCGCCAGTAGGCTTGACTGAGGAGGTGCTTGCCCCTGGCATAGCTGCCTTGGTGCATGCATCCCTCGAAGAAGTAGGGGGTTGGCTGAGTACCGCGGTCTTCTTCCCACTAGAAGGACGCGTCACCTTCGTCCACTTCCCTTCCGGACCGAGTGGATCTTCCTTTTTAGTTTTTTCTAAATTCATTGCGATTTGGGTCCCCCCTCACAGCCGCTATCTCCACTCGTTGTGCAGTTCCCCTGAGACCCCATGGTTATCTATGCCGAAGCAGGGAGGCCATGCGAGGGTTGGCACATTCCCTTATGAGGAGATGTGCTCAGAGCCGGGCCGGGGACTAATCAGGAGTCCAAACTCAACTGAACCTACACGGCCAGACTAGTGGCGACGAGTTTTGAACGTACCGTGAGGCCTGCCAGGGTTTTACCGGGACGGAGGCAGCATTGGCATTAGCCTGAAAGCCATTTCCGCAAGATGTCACTCTTGCGTACTCAGGTGACAGAATACCACTGCTACCAGCCCAAAGCATCAGATATAGTCGTTAAGACGAGAGAGTTGTCCAAGAAAACAATCGAAAGTCGTGCCGTGGTAGATCATTTAGCGTTACCCAGGATGCACCACGAGGAGGCGATCTACCCTACATCCCAAATAAGATAGTGAAAAGAAGAGGATTCGTGGATGAAGCAGTTAGCTATGAAGTCCTATTTTTTTTCATTTACTTGAACAACTTTTTCTCTCGCAATTATGATTATAAAAATTAACGAAATTTCAACGGAAGCTAACATTTGGCAAAATATGAATCATTCAAAGACTGAAGCCAAACCATGACACTGGTTCATTTTATTATGGCTCTATTTTAGTGGTATACATTTTAAGGAAATTTTCAATTTCTTATAAATGAAAAACAAACAAGTCCTAAATGCTAAAGGCTTGCTCTATGTTGTAGTATCCATAATATCATCGCATGAGTCAAAAATCACCAAAAATACTTACTGTTTACACAAAATTTTCTGATGAGACATTTTGATTATGATGATGGTACCAAATTACTCCCGTCTGTAAGTAGCTAATAATTTCAAACAAACAATGCTCAAAAAAACCACAAAATGTACAAAACTGGAAAGACAGTTATTGCACAAAAATACAAAACTTTGTGGGCCATTTAACTTCAATTTCAATTAGGCTCCTTCTTTCAGGCGATAACACTCTGACATGTGAAATCTTTGATACATTTCCAATTTCATGTAAGGGCTTAAAAGTAAAGTATACCATACATTTTCGTCCCTAATAATTTCTGCCGTACGCTGGATTAGCCTTGTAATTTATTTTATGATTGAAAATGGGCAACTGCCTTCAATTTATTTATTCAATCTCTCGACCGATTGCAATTGCTTTCATTCACTGTTTCGTCCCTTACTCTAGCATTAACTTCCTTGGCCTACATAAGATTGTTATGACGAGATCATGATATTCGTCCCAGGGGGCGCACGAGGATTATGTATCCACTTCATGTGTCCAATATTGGGAGCCTTAGTGCCTGTCGTTCATTCACTGTTGAACTATATATTTGTGGACACGCAACTGGACCAGTTGCGTTACAATATAGTCATATTTCAATGAAAAGATGAAAAAGAATGGTGAAAATGTAAGACGGAGCTCAGAACATTTGAATAATTACCTTTGGGGCTGATGACAAGACCCAATAGTAATAGTATCCAGGAAATTGTAATAGGCCGATTGCCTTGCTCTGTTTAAAGGTTATACTTTGCCCAAGGACTACTTTATATACTACCATGTATCGCTTATGTATATGCTGTGTGGGTAGGAAATGAGTGACCTCGTCCTTGAAGAATTCTACCCACGTTTTATGAATCGTCAACGATGACTTCTGCTTCGTGTGGATGTGCCATGGACATGGTCGAGGTGAATATTCTGCAGAGATGAGTGTTTGCCATCCAGCAATGTTCAACTTGGATCACAATAGAAAACAGTAATGAAATTAATACAGTGAACGTGAGGATTGGGTTTCTGATATGATACATCGTCGTTTGTAAAACTCAGGCGATGTATGTACATATTGAATTTTCCGAATGTGTTTTCCTAGTGAAAATCTAAATAAAACAAATTTTATTTACACTGGAAAAAACATGTTAAACATTGATAGGATTACCAGGATGTGGAAAACGGACGGTCCGCGTTCATTGTTGAAGGAAGAAGTATCATGGCAGTCGTTGGTTTTGATGTTGCAGACCTTAGAAGATTTGCCCTAAAATAAATAGGTTATGAGAATGTTGCAGCATCTGTACAATAATATCATTTGAGTCGAATGCGAAAGCAATTGAATTGTTCTGGTTGAAATTTGAGTCTTGTTATCTACTTATTGCAAGAAGAGAAAGCACTATCTAAGTTTTTTCTTCTTGTATTAGTTTCGGTTTAACAGGTTGAATGTTAAATCGTGAACTGGGACTGGGAGGACGGATAATTGGTTGGCTACTTAAACACAGCACATTTCAATGGCTATCACGACAGGAGGGAACAATTTGCTTTGATCAAGGGCTATATGTTACACTATTTTGATGAGCTAGAAGCCGAAGCCAGTATTTCGCCCCTATTTCGATGTTACGAAAAGAAAAAACATAACAAAAAGCTCTGCAAATCTCTCGGCATTGATTTCACTACTTTGTTTGCAACTAAGCCACCAACGTTTAGGGTTTTCAATGCTGCATCGTATTGACTGAAAATTAAAATATTTGTTTATGGCTGCAGCTTATCATAGGAAGTTTATAATACGAGGCTTTTATATTTTTAAATGATATTTTAAAGACAAATATTTTTTTGGTGTCCCGATTAAGCTTTGTGTCCTTCATTAAAATACTTAAACAAAAATCTAACAATAGATTGCAAGACATAGTAAAACACAATGATTGCTAGTTATTTAGATCGAATTTCTTTCGATTTTACCGAAAATTGATTCGGGTCCAATTTGATCTTCTATAGTCTCCAACAAATTTGCTTATTTGCATGCTTTAAGAACGATTTATTGTCAAATGGTTTGGACACCATTTATTTCTAGTATAATGCCTTGAACACTTTCAATTTTACACTAAATTCAGTAAAAATAAATATTTTATTTAGTGACTGTGCTTTGGATTTAAAACGAATTTGAAAAGTAACGAAGCGTACCTACAAAATAAAGGACATGTCAAGCTGAACATCTGCTAAAAAGCAATAAAAAAAGCTAAATATACTCCCTTATTCTTCACGAAGAGAATTAGGGAGCATCAATAAAATGCTGAAATTTACTGTAGTCGGAATTCTAAATAGCTCTCAAATATATTTCTTGTGAAGCACTTTTTCGTTTAACTGGCAAATATTTACAAAAACACCTGAAGAATTTCAAAAACCTCAAATCACCCATTCCATAAAATCCACCCGAAGCATGGCATAATCTGCAGATAAAAACGAAACCTTTTCTAGTGATTACAACTGTCCACAATATCCTTTAGATTATTCCACTTGGAATCAAAATCTGGGCATTGGTTTCGTTTTATTTTCCAACCCTCGAGGCTCAGTGTGATTTCTGTTTTGTCGGTGGGTCTAGTGTTTCCGATTGTGCAATACACGCGTTTTTCGAGAAAACACGATAAGGATTCCTCTTGAATGTCGATTGTACAGCCAAAGTGTTTGTCTTCAACACTTTTCCTTTTTATTTGTTTTTTTTCGTGTGTAGGATGTCGGAATAGGTGTTTGAGTTGACTAAGCTGAAATAAGCTTGTTGTTGCGGATTTAAGATTCTGCAAGAGATAAAGAAGATATTTGCTTTTCGATCATCACTAATGAATGTTTAATTTTTTTGTTGAGGGGAACACAAATGGATACTTTTGAGGATAATATAGCTGTAAAAAAATTTAGGGGATGCCTCAAGTTCATCCAATATTTACAATAAGAATAAGTATTTTAAAGGTTTTTTGAAATATGATTATTTATTTCAGGACCGTCATCATAAATCTAGTCACGATGCTTAAGAGTCGGATTTCAAAACGATATCAACGAAAATGGTAAATTTTTCATCAGCAATGGCACCATGTGTCCGAATCCCACGCGGACAATCATCCGCCAGAACTTTGCAGCAGTTGATACTGTTACAGCGTCGCCTCGAATATCATTCCAATTCACAAGTTGTTATCAATCGTTAGACCATCAAGCGAAGAAACCTTCTGTAGTATTCCAGACAATCTTCAAGAAATCAACATATCTGACTGCATTCCGATTCCAATCAGATCTTAATCGCTTGCAAAAAAATCAGCAGTCAGTACGTTCCCGTTTGGAAAGCACTCATAAAATCAATCCACCGAGGATATAAGCATCACAAGAGCTGGTTGGTGACAAAAATTATTGTACCCTTCCGACAAATCTTGCCAGCGAGTCATTCCACCAGAAATCTACATTGAAATCTACAAATTTCTCAGACAAACGATATCGAATCGTTCAGGGCGGACAGGGTGTCACAAGTATCACTCCAAGGACAAGGACGAGAACATCACCAGCCACAATACCCAAAAGTAATACTAGCATCATCCACAGAAAAACATTTCAATGGATTCGGGATTCTTTAGTACAAATTCTAGTCTTAGTAACGGTTCAACGTACACATATGAGTCTGTCTCGCGTGCACCTGTAGATTATGCCGATTTTGATGTGAGTTTCACGCCATCGATGTCACAGGTCCTTTTAGCTCCTACCTTAAATCCAGTTATTGCAACGACGACATCTTCGAGTTCAACGTCATCCACAGTGTCAGTTAATAGTTCAGGAACAACTGTCGCCGTCGGGAATGGCACCGAGGATGGGATCAATTCCTTTTATTTTTATGAGGTAAGTAAATGATGTTTGGATTTTATTGAAAGTTTTCAGTGATATCAATTTTATAGGATTTAAAGAAATCGTTGACATTTACAATTAAGAATCATCACTAAAATCGTTTTTAATACTTAAATTATTTCAAAATCGAGCTCGCCAGAAAATATTGGCATAACGCAGCAAAAATCCATACCCACCAAGTTACTAAAATACCGTCCATAGTATGGATATGCACCCACCGTACACGTAACAGCCTTAGTCACCACTTCACTACTCCATAAGCAAATGTTTGCACTTTATACAGTGTGATTGAATGCATAGGCTGGTTACAGAGGATGGTATGCGTATCATGACATGTACCCAGCGTGCAACGGAAACATTTGTACCCAGCTAGGCACGTAAATAGCGTCCATAGGATGGGTACGCTCGTAGCACGCATCCTAGCCTGAGTCACTAACTCAAGGCGCATTTGATGAAAGTTTGTGGATTGGTTACTGAGGATGGTATGCGTACCATACCAATGCACCATTGACTTTCATTGGGCGCACAAGACTGAGTCATCTCACCACGCATTTAATAAGTATGTAGGATGGTACAGAGGCTGATATGCGTACCATACATACGTACCCAGCCTA
Source organism: Oxycera nigricornis (assembly GCA_963942545.1). Taxonomy (NCBI): domain Eukaryota; kingdom Metazoa; phylum Arthropoda; class Insecta; order Diptera; family Stratiomyidae; genus Oxycera; species Oxycera nigricornis. The sequence continues at coordinate 32,000,449 of OZ012659.1, forward strand.
CCAACAATACAAAGTTATGACTGATGTGAGTGATTCCCGGAAACTATTTAATGTTAAGATGATAATTTTTGTGTACGTATAGTTATCAGAAGGTAGCCTTGTTGTCTTCTTTTCAAGTCGATTACAAGTGACACCGCGAGTGGAGAATAGTTTAACAATGAAGGTAAAAGGCGACTTACTAATAGAAGCAAATATATGTTTGGTTTTTACATGTCAAACAGGTGAGTTCGTATTGAATACGTTTTTCGGCCAATTTAGAAGAAATTGGCTATAAAAATATATGTAGTTTAGCCTGACCCTACAAGAATCGACAACACCGAATCCGTACCCTGGCTACGTTGGGTACGGAATATTCACAATCGGATATATACTAAAGCAGAGAATATCGCTGGTATGTTGCCTGGGTACAATACCCAACGAAAATACGGTCGCTACGTTTACATCGTTCATACCCTACCTATGTCCCCTACTATGTATCTAGGTTCAGTACCCTGGATACATTTTATACAATTTTCACCTGCCTGCCTATGTACCCTACTTACGTACCCCCCCAGTGTACCCTATCTATCACCCTACTATTTATCGTCGAATCTAGAGACCCTACTGTGGTTGGGCATTGTACCCGGGCAACAAACCTGCGGCATTCTCCGCTTTAGTATATATCCGATTGTGAACATTCCGTTCCCACCATAGCTGGGGTACGGATTCGGTGTGTGGATAGGCACGTACCCTACCGAAATGGGATATGACGTGTTTTGCAGGGAAGCAAAGCATATCCTAATCATTTTTTAATTGACTCTTGGTTTTGGGATTGAAAACAGAGTGAGAGCACCACAAGGATCCAGCCACTTGCTTATACTTCCGTCCTTGCACTTATACCAACATCCTCTCTGTAACTCATTCACATGGTTAATATTTTGCTACCACTTATGTTTGAATCAACAAATGTTATTTTCATATCTTATCAGAACTGATAAACTTCCAGTTTTCAACTTAAGCATCATTTGATCTGAATTATATGAGAAAAATTAATTTTATTCAAATGAAGCTAATCTTCATATATCTTAAAAGCAGTGCAATCATTATAAATATTATTTTCAACAAAACCTTCAATATAATTTTTGATTCTTTTGAGTTAGCGAACAAATGATAAGTGTATCGTACTAAGCGTTAAACACAATGTTCCAAAAAAATAAATTTATCAAGTGCTTAAAGCTACCGTAGACTTGCATCACCGAATCGAGTATAGTTTCATCGAAATTTACAATTCATGGCACTGCACAGGATAACGTGGCTTTAGAAAATATAACTGGATTAGTTATTCAGTGGGACCATCACCCTTTTCTATTCTCCTCGCGCTTACCAAGTATGATACCTAAGCACCATCTTCCTTCTTCATATGTCTACGGATGGTATTACTTGTGGCAACTCAACAACCTAACCTTGTTTCCTTCAAAGTCAAAGCAACTGATTCGAAAGAGTTCACAATTCAATGTCCTCACGCTATAAGTAACATCATGGTTAGCATTTTAACCGATTTTTTTCTTTTCATTCCTCGATAATGTTCCTTTTTCTATATGACTTTTGTTAGGTCACATTTATATGGTTGACCTAGTTTCCTCGCCGCATTTAGGGGATTTGTAAAATTCTTTGAAGCTCTACAGTTACACTCTAACTGACAATACATATTCTATGCTAATTTCAGCGTTAAAATCTTCTGTTACATGCAACTAAGGACGAAGGATAGGGCTCTGATCTCACAACTTAGCAGCTTTGTAAAGTGCGACTGTATCTTTGTTGGGGATGGTTCTTGATTCGTACTTTAATGCAATTTATCGTCCTGTGAACCCCTTTTTCTTGAACGAATCCAATTCGCATGCGAGCTGAATCTTGAATAGAAATTGACTTTGAAAGGAATAGTGGATTATTCAATACATTTTTTTTTGCAAAATTTCAGAGGACATTCAAGCTGAGAGCTTTGGTTGGGGTTTAATTGTGATAAATATAAGCAATGCGGTTCTTGCAACGATTCCATTTGAAATTGTTTTCTTGATAACAGACCATCTTAAAAAGCCGAAGAACGTGCATCATTAATTGCCAGCGATCAGGCAATATTAACTCAACGAAGAGGCTACAATTTTACAGCTCCATAAGCAATGCTTCCCATTTCCTGTAACGAGTCCTTGTGAACGCTTATGGTCGATTAGTACAGGCACATTTGTCTGTTTAGGAACGACTCATCAGCACAAAAGCGAACTTCAGTAATATCTCAATTATTTTCCTAGCACAACATCAGACACGATTCCCTTCCTTGATTGGAAAACAAAACTCGGAAATGGTAGTCCATCGGGGAAAATTCCGAAATGATTGGGACTAACAACATGCCGCTCTTGGGACGGTTTCCTGAACTCGAGTAAGTTGTCATACAAATTGGAATTAAATTGGCCGAATCCGGAGTACGTGTCTTCAGCTACCATTGCCGTAATGCGAGTGTGCAGTCACTTGGGAAGTTAGCAACTCGTGCTGGCCTTGGCTTATCAGAATTCTGACAGCCTTTTCGTTCCTATCCCGTTTGTTGTTAACAGACATATAACAAACTGGCTAACATGTTTGCATGCATTTCTACCCGTGCAGAATTTATCTCGATTGAAAAGACATATCCATAAAACGATGATAATAAGATCAATTCGTCCTGAGTTGGTGTCAACAGTACTGTCTTCTGTGCATTATTCGACGAGTTGGGCGAAAGGAGATGATTACCGTTTCGTTGCTTAAATCTTTATGATAAACATTTTTGTGATCATCTATCAGTTATCGTGGCTTCGTTCGCCTATCAAAGAACTGGTGTTTCAACTATTTCAGTTGAAATTAATTTCAGATAAATATTACAGAATGTGTTTCTCAATACGAACATTTATTAAATTGTAATTTTTGAGTTATATAATTTGCAAACAATTTCCAGAACTGATGATTATAATTTTCCAGTTACATTTATTGAAATCCAATCTTTAAAACGTTAGTATTTACCAAAACATAATTGGCTTACTTCGGTAAATTTTCCTGGTTGCTATGTCCATGAATGGAAGTATTTTGAGAAACTTCTATACAAATTAATGGAAGCACCTTTAATATTTTCAGCCTTGTCATCGATTTCCTACATATAAAAATGTTTTTCTCAAAAAAATTGTTAGTATTTATGCGGAACATCGAGTTACATATTTTTTAATGGTTGTCAAGGTGAGTGCGTGATAAAAAAGGACACTTAGCTTGCCAACAATGCTTTTTGAGCTATGTGACACAACAATTTTCCGTAAAAGGAGAAGCAGATCTTTTCGATTCAATTAAAAAATTTCAGGTGTTGGATGAGAGATTGCACCATCACAAATGGACAAACTAATTAAAGCAATGGTTCAATAGAACTGAACCTGAACGCCAGACATAGACTTTGTGAAGGTTGCTTTCTAGAAGCTATCATCCAGCTCTACGTTTCTAGTGTTATACAAAGAAACTTAGGCTCAGAGACACGCCGCAGAAATGGCAATTGATATTTTTGAACGTCGTATTCTGAGATTCTTTTTGGGGCACGTGAAGGACGCGCCAGACAGGTGAAATCGTTAGATGAGTTTCATTCAATTTTTCACCTGGCAGCGGAATTGGGGCTTTGCAAAGCTGCAAAGTGACTCCTGAATAGTAAAGCAACTCAGTTTTCGATCAGCGAAACCAAAAAAATATTGGGATGCCCTCAGCGGCAGCAGTTAGAACATTGAGGCTCGTAAACTATAACATGCAATCATTGAGCCTTCTTCAGTCATGCTGCGTCGTTGTTCATGATGACTTATGCTAGTTATTATCTAAAGCTGGCTACACCTCTAGAGAACCATTACCATATCATTTACTATTACCATTTATGTATATCACTGAGACCTGTTAATTTCCATTAAACTTACATGTGTATAAAAATGTTTAAGCTTACTATATGTAAAATAAATGCACAACTATTTGCCCGGAGTATGTCTCAAATCCCGCAGTATGTGAACTAGGTCTTAAAGATGAAAATTCAATATTTGATCTACTCCAACACCATTCGACAGGTTTTTTATATAAATTTTCATAGTGTTACAACACATTACAAATGATGATACTCGATGGAACTGCCAAAAATGCTTTTCCTTTTATCCAAAATCCTTTTTTCCGGGAACACTCAACGAAATAAATTCTAGGCTTTACCAGATCAAATTGACTTTGAATGGCAGATTCTTGTCTGTGCTCTTCAGTTTTAATGATTGCATAAAGATGGTTGAATTAACACACAAAAGGATGTACTTAACGTAGTCTATTTTATGGTCCTTGCGATCGTCTTCTTTGCTCTCTTCTAGCAATTTGCGTTGACGAACGACTAGGTATGCCAGCATGTGCCTTCGTACTAAATGAACATGAAAAACAAAGTGAATTATAAAAATTTGTATAAAAGTAAGATCTCCTTTGAAGTGTCTTAAATGATGAATAAGTAATTAAGTAACCCCTTGCCTGTCTGAAAGGATACTTGCAGTAAGTGCCACTGCGATAGCATAAAGTAGTTTAACGAGTGGTACTTGGCTCTAATAAACTTTCCACTTTGATATATTATCTGCAACGCGTTGGCAAATCTCTTGTAAGAAATGACGAAAACAGTTTGAAGGAATCGTTGAGAAATGGTTAAGTTCACACCAATTAACCTGAAATTATGTGAGTTTATAATGAAAATGATCTATCGTTTGTACGCTCTATTCTACCCGAGGATGGAATCATGAAAATTTATATTTTAGCCCGCTTTCAAGGGTTTCAGATTTAAAGGGAAGTATGATTGCTTCGGGATAACGTCACGACTTTTAATTTTCGAATCCATAAATGTGAAACATCATGTTGGGAACATCATTACAAACATCTTGTCTTGAATTTTATGCAAAGGGTATTCAAATTACACTGATATTCAAGGACTTTTCGCGAGACAAAGTACCACAGAAATTAGGCGACAAAAATTTTACTTTCTACTGTTTGCAATTAATTGCATAAAATTTAAAAACTAATAACGATACCAAACAGATTGTTTTTGAATGTTGCAGGCGGATTGTAGATTTATATGCAAAATTCAAAAGGAACTGAAAGGAAACAGTGTGATGTTGTTGGTGATTTGATATTCTTTTAAAGTCCTCAGATAATAGTCGGCGCCAAGGTGGCAATTTAGAGCGTAGTACTGAAACTTTTATTTGATGTTTGGTTATCAGTTTGCACAAGACGAATCATTGGCAAAGGTTTTGAAGGACCGTGGGTTTCTTTCAATTTTTTTCTTAATATTATATATTTGATTTGTTTAACAAGAAAAAAAAATCTGTACTTTGTCTATAATGCCAATAACAATCCAATAATACCTTAGGTCTTGAGGTTTTACTTGAACATGTAAATAAGGGTAGAACAACTTTTGCAATGCGGAAGGTGAATAGAAGATAGTTTGTATGAGGTTTGGAAACTGTTGATCCATGGCTGCACATTACCTGACACATTTCAATTTAGCGTCCTATAAAAACTTTGGTTGGTAGGTTGTATTGGCAGCTTCCTTTATCAAAAGGTGGCTCAATTATGCCACGATAGGCTCCTTGTGACACCACAAAATGATAAGGACGGCATTAGAACCTATAGGATGGCTAGAACCATTTAGATTCTCAAAAGAAGCTGGCTATGCATCTAATGTTCAAATTAGCCATTTCCGTGAGGCTGTCTAGGAACGGCGAGCTTAAAGTTTATATGCGTTTCTTGGATAGTGTAGGACATCCGCACAGAAAATGTTGAAATGTTTTTTCTCTTCCTTTGATCTGCAGCTTCGACAGAAATCGTTGAAAAGAACACCCAATTTTTCTGCATGTCTGCCAATGAGACAATACCCCGTTAGTACGGATATGATGAATCTTTATGTTTCACGGCTTGTGTTGAGAAGCTGCTTAGTGCGTGCTATGTTTGCCTGGTTGTCCTACAGGTATCTTCCCTAAGCCATACCCTGTTTGCAGCCTCCATGTAATAATGCTTGCAACTCAACTTAATGGAGGTCAGTGAATGACCGATTTGGGGTGCTTGTATATAATCCAGGAGCTCAGTGCCAGTTCTCGCTAGGGCATCAGCTTCATAATTTCCAGGTATATCACTATGCCCGGTACCCATCAAAAAATCAATTCACAGTGAAGCAACATCGCGTTCAGTAGTGTGCGACATTCCATTATCATTTTGGATGTGGTATGCGCGTTGAATATCGGAGAAAATGTTTAGATTTCCTATGAAAATTTTCCCTTTTCTCAACCAGTCTACTACCTGGTATATTGCACAGACCTCTGCCTGAAAAGCACTGCATTGGTCTGGTAAGCGGAAGGATAGTTTCAGGCCTAGCTGTTCGGAGAAAACACCACAGCCAACTTTTCCATCCTTTTTTGACTCGTAAAAGGGCGTACAGACGACCAACCTGGTTGTCAACTAAGTCGTCAACTTGCCATGTTGGTATCAATGTTGAACGCCTGTAGGCATGTTGACGGTTGAAGTTCATGTTGAAGTTGAGGTTGAAGTAAAATCAAATGTTTGTGATTTTTGTAGGAGGGGCTTAATGTTGACAAACATGTTTTGCCGTCTATGGCCATGTTGGCAGACATCAACGTCAACATCATTTCGAGTCAAGAATTTGTCGAGTGCACATCGTTAAGTTTCAATAGCGAAACTGTGCAAATCGATCATTTTTTGTGAAGAAAATCCCTTTTTCACATAGTTCATCAATAATAAAATATGAGAAAAATATTTAATCACTCATTTTGAACAAGGCATATGAAAATTATCTACCGTACATAGTCTGAGCAGACGTCCTCTCACCATGAAATTTTCGACAAAGTGATGTTGGCATTCAAGTTGACGATTCGGTTGTTCAGTCTGTAGTCTCAACCTCAACCAGGTTGACGACTTAGTTGACAACCAGGTTGGTCGTCTGTAGGCCGTTTAAGTGTAGATGTCGACCGATTCCTGTACCTCACTTCTTTCTATGGTCGTCATCCCTACTAGGAATAACTGACTTGAAACCATGGGTGAAGCAGGGAATCGGAGAAGTGAGGTCTAGTTTCCCAGGCGTTGGTCCATCTCTCCATAATATGGTGCAGTGACCTCTCATGCCAGAGACGTAGAGCTTTCAACCGAACCACGGAGCACTTGGCGTGCTGTGGCGTGGCTGTGGGGAGCCAATTTAATAGCATATATAATGCCTATGTCGGAGTGCAAATGATTGCCGATGATTGCACAGCTGCAATCCTTCTGACCTTGTTTAACAGGTTTATATTTGATGTATTCGCAATCACTGGCCACCAAATTACCGCGCCATACAGAATGATTGGTTCCACTACCTCCACTATGAAGTTTTGGGTTTCAGCCCCCACCTATTCTCAATAGCTTTTTTGCAGCAGTAGATTGTGCATGCCGCTTTGTGCGCTGTTTCTGCTATGTTCGTCTTCCATGCGAGCTTAGAGTCCAGAAGTAGACCTAGATATTCTACCTAATGAGATGGGTTTAAACTTACCTCATCGAATTTAGGTGACACAAATCGTGGAAATTTGTCTCATGAATAGCACAAATTCCGTTTTCTGTGGATTAATCTTTAGACCGCACTCCTTGCTCCACTTGGTAAGAATAACTAGGGCAAAAGTTTAGTCATGTTAACATGAAGGTGAAGAGATAGAAGGTGATAGCACACCACCTTGCTGGATGCCTCTGCATGACCGCCTTCCTAGGATACTGTTTCCTAGTGTAGCCATGGCAGTTCTGTGTTGATTCCCTTATGGATCTCAACAGGTGAGATATTGTCCATGCTAGCGTAGGTGCCTGCCACTTACAGGCACAGTGGCTAACAGAGTGCTTGTCCATAAGATAGGCCAACATCTCGGAGCTGGAATTCGTCCAGGCCGCATTTGCGTCTTTAACAGACCATAAAAAACGTAAAAACCCTGAAATATATTTTTAATTAATCTGAACTACCAATCTTTCTCATCTGCCAAGTTTCTGAATAAATCAGCAGTAATTTCAAGACATAGCTAACAATTAATACCAATTTCTAAGATTAATTTTTTGAGTATATATTGAAAATCTAGTTTTTTACTAAAGAATCCATATCTCTTAGTAAAAACTAGACTTTCAATATAGTTGAATTTATACAAAAGCGAGTGAAAGAGAGGACCAAAAGAATTTTCATTCTGCGATTCTGTAGTGCAGTTCGGAAGGAGCTTTATTTGAATTAATGTATAGACGGATCAAAATAGTTGTGTAAATATCTTAACTCTTGGCAAGGGCTAAGCCATATTTCGAGCGTAAAACCGCCAGAGCATATAATTGGTCTCGTTGATGTACACGCTTAAATGTGTGTGTTTCGAATATAATTTCTAATGTCTAGTAGCCTTAAATCCTTACAACATTCATGATTGCATTCACCGTGCTTGTTTTTTTGTTATAACATTATGTAAAAAAATCAATGAAAACTTCTGTACGTCAGCAAAATTTTGTATTTGAATCGAAATAGACTCAAATGTTTACACATATATTTTTGTTAGTATTAGATCACACACTTTTTTTATATTATATAAGAGCGTGATTGAAATATTAACTATACTTACTAATGGATTCTACCAATTATCTTTAATTCATTATAATCATGAAACGTTTCTCCAACATGGCAACTGAATTTCAGAAAGAAAAAGAAAACCTCAGGTCATTTCATTAAAATTTTATTGAATGTGATTTACTTAGCTAGTTGATTAATGTCGTATAAATTTCCGTGGCCAAACAGAAAATAAATCTTTTTTATTAGTTTGGAAAGACCTACAAATCAATGAGCTCCCGATCATGGATTTCCTTCTCCTTTATGAGGTCGTAAATGAAACTTGTTTACTGTCCTTCCACAAATTGGCCAGTTTATATGAATATATCCAACAATGATTTCCTATTATTTAGGAAAAGCGACATGTCTCAACTTTGTTTAAACAGAAACTTTTGGATATGAAAAGAATTCCGGAAAGTAATAATTCGAACAAAAGATATCAATCTCGTTGGTAACTTGGCCAAAACTTTATCACAAAAAAATTCATCGAATCACTGCATTAAGAAAACCTCCAGTACTCACACGAAGGACATTTCAAGCAATACATAATGTTGTTATTCTATACACTTTATTTCATGCTCTCAGGAATTCTCGGCGAGAGCATGACAAGAAAATCAGTAGTATTTAGGTCAACTCGACTCCTAGTTTCAAGGAGCGTCGAATCAATTTAAGCAAGTCAACAAAACAATGGAAACTATCACCCAGCTCTAGTGCAAACAGTTTCTTCATTTCGAGCAGCTCGAACTAGATTATGTCATAAACATTTCCATTTGTTCGTGTTTGTATAAAAATAGGAATGTAGGCCAAATATGGACATGTCCTGACTTCGTATGAAAAAGAGTGAAAAAATTTACGACCAGAAGGAACCTAAGTCGTAAACTTTACATTAAATTTGCCCACGGTATGAATTATGCATTGGTATTGCGACTAGCGGCTGCCAGGAGAATCGAATTGAGCAGCAGATGAGAAAAACATCCTTCGGATCTAAAGGGTGAGTTCTAAACAAAGTCAGGATTTTTTTATCACTGAATATGAGTAGCTTTTTACCAGCTGAAGCTGATTGAATCGAATTCAAGTTTTTCTAGCGCAGGAAAACGGGCCACGAATAGGTGAAATGCAGAGGAATTTAGTGGTTTCTAGCGTTAGAATATACAAAATATAGTTTTCCAGCCTTTCCACTACTTGCGGTAGGTGATGGCACCTATGTAAATGTCGCAAACTGGCAGAGAAACTAAGGAAGCGCAACGAGACTGCCAGATTCTCAGCAACTTGGCAACTTTGCTGGAGATATTAGTTTCAAGAGGATTCATGAAATTCTAAATTTCCATATGTCGTATCTGGAAGAAAGGTTAGAAAAGAACTTTGTTTTGGAACATGATGCGGTTGACATGTTATATGTATTTGCAGCGCATCTAACACTCCTGCTCTAGAGTTTGTGGTTGCTTTTGTCATAGACATGTCCTTCCAGGCACCTGCATATTTCTAATCTCGTTAAATCCCATGAAAATTGACCGGTTTACCCCACCATCTTGATGTAACCTCACTATGGTGCTGAAATTTAATAACAGGGAGTAGTGGTCGTGACTACCATTAAAGCTAAGCTCCCCGAAGAAAATGGAATAGAATTTCATCCTCATCGTCGCCGCCATTGGTGCAACATTGTCGAAATGTAAACGAATAATCGAATCATTCCTCAGACTCCTCTTGAAGACATTCCAGCCTAGACAACACCTTTATTGACAAACTCACGCACATATAACCACTTCACCCTAAAGTACATCCTTAAAGCCATTCAGCTCAAGTGCTTACCGACCAGGTAAGCATTTTTGTAAGGATTCGCCACCATTTCCGTTGATCAATATCTTGTTTACACAATCGAGCACTGGAAGGAAGTCTTGGCCCAGATTTTCTTACTTAGCAAGGATCAACGAGTATTTTCGTTTTGAAGAAGCCTTCGTTAATTTTTTTCATGTATTATTGAAATTGTTAAATTTGTGCGTAGCGGAAAGCGAAACCGGAGACCAAAAGTTGAAATTGAATTCAAAGAGAGAAATGAAAAATTCGAAGGATGGAAATACAAAGAGCGTTAATGAGACTTGATGTAATTTTTCAAGGTGGTACTGACCTAGATACCGAACGGATAATAAACATGTACCTTTCATTCGCAAGGGGAAGGGGGTCGCTTTCAAATAATTTATTTCGTTGGTAGGCTTTCATTTGCGCACTTAATAGGATGAAATTTTGTTCTTGTCTATTTAACGAAAGCCATTGAAGAAGCAAAAGTGAAAACTGATCGAAATCAAATTAAAATTCATGGAAATTCTTGAAAAAAGTCTTTGGTTTTCTGCCTCATCAAAGTCTTACAGGACATCTGAGAAAATCCGTAAAAAGAATTGATTTCACTGATAAGTTTCTGCCAAAAGTCCATTCCGCTTTTAAGAAACTGAACGTTACAAAGCGATCAATATCATGTGATATCATAAATTGAAGAGAAAACAGTGAGCTATTAACGATTGGATGATAAACGATTTTTTTTACCTTCGTCGTAATGAAACTAATACAAAGAATATATTTTAAAAGTCAGTAACTCAATGTATTTGAATTTGAATTTTTTTTTGTGTCAATTTAATACCAATTTTAGAAATTATTTAGAAATTTCCGGCTTACGGACTACACTACAATCTGTGTTAGGTTGCGAATTCAAACTTAATCATCCCAGTCTGTTTGAATAAATTTTTGCAAAATTTCTGCAAAAGAATATTTCCAGAGCCATTACATTTTATCAGAAATTTGACAAAAATTTATTAAAATAGCATCAAATGACTAAAACATTTAAACCTAAATAAACTTTCAAATTAAATCATCAACTATAAATCAATTAAATCTAACAATAAAACATGTATAATGGAGATGTGTTTTTTTTATTAGGATCTAATAAAGTCAACACCTCTTGCATGGAGCTTGGTGTGGACATGTGATTTTGTGTTGAGTCCTAATGAAGTCCATGTTATTTGTTGGAAGGAAGTTTTATGAAAACCTGACGACTGTAATTTGGTGAGCAGTCTTGCTGCAAGAAGTTTTACTTTACTTTCTTACTTATTGCATTTAGTGGTGAGAAAATAAATTGGATTACACTTTTATGAAGATAATTAACAAAAACAAATAATTAAATTTAAAATTTGTTGAATAAGCTTTACACTACAAACTTTCTCTTCTCTTATTCAAACAATACAAAACTCTAAGATAATAATTAATTGGTAACATTTTCCCAATCACAACTTCTCTGTAATTTTCCAAACACACGTACGTATAATAATACTGCAATGAAAAGTGTCACACTTTCTGCATTGCGTTCCCCTCCCTACACACAAAAAACCCAAACTTTTTTCCCGACAAAATGGTGAATGGCTTATGGTTTAATTCGCATATTCATCATTCACGAATTAATTTACCACGAATATGAGAAATGATATGACAATGGAATATTTATTATTGTAGAAGATATTAACATAAAATACGGGTGAAATTCGTGCTGTTTTCATGTGGTTGAAAATGATGAATGCAACTCGGGTAAAATGCTTGATAAATTAATTTAAATGCAATGAAAATTATATTGGCGTTTATATCAATTCTCGGAAATGGATTGAATTGAGAAAATTGCAAATTTCCGGTACGAATAATTGGAATATGAAGCTTTCAGTGTTGCCTGGGTCAAATCGTAAATAGTTCGCGTTGGTATTTACATTCATTTAATTGTACAATTTCACTTGTCATGATATTTACGAACTTTTTATTTTAATTTAGTAATAACTTTTTATATAGTATTTTTTACATTGAACTATTTAAGGTAGGAGTGTACGTAGAATTTTCACTAGACAATATATAAATATTTTTTTTGTAGTCACTTTCATCTGTGACTTCTAACTCAAATCGTTGTCAAATTTTTATTCTAACTCGAGGCGCCGCATGTGTTTTTCACTTTCATGTTTGCCTTGTAGCTTGTCAGACGTGTGAAATTTTTCAATGGGACCTGTTTCAGAAGCCGAAACACGACACTCAAAACTGAGTTGGGTGAATAAATCAAACCCATTGGGAATAAAGTTTTCGCCATTGACATTTCTACACGAACAGAATAAGTACCCGTGAGCAGAGGACACTTATTGAGGCGTTTATCATCATCCTACACAAGTGTGTAGCTGCTTGTTGCATGCCCCCACTACCACACTTCCCTCCAACCAATCATCCTCCATGTGCCCCGCCAATTCAGACGCCACATGAAAAATGATTGCCGAAAGGAGGCCCCGTGCGGAGCACCCACCAACTGTGGCCGCATAGTGGCGATCGTAGGCTAGCTCACCGGGTCGTGGGCTAACCACAAAAAGGAAGAACCACATTTCGATCGCAATCACGCTGAGGAGGAGAGAAAACAATCAAAAATCACTTCATACTATATTACACTCACTTTTTCCTATTTATTTGAAATATATTTATATATGTACGAGTATATATTTATTTATTATTTGATTTTCGAATAAGAAAGGAACTTTAATTAAATTGTTGACTATGCGGTTGCATATTGAATGTTATTTGAATTGTTATGTGATGTTATAAACCGGCTTTTGTTATTTATGATCTCGCCATTAATTTGATAATAGTGTCAAATGCATCTCCAATGCTGATTGTTGTATTATCTGCATGACGAACGTTCTCGGCTGCGCTAAACAACCAAACGGCCGAACGGTACTTATGATAGCCAGAATGTGTTCCTTATTTACAGTTGTTGCATCGACGATTGCGGTATTTCACTGTTGCAAATGCGTCCAGCGAGAACTGACTAAATCATGACGCAAAATTGCGGTTCCGCGACGCTGCCGCACGAACTATCCGACTTTCGGAGCACTTCACACTTTTTATGGGGCCGATGGCGTGAACACCACTTGCGTGCTGCCTCGCAAATCAGTCATCTCCTTGTTGAACAAGTGATTCACCAGTTACGTCGTCCTTGAAGGGCGTCTTTGGCTCGTTAAAGCCGACGTTATAAACTCGGCCACCAGATAAATGAACCCATCGTCCACGTACTCGATCGATGATCACTTCCTTCGGCACTCCTAGTTTGATCACCAATTCACTGCGTCCTGAGCGTGCAGCTCCTCTGCTTGTCTCTGTGGACAATGCGCCAATCCCACCAAACTGATTCAAGCTGAATTGCTTCCTTCTGCGACAGTTGAACTATCTTACAACTTTATTTTTCTTCTTCTTTTTTTCGTCCCATTTACTACCGGAACGTAGCCCGTCGCGTCCGTCCACCACAACAACCTTTTTCCAACTCTCTAGCACACATCTCACTCCCGTCTCGAGTCGGATCATTTTTCTCGTCTTTTATGCCCATATATGGTAATCAGTAAATTTGTCCTCGCTCGATCACCTGAACTCACCACGACTAGAACAAAGAAAAACGCGTTTCTCACTTCTCGAGAGAGACAGTGCGAGTGGTGGATTAGTAATTCGGATTTAAATACTGCCAATGGCGATTATTTGACAGCGTAACGATGCAATTTAAATTGATTAACGTTTTGGTAGAAAATAAAAAAATGTGTAATAAAATTATCCGCAACAAGCTTTGGCAACAGGATATTGCAAGGACATTTGCTGAATATCACAAAAACGAATTGTATAGCTGAACAATTGTTTTAGCTATTGGATTTGGATTTCCAATGCGAAAAGTTCAGATTTCATATTGGCTTCTGGAGTTCTCTTTTCAAATTGATATACACCAACATCTCACGCTGATTGAATAAGGGCATTTCGTGGGTAACCAGCCTTCTTCTATATTCGTTACCCACACTCATTAGGTCTGCAACAATACATCCTTGGACGATTAAAGTGGACAGCAAGTATCCATAGATTTTAAAAAGAAACTATTTTATCAAGGAAAGACTACCAACCTATTTCGTGTCTTGGAATAAAGATATAGCAATGTATGAGCAATATAAAATGAAGCTCATATTTTGAAAATGCCACTGCAGCATTTATCGTTCAACAGTAAAAAAAATATTTGCTATATAGTACAGCAATTACAATAAATTGTAGTGTCTGCTAATCAACGCTATTAGAAGATCTTATCTGGATGTAGTTATATTTTCAATTATGATGGTATTACCACAACATAATGACACTGTCGCTTAAACTTTCGATTAAATACTAGTCACTAGTCTAGACACTACAAGTCAATTCTTTCAGTACTATATGAATATATCCCTATCTTTATGAATATAGTTTTGGATATCTTTTAAATTCAAATTTTCACTTTTTTTCAAAATAACCCTTAATCTTCTGTAAAAACGATTTGAGTCTGTTGTAAAAAAAGAGTTTTACAAACATAACGTTTTATCAATGTTGGAGGTGAAACTTTTAAAAAACACCGACTAGATTCTACTTCTTGGCTAATTCAATGGTGAGCCTGTTGAAGGTTGTTGCACATCAAAAATTTCAGTTCAACACACAAACGATATTATTTCTATTTTTAAATAACATTTTTCTATTTTAAATGTTACGTAAAATTTATGAGTAACAATGATCTTTTACGATAACTTTATTGATGCAAGAATGTTTTTTGAATTCAAGGGATCGATTAATAATTAAATAAGGTCCAACATTTCTCAATTATTAATTTAAAATCTAACTTTTTTTGTGAAAATGAGAGCCATAGATGATTTAAAGATAATTTTAGCTGATTTTCTAGATCTTTCGTTAAGATGACGAGATTCTTTCTTTGGAGATATTATCTTTTCATTGATATTATCAATACTAATCGAACCTATTGAATATTCCGAAAATGGCATCGCAATTGAAAATTATGTTGTTGGCCCTTAAATACACGTTCAACCTGTGCATGGCACCAACGTGCAGCAACAATACCAAACGTTCTGAATAATCGCAGGCATGTTCCACATTTGAAGCAACATGTGATAAATTGTACGTGATATTGTTTATAGGACAACAATTGCAGAATATTCTCAGAACCGAACGCAATGTCCTTTTAAAGCTGCAGTCTATGTTTGACTATACATGGAGGGAGTCCGCCGATACCGATAGTCAGGCACTTCTGCAATAACGGCACACAGCTTGACGACTGTCTCTCACTATGTGTCCTTGATGACACAGGATGCATACTAAAAAGTCCTTGACGACTCGTAAATCAAGCAACAATGCCAAGGCACCGCGTTCTCGCTTGAGAATTCAATTCAAATGCAAAATAAATTGACAAATTCACCTCGCACTGTATTATTCCCTTTTATCGGAGCCAACCCCATTCCAAACACACAATTTTTTTCTTTGCCTGACTTTATCGACGTAAACTTGATATTTTATTTGAACTGAGAACATTTATTTGAAATACGTTTTGACAAATTTGCTAGAGCGGAAAGTATAAAACGTGGATTTTTACTGTAAGCTTCGTCCTTGGTTTATGCAGAGTGGCAAGGACCTCATGACATTCTCACTTAACCTTAATCGAAGTGTGATTTTCAAAGTCGAATTCAATAATGTTCGAATGAGGAGCGAGGATAATCGAGAAGATTGGATGAACTATATCAGTCAAACTACTAAAAAATGATGTTTTTCGAGGATTTTTGAGGATTTCAATTTAACACTGAATTTCAGCCAAGATACAGCTCTTTTTTGCTACCATAAAACATTATTAAAGAAAAGTAGCAGAGTAGAAGAGTATTTTTTTCTTCATTTTAACAAGCATATTTGAGGAGTAATTCTCAAACTATTCAGAACGCTGCTGATTTTTTGCTTTTAATAGTTTCGCAAAGTTTTAAAAATACTACTTTTTTTAATTCCGACAACTTTTTATTTGATTTGATCTACTTCCAAATGAATAGTGAAGTTAACATAAAAGACGAAGAGGTTGATAACCAACGGAAATTTAAATTCGGCCGAGATTTGAACGTTAAAAAATCGAATAAATCATGATCCCGGGGAGCTGAATGTACTCAACCTTTTCCGGAATTCTCGCATTTCGCCGATTCAAACATCACAGCGATATACTATGTATGTTCTGTGCCAATTAAAAACTAAATCCTGCTCGTTTTCCATTAATTTACGACCCAAATCCATTCCGTGAAATACTACAGCTCTTAAATTCATGCTTGTTTACAAACTTTTTTATTGTAGGATCATATTTTGTCTCCGTGCTAAATGGGACCATTCGTCTCATGCTACTTTCATCCATTCACCAAATTAAAATTGGAATCGCATCACACAATCAAAATCGAAAATAGCTCTTTTGACATTGCTTCCAGGAAAATTTATAGCAGGCATTTAAATTGTCGCCGGAAAACCAAAATAAATCGCCGGAAAAGTAAAACACGGTCTTTTCATAAGACAAGGCGAACTAGGCGAGGAGCAAAAAGTTATTGCCGAAGTACTTATTCTTTGGAAATGGAGATTGTCTAGGAGAAACCATCGTGGCCACTAAAATCGTGACTTTTAAGCAATGCAGGATGTTGATGGTAATGATGATGCTTTTCGGCGAGTCATAAAACACTTAATCGAGCAGCCAAGGCAATAAATTAAACAATCTTGCTACTAAAATTGTTTTTGTGTTTTGGATCATTTAAAGACTGCCACAATTTGTCTCGGGAATGACTGAGACGTGATTTTCGCTTGAAGACTTTCATCTGACCGTTTCTGTTTGTTAGAAAATTGGAAGGTCAAATGCCTCGATAAGCTACATGTAATTAAAGTAGGATGTTCCATTTGAATATTTTGCGAAACACCCTAAAGATTGGGCTAATTATCCTTGGAGCCATAAATAAAGGCAACGATATGTATTCGTGATTCCTAAAATGCTGAATGCCAGCAAAAACACCAAAAGGCACCTTCAGCTCCTTGAATTATTCGTGAGGGAGCGTCATAATGGACGAAAATAGGATGTCGTGACGTGAGCAATAAATTTTAAAAAAGTACGGCCATAAAGGCATCCGGGCAGGGGATTATCACTTGGTCACATCGTTCATTGTCAAGCCAAAGTGGCAAGTCGAACAAAAAACAAAATCGATGTAACATTTTCCCGTCCTGTTCGTTCCTACTGTGAGCTCCGACCAGAAAATCAAGCCGTAGGACAGATTCGCAAGGAAGCTATGAGCATCATACTGTATGCGGTAGGTTCTCGTCACTCGGACGAAGAAATCACACTCTCGAAAGCAATAAAGCCAGGACATGTAGGAGCTGCTACTGTTCCTTTGCGAGCCGTAGAATGTCACAAAAAATTTGGTCCGTTTAGAAGCGCCTGCTTGGACACAAGTTGCCTTAAAGCGATTTATCGTAGGTCGTAAACTGACGTATGAGGAAAAACTAGAAAGGACACGTCATTTCAAGCGGAAATTCCTAAGGCTCCAACGTGCTCAGGAAATTCCATCACACATGTGAACAAAATCACTCTCTGGAGATTTTTATCAGGCAAAGCATTTGCTTTGTACATATGTTTTATCTGGGAGAAATTGTGTTGTTTACATAATGATCTTTGAACTAGTAGCTTCCTTATTATAACGTAGGAAGGAGAATCTTCAAGATTTGGTATGTTCTTTTATGAACAATACACGTGGGATGTGAGGCTCGTAATAAAACTTTCCGCTAGTAAATAAGCCGAGCGTCGATAGTTGTACAGTCTGGGTGAAAATGCATATCAAGTTGGTGGTGAATAAATAATGAACTTTAAATTGATTGAAAATCAATCTTTCATAAATCGGCTGGTGTTTAGAATTTTCAAAAAATTATAGAAAACAAATAAATATTTATGATGGTGATATTCTACTATGGTTTGCTTCTAGACATTTTACCTAAAGCGACCAACTGTTTTCAAGGTTTCTCACAAGATTTTATCCATGGGGTTTGTTTACCCAAAAAGTAAACTGAAATACCACTGACCAGTTGCGCTCACTAATAATATTCGTAGTAACAGCTAAATTTGTTCAGTGTGACAAAAGTAAGAGCAATAACATTAAAATTCCGGCTTAGGATAAACTCATGTTAATTATATAACTCGGTCTTCTATTCATTGATGGTTATCGTCCAAGTTAAGCATTAAATTATTGACAAAATCATTTATCCAAAAGTGAAGTTTCCCATCAATCGAACCATGTTCGTACACATGCCTTGAATCGATGAACAGTCAGTCACGCGATACTAAATCAAAATATCACATGACTTTGACAGGTAAATACCACTGAGTGTGGAGGCTGCAACAATTATTGCAAAAGTTTTTTTGGTTACATCTGTTTGCTTTGTTTCTAAATGATTGGATGGTGTATTCATTTGAATAAAGCAAGAGTTTGCACAAAATATTGGACGGTGTAAAATTAATAGCATTTTGAAACATAAGCTAATCGAAAAATAGCATTAGATAAATACAATAATTATAGATATTTTTAAATTGACTTGCTCTTACCACTTAAAGTCTGCAGTGTTTCAAATGTAGTTGAAAGTCAAATAAGAAGCACAATTTAAAGATTTTTCTGCATTTGATATAACTAAACAATTGTTTTCAAATTTTGAGAATTAAAATTTGACTACTATTTTTTTGGCTAGATAGTCAGAGCAGCAATTGTTTTGGACAATAAGATGTTAGTTGAAGCGAAGGATATTTGTTAATGATAAAAACGGAGTATTAATCAAATTGAGCTAAGGTTTTAGTAAACACGACTTTCTATTTCTATTGACTGATAAAACAGTTGTTTTGCGCCACTGGTCATAGTATATAAATCGAAGGGCCTGTAATAGGTATTTCCATTCTCATTTATGAAGAATGGAAATTCTGATTTGTGGACTCAATGCAACCGTAATTTTTTAAGACAAATTTTTGGTAATAATAATGTAATAATGTACGATCCTTACCATTGAGGAGGCATATTTAACGTGAAATGCTAACTTCTCACTTTTATGTGACATTTTAGATCGTGGACCGTAATAAACAAAAGTGTAGACCGTACAATCGACTTTGTGCAGTAGTTGATTTGAAATTGGCGTCGTTAAGCTTTCTAAACAAGAAGGGGATCTTGAAAACAAATGGATTTATCTGCTGACTACCTAATTTAGCTCAGGCATTGATGCAATTGTGTAGGTTCAAAAAAAAATCTAGTGCATTTCGTCCTTAAATTGTTGGGTTCAAATGGAAATATGTCTTTATTATCTGATAGTCCCAAACATGGCAAATGTATGTTTGTACCAAGTTTCATCCTTTTATTCCTTATTAAAATGTCTACATCGCAATATTCAGTGTCATTTGAGTAAAATGGGGTATCATCACACTCCATCTGGAATGAGCTAATGAAATAGCCAAACCATGTTCATAGAATGTCCCACTTAAGAATGTACTATACACTAACTATTTCCAAGCACAATCTCTATTGACATAACAACAGAACAAAGTCCTTTGATGAATTGATGCAATCAAACAAGACGAGCCCTGTTTACGTCCACAATATATGCTAGACACATGTGTTTCAGCATTATGTTGGTGTAGTTAATTGTGAGGACTGTACATACAAAGTCTTGTTAACAATTAACATCTTTGATGAATTTCTTTCATTATATTCTCCATATGGAAAGTTGCTTGCTGAAGATCCTATTTTGTGTGACAATACAGATTGTCATTGTTGGCAAACTTATCGTAAAACACAAAATTTTGTGGAGAGACACCAAGTAATTTTAGCAGAAGAAACAAGATTAAGATGTTAAATAAAGATTTTCTAGTGATACGGCAGTAGTGTAGTTGACCTCTGAATTTGTGACGGATTTCCTCCTTTCTTTCAACAAAGATAGGAAATATTTTTGCGTAGAACTTCACTAACGGCTAATCCCAAAGCTACAAAACGCATATGAATTTATAAAACAAAACATAGCATGATGGACTATCAAAATTTTATCGACCTTAGAATTAGAAATCTTTTGTCGCGTGTTATCAGACTATTAAAAAGGAACTCAATTATCATACGCCACATGAATTCGTTACTATTCAAAAACTGACTGTTGTTCTATTTCAGGAATTCCTTTAATTTCCCAAAAATATCCGATACCTGTGCATGTTTGAAGAAGGACACCACTCAATTTGTAGCCCACGACTTTCGGTGACAAACATTATGACACCTGTAATTACTTGTTAGGATAATTGCTGTCGTTCATATTTCGACTAAATTTTATGTTCTTTTTGATATTTCGCTATATCATTGGGGGCACTTAAACGAAACAATTCATCATGAATGTCTTTTTAATGAACGTTTTAGAAGCGAAGTACTTTTGATTAGAGGAGTTCAAAAAACATTGGACACATGGCTCCATCCACATGATACAACCTTTTTCTAATTTTTTTCATAAATAATTAATGTAAGTGGAGTTTGCAACGCTGAATTTTCCTAAACCATCAACAAAACATGACTTCCGAAATCAATATGCATTTCTAATAAACGTATGACCACATAAAAGTTGATGTTGTCTCAGATAAAAACCATTCTCAACTATCTGTTTGAAATTGCGAAGAACCGATTTTGTTATGCGAGTAGACGTTATTAGTTAAATGGATTATTATCGCTGTTCCTCGATCCCGGAGCGTCGACAGGACAGCACATAAATCTGTTCTTGATTGGCGTATTGTCGAGAGTCGTAAGAAATGGGCGAAATACACGGGTGGACCCGGGCCCACTAATGGCCAAGGCTGAACGAATCAGAAGCGCGTTTTCGAAAAAGTTTTGTGGAAAATAAACAGACGGTAATTGATTTATAAGATTGCTTAATTTGAATATTTTTTTTGGTTTGCTAAGAATATCGTCCACGAGGACGCAACAGTGGATACATTCTGATTAATATCGTATTCAATTCATAAGTAAAGAAGAATGGATTTGTCTGGCATAGAATGTTGGATTTAGTGTAATTTGTTTGTGTTTTGATGCCACTCAAAAAATATAAACAAGAATAAATTTGACATTGAATATAAGAACTACAAACAAACAAATTAAATCGTATATAAATTATTTTGAAAAGAATTTTGCTTGTGCATACGATTTCTTAGAGACTATCAGCGAAGAAGCGACAGTAGGAATGTTTAATAAAAGCTTTATCATAATTTATCGCAAAGTCACTTACAGCTCCGACTAGAATGTCTCCTTTCTAGAACTGTAATAGCTCTAGACCACTAAATGCTTTCAACACGCCTTCTCTTATAATTAAGATAGATCAGTTAGAGACTTTCAAGTGTCGTAATGCAGATGAAACGCCTATTAACTTATGCAGAGAACTTGGGCAAACGAAGCCAAGACAATATTCAAAGTGAAATATGTGCTTCGTTCAACACTTATTACTTCCTTTTAGCATAATTTACCAAGCAAATCTTTTTTGTCACATCAGGCAAGTATCCTTATTGTGTTGGCAGCCATCCATCCACTCAAGAATATTGTCTGGAAACTCCTGTTTGTGAAACTCTTGTTATTTTCATGAAAGTAAAATCGTCGCTCACACCTATTTCTTGTCCCTCCATCCGTTTCATATGTAAATAGCTTATGTAACATGAAACAAGACTAATTCCCTCCAGGATAATATTTTAGACACGCATTAGAATCTCATTGTGAAGCATCCAGCCGAACACCATGTGAAGTACATGGAATTCCTAGAAGTTCTTTTTATTGTGTTTTTTGGAATGAGAAATGCTACTTATCGTTGTTGTTGTTGCCGTTGTTTCAGTTGTTCTTCTTCCGACTGGTGGCAATGTTGGTGGTGATGTTAATGGTACATTGCGAGATCATGACAATGGCCCCGAGCAAATAATCCACATCTCATTTCCCGATTAACTCGATGATTCCCCTTCATAGATTATCATGTACGTGACTAGTTCATTAATATTTAGCTACTCTTGGTCACAGAACTGACCACGAAGGACTAAAAGGATATTGTCGTGCTAAGTTTGTCAGAAGAAATTAATGTGGAAGATTGTCAGAGCTATTTTTGTGCTTTATATATTCCAAGCATGCATTCAGAGTTATGGAAAAGGTGTGTAATGGATACAGCAGCATTAAGAAAGACATGATAAAAAATTGCTAAGTTATTTAACACTAAGCAAGGTAGTTAGTACTAAGACTAAGTTTTTTCTTAATGATAGAATTAAGCGTTGATCGAGCTGTTGATAAATAAGACGCAAAACATTTTGCAGAAAGACATCGGAAACGTTTTAAGGATGGTTTTTCAAAATTTTATCGCTTTTACTGAGAAAAAAATTGATTAAGTGTCTAAAAATATAATCGAGACAAACAAAAACTTCAGTATAATTTTCAGTTCAATTGTTCCTGCAAGTGAATAGAGTATCGAATCAACTTACTCGAGTATATCAAGCAATAATGAATATTATGCTGTTATGAGTATATCTTTTGGTTTTCCCAATTTCGAATAAAGAATGATGTGCTCCCCTCATCCAGTTTTATGCTGCCATAACACTGATCCCACAAAACGGCCACAATATTCCTTCCAACCCAGACACATAAAATCATGCAGTAGCGTAAAAACTGACTAAGCAATTGAGAAAACCAAATCATTTCTTATCCTTTCGCTATGATTCTTCGAATGCGCGATGAAATATGACCACTTTTCAAACACCATCGATAGATTTCATCGGTTTTTGATGCGGTCATCGAAAATGTCGCCGAAAAACGTTGAAATCCACCCATGATGCGTTACAATTTACGATCGACTCGGGGCATATTTGATCCATTTCATTTTATCCATTTCATAAACTCCAATACCATTTCAGTGTCGCTACTGCCACATATCCTTTATCAAACATTTTCGACATGTGGACAGTTTTTATTTACTTCCAGAGAACACTGTCCAATGATAGAGAAATAACGTAATGACACATTGCGAGTTCGAGAGAAAGGATAATAGGATATAGTTCATACGGTTTGGTTAGCAGATCTGTGACAACTAGCACGAGTTCTTGGCTATTATTTGCTGGGCACGTTTTCTGGTCAGAGGATGGAAATCCTTTACAATGAATAGATGGTGACACAAAGAGGATTTTAAAAAAGATAGTTGCCATATCTAAAGTGGATGTGACTGTTCCCAATTCAAGCCTGACAACCGCACGTCCCAGTTTTGATGTGTCTGTTAACCACTTGTTGCGAGGGTGACGCCAAAATCCTTTTTATATTTTTGGGTTCTTCAAGATCCTTTTGAATTGTTGGTGATTTTTTGAAATATTGTATATTTTGAATTGTGACGATATTCTTATCGCGATGCGATGGATTCAAGTTAATTTTTTTTCCTTTTTTCACAATTAACTTTTGAATAGATTATGGTATAGTCTGGTCAAAATATAACTTCAAAATAAAAAAGGGCTGAACACTGAACTTCACATCCAAACATTGGTTTTGGGACTTCCTCGGTTTGATTTCCAAGGTGTCAGTAATGCTGGTTGCGAAAACAATATGTTGTTAATCTCTCAATAATGCACAAACTTTAAAAATATATTTTTCCTAAGATAACATGATACTGACGCTGTTGATTAATACTGTTTGTGGAATGGAGTGGTCAAATTGACTCAGAGTGTAGTCATGTGAGTTACTATAAGTACAGCATTTAGAGGATTTCCAGCTTTGCTCTAGCTATATAAATTTTTTTCCAGCTTTGAATCTTTCTCTGTTTATTTTCACAGTGCTTCGGGTGCTACAACAATTTATATTTTTTCAAATTTCAATGAAGCATAAACGTCCAAAATCTGTTAAATATGCCAACCAGAATTTTGGTAATTGAAAAGAAATTCCGACCGCAGAGATAAATGATGTAATCAAATTTGACTAGGTCAAATTTCATCCAATTTATTCTTGTCGGAAAAGCTTCAACCCTATGAAAGTTTCAGAAGTTAATCAAGACACTTTTGTATGATTTTCCAAAAAGGTGAAGATTACGTTCAAAATTAGATTAGCAAGACAGCAAAAACCCTGATTGCTTAAAAAGATGTTTTACAGCCGAACACGATGCCATTTGAATGCAGTGTAGATAATAATTTCATATACTACACCAATGCAATCTAAACGATGAAATACCGTTATGAAGAATAACGGTAACTTTGTAAGTAATCTTAAGTGTTAGTAAGACACGCCTCAATCTCACCAAAGAAATTTCAAACAAGAAGCAATCTCTATCAATGGATGGATGGATTTATCGACACTATTTAACTAGGGCAGAAGTATCATTACAGCAAGGTTTAATAGCAAAGAAAGTAATCTTAATCCCATCGATTTTCTTTCACTGCACATCCTCGACGCGTTCAACATCATAAAACTTTTATTAGGATAATGTAATTAATCATTCATGTCAGAACAGATACGACAAAGTATTAAGAATCACACAGCCTTCCAGATCGTTTATCAGATTCATTTATCCTCTTTACTTCGAATCGTTGTGCTTGGGTCAAAATCTGCCTATTCCAGCCTCTGAGGCATTTCATTTTGTGTTAGTCGTCCGAGTAGGAAAAAAATCACGAATGGAAGCCTTTTTGCCCAGCAAAATGTTGTCGTAATGAACTTAAATTAAGTGCCCTTCAAGCGGATGAATGATAAACGGGTGGTTGGCTGGTCTGTCGGCTGGTGGTTACAATCTTTAATGAGATTTTTGCAGAATTTTTGTAAAACCCTGCCAACTGAATTAGAGTAGATGTTAGCATGTAAAAATGTTTTTGATCAAAACTTAGTGTAAACTTGTCAAAGGGTATTGTTAGTAGTCGAAAATTGTCAATGTTAATTAAAATTTCCGACAACTTTCAATGAACTCTGAAGTTTGAACTTAGTGTTATATATGGTGAAAAATAATTAATTTATTTCATATCCACCGAAATTGCCACTGAAGTACCCACACGTTCAGGTTGGCATGACTGTCAGATTCTGTAAATTAAATTTAATTGATTTTAGCGAGCTTACAATGCTAAGCGGCTTTTACCTATGCTGCTTACATGCTGATGAAATGGGTTTAATTAAATATTTTCATGAAAATAAAGTTCTCTGCAACCAACGATAGAGGTTAGCCTGATTTGCAATTTATTTTCAATGTGTGGTTTTGCATTACAAGTATAAATATTTCTTTTGAATATCAATAAAAAAAATTGGAATTAAGCGAAATGAGCGTTTTTTTGAAATACGGAAGAATACAACGGCTATCGATTGAATAATATTTTATAGAACCTCTTATCTATATAAATACATTTTGTTTTAATTTTACAATGTGTTCCTGTACCATAGGATGGATGATCCTTTTCTTATTCTTCAAATGTCGATTCAAGTCGTTCCATCGCTCTTCGTCCTTTTTCCAGGTTTGCTGCAACATTTGCGTTAAGCGTTTTTCAGATTTCCAAACAATGAGCTCTTCTGAAATGTCGTATTTATTATATATGACCCCATTTCTTCTAAACTACTAAAGCGAATCGTTTCAAAAAAAAATTGTGATATTATTTACAGGAATTAAAATATATTGGCATAGATAAAGTTCAAAAACATTTGATTCCGTTTGAAGATAAAAAAATGAAAGCAAAGTTTTAGACATTTTTTTCCAAAAAAATATTATTCTTAATAAAAACTACTTAGTAATTTGTACTTAAAGAATAAAAAAACCTGCCAAGTTTTATTAAAATTGGTCTAAAGGTTTCAGAGAAAATTAGTAAAAAAGTTCGGGATTTTCTTCTATGGAAAATCTTGGCTGCGGGACCCCTTAAGCGTGCAGTATCAAGTGTTACTCTAGAAAATCTTGTCGCATTAGTCAAAACTTACCCGTTTTTTTGCTAATTGAATAAGTGTTTTTGGCGATCTATTCAAATCTCATACTGCAGGAAAGCATTTTCTTAGTGGGTTTTTTTGTTTTGAATGGCAATTTTTCATTTTTTTTTGAAAACAATAAAAACCGATTTCCTTCTTATAATATTTTGGTGTCTTGTACTTGATTGGAAAAGTACACAAGACTGTTTGCCTTTTTTAAAATAGGAAGGAAAGTCAACCGAAATCTTTGTTTAATTTTTTAAAAAAAAATTTAAACTAAAACTTATTATCAATCTAACTGAGGAGGTATAATTAGTGGCTTACTAAAAATTTTCAAGTTAACAGCAGCAATTGTATGAACATTAGCGTTTTTGTGAAGTTGTTTTATAGAGCAATATCAGAGGCTTGCGGAGTTGAATTTTTAAAATTCTGGCGACTGTTTAAAGTGAGGTTTTCTGAACGTTTTCTTTCCAAGGGAAGCTTATATAGTAGGAAATGTTGCATATACAGTCAGCGACAAAAGTCATGGCACCTGAGTGCACTTATTGTTTTGCAGATACATATCTTCTAAAATATTAAAGCCATTCCGTTGTGTTTTAGAAGTAATAAATATTTATTAATATAGGTTACGAATATATAAAAACAAATCAAATTTCCTAAAATTAATAAAAGAAAACAACTTCGTTTATACAAAAATTCTACTTTTGCCGCGACAAAAGTTATGGCACTTGATTAGAAAATTGTATTTTTTAGTATCAGTATATTGAAATTAATATTTAGTTGGATATCCTTTGGATTGTATTACCGCTTTCAAGCGCCTTTGCATTGATTATACTAATTTGAACGTATATGATTTGTTGATATTAGCCCATTCTTGCCGTATGATGTCCTTCAGTTGTGCTTTCGATGTTATGTCATGTTTCTTCAAGTTTTTTTCCAATTCACTCGAAAGATTCTCAATCGGATGGAGGTCTGTTGACTGAGGAGATGTAGCCAGCATATGAGGAGTGTTATAGATTATCCATTGTTTCACAATGGATCTAGTAGAAACTAATAATCCCACTCAAACCCAATTTTTCCGCACTATTTTGCAAATGTTTCTTCAAAATGTCTAGATATCCGAAACGATCTATTGTGCTTTCTGTAAACTCCATATTTCCCACATCGTTTGCAGACATGCATCCCCATATCATAACGCCACCGCCACCATGTTTCACTGTATGATGTAAATGTTTCGGCAGTAAACTTTCGCCTTGTCGACGACACACTCTTATGCGACCACCACTTTCAAAAATATTGAATTTCGATTTATCGGAAAAAATTACCCTGTTCCAGAAGTCAGCGGGTGCATTTAAGTACTTTCTGGCGAATTCTAGACGTTTTTTTATTTGCCTTGCTTGTGAACGTTTTTTTGCGAACGACACGGCTTCTAAGTCCATTACTTCGTATGACTCTTTGAATACTCCTTGGAAAAATTTTCTTTCCCAATTCAACTGAAGCAGCCTGGCTTGGTTCACTTGCAAATATTTTTGGATTAACCTTGACTTTGCGCATTATAATCCGTTTATTGTTGTCGGTTAAAACTTGGAGCCGGCGCGTTCTTGTCTTGTTTTTAATTCTGTTTTCTATTGCCTGTCGTTTTATTATATTTCTTACTGTTGATTTACTCCTTCGTATATATTCTCCAACTTCCTCATAAGTTTTCCCATCTTTCCTCATATTAAACACAATTTTCCTTTCTTCACACGTTGTTTCTTTCCTTGACATCTTTTTTAATCACGAAACACTTTGAAAATTGACTTAATCAACTTTCCCAAACTAAAATAGATATACCACCGAATTTATATTTACTTCCAACTGGCTACACAGTTCCTGGAAATTACTGTTATTGAATAAGCAACCCGCTGAGTGCCATGATTTTTGTCGCGGCATTTGTGTACTACGCAACAAGTTTTAGGCTTAATGGACAAACGCAATGCAATATTGAAATCCCGTAAATGAGAAAATATAGCTGCTATTATAAAGATTATGTTTTGAGTAATTTACTTTTAAAAATTAAAAACCGCAATGATTGGTACTTAATGGCTTTCCACACACTTATAGGTGCCATGACTTTTGTCGCTGATAGAGATCATTTTTTATCCACATTGTGAGATAATTCCTATCGGAATTTTAGCCAACTCGTTGGTTGCATGCGGACTATAGTGAAAGTTGCGTCCATGCGTGATTAATAACAGAGTGCCAGTGCAGATTGGAGTGCGGCTGGCAATCCTGCTCTTGTGAAGCGGTCTTTTGGTATTTTTTTCTAACTTTGGATCGTTAAGTAAAGGTGGCCAATAGTGATCAATTTTCAGCACCAATCATCGTTTTTGTTGTGGCTTTATTGTCTATCCTAGCAGCCCCGAGATTCTATGAATAGTTTTTGTCAAAAAACTTGGATATGATTGAGATAATTAGATTTTCCTATATCAGTTCAAGCGACTATATTTCTTTAAAGTAGATTTAAGATTTATTCCCTGCATTAGTAGTTTTTTTTCCTTTGAGCTGATATCAGTTTGTTGATATCAGCCAGTTCAATTACCCCTCTTTCAGCTTCCGTGCTATCATTTTAACTCTACGTTCGCATTTACTCATCTACCTCAATATAGAAATTATGATTGAAACAGATTGTAATTTATGAATGATTATTTTGGCGGCGTCAATTAAGATACGAAAATCTTCAAAAATAACTGAAATCTTGGAAATGAGTGTGCCTGAAAAACAAATTGCCACTCATTAAAGGAATCCTACAATTGTATTTGTAATAGTACACATTATTTTTATTCGTATCATCTAGAACAAAAGCTTCAATTCTATGGAAGTATGTAAATAAACCTCACCCCACTTCTCTACTTTAATCAAATTTCCCCAAAAAGTCATCACGGCGTGACCAAAATAAAATAATTCTTTCATGCGTGTTAATGCTCTTGAATAGAACACTTAATTGCGGGCCAGCAAAAGTCGTCATAATTATAATCATGATCATAAAACGTCAAGTTGAATTCGAATGTAATAAAATTGTGGTTGTTTGTTTTTCGAATAAAAAAGACATCTCCGAAAAATATGATAAGCACTCGAACCTGATCCTCGTGCTTGTATTATTTTTAATTTTCCACTTGTCTGTTTATAGCATGTTTATGACCTCAATAATTAGTGAGTTCATTTCGAATCCGTGTGGTACACCGTTTAAGTTCATTTTATGTGGGACATGTTATGAACTATTAAGAAAGAGCTTGTCGAGTGCTTCATCAAAAACTTGCTTATGTACACAGTACTTTGAAGCTTAACACATGTAGGTGAAAAAACAATTTTTAAGAAATTATTTTAAAAGTTATGAGCCGTTCGGTTCAAGCCCATGATTATTTTCTTGGCTTTTTGTATTTGAAATATTGTTTTAACTTGCAGACTTCTTTGACTCTCTTGGAAAAGTAGGCGGAAATTACTGGAAGTTTGATAAATGTTTAAAATAATTATCGCTTCTGTTAGAAACATATACTGAGTGTGATGTGTAGGCGTAAATTATCTAGAACTTTGTGAGTCATTACTGTGAGATTTAAATGAATTAGTTCAGTCTTCTCTAAAGCCCAAATAATTTGAAAAGTATATTTGCAGGCATAAAACTAAATGCATTAAATGGCTAAATCGAGAGTTGCAAAATTTGACGATTTTTGTCTTATAAAATGTTCAACAATAAATTTAGAAGTAATAACTCCCCCAAAAAATTGATTGACTATTTAATTTTTAAGTATCATTTGTGGATCTTTTCTTTGGTTATAACTTAATAGAAAGAAATACAATAAACATTTCAAATTTTGAAGCGGAAAAAATATGATTTAGAATATTAAATTGGGAGACTGTTCTGTAAATTTTGATAGTTTTTGGGCAACGTGAAAAAATTGAAAAACAAAATACAGTAATACCCCGACTTACACTACCTCGTATTTCGCAAATTCGGAGATACGCGTTTTTTCTTTTTGATCAACGCGCGCATAGGTGTTTTCTTTTACGAAAAGGTCGAACGTGTTCCATGGAATTGTTTTACATACGCAATTAGTGTTGCCAGACGTCTCATATTTCCCGGGGCATCCCGCATTTCAGGCATAATTTTAAACGTCCTGCCGGGAGAGATTCCATCCCGTATTTCAACATAATTCGATTAAAGTACGCACCGCGTCGCGCATGACTCCGTCGATTAGCTTGCGCGCACACGAGAGCATGCGGTCTCAGCAAACGAACATTGTCCGTCCGATTGAAGCCCCTTTAGCCTCCCCTCAGCCCCATTTGACTCACCCTTACCCCCATTAGACTCCCTCTTAGACCCCCTTACCCCCATTAGACTCCATCTAAGCCCCCTTGGACTCCCCCTTAACCCCTTCAGACTCCTCCTTACCCCCCATTAGACTCCCCCTGAGCCCCTTAGACTCCACTTAGGCCCATTAGCCTCCCCCTCAGCCCGCTATACTACCCCTTAGCCTACCCTTTAGCTCCCTTAGACTCCCCCCTAGCCCCTTCAGACCCCCCTTAGCCCCTTCAGACCCCCCTTAGCCTTATTAGACTACCCCTTAGACTCCCCCTTACTTTAGATGCTGTAAGAATTATTGGACAATCGTGGAATGAGATTTTACAAAAAACGTTGAATGGCGTCTGGAAAATGCTGTGTCCAATTTTTTCACCACAGAAACCCAAGGAGAATCAGCCTCAGATCCTGAACAAATCGATGGTATAATTAAAAAAGTGGTCGATATTACCAACCAATTAAATTTAGTGGTGGATGATGATGACGTCCAAGAATTGCTGGATTCACACAATCAAGAGCTAACAATTGACGAGCTTATAGAAATGCGTGAGCATGATCAAGACATTGAACAAACTGATTCGTTAGACCCAGTTGAATCGGAAAATCAAATGACAATTTCAAACTTAACAGAAGGCCTCAGTACAATTTAAAAAAAAATAGATTCCAATGAAGAGCGCGTTTCTTACACAAAAAAAGGTACTGACATGCTACGAGGAAATTTTACGTGAGAAAAAGAAAAACTTAACTCGTCAGACAACATTGTTCAACTATATAAAGCCTTCGAC
Source organism: Oxycera nigricornis (assembly GCA_963942545.1). Classification (NCBI taxonomy): domain Eukaryota; kingdom Metazoa; phylum Arthropoda; class Insecta; order Diptera; family Stratiomyidae; genus Oxycera; species Oxycera nigricornis. The sequence goes on from OZ012659.1 coordinate 32,032,015, forward strand.
ATCAAAATAACTTCGGTTTACGTGGTTTTATTTATAGTAATGTAAATTGTTTTTATTATCTAACATTTTAATCAACATGTTTTTTCTAAATTATTTTTTAATTTAGACACTGGTCCCGATTACGCAACCTTTATACGTATTTATATGCAAAGTTGAACTCCGACTTACACGGCTATCGCTTGGCGCCACCTATGGCGTAAGTTCGGGGCATTACTGTACTAAAATACGAAAAACATACCTTTAAATACACATTTGCCAGTTTTAAATGAAATTGAAGTTGAATTTTTCTCCAAAAATTTTATACAGTAACTTCAATAATTGTGACTCTTCTGCAGATTTCAATCAACCGTGTTTTCTGACTAAATCCTAGAAATGGCAGAAGACAACAGAAGAATATATAATACTTGATAAGAGATTATTACAGAATAACATTTTAAGAATGTTCAGGAATTCCTCAATTATCTTACAAGTTTGATGAAAATTCACAAACGTAGAGCAATGTGGATGACGCGAATATTAGAAATGAAGGACCAGACAGGTATTCGAATATTCGAGAAGATATTCCCTCAATAGAGCTAGGTTTTTTATGACTAGACCAAACTAAAATGAATCCATGGTTCTTCAGAAATTAATGATAGAAACAATTAAATGAAAATGAATGCAGGATCTTGGACAGTTTAAGATATTTTCCAGGAGGACGCATATGAAAAATGAAAGAATAAGTATTTAACCTCACGTAGTGAGAAAACCCGAAACTTCTTTTGACAAGTATTCTTGAAAATTGACCTCAGTTCAATTGATAAAAAAAGCATAAAAGTCTTTTGACTGAACGATCATGAAAAATATACATCAGATGTGAATGTGCAGATAATATGAATGTGAAAAAAATCCAGGAGTACCATGGAAAATGATTGAAAATTCTGAACAATGTCGCCCAATCAACCCTAGCTACTTGTACGTTCTGAAATCCAGAAAGCGGTGCAAATATATTGAATATATCTCTACTGTGTGCTCGTGTGTCGATATTGGATGCAATACGAATTAGATATTCAAATTCACATATTCAATCAAAAAACATCGAATTTAGTAAGAAATCAATACTCGATCTAAATCGTAGCAAAAGCGTTATTTTCTTAATTCAATCTTCATTCGTATCCTTGCTATTCTAAACTACAAAATGTTAGATTCACGAAATCGTCAGTTCTTACTTCCAGCAGAATCAATAACATTTTTACAATGAATTCAACTTTTTATGGGCGCCACCCTTCCCACCTGCTGCTGTAATTCGCTTAATGGTCTGCAAACGTTCTAACTTTACTTTATTAGCTGGCAAGCTTTCATATTAATTTTTATATTAATTCGAATCGAGATCCGCCAGATCCTGCGAAATGTCATATATTTCTTTAGTACGATGAACCATTTTCGCCAGACTGTAGGCGATTTTGGCAATCACGCAAGCTTTTCGGGTTCAATTTGCGAAATATGAGGAAAAGTTTGGCAATAAACAAGGAGTGTTAATTTATGATAATTTACTGCAGCTGAAAGGGAGGTGTGTGCGCTAAATTGGCATACATTATACAAATTTGCCGCTTGATTATATTTACAAAAATTGTTGAAAGCTGGAACAACAATTGCCGTTTTTGATTAATTTCAACGCAAGGATATTGCTGTACAGAAGACCAGAACATGTTGCTAAGTGGTTTTTTTACAATCCGCTTATGGTGATCTAAAGAATTGCAAATCTTTTAGCCAATGATGCTCAACAAACCACTAATGGTTTTCTATATATTATTGGGATTTTGACAAAACTCACAAAAAACAATGAAAACCTAATTTGCCCACAAATCAGGAAACTTATTTTGGACTGAAATAGAAACTCTCATGTGACTCCAAATTGTTCGCTCTACCGTTTTTACTACGAAAACAAATCAAAGTATTCCAAAAGCTGTGCTGTCGTTACTGATATTTTCTTTCCCAGGAAAAAGCCATTATCACCAGACTCGTCAATAAAGCATTCCTTCCGAATCCCTCCGGCCAAATCTCAAGAAGCGACTTTTCCGATTCTCCCCCGATACAAATCGAGTAAATGAAATCAACACAAATTACCCCCGCATATGCGACTTAATTATTGGAACGACCACTTGGGGACATCTGGAGAAAATTCCGGAAAATTGTTGACCATTTGCTTGATGGCGTGAAAGTTCACACTTGTCTACTTCGCAATCGGAGCGGAAAAGGTTCATTTGCTCTGTGCGCGTGACCTTGCCGGATAATGAAAATGGTTTTTCATCCGGTGACCTTTGGATAGCATTTCCGAATGATTTCATTTAAGCGTGATTGCCGGGGGTGTAGGATGGGAAGGAGTCATTAATGTTTTACAAGCTAGTAATCATTTGAATTTCGGCTTCTCATTAGTGATTTGGCAGTGAGTTGGGAAAAACAAAATGAGTTCAATATTTGTTAGGGTGGTTGGTAGTAATGCTAATGGTCGGCAGTGGATACCTTACCTATTCGGCTGGATACAAGTGACAATTTCAGGACGATGCATTAAAATATTCAATATTTTTTCAGTCGCATATATGTCTTACCTTTACCGTATTCTCACAGCAGGAAACTAACTTTGAGTCAGTCATATACTAGATATCGAATCAAACCTAGTTCGTTATCAAGTTGTTACCAATCCATTTCTTTGAAATCCAAATCATATATAGCAATTTTATCAGAAAAAATCATGAATGAAATCTTGTTCATCGCGGATACAAAATTAGCTAATGGGGCATTTCACGTGAAACCGACAACGAAAAAAAAGTGAGGTTCTGAAATTCGTTCATATTGGGCACATTTGTACTTCTAGGGTATATGAATGTGTACACATAATATTTTTGTTATTTGATGTTTAGTTGTTAAGATATGGGATTCTAAAGAATTCAAATTTTCACAGAAGGGGTTTTTTGAAATTTTATTTTCATATTGAAGTAAATTATAATTAAATAATAAATGTAGTGCTTTGTATATAAAATTTACTGTTCTTTTTGATTTTCAAATGATATTCCGAATTTGAATTTTTTTTCTAGTTTTAAACCGGAAGTGAACATTTAAAATATTTTTTTCAATAACTTCGACCATTTTAATTTTTACTTTTTTTACTGTAAAATAAAGCTTAACATGTATACAATTTACCATAAAAATTTCAGAATGGGATCTGGATTAGTTTAGGAGATATATTAATTAGAGTGCGTGCATGTCGCTCTGAGCGTGATACCTGTCGCTTGTTAAAGTTGTTTGGTGATGTAAAAATAGATTAAAACGTTGATAATATGTCAGTAAAATTGATTATTTATTTATTTCACTATTAAGGTGTCAATCGACGCGTTTTAACATTGATATGATTCTATCTAATTTTTAAAAGAATTCTTGGAGCCGTTTTTTAATTTTTTAAAAAAAAGTGCAAAAAATTAGGTTTTTTTTCAAAAACATCAAATTTTTAACCTAATTTTCAAACTTAAGTAATCAATGTTTATATAATTTATATACTCCAAATAGTTTTTGTGAAAAAACCAGCAAAATTTTATTTCATGATTATGAAAAAAATTAAATAAAAAATAAAAAATCATTAAACGTTCAAGGTCATTTACGTCATTCATTATATCTCGAGAACTAAATATAATATTTCATTAAGGTGTCAATCGACGCGTATTATCATTTTAATGATGTTTTTATATGTTAAAAAAATCTTTAAAGTGTTTTTTTAAATTCATTGAAAAAAATTGGAAAAGTAGTGTTTTTTTTCATAGAAAAATTCATTTTTCACCTGATTTGCACATCGTAATAATAAATGTTTGTAGAATTTATAAAATTTTATCAACTTTTGTAGAGAAACCAGCAATAACTTTTCTCATGATTACAAAAAAAAATTAATTAAACATAAAAAATCATTCAAAGTCACCATGTAAAAAGGGTTCATTCGAATTATAATACCTTAAATCTCTTATTCTAAAGACATTGTTGTAAAGTCAATCAAAGTTTATTAATATTTGCAAAATTTAAGCAGATTTTCAATAGTCTTCACATCACCATGTTTTAACTTTAATGAAAAAACTGCTTTGTAACCTGTCCCCACTCCGATGAATACTCAATCAATGGACGCTCGCGTGGATGTTACGATTAATATTAAGTCATTCCAATAACTTTTACGAGAAGTACATTTTTATTATTTGAAGTAGTATTATTTCCATAATTATTATTGTGTTTAATATTTTCAATATCTTTTTAGATATTACTGGGAAGTTGACCGTGTGGACCTCATGGGTCGCACCTCACGGCTTGTTTTAAACATAGTGTCAATCGACGCGTATTGACAGTTGTGTGATTCTATCAAATTTTTAAAAAAATTCTTGGAGCGGTTTTCAAATTTTTTAAAAAAAAGTGCAAAAAATTAGGTTTTTTTCAAAAACAATAAATTTTTAACCTTATTGTCAAGTCTTAGTAATCAATGTTTATAAAATTTATATACTCCAAACAATGTTCGCAAAAACGTCATCAAAACTTTTTGTCATCATTACGTAAAAAAATAAATTAAAAATAAAAAATCATAAAAAGTCATCATGATTTTCAAGGTCATTTTTATCATTCATTATATCTCACGAACCAGATATAATATTTGCATCATTAAGGTGTCAGTTGACGTGTATTAACATCTTTGTGAAGTTTTTAACATTATAAAAATTCGTTTTAGCCGTTTTTTTTAAATTAATAGAAGAAAATGCGAAAAATTATGGTATTTTTCATAGAAAATATTTTTTAACTTGATTTCCACAGCACAGTGATCCAGATTATAAAATGTATACATTCTTATCAGTTTTTGGAGAGAAACCGGCAAAATTTTATTCCATGATTATGAAAAAACTAAATTAAAAATAAGAAAAATCATTCAAAGTTACCATGTAAAGAGGGTTCATACGAGTGCTATTACTTTATATCTTTTATTCTAAAAAAAATGTTGTAAATTCAATTAATTTAAGATATTTGCATAATTTGAGCAGATTTTTAATAGTTTTTATAGTCTTTTAATTAAAAAAAATTGCTTAAATTTTGAAAACCAACAAAATTTTTCAACACCAAAAAGGCCCCCACCGATTGATTCGCCTGAATATTCAATCTGTCCTCATCGACCAAAAACCTTACATAATCAATGGACCCTCCCGTAGACGATATGATTCATATTAACTCATTCCTGTTACTATTACCTCTCATGTTGTTGATGTTTATGTAGATATTACTGGGAAGTTGACCGTGTGGACCTCAAGGGTCGCACCTCGCGGCTTGTTTATCTGGTCTCCAAGTTGACATCGGTATTTTGTTAGGAAAGCTTTGCTAATTTTGCTATCTTCAAAAAATATTCCAAATTGACTACAGTTTTGCATATAGTTTCAAATAACGCACTGTGAAATTATTTGATTCACTGTGTGGAAAGTTTTCAGGTGAACACGAGCGTTTATTGAAACGGAGCATGGGAAACATATTTCACATTTAATAATGTTGAAGTTTCTTATAGCATTCGTTTGCAAAACATGAATAAAAAAACGTTTTTTTAGAAAGTCAACGTTTGAAATTTGTTTCAAAACAAAATTCATAACAGTTTGACTACAACGCGTTAATGTTTACTGAACAACGATCAAATTTTATGTGAGATATTTACCATCAAAATAATGAATGCCTGGACTCTAAACAATATTTATCATCGTTTCAGACTGAGCAGTTTGCAGTGCTGTGGGTGCTATTCACTGTAATTGTCCTGGGCAATTCAGCAGTCCTGGTAACGATGTTCATGAACAAGAATCGCAAATCACGAATGAACTTCTTCATCAAACAGCTTGCCATTGCCGGTGAGTAGCAGATCGTAAATATTTCTTTTATTGTCATTTAAATCATAAAATGTAGAAAATACACCCTCACAGACAATATAATAATAAATAAACTTCCGTTGGGGTCGTAATCGAGAAATTGCTTAGTCTACTGAATGCTCGGTTCCCACGCGAGGACATGTTGTGTCTATGTGTGAAATGCGATAAAGTTCACAATTTTAGCTATATTTCGACTTAAACGGCATAACATTTCCGTTTTTCTTTTGTGCCTCCTGCAGACCTCTTCGTCGGCCTGCTCAACGTCCTTACTGACATAATATGGCGGATAACGGTGTCGTGGCGGGCAGGCAATCTGGCCTGCAAAGTGATACGTTTCCTCCAAGTGTGCGTGACGTACGCCTCCACATATGTCCTCGTCGCATTGAGCATAGACCGTTACGATGCCATAACGCATCCAATGAACTTTTCAGGATCATGTAAGTATGGCCGTACATTTGGGTTAAGTGCTTAAGGAAGTCTATCAGCGAGATAATGGCAGTAGGCATGGTGATAGGACTTTACGATACAGCTCGCAGTGAAACTGTTAGTGCTGCGCCGTCGAAGTCAACACCAGCCTGTACTATCGTATTTTTAATATTCTTTTGTATCCACAATAAAACTTTCCAAATATACATATATCCAGCATGAACTTCCCCCGCAAGCCCGCAAACGGATATTTCCTCAGAAGGATATTCCAATTGACTTCCAATCAGGAAGTTTGCATTAAATTGTTAATTCACCATGCTCTTCCTGAGCTCTTAATATGTGTTTAATATTCAATTAATCCTGCATAGCTCATGCCTCCTTGTTGCAGGGCAACGTGCACGTCGACTGGTAGCCTGTGCATGGGCGGTAAGTGCCATTTTCTCGGCTCCCATGCTCGTCCTGTACGAGGAGAAAATCATCGAGGGGCAGACGCAATGCTGGATCGACTTGGGAAAGCCTTGGCGGTGGCAGCTCTACATGAGCCTTGTGTCGGCCACGTTATTCGCTTTCCCGGCGCTCATCATCTCCGCTTGCTACGCCATCATTGTCAGAACGATATGGGTAAAAGGAGCAGTTTTCATACCAACAGGTGGGTACACTTAGCCATGTAGAAAGTGTGTCGTGTTATATGTGTTCCTACTATTTCACGCGTGAATGTTCTTTCAGTAAAATGATTATAGACTGAAAGGAAATTTTTCCTTCGAAAACAGGATAGATTTCACTGAGTACAGTAAAAGTGAAAGTATTACAGCTGCAACATATTGCTTGAAAATATGATGAAATCGACTCTCACCAAAATTGAATTTCAGTTGAAAGAAAGATGCACAATGTGATAAAATTTGTAAATTAGATTTTATTTGTGCTCAGAGACGCAATGAAATCGATTAGTTTAAATATAAAATCATTATAATAAGCTTTATTCAATGACTCAATGCTTAGGTGTTAAATTTCCTTGAAAGTTGTTAAAAGGACAATCCATATATCAAGAAACGCAATTTTTAGCGTATTTTAGCTCCTTCCTGCCCCCATGTAACAGTTAGTAACATTTTCAGACAGTTCAGACAGCTCGTAATATTAATTGCTTTGGCAAATAAATGCCTGCACTATATAAGCTTCCCGCATTCATTCCTGGTGTTTAGTAACTTTCGATACTTGGAAGACAAAGCGTCACAACAATATGAGTGCCATATATAAAATGCGGTTTGAGGCAGTGTTCTTGGTTGGTCATCCAAAAGGACGAAGAATGAGTTACGCACATGCTGCAAGATGTACCAAAACTTATGCTTCGTTCGTTAAGAAGTGGGTTAAGATTTTTAAAGGTGTTGACGATGAGTCCTAAGAGGGCGAAATCTAAAAGGCACGATAAGGTCAAGCGACTGGCAATTACCGAAAGAAAATCTGGACGAAAATATGGTGAAATATTTGTGCACTTCGCAAAGCTGCACGATTACGTATGATTCTCGGAAAGAGGATTCGGGAAGCTTATCGTTTTTACGAAAATGCTGAATCAATGTTCCAACTGGTTTGCTTAAATCTGCTGACTTTATATGGAGCTTCTGCAAGAGTACAACGATCCTAAACATCGCAATGGTCTCTGCACCAGCTGGAAAGAAGAAAACGGAGTCACAACTTTGAATTGGCCATCACAAAGTCCAGAAGCGAACCCGATGGAAAACATGTGGCCGCTAATGAAGGAAAAACTAAAAATATAACCACCACATGGCAGCTTACGTGGGGCCTCAAGAGTATATGCAAAGGTTTAACTATGAAATACGAACAGAAATTGAGTAAAGTCGCAGAAAAAAAAGGTGTTAGGCGAACATTGATAATAACGACGATTAAATAACATATTGATATAGTTGCGAAAAATGTATTCGTATATAGTAGAAGAGATTTTTCATACTTGTTTGGAGACACGTTTTTGTGAAACACACTGTATTTGAATTACAAAATATCAACAATGTAAATACTTTTAACTGAAAATACTTTATTTATTTTCTATTTATTATAAATAAAATCATTTTAGCCAGTTAAATTATTTCGACCAATTTTAAATTTCGTTGAATAACAATTTGCTAGACGCCTCCTCCCTCCATTTAAAACTTTTCAAATACCCACAACAAAATCGCTTCTACGAGCTGCGTAAATGGATTCGTCCCATTAATTCCTCCGAATATACATCATTGACAACAATAGCATGTATTGCGACTTTACTTGCTTCGACTCTTTTAATATGAATCCATCTGAAAGGACTCACCTGTCATTAATCAACATTTTCTACAACGTAAATCATTAGTTTGAAGACTTCCTGGGAAAACAATAATTGATTTTCCTATATTCAAGGACGATAAATATTTGAGCACGGAAAAATAATATTTACGCACTGTCATTAGTTGTCGATATTGAAAAAGAGGTTCAACAGTCGTTTCTCAAAATATTTCTATGGTGCACTCCTTAAAATCATATTTCCTTTCACTTTCTACTGAATTTGTCATTGTGTTGCTCAGGCAGCCTGAAATTATCGTGAATATATCCCAGCTCATGTTTGGCATACTTATTGTTTGTAAAATCTTCCCATATACTTGCGTTGGGAAGGACTCATGTCACTTTTTTTTTGGGTTGTCGTCGAAGCATTCGGAAACAAACCACTTTGAAGTGTTGAATGGTATGCATACACCTACATGTGTGTTATTCATATGTGGAATGTTTTAATAAAGGAATAACAAAAACATACCTTAATGGTAATTGCATGTTTTGTTCAGAGAACATACGGACAGGTGTGTAGTTTGTGATGGGAAATATTTATAACGATGTTTTATGTGAATCAAAGCAATTTGTGCCGAAAAGGATGTGACACAAACCATAAAAGCATCATGAACGGAGCAACTGGGTGACTTTCAGGGTTGCAATTAGTTTTAACAGAAACGAGTGAGAACACCAAGTGGAGGAGTTTCGATTTCCTAACAAGAAAATGTTTTCCCAGGCCTTAATTAGTATGCGAAATAAAAAAACCATAATTACATTATTTTATCATTGAATTGTTTTTTTTAAATCTAACCAAAAATGTGTGGCAATGTATTGTCGGAAGCTTTGTAACATTCATTGATTAATTGCAGTAACTTGATCCTTTCAGAGCGTGCTCATGGCTGTATGAATCCTGCGAGTCGTCGAGCGAGTTCTCGGGGTATCATACCGCGTGCCAAGGTGAAAACTGTAAAGATGACATTCGTAATTGTGATAGTATTCGTCCTGTGCTGGTCGCCGTACATCATTTTCGATTTACTACAGGTATTTGGTCAAATACCAAGAACTCAAACAAACATTGCAATAGCGACATTCATCCAAAGCCTGGCGCCGTTGAATTCAGCTGCGAATCCCTTGATATATTGCTTGTTTTCGACGCAAGTGTGCCGAGCGCTGAAGTAAGTATGGAAGACAGTATCTTGCTGCTATGCAGTAACTTTATCTGCAATTAATACATTTCATATGCCATATTTACTTGAATTTAGTTGATTGAAACATATTCTTGAATCGACACTAACTTAGCAAATCGAAACATAAAAATAGGTCGTAATATTTGTCGTTGCAGACGAATACCGCCTTTCCGATGGCTACTGGACACTTGCTGCTGTTGTTGCTGCTGCCAATCGCAAAAAGGACGAAACTCGACAGCGATCCGTTGCACGGGATCAGCGGCGAATCGGTTGCACAACAGCTACGATTCCATGCGAACACTAACTACCTCACTAACAGTGTCGCGGCGCTCCAACAACAATTGCATGCGCCCAGCACGGGTGGTCATCGTCGACCGGAAGAACATTCTAGCCATGTCAGAAGTATGATAGTAACTGAACAGCTCGACTAGCTATTCGCTACTGGTTAAGATTCCTAATTAGTTAAGACAAGCAGCTGAACAGAGGTCCGAGCGGCAGTAATGCGATGTCCTTTTTGTTCCAGGAAGTGGCAAATAGTGTTAAATTAAAATCGGGAAAATATTGTACTTAAATCAGTTTTTATGAAACTTTTATACGCTCAGTGTTTGCTAGGCTATTTGTAAATGGAACGGCAAAGTTTACATTTAAGACAAATGTTTCAATGTGCCAAATGGTTAAATATAAGTCCACAAATATGTATTTATCCCTGATAATTGTGTAATATTCCCAGCCAAACTTTCCATTTTTCCACTATGCATATTTATATCGTATTGGTAGGTAGTACTTCAACATATACGAATTTATTTTGTTCGAACCGAAAAAAAGACAATATTTACGAAACCGATTTAACTTTCAGTAAATTGCTTTACACCTCGAACTCCACATTTCTTTGTTTCGCCCAAAATTAGGTGTGTTAAAAATTTGATTCGATGTTAACATATTGAAATTATATTTGTGATGGAATCCCTACAATTTAAGATGAATGCAATTTTTTAATTTGATAAAAGTCAACTGCATGCAATTGTACATTTAAAAAATGTTGAGTAAATCGAAAAACAAAGAAATAAACAAAAAAATATGTAAATAATCATCAATAAAATGTGTGCTTTGCGATTACTTGTGTTATTATGATATTTGAATCCGTTTTAATTATAGTGGCGAGAAATGATAACGAATGGATGCAGGGGTGATTATTTTGTTGATTGTGTGCTTTTGACTGAGTTTTAATTGAAGCTGAACTGGAAAAGGGTCAAGTTATTCACTAGGATTGATGCAAGTCATGATTGACAATAGTTTATAGCAAATTCAAATACCGTATTCACATTTAATCCTTTATTCAGTTACAACATTTTACAAGAGGTAAGAAAACATGGAAATAAATTAAATTACAGTTGAGAATTCAAGAGTGCTCGAAATGGCTCCCGAAAATGCTAGAATAAAAAAACAAGCCATGAGGTGTGACCTTTGACCTATATAAGTATTAAAAATACTGAACATAATAATAATTATGAAAATGATACTACTTTCCATAATAATAATAATAATAGTAATAAGTGGTACTCATAACCGTGATTGGTATGAGTTAATATTAATCATATTATCTACGGGAGCGTCCATTGACTACGTAGGTAAGGGGGATGATTGAGTATGACTTTGAAAGATTTTTTATTTTTCATTTAATTTTGTTTTGTAATTATGCAAAAAGGTGTTGCTGGTTTCGCTTCAAAAACTGATATAAATTCAAAATTTTATAAACATTTCTTACTGTGTTGTGCAAATCAGGTTGAAACCTTAACTTTTTGCAATTTTTTTATTAAATTAATACGGCTCCAACGATTTTTTTATCAGCGTTCAAAAATCACAAAAATGTTAAGCACCTCAATGATGCAAATACTATATTTGGTTCGTGAGATATAGTGAATGACATAAATGACCTTGAAGGTCATGATGACTTTTAATGGTTTTTTATTTATAATGTAATTTTTTTCATAATGACAAGAAAAAGTTTTGCCGGTTTGTGTTACAAAAACTATTTGCAGTATGTAAATTTTGGAAACATTGATCAATTCGTTTAAGAAAGTTTTCAATTTGTTAGTGGTAGTTTACTATTGAAAGATATTAGTAAGCTTGATCTGCTGCTTCCTATCCAGGTCGGAGTTATACAACTTTGAAAAAAACAACAATAACTTTATCCCTTTGTAGCTCTTTTCGTATCTCGAGAACCATGGATCACCGTAAAATTGTGTGAAATTTAATTAATTAATTAATGTAGTTTAGCACCTTGTACGTGCACAGATTGTTTTCATGTGCTGGCAACGTCACCAGCTGAAAACGACCCGAAATCACTCATAATTTCCTTGTTTTGATCTTTACCGCAAAATGCACGTGAACCTTACTTCAAGATAATTTTATCACAAGTCGTTTGCAGTATTGTTTGTTGCAATCACGATATTCTGGCGGCAGTTATTGCGTGTCACATAAAAAGCGCATTTATCAGCGAAAAAATGAAGCGCGCGAGGATAACATCGCCACCGTGCAAATTCACTGAGCGTTTTGTTAGATAAACGAATTTTGTGAGGAGAATCTAATGATAAGATAAAATTCCATTTTGTAAGGCCCCACACCCAACACTTAGCAACCATCTTGTAATATTGAATGAAAATTCTCTGCTGACTCCCTGCTTCTACCATTAGATGTCTCATAATGCTGCATCAAAATATGTTGTCACCTAAGCAAAATTGGAAAAACAACTTAGACGGATGATGAACAATCTGGAAGTCTACGACGGATTTATGGCTCTGTTTCAGGTATTGAAAACTGCATCCTCGAATCAAGTTAAATGAATTGGACGGAAGCTACATATGTGAGAAATTGGCTTGGATTTTCAGAAAGAAACAGTCCTCGTAAGTATTCAAGACCATAGTAAGAAAGCGGTCCAAGATTTAACGTCGTGGTCTGACAGGTTGTCTTAACACCACGAGTCTCTTAGGCCAAGGGTAACGCTGATTTCATACTAAAGCTCCCATAAACGAAGTAGCCAGTAGCCGTAACTTATGTTATAAGTACTGTTTTTCCAAGTATGAGTACCAGATCTTTCTTGCACTCCTTCATTACCACTGGTACGTATCGGACCTATCCGCATCCTTACCGCTCTTTGGGAAGCGGCATTTCTGTTGATAACGCAACAGCACGCCAATGCCCCACGATACTAAAGGGTTGGCGAATAGCTACCGGTCCCAAACTGTATTAGAAGTGACTGTACCCACTTTGGGGGTACCAACCAAAACCTGCAAGGACAAGTCCCTGGGGCCGCAGTTACTCTTGGCACCAGTTGACCCCTGGTAAGGTTTCGAGAAAGTGCAAGCACAACCTCTTCGATTGAGCCCTAACGCAAAGCTCCGGGTCAATCACCGTAATTTATGGTTATCATCCTTTAAATCATAGGACCATATAATAGACTCTGTTAATCATTATCCCATCACCCCAGCATCCTGTTGAAGAGATGTTGATCTGAGGATCGGTCGAAAACCTCCTCCTTTGTACTGGCTTGGACAGTTCTCCTAGCTTCTTTGGCCGAGTACTCAACATCTATTGGTCGAAACCCCGGGAATACTCTTTCTGCAAGGTACTCGTTCGGCTATGCGACTTTTCCCATGCATACTCGAAGCCGGTTGTGCCTCCTCCAGTTCTTCCCCGACCCCAGCGTTGGAAACCGGAGTTAAGACCAAAGTAAGGTTTCCGTACACAAATAGACTTAGCTTCAAACTTTACGTCACTAAAAACACAACGGCTTCAAAACGATTGCTTCGATCAAAAAACTATTTTTTTGTAATTAAATCCGGTTCCAAAAATATCCTGTATTAAAATAAGCCAGCAATCAGAATCTGCGAAAAATAGACTCACATACAACTCATTACGTGATGCCTGATAAGGATTCTACATGGTATAATATGGAGTTGAAACTAATTTGAACTCAGTAGTGTTAAAACTAAGGTGAAAGTCAATTAAAAATAATTTCGAACTTATACTTACATCCACGAGTAGGTACTGAGTAAAATGCGATGGAAACGGTTGCGGGATGTGTAAAATTTGTGGAAATGAAACTCTCTAAAGGTCTAACATGAGTTGTATTTATATTGAGCGTAAGTTGAGTGAACCTTTAAATTTATTTGGAAACAAATGTTGTGATACGAGCAATGTGTGCAAAACTGCAGTATCAAGATTTGTTTCTGTTTGGGTTTTCATGTAAAGAAGATACATTTTGTAAGCCACTTCATGGTTGGTTGAATTATACATTAATTTATTCAGACATCCAATCTATTATTTCAACAAGTTCATTCAAAATGTTATGGGCGCACATTATATACATAGTATGTACTCATTCTTACTTTGAAGGCAACTCTTGCTAGGGAGTTGACCGTATGTGCTCTCCCGCAGATTTATATCTTCATTAACCCGGTCACAATCGAAAGTATGTCTCATTAATGTCTCTATCATGGTTTTATATATGACTATCACGCCCATAAATGTTGGTGGCTGGGATAAGAAAGGGAATTCCCCGAAAACAATTCACCAATTTGCGGAGGTGTGGATACCAGCAGATGCGATCCTGCTGTGTCGGTGTAGCGAAAAAATGGGAGCACCTTTTTATTGACGGACTCTATGCTATTGCCGACCGCACTTAATTCCCTATATATGCTAGGTACCTATCACTATTGCTATTAATTTGGTCGGATTGAGCGAAGGGTGGCTTTATGACGCTATTATGGTGTCACTAAGTGACTTAGATAATGTTTAGACGATTTATGGAACTGAACAAGAGATAAGCTGTTTGATAGGCAGTTCTGTGTCACTCAATAAAAATTTACCACTCGAACTGTGGGTATTTGCCGGGTACAATAAAGTAGAATATTCACTACTCAAATCAATTCAAGCATATTAATTGAGTATTAAGAAGTCCTGGTCTATTTTTACCGCTTTGGGAGGTACTATGTCTGTCTGATTATCTTAAATCATTGCTCATTAGATAGTTGATATTCTAATGGATCATGTAACACTACAAAACCTTACCTGTTCTAGGGAAAATTAATATATGCGTTGTTTTCTAAGCATTTGTGAAAACATAATGTTGTTTTAAACTTGAAATGCCTAAAATATGCACCGAATAAATCAGATCGGATAGTGCTATATCACACTAATTAATCTTTTCTAGCGCAAATGTTTATAACAAATATTAGCCGTCATCCTTATTATCACCAAGCTTTATTGTTCAATTACTTAACAGATAAAAGCCCATTCATTCATTCACTCTACAAACAACAAAAAGATTTTTTTTATTCTCGCAATAAATCGTGAAGCTCATCTCATGGCTCCTAGAAAACTTCCGTCACAAGCTCTAGTAAAATGAAATGCGAAAAACCTATGGAACAAAGTTTTCTTTATCCTTATGCTCCCCAATTCTGATGAAGGGGGCGTTAAAAGACATTTGGTTAATCAAACAGGTAAATGGCGGGCCTCGTGTGATTAATTTAGATGTTTTAATCTCGTTTATATAGACATTGAAATATATCTATGGAAAGATTTGCTATTCTGATAAATGGCGAATAAAAATGACGATGAATAATAGATAAACGACTTCCCGATTTTCAATGCGTTGACAACGAGTAAACAATACGTTTTCTTGCGCAATTAATGCAATTGCTAAGGCAAAGTTTTTGAATTTTTTTATTAGTTTTCTTTGCCATGAATAATGTAATAAGATACTCAAGAGAAATTTTCCAGAAAGTAGAAAAAACGAATCAATCTTTACTAGTTTCTGAGTCAATGAACACCTTTGATTTGTATCTATCGCGCCCAAAAAAGATAGCACACCCGAAAAAGATCTTATTATTTCGTGAACAACGGGATGCAGATCAATTAGATGTTATAGAAATTGGACGTGTAGACTGAAATACACATTTCTATCTGAAAATAATTAAGGGTTATTGGGTAATTTGAGATTTTATGGTAAACATAATGACTTTTAGGTGCGTAAAAAAGATAGCACACCTGGAGTGAAAAATAAAATAACAAAATTGAACATTAGGTAATACTATCTATATTTAAACACCAATTCTTATTTATTTATTTTTAATAACATACTTCAAACATTTTTTGTGGGAGGCTTTTGTATAATTTTTTATGTATTTTCGGGAAATTTCACTCCAACATCTAATTACTGCAGTATTTTGCTCATCTGCAGTTGCGCATTGTTTTCCTTCGGCGTAAACGAACCGAGCCAGTTGTTTCGGACGAGTGATCGTGCTGGTCAATCGAGAAATTCGATTCCTTTCTCTTCGAAAAAAGATTTCACCTTCCTGGCGATGTGAACAGACGCATTATCCTGTTGGAAAATCGGCGAAGAATCTGCAATGGTCATTATACCGTCAGATGTCTGCTGTTCCGTTTGCTGTACTTATCAGCGTTCATTTTGCCACTGATGAACACTCATTCTGATCGACCGTTAAATCCGATAGCACCCCACATCATCATCGATCCTCCACCATGCTGCCGCTTACTTAAAATTATTTGCTCCTTCCGAATGTCATGGAAATAATATCCCCAGCCATCTGGACCATCAAAATTAAATCATTCTTCATCGAAAATATCACACACCTCCACTTTTCCGTATTCATTGGCGCGTGTAAAACGTCAAACGGTTCTTCTTGTGAAGAAGGGTTAATGGTGGTTTCCACGTTAGCTTTCGGCGTTGAATGAGACGTCTTTTTAATGACGTTCTGTATGTTACATACCTTCGTTTCAACACCAGCTCGTCTGCCGATTTCCTTTGCGGTGAGAGAAGTATTCGAAGCCTCCTTCAAAATTCGACGCTTCTCGCGTTGTTATATCGCTCGCGGTCGACCTGGTGCCTTCTCCCCCGTCATTCTCCGGATCCGCAATCAAGTTTGTTGCAGCTTTTCGACTCCTGCCAATACAATTTCCACAATACTTTTCTTCTGTCACCGTAATTCTAAAATCGTATCAATTTCCGAGTGATTTAGTACTTTACCACGTCTCATTTTCTGAAGCTTCCTAAAAACTACCACATACACTGTAACAATTGGTCCAAAAACCTATTCTGAGGTTGACACCATTCATGTATAAACATGTACACATTAAAATGAATCTATAAAAACTTATATAATTGGCTCGCAAGGATAAAACCACTTCGAAACTGTGTTGCTGCTAATTAGATTTTTGTAAAATGAACCTCTACCAAACCGTTCGTATGAAACTAATATCCAATAAAATAAGAAAATTGCTTACAGATTCCATGTTTTTCTGCACACTCAGCAACATTCACCATTCATCCAATAGTTTACGACTTATTTTCAATAATTTTCACTCACGAAAAGATTATTATTGAAATACCCAGCGAGTGCTCTATAAATCCATACCATAAAAATTTATAGAGTCATTCATCTCGTAAGTCGCCATTCCTTAAAAACTTCCACTTCACTGCGACTTGTGTCCTTATGTTCTTACGTCCTGTTGTTGTACGCATCTACTAAAAAGCACTTTCGCAAGTATTGTTTATGTCGTTTGATGGCGTAAATGCTCTGAATTTACTTCTCGGTGGCGATATAAGAGTCGTAAAAAACACCGCCAAGTGCGGCGATAGTAATTTTGCGCAACCATTAAAACGACGAAAATGTATTTCACTGTAAGGAAGCGAGAGGACACACTTGGCGGTGACTCTTTCGGTTCTAAAAAGAGTTCACAAGTGTGTCATCGCAAACGGGTCAATATTCCCAGTTCCGGGTGGTCAATATCTAAATCAGTATCCATAAAGCCCGGCTAGGATGCGAGCGTGACTCACATCTTCCTGGGACCCGGACAACTAGTCAATCTTGGAATTTTACGAGTTCGATCCTAATTTTCGTATCAACGACTTCGTTATCGTTGTCTAGCATATTCCCAATAAAGGATGTGGGTGCCAGGCAACTATGTATTGTAGTTAGCCTCGTTAGTTCCATGACTCCTATAAAACTGAAATGGTTGATTCCAATCACTTCTTCTGTTTTTTATTTGATTTATGTTGTCCTGTTTCGAACGTGCTACAGCAAATATTCGGATTGTTTTGAGAAACAAAGAGGTCTTTTGAATGTTGCTAAAATATATATGTATTTATATATGTTATACCATATATGCTGCTTTTAAAAAGAAGAAAAATCGAGATGCCATAAAATTTGTTTACGTAGAAATCTGAAGATATTGACCGAAATCCATTTTTTTCTCGACGCCTATTAAACATTCAAGCTATTTTCAAATAAAAACTCTTTTATGTTCATCAATCACCACAGCTTCCTTTATATGTAAGCAAGACAAACTTTCGGTGTTTGTTGATGTTGTATTTCATCCGCACAGAAAAATATTTTCAATTTTATTTCTGCAGCGGCAACGGAAAGTTCGATCTGCGAACTTAAATTGGAGTAATGTCAGCCAGAGTGGCTACCTCCGTGTCATAGTTGCACGTAGCACTCAGTAAAGTGACACCATTACTACTAGCGAAAGTTACACCCAAAATGGGGGTGTTCCGGATATTGTGTTTTGTTTCAGTTATGGAAAGTTTTTGATGGATTCAGATCCTTGCCTTACATATGGGGTTAACTATCAGAATAATGCATTTTGTTATAATGTTGCGTTGAGTTCTAATGCTGATACACAACAAGCACGCTTGGTTGAGTTTCACAGTTGCTGTTAGCTTCCCAGGATATGGGAAGTGCTTGTTATCGCCCCAAAATTCGAAATTGAAATTTTCAACATATCTTCACGTTTTGAGGTCCTTAGAGATATTTAAAGTGCTTTTAGAAAATGAGATGTATGTGTGTGTATATGTACGTACGTACGTTCGTGGACAGTTTTTCTGCGAGCATAATTCACGTAAACAAACTTGTATCGACTTCGATAAGGTGTCAATCGAGGCGGCGTTGCAATCTTAAGAGCTGCTTAGTTTTTAGAGGAATTCGGTCGAAGGTGTTTATTGTTTTAACCCTTTGAAGGTCATTTCTGTCATGCGCTATATCTCGCGAACCAGACATAGGATTTGCATCGTCAAGGTGCCAACCAAGGCATATTAAAATTTGCATGAGTCTATTGAATTTTTGAAAAAAAAATTGAAGCCGTGTTTTTTAATTTATTTAAAGAAAAGTGCGAAATTTTATAAACTCCGAACATTTGGTGTAAAAAATTTTTTTTCTCATGATAAAGTAAAAATTCAATAAAAAATAAAAAAGTCATCATGACCTTCATGACCTTGAAGTCTTTCATTGTATCTCGCGAACCGAATATAATATTTGCATCATTAAGATGTCAATCGACGCGTGTTTTGAAATTAATATAAGAAAAATTACGCAAAATTAGGATTTCTTCTCAACCTCATTTACACAACACAGTAATGAATGTTTATAAAGTTTATAAACTGCTCTCAGTTTATGTAGAGAAAACAGCAAAACTTTCTTCCATAATTACAAAAAAAAATTAAATAAAAAGTAAATAAATAAATAAATCATTCAAATTCGCCGTGTAAAAAGGGTTCATACGAATGATATTATATGATAACTCTTAATCTAAAAGTATTTTTGTTAAGTCAAAGTCAAAACAAAGCTTATTAGTATTTGAGAAATTTCACCCCATTTTCAATAATTTTTGCAGTACTGTGTTTTATTTTAATAAAAAAACGCTTATATTTTGAAAAAAATTCAATTAAATTTGAATTTGTGGTAGTCAACGCTTTGAAGTCAATACTTTGCAAGATCATTTGCTTTGAAAAGCATTCATCAAATAATTTTTATTTTAGTTTTTAGTAGTTTTGTTCTTTAGTATTCGTACGAATTCGATTACATCTTCCATTATCATTTGTAATACATTTTACATGCAATTAGACCGATTATTGACTGCATATTCAATGTTTTCACGACCAACTGCAAAATAAGAAATAATCATTAGTTTTATTGATGTAAAATATTGAAAAAATACGAATTCAATGATTATGCCGCAGTCATGGCAATTTTTAACGCCACTATTCAAAATGGCTACCACGCGAGAAAATCTCTTCAGTGGGCATAATAACAAAAACTGCCTTCATTTTTGCTGGCGCTCTTTTGTCCTTCAAGCATCCATATGAAAATAACGTAGAAGAGGCTTTGTAACCTGAACCCCCCCCCCCCCTAAATTTCCACTTCCAGATAATGGCGAAAAATTAAGCGCCCATACACCAAACTAACCCAGACAAGAAAACTATGGAGGTTTTCTCACTTTGTGGAATTTTCTTGATTATTTATATTTTTACTACTTATGTGCAATGTCTTTTACATTTTGGCAATTTCCCATGTAACGTAACATCGATAATCAGTTCAAATGTGGGTTGGCAAATACTTATGAACGTTAGTGTATGAAAATGTGGCAAACTAAAATTAAGAAGATATCTGTTTCAAAGTCAACCTGTAAATTCTCAGGCATTGCTCAAGCGTTATTTAAAAACGTAATGGATATGTCTATTGTGGTTTCACCTATCCAAATTCTTGTAAATATTCGCTTGGCAGTCGCAGATATGCGCGTCGAAACCGCAAACAAAGGCTTGATTAGACATCAAACATTGTAAATCTTCGGCGATGATGGAGCAAAAGTCGTGGCGGATTACCATGTTAGACTTATACTGCGCCAATGCCTTGGCAAAAGCAAATACGCCAACGTAATACTCCTTTGATTGCCGATGTGGATAAAGAATAGTCTGCCTCCGGACAGAATAATCACATCCCATCTCCGAGTATTCGGTGTAGTACGCCTCATTGTTCCGTCCGCGATCTGAACATGGTCCCAATTAGATTCCAGTCAGTTGAAGCATAGATACGCGGATGATTACGAGGGTGGCATCAATCACGGGATTTGCACTAATGGACAGCGTCATATATTATCAGTAGTTCCTTCCACCCTGGAACACCCAAAGTGAGTTCAATTTCCTTTGCATCCGCTGAATCGCGTCGGCCGGTGTTTGTGGGACGACAACAACCCTTCGCTGCGTTTTTTACCTACTATTTGTTGTGCATTTTAAAATTGATTGCAGTTGTGATGAATTTTCCGGAACTCTTAGTACTTCGAATGAAACTGATTTCGTGGTTCAATAGTGCTAAAAATTAAAATTCGACTCTGGTGGTCACAGTGGAATATCAAGTCAATTGAACACTATCAAATGAAAACTGACCTTCCACGATGGTTTGCTATTCTGTAATACTGTCCAATTGACAACCACTATAGGAAAAACATTTATTATTTCGAAAATTTTCATATTTGTTGTGCGAAATATTTAAACTCCTTATAAATTAGTATATTTTAATTTACAGTGAGGTGCGCTGAACTTTTTTTATTGGCTCGATGACTGCAATAGTGACACAATTATCAAATAATATTTTTCGTGATTAATACAGATCGAAATGAAGAAAAACGCATTTCTACTACGTGCTTTTCAAGTTAATTAATTATTATCCATAGTAGCAAATCAGAAAATTAAATCACGATTTTCAGTGGGAGGGTGGATATTGATTAAGTCTAAAAATATACCATATACTCCTGGCTGACACATCGAGAAAGTCTCGTCATTTACACAGTATGTATTTAATGGCCAAAACGTAATAACCAATTAGGAATCTACTCGAATAGCAGAGCTTTTGCTTCTTCATAACTTCAACTTGAATTGTCCTACAAGCCGAAATATTTCCGTAGAGTTTATTTTCAATCTATTCACGTTCCCATTAAACTTATTCAACTTTACTTTCACGATGCTATTTTCACTTACCCAATTCAACCAAAAATGATTAATGAAATTACAAATTCGTTACAGCTCCAGTGACCCTGACGTCCTGATTCTTTTCCTGGTACGAAGCTACATTGTCACCAATACGACCTTTCTCACAATATAAATTAAATCATTATCGCATTGAAATTATAAGGAAAGGGATACGAAATTAGGAAAACCAGTAAATCACTAATGCCCAAGCAAAGATCTGAGCACACAGCATCAATAGAGAGAATGATTAAAGGATTAAAGTAAACCGTGCTGTAAATATATTCCTCCAGGTATAGCCAAAACAATTGTAGGTGCCTCTGTAATTTGGCAGATCGCAGTTGAAAAGTCGAGCAAGGTTTCTCTGAGTCCTTGGTAAATATTTTTTTAGTCTGGACGTGCCCGACCACGCAGAATGACAAACGCAACCATAATTACTGTAGACGAGTTAAGCTCGTCCTTAAAGCATTTCGGTTTGCTGGATTATGCCATGTTGTTGTTAATGCTTTTCGGATGTGGCGCGATAGGTGTTTATTTTGGTTTCGTCGAGAAAAAATCACTACGTGTCAAGGATAATGAACAAAATAATCAAAAAGTCTACGAATCCACGGAGGAGCTCAATTATCTGGTGGGTGGTCGAAAAATGAATGTTTTCCCGGTGGCAGTATCATTGATAGCTAGGTAAGTAAAATTAAAAAAAATCTTTTTGAACTTATTGTTGAGGTAGACGATATTCTTTCTGCACATTGAGTAAATCAAAATGCCATTCAATGAAGCTGAAAAAATATATGTTTCCTCACGTTCGTCTATTATGCGAAAAGGTCTGTTATTTTTTTCAAAATAAAAAATTAATGAGTTCATTTGTTTCACTTTTCATGCAATTTATCAAAATGTATACTCTTTATTTTCTGCTTCGTTTTCCGGCTTCTAAACTTGCTTCCCCTTAAATTATGTTTCGATTAACCCAAATGTAAGCAACTTCATCGCAATCTTTCCGATAAATCACAACCAATTTTCCATCTTCTCGCCAATATTTCCTTCGTTTAAAGATAATATGCGCACATAATAGCTTTTCCATTGCAATACACACAACAATAAATTAACATCTATTGTCTATTGCGGGAGTCACCGTATCAAATACCAAGCAACTTAAATAAACAATATTCGACAACCCTCGGAAAATGTAGTAGGACTCAATCTCCCTAAGGTCGATAGTATAACACAAAGTACGATATTCTTGTTTGGCTTAGCTAAAAATCTTACAAATAGTCGGAGGGCAGTCGATTATCCTATGAATAAAACACATGAACCATCTTTTGTGGGTGGCTGGTACCATTAGAGACATCAACTTCAACTTTAGCTGATTTTGTCCTGGTCATCGAGTTTGTCGTCAATGAAGTGTAGATTGTTTTAAAAAACTAGTGCATCAAAAAAATAAATTATTGTTATTCAGTCAAATTGCCAGATCCAAAGTTGCTTAAAAAAGGTGGCTATCTCGCAGCAGTTACCCCCAATTCCTTGGTTGCCAAATTTGTAGAGTACGGTCATGAAAAACAAAGACATAGAATATATGCATGAATTTTCATGGCCACTGAATGCACCGAATTTGCATATGATTATTTTTCAATTGCAATGTAGACTTAATATTTTCTTGAAATGACAAAAAGCTTCGTCGAGAATCCCCGCAACTCCTTGGCAGTCTCAGTTGTATGGTAATTTCATGAAAACGAGTCCATCGAATACACGCTTTAATGATTAATTAAAAGCTAGTTCATCAAGGACATAATTGATTGTTCTGGAATTTAAATATGTACGGTTTTTGCACCAGTGGCCCGTAATATCTTGACAGACGAAGGGTTTTGGGCTGCTGCGAGGTAACTATCTCTTTAAGCAATTTTGGACCTGGCACTTTAATGCAAAATCAATAATTTATGTATTTGATGCATCAGGTTGCCTTTAAAAACTCATGAATATATTCCGCACATTCAGTTTTATGGAAAAAAACGACACTTCAGTGACGTGAAACTCGATGACCCTAGTGAAATCAGGCTTCCTGTTTGCCACTGGTAGTTCTATTCGACCACAAAAGATGGTTCATGTATTTTATTCATTGGATATTCGATTGGACTTGAAACAGTAATATCCGATGAACTAGTATGGATAAGATTTAGGTAATGCCATATCGTTTCCTACTTTCTTCATCCGTTTTGTAGTATATTTCTCGGCAAATATTAAACAAGATTTCCTGTTAGATATCAATAATTTCAAAGAAGTGTCGAAGTTTTTGTGAGGAATAGCACTTTTTAGCTTGTTAAAAACGATCAATTGCTTATGAAGCAAGAGAATAAAATTTGAAAAATATTAGAGTACCCTCGAAGATTAAAGATTTTTGGATAATAGTTTCACATTTTAGATTTTAAGCTTTATTTTGTTGTGCTCTAACTAGGAATTTGTGGTTTTGGAAATAAATTACTTGATGGCCTTATTACCATCAGTAACTACTGCTTTCTAGGACTTAACAATAATGAGCGAAGCATATGTTTTCGGCCGCTGTGATTTGATTCTTAGAATATGGTTTTGATAAGTCCATGAATGTTTTGACATACTTAGAGATTTCAGTTAACTCTATTAACCGTCTATTACATGCGAAACCCTTTGTAGCTTCATTGAAATTTTCAACATTTCTTTACGTTTTAAGGTCTATAGAGTATATATAAAGTGTTTTTAGAAAGAAGTATGTATGTGTGTGTGTGTGTGTGTACGTACGTGCGTTCGTGGACAGTTTTTTCTACGAGCATAACTCACGTAAACAAAGCCGTATCGACTTCGTTGAGGTGTCAATCGAAGCGTCTTTGCAAACTTAAGAGCTGATTAGTTTTTGGGACACTTCGGCCGGGGGGGGGTTTGCTGGGTTGCCCGTTTGAAGGTCATTTCTGTCATGCGTTATATCTCCGGAACGACACATACGATTTGCAAAGTTAAGGTGTCAATCGACGAGTATTAATATTTGTGTGATGCTATCAAGTTTTTAAAAAAATCTTTGGAACCGTTTATTAATTTATTGAAAAAAAGTGCTAAAAATTAGGCTTTTTTAACAAACAATAAATTTTTAACCTGATTTGCAGCATGCAGTAATAAATGTATACAAAATTTATATACTCCCAACAGTTTTTGAAAGCAAATCAGCAAAACTTTTTTTCATGATTACGTAAAAAATGAAACTAAAAATAAACAAGCCGCGAGGTGCGACCCTTGAGGTCCACACGGTCAACTTCCCAGTAATATCTACATGAATATTAAAAATATTGAACACAAAAATATTTATTAAAATAATACTACTTTAAATAACAATAATGAAAGGTACTCATAATCGTAATAGAAATGAGCTAATATCAATCATATCATCTACTGTAGCGGTCATTGATTACGTAATGCTTTTGTTGGATGCGGGGTGGATTGGTTTGATTGACAATTCACGCGGATAAATCGGAGGGGGGCGGGCTATAAAGCCTTTTTTACGTTATTTGTTATTTTTACATCGATGCTTGAAGGACAAAAGAGCGCTAGCAACAATGAATGCATTTTTGTTACTACGCCCACTGGAAAGGTTTTCTCGCGAGGTGTCCATTTTAAATAATTTTGTTCAAAATTGCCATGACTTCGGCATAATCATTGAATTTGTGTTTTGTCACGAGCCGTGTTTTAGGTTTTTTTGGATCATACAAAATAATTTGGCTAGTTTCTCTTCGAAAACTATTAAGAATGTATAAATTATATAAACATTTATTACTGAGCTGTGCAAATCAGGTTTAAAATTTATTTTTTATGAAAAAAACTCTAATTTTCCCATTTTCTTTTATTAAATGGAAAAACGGCGGAAAAGACTTTTTATAAAGTTAAAAACATAAAAAAAATTAATACACGTCGAGTGACACCTCAATGATGCAAACATCATATATGGTTCGTGAGATATAGTGGATGATAAAAATGACCTTAAAAATCATGATGACTTTTAATGATTTTTTATTTTTAGTTTCATTTTTTACGTAATCATGAAAAAAAGTTTTGCTGATTTGCTTTCAAAAACTGTTGGGAGTATTCAAATTTTGTATACATTTATTACTGCATGCTGCAAATTAGGTTAAAAATTTATTGTTTATTAAAAAAACCTAATTTTTAGCACTTTTTTTCAATAAATTA